>JASDDO010000019.1:655719464-658119464 GCA_030015575.1 Agapanthus africanus | reverse complement strand
AAGGAATTTCTAGCATGAAATGAATGAGATGAAACAATTTCCTCATCTAAAAATGAAACCCTCATTCTCCCTCTCTCTCTAGTGGCCGGCCCCTCACAAAGAAAAATAAGATTGGAGAGAGAAAAATAGAATAGCATAACAATATGTGTAGATAAGATCAATTTATCTCACATCCAAATCCAATCAAAAACAAATCAACCCCTTTTCTCATTAATGCATAAGAAGAGAAAGAAAAGGAATCTCATGATGCTAGTCTCATCAAAATCCACAAGTGCAAGAAAACCCTCCACTAAATGTTAATTGCAAACTTGCAATTAACACCCTCCAACAAGAAAGTCCGACCGAGAAGGAATGAAGGAAAACCGGCCGGAACGGAATGCAAACTGGCAACTTCAGAAAACTGATCCCGTAATAAAATACGGGAAAACCCCACTACTGCAAATACATGCCCGCATTTGTATTCCCACCGAACACAAATGCAAAGAGACAAAACTACACTATCAAATACTAGAATCCGGCTTAAGCCAAAGCCGACTAGTAAAATCTGTCCGATCACGATCCGTGCAATACCGCACGTATCTGATCGAACCATGCCATATCTCCATACGGCCTCTACAGCGTTTCGCCCGAAACTTGAGTAACTGTCTGTGTGGTGGACTCTAAAGACTCGTCAATACTATGGCTGTGGATTTAACCACTAGCACGTCAGAGGTATTAGCCATACGTGACGGGCCACCAGCTATTGACCAAAAGGGACGTCGATGAGCGAACTCATCCTGACACCCTACTGAGCCTGTCAGTGACAATATCCGTACAGTCCGGTCCGTTCGTCTATGAGCATCGCATGGCGGGCCTAGGGGGTTGGTAAAAGTCAGACGCCCAAAAGCGGTACAAGTCGTGTCGGAGTGCAGCCCAGAACACCCTGAGATACTACTGGAATACCTACCAGCAAATCTCCTGCCTTGGCCAAGGACTTTTCATGTTCTGGCTCTCCTAGACACAGCACGACCTCACCCCCAATACCGGGAGAGACGAACCCCTGCAGATCCGCTCACTGCCTCCATGTGGCTCGGGACTGTACCCAACTAAAACCTGTTTGCACGACTCCTTTGAGCCGTGGTAGGGTAGTAATCAAAGTACAGTGGGAACTCACACGAGACAAATGAGGATCCCAGGTTGATGAACTAACCTGTACACATGTCACCTGGGAACTGCTATCTGACGTCTGGTATATGCCCAACTAGCAGGTTCCCGGCGAGTCCTGTCCGGTGTACTCATAACCCAATGAGCACCTGTATACATCTTAGGTGAACCAACTGACACCAGTGGCTTGTGAGACCGGCCACCGCCCCTCATCGGGGTCTCGACTGTATACACTAGTCTACTGTGGAGAATCGATGCCCTGTCTCGAAACTCCCTCGACTAGGGACCATTTAAGGATGTACTTATAGACCCCAGCTCCCACTTATATGATCGCCCTCATACTGCTGGAAGTCAAGCAAGAATCCTAGGGGCTTTATCAACGTGTAATAGCGACTCGTAAGGTCACCTAAAGCAGTACACGATGATAAAGATAAACCAGATAGCATACTATCATCTTGAGTAAGACTGTCCTACTGGGACAGGTCCTCCCCTCAATCATTGCAATCACGTGCCTGTGATCCAATAATTGACTCTGAGGGCACTATCTCCAACAATACCGGGAGAGACGAATCCTGTCTAACCGTCACTGCCTCCAAGTGCTTCGGGACTGCACCCAAAAACTACCTGTTTGTACGACTCCTTTCAGCCGTGGTAGGGTAGTAATCAAAGTGCAGTGGGAACACACTCGAGGCGAAGTGACAGTGTCAAGTCAGCGGACTAAGCTGTACTCATGTCACCTGGGAACTGATAACTGACGATAGGTATAATACCAACCAACAGTTCCCGACGAGTCCTATCCAGTGTACTCGTAACCTAACGAGCACCCGCATACTATCTCAAGTACGACGTACTGACGGCTGTGGGACAGACCGTCTCCCACGCTGGGATGAGAAGCGCATACGCTAGTCTACTCCGGAGTATCGATGCCCTGTCTCGATAGTCCAACGACTAGGGACCTGTATAAGGATGTGCTTATGGATTACCCAGCTCCCACGAGTGTGAGCGCCATCACAACACTGGTAATCAAGCAAAGATCCTAAGGGCTCTACTAATATGTATATCAGCGATATGCTAAAAGAAACACATGCACATATTAAAGCAGAGACAAACCAAGTAGCATACTACCATTTCGAGAAAGATTGTATATACAACTGTGAATATCCCAAGCTTCCATCAAGTAATATACAAACTAGTATGATACAGTAATGGCCTCTAGGGCATATACACTAACAATCTCCCACTTGCACTAAGGCCATGTACTGGCGTATCGAAGACCTATCATCTCGATCAGCCGCTCGAACTGAGTCTGGGGCAAGGCCTTGGTGAATGGATCTGCTGTGTTATCTTTTGAAGCAACCCTCCGAACCTCGATCTCCTGGCGATCCACGATCTCCCTGATCAGGTGATACCTCCTCAAGATGTGTCTGGATTTCTGATGGGACCTGGGTTCCTTCGCTAAAGCTATAGCCCCGTTGTTGTCGCAATACAGAGGTATTGGGTCAACAATGGACGGAACCACCTGAAGTTCTTTCAAGAACTTCCTCATCCAGACAGCTTCTTTTGCGGCATCAGATGCAGCGATGTATTCCGCTTCCATAGTCGAGTCGGCAACGGTTTCCTGTTTGGAGCTCTTCCAACACACCGCCCCTCGATTGAGGGTGGAGACAAAACCCGACATGGACTTGGAATCATCCTTGTCACTCTGGAAGCTGGAGTCAGCAAAGGCCTCAATCTGGAGGTCTTTTCCGCCATACACCAAGAACATCTCCTTAGTCCTTCTCAGGTACTTGAGAATGTTCTTTACTGCTATCCAATGTTTCTCCCCCGGGTTTGATTGATACCTGCTTACCACACTCAGTGCATAAGCCACATCCGGTCTGGTACACAACATCGCATACATTATAGAGCCTACCGCAGAAGCGTAGGGTATAATAGACATGCGATCCCTCTCTAAATCAGTCTTGGGAACATCTCTTTGGAGAGGGTGATCCCGTGACAAGACGGTAGATTACCGCGCTTGGAATCTTCCATACTGAATCTCTTAAGTATGGTGTCGATGTACCTGGACTGCGAAAGTCCTAATATCCTCTTGGATCTGTCACGGTAGATCCGGATACCCAGAATGTATGAGGCATCACCCAGGTCTTTCATGGAGAACCTGTGTGACAAGAACTGATCAGTCGAAAATAATGTATTTTTAACACGGCAATTTCCCTATCATTTGCACTCATTTAGAAGTGTTCGGTATTCATATTTCACATATTAGCAAATAAGTCGTAAAATATCAGATTACATGTGTTAGACTCTAAAACCGGCACTATAAAGGAAATTAACCGCATTTCATGGCATCGCATCATCTCTATATTGCGCAACACTTGTCTTGAGAAATTGTGTAGGAAAATCTGGAAGAAAAGCCAAAATTGTCATTTTGCTGATCAAACATTACACCAACTACAAGTTTTGAGATCTGGTAGCAATACAAAGGGAGAAATACAATTCAACATATCAAAGAAAGGCCCACAACTCAAGACCAACAAGCACCAGAGAGCCCGAGCCCCAACTCTTCAAAAGCGCCGCGGAACCGCGGCGGGAGCCGGCTTGAGCGTCGGTTCCGCGGCGGTTTGGTCAGATCAGCAAATTATTTTTAGTGCAAAATTCATATCTCAAGGCCTACAGCTCAGAAAGATATGTCAAATTCAAGAATTCTCGCGAAGCTACTGCCAGATCAGCAAAGATCATTAAGCAAAGCTAATCCTAATTAAGCTCCTAACTAACCTCTTCTAGAAGCTCCCTCCTAACTAATCACAGCTAGAAGCTTCTCCTCTAACTAACTTTTGGAGGGAAATTCAAATTTCCTCAACAAACTTTTGGAGAGAAACATAAAATTCAAATCCTAGATCTAGGGTTTTGATGGCTATAAATAGGAACCTAGATCTAAGGGTTGAGGGGTTAATTGGTTCATTAATCATTAGTTAGTCTTCTCCAATCTTTACCTCTTTCTTCATCTTCTTCCACAAGTCTAGTGACAAGGCTTGTGCGAAACCCTAACCCCAATTCCACTCCAAATTCAAGATCTTGAGTACCAATCAAGCAAGAAACCTTCAACCTTTTAGGAGTCGAGCCGATCTTCAATCGGGCAAGTGATCCAAGCCGATCCGCGACTCATGGAGACGAGCGAAACAAAATCGACGATCGAGTTCTTCCTCTTGTAGTTCTTGAGCGATTGTAACAAAATTGTTGATATAAATAAAAGGTGAAATTCTTTAATCTTGCTTTCTTTAATTTCTTGCATCATGATTCGATCTCAATTTGTAATTGTAGTTCTTGTTATGATGTTTGAGTAAAACTCCGCTCGTAAAGGAGTCGAAACGATCAATAGAATGATGATGTAACAAATCTTAATACGATTCTTGAGTCCTACGAGCTTTGTAAACCCTAGCAAGTTCAAGAATCGATGACCTAGTTTCGTTGCGATGCTTTCTTGATTGTGATCGCTCGAAATTAGGGATATACGATCGTTTCTTGAATTTACTATAGGCTAGAATGTGAATGATATCGACGAAAGAACAAGGGATAAGATGAAACCCTAGTTTCATAAGAAATCCATAATTCTCGATCGATCATCATCGATCTAGTATCAATTCATCGAAGGATAAGAATACGTAATTGTAAGATTACATCACATCTATATATCCGATCGATTCCTACGAGCCTCATTTCGATTCTTGATATTTGGTTTGGAAAAATCATCAAACATCTCAATTCTTGATTCTATCTTTTTCTTGTTATTAGATCTATATTTTCTAATTCTTGAACTTCAAATACAAATCTTGAATTGTTTTGTTTTCTTTACTTTAAAGTTTCAATTCATCTAATTCAAAAGACGAACGATTACACTTTCCCTGTGGACGATCCGCACTCACTAACAATCTACATCCGACACCGTTGTTGATTGCGGTCAAATATTTTTGGTTGTGATTTCTTTACTATTTTCCAATTACACAAACAAGAATTCTTAACAATCAAATGGCGCCGTTGCCGGGGATATGCGCTAATAGTTCGTATTTTGAAATTTGAGTTGAAAAATTTATTCCATTATAATTTTTAGATCTAAACTCGCACAAACCCTAATACGTGTGTTGTGATTTGTTGCGAGAAAATCTGGAATCATTAGAGCTGTGGAAAAAATTTTCAGATAGTTCCAGAGAGCTTGAGGAGTGAACAGGAGCCTCTGTAGAAAATTGTGTGCAGTGATCTTGCTACAGTACCGCGGAACCGCGGCAATAGGCGACTCCCACTGCGATTCCGCTGCGGTTTGACTTCCTCTCTGCACCAAAATTGCTGGTATACTCCTCTGCTTTCTTATCTTCTTCTCTGCCTACTTCAATTAACACTTTTCTGCAGGTTTCTTTGCAAATAATCGCTGTGCCGCAAAAGCAAAATAAAATTTGTGCGTGTTTTGATTCTTGGTTGTTTGCATAATTAAATACGGAAAATTAAGGGGCACGACCAAATCCAAATTAGGTGGGGATTTCATTACCCTTCCTAGGCCCCAAAAATCACAAAACTTGCATCCGCATTTACCCTCATTAATTAAAAGAAATCTAGAGATGACTCTAAGGACCGTCGCGCTCAATTCGGACAGAAGAAGGCCGTGGGTAATTCATTGCTTATCCGCGTTTTCTTGTGGTGTCTAAGGCGAGTGTGTCTAAGGCTAGTGGTTTTTAATTAGGCCCACTACTTACGTAGTGGAGTACCTTTCCACTTACCTGGCACTTATCCGGCCACAGGGGGACAAAGAGGCAGTGGAGGATTCTATCTTGCGACTTGTCTTTTGGCAGTTAGGAGCGGTCTAGAGCCGGACCTAGGTGACCACTAGAATTAGGGTTTTGTGTGTTGCATTTGTTGTGTTGCATCATATTTTCAAAAAAAAATCCGTCCTTTTTCAAAAAGCAAACACCGCATTCATTTACCCCTAATTATAAATTCACGCTGTCACTTGTACTAACCCTTTTTAGTGCAAAATAGGCTGGACAACGGGATTCTAGTGCCTGTTAGTCCGCGTCCTTTCGATCGACCCTAAAGTCGGTATTTCTACATTTACCATTTCTTTACCCACCACCACACCCACATCGATGGATCCGTCTCCATCGAACTTCTTTTCCACTACCCTGCCACCGTCCGTTGGTGCGCAGAATCCACCTCACATCTCTCTCCAGGAGAGATGTTATCCTACCCGAGGTCCCCTTTCCACATGTCTTTCCACTCCACCAGCCAACGGGGAAAATTTTCAAATAAAACCCTAATACATCAACCTTCTACCAAATTTTCACGGTCTCGAGTCTGAGGACGAATACATGTTTATGACGAAATTTGAAAATGTATGCGCAATGATGGGTACCTCACAGTTGTCTGTGGATGCTTTGCGTCTTCGTCTTCTCCCATTTACCTTGTGTGATTTAGCCGAGAAGTGGCTATATAACACTACCGCATATTCCATTTCAAATTGGGACGAATTCGTCAAAGAATTCCTTAAGAAATTCTACCCACATCAAAAGACAGCTCGAGTCCGTAGAGAAATCTATCAATTCACCCAGCTTCCAAATGAAACATTTTCAAAATGTCTTGAATGTTTCAATGATCTGTTAGTCCAATGTCCACATCACGGCATCCCGAAATGGGAATTATGCCGAATCATTTATGAGGGCATTACTCCTTACACAAGACAGACCCTTGAATCCATGTGTCAAGGCAACTTCATGACTAAAGATGATGGGGAAGCCTGGAATTTTCTAGAAGATTTCGCTGAAAAATCTTTACAGTGGGAGGGTGTGAGTCAATCGTCTAGGGATGGCAATGATATTTCCATAGGAATTAGAGCTGAAATTTCAGCTTTACACAAGAAATTTGACGCTATGGAAAACAAATTTTTAGCCGCCGCCCTAAGTCAAATATCACTCTCCAAAACTGTATGTGGCTGTTGTTCTGATCCGTCTCACTTGACGGAAGAATGTCAGTTTCAAGGTCATGAGCATACCAATGCCGCATTTCAAAGACCTAGAAACAATCCATCTTCCTCCACATATGATCAGGGTTGGAGGAATTACCCTAACTTTGCTTGGAACCAATCCCAATCTCAAAACACGGTTCCAACTCAACACAATTTCCAAAGGGTCCCTCCACCACAACAGCAGCCACCACTTCAATTGAGTCAGCACCCCTTCCAAGCACAAAACTTCCAAAATCCGGCCAACACTTTTGCACCGTCTAGTCCTTTGCAATTGACCGGTACAGATAATACCTCTGCACTAGCAAAAACCTTGGATACTTTCATGAAACAATCCATCCAAGGGATGACAAGTTTGCAATCTTCCATCGAGAATGTGATGAAGATCATTGTCTCTCAAAATGAGAACATCAAATCGATGGAAGAACAAAATGCACAACTAAAAGCCGAAATGAGTGCAAGAGAGAAAGGGAAACTTCCAGCTCAACCTTTACTTAATCCTGGCTATTCACATCATGTGGATGCAATCACGTTGAGATCTGGAAAAGTGCTTGACACTCACGTTGGGGAAGAGTTTGATGATACTGATAAATCAATCAATAACACCCCGGCTGAGACCTTTCCTCACACACACACTTCTAGTTCTGATCCTTGTTCTTCTACCCCACCACCTTCTTCCGAGCGTATTCTTCGTTTCCCAAAAGGCTCGCCACTTCAGCCCACCTCTTTTACCCCTCCACGGACGATCCCCACTTCTATTTTGGGATCGATTCCACAAACACTTCCTTCTCCTATGATGGACCTAGCGCTTATTGCTAAAGCTCCTTATCCTAATCGGTTAAGGGCTAACACACCAAGTCCACATATGGAGAAGATTATGAACATGTTTAAGGAAGTTAACATCAACATCCCTCTCCTAGATGCTATCCAACAAGTTCCGTCCTATGCAAAAACCCTTAAGAACTTGTGCACTAGGAAGAGGAAGACTCAAGTGCCTAAAAAAATCTTCATGTCAAGTACTGTAGACACGGATTTTCCCCAACAATTACCACGGAAACGTAAGGACCCTGGTTGTCCTACTATTTCCATTTCTATTGGGGAGAAACACATCAACCGTGTGTTACTTGACCTTGGCGCTAGTGTTAACTTACTTCCTTACTCGGTATACGAGCAACTAGGTATCGGAGTGTTAAAGCCCTCGAGCATAACTCTCCAGATGGCTGACCGATCAATCACCAAACCTAGGGGTGAACTGGAGGATGTGTTAATAAAAATCGGAGAATTTATATTCCCGGTAGATTTTATTGTAATTGATACACAGCCTGTAGCGAACCCACGGAATCAAATTTCGGTGATTTTAGGTCGCCCCTTTTTGGCCACTTCCAACGCTATCATCAACTGTCGTAATGATTCTATGACCCTATCTTTCGGGAATAGGTCAATAGAGCTGAATATTTACAAGTTGGGAAGTGTACCCTCCGAACCTACTGCTCAGGTCTGTTCTGTCGACTTAATGGATGTCGACAGCAGCGAATTTGATGATCCTCCTGATACCGATCTTGACTCTTTTCATATGTTATTGTTTGACCCAACTATGTATCATACACATACGGACTCTTCCACCGAGATGTCCGGGTCAACAATTAACACTGATTATGAACTGCTTTTAGAGTCTGAAGATCACCCCGCACTTTGTGATAACATTATTCATCGGGGTATTGATGGAACTTTCGAGGAAATCTTCGCTGATGAACTCGCATTTTTGAATGACACGGGTGTTGAGATGAATCATCTTCCAATCAATGAAATTGAACCTCCACCCTTTCTTTTGAACTGTATAAAGAATGCGAGTAATCCATCACATTCACTGCATCGTCTCTCCAAAATGAGACGCACACACATTCTATTCCACCACTTAACCTCTCCCCACTTCTTCTTCCACCAACCAGAGCACTACATTGATAAAATTTTTGAATGGTTGGTGTTAACATTCGGTCTTTGCAATGCTTGGCATCGACCAATGATTTTTGACCCCCTCATGTGATTTTCAAAGCTTAACATTGCATAACTCAAGTTTGGGGGGGTATGTTTTTCTGGCTCCTAAAAAGAATTTTTACAAAATTTTGAGCCAAAAATAAGTTTGGGGGAGGGTCTTCACTTAAATATTTTGCCCCCACTAATAAATTCCTCCCAAGCTTACAGGTTTTTCGAGATTTAGCAGAAGGCAAAGTGAGGACACTGTTGAAAACAAGTTTGGGGGAGGTTTGTGCTTATTTCTGCATCATTTGCATATCATTTGCATAAGCACAAAACATTTTTGAAAAACCATAAAAATTTAAAAATTTCAAAAATATAAAAATATTTTTTGTACATAAATAAGATAATAAAAGATTAGATAGTGAAAAATTACATCCATGAGATTAGAAAAATTTAAGAAAACCAAGAAAATTAGAAGTTTTCTTATACGAACTAGTAATAAGTAGTTATGAGCCGTTGTCCCAAGGGTTAGTAAGATGAAAAACGTCACTAATCTGAGAATAAAAATAAGTCTGAAAAATAGCTTCTATTCTTGAAGCCAAACATTTTGATCGTTGCTACCCTACTATTCGCACTTACACACGTCTTGAAGCCTGGGATAGTAGAGGATACCTTGAAATGCTCTTGTCTTAAAACCAAAAGTATGAAGGAAATAAAAAGAAAAAAATGAAAAATATAAAGTGGTGAGAAAAATGAACACTGGTTTTGTTATCACCGAGGGCAATAAAAAATTTATAGCGAGGGTGATTCTTCACCTAGTGCCCTATGGCCAACTGGTCTGGGAGTCACTGCTATGCCTAAGGTGGTGCAAGACGAGGAAAATACACCAAATAAACAAGCACATGAGTAATCGGTCGGTTAGTACCTCAAGAAGTATTAACGGTCGCATGAAAGTGTGTGAGCAATCTCATCTAAATATTCATTAATTAAAAATTACTGAGGCTGATGGGCAAGAGTATGATAGCTTGAATTGAATTCTCCGGGTGTAGGGATGTCCTTTACACACACGCAGGGTTATATGATCGATGTTTGGAAGAATGATAGGAATGAAGAATAAGATGATGTTTTATTGAGAGAGGACGTGATTTCTGACATCTTTTCATGACCATTAAGATAGGGCTCATGACAACCGAAAAGCTAGCTTAGTTGGAAACCTTAATTTTTGAAGCTTTTCGTCTAGAATTCTTGTCTTTAAATGTAATATTCATGATCTTCCTTTTATTATTGGATTTTGTGGGTGCAATCCGCTGAAAATCCTCAGGAGACAACACTCCTCCTACTAGGGACACCTAGAGGTTTAAAGGCTTGTTGCACGTGCTCAGTGCAATCGTGTTGCCTACGAAAGTGTGCTAGTTAGTTTTTCTCTTTCTTTATTTTCTCCTTCTCTTTTTAATAAAACATTCGCTCGAGACGATCGAAATTAAGTTCGGGAGTATTTGATCAGTCGAAAATAATGTATTTTTAACACGGCAATTTCCCTATCATTTGCACTCATTTAGAAGTGTTCGGTATTCATATTTCACATATTAGCAAATAAGTCGTAAAATATCATATTGCATGTGTTAGAGTCTAAAACAGGCACTATAAAGGAAATTGACTGCATTTCATGGCATCGCATCATCTCTATATTGCGCAACACTTGTCTTGAGAAATTGTGCAGGAAAATCTGGAAGAAAAGCCAAAATTGTCATTTTGCTGATCAAACATTACACCAACTCCTAGCAATCCAAAGGGAGAAATACAATTCAACATATCAAAGAAAGGCCCACAACTCAAGACCAACAAGCACCAGAGAGCCCGAGCCCCAACTCTTCAAAAGCGCCGCGGAACCGCGGCGGGAGCTGGCTTGCGCGGCGGTTCCGCGGCGGTTTGGTCAGATCAGCAAATTATTTTTAGTGCAAAATTCATATCTCAAGGCCTACAGCTCAGAAAGATATGTCAAATTCCAGAATTCTCGCGAAGCTACTGCCAGATCAGCAAAGATCATTAAGCAAAGCTAATCCTAATTAAGCTCCTAACTAACCTCTTCTAGAAGGTCCCTCCTAACTAATCACATCTAGAAGCTTCTCCTCTAACTAACTTTTGGAGGGAAATTCAAATTTCCTCAACAAACTTTTGGAGGGAAACATAAAATTCAAATCCTAGATCTAGGGTTTTGATGGCTATAAATAGGAACCTAGATCTAAGGGTTGAGGGGTTAATTGGTTCATTAATCATTAGTTAGGCTTCTCCAATCTTTACCTCTTTCTTCATCTTCTTCCACAAGTCTAGTGACAAGGCTTGTGCGAAACCCTAACCCCAATTCCACTCCAAATTCAAGATCTTGAGTACCAATCAAGCAAGAAGCCTTCAACCTTTTAGGAGCCGAGCCGATATTCAATCGGGCAAGTGATCCAAGCCGATCCGCGACTCACGGAGACGAGCGAAGCCAAATCGACGATCGAGTTCTTCCTCTTGTAGTTCTTGAGCGATTGTAACAAAATTGTTGATATAAATAAAAGGTGAAATTCTTTAATCTTGCTTTCTTAAATTTCTTGCATCATGATTCGATCTCAATTTGTAATTGTAGTTCTTGTTATGATGTTTGATTAAAACTCCGCTCGTAAAGGAGTCGAGACGATCAACAGAATGGTGATGTAACAAATCTTAATACGATTCTTGAGTCCTACGAGCTTTGTAAACCCTAGCAAGTTCAAGAATCGATGACCTAGTTACGTTGTGATGCTTTCTTGATTATGATCGCTCGAAATTAGGGATCTACGATCGTTTCTTGAATTTACTAGAGGCTAGAATGTGAATGATATCGACGAAAGAACAAGGGATAAGATGAAACCCTAGTTTCATAAGAAATCCCTAATTCTCGATCGATCATCATCGATCTAGTATCAATTCATCGAAGGATAAGAATACGTAATTGTAAGATTACATCACATCTATAGATCCGATCAATTCCTACGAGCCTCATTTCGATTCTTGATATTTGGTTTGGAAAAATCATCAAACATCTCAATTCTTGATTCTATCTTTTTCTTGTTATTAGATCTAGATTTTCTAATTCTTGAACTTCAAATACAAATCTTGAATTATTTTGTTTTCTTTACTTTAAAGTTTCAATTCATCTAATTCAAATGACGAACGATTACACTTTCCCTGTGGACGATCCGCACTCACTAACAATCTACATCCGACACCGTAGTTGATTGCGGTCAAATATTTTTGGTTGTGATTTCTTTGCTATTTTCCAATTACACAAACAAGAATTCTTAACAATCAAGAACCCCTTGACAGATTGTAGCATAGGAATGTCATTTCCTATTAAGAGAATGCCATCCACGTATAAAACTAGGAATTCTACAATTCTCGCTATAAATCTACAATAGATGCATGGTTCATCTGGATTTTTGATAAAGCCAAATTCCTTGACCGTCTCATCAAAACAGATGTTCCAACTCCGCGATGCCTGCTTCAGTCCATAAATGGACTTGAGCAACTTGCACACCTTTTCGCTGCTCCCACTCTCAATGAAACCCTCTGGCTGTTCCATATAGACACACTCCTCTAAATGTCCATTTAGAAAAGCGGTCTTTACGTCCATCTGCCAAATTTCATAATCGTGGAAAGCAGCAATGGCAAGAAGGATCCGAATGGATTTCTGCATAGCTACTGGAGAAAAGGTTTCGTCATAGTCCAAACCAGGTCGCTGACGAAAACCCTTTGCAACCAGTCTAGCTTTATAGGTCTCAACCTGTCCATCTACACCAATCTTCCTTTTGAAGATCCACTTGCATCCTACGGGTTTTACCCCATCTGGAGCAATGTCCAACGTCCATACTTTGTTAGTGTACATGGACTCCATTTCGGTCCGCATTGCATCCAGCCATTTTACCGAGTCGACGCTCTGAATGGCTTGCTGGAAGCTAGTTGGTTCATCACAATCTATGATGCAATCCTCTCTATCCCCGTCAATGAGAAAACCGTAGTATCTCTCGGGCGGATGAGACTGCCTACTACTCCTGCGGAGTGGCGTGGGAATGTCCTGATCTTTCGAACCCTCTGGTTCTACTAAGCTTTCAGTAATAGATCGTGGTTCTGGAATTTCTTCCAGTTCTATTGCGTTCCCACTTATTTCTTGTTCTATGAACCGGTGTTCTAGAAAGTGGGCATGGCGAGAAACAAAAACCTTTTTTTCGTTTTCGCAATAGAAGAAATATCCCTTGGAGTTCTTTGGATATCCCACAAACATGCACTGTACTGAGCGTGCCTCGAGCTTGTCCGCATGCTGCTTTTTTTACAAAAGCTGGACATCCCCATGTCTTAATATGATTAAGATAGGGTCTCTTCCCACACCACATCTGATATGGTGTAGTAGGCACAGTCTTAGTTGGAACTCGGTTCAAAAGGTGCCGCTGATTCTAGCGCATATCCCCAGAACGATCGCGGCAACTCAGCGTTACTCATCATGGACCGTACTATATCCAATAGGGTTCGGTTCCGTCTCTCCGATACACCGTTATGTTGCGGAGTGTATAGAGGAGTAAGCTGAGAGAGAATTCCATTCTCTTTTAAGTAACCAAGGAACTCGGCACTCAAGTATTCACCACCTCGATCAGATCTCAGTGCCTTGATATTTTTGCCTTTTTGTTTTTCTACTTCTTTCTTGTATTCCTGGAATTTTTCAAAAGCCTCGGATTTATGTTTCATTAAGAAGACATAACCGTACCTTGAAAAGTCATCCGTAAAAGTAATGAAGTAAGAATAACCGCTTCGTGCATGTGTAGACATTGGACCGCACACGTCGCTGTGTACGAGTCCCAAGAGCTCGCTCGCTCTTACTCCGTGTCCAGTGAACGGAGTCTTTGTCATCTTTCCTTTGAGACAGGATTGACAAGTTGCATACGATTGATATTCGAACGGATCCAAATATCCTTCTGCATGTAACTTAGTCAACCTTCTCTCATTGATATGACCCAGTCTACAATGCCATAAGAAAGTTTTATTGATTTCTGGAGACTTTCTTTTGTGTGTATTCTGGACATGAAAATCTGTGGTTGGTTTAATACGTATATACCGTTGTTCAATATACCTGACCCAATCAAAACTTGATTAAGGTGAATGTTCACTACATTACTTACAAATGCAAATTCATAACCTTCTTTAGATAATAAAGATACAGAAATGATATTACAGGTTGCATTTGGTACATAATAACAACTACGCAAAACCAAAAAGTGTCCAATTGACAGTCCTAGGTGATAGTCCCCCACGGCCTTAGCATCTATGCTAGCACCGTTTGAAACTCTGAGGGTCATGTCACCTGCTTTCAAAACTCTACACTTTCTCAACGCCTGCAAAGAATTACAGATATGAGATCCTGATCCGGTATCCAATACCCAGGATGTAGAGTTTATTGATAGACAGTTTTCAATAACATACACAACTGAAGCTGAAGCCGCAACTCGCTTCAAATCCTGTGTTCTGGCCTTCCAAGCCTTGCAATCCTGTTTCCAGTGACCACTTTTGTGATAGTAGAAGCATTCTTCCTTCCCCACCAGCTTACCCGCTACCTTTGTTGCTTTTCCTTTTCCCTTCGTATCCACTTTACTGAAACCGCCTCTTGGTTTGGCGGGGGCTTTCTTCTTCTTACCCTTGGCTTTCGCCCTGGATCTAGAAGAGGAAGATCCTCCTACAAACAAAGTGGATGTCTCCCTACCTTTCTGTAGGGTGCCCTCTGCACTCCTCAGCATGTTGAGGAGCTCTGAAAGTTCAACTTCCTTTTCCTGCAAGTTGAAGTTCAGGATGAACTGGACGTAAGTGGAAGGAAGGGACTGGAGATTCAAGTCCGTATAGAGCTCATTCTCCAACGTGGTCCCAAGTTCTGCGAGCTCCTCTATGTAGCCAATCATCTTAAGCACGTGTTCCGCTACCGATGATCCGACGGCCAACCTTGCCGAAAACAACTTCTTCGACACTTCGTATCTTGCGATACGAGACTGCTCTCCATATAGTTCTTTTGTATGAAGAAATATGGACTCTAGGTCCATATTCTCGTGCCTCCTCTGATGTTCGTTGTCCATCGAGGCAAGGACGAGGCATTTGGCCTTCGCGCAATCTATTTCCCAGGTCTTATAGATTTCCCTATCTACGACACTGGTTTTGGGACTTGGGACAGGGGGAGCTTTGGTGGTAAGGAGATACCCCAGCTTGTCGTAAGTGATTGCCATCTTGACATTCCTGAGCCAATCTTTGTAGTTTGGCCCTGTCAGTATGTTTTTATCTAGTAATAACTTAAGTCCGGTCATGTTGAATGGTCGCTGCAATTAGGAGAGAGAAAAGAAACACTTTAGCATGATGCTCTTGCAAGTTTAGAGTGGTTTTTAGTTTGTCTAAACAGGATGGCTCTCACTGTCTCTCGAATCCCTTCTCAAACCATAAAGAAAGGATTAGTCGGGATCAATCTCACCATACAATACTTACTTAACCGTTCAGCCAGGCCAGTGTCGGTACTTCGAGGGAGGTTTTCCAACGTTTTCGCGAAGTTCCTTAATTAAGTAACCTATTTTCCCTGTGGGCGTGGCCCCGCTAACACTTTTCTAGACACCTACTAGGTTTATAGCATTGATCGTTAAGTGAGAGTTTTCCCGAGGAGTAGCATATACTCACAGTAGGATCGGGATCCAAATATCATCGTGTGATAAAACCGAAGAATCCTACCAGAATCATCACACTCCAAATGGTATGCAGCGCTAGCAAGTTTCAGTACTTATGAAACTCCCGATGTGGATTTTTGCCCCATGCTCTTATGACCTTGACTTTGGCCAAAATATCATAAGTCACATGTCAAGTTCTACCCGTCATTCTCCTGGTTAATTTGGACCCACCCGTACCTACCCTTGACTTTGGCCAAAATGGCAGCACGATTGTCCTAAACCAACGCATCTATCTATGCTGCACATGAATACCCAATAGCTACCAATCACTATGCCTTGACTTTGGCCAAAATACATAGCTTGAATACTTTTTGACCATTCATGTGGAATGACGGAGGGCTACGAATGGCTTTGGCGAAACCGTGAACGTAGTGAACTTGATATAATCGATGGTACGAGATAGCTTTTAAAAGGAGTGGTTCAAGCTCCGCGTTAAAAAGTTTAGTTTTGAAAAGAACCGAGTGGTTTTCAAAGTGTTCCAATCGACTTTTACTTGGTTTATTTTCTTGCATTAGTTCTTTTAATGTGTCCCATCATTTAATCCTACCATTGCAGAAAACAACCAAAATATGACGTACGCTTATGCCATTCGCATTCGCCACGGGCCCCATCATCACCCGTTAGGTTACTTAACTAACGACAGAGCGGGGGCTGGGCTAGCGCGGCTGTAAAACATAAGCAACGCCTAAATAGTTATAATATATAAATATATAGCAATGATAGACATTACAGATCACAGATGAATACATTGGATATACTAGGAATCCGCAATCCGTTCGAGCCTACAACGAAAAGCGGATTACACGGTCGCGGTGAATAGCCAATACCCCACCCAAGACCCCTACGGGTGCGGGAAACTACCCGCCAAGCACCCGAAGCGAAGCAACCTCCCTCAACACCGTGAGTAGGCCACTCGGCACTTCGAGATACCCGTTAGTTTGTGCACCCCCTCCATGGGTCTATCCTAGGAGCAAAAACAGTAAAAAGAATTATACAATGACGGCTACAACCCCGACCCGGTTGTGCGGCCATACAAATAATATTACATCAATTTACATGTTACAAAGAATGAAAGAAAAAGAAACACTCATCTCACATCCACCCCGGCTATTCACCCACGACAATCCAACGCATTCATATACACATACCAGCATCAAACACAGATCACAGATATGTATAACCCCCACTAATCGGCATATAGCGATTAGCCGACGTTCAATACATATAAACATCACAGATATAACCCTTTAGTCAAAGTGTATTGAAGTTCGATCAAAAATAAGGATTTATAGGCCCCCAAAAAAATTTCTTTTCTGGAAAACCTGGGCACATATAAACCATCTTAAAAATCCCAAAACCATGCAAGAAGAACACTACACCAAACTAGACCCAGAGCCGAGACAAAACGGCCGCGGTTGCGCGGCAAAAGCTTGCTATTGCCGCGGAACCGCGGCTCTTTGAGCGAGTCACTGGATCGTTTTTGGTGGCTTTCTTCACAAAACCCTAAGATGATTTTTGATGTACGATTTATTTTATTTTGAACAGAAAAAATTTTAACAGAAACTTGGGTTTTTGTAAACTCGGTTTTGCGATTTTTTCCGATTGAACTTCCATACACTTTACTACCTAGCTAGTTTATGTTTAGTTAGGCTCTGATACCACTGTAAGTCCACGTTGCCCACCCCGGTGCTTGCGGGGAGGCGGAAAACGGAATAAAAATCGGATTTTTATCACTTTAGGCAACATGGACTAGACAAAGAAGGATCTTTGCTAAACAAAAACAAGCTAAAGCTAACTAGAAACTAGCTAAAGGGTAGAATGGTTATACCAAGGGCTTTATGTCCTTCTCTCCTTGCTCCTTGGAGTAGTAGAAAAGGGATCACCTTTGTCGTCTTCTTGAGTCGAAGAAGGATCCACCCGAAAGCCTCAACCTTTGGCTTCAACTTCAAGCTAGAAGTTACTAGGGTGCTAGAAGTGCTAGTCCTAAAACCCTAGATGAGAGTAAAGATTATCAAGAAGAGGTTTTTCTCAAGCTCAAGTGTTTCTCAACACATGAGAGGGGAGAGCTTGAGGGAGAGGAAGAACAAGAGAGAGAAAGTGAATGATAGAATGAGAGAATAAAACAACCATTCTTACATATATGTGTGAATTATTATAAATTGATAATTAGCTAGATAATTGTCATGGTTAATCAAGACATGACCATTATCATTTCATTTTTAATGCAAATTGCAAGGATCAAAGAGCATCTTCCAAATGAAATGATGATGGTCAAAGTGTCAACCTACGTCAACAAGTCAAGAAGGTCAAATGGTCAACAACCATAACCATGCACAATTATATTAAACTAATATCAATTAACCATAATACACACATAAGCATTAGGGTTAATAAAATGACAATGGTCATTAAACCTAATCAAAGTCCTCTCCCTCTGTCTCAAGCAACTGTGCATACGCACCCGTATTCGTGATCCGAGGAGCATGAATACAATGAGATAAAACAAATCCCAAATCATATACTAGGATCCGGCTTAAACCAAAGCCCGCTAGTATAAGCTGTCCGGACAGCAAACTTGCACAAGTGCGCGGATGTGAACGAACCCTGTCGCAAAACCAAGCGACCTCTACTCATTTTGCCAAAAGGCGAATAGCTCTCTGTGTGGGACTCTAAAGACTCGACACTATGCTGGCAGTGGGTTTAACCACAGACCGCAAGCGGCACTAGCTGTACGTAACGGTCCCCAGGTAGATGCCGATAAGAAGACTAACGAGGTAACCCCATCTGAACTCCTACTGAGCCTGTATGTGACAGTCTCCGTACAGTCCGGTCTGTTCGTCTGATACATCGCATGGCGGGCCTAGGGGGCGGTGAACGCCAGTCCCCTATTAGCGGTACAAGTCGTGTCGGAGTGTAGCCCAGAACACCCTGAGATAACACTGGAAACCTACCAGTATATCTCGCTTGCCCTGGCCAGGGACTACTCGTGTAATGGCTCTCCTGGACACAGCGCGATGTCAACCCCCAATACCGGGAGAGACGAATCCTGTCTAACCGTCACTGCCTCCAAGTGCTTCGGGACTGCACCCAAAAACTACCTGTTTGCACGACTCCTTTGAGCCGTGGTAGGGTAGTAATCAAAGTGCAGTGGGAACACACTCGAGGTGAAGTGACAGTGTCAAGTCAGCGGACTGAGTTGTACTCGTGTCACCTGGGAACTGATAACTGACGATGGGTATAATACCAACCAACAGTTCCCGACGAGTCCTGTCCAGTGTACTTGTAACCTAACGAGCACCCGCATACTATTTCAAGTACGACGTACTGACGGCTGTGGGACAGACCGTCTCCCACGCTGGGATAAGAAGTGCATACGCTAGTCTATTCCGGAGTATCGATGCCCTGTCTCGATAGTCCAACGACTAGGGACCTGTATAAGGATGTGCTTATGGATTACCTAGCTCCCACGAGTGTGAGCGCCATCACAACGCTGGTAATCAAGCAAAGATCCTAAGGGCTCTACTAATATGTATATCAGCGATATGCTAAAAGAAACACATGCACATATTAAAGCAGAGACATACCAAGTAGTATACTACCATTTCGAGCAAGATTGTATATACAACTGTGAATATCCCAAGCTTCCATCAAGTAATATACAAACTAGTATGATACAATAATGGCCTCTAGGGCATATACACTAACAGGTAATGTTAAGGGAAGGGTTGTGTGTGGTGGGGGAGGTGTTATGTAAAGAGTTGGGACTGATGTAGCTGTTAGTGTATATGCCCTAGGGGCCATTATTGTATTATACTAGTTTGTATATTACTTAATGGAACCTTGGGATATTCACATGTATATAACTGTCTTGCTAAACATGGTAGTATGCTACTTGGTTTTTCTCTCTTAATATGTGAGTATACGTATTGATAAAGCTCTTAGGATCTTTCTTGACTACCAGCGTTGTGATGGCAGTCACATTAGTGGGGGCTGGGTTGTCTACAAGCACATCCTTATTCAGGTCCCTAGTCGTAGGATTATCGAGACAGGGCATCGATACTCCGGAGTAGACTAGTGTGTACGCTTCTCATCCCAGTTGGGGAGATGGTCTGTCCCACAGCCGTCAGTATGTCGTACTGGAGATAGTATGCAGGTGCTCGTTAGGTTACGGGTACACCGGACAGGACTCACAGGGAACTGTTGGTTGGTTTTATACCAGTCGTCAGTGAACAGTTCCTAGGTAACATGAGTACAGCATAGTCTACAGACTTGACACTGCTACTTCGCCTCGAGTGTGTCCCACTGTTCTTAGATTGCTACCCTACCACGGCTCAAAGGACTCGTGCAAAGAGGTAGCAGTTGGGTGCAGTCCCGAGCACTTGGAGGCAGTGGCGGTTAGACAGGATTCGTCTCTCCCGGTATTGGGGGTTGATATCGCGCTGTGTCAGAGAGCCATTACGCAAAGTCCCTGGCCAGCGCAAGCGAGATTTGCTGGTAGGTTCCAGTAGTTTCTTAGGGTGTAATGGGCTTCGCTCCGATATGACTTATACCGCTATTAGGGGACTGACGCTTGCCGCCCCCCTAGGCCCGATATGCGATAGTCTTAGACGAACAGACCGGACTGTACGGAGATTTTCACATCAGACTCAATAGGAGTTCGGATGGGTTTCCTCATCGTCCTTCTTATCGACATCTACCTGGGGACCGTTACGTACAGCTAGTGCCGCTTGTGGTTAAACCCACTGCCAGCATAGTAGTCGAGTCTCTGGAGTCCCACACAGAGAGTTTCCTTACTCCAGGCGAAACGATATAGAGGTCGTATGGTTTTACGACAAGGGTTCGGACGCATACGTTTTTTTACGCACGTACGACATCCGGACAGTTTTTACTAGCCAGCTTTGGTTTAAGCCAGTTTCTAGTATTCGGTTATTGGATTTAAACAGTCTAAAGTTTTTCCGTGTTTTCACGGATAGGAGGGGCGTTCTCATAATTGTGCGAGAAGCTTCTAGAAGATGGTGACTTGGGGGTTAAGGTGGCATATGCATTAAATGAGATTAGTGAGTCATTTGAGTGATTCATCCATGTCATTAATGCATCATAATTGCTTAATGACTCATGGAGATGAATCACCCTCTTGTATTTATTAAGCATGATGATTAATCCTTTATTTTCTTTTATTGGATAAATGATAATGCTTGATATATATTATGATAGCTCATTATCTCATCTCATTCTCTTGCTCACTTTCTCTCTCCTCAAGCTCTCTCTCTTCAAACCCTAATCCTCCCCTCTCATGTGTTGAGACCAAGGATTAGAGTAGACTACTTAATCCTTAACCATTCTCTATATCACCTAGGTTACTTAGATTAGCGATTTAAGAAACCCAGTTACCTCAAGTTAGAGGTGAAGCTTGTAGTAAATCTCTCGGGTGGATCTTCTACTACATAGAGAAGGCCGAAGAGGACGTGGAGAACGACAAGACGAAGGACTCGGTTCTATAGGTATAATCACTTATCATAGTAGTTAACCCTTCTATGGTTTCTTGTTAGTTATTGTTTAAGCAAAGATTCTCGGTTAGTCGATGTTTACGCCTATAACAAGATCGTTTTTCATTATTCCGCCTCCCCGCAAGTCGTGGGGTGTTGTACATCGACTTACAGTGGTATCAGAGCCTCGCTAAACAATAATTAACTCATTAGCAAAGTCGTATGAATTTCGAACGCAAAACGAACAAAAAAACGACATCGATATCACAAGTTTCTGTCGAATTTTAAACAGGCTTTAAAAAATTTTCAGGTTGCTGCAGAGTAACAAGTATAGAAAGATAAGAACACTGGAGAAAAATGGGTTTGTGAATCGACCATACAGCAGCGGAACCGCGGCCGATCCCACCGATCCACCGCGGATCCGCGGCCGAGTTAGGGCCGATTCGACCCAGTTTGCTCCTGTTATTCTTTTGTTATATTGTTGTGTTTTCTGGAATGTTTATTTTCTGCTCAAAGTCTCAGGTGCACAGAGAAGTTTTGGGATTAGAATATGATATGTTTGCTCGATCGAAATTAAACGATGTTTTCTAATTTGATTATATCTGTGTTTGTATAATGTGTTCGTAAACCTCCCCTGACTGCTAGTATGTCGGTTGGCAGGGGGTTGCATATTTATGTAATGGTTTTTACTTTTTGTGGTTGTGAACTGTATTGGACTGTTGTGATATTTAGCCGAGGTTTGAGATGGCTTGTTATATTCATTCATTCAATGTAATTGTAATATGTTGTAATATTATTTTACAGGGCGCATCCAGGTTGCGGTTGTAGCCACCGTTGTATTATTTCATTTTACTGTTTTTGCTCCTAGGATAGACCCAAGGTGGGGTGCACAAACTACCGGGTACTTTGAAGTGTTAGTGGCCTACTCACTTTGTTGAGGGAGACCGCTTCACTTCGGGTATTTGACGGGTAGTTTGCAGTACCCGTAGGGGTCTAGGGTGGGGTAATGGCTATTCATCACAACTGTGTAATCCGTCATTTTTTGCAGGCTCTAAACAAACGCGGATTGCTTGCAAATCCAAAAAAGTTAATATGAGATCTGGAATGCCTATTATTGCGTCTGACGAATGTACAATATCTATATATGATAGCTATTTAGACATCACTTAAGTTTTACACCCGCGCTAGCCCAGCCCCCGCTCTGCCGTTAGTTAAGTAACCTAACGGGTGATGACGGGACCCCGTGACGAATACGGATGGCATAATTGGATGTTGTGTTTTTGTTGTTTTCTGCAATGATAGGTTAATGATGGGACGCATTATTTATAATGCAAAGAAAATAAACCAAAAGATGAATCGTTGGAACAATTTAAAAGAAACCACTCGGTTATTTTAAAAACAGATGATATTTTTTAATTGCGGAGCTTTAACCACTCCTTCTAAAAAGCTATCAGGTTCCTTCGGTCATATCAAGTTCACTACGTTCACGGTTTCGCCAAAACCATTCGTAGCCCTCCATCATTTCATTTGGGTATTCAGTAGTATTCAAGCTATGTATTTTGACCAACGCCAAGGCATAGTGTTTGGTAGCTGCTAGGTATTCATTTGTTGCATAGATAGATGAGTTGGTTTGGGACAGTCGTATTATCATTTTGGCCAACGTCAAGGATATGTACGGATGGGTTCAAATTAACAAGATAATGATGGGTAGAACTTGACGTGTGACTTATGACATTTTTACCAACGCCAAGGTCATAAGAGCATGGGGAAAAAATGTATATCGGGAATTTCTAAAGAAACTGAAATTTGCAAAGAGTTGGATACCATTTGGAGTTTGATGAATGTTGGTAGGATTCCTTCAACATTATCATACGATGATATTTGGATCCCGATCGTACTGTTAGTATATGCTACTCATCAGGATATTCGTCACTTAACGATCAATGCTATAAACCAAGTAGGTGTCAAGAAAGGTGTCAGCGGGGTTACGCCCCCAGAGAAAAGAGGTTATTTAATTAAGGAACTTCGCGAAAGCGTTGGAAAACCTCCCTCGAAGTACCGACTCCAGCCTGGCTGAACGGTTAAGCAAGTATTGTACAGTGAGAATAGTCCTGGCTAATTCTTCTTTTATGGTTTGAGGAAGGATTCGAGAAACAGTGCGAGCCATCCAGTTTTGATAAATTAAAAACCACTCTAAACTTACAAGAGCATCATGCTAAAGAGTTTTCTTCTCTCTCTCCTAATTGCAGTGACCGTGAAAATGACTGGACTTAAGTTACTTTTAGTGAAAAATATACTGACAGGGCCAAACTATATAGATTGGCTGCGGAATGTCAAAATGGCTTTGACCTATGACAAATTGGAGTACGTCCACACCGCTAAGGAACCTGCTATCCCTGGTCCCAAATCCAGTAATGAGGATAAGGAAATCCGCAAAATCTGGGAGTATGATTGCGCGAAAGCCAAGTGCATCGTGCTTGCCTCGATGAACAATGAACATCAGAGGAGGCACAAGGATATGGAACTAGATGCCATATTTCTCCATACAAAAGAACTTTATGGAGAGCAATCTCGTATAGCAAGATACGAGACTTCTAAGAACTTGTTCCGAGCGAGGTTGGCTGTCGGATCATTGGTAGAAGAACATGTCCTAAAGATGATTCGCTACATAGAAGAGCTCGCAGACCTTGGGATGACTTTGGATATTGAGCTCTATACAGACCTTATTCTCCAGTCCCTTCCTTCCACCTACGCCTAGTTTATTCTGAACTTCAACATTCAAAGAAAAGAAGTTGAACTTCCGGAACTCCTTAACATATTGAAGAGTGCAGAGGGCACCTTACAAAAGGCAAGGGAAACACCCGCTATATTTGTTAGCGGTGCTTCTTCTTCCGGGTCCAAGGCTAGGGCTAAAGGAAGGAAAAAGAAGGCCGCCACCAAACCTAGAGGAGGTGTAAGTAAGGCGGGAGGGAAGGAAAGAAAAAGTTTGCAGTACCGGTAGTGGGCCAGGATGAGTGCTTCCATTGTCACAGGAAAGGGCACTGGAAGAAGGATTGCAAGGCGTGGAACGCCAAGAACCAGGAACCGAAGCAAGCTGTGGCTTCGACTTCAGGTGTGTTTGTAATTGAGAATTTTCTGTCAATCAACTTTACTTCCTGGGTATTGGATACCGGATCAGGATCTCATATTTGCAATTCATTACAGGCACTAAGAAACCGTAGAGTGCTGAAGGAAGGTGACATGACCCTGATGGTTGCTAACGGAGCTAGCGTGGGAGCTATGTCCGTAGGGGATTATCACCCGGGATTGACGAGTGGACACATTTTGGTTTTACATATCTGTTTTTGTGTACCCAGCTTAACGTGTAATATCATATCTGTTTCCTTGTTATCAAATAAAGGTTATGATTTCACGTTTGTATGTGATGTTGTCAACATCCACCTTAATCATAGTTTGATTGGGTCCGGTACACTGGAAAACGGTATATATGTGTTAAACCAACTCCAAATTTTCAATGTCCAGAACACACTAAAAAGAAAGTCTCCAGATTTAAATAAAGTTTTCTTATGGCATTGTAGACTGGGTCACATCAATGAGAGAAGGTTGACTAAGTTACATAGAGAAGGATATTTGGACTCGTTCGAATATCAAACTTATGCCAGTTGTCAATCTTGTCTCAATGGAAAGATGACAAAGACTCCATTTACTGGACATGGAGTAAGAGCGAGCAAGCTCTTAGGACTCATACACAGCGATATATGTGGTCCAATGTCTACACATGCAAGAGGTGGTTTTTCCTATTTCATTACTTTCACGGATGATTACTCAAGGTACGGATTCATTTATCTGATGAAACATAAATCAGAGGCTTTTGAGAAATTCCAAGAGTATAAGAATGAAGTAGAAAACCAAACCGGCAAAAGTATCAAGACACTAAGATCTGATCGAGGTGGTGAATACTTGAGTGCCGAGTTCCTAGGTTACCTAAAAGAGAAAGGAATTCTCTCTCAGCTTACTCCTCCATACACTCCACAGCATAACGGTGTATCGGAGAGACGGAATCGAACCCTATTAGATATGGTACGTTCCATGATGAGTAAAGCTGAGTTACCGCGATCTTTTTGGGCTTATGCGCTAGAATCAGCGGCATATCTTTTGAACATGGTTCCTACCAAGACTGTGCCTACCACGCCATATCAGATGTGGAGTGGGAAGAAACCCTATCTTCAGTATCTGAAAATATGGGGATGTCCAGCTTTTGTTAAAAAGCAGCATGTGGACAAGCTCGAGGCACGATCAGTAAAGTGTAAGTTTGTGGGATATCCAAAGAACTCCAAGGGGTATCTATTCTATTATGCAGAGGAACAAAAGGTGTTTGTTTCTCGTAATGCCCATTTTCTAGAATATTAGTTTTTAGAAAAGGAAATAAATGGGAGCGAAATAGAACTGGAAGAAATTCCAGAACCACAAACTAATACTGAAAGTTTGGTAGAACAAGTAGTTCAAGAAGAACAGGACATTCCCGCACCCCTCCGCAGGAGTAGTAGGCCATCTCATCCACCTGAGGGATACTACGGTTTTCTCATAGATGGGGATAGAGAGGATTGCATCATAGATGATGATGAACCTACTAGCTTCCAGCAGGCCATCTAGAGCGGCGACTCAGTACGATGGCTAGATGCAATGCGGACTGAAATGGAGTCCATGTACACCAACAAAGTATGGACTTTGGACTTTGCTCCAGATGGGGTAAAACCCATAGGATGCAAATGGGTCTTCAAGAAAAAGATTGGTGTAGATGGACAGGTGGAAACCTATAAGGCTAGACTTGTTGCAAAGGGTTTTCGTCAAAGTCCTAGTTTGGACTATGACGAAACTTTTTCTCCAGTGGCTATGCTCAAATCCATTCGGGTCCTTCTTGCTATTGCTGCCTTCCATGATTATGAAATCTGGCAGATGGACGTAAAGACGGCTTTTCTGAATGGAAATTTAGAAGAATGAGTCTATATGGATCAGCCAGAGGGTTTCAATCAGAGTGGAAGCAGCGGGAAAGTATGCAAGTTGCTTAAGTCCATTTATGGACTGAAGCAGGCATCGCGGAGTTGGAACATCTGTTTTGATGAAACAGTCAAAGAATATGACTTTATAAAAAATCAAGATGAACCGTGCATATATAGTAAAGTTGTAGCAAGAACTGTCGTATTCCTCTTCTTGTACGTGGATGACATTCTATTGATAGGAAATGACATTCTTATGCTACAATCTGTCAAAGGATTCTTGTCACACAGGTTCTCCATGAAAGACCTGGGTGATGCCTCTTACATTCTGGGGATCCGGATCTATCGTAATAGATCCAAGAGGATGTTGGGACTTTCGCAGTCCAGGTATATCGACACTGTACTGAAAAGATTCAGTATGGAAGATTCTAAGCGCGGTAATCTACCGGCTTATCACGGAATCACCCTATCCAAAGAGATGTCTCCCAAGACTGATTTGGAAACGTAACGCATGTCTATTATACCCTACGCTTCTGCGGTAGGCTCTATAATGTACGCGATGTTGTGCACCAGACAAGATGTAGCTTACGCACTGAGCGTGGTAAGCCGGTATCAGTCAGACCCAGGGGAGAAGCACTGGATAGTAGTAAAGAACATTCTCAAGTACCTGAGGAGGACTAAGAAGATGTTCTTAGTTTACGGCAGAAAAGACATCAGGATGGAGGCCTATGCTGATTCCGGCTTCCAGAGTGATAAGGACGATTCCAAGTCCATGTCAGGTTATGTCTTTACCCTCAAGGGAGGGGCGGTGTGCTGGAAGAGTTCCAAGCAGGACATCGTTGCTGACTCGACGATGGAAGCGGAGTATATTGCTGCTTGCGATGCCGCAAAAGAAGCGGTCTGGATGAAGAAGTTCCTAACAGAACTTCAGGTGGTTCCTACCATTGTTGATCTAATACCTCTGTATTGCGACAACAACAGAACTATAGCTTTAGCGAAGGAACCAAGGTCCCATCATAAGTCCAGACACATCTTAAGGCGGTATCACCTGATCAGGGAGATCATTGATCGTCGGGAGATCGAGGTTCGGAGAGTTGCTACTGAAGAGAACATTGCTGATCCATTCACAAAGGCCCTACCTCAGATTCAGTTCGAGAGCCTACTCGAGATCATCGGTCTTCGATATGCCAGTACATGGCCCTAGTGCAAGTGGGAGATTGTTAGTGTATATGCCCTAGGGGCCATTATTGTATCATACTAGTTTGTATATTACTTAATGGAAGCTTGGGATATTCACATGTATATAACAGTCTTGCTAAACATGGTAGTATGCTTCTTGGTTTTTCTATCTTAATATGTGAGTATACGTATTGATAGAGCTCTTAGGATCTTGCTTGACTACCAGCGTTGTGATGGCAGTCACACTAGTGGGGGTTGGGTTGTCTATAAGCACATCCTTATTTAGGTCCCTAGTCGTATAATTATCGAGACAGGGCATGGATACTTCGGAGTAGACTAGTGTGTACGCTTCTCATCCCAGTTGGGGAGATGGTCTGTCCTACAGCCGTCAGTACGTCGTACTTGAGATAGTATGCAGGTGCTCGTTAGGTTACGGGTATACCGGACAGGATTCACAGGGAACTGTTGGTTGGTTTTATACCAGTCGTCAGTGAACAGTTCCCAGGTGACATGAGTACAGCATAGTCCGCAGACTTGACACTGCTACTTCGCCTCGAGTGTGTCCTACGGTTCTTAGATTGCTACCCTACCACGGCTTAAAGGAGTCGTGCAAATAGGTAGCAGTTGGGTGCAATCCCGAGCACTTGGAGGCAGTGGCGGTTAGACAGGATTCGTCTCTCCCGGAATTGGGGTTTGATATCGCGCTGTGTCAGAGAGCCATTACGCAAAGTCCCTGGCCAGGGCAAGCGAGATTTGCTGGTAGGTTCCAGTAGTTTGTCAGGGTGTAATGGGCTTCGCTCTGACACAACTTATACCGCTATTAGGGGACTGACGCTTGCCGCCCCCAGTCCCGATATGCGATAGTCTTAGAAGAACAGACCGGACTGTACGGAGATTGTCACATCAGACTCAGTAGGAGTTTGGATGGGTTTCCTCATCGGCCTTCTTATCGATATCTACCTGGGGACCGTTACGTACAGCTAGTGCCGCTGGCGGTCTGTGGTTAAACCCACTGCCAGCGTAGTAGTCGATGTTAGTTATATGTATGCCCTAGAGACCATTACTATACATAGGATGTATATTGTAGTGGATGCTTGGATATATATAGGGATGACATTCTTGCTCGATATGATATTATGCAATCTGGTTACACTTTACCTTAACGTGCACACTGATTGTCTCTCTGTTACATGTTCGTAAAGCCCTTAGGATGTGTACTTGACTACCTGGACTATGATGCGGATCATACTAGTGGGGACATGGTAGTCCATAAGTACATCCTTCAAGGTCCCTAGTCGTGGGTGTATCGAGACGGGGCATCGATATACCAGAGTAGACTAGCGTGTAGCTTCTTGACCCATATAGACGGGCGATGGATGATCCCATATCCATTGGTGTTTAACATCAGAGATGATATACAGGTGCTCAGTAGAGACTGGATATACTAGACGGACTCGCCGAGAACTCCCAGATGGTATTATACCTTACGTCAGATGGCAGTTCTCTGGTGACACTGGTACAGGTTAGTTTGTATACCCCAGATCGTCATAGAGTCTTGTGTGATTCCCACTGTGCTTTGATTTCCACCTTACCACGTCCAAGAGGGCGTGCAAAACGGTGGTTTTTGGGTACAGTCCCGAGTCACATGGAGGCAATGAGCGATATGAGGGGTTTCGTCTCTCCCAGTATAGGGAGTTGATGTTGCACTGTGCTTGATTGGCTATAACAGGAAGTCCTTGGCCAAGGCTGCTTTAGGGATTTACTGGTAAGTGTTACCAGTAGTTTCTCGACCCGTTATGAGCCTCATATCGATACGACTTATCGAGTTATTGGGGTCTGACGTTTACCACCCTTAGGCGAGATATGCGACATATCAAACGAACAGACTGGACTGTACGGTAGTGCTACTAGTTGGATTCACAGGAGTGTGAGCGCGCTTGCTCGTTGATCTTCTGATCGCTCAATACCCGGGTGGCCGTTACGTTTTGCAGACCGCTTGCGGCTTGTGGGTGTTTGATATGATCATCACCTACTGCCGGCGTATTGACGAGTCTTTGAAGTCCTACACGGGGGTTTCCTGGCTCAAGCGAAACGAAATAGGAGCGCATATGAGATATGTGCGGGACCAAGAATAATACCAGTATGTGATACTGTATTCTATTCTCCCGATTTGTGATATTGATCGGTTGTATGCGATATAGCCGGGTTATCGGATCAATTGTTGATTCGATAAGTTGTTACTATTGATATTAGTCGGTTATATACAATATGACCGGACCGTTAAATCAAGTGTTGATTTAATGATTTATTGTATAATTATATATTTGATATATTACTTTACATTAACTAGTATTGGTTCACTTAAGATTGATTTTCTCACTTGAATGTGCACATTGTTTATATGTGATATATGCAAGTGTACATGTTTGTATCATGCTTGATGATACAAACAAGTTGTGTGTATGAGACTTGAACCAAATCAAGGTTAAATTAGGGTTTACTATTTTCCTAGCATATAACAAAAGAATGTGACTTTGGTCAAAGTTATCAAGCTTCATGAAGCTTGATAAATATTGACAAAGTCAACTCTTTTGTCATTTGTTTAAGATATTAGTTAACCCAACCCTTAACCTAATGCTTTGGTTAATTCTCTACATGTGTTAAGCATGAGGGCTTAACTCAACCATGGAGCCATTATTTATTGGATAAGTTTCATTTGGATAATGATTCATATGATTCTTTCTTCTTCATCATCTTCATCAAGCTCACAAAAGCTTGCTAGCTCCAATGGTGCCATGAGAAAAAGAGTGAGAAATCCGATTCTAAAGTGAACCCACTTCCTATTTCTTCATCCTCTACCACTTGCAATGTAGTATAGGGTGTTCTCTTCACAAAGTTTTTCACCAAGTGAATGAATAGCTTGAGTTTGAGTCTCCCCGACGTAGATCATCTTCGGCCTCGAAGTCAACGACCTAGCCCGATCATTTCTCCAACGAAACCATCGCTAGAGTCCGGATTCCGATGATTGCAGAGGAGGGACATCATCACGGAGCTTTAGAAGTGGAGGACCGAATCTACAAAGGTTGTAGTCACTTTCACTTGTAGTTAAGTTGTTAACTTGCATGTTCATTCGCCTTACCTCTAGTAATCGATCTAGTTTAGGGTTTCTCGGCACCGGAAAATTTGAATTTGCCATGGTTGATGCCTTGTGGAACCTCTTGAGTGTGCCTTGGAACCCTACAGTGGCATCAGATCCTAGCTAGAGCTTTAGGCGAAGTGTAGACGAAGTTAGAGATCCGATCGAACCCCGAAACCCCGATCAAAACCCTTCTCTGTACATTTTTTCAAACCGTGGATTTTTGTGAATTAAAAACGCTTAGAAAATTAAGCAGGAAAATATAAGAATTACTGTGAGGAACGGACCCTAACTCAAAAATTTGACCGCGGAACCGCGGCCAAACCAAGGGTTTGGCGGCGGTTCCGCGGCCCAAATTGTGAATTAGTACCTCGAACTTCACATATTTATTCTTAGGTCCTTTCTTGTCATTTTTTTCTGGGAATTTTTTAATTCCACTCAAGTGTTGAGTTTTCTAGGGTTTTATTGGGGACTCGTTAATTCGATCGATTTAACTTCGTTTATGTTTTTCCGGATATTTTAGAAACTGTTAAAAAGTTCGACGGGATATAAATACCCATTTTTTCCCCTGCCGGGAAATTTCCAAGTGTTGGATTTTTCCGTAGTTTAAGAACGTTCTAAGTAGTGCAAGTAACGCGATGGACCCTCTAGAAGACAACAAACCTTAACTCGATTATGTGACCGTCTTGAACTACCTTTTGATCCTTCGGGTTTGGGGCAGTACGGCGTGCCACATGTGAGGCGTTGGCTTGACCCTTCTATGGCTGACCGTTGGTACTGTGGCATGAAGTGAATGTTTTTTAAACTTATTTCAAGAGTTGAGCTGTTTCGGGAAAACTTGGGTGTTTGATTGTTCGATCGGAAAGTTTAACATTTTCTATTTATCTGGAATATGATACAATATTTGGAATCCACAATGAGTTATGAAATAACTGTTTTGGATGTTATAAACATAGCACTTTAGTCTCACTTGATCGGTTGCCACGGAATTTTGATGTGATCAAAAGTCCGTCGCAATCACATAGCGTACGCGGATATTCGCCGGGTAAACTTAATAGACAGCCATGCCCCATAGCCCCGACCAAGTGACTGTAGGAGAACCCCGTCGCCAAAAGCATCCGTTCGGGTGCTCGCGGCAGCGGTGTTCCACCTTAGCGCACCTCGTCGACGGCATCGGGGGTGCGGCCGCCAACTAAAGTTTGCGACGAGCATTCGATCAAAATGTCGGGAATCTTGTTGAATTGCCCGACTTGATATTGAAAAGTGTTTTCGATAATGAGACTAAAATGCGGGGTTTATATTTGTTAGGCATGTGATGTCTAAGGAATTCAGATGGTTAGGCATGCGATGTCTAAGGAGGTTGCGGATTCCAACTGTTGTAGTTTTACACTTTTTTTCTGTGACCGTAAGTGTAATATGTGATATCGCCGTTTTCGTCGCTATATGTCAACGACAATTGGGATGCGCACATTTACTTACGTTGATGACATGTGATGTTATGTGTTGCTGGATATGTTATATTGGATCGTCGCGTTTTGAATAGCCGGGGGTTTTATGTGAGATGAGAGTTTTTTTTATTTTCATTCATGTAAAAATTATTGTATGTAATATTCTTTTATTGGGACACTTCCGGGTTGAGATTTCTGTCACCATTTGTATATTATTTACTTTTCCGCACTAGGATAGACCCAAGGAGGAGAGCACAAGTAACCGGGTTCTAGACTCCAGTGGGAGACCAACTCGAGGAGTCGAGTCCGGGTCTCCTAACTCTAGAATTGGTAGGGTTGCTTGCCGCTCTCGTAGGGGTCTAGGGGTGTGGGTTTGGCTATTCATCGCGACCGTGGAATCCGTGTTTTACAAAGGCTCGTATTGAAAACACGGACGTCCTAGTATATCCAATGTTTCATATGTTTCTTCTGCTGCGATATCTGTGATGTTATCATTTGATATATGATGATAGATAATGTATATAGTATATACGATATATTATATAGACGTTACTTATGTTTTACACCCGCGCTAGCCCTGCCCCGCTCTGCCGTTAGTTACCTAACCAAACGGTGCACGAGGGGACATCGAGGCAAATGCGGATGGCATAAGTGTACGTCGTATTTATCTGTGATGTTTAGGTGATTTAAATGATGTGGCTTCATTAATATGATTAATGAAAGAAAAGAAACCTAAAAGATGTTGTGGAATCGAATTTTCAAAAACTGGTAGCTACGGTTCTTGCTTTGCAACGCGGTGTTCCTTGTAGAACATCCTGCACCTTATTCGATAAGGAAAGGGCCGAGATCCCTTCACCGGGAGTGACCCCTTTAGCAATAACTGGCAGATGCTACAACCCTCGGTTTGTATTTTGATTGCTCTTATAGTTCTTGCTTTGCACAGCGGTATATATGATATATCCTGCACCTTATTCGATGAGGAAAGGGCTGACGATCCCTTCACCGGGAGTGACCCCTTTAGCAAAACTAGAAAAGCCTATAAAACACTCCATTTAAAATCATTTGATTCTACAAAGATATCAAGTTCTTTACGCAATAGGTTTTCAGAAAAACCTGTCGTAGCCCTCCGTCATTTCAGATAAGTACTAGTTAGTATTCGTGCTGCGGTAGTTTGGCCTCCGTCAAGGCATAGTGTACGGTAGCTAACTAATGGTTATCTGCTAGCATACGATGCGATTGAATTATGGTATTCGTACGGAGTTGTTTGGCCTCCGTCAAGGGTCGTGTGGGTGGGTTTAATTCAATCAGGAAATAACGGGTTGAACTTGACTAGCGGACTATGGGTAGTTTGGCCTCCGTCAAGGTCATAGGACGCAAGGGGCAAAATTATCGGGAATTTCAAGTGTTGAAATTTGCAATGAGATTGCATATCTTCTATGAGATAGTTGGATCCCGATACCCGCTGGGAGTAATTGTTACTCCTGGGAGAGTTTTACACATTACAATTAGCCGATCAAGTAGGTGTCTAGAAAGGTGTCAACGGGGTACGCCTCTTGGAAAACAAGGTTTATTTTAATTAGGTCCGTGCGAAAGCACGGGGAACCTCCCTCAAAGTACCGACACTGGCCTGGCTGAAAGATTGGCGAACTTGTAGCGTATAATAAATCCCGGCTAATCTTTCCTTTTAAGGTTTGAAGGAAGATTTGATAAAAACAGTGGGAGCCATCCTGATTAGATAAAATAATAACCAATCTGATCTTGTGTCACGACCCGAAAGTACGGAACATGACCGGCACTTAAACTACGAACGTCTCGAGGCGTACGTAATCTAAGTAAACCGAAAACCCAGAAATCCAAACCAAGAAAAATAGTAGAATGTAGGAAAAACCAACTTAAAGCAAGTAATTTCAATAGCATATGCCGAATTATGCGGTTTTTAAAACATCAAAAATTTACTGAAAATTTCGGCAGAGTCTCCTTTGTAAATACAGGCCCCCAAACGGGATACAACATGAATAGTATACGAAATCAATAAAAAGGCATCCCCAAGCGGGAGCTAGCTCTTCGTCAATCGACGGCCACAACCACACAAGCAATATAATATACAACGCCAACGGCGAGGATCAAAACTCAAAAGGAACTCAAAACCACCAGAAATCCACAGAATATAAAACGCGCGACTCTAAGGTCGAAAGAATAACATCACGGGTCTCTATCTCAATAAATACATGTTTGGTTGATGGAACTTCTAGATACAACAGAATAATAATATACAAGATAAATAATGGGGGTACGATACAACTAAACCCACCTACTAGCAAAACACCCGAAGGAAACTATGCCCGCAAGCCGTAAAGAAACCTGTACGGCAAACCTGCAAGAAACTGGGGCACAACGGGGGTGAGTTGCCAACTCGTGAATAGAAAAATATCTACGCACAGAAATCGCATAAATAACGCAACCTAGGTCAAAGATCATAATATGTCCTCAAATATAAGAATAACACGTAGCCTATAACAAGGCTAGGGTAAATATCTAACCCGAGTGTAATCTCATGTGCCCGTGTCAGTGCCTCAGGTAGCAATATATCATATGAATGAGGTATGAATGCATGAAAACAGAATACATGTAAATGAAGAACTGTTTTCATAAATTAGTGAGATTTCCTTTGTATTTTTAAACTGAGGTATCATAAATGAAATCAGTATCAACAATGTCTAGCATCGACACAAAACATAAATCTCATTGTCTCGAATATCAATGTCTCAATCTCAATATCTAGGGCGCCGTCAGTCCAGACCGGCCCCTACCATCCATCTCAAGACCACGACGGTATCCTCCGGATATCCGACGTGTCGGGTAATATCACCGGTAGGTAGTGCTCCCCAGCCAGGCTCAACGTCAACACCACATTCCTCTTGCCCCGGTGTACCATACCGGGCCCACCATGTACCCGAAACGGTTCCTCCACTCCTCGAATCGGGTCTCGAAATCCATCAGCAAACTCATGGTGGATGACTCATACATCATAGGAAAACCGCACTTTTTATTTTAAAAGAGAGAAAAGGTTTATTTATGTTTTGCGGTTTTCCTCCAAATCCAGAAAATCTCATGGAAATCCAAATCCAAAACCTCAATAACACGTAAAATAGTGAATATATGCATGAGAATCCATGAATGCGGCATAACGATGAATAACAGTATGCATGAAGTGACAAGTAATAACTACAATATCTAAGCTGGCATATAAGGTAAGTACACTAATATTATGTCGAACTACTAGCTATCTAGCTAAGTTAAGCAATAATATTTTCTAAGGTGTACGTGACATGGCAATTACCGATGAAGATGTGTGTGAGCCGGCAATTAAGTGTACGTGGTACCTACGCATCATCGGTAATGGTGCTGGTGTCCTAACAGCATGATATCACTAATGGAGTATGAAACATAAAATAAGCATGCGATGCGAAGCGGACCACAAAAATGAGTGGGAGCTGAAAACTAGACGCAACTATAACAATCTGTATTAATCTAATATTGTTAGTTATATGTATGCCCTAGAGGCCATTACTATACATAGGATGTATATTGTAGTGGATGCTGGAACATATATAGGGAGGACTTTCTTGCTCGACATGATAGTATGCTATCTGGTTGATCTTTACCTTAACGTGTACATTGATTGTCTCTCTGTTACATATTGGTAGAGCCCTTAGGATGTGTACTTGACTACCTGGACTATGATGCGGATCATACTAGTGGGGACATGGTAGTCCGTAAGTACATCCTTCAAAGTCCCTAGTCGTGGGTGTATCGAGATGGGGCATCGATATACCAGTGTAGACTAGCGTATACCTTCTCGACCCTTACAGATGGGCGATGGATGATCCCATATCCGTTGGTGTTTGACATCAGAGATGATATACGGGTGCTCAGTAAAAACTGGGTACACTGGACGGACTCGCCGAGAACTCCCAGATGGTATTATACCTTACGTCAGATGGCAGTTCTCTGGTGACACTGGTACAGAGTAGTCTGTTGACCCGAGATCGTCATAGAGTCTTGTGTGGTTCCCACTGTTCTTTGATTTCCATCTTACCACGTCCAAGAGGGCGTGAAAAATGGTGGTTTTTGGGTACAGTCCCGAGTCACATGGAGGCAATGAGCGATAGGAGGGGATCCGTCTCTCCCGGTATAGGGAGTTGATGTTGCACAATGTTCGATTGGCTATAACAGGAAGTCCCTGGCCAGGGATGATCAGAGAATTGCTGGTAAGTGTTACCAGTAGTTTCTCGACCCGTTATGAGCCTCATATCGATACGACTTATCGAGCTATTGGGGTCTGACGTTTACCACCCCTAGGCTAGATAAGCGACATATCAGACGAACAGACCGGACTGTACGGTAGTGTTACTGGTTGGATTCACTGGAGTGTGAGCGGGCATGCTCGTCGATCTTCTGATCGCTCAATACCCGGGTGGCCGTTACGTTTAGCAGACCGCTTGCGGCTTGTGGGTGTTTGATATGATCATCATCTGCAGCCGGCGTATTGACGAGTCTTTAAAGTCCTACACAGAGGTTTCCTGGCTCAAGCAAAACGAAATAGGAGCGCATATGAGATATGTGCGGGACCGAGAATAATGCGTGTATGTGATACCGTATTCCATTCTCGCGATGAATGTATCTATTGGTTGTATGCGATATAACCTAGTTATCGATTCAAGCGTTGATTCGATAAGACGATACATAAGATACTAGTCGGTTATATGCGATATGACCGGATCGTTAAATCAAGTGTTGATTTAATGATTTAATGTATAATTATATATTTGATATATTACTTTGCATTAACTAGTATCGGTTCACTTTAAATGGATTTTCTCGCTCTGATGTGCACATTGTATATGTGATATATTTTTTGTGCACTTGATTGTATCATGTTTGATGATACATGTTTACTTGTGTTTGTGTGAAGATTGAACCATGGTTATATGAATGGCTAGGGTTATGATTATTTATTCATTCATTTATTTATTTATTTTTTTTGGAAAAATAAAAGCAAAAGAGAAAAATGGTGGCTTTCTTTGTTCTTTCATGAAGATTCATGAAGGTTTGACTAAGTGACCATTTTGTCTCATGTTTAACCCTAACCATTCCACTTAACTATGATTCATTCTCTACACCTAACCATGGTTGTAATATGATAAGTATTGATTTTCTATTCTATTTTTCAATAACTTATCATATTCATTATCTTCTTCTTCTTCTTCACTTCATGAAGAAAAAGCTTGACTTCATCAATGGTGGATTGATGAAATGAGTGAGAAATCCAATTCTAAAGTCAACCCACTTCCTATTTCATCATCCTCTACCTCTTGCCAAGTAGTAGAGTGTGTTTCCTTCACAAGTTTTCTTGACTTGGTGAAGTTGGAGCTTGATCTAGCGATGCCTCGACGTAGATCATCTTCGGCACGTCGTCGATGACCTAGCCCGCCCATTTCTCCGATGAAGCCGACGCTAGAGCCCGGATCTTGATTTGGACAGCGGAGAGGAATTCATCACGGAGCCGTGGAGGTGGAGGACCGGATCTACAAAGGTTGTATTTCCGTTCTTTTAGTTTAGATGTAAACTAGTTTCTTTTTCGCCTAGACATCTAGCCAACGATCCGTTCTAGGGTTTCTCGGCACCGTTTAAATTTGAAATTGGCATGGTTGATGCCTTGTGAGACCTCATTAGGGTGCCTAGGAACCCTACAGTGGTATCAGAGACTAGCTAGAGCCTTAGGCGAAGTCTAGACGCAATTTGAAGTCCGAACGAACCCGAAACCCAATTCCAAACATGCTCTCTGTCCTTTTTCTAAAATCAGGGATTTTTCAACATTAAAAATATGCAGAAAAACCAGCAGGGATATCTAAGAGTTACGGTGAATTTTGATGACCTAATTCCATTATTAAGCATAAGTTGGAAAAATCCTCTTACCTTAACATCGTTAAGATATGAACCAATCTATATACAATATAGAAATAGAGGCACTAATTTAATTGGAACCAAATTCAAATCATGGAACTGTCTCCAGTGCATATCAACTTAATGGAAAGTGGCTACTCAGCATTACTCAACTTAGGAATCCATCCAATTATGAGTAACCTGAAAGAGAAACAAGTTTCTCAATACCATTACTATCAACTGAATACCAATCACAAGAATCTACATCCTCAATCTCTTTGAAGAATCCCGATACTTGTGACACCTGGTTCTCTACTTTATTCTTAAACCCACAACTTCTCAAAACATAGACATTGTATTTCAGAGAAACACTTGTCTAAAAACTAGAGAAATTACAAGTAAACAGAACAGAGTACGAGGACCAACCCCTTTGTCCTAACGGACACTGGACAACATACAATACTCTGTATAAGTCCGCTGAGTTGAATAACTCAAAACCTGTGCATCGTAGGTTGAAAAACTATACCCAGGCGATTTTCTCAAATATCACCAATTACAACGAATTCCGATATAATGAGGATGATCTCCTAATTCCCAATAACTTACTCCCACTCATCATCTGTAAAACATTACAGATATGAGAATGAAACCTGGTAAATACATACCGTGTAGTAAGTATCTAATCGGGAAAACAGTTTTCTTTTAACAATGCGCAGTGAAACTGAAACATGAAAATGTTTCGTAGGGGTATTCTTGTATTCTTAGTAATGCCTCTTCCATAATCCTATTCATGACTTTAACCGTATATTTCTTTGCCATCTCTCCAAATCATTTTATTTGTCCTTAGTCGTTACCTTCTGTACACCTTCGTTAGGCTAAATGGTTTTCTTCCTTCCCTACCGTTCGGCACCAGCCTATGGTTTGGAAGAAGACTATCCAGTAAGCATAATAGGTGTACCCTCCTATTCTTAGGAGTACTCGTAACTTGAGAGAAGGTGATGATAAAAGACTATTGAATAAAACCTTATTCTATTTCTCCCAAACTGGGGAAAAAAGCGAAGGTGAAATAGGAGTGGCGATGAAGTACGCGGTTTGGTCGTGAATGATAACAGTCGCAATTTAATTTGCCCTCTTTCTAATCCCTTTATTTTGTCTTTACATATTACCTTCTGCACACCCTACTTAGGCTAATTGGTTTTCTTTATTCCCTACCTTTCGGCACCTGCCTATGGTTTGGAAGAAGACTATCCTATAAGCGTAATAGGTGTACTCTCCTATACTAAGGAGTACTCGCAACTTGAGAGAAGGTGATAATAAAAGACAACTGAATAAACCAATTCTTTTTCTCCTGAACCTGGATCCATCCTCGAAGTAGTACCTTTGAGTTCGTATATAACCATACGATGGATCTATCCAATGGAAGTGGATATCCGTAGTAATACGGGGCGTTCTGAGAAATGCAAAGGGTAAAAGAAGGAGCGGCAATGACTTATGCAACTCGGACAATCCAAAAGCCAGTATTTTAAGAAGCTTCGGTCAACTTTGGTCTCTAAGTCATAGTCTAGGGTCGGTCAAAGGTCACTGCCAAAGAGAGAGAGGGAAATGAAACACTCTGCGTGCACTCTAACCTAGATCAGAATGGTTATCAATTTATCTAATCAGGAAACCTCCCACTATAATCTCAAATTCTCCTCCAAACCTGAATAAAGAATTAGTCGGGATCACCCGAAGAGTAAACTAACTTATCAGTAGGAATCGGGATCCAACTATCATCGCATGATAACTTGATGGAAGCCACTCAAGTTATCACACTCCAGAAGGTATGCGCATGCCTGGCAAGTTTCAGTTACTTTAGAAACTCCCGATGTGATTTTTGCCTCATGCTCTTATGACCTTGACGAAGGTCAACAAATCATAAGTCACATGTCAAGTTCTACCCGTCATTGTCCAGGTTAATTTGAAGCCACCCGTACAAGCCCTTGACGAAGGTCAACAAGGCTATACGACTGTCCCAAACCAACACATCTATCTATGCAACAAATGAATACCCCGCAGCTACCAAACACTATGCCTTGACGAAGGTCAACAAACATAGCTTGAATACTACTGACCATCCATAAGAAATGACAGAGGGCTACGGCTGGTTTTTGGCGAAAAACCTTTAACGTAATGAACTTGATATCGCTGAAGGAACCTGGTAGCTTTTTATAAAATATAGTGACGAAAACGTTTGCTAAAGAGGTCACTCTCGGTGAAGGGATCTCGACTCTTTCCTCGTGGAATGAGGTGCAGGATATTCCAACTGAATACTGCGATGCAAAGCAGCTTGTAATCGACTATATTGAAGTTATTACCGTGACGTAAACTTTTGCCCAAGGGGTCACTCCTGGTGAAGGGATCTCGGCCCTTGCCTCGTGGAATGAGGTGCAGGATATTCCAACTGAATATCACTATGCAAAACAAAAGTAAACATCTTTGTAATAACACCTTTTAAAATTTGTTCCAACAACATCAAATATAGGTTTGTTTTATCCTTGCATTGATCAGAATCAATACAGTCCCATCAATCAATCACACCAGAAAAGAACGAAAATAAAATGTACGTATATGCCATCCGCATTCGCCACTGGGTCCCGTCATCACCTGTTAGGTTACTTAACTAACGACAGAGCGGGGACTGGACTAGCGCGGGTGTAAAACATATACAACATCTAATAGTATATATACCAATATACAATAATCGCTCCAGGCATGATAATATGAAACATTACAGAAAAGTAATAAGCATCACAGAACAATACAGATAATCTGGGATCCCCAGGTTTCACAGAGCCGCTACTGAAACCCGACATTCCCCTGGTCGTGTGGATAGCCTGTGCAATGAAACCTAGATCCCTACGGGTGCGGCAAGTTACCCGCCAAAACCTGAAGCGAGGTGGTCCCCACAGCATAGTGAATGGAACACCCGGCACTTCACGGAATCCGGTAAATTGAGCACCCCTCCTTGGGTCAACCTGTACCTCTTACGAGTGCGGCGAATAGTCTGCCAATTCTAGAGTGAGGCCCCTTTGCCTCTTAATGCCATGAGATACGGACCCGTTGCCCTCCAGAACCCGGCTATCCGTGCACTCCTTCGCAGGATAAACCTAGTACAGAAATGAAAAATATGTACAACGGGTACATCGACCTCAACCTGGTCGTGCCCCAAAAGAATATTATACAAACAGGCAGTAACGGCAGTCCACATGTTGAACGCTCGCCCCGCAATATCAAATGTACAAATAAATCCAAACTGCACTATCATTGCACCCTTCTATCCACCACGACATATCCGCAACAATACAGCACAACACAGAACATCAACGCGAATGTCACGTTCGCAAACCCGTCTAAAAGAACTATAGCAATCATACGCAGTTTACCGATCAAATGACATTCCCGGTCGGAGATATAATGTAAATACTGTAAACTAACAAATTTAAAATTTCGATCGACTAAATCTCCAGAAGTGGGCCCCACGAACAACTGCTGTACAGAAACAAAATCTGGGCCCAAAATATATATACCAAAAACCCCAATTTCCAGTAAAAAAGCCACTGTGCAAATTTGGTGCACTGATCTCACAGAATGGTCGCGGAAGCGCGGTCAAACACTAGGTTTGACCGCGATTCCTCGGCGGTCTTGTGAGATCACGTGACCAAATTTTGACGGTGAGCTTAGAAAACCCTGCTGAATTTTCTGTGATATGTAGAATTATTTTTAGACACTGTTTAAAATCAACAGAAACTCAGTGGCCTGAAAAAATGTAGTTTTGCGAAATCCGTTCGATCGATCTTTTAAACGTGTTAGCGCAAGTTAGTATAGCTTAATGGTGAGGCTCTGATACCACTTTAAGTACACGGTAGCGCCCCGGCCGTCTAACAGACGCAAAATGCGGAACAAAATCTTTTAATGAAACTGGCGCTATCGTGTACCGTAACCCGGATCTGCAATTAAAGCTAAACTAACAAACTACAAAGGGGTGGAAACGTTATACCGAATGATCCGAGTCCTTCGGTCTTTAACCATCATCCCACGCTTTGTTGCGGCTGCTCCGATCTCCTGAAACTCCAATCTTCTCGTCCAGGTGGCACCACGTCGACGGATCTTTAAACGGGCTCCCGCCTCTGAACCGAGGCAACTCGATCGTCAAGTTTGCTAAAAGAGACGACCAAGATGAAGTAGAGAATGAGTAGAACACTTTGTCTCGTTACGTCCAGGGTCACGGACGAACGGTTATGGAAGTTGCCTTTTGGATCGGGTGAAAAGAGGCTATCTATTTTTCGTGAACCCGAATCTATCATAATCTTTTTCTAGTGAACAACAACCATCAAGTGAGTGAGAGAGAGAGGGGGAAGGGGCCGGCCATTTATAGGAGGTGGGGAGGTGAGTGTAGGAGGAGGGAGGTGACCACAAGAACAAATATCATGTGTGAACACAAAGTGTGAACACATAGTGTGAACACAAAGTGTGAACACAAAATATGAATGCATTAAATGCAACCAATGAAACATCAACACCATTCAACCTAGTCACCTCTTCTAGAAACTTCTAGAACCTTCCACACTCATCTCAAGAAAAGATAAATCCGTCTTTAACCGAATGTTAAAAGACGGCTGATAGAAAACTGGAAACTGGCAACTTCCAAAAGTGATCCTGAAACAAATTTCAGGATAACCCCGTATTAGTATAAACATACCCGCATTTGTATTACGACCGAATACAAATGCAACTGAGACAAAGATATTATATCTACACAGTATAATACTGGGTTCCGGCTTAAACCAAAGCCTACCAGTATTATCTGCCCGAAAAATGACACGTGCGAAAACGCACGTACTTTTTCCGAATCTTGCCATAAACCCATACGGCCTCTACAACGTTTCGCCCGAACTTGGGAAATTGTCTGTGGGGGACTCTAATGACTCATCAGCACTTCGGCACTGTGTATAACCACTAGCACGTCAGAGGTACAAACTGTACGTAACGATTTGCCTATGTATTGATTGGAAGGGAAGCTGACGAGCGAACTCATCTATAAACCATACTGAGCCTGACAGTGACAATGTATATACAGTCCGGTCCATTCGTCTAAAGAGTATCGCATATCGAGTCTAGGGGTGTGGATAAAGTCAGACCCCTAATAACGCGATAAATCGTGTCGGCATGAAACCCATCACCACCTGAGAAACTACTGATCCAAATCAGTAATTCTCCACTACCTCGGCCGAGGATTCCTAGTGATGGCCACCCGTGCACTGCGCGACATCAACCCCCAATACCGGAAGAGACGAATCCCCGACAATCCGCTCACTTGCCTCTAATGTGGCTCGGGACTGTACCTAACTAAAACCTGTTTGCACAACTCCTTTGATCGTGGTAGGGTAGAAATCAAAGCACAGTGGGAACTCACACGAGACAAATGACGACCTCAGGTCGATGAACTAACCTGTATACATGTCACCAAGGAATTGCTATCTGACGATATGTATAATACCAACTAGCAGATTCCCGGCGAGTCCTGTCCGGTGTACTCATAACTCAATGAGCACCTGTATACATCTTAGGTGATCCAACTGACACCAGTGGCTTGTAAGACCGGCCATCGCCCCTCGTCGAGGTCTCGACTGTATACACTAGTCTACTCTGGAGTATCGATGCCCTGTCCCGAAACTCCCACGACTAGGGACACTTTAAGGATGTGCTTACAGACCCCAGCTCCCACGTATATGATCGCCATCATACTGCTGGTAGTCAAGAAAGAATCCTATGGGCTCTATCATCATGCAATAGTGAATTAAAGCATGTATACGATGATAAAGACAAACCAGATAGCATACTATCATCTTGAGCAAGACTGTCATATCGGTATAGGTCCTGCCTCAATCATTGTAATCACGTACCTGCGATCCAATAATTGGCTTTGAGGGCACCATCTCCAACAGAAACATCCACTTTGTTTGTAGGAGGATCTTCCTCTTCTAGGTCCAAGGCGAAAGCCAAGGGAAAGAAGAAGAAAGCCCCCGCCAAACCAAGGGGCGGTGTTAGTAAAGTGGATACGAAGGGAAAGGCAAAAGCAATAAAGATAGCGGGGAAACTTGTGGGGAAGGAAGAGTGCTTTTACTGTCATAAGAGTGGGCACTGGAAGAAAGATTGCAGGGCTTGGACAGCCAGAACACAGGATCTGAAGCAAGTTGCGGCTTCAGCTTCAGGTGTGTATGTTATTGAAAACTGTCTATCAATAAACTCTACTTCCTGGATATTGGATACCGGATCAGGATCTCATATCTGTAATTCTTTGCAGGCGTTGAGAAACCGTAGGTTTTTGAAGGCAGGTGACATGACCCTCAAAGTTGCAAACGTACCTAGCATGGATGCTAAGGCCGTGGAGGACTATCACCTGGGAATGTCAGATGGACATGTTTTGGTTTTACGTAATTGCTTTTTTGTACCCAACGCAACTTGTAATATCATTTCTGTATCTTTGATTTCTAAAGAAGGTTATGAATTTGCGTTTGTAAGTAATGTTGTAAACATTCACCTTAATCAAGTTCTGATTGGGACAGATACATTAAGCAATGGTATATATATATTAAACCAACCACAGATTTTCAATGTCCAGAATACACACAAAAGAAAGTCTCCGGAAATAAATCAGACTTTCTTATGGCATTGTAGACTGGGTCACATCAATGAGAGATGGTTGACGAAGTTACATACTTGTCAATCCTGTCTCAAAGGAAAGATGACAAAGACTCCGTTCACTGGACACGGAGTGAGAGCGAGCGAGCTCTTGGGACTCGTACACAGCGACGTGTGCGGTCCAATGTCCACACATGCGCGAAGCGGTTATTCTTACTTCATTACTTTTACGGATGACTTTTCAAAGTACGGTTATGTCTTCTTAATAAAACATAAATCCGAAGCCTTTGGAAAATTCCAAGAATATAAGAATGAAGTAGAAAATCAAACCGGCAAAAGTATCAAGACACTGAGATCGGATGTAGGTAGTGTATACTTGAGTGTCGAGTTCCTGGATTACTTAAAAGAGAATGGAATTCTCTCTCAGCTTACTCCTCCATACACTCTGCAACATAACGGTGTATCGGAGAGACGGAACGGAACCCTATTGGATATGGTACGGTCCATGATGAGTAACGCTGAGTTACCGCGATCATTCTGCGGATATGCACTAGAATCAGCTGCATACCTTTTGAACCGAGTTCTGTTCAGTTGATAAAACTGCACATTTGTATTACATTTTTCCTACCATTTTCATATTAAAAAAGGACTTTATTATAATATATTATACATATGAGGGTTTATGTGTAAAAACATTATTTTCCATGTGTTAATATATTTTAATTATCATTTGGTAGGAAAATGTATGCAAATATTATTGACCTAATCCTAGTAGAACAAAGTCTACTAAAATCTTATTTGAGTTGTTGTGCAGAATATTTCCAAGTTGTTATGAAGAATTTATCAAACAAATCAATTTGTTGAAGAAAACTTGCCAAATTAAGAAGCAAAACTTGGAGACCAAGTCTGGAAGCAACCGAGAGAAGATTTCTGAATTCTAAAGACGCCTAGGATTGCCAAATGTCAAAATCCGAGAGCCTAAGAAAATTAGTGAAGAGATCCTCACCATTGGCCGCGGATCCGCGGCCAAACCCCCCTGTTGGCCGCGGATCCGCGGCAATCTAGAGAGATTTTGTGCTAAAATTTTGTGGAGTAAATCTCTGCTGAATTTTACCAAGTTTCCAACTAAAATATTTTGGCTTTGCACTATAAAAGGGCACCGAGGGCCTCTTGGAAAAGCTATCAAGCCGACGAGATCACGAAATCCAAGACGGCTCACGCATCCAGGCTGATCATCAACGGTTCATCTACCTCCTTGGAAGAGATCGAGAAGCAAACTAGTCTTTGTAATCATTTTCTAAGGAATCAAAGTGTAGATTGTTCAAGTTGATTAATAAAGGTAGTTGTTTTATTTAATTCTTTTGCATTTTACATTATGTTTTCCCTCTCTGTCTTTTCATCTTCTTCTCCCAACATGCGCGAGTAATTCTCCGCTTGTTAGGGTTCGTAGGATTAGGGTAAGCTAATGAATGATGAAAATAATTAAACCCTTTTTAAGTCCTATAAAGTTTAAGAACTTTATCAAAAGAATCATTAACATCCTAATCGGGCGCTCTAGCAATTCTTTGCTAGTTCCGACCGCGATTAGAGATTAGATTAATAATTGTTTTGGTAAAGGCTAGATATGAACAGAGTTTCGTGTCGAGATAAGGGTTAAGAGTGGGATTCCTTTTCCCTCCAGAAACCCTAATCTACACGCATCACCGTCGTTCTAGTTCTAAATCTATTAATGGATAAAAAGGGTAACTTTTAATTAATCGTCCATAACTACTAAATCCTAACGAACCCTACAAGCCCTCTTATTATATTAATTACATCTTTAAAATAATCTAGATCTATATTTTACATTCTTGTTTAACGTAGATCTAGAAATCTTTCTATAAAATTCTTTATCCCTCCTCTCTTTCTCAACACATCTAAAGTAAAAGTAAAAGGTTCCACGTTTCCCAGAGGACGACCCGTACTCATCTCGGTCTAGCTACATGCGACACCGTTATTGATTGCGGTTAACTACTACAAACACAACTTTTTCGTATCAATCAAATGGCGTCGTTGCCGGGGATACGTGCGTAATTTTTTATTTTTACTATTTGTGTTGAATTCTTAGACAAGCCATATCATTATTAAAACAAAACTGCAAATTACATATTTAACGATTTGTACGTGAATTTTTGCAAGGAGATCTGGAGTCACAGAATTAAGGAGAACAGGAAACAGAGACATTTTTAGAGATCCAGAGGAGCACAGAAGGCTATACAAAAAAAATTCATCAACTGTTCCTTCTGCCACGCGGCGGAACTGCGGCAAGATCACCCCTTCTGCGGCGGAATCGCGGCTATTTGGAGGAATTAGGGAATCAATCTTCTCTGGTATCTTTCTCAACTCCTTCTCTCTCTCCTCAAATCCAATAAAATCTATTTTCTGCAGGATTCTTTGCAAAATTGCGCCGCTAAAAAAAAATTCTTTTTGCAAAAGTTTTGTGATTGGTTTTGTTTTGCATATTTAATACGGACTTTAAGGGGCAAAGACCAAATCAAGATTAGGTGGGGATTTCATCACCCTTCCTAAGCCCTACAAATCACAAACTGAGAATATAGATCAACCTTTCATTAATTTAAAAAATATCTAGACCAGACTCTAAGGACTGTCACGCTCAATAAGGACAGAGGAAGGTCGTGGGTAATCTATCGTTTATCCGCATTACTTTTGCAGTGCCTAGGCAAGTGTGACAAAGGCTAGTGAATTTTAATTAGGCCCACGACGTGGTTCCTTCCCACTTACCTGGCACTTACCTGGCTACAAGGGTAGTACGGAGGCGGTAGAGGATTTATCCTGCGGCTTGTCCTTTGGAAGTCTAGGAGCGGTCTAGAGACTGGACATAGGTGACCTTAGTTCTAGGGTTGCTTGTGCAACTTAGGGTGATTTGTCTTGAGTCCCACTTTTTCAAAACAAGCCAATTTTAAATCACACACACGCTGCCACTTGCACTAAACCCGCTTAGTGCATGCTCGGCTGGACACGGATCCTAGTGCCCGTCTTGTCCGCATTCCTGCTATCGACGCCGAAGTTGGTACTTCTTCATCTTCTTTTCCCCACCACACACCACATCGACCGAGATGGACGGCACTCCATCAGAATATAACACCACGCTGCCACAGCCCGTAGGTGCGCAGAATCCACCGCGCATCTCTCTCCAAGAGAGATGCTATCCTATCCGTGGTCCTTTTCCCACTTGTCTATCTCTTCCACCACCGAACGGGGATAATTTCGAAATTAAACCCCACTACATCAATCTGCTGCCTAAATTTCATGGGCTTGAGTCGGAAGACGCGTACGTTTTCATCACCAAATTCGAAAACGTATGCGCAATGATGGGTACTTCACAATTGACTTTAGATGCTATGCGCTTACGTCTTCTCCCATTCACACTGTGCGACTTGGCAGAAAAATGGCTTTATAATACTGCCGCACACTCTATCACTAATTGGGATGAATTCGTCATAGCATTTCTTAAGAAGTTTCACCCAAATCATAAGACTGCCCACATTAGGAGCGAGATCAACCAGTTCACCCAGCTTCCCAATGAACCATTTTGGAAGTGCTTTGAACGTTTTAAAAATCTGCTTGTCCAATGCCCCCATCACGGAATACAAAGATGGGATTTATGTCGGATTATATATGAGGGCATTAATCCAGCGACAAAACAGATGCTTGAAACAATGTGTCAATGCAATTTCATGTCTAAAGATGACGGTGAAGCATGGAAATATCCGGAAGATCTTGCTGAACACACGTTGCAGTGGGAAAGCGTAAGACCACCTTCAACTAAGGGAGGTATTCACCAGCTCGATGTTTATATCGCAGTAAAAGCCGAAATGGCAGCGATTCAGAAGAAACTCGATGCTATTGAAAACAAGTTCTCATCATTCTCCCTAAATCAGGTCACGCTTCCTAAGACCATCTGTGGTTGCTGTTCGGATCCTTCACACTTAACGGAAGAATGTCCTATGAATGCTTCGTTTCAAGCTAATGCTACTTTTCAGCAGCGACCTAGAAACGACCCTTATTCTTCCACATACAATCAAGGATGGAGGAATCATCCTAACTTTGCTTGGAATCAAAACCAACAAAGTAATTTTCAAAGACCTCCTCCACAGCAAGCACAACCACAGAATCAGCCCCCCTTTCATTCACAGAATTTCCAAAATCCGGCCAACATTTCTACACCACAAGTGGCCGGTACTGACAACTCACTTGCACAAACTTTGGATATGTTCATGAAACAATCCATGCAAATTTCGGCTGAGATGAGGTCTTCTATTGATACCCTAACGAAAAACTCCTCCTCCCATGGTGAGAGTATCAAATCAATAGAAAACTAAATCGCACAGTTAAACGCCGCAATGAGTGCGAGAGAGAAAGGGAAACTCCCATCTCAACCCCCACCGAATCCTGGCCATTCACAAAGTCATAATGTGAATGCCGTCACTACGTTGAGATCAGGGAGAGTGCTGAATAACCGAGTGGGTGAGCAATTTGATGTTAGTGACACATTTGATACCCCTTCTTCTTCTTCTTCCCCTAACTCGTCTAGTCTTCTACCTTCAACCGAGCCTATTCTCCGTTTTCCCCAAGGCTTGAACCCTTCGCCCATTTTGCCAAATCTATCTAAGTCGATTCCCACTCCAGTTTTGGGATCGAATCCGTCCCCACAATCCTCTCCAATGTTGGACCAAACCCTTATTAATAAAGCACCTTATCCAAACAAGTTAAGGGGCAACAGACCAAGTCCACAAATGGAGAAGATTGTGGAAATTTTTAAGCAAGTTAACATAAACATTCCTCTCCTAGATGCAATTCAACAAGTTCCGTCATATGCGAAAATCCTAAAGGACTTGTGCACTAGGAAGAGAAAAGTTCAAGTACCTAAAAAAGTTTTCCTTGCGAGTAATATGAGCACTGCTTTTACACAACAACTACCCAAGAAAAGAAAGGACCCCGGAAGTCCTACAATTTCTATTTCTATTAGGGGTAAAAATATCAATCGTGCTCTACTCGATTTAGGTGCTAGTGTTAACTTGCTTCCGTATTCTGCTTATGAGCAATTAGGGATTGGAGAGTTAAAACCTGCGCATTGCACTCTTCAGATGGCCGATCGATCTATCACCCAACCTAGGGGTGAGCTAGAGGATGTGTTAATCAAAGTCGAGGAATTCATATTTCCTGTGGACTTTATCGTTATTGATACACAACCTGTGGCAAACCCACGCAATCAAATCCCGGTGATACTCGGTCGACCCTTTTTGGCCACTTCCAACGCAGTAATCAATTGTAGAAACGGCTCTATGACCCTATCCTTTGGAAAGAAGTCAATTGAGCTTAACATTTACAAGTTGGGAAGTGAACCCTCCGAACCCTATGCTCATGTGTGTTCTATCGAATTAATGGATGTCGACAGTAGCGAATTTAATCAACCTCATGATTCTGAATCTTTTCATGTGTTGTTGCTTGACATGGACTCTTCCACCGAGTTTTCCGGGTCTACATCTAACGCTGATAAGGAACTTTTTATAGAGTCTGACGATCACCCCATTTTTTCTGATGACATTATTTTTCGGGGTATCGATGAAATCTTTGAGGAAATTTTCGCTGATGAACTCGCATTTTTACAAGACACGGGTGTTGAGATGAATCAAATCCAAGATGAAGAAATTGGACCTCCGCCCCTTCTTTTGGATAATCATGATAATGCGAGTAATCCATCATTACTATCACTGTGTCGTCTCTCCAAATTGAGACGCAATTCTTTTCCATTACACCTCTTGTCACATCCCCACTTCTTCACGTCAAAAGGTGACATGTTCTTCCACCAACCTTGGTGCTTCATCGATAAAATTTTTGAATGGTTGGTGTTGACCTTCGGTCTTTGCAAAGCTTGGAATTGACCAATAACCTTGACTCCCGCATGTGATTTTAAAAGATTAAAATTGTTTAACTCAAGTTTGGGGGAGGGGTGGTATATTTTGGCTCTTGAAAGAAAATGATTTTTACAAAAATTGTGAGCCTAAAATAAGTTTGGGGGAGGATTTTCACTTTCATATATTCTTGCCCCCATTAATAATTTCCTCCCAAGTCTACAGGTTTTTTGAGCTTAACGGATGACATCAGTGAGGACACTGCTGTAAACAGGTTTGGGGGAGGTTTGTGCTTATTTACACATAAATTTGCATCATACTTTGCATAAGCACAACATTTTCAAAAATTTTAAAATTTTTTCTTTTATAACAAAAGAGTAGAAAGTGAAAAATTACATCCAAAAGATAGGAATAGTTTAAGAAAACCAAGAAAATTAGAAGTTTTCTTAAACGAACTAGTAATAAGTAGTTATGAGCCGTTGTCCTAAGGGTTAGTAAGATGAAGGAAGTCACTAATCAGAGGATAAAAATAAGTCTGAAAAATAGTTTCTATTCTGGAAGCCAAACATTTGAATGTTGATACCCTACTATATGCACTTACACATGTCTTAAAACTCGGGATAGTAGAGGATACCTTGAAATGCTCTTGTCTAGAAGCCAAAGTATGAAGGAAATAAAAAAAATGAAGAAAATATAAAAATGGTGAAAAGAAAAAAAATGAACACTGGTTTTGTATCGCCAAGGCAACAATAAAAAAATATAGCGAGGGTGCCTCTTCACCTAGTGCCCTAAGGCCAACTGGTCTGGGAGTCACTGCTAAGCCTTAGGTGGTGCAAGACGAGGAAAATATTATCACCGAATCAGCAAGCACATGAGTAATCGGTCGGTTAGTACCTCAAGAAGTATTAACGGTCGCATGAAAATGTGTGAGCAAATCTAAATATTCATTAAGTTAAAAAGTACTGAGGTAAATGGACAAGAGTATGATAGCTTGAATTGAATTCTCCGAGTGTAGGGATGTCCATTTTACACACGTGGGGTTATATGATCAATGTTTAGATGAAAGGTAGAAATGAAGAATAAAGACGATGTTTTATTAAGGGATGATGTGATTTCTAACATTTTTTCATGACTATTAAGATAGGGCTCATGACAACTGAAAAGCTAGTACAGTTGGAGACTCTTCTTTTCAAGGCCTTTCTTTTATGGTTCTTATCTTTATATGTAAATTTCACCATCTTTCTTTTGTTATAGGATTTTGTGGGTATAATCCGCTGAAAACCCTTAGGAGACAACACTCCTCCTACTAGGGACACCTAGAGGTTTAACGGCTTGTTGCACATGCTCAGTGCAATCGTGTCTGCCTACGAAAGTGTGCTTAGTTTTCTCCTTTCCTTTTCTCCTCTTGAATAAACTAGTTTGCTCGGGACGATCAAAGATATGTTTGGGGGTATTTGTTCAGTTGATAAAACTGCACATTTGTATTACATTTTTCCTACCATTTTCATATTAAAAAAGGACTTTATTATAATATATTATACATATGAGGGTTTATGTGTAAAAACATTATTTTCCATGTGTTAATATATTTTAATTATCATTTGGTAGGAAAATGTATGCAAATATTATTGACCTAATCCTAGTAGAACAAAGTCTACTAAAATCTTATTTGAGTTGTTGTGCAGAATATTTCCAAGTTGTTATGAAGAATTTATCAAACAAATCAATTTGTTGAAGAAAACTTGCCAAATTAAGAAGCAAAACTTGGAGACCAAGTCTGGAAGCAACCGAGAGAAGATTTCTGAATTCTAAAGACGCCTAGGATTGCCAAATGTCAAAATCCGAGAGCCTAAGAAAATTAGTGAAGAGATCCTCACCATTGGCCGCGGATCCGCGGCCAAACCCCCCTGTTGGCCGCGGATCCGCGGCAATCTAGAGAGATTGTGTGCTAAAATTTTGTGGAGTAAATCTCTGCTGAATTTTACCAAGTTTCCAACTAAAAGATTCTGGCATTGCACTATAAAATGGCACCGAGGGCCTCTTGGAAAAGCTATCAAGCCGACGAGATCACGAAGTCCAAGACGGCTCACGCATCCAGGCTGATCATCAACGGTTCATCTACCTCCTTGGAAGAGATCGAGAAGCAAACTAGTCTTTGTAATCATTTTCTAAGGAATCAAAGTGTAGATTGTTCAAGTTGATTAATAAAGGTAGTTGTTTTATTTAATTCTTTTGCATTTTACATTATGTTTTCCCTCTCTGTCTTTTCATCTTCTTCTCCCAACATGCGCGAGTAATTCTCTGCTTGTTAGGGTTCGTAGGATTAGGGTAGGCTAATGGATGATGAAAATAATTAAACCCTTTTTAAGTCCTATAAAGTTTAAGAACTTTATCAAAAGAATCATTAACATCCTAATCGGGCGCGCTAGCAATTCTTTGCTAGTTCCGACCGCGATTAGAGATTAGATTAATAATTGTTTTGGTAAAGGCTAGATATGAACAGAGTTTCGTGTTGAGATAAGGGTTAAGAGTGGGATTCCTTTTCCCTCCAGAAACCCTAATCTACACGCATCACCGTCGTTCTAGTTCTAAATCTATTAATGGATAAAAAGGGTAACTTTTAATTAATCGTCCATAACTACTAAATCCTAACGAACCCTACAAGCCCTCTTATTATATTAATTACATCTTTAAAATAATCTAGATCTATATTTTACATTCTTGTTTAACGTAGATCTAGAAATCTTTCTATAAAATTCTTTATCCCTCCTCTCTTTCTCAACACATCTAAAGTAAAAGTAAAAGGTTCCACGTTTCCCAGAGGACGACCCGTACTCATCTCGGTCTAGCTACATGCGACACCATTATTGATTGCGGTTAACTACTACAAACACAACTTTTTCGTAGAGGATACCTTGAAATGCTCTTGTATAGCCTTCTGTGCTCCTCTGGATCTCTAAAAATGTCTCTGTTTCCTGTTCTCCTTTATTTTGTGACTCCAGATCTCCTTGCAAAAATTCACGCACAAATCGTTAAATATGCAATTTGCAGTTTTGTTTTAATAATGATATGGCTCGTCTAAGAATTCAACACAAATAGTAAAAATAAAAAATTACGCACGTATCCCCGGCAACGGCGCCATTTGATTGATACGAAAAAGTTGTGTTTGTATTAGTTAACCGCAATCAATAACGTTGTCGCATGTAGCTAGACCGAGATGAGTACGGGTTGTCCTCTGGGAAACGTGGAACCTTTTACTTTTACTTTAGATGTGTTGAGAAAGAGAGGAGGGATAAAGAATTTTATAGAAAGATTTCTAGATCTACGTTAAACAAGAATGTAAAATATAGATCTAGATTATTTTAAAGATGTAATTAATATAATAAGAGGGCTTGTAGGGTTCGTTAGGATTTAGTAGTTATGGACGATTAATTAAAAGTTACCCTTTTTATCCATTAATAGATTTAGAACTAGAACGACGGTGATGCGTGTAAATTAGGGTTTCTGGAGGGAAAAGGAATCCTACTCTTAACCCTTATCTCGACACGAAACTCTGTTCATATCTAGCCTTTACCAAAACAATTATTAATCTAATCTCTAATCGCGGTCAGAACTAGCAAAGAATTGCTAGCGCGCCCGATTAGGATGTTAATGATTCTTTTGATAAAGTTCTTAAACTTTATAGGACTTAAAAAGGGTTTAATTATTTTCATCATCCATTAGCCTACCCTAATCCTACGAACCCTAACAAGCGGAGAATTACTCGTGCATGTTGGGAGAAGAAGATGAAAAGACAGAGAGGGAAAACATAATGTAAAATGCAAAAGAATTAAATAAAACAACTACCTTTATTAATCAACTTGAACAATCTACACTTTGATTCCTTAGAAAATGATTACAAAGACTAGTTTGCTTCTCGATCTCTTCCAAGGAGGTAGATGAACAGTTGATGATCAGCCTGGATGTGTGAGCCGTCTTGGACTTCGTGATCTCGTCGGCTTTATAGCTTTTTCAAGAGGCCCTCGGTGCCCTTTTATAGTGCAAAACCAGAATCTTTTAGTTGGAAACTTGGTAAAATTCAGCAGAGATTTACTCCACAAAATTTTAGCACACAATCTCTCTAGATTGCCGCGGATCCGCGGCCAACAAGGGGGTTTGGCCGCGGATCCGCGGCCAATGGTAAGGATCTCTTCACCAATTTTCTTAGGCTCTCTGATTTTGACATTTGGCAATCCTAGGCATTTTTAGAATTCAGAAATCTTCTCTCGGTTGCTTCCAGACTTGGTCTCCAAGTTTTGCTTCTTAATTTGGCAAGTTTTCTTCAACAAATTGATTTGTTTGATAAATTCTTCATAACAACTTGGAAATATTCTGCACAACAACTCAAATAAGATTTTAGTAGACTTTGTTCTACTAGGATTAGGTCAATAATATTTGCATACATTTTCCTACCAAATGATAATTAAAATATATTAACACATGGAAAATAATGTTTTTACACATAAACCCTCATATGTATAATATATTATAATAAAGTCCTTTTTTAATATGAAAATGGTAGGAAAAATGTAATACAAGTTCCAACTAAGACTGTGCCTACTACACCATATCAGATGTGGTGTGGGAAGAGACCCTATCTTAATTACATTAAGACATGGGGAAGTCCAGCTTTTGTCAAAAAGCAGCATGCGGACAAGCTCGAGGCACGCTCAGTACAGTGCAAGTTTGTGGGATATCCAAAGAACTCCAAGGGATATTTCTTCTATTGCGAAGAGGAACAAAAGGTTTTTGTTTCTCGGCATGCCCACTTCTTGGAAACTCAGTTTTTGGAGAATCAGATAAGTGGGAGCGCTATAGAACTGGAAGAAATTCCAGAACCACGAGCTATTACTGAAAGCTTAGTAGAACTAGAGGGTTCAAAAGAACATGACATTACTACGCCGCTCCGCAGGAGTAGTAGGCAGTCTCATCTGCCCGAAAGATACTACGGTTTTCTCATAGACGGGGATAGAGAAGATTGCATCATTGATTATGATGAGCCGACTAGCTTCCAGCAGGCCATTCAGAGCGTTGACTCGGTAAAATGGCTGGATGCAATGCAGACCGAAATGGAGTCTATATACACCAACAAATTATGGACGTTGGACGTTGCTCCAGATGGGGTAAAACCCGTAGGATGCAAGTGGATCTTCAAAAGGCAGATTGGTGTAGATGGACAGGTTGAGACCTATAAAGCTAGACTTGTTGCAAAGGGTTTTCGTCAAATACCTGGCTTGGACTATGACGAAAACTTTTCTCCAGTGGCTATGATGAAATCCATTCGGATCCATCTTTCTATTGCTGCCTTCCACGATTATGAGATCTGGCAGATGGACGTAAAGAACGCTTTTCTAAATGGAAATTTAGAGGAGTGTGTCTATATGGACCAGGCAGAGGGTTTCATTCAGAGTGGGAGCAGCGGAAAGGTGTGCAAGTTGCTTAAGTCCATCCACGGACTAAAGCAGGCATCGCGGAGTTGGAACATCTGTTTTGATGAGACGGTCAAAGAATTTGGCTTTATCAAAAATCCAGATGAACCATGCATCTATAGTAGATTTGTAGCAAGAACTGTCGTATTCCTCATATTGTACGTGAATGACATTCTGTTGATAGGAAATGACATTCCTATGCTACAATCTGTCAAAGGGTTCTTGTCACACAGGTTCTCCATGAAAGACCTGGGTGATGCCTCATACATTCTGGGGATCCAGATCTATCGTGACAGATCCAAGAGGATATTAGGACTTTCACAGTCCAGGTACATCGACACCATACTGAAAAGGTTCACTATGGAAGATTCCAAGCACGGTACTCTGCCGGCTTGTCACGGGATCACCCTTTCCAAAGAGATGTCTCCCAAGACTGATTTGGAAAGGGATCGCATCTCCATTATACCCTACGCTTCTGCGGTAGGCTCTATAATGTATGCGATGTTGTGTGCTAGACCAGATGTAGCTTATGCACTGAGTGTGGTGAGCCGGTATCAGTCAAACCCTGGGGAGAAACACTGGATAGCAGTAAAGAACATTCTCAAGTACCTGAGACGGACTAAGGAGATGTTCTGGGTGTATGGCGGAAAAGACCTCCAGATCAAGGCCTTTGCTGACTCCAGCTTCCAGAGTGACAAGGATGATTCTTAGTCCATGTCGGGTTATGTCTTTACCCTCAATGGATGGGCGGTGTGTTGGAAGAGTTCCAAACAGGAAACCGTTGCTGACTCGACGATGGAAGCGTAATATATCGCTGCTGCAGATGCCGCAAAAGAAGTCGTCTGGATAAGGAAGTTCTTAACTGAACTTCAGGTGGTTCCGCCCATTGTTGATCCAATACCTCTGTATTGCGACAACAATGGGGCTATAGCTTTACCGAAGGAACCCATGTCCCATCAGAAGTCCAGACACATCTTGAGGTGGTATCACCTGATCAGGGAGATCGTGAATCGCCAGGAGATCGAGGTTCAGAGAGTTTCTATGAAAGATAACACTGCTGATCCACTCACAAAGGCCTTACCCCAGACTCAGTTCGAGCGGCTGATCGAGATGATAGGTCTTCGATACTCCAGTACATGGCCTTATTGCAAGTGGGAGATTGTTAGTGTATATGCCCTAGAGGCCATTACTGTATCATACTAGTTTGTGTATTACTTAATGGAAGCTTGGGATATTCACCTTGTATAGACAATCATGCTTAATATAGTAGTATGCTACTTGGTTTGTTTCTGCTTTAATGTGTACATGTGTTTATTTTAGTATATCACCTATACACATTAGTGGAGCCCTTAGGATCTTTGCTTGATTACCAGCGTTGTGATGGCAGTCATACTAGTGGGGACTGGGTAATCCACAAGCACATCCTTATGCAAGTCCCTAGTCGTAGGACTATCGAGATAGGGCATCGATACTCCGGAGTAGACTAGCGTATGCGCTTCTCATCCCAGTGTGGGAGACGGTCTGTCCCACAGCCGTCAGTACATCGTACTTGAGATAGTATGCGGGTGCTCGTTAGGTTACGAGTACACTGGACAGGACTCGTTGGGAACTGTTGGTTGGTACTATACCTATCGTCAGTTATCAGTTCCCAGGTGACATGAGTACAGCTTAGTCCGCTGACTTGACACTGTCACTTCGCCTCGAGTATGTTCCCACTGTACTTAGATTACTACCCTACCACGGCTCAAGGGAGTCATGCAAACAGGTAGTAGTTGGGTGCAGTCCCGAAGCACTTGGAGGCAGTGACGGTTAGACAGGATTCATCTTTCCCGGTATTGGGGGTTGACATCGCGCTGTGTCTAGGAGAGCCATTACACGAGTAGTCCCTGGCCAGGGCAAGCGAGATATACTGGTAGGTTTCCAGTGTTATCTCAGGGTGTTCTGGGCTACACTCCGACACGACTTGTACCGCTTGTAGGGGACTGACGTTTACCGCCCCCCTAGGCCCGCCATGCGATGTATCAGACGATCATACCGGACTGTACGGAGATTGTCACATTCAGGCTCAGTAGGAGTTCAGATGGGTTTCAGCTTGTCGGTCTTCTTGTCGGCATCTACCTGGGGACTGTTACGCACAGCTAGTGCCACTTGCGGTCTGTGGTTAAACCCACTGCCAGCGTAGTGTCGAGTCTTTAAAGTCCCACACAGAAAGCTATTCTCCTTTAGGCAAAAGAGTAGAGGTCGCATGGTTTTGCGACAGGTCGCATGGTTTTGCGACAGGTCGCATGGTTTTGCGACAGGGTTCGGTCACATCCGTGCACTTGTGCACGTATGGTGTACGGACAGTTAACACTAACGTGCTTTGGTTTAAGCCAGATCCTAGTGTACATTTTGGGATTGGTTTTATCTCGTTTGTATTTGTGTTCCTCGGAACGCGGATGCGGGTGTGTACGCATAGTTGACAGAGAGACAGAGGTAGAGGATTCTCATTGGGGTTGTTGACTGTTGACTGTTCACTGTTGACCATTGACTTTTGCTAAACCCTAATGAGAATAAGAAATACGATTAATGATAATATTAATTAAGTATTATTGCGTCATGGTTAAGATGAGAGGTTGACTTTGTTGACTTGTTGACTTTGTTGACCGGTTGACTGGGTTGGACTAGTTGACCATCATCATTACAATGGCTATCATTTCATGGCAAAGACTTTTGCTTGCTTGTTTTTTTTTTTGCAAAATGAGTGTATGAAATGATATGGCCATTTTGACTTAAACCATTACATAATACTCAATTACTATTATGAGTAATCATGGTTTTGGATTATGAGAGCTTGGATGGCAAAAGACTTACTCATTCTCTCATTTTCATTTCTCTCTCTTGCTTGAGCTCTCCCTCTTGCTCTTCCTCTTGCTCTCTCTCTAGCTCAAGGCAACACTCTCTTATGAGTTGAGAAACATTGATTAGAGATAAAAGAAAACCCATACCACCTCTCTACTCATCCTATTTCACAAGGTTTAGCAAACCAAGTGTTGTAGTTTCTTCAAGTTCGAAGAAGAAGCCAAAGGTAGAAGCTTTCAGGTGGATCCATCTTCGGCGCAAGGAGACGACGAGGTGAGGCCGATCCGTACACCGGAAAGAGTTGAAGACGAAGGAGTTCAAGAAAGGTATAACCCCCTAACCGAGTAGGTAAAACTCTTGTTAGGTTTGTTAGTTAGTTGTTTAACAAAGATTCGTATTTTGAGTCCATGTTACCACCTTTTGAAAAATCGTTTTTCATCATTAACGCAAGCCCGTAAGTACCGGGAGAGGTAACGTGGACTTACAAGCTACGTGCTAGGTGTCTATGGACTGCCGCGAGAAAACAATCAGGTTTTGTTTTCCCGGCAAGTCAGTTCTTGTTGTGCAGGGAGATAGTGGTGCTGCCCGTCACAGCTTGAATTCAGCCTTTTTCGCTAGTCGGCTTTAGAGGAGAGGATGTGGAGGATTCTTAGATTTCATTCATGATACCGTAGCCATAGTGGGTTTGGTGGACAGGGTTCCTATCATGCGAGAGGTTTCCGATGTTGTTCCAGATGAGCCGGCAGAGCTTAGGGAGCTTAAGGATCAGCTGCAGAGTTGCTAGATAGAGGGGCTTGTGCGTCTAAGTGTTTCTCTTTGGGGAGCTCCTATTCTGTTCGTCAGGGAGAAAGACGGCACTTTGAGATTGTGTGTTGATTGATCGTCAATTGAACCGGGTTACGGTGCGGATAGGTATCCTTTACCTCGCATTGACGATTTGTTCGACTTGCTCCAGAGTGCGAGACATTTTCTAAATTTGTTTGGGATCAGGTCATCATTGGTTGCGGGTCGGAGTGATGACATTCCGATGACTGCTTTTGTGCGTGCTACGGGCCGTATGTGTTTTGGTTGTGTCGTTGGACTCCCCAATGCCCTAGCAGCATTCGTGGATGTGATGAACCAGATTTCTTCATGTAAGTCCACGTTGCTCACCCCGGTTCTTACGGGGAGGCGAAAACGGCGAAAAACTAATTATTTAGCGCAAAGGCAACATGGACTAAAAGCCGGATCTTTGCTAAACTAGAAACTAGCAAACTACAAGAGGCGTTAACTACTATGCCGTAGAAATTATACCTCACGACACCAGTCCTTCGGGTCTTCTCTCCGCTGTCCGGCTCATCCATCCACGCTCCGAGGGTCGATCCGGACCTTGGTAACCTCCGCGGCCTTCTTGAGTCGAAGACGATCCACCCGAGAGATGTACACCGAGCTCCACCTCGAGCCAAGGCAACTAGGGCAACAAGATCGCTAGTCTTGATGTCCTAGGTTGTGTAGAAGAGAAAGATGGAGGTGTTTGTCTATGTGGATTCTTTTTCTCTCAACACATGAGATCAAAAGAATTTATCAAGAGGAGGAAGATGAAGGAGAACTAGCAACCATGAGAGCCCATTTTCTTTTCTTCTCACTTGCAAGAGAGAGAATGAGAAAAGAGAAATGAAATTATCAACTAAAGAAAAAAGGCACCATGGTTGCAATAATACTAAACATCATCATTACTAATCCTATCATGATAAAGTTGATGGCTACATTGACATGACCATTTTCATAATCCAAAAAGAAAAAGAAAACCAAAGAAGAGTGTAGACCTCTCATGAAGGTCAAGGTCAACTTTGGTCAACGGGTCAACAAAGTCAAGAGTGGTCAAGGTGGTCAAATGATCAAAGTAATTAGCCATCACAAAATTATCACTAAAAGGATTAGTAAATAATGTCTCCGGCTCCTAATGGTTTTGACCGAACGAATTGCCAAAACCCTAATGAGCCTGCCACATAACGTTTTTGGCCGAACCAACTGCCAAAATCCTAACGAGGCACCTCCTTCTTCATCGCTCCTCAAAACTGTGCATACACACCCGCATCCGCATTCCGTAGAATGCGAATGCACAGAAGACAAAACAAATCCATCAGTGCAATACTAGGATCCGGCTTAAACCAAAGCCCACTAGTATTGCCTGACCGAACAGCATACGCACACAAGTGCACGTAAGTGATCGCAGCCCTGCCGTAAAACCATACGGCCTCTACACGTTTCGCTCAGTGCAGGGAAACTCTCTGTGTGGGACTCTAAAGACTCGACACTACGCTGGCAGTAGGTTTAACCACAGACCGCAAGCAGCACTAGCTGTACGTAACGGCCCCTAGGTAGATGTCGATAACAAGGCCGATGAGGTAAACCCATCCGAACTCCTACTGAGCCTGTATGTGACAATCTCCGTACAGTACGGTCTGTTCGTCTGATACATTGCATGGCGGGCCTAGGGGGCGGTAAATGTCAGTCCCCTACAAGCAGTACAAGTCGTGTCGGAGTGTAGCCCAGAACACCCTGAAATAACACTGGAAACCTACCAGTATATCTCGCTTGCCCTGGCCAAGGACGACTCGTGTAATAGCTCTGCTAGACACAGCACGATGTCAACCCCCAATACCGGGAGAGACGAATCCTATCTAACCGTCACTGCCTCCAAGTGCTTCGTGACTGTACCCAACTACTACCTGTTTGCACGACTCCTTTGAGCCATGGTAGGGTAGTAATCTAAGTACAGTGGGAACACACTCGGGGCGAAATGACAGTGTCAAGTCAGCGGACTAAGCTGTACTCATGTCACCTGGGAACTGATAACCGACGATAGGTATAATACCATCCAACAGTTCCCGACGAGTCATGTCCAGTGTACTCGTAACCTAACGAGCACCCGCATACTATCTCCAGTACGACGTACAGATGGCTGTGGGACAGACCACCTCCCATGCTGGGATGAGAAGTGCATACGCTAGTCTACTCCGGAGAATCGATGCCCTGTCTCGATAGTCCTGCGACTAGGGACCAGTATAAGGATGTGCTTGTAGATTACCCAGCCCCCACTAGTGTGTTAGTTATGTATATGCCCTAGAGGCCATTGTTGTACATATGATGTATATTATGATGGATGCTTGGATATATACAGAGAGGACTTTCTTGCTCGTCATGATAATATGCTATTTGGTTTCACTTTATCTTAACATGTTGACTTGTATTGGTTTGCTGTCTTTCTCTCACATGTTGATAAAGCCCTTAGGATCTGTACTCGACTACTGGGATTATGATGAGATCATACTAGTGGGGCCACGGTAGTCGATGAGTACATCCTATAAATGTTCCTAGTCGAGGGTATATCGAGATAGGGCATCGATACACCAGAGTAGACTAGCGTATACGCATCTTGACCCATATGATGGGAGATGGATGATCCCATATCCATCGGTGTTTGACATCAAGGATGGTGTACGGGTTCTCAGTGGAGACTGGGTACACTAGAAGGACTCGCCGAGAACTCCCAGATGGTGATATACCACACATCAAATGGCAGTTCTCCGGTGACACTGGTACAGGGTAGTCTGTAGACCCGAGATCGTCATAGAGTCTTGTATGATTCCCACTGTGCTTTGATTTCCACCTTACCACGTCCAAGAGGGTGTGCAAAACGGTGGCTTTTGGGTACAGTCCTGAATCACATGGAGGCAATGAGCGATAGTAGGGGTTTTGTCTCTCCCGGTATAGGGAGTTGATGTTGTGCTGTGTTCGATTGGCTATAACTGGAAGTCCCTGACCAGGGCTGATATAGAGATATACTGGTAAGTGTTACCAGTAGTTTCTCGACCTGTTATGAGCCTCACATCGACACGACTTATCGGTTACTGGGGTCTGACATATACCACCCCTAGACTTGATATGCGATATATCAGACGATCAGACCGGACTGTACGGGAGTGTTACTGATTGGATTCACAGGAGAACGGACAGGCTAGCTTGTTGATCTTCTGATCACTCAATACCTAGGTGGCTATTATGTTTAGCTGACCGCTTGCAGCTAGTGGGTGTTTGATATGATCATCACCTGCTACCGGCGTATTGACGATTATTTAGAGTCCTACACAGAGGTTTCTTGGCTCAGGCAAAATGGAGTAGAGGCACATATGTGATATGTGCAGGACCGAGGATAATGCGATATGAGATACCGTATTATATTCTCGCGATATTTAGATATGAACCGGGACATCGAATCAAGTGTTGATTCGATGAATCGGTACATGATGTATTAGTTGGTTATATTCGATATAGCCGGATCGTCGGATCAAGTGTTGATTCGATGATTAAATGTATAATGATATATATGATATATTGTATTACATTATCTAATATTGGCTCGCTTTATTATTTCATTTTCTCACCGGATTAATACATTGATATATATGCGATATATGTTAATTGTATTATTTTCTTTTGTTGCAAATATATAATATATATGTGATATATATTGTTGTGACATGATATGATTTATTATGAAACATGTTTAAGGATGATAAAAAGGGATTAAGGTTTGATTAGGGTTAGCTCTTTCTTGCACTTTCTAGAAGGATTCTCTTTTGTCTTGGTTAAGATATTATGGTTGATCCTTATCCTTAACCTAACCAAACCTTAACTCTAGTTTATTCTCTACAAGTTTGATCCTCTCATCCTTGACCATGGTTCTATAATCAATCATATACCCTTGACTACTATTCATCACAAAAGGATTATTCTTTTTATTTCTTCATCTTCTTCTCTCTTTAGTTTTTGAGAGAGAACTCACTACTTAATCCTTTTATGATGATTTATTGTGAGAAGGTGAAATAAAAAGATAGCATAAATACTACTCCATCATCCTCATCTAATCTAGCCCATTAGATTAGGGTGTTCATCTCTTTAGAGTGAGAAAGCTTGGGTTATAGCAACTTCGACGTAGATCATCGGAGAATCGGAACACTTCAAGCTAGCATGGATTGTTCGAGTCGTGGAGCCTCTCTTGAGTCCGGAAGATCGTGGATCGCGGCGAAGGGACTTCTACTCGGAGCTTGTGAAGCGAAGAAGCGGACTACAAAGGTTGTAATCCCTCACACATAGCTTTAAAGATGTTATCTTGCATGCTAAACCCTAATAATCTAGCAAAGATCCCGTCTTTAGGTTGTTCGGTACATGTAAAATTTTATTCGGGCATGTTTGATACTTTATGAACCTTCACAAGTGTGCCTAGGAACCCTACAGTGGTATTAGAGCCTAACTAGAGCATTAGGCGATGTGTTAACGAAGTTAAAACCCCGATCGAACCCGAATACGACATTTCAAACCCCTCTCTGTACATTTTTTAAAATCTGGGTTTTTCCAGAATTAAAAATACCTAAAAAATTCAGCAGGCTAATATAAGAATTATGGTGAAAAACGTGCTCCCAATTCCTCAACATGGCCGTGGAACCGTGGCAATTATCCACCTTTGGCGACGGTTCCGCGGCAGGGTAAAGGTATTAGGGACGGAGTTTTGCACATTAATTCTAGTCTCTGTGGTTACTATTTTATGGGTATTTTTAATCTTACTCAAGTGTTGAGTATTCTGGGGTTTATTTTGTAATCGTCGATTCGATCGGAAATTTTAAATTCATTATTGTTTTTCCGGATATTTAGAAACTGTTAAAAAGTTCGAATGGATATCATTAACTCACTTTTTCCCGACATGAAAAATTTTCAAGCGTTGAATCTTTTCCCGAGTTTAAATTTTTCGCAAATGCGTGCAAATTTTGTGGTGGACCCTCTAGAAGACAACAAACCTTAACTCGATTATGTGACCGTCTTAAACTGCCTTTTGAACCTTCGGGTTTGGGGCAGTACGGCGTGCCACATGTGAGGCGTTGGCTTGACTCTTCTGCGGCTGGATCGCTACTGTGACACATTCCGGATCATTTGAACTCCGCTCAAGTGTTGAGCAATTTAGGAAATTTTGGGTATTTGATTATCTGTTCAAAAAGTTTAATATTGTCTATTTATCTGGAACGTGATACAATATGTGGAATTCATAGAGTTAGGCATGAAATGCGAAGTATGTGATATTTCGGATTTACGATGTCTAAAGTGATTGTGGATTCCAAATATTGTAGTTTTACACTTTCTTTTCTGTGACCGTAAGTGTAGTATGTAGTTGTATTGCCGGTTGTCGTTGCTATACATCGATGACGATCGGTGTATGCATACTTACTTACGTTGATGATATGAGATATTATGTGTTGCTGAGATATGATGTGCAAGATTGTCGCGATTGAATAACCGGGGGTTTCATGTGAGATGAGAGTTTTAAATTTTCATTCATGTAAATTCAAATATAATGTAATATTCTTTTATTTGGGGCACTTCCGGGTTGAGGTTGATGCCACCAGTGTTGTATATTATTTACTTTTCCGCATTAGGATGGACCTAAGGAGGGGAGCACAGGTGACCGGGTTCTGGTGTTCAGTGGGAAGCCATCTCGAGGAGTCGAGACCGGGTCTCCTAAACTCCAGAATTGGTAGGGTCGCTTGCCGCTCTCGTAGGGGTCCAGGGTGTGGGCTTGGCTATTCATCGCGACTGTGGAATCCGTATTTTCTATTGTTGGCTAAATACTAAATACGGACATCCTAGTATATCCCACATTATATCTATGTTTCTGCTGCGATATCAGTGATGTGATCATTTGATATGTTGTGATGGATACAGTATATAGTATATATGATATATTATATAGACGTTACTTATGTTTTACACCCACACTAGCCCTGCCATGCTCTGTCGTTAGTTACCTAACCTAACGGTGCACGAGGGGACATCGAGGCGAATACGGATGGCATAAGTGTACGTCGTATTTATCTGTGATGCTTAGGAAGCATAAGCTGATGGGATTTTTTATTAATAAGATTAATAAAAGGAAAAGAAACCTAAAAGATGTTGTAGAATCAAAACTTTATAAAAAGGGTAGCTACAGTTTTGCTTTGCATAGTGGTATATATGATATACCCTGCACCTTATTCGATGAGGAAAGAGCCGAGATCCCTTCACCGGGAGTGGCCTCTTTAGCGAAACTGGCAGATGCTACAAAACTCGGTTTGTTTTTTGATTGATTTTAAAGTTTTTCTTTGCACGGTGATATATATGATATGTCCTGCACCTTATTCGATGAGGAAAGAGCCGAGCTCCCTTCACCGGGAGTGACCTCTTTAGCAAAACCAATGAAAGCCTCAAAAACACTCCATTTCAAAATTTCACATGATACTACGACGATATCAAGTTCATTACGCTCATGGTTTTTTGAAAAACATGCGTAGCCCTCCGTCATTTCAGATAAGTACTACTTAGTATTCGTGCTACGGTAGTTTGGCATTCGTCAAGACGTAGTGTACGGTAGCTAACTAGTATTTATCTGCTTATGCATATGATGCAGATTAGATTAGGGTATTCGTACGGCGTTGTTTGGCATTCGTCAAGGGTCGTGCGGATGGGTTTAATTCAATCAAGAAATGTACGGGTTGAACTTGACTAGTGGACTATGGGTTGTTTGGCATTAGTAAAGGTCATAAAACACTAGGGGTAAAATATTATTGGGAATTTCAAGTGTTGAAATTTGCAATGAGATTGCATACCTTCTATGAGATAGTTGGATCCCGATACCCGCTGCGAGTAAGAGTTACTCCTGGGAGAATTTTACACAGAACAATTAGTCGATCAAGTAGGTGTCTAGAAAAGTGTTAACGGGGTTACGCCTCTGGGAAAACGAGGTTTACTTTAATTAGGTCCGTGCGAAAGCACGGGGAACCTCCCTCAAAGTACCGACACTGATCTGGCTGAAAGATTGACGAAATTGTAGGGTGTAATTAATCCCGGCTAATCTTACCTTTTAGGGTTTGAAGGTAGATTTGATAAAAACAGTGGGAGACATCCTGATTGGATAAGATAATAGCCAATCTAATCTTGCAAGAGCATACGCTAAAGTGTTTTCTTCTCTCTCTCTCCAGGTAGCGACCATGTCAGACCATAATCAAGATAATAATATGGATGTATTGACTGAACCCGCTTATTATACTGAGCAGGGGAACGTTGGACCCGTTCTTTCTTATAAGAATTATAAGACTGAATAGGGAATAGAAGAATATCTGGATTCTCAAGCCGCCCAAAAGAACATGCATGTTGATGCATCTTCTTCAGGTGTATTAGTTATTGAGAACTATTTCTCAGTTCACCCTACGTCCTGGGTATTGGATACCGGATCAGTATCCCACATATGTAAATTGTTACATGGGCTACGTAAAGGTAGAGAACTGGGAAAAGGTGATCATTCCATTCAAGTAGGGAACGTTGCAAATGTTGCAGCCAAAGCAGTTGGCGAATATCATCTAGTATTACCAAGTGGTGATACACTGATTCTGAATGAGTGCTATTATATACCGAACATGATGTGCAACATTATATCAGTTTCTTTATTTAGTAAAGAAAGATATAATTTTGTAGTACAGGATAATGTTATGAACATATTCCTAGATCAAAAGTTGATTGCATCAGGCTCGTTACATAATGGCATATTCATTTTAAATCAAAATACAGTCATCAATATACAAAACACGCACAAGAGGAAGAGTTCAGATATGAACGAATCCTTCTTGTGGCATTGTAGACTTGGTCATATAAATGCGACACGACTGGCTAAGTTACATAAGGATGGTTATTTGAATCTGTTCGAATTATCATCTTATGATACTTGCCATTCATGTCTCAAAGGAAAAATGACCAAAGCTCCGTTTAGTGGATACGGAGAAAGAGTTACGGAACTCTTAGGACTGGTACATAGTGATGTATGCGGTCCCATGTCTACGCATACCAGGAACGGTTCTTCCTACTTCATTACATTCACTGACGATCTCTCTAGATACGGGCATGTGTTCCTATTAAAACACAAGTCTGAAGCTTTTGAGAAATTCAGAGAATATAAGCACGAAGTAGAGAACCAAACGGGTAAAAGTATTAAGATCCTTCGATCTGATCGAGGAGGAGAATACTTGAGCAATGAGTTCCAAGATTATCTAAAAGAGAATGGGATTCTCTCTCAGCTTACTCCACCTTATACACCACAGCACAACGGTGTATCGGAACGAAGGAATCGCACCCTATTAGATATGGTGCGTTCAAAGATGAGTACAGCTGAGTTACCTATTTCCTTCTGGGGGTATGCGCTTGAGACAGCCATACACCTATTGAATATGGTTCCTACCAAATCAGTGCCTACCACTCCATATGAGATATGGAAAGGGAAGAGACCATCTCTTAAGTATGTTAAGATATGGGGTTGTCCAGCCTACGTCAAAAAACAAAATCCGGACAAACTCGATGCAAGATCTGTCTTATGTAAGTTTGTAGGATATCCCAAAATTCACAAGGATATATCTTCTACCACCCCGAGGAACAAAAGGTGTTTATTTCTCGACATCCCACTTTCTTAGAAAAAGGTTTTCTTATGAAACAGATTAGTGGCATTGAGGTAGAACTGGAAGAGGTTCCAGCAACACAAACTATAACAGAAGACTTGGTAGAACCAGAGGATTCAGTAGTACCTGACGAACCCCAGTCTCTCCGCCAATCTAGTAGGGTTTCTCATCCGCCTGAAAGATACTACGGTTTTCTCATTGATGGTGGAAGCGAGGATTGCATCATGGAAGATGATGACCCGACTAGTTTCGAGCAGGCCATCACGAGTGGTGACTCTGTGAAATGGCTGGATGCAATGCGATCTGAGATGGAATCCATGTACACCAATAAAGTATGGATTTTAGAAAATGCTCCTGAAGGGGTAAAACCCATTGGGAGCAAGTGGATTTTTAAAAAGAAAATTGGTGTAGATGGAAAAGTTGAGACTTTCAAAGCTAGACTTGTAGCAAAGGGTTTTCATCAACGACCAGGTGTGGATTATGATGAAACCTTTTCTCCAGTGGCTATGCTTAAGTCCATCCGGATCTTACTTGCCATTGCTGCATACCATGACTATGAAATCTGGAAAATGGATGTTAAGATCGCCTTTCTAAATGGTGATTTAGAAGAGTGCGTGTACATGACTCAGCCAGAGGGCTTCGTAGATAGTGGGAGCAGGGGAAAGGTGTGCAAACTGCTTAAATCCATCTATGGGTTAAAGCAAGCATCGCGGAGTTGGAACATCTGTTTTGATGTAGTAGTCAAAGAGTTTGACTTCATCAAAAACATAGATGAACCTTGTATCTATAAGAAGGTGGCAGAGAGTAAGGTTGTCTTCCTCGTATTGTACGTGGATGATATACTCTTGATAGGAAATGATATTCCTATGCTGCAATCAGTCAAACTCTTCTTATCACAAAGATTCTCAAAGAAAGATCTAGGTGATGCCTCCTGCATATTGGGGATTAGGATCTATAAAGTTAGATCCAAACGGATATTGGGATTGTCCCAATCCAGGTACATTGACACCATACTAAAGAGGTTTAGTATGGAAGAATCCAAGCGTGGGAATCAACCCATGATCTCTGGAATCACTCTCTCCAAAGAGATGTCTCCCAAGACTGATTTGGAGAGAGCTCGCATGCAAGGAATACCCTATGCTTCGGCAGAAGGCTCTATCATGTATGCGATGCTATGTATCAGACCCGATGTAGCATACTCACTAAGTGTAGTGAGTCGGTATCAAGCAGATCCTGGAGAGAGTCACTGGACAGCTGTGAAGAACATTCTCAAGTACTTGCGAAGGACTAGAGACATGTTCTTGGTGTATGGTAACGGAGAACTCCGGGTGGAGTCCTTTACCGATTCCAGCTTCCAAAGTGATAAGGACGACTCTAAGTCGCACTCGGGATTTGTCTTTACCCTCAATGGAGGGGCAGTATGTTGGAAGAGTTCCAAATAGGATATCGTTGCAGACTCGATGATGGAGGCTGAATACATCGCTGCCAACGATGCTGCCAAAGAGGCTGTCTGGATGAAGAAGTTCATTAGTGAACTTGGTGTGGTTCCATCCATTGAACATCCAATACCTCTGTATTGCGATAACAATGGAGCTGTGGCTTTGGCCAAGGAACCCAGATCCCATCAGAAGTCCAGACATATTCTGAGGCGGTATCACCTGATCAGGGAGATAGTTGATCTCCAGGAGATCGAGGTCAGGAGAGTAGATACGAAGGATAACACTGCGGATCAACTCACGAAGGCCATTCCCCAGATACAGTTTGAGAGATTATTTGGGATGCTAGGTATGAGATACTACAGCAGCTGGCCTTAGTGAAAGTGGGAGATTGTTAGTTATGTATATTCCCTAGAGGCCATTGTTGTACATATGATGTATATTATGATGGATGCTTGGATATATACAGAGAGGACTTTCTTGCTCCTCATGATAGTATGCTATTTGGTTTCACTTTATCTTAACATGTTGACTTGCATTGGTTTACTGTCTTTCTCTCACTTGTTGATAAAGCCCTTAGGATCTGTACTCGACTACTGGGATTATGATGAGATCATACTAGTGGGGCCACGGTAGTCGATGAGTACATCCTATAAATGTTCCTAGTCGAGGGTATATCGAGACAGGGCATCGATACACTAGAGTAGACTAGCGTATACGCATCTTGACCCATATGATGGGCTATGGATGATCCCATATCCATCGGTGTTTGACATCAAGGATGGTATACGGGTGCTCCGTGGAGACTGGGTACACTGGACGGACTCGCCGAGAACTCCCAGATGGTGATCTACCACACGTCAGATGGCAGTTCTCCGGTGACACTGGTACAGGGTAGTCTGTAGACCCGAGATCGTCAAAGAGTCTTGTGTGATTCCCACTGTTCTTTGATTTCCACCTTACCACGTCCAAGAGGGTGTGCAAAACGGTGGCTTTTGGGTACAATCCCGAATCACATGGAGGCAATGAGCGATAGGAGTGGATTCGTCTCTCCCGGTATAGGGAGTTGATGTTGTGCTGTGTTCGATTGGCTATAACTGGAAGTCCCTGGACAGGGCTGATATAGAGATATACTGGTAAGTGTTACCAGTAGTTTCTCGACCTGTTATGAGCCTCATATCGACACGACTTATCGGTTACTGGGGTCTGACGTATACCACCACTAGACTTGATATTCGACATATCAGACGATCAGACCGAACTGTACGGGAGTGTTACTGATTGGATTCACAGGAGAACGGACAGGCTATCTTGTTGATCTTCTGATCGCTCAATACCTGGTTGGCTGTTATGTTTAGCTGACCGCTTGCAGCTTGTGGGTGTTTGATATGATCATCACCTGCTACCGGTGTATTGACGATTCTTTAGAGTCCTACACAGAGGTTTCTTGGCTCGGGAAAAATGGAGTAGAGGCACATATGTGATATGTGCAGGACCGAGGATAATGCGATATGAGATACCGTATTATATTCTCGCGATATTTAGATATGAACCGGGACATCGAATCAAGTGTTGATTCGATGAATCGGTACATGATGTATTAGTCGGTTATATTCGATATAGCCGGATCGTCGGATCAAGTGTTGATTCGATGATTTAATGTATAATGATATATATGATATATTGTATTACATTATCTAATATTGGCTCGCTTTATTATTTCATTTTCTCACCGGATTAATACATTAATATATATGCGATATACGTTAATTGTATTATTTTCTTTTGTTGCAAATATATAATATATATGTGACATATATTATTGTGACATGATATGATTTATTATGAAACATGTTTAAGGATGATAAAAATGTTGGAGATAGTGCCCTCAGAGTCAATTATTAGGTCACAGGTACGTGATTGCAATGATTGATGGAGGACCTATCCCGGTAGGACAGTCTTACTCGAGATGGTAGTATGCTATCTGGTTTACCTTTATCATCATGTACTGTTTTAGGTGACCTGACAAGTTGCTATTACACGTTGATAGAGCCCCTAGGATTCTTGCTTGACCACCAGCAGTATGAGGGCGATCATATAAGTGGGAGCTGGGGTCTATAAGCATATCCTTAAATGGTCCCTAGTCGTGTGAGTTTCGAGACAGGGCATCGATACTCCAGAGTAGACTAGTGTATACAGTCGAGACCCCGACGAGGGGCGGTGGCCGGTCTCACAAGCCACTGGTGTCAGTTGGATCACCTAAGATGTATACAGGTGCTCATTGGGTTATGAGTACACCGGACAGGACTCGCCGGGAACATGCTAGTTGGTCATATACCAGACGTCAGATGGCAGTTCCCTGGTGACATGTGTGCAGGTTAGTTCATCGACCTGGGGATCGTCATTTGCCTCGTGTGAGTTCCCACTGTACTTTGATTACTACCCTAACACGGCTCAAAGGAGTCGTGCAAACAGGTTTTAGTTGGGTACAGTCCCGAGCCACATGGAGGCAGTGAGCATATCTTCAGGGGTTCGTCTCTCACGGTATTGGGGGTGAGGTCGCGCTGTGTCTAGGAGAGCCATTACACGAAGTCCTTGGCCAAGGCAGGAGATTTACTGGTAGGTATTCCAGTAGTATCTCAAGTGTTCTGGGCTACACTCCGACACGACTTGTACCGCTTTTGGGGGTTTGACTTTTACCAACCCCCTAGGCCCGCCATACGATACTCATAGACGAACGGACCGGACTGTACGGATATTGTCACTGACAGGCTCAGTAGGGTTGTCAGGCTGAGTTCGCTCACAGACGTCCCTTTTAGTCAATACCTGGTAGCCCGTTACGTATTGGCTTATACCTCTGACGTGCTAGTAGTTAAATCCACAACCAAGGTGTTGACGAGTCTTTAGAGTCCCCCACATTCAGTTACTCAGCTTTCGGGCGAAAGGTTGTAGAGGCCGTATGGAGATATGGCAAGGTCCGATCAGATACGTGCGGTATTGCACGGATCAGGATCGGACAGTTTGTACTATAGGCCGTATGGATATATGGCAGGGTTCGATCAGATACGTGCGGTATTGCACGGATCAGGATCGAACGGATGTTACTAGCCGGCTTTTGGTATAAGCCGGATCCTAGTATAGTACAGTGGAGATTCTGTCTCATTGCATTTGTATTTCGGTCGGAATACAAATGCGGGTGTGTATGCACAGTATCGGGGTTTTTCCTGTAATTTATTATGGGACCAGTTTTCTGGAGTTGCCAGTTTGCTTTCCGTTTCGGCCGATTTCATTTGTATCGTTCATTGGCCGAAGATTGGTGGAGGAGGGCTTATTTGCATTGTTGCAAATAAGGATTTGTGGAGGGGGTCTTTGCATTTTGTTGTATCATGATAGCCTTTCCTTGACCTTGACTTCTAGCTTCATCATGCCTTGACTTTTGTAGGACATGATGGTTGATGATGAGTGATGGTTGTTGGATGTGTGTTGGAATTATTTTGTGATCATTGCTTTTTCATGATAACCTTTTCCTTTCTCTCTCTTGGATGATATGAGATGGGCTCCTATTATCTTTTGATACACCACACTCTCATTCTCTCCTCTCTTTTGAGCATGGCCGGCCACTCCCATAGTGGGCTGTCCCAAATTCTTGGCGTGGGATTTTGCTTCATTTCATGTTGCAAAAATCCCACAAGATCAATCCAAAAAGCTCCAAGTTCAATCCCTCCACCAAAAGGCAATTCCTACAACCCCAAATGAGACTTCTTCTCTAGATATTCTACAGCAAATCTTGGGCACGTCGACTAGCCAGCTTCGTGCCCGAGTTGCCTCGGCATTGAGGTGGGAGCCCGTAAAAGAAGTAGGCGATGTGGTGCACTTCCGGCTACGGGATGGAGACCGGAGCTTCCGCAGGAGATCGGGACGACGACGAGAAGACCGGAGGACTTGGATCAGTCGGTATATCTCTCTTCCCTTTCTTGTAGTTAACTAGGACTAATTAATGGTTCGATCCGGGTATTAGTGCGCAGCGGTTTGCCAGTTCAAGTAAAAATTAAAGTTTATCACCGCTTCCGCATTTGGCCGTCGGATTGACGGCCTGGGCGCCACCGTGCACTTACAGTGGTATCAGAGACTCGCCATTAACTTAGTCTAGCTTGGTTTAATGTGTTTTGCATTTCCGATCAACCAAAATTCCAAAATCTACATTTTTGCTAGCATCAGTTTTCTGTTGAAATTTTTTGGTCTCGAAAAATTTTTCAGGTTGTAAAATAGTGATGCACTGGATGTTATAAGCATACTGTAGAAATTCGACATAGTAAGTCGACCAACCGAGCGCGGAACCGCGGCAAAACCCCCCCTTGGGCCGCGGTTCCGCCGCCGAACAGTGTCCTTGCTGTGTCAAATTTCTTCAGTAGCTTTCTGGGGTTAAAATTGGGGTTTTGGAATATTAATATTGGGCCCAGAATTTCCTGATCTGCTACAGTAATGCTTGGGGCCCACTTGTTAAATTTTGATTGATCGGATATTTTAAACATATTATTTCACAGTATTTACATTATATCTGCGACCGTGAATGTCACTTGATCGGTAAATCCTGTCTAACTGCTATAGCCCGGTTAGACGGATTTGCGAACGTGACTTTCACGTTGATGTTCTGTTTTTGCTGTGATGTTGCGGATCGGTCGTGGGGGATAGCCTGGATGCAATGCTAGTACAGTTGTGGTTGTATTATGTACATTTGATATTGCGGGGCGAGCGTCCGACATGTGGACTGCCGTCACTGCCTGATTGTATTATTATTTTGGGGCACGACCTGGTTGCGGTCGATGTACCCGTTGTATGTATATTTTACTTTCTGTACTAGGGTTACCCCGCGGAGGGGTGCACGGATAGCCGGGTTCTAGAGGGCAACAAGCCCGCATCTCATGGCATTGAGACGGAGGGGGCTTCACTCTAGAATTGGCGGGCTATTCGCCGCACTCGTAGGGGGTACAGGTTGACCCAGGAGGGGTGCCCGAGTTACCGGATTCCGTGAAGTGCTGGGTGGTCCATTCACGGTGCTGAAGGGGGCTGCCTCGCTTCAGGTTTTGGCGGGTAACTTGCCGCGCCCGTAGGGGTCTAGGATTTCATTGCACAGGCTATCCACACGACCAGGGGAACGTCGGGTTTCAGTAGTGGCTCTGTGAAACCCGGGGATCCCAGATATCTGTATTGTTTATGTGATGCTGTTCATTCTCTGTGATGTTGCATTTTATCACGCCTTGAGCGAATATAATATATTGGTATATATATTAGTAGATGTAGTATATGTTTTGCATCCGCGCTAGTCCAGTCCCCGCTCTGTCGTTAGTAAGCTAACCTAACGGGTAATGACGGGACCCAGTGGCGAATGCAGATGGCATATACGTACATCAGTATATTTTTGTTCTTTTTGGTGTGATCAATTGATGGGACTGTATTGATTCGGATCAATGCAAGTTAAAAACAAACCTAATCTGATGTTGTTGGAACACTTTTCAAAAAGCTGTTATTGCAAGGACGTTCACTTTTGTTTTTCATCGTGGTATTCAGTTAGAATATCCTGCTCCTCAGTCGACGAGGCAAGGGACGAGATCCCTTCACCGGGAGTGACCCCTTGGACAAAAAGTTTTCGTCAGGGCATTAACTTCACTATAGCCGATCACTTTTGTTTTGCACCGTGGTATTCAGTTGGAATATCCTGCACCTCATTCTACGGGGAAAGAGCCGAGATCCCTTCACCGGGAGTGACCTCTTTAGCAACGGTTTTCGTCACTATATTTTTTAAAAGCTATCCGTTCCTTCAACGATATCAAGTTCATTACGTTAAAGGTTTTCGCCAGAAACCATTCGTAGCCCTCCATCATTTCAGTTAAATATTCGGTAGTATTCAAGCTATGTATTTTGACCTCACGCCAAGGCATAGTGATTGGTAGCTGCCGGGTATTTATCTGTTGCATAGATAGATGCGTTGGTTTGGGACAGTCGTACTACTATTTTGGCCTACGTCAAGGGTATGTACGGGTGGGTTCAAATTAACCTGGATAATGATGGGTAGAACTTGACATGTGACTTATGATATTTTGACCTCACGCCAAGGTCATAAGAGCATGGGGCAGAAATCACATCGGGAGTTTTCAAAAGAACTGAAACTTGCCAGATATGCGCATACCTTCTGGAGTGTGATACCGTGAACGGATTCCGTCACATTGTCATGCGATGAGAGTTGGATCCCGATTCCCACTGATGAGTTAGTTTACTCCTCGGGTGTTCCCGACTAATTCTTCTTTTAGGTTTGGAGGAGAATTTGAGGTACAGTGGGAGGATTCCAGATTAGATAAATCGGTAACCATTCTGATCTAGGTTAAAGTGCACGCTGAGTGTTTCTTTTCTCTCTCTCTTTGGCAGCGACCATTGACCCGACCCTAAGACTATGACTCAGTGACCAAGTTGACCGAACCTTCTTAACATTGGCTTTTGGATTGTCAGAGTTGCAAACCTCATTGCCACTCCTACTTTTACTCTTTTCTCCAGGACACCCCGTATTACTACGAACGTCCACTTCCATTGGACAAAACCATCGTATGGTTAGATACGAACTCGAAGGAATTCGAGGATGGTATCCGGTTCTGGAGAAAATGGATAAGGTTTATTCAGTTGTCTTTTCTTTTTTGCCTTGTCTCAAGTTACGAGTACTCCTTAGTTTAGGAGATAGTACACCTATTACGCAAATTGGATAGTCTTCTTCCAAAGCTTAGGCTGGTGCCAAACCGTGGGGAATAAAGAAAACCAATTAGCTTAACGATGGTGTGCAGAAGGTATTAAGTTCAGACAAAGCAAGGGATTAGTAAGAGGGCAAAGTAAATTGCAACAAATATTCACGACCAAACCAAGTATTCCTTCGCCAATCCTAAAATCACCTTTGTATTTCTCCAGGACACTCTGTATCACTACGAAGATCCACAGTTTATTGGATACTCCATCGTATGGTTATATACGAACTCGAAAGGAACTTGTTCCAGTTCGGGGATGGATTCTTGTCCAGGAGAAATAGGAATAAGGTTTATTCGGTTGTCTTTTATCTTCACCCTCTCTCATTGCGAGTGTTCCTAGGATTGGGACAGTACACCCATTATGCTTATTGGATAGTCTTCTTCCAAACCATAGGCTGGTGCCGAACGGTAGGGAAGGAAGAAAACCATTTGGCCTAAAGGGGTGTGCAGAAGGTAAAGACTAAAGACATATAAAGGGATTTGGAGAGGTGGCAAAGAACTATACGGTTACAGTCGTGAATCTGGAAGAGGCATTACTAGGAATACCGGGATACCCCATCGAAACAATTCAATGTTTCAGTTTCACTGTGTACTGTTAAAGGAAAACTGATTTCCCAATTAGTCCTTACTCCAGGGTATGTATTTACCAGGTATGATTCTCACATCTGTATGGTTTTACAGATGATGAGTAGGAGTAAGCTATTGGGAATTAGGTGATCATCCTCATTATATTGGGATTCGTTGTAATCGGTGATATTTGAGGAAATCACCTGGACTGTTTGCCGGTCGGCAAATATTTGGTTTTGAATATCCGCCGTCATGCACCAATTTCAAATTGATATATCTGTACGTCTATTTTCATAGAGTGAGATATACCTTTTTGAAATTATGTCTACGACATTTACCTATATCAGTGGATGGTTAGGTAAGGACCATTAAACAGCGGTGTAATTATTCTTAACCATAAGTACAGTTTTCAACCTACGACACACAGTGAATGAGTTATTAGACTCAAGGGACTTATACAGAGTATTGTATGTTGTCCAGGGTCCTTCAGGACAAAGGGGTTGGTCCTCGCACTATATTCGGTTTACTTATGACTTCTCTAGTTTTTAGACAAGTGTTTCGTGAAAACACAGGGTCCGAATTTGGAGAAGTTATAGGTATTTGAATAGAGTAGAGAACCAGGTGTAGCAAGTATCGGGATTCTTCAAAGTGATCGAAGATGTAGACACTTATGCATGGTATTCAGTTGACAGTAATGATTAAGAGATCTTGCTTCTCTTTCAGGTTACTCATAATTGGAAGCATTCCTAAGTTGAGTAACGCTGATCCGCCTCCTTCCATTTAGTTGAAATGCACTGGAGATAGTTGCATGATTTGGATCTGGTTCAGTTAAATCAGTGCCTCTGGTCCTATATGGGATATAGAACAGTTCGTATCTTAACGTTGTTAAGGTACGGGGAGTTGTCTGGCTTATGATTAAAACCAGACTCTGGATAACTCAAGGCACGTTTCTGTAATGGCTGTTTGTGGGTTGACCCAGGCTATGACGAGGGTTGAATTTCTACCATCTGGATGAACAATAGAAATATTGTTCTAGACTCGCCACAGTTTTATTAAAAATGGATTTTTTTTCAGAAAACAGTAGTGGGAGTATGGTAGAACTGGAAGTGATTCCAGAACCACAAACGATTACTGAAGATTTGACAAGGAACCTAAAGATTCAATCTGGATTGACATTCCATTGGCCACTCCGCAGATAAGGTGGGTAACTTCACGCACCCGAGAGGTACTCCGGTAGCCTCAAGGACGGTGACAGGGAAGTTCTTGTTTACCCACACTTGCCATTGCTGTTGTTCCAGGTTGCGAGACCCGGCGGGAGGATGAGTATAGCGTCGTTCTAAACTAGTTTTAGAAGTGTACGTGTATATGACTCTGCCAGAGGGTTGTCGTAGTCAGTGGGAGCAGCGGAAGCATTGGTGGACAGGTGGCTTATGTCTATTTATAGACTAAAGCAGATATAGCGGAGATAGATCATCTATTTCTGACGTGACAGTCATGGGTTTGACTTCATCAGAATAGGGGATGGATCTGTTGAGAAGGTAGTAGGGTGTGATGTCATGTCATTTGGATGACATACACAGATTAGGAAAAGAAACTCCTATACTACAATCGGTTATACTTTGGTCGTCACACAGTGGTTTCTCCATAAAGGAAATGGATTTTATATCAGACATATTGGTTACTAGATCTATGGTTTTAGATCTAGGTTTGGGTGGTTTCCCAATCAGGGTACTTTGACTGCATTCTAAGAGTATTTAGAATGGACGACTCCTGGCACGGTAGTGTACCTGCAGGTAATGGAGTCACCCTCTCTAAAGGTGTCTTACAGACTAAAGGGGAGAGGGACGTGCATGATTGGCAGATCACTTGCTCAGGCAATTGAGTCAATCATGAGATGTCAAGTACCACACCAAATGTTGTTCTTGCACTAGATGCAATAAGTTGACATTAATCCAATCTGGAGAAACAGTCGGAAGCAGTTTTAGAACATAAGTGGATGTTCTAGGGATATGATAACGACAGCCTCATTCGGGAGACAGTTATCATTCCAGGCTTCCAAGGTGACATGGACGACAAGGAGGTTGTCAGAGTTATAGTTTTCCGTTTGATGAAGGGCAGTATTTTGGACAGATGGTCCAAGGCAATACTGAGGGTGGCATGGCGCAGGATACTGATTAAGTTCAGTTGACGATACAGCCTAAGAAGTTTGGATTTGGAGTTCATTTATGAGCTAGGTCCCATCAGACATCCAGACATTCTAAGACAGGTATTGCTCTTTTCGGGAGATGGCTTTCTCCGCGAACTTGAGATATAGAGAGACATGGAAAGAGACAACAAAGCGGATCCACTCACTAAGGCTATTCCTCGAACGCAATAGTTTCGCAAACGAGCTAGTGGTTAAATCCACAACCAAGGTGTTGACGAGTCTTTAGAGTCCCCCACATTCAGTTACTCGGCTTTCGGGCGAAAGGTTGTAGAGGCCGTATGGAGATATGGCAAGGTCCGATCAGATATGTGCGGTATTGCACGGATCAGGATCGGACAGTTTGTACTATAGGCCGTATGGATATATGGCAGGGTTCGATCAGATACGTGCGGTATTGCACGGATCAGGATCGAACGGATGTTACTAGCCGGCTTTTGGTATAAGCCGGATCCTAGTATAGTACAGTGGAGATTCTGTCTCATTGCATTTGTATTTCGGTCGGAATACAAATGCGGGTGTGTATGCACAGTATCGGGGTTTTTCCTGTAATTTATTACGGGACCAGTTTTCTGGAGTTGCCAGTTTGCTTTCCGTTTCGGCCGATTTCATTTGTATCGTTCATTGGCCGAAGATTGGTGGAGGAAGGCTTATTTGCATTGTTGCAAATAAGGATTTGTGGAGGGGGTCTTTGCATTTTGTTGTATCATGATAGCCTTTCCTTGACCTTGACTTCTAGCTTCATCATGCCTTGACTTTTGTAGGACATGATGGTTGATGATGAGTGATGGTTGTTGGATGTGTGTTGGAATTATTTTGTGATCATTGCTTTTTCATGATAACCTTTTCCTTTCTCTCTCTTGGATGATATGAGATGGGCTCCCATTATCTTTTGATACACTACACTCTCATTCTCTCCTCTCTTTTGAGCATGGCCGGCCACTCCCATAGTGGGCTGTCCCAAATTCTTGGTGTGGGATTTTGCTTCATTTCATGTTGCAAAAATCCCACAAGATCAATCCAAAAAGCTCCAAGTTCAATCCCTCCACCAAAAGGCAATTCCTACAACCCCAAATGAGACTTCTTCTCTAGATATTCTACAGCAAATCTTGGGCACGTCGACTAGCCAACTTCGTGCCCGAGTTGCCTCGGCATTGAGGTGGGAGCCCGTAAAAGAAGTAGGCGATGTGGTGCACTTCCGGCGACGAGGTGGAGACCGGAGCTTCCGCAGGAGATCGGGACGACGACGAGAAGACCGGAGGACTTGGATCAGTCGGTATATCTCTCTTCCCTTTGTTGTAGTTAGCTAGGACTAATTAATGGTTCGATCCGGGTATTAGTGCGCGGCGGTTTGCCAATTCAAGTAAAAATTAAAGTTTATCACCGCTTCCGCATTTGGCCGTCGGATTGACGGCCGGGGCACCGCCGTGCACTTACAAAAAAGGGATTATGGTTTGATTAGGGTTAGCTTTTTCTTGCACTTTCTAGAAGGATTCTCTTTTGTCTTGGTTAAGATATTATGGTTGATCCTTATCCATAACCTAACCAAAGCCTAACTCTAGTTTATTCTCTACAAGTTTGATCCTCTCATCCTTGACCATGGTTCTATAATCAATCATTTACCCTTGACTACTATTCATCACAAAAGGGTAATTCTTTTCATTTCTTCATCTTCTTCTCTCTTTAGTTTTTGAGAGAGAACTCACTACTTAATCCTTTTATTATGATTTATTGTGAGAAAGTGAAATAAAAAGATAGCATAAATACTACTCCATCATCCTCATCTAATCTAGCCCATTAGATTAGGGTGTTCATCTCTTTAGAGTGAGAAAGCATGGGTTATAGCAACTTCGACGTAGATCATCGGAGAATCGGAACACTTCAAGCCAGCATGGATCGTTCAAGTCATGGAGCCTCTCTTGAGTCCGAGAGATCGTGGATCGCGGCGAAGGGACTTCTACTCGGAGCTTGTGAAGCGAAGGAGCGGACTACAAAGGTTTTAATCCCTAACACTTAGCTTTAAAGATGTTATCTTGCATGCTAAACCCTAATAATCTAGCAAAGATCCCGTCTTTGGGTTGTTCGGCACATGTAAAATTTTATTCGGGCATGTTTGATGCTTTATGAACCTTCACAAGTGTGCCTAGGAACTCTACATAGTGTGACTGCCATCACAACGCTGGTAGTCAAGCAAAGATCCTAAGGGCTCTTCTAATATGTATAAGCAATATGCTAAAAGAAACACAGCACATATTAAAGTAGAAACAAACCAAGTAGCATACTACCATTTTAAGCAAGATTGTTTATACAACTGTGAATATCCCAAGCTTCCATTAAGTAATATACAAGCTAGTATGATACAGTAATGGCCTTTAGGGCATATACACTAACAATCTCCAACTTACACAAGGGCCATGTACAGGCGTATCGAAGACCTATCATCTCGATCAGCCGCTAGAACTGAGTCTGGGGTAAGGCCTTCATGAGTGGATCAGCAGTGTTATCTTCCGTATTTACTCTCTTCACCTCGATCTCCCGGAGATCTACGATCTCCCTGATCAGGTGGTACCGCCTCAAAATGTGCCTGGACTTCTGATGGGACCTAGGTTCCTTCGCTAAAGCTATAGCGCCGTTGTTATCACAATACAGCGGTATTGGATCAACACTGGTAGGAACCACCTGAAGCTCCGTAAGGAACTTCTTTATCCAGACAGCTTCCTTTGCGGCATCGCAAGCAGCTATGTACTCCGCTTCCATAGTTGAGTCAGCAACGGTTTCCTGCTTGGAGCTCTTCCAGCAAACCGCCCCTCCATTAAGGGTAAAGACATAACCCGACATGGACTTGGAGTCATCCTTGTCACTCTAGAAGCTGGAGTCAGCAAAGGCCTCGATCTGGAGGACTTTTCCACCATATACCAAGAACATCTCCTTAGTCCTTCTCAGGTACTTGAGAATGTTCTTTACTGCTATCCAGTGTTTCTCCCCAGGGTTCGACTGATACCGGCTTACAACGCTTAATGCGTATGCTACATTTGGTCTGGTGCATAACATCGCATACATTATAGAGCCTACCGCAGATGCGTAGGGTATAGATGACATGCGAGCCCTTTCCAAATCAGTCTTGGGAGACATCTCTTTGGAGAGGGTGATTCCGTGACAAGCCGGTAGATTACCGCGCTTGGAATCTTCCATACTAAATCATTTTAGTATGGTGTTTATGTACCTCGACTGTGAAAGTCCCAACATCCTTTTAGATCTATCACGATAGATCTGGATCCCCAGAATGTAGTTGGCATCGCCCAGGTCCTTCATGGAGAACCTCTGTGACAAGAATCCTTTGACTGACTGTAGCATATGAATATCATTTCCTATTAGGAGAATGTCATCCACGTACAAGACGAGGAATACCACAGTTCTCCCTACAATCTTACTGTAAATGCATGGTTCATCTGGGTTTTTGATAAAGTCGAATTCCTTGACAGTATCATCAAAGCAGATGTTCTAACTCCGCGATGCCTGCTTCAGTCCATAGATGGACTTGAGCAACTTGCACACTTTACTGCTGCTCCCACTCTGAATGAATCCCTCCAGCTGATCCATAAAGACGCACTCTTCCAAATTTCCATTTAGGAAAGCCGTCTTTACGTCCATCTGCCAGATCTCATAATCGTGGAAGGCAGCAATGGCAAGGAGGATCCGAATAGATTTGAGCATAGCCACTGGAGAAATGGTCTCATCATAGTCCAAACCAGGTCTTTGACGAAAACCCTTTTCTACAAGTCTAGCTTTATAGGTTTCAACCTGCCCATCTACACCAATCTTCTTTCTGAAGATCCATTTGCAGCCTACGGGTTTTACCCCTTCTGGAGCAAAGTCTAAAGTCCAAACTTTGTTGGTGTACATGGACTCCATCTCGGTCCGCATTGCATCCAGCCATTTTACTGAGTCACCGCTCTGAATGGCTTGCTGGAAGCTAGTAGGCTCACCATAGTCAATGGTGCAATCCTCTCTATCCCCGTCTATGAGAAAACCGTAGTATCTCTCGGGCGGATGAGACTGCCTACTACTCCTGCGGAGTGGCGTTGGGATGTCCGGTTCTCCTGAACCTTCTGGTTCTTCCAAGCTTCAGTAATAGCTTGTGGTTCTGGAATTTCTTCCAGTTCTACTACGCTCCCACTTTCACCTTTCTCTAAAAACTGATGTTCCAGAAAATGGGCATGACGAGAAACAAAAACCTTTTGTTCCTCTGCGTAATAGAAGAAATACCCCCTGGAGTTCTTTGGGTATCCCACAAACTTACACAGTACTGAGCGTGCCTCGAGCTTGTCAGCATGCTGCTTTTTTACAAAAGCTGGACATCCCCATATCTTCAGATATTGAAGATGGGGTTTCTTCCCACACCATATCTGATATGGTGTGGTAGGCACAGTCTTGGAGGGAACTTTGTTCATGAGATATGCATCTGATTCTAGTGCATAACCCCAGAAAGATCGCGGTAACTCAGCCTTACTCATCATGGAACGAACCATATCCAATAGGGTTCAATTCCGCCTTTCCGATGTACTGTTGTGTTGTGGTGTGTATGGAGGAGTAAGCTGAGAGAGAATTCCATTCACTTTTAAGTAGCCCAGAAACTCGGCACTCAAGTATTCACCACCTCGATCAGATCTCATTGTCTTGATACTTTTGCATGTTTGTTTTTCAACTTCATTCTTGTATTCCCGAAATTTCTCAAAGGCCTCGGATTTATGCTTCATCAAGAAGACATGTCCATACCTAGAGAAATCATCTGTGAAAGTAATGAAGTATGAATAACCACTTCACGCATGTGTAGACATTGGACCACACACATCGCTGTGTATGAGTCCCAAGAGCTCGCTTACTCTTTCTCCGTGTCCAGTGAACGGAGTCTTTGTCATCTTTCCCATGAGACAAGATTCACAAGTGGCATAAGACTGGTACTCGAACGGATCCAAGTATCCTTCTTTATGTAACTTTGTCAACTGTGTCTCATTAATGTGACCCAGTCTACAATACTATAAGAAAGCCTGATTTAATTCCGGAGACTTTCTTTTAAGTGTGTTCTGGACACTGAAAACCTGAGCTTGATTTAGTACGTATATTCCGTTCTTCAATGTACCTGACCCAATCAGAACTTGATTTAGGTGGATGTTTACTACATCGCTTACAAAAGTGAAATCATATCCTTCCTTAGAAAGTAAGGATACAGATATGATATTACAAGTCGCACCTGGTACATAAAAACAGTCACGCGGAATCAATATCTGCCCAGTTGTCAGTCCAAGATGATATTCCCATACGGATTCAGCGTACATGCTCATTCCGTTAGCAACCCTGAGAGTCATATCACCTATCCTGATAACCCTACGGTTTCTCAGAGCCTGTAACGAATTACAGATATGAGATCCTGATCTGGTATCCAATACCCAGGAAGTAGGGTTAACTGACATACAGTTCTCTATTACAAACACACCCGAAGCCGAATCTACAACATGCTTCGAATTCTGGCTACTGGCTATACTAGCCCTGCAATCCTTCTGCCAATGTTCATTCCTGTAACAATAGGAACGTCCCTCTTTTACTACATCCAGCCCTAATACTTCTGCCCTTTCCTCTCCTTTTACTTCCCTGGTTTCCTTCAGGGTAGAAGGTAGAGACTGTAGAATCAAGTCAGCATCTGACCCGTTCTTCAACGTGGTCTTCAGGTCCGTGAGCTCAAAATAGCTGGTCTCTGTAAGGACGTTGCCCCCTATAGATGACCCGATAGCCAACCTCGCTGGAAGCAATTCGTTCGAGGTCTCATATCTTACGATACGAGATTGCTCTCCATATAAATCTTTGTTATTGAGGAAGATAGAAGCTAAGTCCATCTTCTCGTGCTGCCTCTGGTACGCACCATCAACTGAGGCTAACACAAGGCACTTGGCTTTCGCACAGTCTTTTTCCGATGTCTTGCGGATATGAATATCCGTGACAGGGGAAACTGGACCTGAGACGGCAGGGGTTGGATCAGTCAAGAGGTGTCCCAGCTTGTCATGGGCAATGGACATCTGGACAGACCTTTGCCAGTCAAAACAGTCAGATTCAGTCATTTTATTATCTAGATGTAACCTATGTCTGGTCACTAGGTCGCTGCAATTAAGAGAGAGAGAAGAAAACACTTTAGCATCATGCTCTTGCAAGTTTAGATTGGTTTTTAATTTATCTAAACAGGATGGCTCCCACTGTCTCTCGAATCCCTCCTCAAACCATAAAGGAAGAATTAGTCGGGATCAATCACACCGTACAATACTTGCTTAACCGTTCAGCCAGGCTGGTGTCGGTACTTCGAGGGAGGTTTTCCAATGCTTTCGCGAAGTTCCTTAATTAAGTAACCTCTTTTCCCTATGGGCATAGCCTCGCTAACACCTTTCTAAACACCTACTTGGTTTATAGCATTGATCGTTAAGCGAGAAAGTTCCCGAGGAGTAGCATATACTCATAGTAGGATCGGGATCCAAATATCATCGCGTGACAAAACTGAAGGAATCCTACCAGAATCATCACACTCCAAATGGTATGCAGCGCTAGCAAGTTTCAGTTCTTTTGAAACTCCCGATGTGGATTTTTTCCCCATGCTCTTATGATCTTGACGAAAGCCAACATATCATAAGTCACATGTCAAGTTCTACCAGTCATTGTCCAGGTTAATTTGAACCCACCCGTACATACCCTTGACGAAGGACAAAATAGTAGTACGACTGTCCCAAACCAACGCATCTATCTATGCTACAGATAAATATTCAGCAGCTACCAATCACTATGCCTTGGCGAAGGTCAAAATACATAGCTTGAATACTACTGACTATTTAACTGAAATGACGCAGGGCTACGAATGGTTTTGGTGAAACCATGAACGTAGTGAACTTGATATAATCGAAGGAACCTGATAGCTTTTAAAAGGAGTGGTTCAAGCTCCGCGTTTAAAAGCTGGCTTTTGAAAAGAACCGAGTGGTTTTGAAAGTGTTCCAACGACTTTTACTTGGTTTATTTTCTTGCATTAATTCCAATGCGTCCCATCATTTAATCCTACCATTGCAGAAAACAACAAAAATTTGACGTACGCTTATGCCATCCGCATTCGCCACGGGGTCCCGTCATCACCCGTTAGGTTACTTAAATAACGACAGAGTGGGGGCTGGACTAGCGCGGATGCAAAACATAAGCAACGCCTAAATAGATATCATATAGATATATATAAACATTCGTCACATGCAATGATAGCCATTCCAGATCATAGATGAATACATTGGATATACTAGGAATCCGCAATTCGTACGAGCCTGTAACGAAGAACGGATTACACGGTCGCGATGAATAGCCAAACCCCACCCTAGACCCCTACGGGTGCGGCAAACTACCCGCCAAGTACCCGAAGCGAAGCACCCTCCCTCAACACCGTGAGTAGTCCACTCGGCACTTCGAGATACCCGGTAGTTTGTGCACCCCACCTTAGGTCTATCCTAGGAGCAAAAACAGTAAAAAGAAATTATACAATGACGGCTACAACCCCGACCCGGTTGTGCGGCCAAACAAATAATATTACATCAATTTACATATTACAAGAATTGAAAGAATAAGAAAACTCTCATCTCACAACCACCGGCTATTCATCCGCGACAATCCAACGAATTCATATACACAAACCATCAACATTACAGATCACAGATATGTATAACCTCAACTAATCGACGTATAGCGATTAGCAGACGTTCAATACATATATCACATCACAGATAATATCCATTAGCCAAAGTCTACGGAATATCGATCAAAATACGGATTTGTAACCACCCAAAAAATCAATTTGTTCTTTGGAAAATCTGGGTAGAAACAACATGTACTAAAAATCCCAAAACAGCCAACTAAGCACACTGCACCAAACTCGGTCCACGGCCGAGTAAACTCGGCCGCGGATCCCCGGCAAGAAGCATGTTCTTGCCGCGGAACCGCGGTGCTTTGACCGGTTCAGTGGACCGTTTTTGTTCTGTGTCTTTAGAAAACCCTGAGCCGATTTTTCATATATGTTAAATTACTTTTTGAACAGTATAAAAATTCTGCAGAAAGTTAAATTTTCCGGACTTGTTTTGCGAATTTTTTCCGATCGATATTCTAAATACTTTGCTAACTTGCTAGTTTATGTTTAGCTAGGCTCTGATACCACTGTAAGTCCACGTTGCTCACCCCGGTTCTTACGGGGAGGCGGAAACGGCGAAAAACAAATAATTTAGCGCAAACGCAACATGGACTAAAAGCCGGATCTTTGCTAAACTAGCAAACTATAAGAGGCGTTAACTACTATGCCGTAGAAATTATACCTCACGACACCAGTCCTTCGGGTCTTCTCTCCGCTGTCCGGCTCATCCATCCACGCTCCGAGGGTCAATCCGGACCTTGGTAACCTCCGCGGCCTTCTTGAGTCGAAGACGATCCACCCGAGAGATGTACACCGAGCTCCACCTCGAGCTGAGGCAACTAGGGCAACAAGATCCCTAGTCTTGATGTCCTAGGTTGTGTAGAAGAGAAAGATGGAGGTATTTGTCTATGTGGATTCTTTTTCTCTCAACACATGAGATCAAAAGAATTTATCAAGAGGAGGAAGATGAAGGAGAACTAGCAACCATGAGAGCTCATTTTCTTTTCTTCTCACTTGCAGGAGAGAGAATGAGAAAAGAGAAATGAAATTATCAACTAAAGAAAAAAGGCACCATGGTTGCAATAATACTAAACATCATCATTACTAATCCTATCATGATAAAGTCGATGGCTACATTGACATGACCATTTTCATAATCCAAAAAGAAAAAGAAAACCAAAGAAGAGTGTAGACCTCTCATGAAGGTCAAGGTCAACTTTGGTCAACGGGTCAACAAAGTCAAGAGTGGTCAATGTGGTCAAATGGTCAAAGCAATTAGCCATCACAAAATTATCACTAAAAGGATTAGTAAATAATGCCTCCGGCTCATAATGGTTTTGACCGAACGAACTGCCAAAACCCTAATGAACCTGCCACATAACGGTTTTGGCCGAACCAACTGCCAAAACCCTAATGAGGCACCTCCTTCTTCATCGCTCCTCAAAACTGTGCATACACACCCGCATCCGTATTCCGTAGAATGCAAATGCACAGTAGACAAAACAAATCCATCTGTGCAATACTAGGATCCGGCTTAAACCAAAGCCCACTAGTATTGCCTGCCCGAACAGCATATGCACACAAGTGCACGTAAGTGATCGCAGCCCTGCCGTAAAACCATACGGCCTCTACACGTTTCGCTCAGAGCAGGGAAACTCTCTGTGTGGGACTCTAAAGACTCGACACTACGCTGGCAGTGGGTTTAACCACAGAATGTTAGTTATATGTATGCCCTAGAGGCCATTACTGTACATTGGATGTATATTGTAGTGGATGCTGGGACATATATAGGGAGGACTTTCTTGCTCGACATGATAGTATGCTATCTGGTTGCTCTTTACCTTAACGTGTACACTGATTGTCTCTCTGATACATGTTGGTAAAGCCCTTAGGATGTGTACTTGACTATCTGGACTATGATGCGGATCATACTAGTGGGGACATGGTAGTCCATAAGTACATCCTTCAAAGTCCCTAGTCGTGGGTGTATCGAGACGGGGCATCGATATACCAGAGTAGACTAGCGTATACCTTCTCGACCCATACAGATGGGCGATGGATGATCCCATATCCATTGGTGTTTGACATCAGAGATGATATACGGGTGCTCAGTAGAGACTGGGTACACTGGACGGACTCGCCGAGAACTCCCAGATGGTATTATACCTCACGTCAGATGGCAGTTCTCTGGTGACACTGGTACAGAGTAGTCTGTTGACCCGAGATCGTCATAGAGTCTTGTGTGGTTCCCACTGTGCTTTGATTTCCATCTTACCACGTCCAAGAGGGCATGCAAAACGGTGGTTTTTGGGTACAGTCCCGAGTCACATGGAGGCAATGAGCGATAGGAGGGGATTCGTCTCTCCCGGTATAGGGGGTTGATGTTGCGCTGTGTTCGATTGGCTATAACAGGAAATCCCTGGCCAGGGTTGATGAGATTTACTGGTAAGTGTTACCAGTAGTTTCTCGAATTGTTATAGACCTCATATCGACACGACTTATTGAGCTATTGGGGTCTGACGTTTACCACCCCTAGGCGAGATATGCGACATATCAGACGATCAGACCGGACAGTACGGTAGTGTTACTGGTTGGATTCACTGGAGTGTGAGCGGGCTTGCTCGTCGATCTTCAGATCGCTCAATACCCGGGTGGCCGTTACGTTTAGCAGACCGCTTGCGGCTTGTGGGTGCTTGATATGATCATCACCTGCTGCCGGCGTATTGACAAGTCTTTAGAGTCCTACACAGAGGTTTCCTGGCTCGAGCAAAACGAAATAGGAGCGCATATGAGATATGTGCGGGACCGAGAATAATGCGTGTATGTGATACCGTATTCCATTCTCGCGATGAATGTATCGATTAGGTTATATGCGATATACCCTAGTTATCGAATCAAGTATTGATTCAATAAGCCGATACATTGAATACTAGTCGGTTGTGTGCGACATGACCGGATCATTGAATCAAGTGTTGATTTAATGATTTAATGTATAATTATGTATTTGATATATTGCTTTGCATTAACTAGTATTGGTTCACTTTAAATGGATTTTCTCACTCGGATTGTACACATTGTATATGTGATATACTTTTGTGCACTTGATTGTATCATGTTTGATGATGCATGTTATGCTAGGGTTTTTGTGTAAAGATCAAACCATGGTTACATGATTATGGTTAGGGTTTTGTTTTGTTCACTTATTTATTTATCCATTTCATTTTGGAAAATAAATGGAAAAGAGAAAAGAATGGTGGCTTTTTTTGGAGTTTAGTTGAAGTTTCATGAAGCTTTGATCAAGTCAACCATTCTTATCTCATCCTTAACCCTAACCATTCCCACTAACCATGATTCATTCTCTACACTTGACTATAGTTAACATTATGATAAGTTTTGTTTTTCTATTGATTTCAAATTAACTTATCATATCTTTTTCTTCTTCTTCTTCCTTGAACTCAAGAAGAAAAAGCTTTCTTCATCAATGGTGATTGATGAATTAGAGTGAGAAATCCAATTCTAAAGTCTACCCACTTCCTATTTCTTCATCCTCTATCTCTTGCCAAGTAGTAGAGTGTGTTTCCTTCACAAGTTTTCAAGACTTGGTGAAGGTGGAGCTCGATCTAGTGATGCTTCGACGTAGATCATCTTCGGCACGTCGTCGACGGCCTAGCCCGTCCATTCTCCGATGAAGCCGACGCTAGAGCCCGGATTTGATTTGGACAGCGGAGAGGACCTCATCTCGGAGCCGTGGAGGTGGAGGACCGGATCTACAAAGGTTGTATTTCCGTATCTCTTAGTTAAGTGTTAACTAGTTTCTTTTTCGCCTAGTTTTCTAGTCAACGATCCGTAGTCGGGTTTCTCGGCACCGTTAAAATTTGAAATTGGCATGGTTGATGCCTTGTGAGACCTCATTAGGGTGTCTAGGAACCCTACAGTGGTATCAGAGCCTAGCTAGAGCCTTAGGCGAAGTCCAGACGAAGTTTGAAACCCGAACGAACCCGAAACCCCAACTCAAATGTGCTCTCTGTACTTTTTCTAAAAACAGGGATTTTTCAGTATTAAAAATATGTAGAAATATCAGCAGGAAAATATAAGAGTAACTATGCAATTCGTAACCCTAATTCCATTAAAGCGCCGCGCTTCCGCGGCACGAGCTTGGCTCGTGCGGCGGAACCTTGGTCTGTTTGTCGTTTTGTGAGGTGATGCTTGCACAGTAACTCCTATTTAACAGTGCTGGTTTTCCTGGGTATTTTTAATAATTATTCAAGAGTTGAATTTTCTGCAGTTGTTTTGGGGATTCGGTGTTTCGATCGGGGTATCAAATTTTGTCTATTTGGCTTTCCGGATAAATTTTTAGAATATGTTAAAAAGATCGACCGGATATAAATACCCAATTTTTCCCCTGTCGGGAAATTTCCAAGTGTTGGATTTTTCCGTAGTTTAACGATGTTCTAAGTAGTGCAAGTAACGCGATGGTCCCTCTAGAAGACAACAAACCTTAACTCGATTATATGACCGTCTTGAACTGCCCTTTGAACCTTCGGGTTTGGGGCAGTACGGCATGCCACATGTGAGGCGTTAGCTTGACCCTTCTACGGCTGGACCGTTGCTACTGAGGCACGAACTGAATGTTGCTAGACTTATTTCATGAGTTGATCTGTTTCGGGAAAACTTGGGTGTTCGATTGTTCGATCGGAAAGTTTAACATTTTCTATTTATCTGGAATGGGATACAATAATTGGAATTCACAATAAGTTATGAGATAACTGAATGAATGTTATAAACATAGCACTTTAGTCTCACTTGATCGGTTGCCACGGAATTTTGATGTGATCAAAAGTCCGTCGCAATCACGTAGCGTACGCGGATACTCGCCGGGTAAACTTAATAGACAGCCTCACCCCATTGCCCCGACCAAGTGACTGTAGGAGAACCCCGTCGCCGAAAGCATCCCTCCGGGTGCTCGCGGTAGCGGTGTTCCGCCTTGGTGCACTTCGTCGACGGTATCGGGGGTGCAGCCGTCTACTAAAGTTTGCGACGAGCATTCGATCAGGATGTCGGGAATCTTGTTGAATTACCCGACTTGATATTGAAAAGAGTTTTCGATTAAGAGACTAAAATGCGGGGTTTATAATTGTTAGGCATGCGATGTCTAAAGATTCATATGGTCAGGCATGCGATGTCTGAGGTGGTTGCGGATTCCAACTGTTGTAGTTTTACATTTTCTTTTCTGTGACCGTAAGTGTAATATGTGATGTCGCCGGTTTCGTTGCTATATGTCAACGACAATTGGGATGCGCATATTTACTTACGTTGATGACATGTGATGTTATGAGTTGCTGGATATGTTATATTGGATCGTCGTGATTGAATAGCCGGGGGTTTTTATGTGAGATGAGTGTTTTTCATTTTCATTCATGTAAAAACTTGTATGTAATATTCTTTTATTGGGGCACTTCCAGGTTGCGGAAGCTGTCATCCTTTGTATATTATTTACTTTTCCGCACTAGGATAGACCCAAGGAGGGGAGCACAAGTAACCGGGTTCTGGAGTCCAGTGGGAGACCAACTCGAGGAGTCGAGTCCGGGTCTCCTAACTCTAGAATTGGTAGGGTTGCTTGCCGCTCTCGTAGGGGTCTAGGGGTGTGGGTTTGGCTATTCATCACGACCGTGGAATCCGTGTTTTATACTGGCTCGTATTGAAAACACGGACGTCCTAGTATATCCAATATTTCATATGATTATTCTGCTGCGATATCTGTGATGTGATCATGTGATGTTCTGTGATAGATACAGTATATAGTATATATGATATATTATATAGGCGTTACTTATGTTTTACACCCGCGCTAGCCCTGCCCCGCTCTGCCGTTAGTTACCTAACCTAACGGTGCACGAGGGGACATCGAGGCGAATGCGGATGGCATAAGTGTACATCGTATTTATCTGTGATGTTTAGGTATTTAAATGATGGGACTTCATTAATGTGATTAATGAAATAAAAGAAACCTAAGATGTTGTAGAATCGAATTTCAAAATAAAAAAGGTAGCTACAGTTCTTGCTTTGCACAGCGGTATATGTGATATATCCTGCACCTTATTCGATGAGGAAAGGACCGAGATCCCTTCACCGGGAGTGACTCTTTTAGCAATAACTGGCAGATGCTACACACTCGGTTTGTCTTTTGATTGCTTTTAAGTGTTTTTGCTTTGCACAGTGATATATATGATATATCCCGCACCTCATTTGACGAGGAAAGGACCGACGATCCCTTCACCGGGAGTGACTCCTTTAGCAAAACTAGAAAAGCCTAAAAAACACTCCATTTCAAAATTCATTTGATTCTACAACGATATCAAGTTCATTACGCAATAGGTTTTCAGAAAAACCTGTCGTAGCCCTCCGTCATTTCAGATAAGTACTAGTTAGTATTCGTGCTGCGGTTGTTTGGCATCCGTCAAGGCGTAGTGTACGGTAGCTAACTAGTGCTTATCTGCTAGCATACGATGCGATTGGATTAGGGTATTCGTACGGCGTTGTTTGGCATGCGTCAAGGGTCGTGCGGGTGGGTTTAATTCAATCAAGAAATGTACGGGTTGAACTTGACTAGCAGACTATGGGTTGTTTGGCATGCGTCAAGGTCATAGCGAGCTAGGGGCAAAATATTATCGGGAATTTCAAGTGTTGAAATTTGCAATGAGATTGCATACCTTCTATGAGATAGTTGGATCCCGATACCCGCTGCGAGTAATTGTTACTCCTGGGAGAGTTTTACACATTACAATTAGCCGATCAAGTAGGTGTCTAGAAAGGTGTTAACGAGGTTACGCCTCTGGGAAAACGAGGTTTACATTAATTAGGTTCGTGCGAAAGCACGGGGGACCTCCCTCAAAGTACCGACACTGGCCTGGATGAAAGATTGGCGAACTTGTAGTGTGTAATTAATCCCGGCTAGTCTTTCCTTTTAGGGTTTGAAGGAAGATTTGATAAAAAGCAGTGGGAGCCATCCTGATTAGATAAAATAATAACCAATCTATTCTTGCAAGAGCGCACGATGAGTGTTTTCTTCTCTCTCTCTCCAGGTAGCGACCATATCACGCCTTAATCAAGATAATAATACGGATTATTGACCGAACCCGCTTGTTATATTGAGCTGGGGAACGTTGGTCCCGCTCCAACTTATAATTGTTATAAGACAGAGCAGGAAATTGGGGATTACCAGAATTCCCGTGCCGCCCAAACGAAAAGAGTGCATGCTGATGCATCATCTTCGGGTGTGTTCATTATACAGAACTGTTTCTCAGTATCCTCCGCATCCTTGGTATATGATACCGGATCAGGATCCCAGATATGTAATATGTTACATAGGGCTACAAAAGGGTAGAAAAACTGAGAACGGGTGACAAGTTTCATGAGGCAGAAAACGGGGCAAGAGTTGCAGCCAAGTCTGTTGGTCACTGTCACCCTGTATTACCAATACATTGATTCTGAACGAATGTTATTAGATACCGAACCTGATATACCAAATCATATCACTCTCTTTGTTAGAAAAGAAAGGATATAATTTTGTATTGATGGATAATGTTTTGAACATTTCCTATATCAAAAGTTGATCGGTTCAGGAACGTTATCTAAAAGCATTGATGTTCTAAATCAAACTACAGTTCTTAGTATATGGAACACACACAAGAGGAAGAGTTCAGAAATGAACGAATCCTTCTTGAGGCATTGTAGACTAGGTCATATCAATGCGACCCGACTAGCTAAAGTTACATGTAGATGCATATTTAAATCAGTTTGAATTTACATCTTGTGAAACTTGCCAGTCATGTCACAAAGATATAATGACACCAGCTCTGTTTATTGGAAACAGAGAAAGAGTTAGTGAACTCTTGGGATGATACATGTTGATGTATGTAGGTCCCCTGTCTACACTTGCCAAGACCGGTTCTTTATACTTCATTACATTCTTTGATGATCTTTCGAGATTCAGACCTATGTTCCTGTTGAAAAACAAGTCCGAACCTTTTGAGATATTCACAGAATATAAGTTAGAAGTAGAGAACCAAAACGGGTATAAGTATTATGTCCTTTGATGAGATCAAGGAGGAGAATACTTGAGCATGGAATTCCTGGATTAATCTGAAAGAGAATGAGATTCTCTCTCAGCATTACTCCTCTGTATACACCATAGCACGATGGTATATCGGGGCGGAGCAATAGCACCCTATGTGATATGGTGTGCTCTATGATGTGTACTACTGAGTTACCTTTTTCCTTTTGGGAGTTATGCACTTATGAAGTTGCATACCTATTGAATAGGGTTCCAATCAAATCAGTTGCCTACCGCTCCATATGAGATATGGTATGGGAAGAGCCCATGTCTTAAGCTAGTTAAGATTTGGGGTTGTCCGGCCTATGTCTAAAAGCAAAATCCGGACAAGCTCGAGGCAAGGTCTGTTATGTAGAACTGGAAAGGTTCCAGCTATACAAACTACAGCAGATGATTTGGTAAAACCAAATGATTCAATAGTTACCAACGAACCTCAGCCTCTCCGCCGATCTAGTAGGGTTCCTCACCCACCTGAGAGATACTTCGGTTTCTCTATGACAGTGGGAGCGAGGACTGCATCATGAGATGATGACCCAACTAGTTTCGAGCTGGCCATCAGGAGTAAGACTCTGTAAGAATGGCTGGATGCTTAGCGAACTGAGATGGAATCCTCATACACCAACAAAGTATGGACTTTGGTTGCTATATCTGAAGGGTTAAATCCCCATCAGGAGCAAGTAAATCTTGAGAAGATTACTTGGTGTAGATGGAAAAGTTGAGACTTTCAAAGCCAGACTTGTTAAAGGTTTGCATCATTGACCAGGTTTGGATCATGATGAAACTTTTTCTAAAGAACTATGCTTAAGTCCATCCAGATCCTACTTGCCACGGCTACATAACATGACTACGATATCTGGTGGTTGGGTGTCATGACATCTTTTCTAAATGATGTTTTAGAAGAGAACGTCTGTAAGTACACAGCCAGAGGGCTTCGTAGACAGTGGGAGCAGCGGAAACGTGTGCAAGATACTTTATAGGATAAAGCAGGCATCGCGGAGTTGGAACATCTGTTTTGACGGATTAGTCAAAGAAGTTGACATCATCAAAATGGTAGATGAACCTTGTATAAACAAAAAGGTAGTAGGGAGTATGGTAACGATCCTCGTAAAGTACGTGGATGACATACTCTCGATAGGGAAAGAGTTTCCTATGCTACGCTCGGTCAATCTCCGCTTATCACAATGATTCTCCACATAAGATCAAAGTGACACCTACCAAATCCTGGAATTTGGATCTATGAGATAGATCTAGTTGGATATTAGGACTCTCACTAGTTGTAGTGAGATGGTATCAACCGATCCTGGGAAGAATCACTGGAAGGGTTCCAGAGTGATAAGGACGACTGAATGTCAGTCACAGACATTGTCTTTACCCTCAGTAAAGGGGCGGTATGTTGGAAGAGTTCCAAGCTAGATACCGTGACATACTAGACGATAAAGGCAGGATACATCGCTACTTAAGATGCTACCAAAGAGGCTGTTTGGGTGTATAATGGTTCATAAGATGAACTATGTTCCTCCCATTGTGTGACAATGGAGTTGTGGCTTATGCCAAGGAACGCAGGTCCCATCAGTGATCCAGACATATTCTAAGGCAGTATCACCTGATCATGGAGATAGTTGATCTCCAGGGAGATCGAGGTTAGGAGAGTAGACTCAGAGGACAAACACAGCGGATCCACTCACAAAGGCCTGTTCCCAGAGAGAGACTTTTATGGAATGGTTGAGTATGAGATACTACAACCACTGCTACAGATGGCCCTAGTGCAAGTGGGAGATTGTTAGTTATATGTATGCCCTAGAGGCCATTACTGTACATTGGATGTATATTGTAGTAGATGCTGGGACATATATAGGGAGGACTTTCTTGCTCGACATGATAGTATGCTATCTGGTTGCTCTTTACCTTAACGTGTACACTGATTGTCTCTCTGATACATGTTGGTAAAGCCCTTAGGATGTGTACTTGACTATCTGGACTATGATGCGGATCATACTAGTGGGGACATGGTAGTCCATAAGTACATCCTTCAAAGTCCCTAGTTGTGGGTGTATCGAGACGGGGCATCGATATACCAGAGTAGACTAGCGTATACCTTCTCGACCCATACAGATGGGCGATGGATGATCCCATATCCATTGGTGTTTGACATCAGAGATGATATACGGGTGCTCAGTAGAGACTGGGTACACTGGACGGACTCGCCGAGAACTCCCAGATGGTATTATACCTCACGTCAGATGGCAGTTCTCTGGTGACACTGGTACAGAGTAGTCTGTTGACCCGAGATCGTCATAGAGTCTTGTGTGGTTCCCACTGTGCTTTGATTTCCATCTTACCACGTCCAAGAGGGCGTGCAAAACGGTGGTTTTTGGGTACAGTCCCGAGTCACATGGAGGCAATGAGCGATAGGAGGGGATTCGTCTTTCCCGGTATAGGGGGTTGATGTTGCGCTGTGTTCGATTGGCTATAACAGGAAATCCCTGGCCAGGGTTGATGAGATTTACTGGTAAGTGTTACCAGTAGTTTCTCGAATTGTTATAGACCTCATATCGACACGACTTATTGAGCTATTGGGGTCTGACGTTTACCACCCCTAGGCGAGATATGCGACATATCAGACGATCAGACCGGACTGTACGGTAGTGTTACTGGTTGGATTCACTGGAGTGTGAGCGGGCTTGCTCGTCGATCTTCAGATCGCTCAATACCCGGGTGGCCGTTACGTTTAGAAGACCGCTTGCGGCTTGTGGGTGCTTGATATGATCATCACCTGCTGCCGGCGTATTGACGAGTCTTTAGAGTCCTACACAGATGTTTCCTGGCTCGAGCGAAACGAAATAGGAGCGCATATGAGATATGTGCGGGACCGAGAATAATGCGTGTATGTGATACCGTATTCCATTCTCGCGATGAATGTATCGATTAGGTTATATGCGATATACCCTAGTTATCGAATCAAGTATTGATTCGATAAGCCGATACATTGAATACTAGTCGGTTGTGTGCGACATGACCGGATCATTGAATCAAGTGTTGATTTAATGATTTAATGTATAATTATGTATTTGATATATTGCTTTGCATTAACTAGTATTGGTTCACTTTAAATGGATTTTCTCACTCGGATTGTACACATTGTATATGTGATATACTTTTGTGCACTTGATTGTATCATGTTTGATGATGCATGTTATGCTAGGGTTTTTGTGTAAAGATCAAACCATGGTTACATGATTATGGTTAGGGTTTTGTTTTGTTCACTTATTTATTTATCCATTTCATTTTGGAAAATAAATGGAAAAGAGAAAAGAATGGTGGCTTTTTTTGGAGTTTAGTTGAAGCTTCATGAAGCTTTGATCAAGTCAACCATTCTTATCTCATCCTTAACCCTAACCATTCCCACTAACCATGATTCATTCTCTACACTTGACTATAGTTAACATTATGATAAGTTTTGTTTTTCTATTGATTTTAAATTAACTTATCATATCTTTTTCTTCTTCTTCTTCCTTGAACTCAAGAAGAAAAAGCTTTCTTCATCAATGGTGATTGATGAATTAGAGTGAGAAATCCAATTCTAAAGTCTACCCACTTCCTATTTCTTCATCCTCTACCTCTTGCCAAGTAGTAGAGTGTGTTTCCTTCACAAGTTTTCAAGACTTGGTGAAGGTGGAGCTCGATCTAGTGATGCTTCGACGTAGATCATCTTCGGCACGTCGTCGACGACCTAGCCCGTCCATTCTCCGATGAAGCCGACGCTAGAGCCCGGATTTGATTTGGACAGCGGAGAGGACCTCATCTCGGAGCCGTGGAGGTGGAGGACCGGATCTACAAAGGTTGTATTTCCGTATCTCTTAGTTAAGTGTTAACTAGTTTCTTTTTCGCCTAGTTTCTAGTCAACGATCCGTAGTCGGGTTTCTCGGCACCGTTAAAATTTGAAATTGGCATGGTTGATGCCTTGTGAGACCTCATTAGGGTGCCTAGGAACCCTACACAGACTGCAAGCGGCACTAGCTGTACGTAACGGCCCCCAGGTAGATGTCGATAAGAAGGCCGATGAGGTAAACCCATCCGAACTCTTACTGAGCCTGTATGTGACATTCTCCGTACAGTCCAGTCTGTTCGTCTGATACATCGCATGGCGGGCCTAGGGGGTGGTGAACGTCAGTCCCCTAATAGCGGTATAAGTCGTGTCAGAGTGTAGCCTAGAACACCCTGAGATAACACTGAAAACCTACCAGTATATCTCGCTTGCCCTGGCTAGGGACTACTCGTGTAATGTCTCTTCTGGACAAGACGCGATGTCAACCCCCAATACCGAGAGAGACGAATCCTATCTAACCGTTACTGCCTCCAAGTGCTTCGGGACTGCACCCAACTACTACCTGTTTGCATGACTCTTTTGAGCCTTGGTAGGGTAGTAATCTAAGTACAGTGGGAACACACTCGAGGCGAAGTGACAGTGTCAAGTCGGCGGACTAAGCTATACTCATGTCACCTGGGAACTGATAACTGACGATAGGTATAATACCATCCAATAGTTCCCGATGAGTCATGTCCAGTGTACTCGTAACCTAACGAGCACCCGCATACTATCTCCAGTACGACGTACTAATGGCTGTGGGACAGACCACCTCCCGTGCTGGGATGAGAAGCGCATACGCTAGTCTACTCCGGAGTATCGATGCCCTGTCTCGATAGTCCTGCGACTAGGGACCAGTATAAGGATGTGCTTGTAGATTACCCAACTCCCACTAGTGTGACTGCCATCACAACGCTGGTAGTCAAGCAAAGATCCTAAGGGCTCTACTAATATGTATAAGCGATATGCTAAAAGAAACACAGCACATATTAAAGTAGAAACAAACCAAGTAGCATACTACCATTTTGAGCAAGATTGTTTATACAGCTGTGAATATCCCAAGCTTCCATTAAGTAATATACAAGCTAGTATGATACAGTAATGGCCTCTAGGGCATATACACTAACACTTTAGTCCGTTCCTCGACTAGTTTATTGTTATGTTATTGATGACATTCTGGTCTATTCCAAGAGTCGTGAGGAACTAGGGCAGCACTTGAGGATTTGTTTTGCAGACATTGGGAGAGCACCAGCTGTTTGCTAAATTATCGGAGTGTTCCTTCAGGCTTGATTGTGTTGACTCCTAGGTCTTGTAGTTACGGGAGACGGTTTTCGTATGGTCCCGAGGAAGATCGAGGCCGTACAGCTTTCGCCCGGACTTGGGTACGGGACGGAGGTCCGTATATCTTTGGGCTTAGCAGGTTTTTACCACCGTTTCATGCAGGATTGCTTGTGTATCGCTGCACCGTTGACTGGACTGACCGGAATGGAGGTTCCTTTTCTTTGGACTGAGGCATGCGTTCAGAGTTTTCAGCAGTTGAAGACTCGGTTGACAACCGCACCAGTTCTTTCTTTGCTTTCTGGTTCGAGCGACTTTGTTGTTTAACTGTGATGTTTCGCGAGTGGGGCTCGGTTGTATACTGATGTGACACTATAGAGTTATCGCTCTTGCTTCCCGACAGTTGGAGGAAGTACAAGCAAAATATCCTACTCATGATCTGGAGATGGCCGCGGTGGTCGTGCGTTGAAGATTTGGGACACTACTTGTGTGGAGAGTCGTGTCATATTTTCACAGACCACCGGAGCTTAATGTACATCTTCCTGCAGTGGGTTTTGATTGTTAAGACAGCGCCATTGGATGGAGCTTATGGAGGATTGTGTTCGTGAGATCCTTGTTACCCATGTCAAGGCGATTGTGGTAGCTGATGCTGGAGTCATAGGCCCGGGGTTAGCTTGTTCCAGTTGTGCACAGTTCTGAGACAGTCTTCTGCAGATTTACAGTTCTTGTGCGATCGTTGAGTACAGCTTAGGTTCGCCTCTACTAAGGGAATAGCTTGCTCATGTCCGCGCCCGTCTATTTATCCTTAATCATTTTCGCGAGGCACAGCCCGCCGATTCTCGTTTGTCAGTGATTCTTGAGCATACTCGGCTGGGTAAAGATTCGGAGTCCTTGATTTGTGACCAGGGTGTGCTACGTTTTGGGACGCATTTGTGTGTACCTGATACTGATGGGTAGTGATTGGTAGATTTTTTGCGTGCTTAGTTAATTACCGCAATCAAGACGGTTTCGCTTGTAGCTAGCCGGTTGAGTACGGGTCGTCCGCAGGTAGATGGGAATCTTTTTCTATGTGCTTTAACGAGTTAAGTCCAAATGTCCAGGTTTGATTTGAGATTAACTAAGTGCTAAAATGATATATAAAGAGAGCTTGTTAGGGTTAGGATTAGGTTAGTTTGAGTTAGGAGTCGCTCACTTCTTTCGTTGCCACTCTTAATATCGGTGTTACGGTAATCGGCAACAACGGGGATTAGCACGACTAGGAAGGAACTTGCGAGTATAAGCTAGGCTTTCCAACGCATAAGTTCTTCCTTTTGGTACTTGTCCGTCCGTTCTTGGCTCTTAGCCTTAACCTCCGGTTAATTCAACCACAACCGGTCTCACTAAGGAATCACCGCTATCATGTAGGATAGGGTGCCGTAGGGAGCGGATTGTGGTTCAATTAACGGGAGTACGAATTAAGATGTTGGGCAACAAAAGAGTGAGAGAGATTTCGTTCTCTCAAACTTTCCTTATCCTACCCTAACAAGTATGAAAACTACTCACCCATTATAAGAAAAAGAAAATAAAACAAAGGAGGAAGATAGAAAGAAAGAGGTTAGAAGATTACAACCAGCTATTTGAGACCTCACCTTGGCAAGGATCAAGCTTAAGCATCGTTGTTGTTTAAGGATAAAGAAAAAGAGAACAAGAAAGAAACAAACAACAAATAACAACAACTAGATTAGCAAATGAAAATTACAAGCAATTAACTAAAGAAGAAGACAAGCATGATAACAAAGAGAACTCTTTTATTCATCACTTTACTTACAAAAGCTCACTACAAGTTTTTAATGGAGAAGAGATGAGAAGAGGAAGAAGAACAACAAAATGTATTCTAAAATCTAAATACAAGAATAAGCACCCTTGGCTTTGGCAAGTTCTGGACTATTTATAGGCAGGCAACAGAAATTCTAGGGCAACATTCAGAACAAAAATGAAATGACCAAAATGCCCCTGAAAATAGGTCAACTGCCAACACCGTACGGCCGCGGTTCCGCGGCCTAAGCATGCTTATGCCGCGGAAACGCGGAGATTTAGGAGGCTTAGGCCTTCAATTTTGGTGATTTCCCTTGTTTTGCAGTACCCTTCAGTGTAGTATATGTTGTTTCTCAGAATCTCTTTACAATTTTTCCAGAATTTCAGCAGATCAAAAGGTGATTTGATGTGGATCTTTTGCCATGATTTCCTCGAGCTCCGCGTAGATATATGTTGGATCTTGTGTTGACATTGAGCTTTGTGCATGAAAATGACATCGATTTGCCATTTTGTCCCTTAAACTGGTGTGCGGCAACATACGGATAGAGAGCGGAGACCCGTGTTTTATCTATGGTTGGCAGTAATCCGGAATTTGTCGTGCTTTTCCATCAATTTCACTGTTTAGAGCCGAGAACCTGTATCCTGCAATTGTTAAGCAAACACGGCTCAAGAGTACCTACCGATAAGCATTGTGATCAAAATTGGGGCGGTATAAAAATGCAAAAATCTGATATGAACAAATACCCCCAAACTTATCATTTGCTCGTCCCGAGCAAAGCCAATTTATTCACAAAAAATCCTAACCTCACTTTCGCAGGGAACGCGATTGCACTGAGCATGTGCAACAAGCCGTTAAACCTCTAGGTGTCCCTAGTTGGAGGAGTGTTGTCTCCTGAGGGTTTTCAGCGGATACTACCCACAAAATCCGGTCAAGCTAGCTTTGCAAAATAACTATGATTCAAAACCCAAGGGTTTTGTTTCAGAAAATAACAATTCTATTATCCTAAGTCTAGACTATCGAACCTTTATTTTTCACACCTCGCTTCTTATTTAACTTAAGATTTTATATGTCTTTACGTGCAGTGCAAATATTGTCGTTAAGTTCCAGAAGGATCGGTTAAAGTCATCTTGTCACACAATAAAGCCCAGATAAGAATTTTGAAAGGATCACATAAGTTTTATAAAGAGTTAAGTATTTTTCAAGTTTCGTTTTCCACTAAAGTTTCAACATCAGAATTTCTATCTTCCTTAACAGGAAACTAGGTCTTATTTTTCGCTCCACCTTTTTCTTGTTTTCATTTCATACACACCTCTGTGAACGTGCAATAGTCTTTATCATAGAATAAAACCTTCATATCTCCGCTAGAATATATTTTTTATAAAAACCTGTCTTTTGTCAAGATTATTCTCACACAAAGAACCGTTAGGAATTTTAACTCGGAGAGAACACTTAGTTGACTTTGTTTTAATCTGGACTTTCTAGGCTTCTTAACGAGCTTTGGGCCAATGCACCCAAACCAGTTGGCTTTAGGGCATTAGGTGTAGAGACACCCCAGCGGACTTAATTACCCAAGTTACCTAGGCCCAAAAACAAAAGACAATTTAGCATGAAAATCATGATGATTCAATGCGAACGGAGATATAACCGGCAGTTCAATTATTTTTTTGGATAAAAGACGTGTTTAGTGGGTTCGGTGTGTAATCATTCCAATCAAGTTCCAGATGGGTTATTTTTCAGACTTAGTTCCAATTAAGGCATCAATAACATTCCTTCATATTCACTTCACCTTATAAACTATTCTTGATATTACTTATTTCAGAACAAACTTATTTGATCCTCAGAAAATCATTTATCCATTTAAAAGTTTTTAGACATAATAGACTTGTCATATAATTTCCAAAACTCACGACACGTGTAGTGTGATGTAAAGACGTATATCAGCTATAGTTAAGTTCAAAGGAGATTTGTCTTTCAGGTTTTCAAAATCTAAAAATAAGATTTAGTTATTCTTATCTTATCAAACAAAACCGTCGAAATGTTGAATCAGAGTTCTCCCACTAGCTAACTTGACAGAAAAGTTTTTATGTTTTTTTAGAAAATTTTCTGATTTTTATGGATTTTATGGATTTTAATATGCAGATGCAAAATATACATATGAATGCGAAGGTTAGAAATGCGTACCGAGCGTACCCCCAAACTTAAACTGGACAGTGTCCTCACTGTCATTGCATGAAGAGATCGTTGAAGGGTCAAAATTGTCGGCTAGATACACATTTTTTTGTGTGTTTTTTCAAAGAAAAAGAAAAATAGTAAAAATGGAAAAGAATATCTACAAATATATACAAAAAGGTATATACATACCCCCAAACTTATTTGGAACAGTGTCCACTGTTCTTGGCTGGATAACCGAAGTTTGGTGGTAGGCAGAGGAAGATTATGCAGGGTAAACCGGCTACTGTAAGACCAGGAGCTCCTCTGTTGGTTCGGCGCTAAGGTACGGTTTAAGTCGGTGTACGTTGACTTTGAAAAATGAACCGTCCTTTGGATTCTCCAAATCCACAGCGCTATGCGGATACACATTCCGCACAAAATACGGCCCTTTCCAGCGAGATCTGAGCTTTCCAGGATGGAAGTGTAGCCGGGTGTCGTAAAGCAGCACCTGTTGACCAGGTGTGAAAGTTTTGCGCAAAAGGTGTTTATCGTGAAACACCTTTGTTCGGTTCTTAACGACAACCGCGTTTTCGTAAGCTTCATCCCTAAGCTCGCTCAATTCGTTCAACTGCAGCTTCCGATGGCTGCCTGCATCTTCGAGAGACAGATTTAGCTCTTTTATCGCCCAAAATGCGCGATGCTCTATTTCCACAGGGAGGTGGCAAGCCTTTCCGTACACAAGCCGATAGGGAGACATGCCAAGATCGGTCTTATAAGCAGTTCGAAATGCCCAAAGGGCATCAGTGAGTTTCAGCGACCAATCCTTACGGTTCTTGGAAACCGTCTTCTCCAGTATCTTCTTGATTTGCCGATATGAAACTTCGGCTTGCCCATAGGTTTGGGGGTGGTAGGGCGTATATAGCTTATGATTAATGGAATATTTCCGCATCAAGGCCTCGAATGTCTTATTGCAGAAATGAGTTCCATTGTCGCTAATGATCTCTCGGGGGTGCCCAAAACGGGAGAAAATGTTTTCTTTAAGAAATCTAACGACAACCTTGTTGTCGTTAATCCGGCTGGGCACAGCCTCGACCCACTTAGAGACGTAATCAACAGCGAGAAGGATGTACAAGTTCCCGAAAGTGTTGGGAAACGGCCCCATGAAATCTATCCCCCAAACGTCGAAAATCTCCACAACCAAGATTGGTTGGAACGGCATCTCGTTCCTCCGGGATATCCGGCCTAAGTGTTAGCACCGTGAGCAAGTCTTGCAATAGTCATGAGCGTCTTTGAAGAGTTGTGGCCAGTAGAAACCACATTGCAAGATCTTCTCAGCTGTCTTTCTGAAGCCAAAATGCCCGCCACATGCTTGATCGTGGCAAAATGACAGCACACTCTTGAATTCTTCGTCAGGGACACACCGACGAATAATCTGGTCGGGACAGTACTTGAACAGATAGGGTTCGTCCCAGTAAAAGTGTTTTACTTGGGATAAGAATCGAAGTCTGTCCTGACTTGACCATTCAGTCGGTAGTAGCCCTGTGGCCAAATAGTTCACAATATCTGCGAACCAGGGTTCGCAAGATACTGTAAAGAGCTGTTCATCCGGAAAAACGTTGTTGATCGGAAGTTGAGGCGACGGCGAAGAAGGAAGTCGTGAGAGATGGTCGGCGACTACGTTTTCACATCCTCTTTTGTCCATGATGACAATGTCAAACTCTTGAAGCAAGAGGATCCAACGTATTAGCCGAGATTTTGCATCTTTCTTCGCAAAAAGATGGCGTAGAGCAGAATGGTCTGTGTAGACAATGACTGGAGAGCCGATGAGGTAGGGCCTGAACTTTTCTAAAGCAAATACAACAGCTAAGAATTACTTCTCAGTTGTTGTATAATTAAGTTTGGCGTCGTTCAGGGTTCGGCTAGCATAATAGATTACGTGCGGCATCTTGTTGATATGTTGTCCAAGAACAGCACCAATGGAATAGTCGGATGCATCGCACATAATTTCAGATGGGTGCGTCCAGTCGGGTGAAGAAAGAACGGGAGAAGAAGTGAGTGAGCTATTTAATGACTCGAACGCAGTCGCACAGCTCGAGTTGAAGTCGAATGGCGTGTCCTTGGCCAGTAGAAGAGTCAAGGGCGTAGCAATCTTGCTAAAGTCCTTGATGAACCGTCTATAGAATCCGGTATGGCCAAGGGAGGCTCGGATGTCTCTGACGCATCTGGGAGGAGGGAGATTGGAAATGACCTCAATCTTCGCTTTGTCAACCTCTATGCCATTTTGCAAAATGATATGTCCTAAGACAATACCTTCGCGCACCATGAAGTGGCACTTCTCCCAATTCAAAGTGAGGTTCTTTTCCTTACATCGGGTAAGGACAGCGTCAAGATGCAGCAAACACTCATTGAAGAAATCGCCGAACATGGAGAAATCGTCCATGAAGATCTCGAGGAATTTTTCCGCCATGTCTGAGAAGATTCCCATCATACACCGCTGGAAGGTAGCGGGCGCATTGCATAACCCAAAGGGCATGCAACGATATGCAAACGTTCCGAAAGGACAAGTGAATGTTGTCTTGTCCTCGTCTTTTTCGGCGATGGGGATCTGATTATAGCCAGAGTAGCCATCAAGAAAGCAGTAATACTTGTGTCCGGCCAATCGTTCAAGCATTTGGTCAATGAAAGGTAGCGGAAAGTGGTCCTTCCGCATTGCGGCATTGAGTTTTCTGTAATCGATGCATACTCGCCACCCGGTTTGGGTGCGAGTAGGGATTATCTCTTTCTCCTTGTTAGTGGTGACCGTTATGCCTGATTTGATTTCTTAGGGACAACCTGAATGGGGCTAACCCACTGGCTATCAGAAATAGGGTAAATGATACCACTATCCAGACACTTTACGATTTCCTTTTTCACAGCCTCCTTCATGACTGGATTGAGTCGCCTTTGTGGATCCCTGGCTGGTTTGGCATCATCCATCAGATGAATGTGATGTTCAACGATCAGGGGACTAATCCCCTTGATGTCCGCCATGGACCAGCCAAAAGATTGCCTATTGTTGTGCAAGACCGCAAGAAGGGCTTTCTCTTGCTCTGGAGCTAGAGAAGCCGAGATGATAACAGGGAGGGTCTCGTTCTCACCCAAGTAAGTGTACTTAAGGTGAGACGGAAAAGGCTTGAGTTCGAGCGTTGGAGGTGAAATGATTGAAGGCAAGATTGGTGAAAAGGTCTCGAACTCAAAGGATTCCAGCAAAGGTTCAAAACGAGTGTAAGAGACCGAGTTGGATGGTTCAGGTAACTCATCCGGAAATTCGAAGGATTCAAACTCAGGTGGTGAGTGGCCAAGATTGTTCGAGAAAGTAAAACACTCGTAGTCATTGTCGGGCGCAGAAACAGCAGCAGGTTCGAAGAGGAACGCACTAGTGGCGTTAAGGTTATCGTGATCGAACAAAAACTCCTCGAATTCACACTCTTCTGGGGTGATCTCCTGGATTGAGCAAACGTCTAGTATATGAGCATTAGGTTCGGTGGGCTGATTCGCCAACCTAAAAATGTTGAGTTCAATTGTCATGTTTCCAAAAGATAGGTTCATCGAACCGTTTCGACAATTGATCACAGCATTTGAGGTTGCAAGGAATGGGCGACCGAGTATCACCGGAATTTGATTCCGGGGGTTAGCTACAGGCTGTGTGTCTAAAACAATGAAGTCAACAGGGAATATGAAGTCCCCAACCTTGATTAACATATCCTCTAGCTCACCTCTAGGATGGGTGATCGATCGGTCGGCCATTTGAAGAGTGCAGTGTGTGGGTTTCATCTCTCCTACACCTAGTTGCTCATATACTGAGTACGGAAGCAGGTTAACACTGGCACCAAGATCTAATAGTGCGCGGTTGATGTTCTTATCCCCAATGGTAATAGAAATCGTAGGATAGCCAGGGTCCTTCCGTTTTTGAGATAAAGATTGGGTAAGAGCATCACTCACAGCACTAGCCAAGAAAACTTTCTTGGGTACCTGAGATTTCCTCTTTTTCGTGCACAAGTCCTTTAAGATTTTTGCGTAGGACGGGACTTATTGGACAGCATCTAAAAGGGGAATGTTGATGTTAACCTGCTTAAACAACTCAAGAATCTTCTCCATTTGTAGATTTTGTTTATTGGACCTCAACCGGTTTGGAAATGGAACGTTTTTAAAATTGGTTGAGTCCAATGCTTGTGGAGGAGATTGTGGAGTTAGAACGGATCCCAGAGCTGGTGTTTTCGTGGAGTGAGAAGTAGGTCCGTTCAGATCAGAAGAAGAAGAAGAAGAAGAAGAAGAAGAGCCTTTTGACGAATGGAGAATAGGCTCAGAAGACGAAGAAGAAGAAGAAGAAGAAGAAGCGGCCGGGGTGTCATTATCCTCAATTGTTGTGCCGATGTTGTTGTGCAGCATCCTTCCTGATCTCAATGTAGTCACGGCACTCACATTATGGTTCTTTTGTTCAAGAGAAACATGTACATTATGTGGGTGACCGGGATTTGGGAGTAGTTGAGATGGAAGCTTCCCCTTTTCTCGCTCGCTTAACGCCGCATTCAGCTGTGTAATCTGGGCTTCGATGGTCTTGATGCTTTGCCCGTGTGCAGCAGTGTATTGCACCAAAGACTGAATAGACGACTGGATGTTGGCGGTGGATTGTGTCGATTGTTTAACGAACGCCTCCAGACTTCGTTCTAGTGAGGAAACCTTATCGTTGTTTGACGGAACAAAGTTGTTTTGCGGAAAAGAATTGTTGGGTGCAAAGTTGTACGTCTGATTTTGAAAAGGTTGGGGTTGGAAAGGCTGCTGAAACTGATGTTGAGTTTGTTGTTGCGCTTGTTATTGAAGAGGAGGGGGCCTTTGGAAATTGTTGCCTTGGAATTGATGTTGATTTTGATTCCAGGCGAAATTGGGGTGGTTCCTCCAACCGGGATTGTAGGTGGAAGAGTATGGATCATTTCTCGGTCTTTGCTGAAATGCAGCATTAACCTGATCCTGTCCTTGAGATGGTGGATTGTAAGGACACTCTTCGGTTAAGTAAGAAGGATCGGAACAACAAGCACAAATGGTTCGAAGGGGAAGAATAGGGCAGGAGCAGGAGATGAAAATTTGCTCTCTATCGCTTCAAGTTTTTCTCGTTATTGCAGCCATTTCAGCTTTCATCGCAATAGAGACATCAAGTTAGTGAATTCCTACCCTAGACTGACCAGTAGAAGTGGAGGAAGAAGAAGAAGAAGAAGTTGGTCTTGTCACGACCCAAAGTTTGGCCCGTGACCGGCACTTAACCACGTAACGTCTACAGGCGTAACGTGACTAAGGGAACCGGAAACCCAGAAATCAAACCAGTGAAAGTATAGAGTGTTATAAGAATTGAATGAAAGCACCAACTAACATGATAAGAAATCTAAGAAACAATCTCCAAGATAACAATATACGACGCCGTAGCGAAGCTTAAGATCCACAAGTGGGAACATCACAGATAGAATAAAACTGCACAAGAAAAGTCGGCTCACAACGAGCACGACGCCAGAATACAAATAAAGTACAACATCGCCCTCACACTGTCTCTAAGTCAAATACATACATGGTAGATGGAGAATACTAGATACAACAATGTACATACAGCAAGATAAACAGATACCGCACAAAATAGTAACCATGAACATGCAATATATATATAAGGAACACTATAAGGTCCTATCAGCCCTGACGTAGAACGCCATGCGGGCGATATCCCCGTAGATGTGAAATCTACTCACCGTAGCCTCCCGCTAGGTATAGTCAACAACTTATTTCCCCTTCTGCGCGGCGTCCGCTGTACTCGCCTGCGAACCTAGAATTACACAATACATCATACATAAGCTTGAAGTCACACAAACGCGACATTTAAGCCGAACTAGTAACTCGTGTCGCGAACCAAGCGTGCGTGTGCGCGATACGCTAAAACGTGTGGTTACGCGCCTGAACTCACCCCGACGCGTCGCGATACGCAGAAATCCAAAACCCACACACACGTATCACGCGTGTCGCGAAAGGTTGAAAATACGGGAAAATAGGTATTCAGCTCCAGATTTTTATACAGGAAAAATATAGCAAAACTATATATACCGAAATAACTCACATACAAGCAGAGACCCACACCCCAAACCCCAACCCAAATCTCCCCTATCTGGCCGCAATTTGCGGCCAGAATGCACATTTCGGCGGCCAGACTTGGGAATTGGGTTCCCAGGTTTGGTTTGTGCACTCTAAACTCCCCATACATGCTGCAGTGATGCCTAGTTTTGCTCTGAAAAGTCTCGCGTAGTAGCAGATTTCCTACAGTGCCTTATATCAGTTCAAATCACACATTTTGCACAAAATGGAACTTTAAGGTATTTTGATGAAATCTGAAACAAATCTAGGTCTAATCACACACTAATAACTCATTAACAAGCTAATCAAGCCACAACAACATAAGTTTTAACATATTACTCTAAACCTCCTTCAATAGCACTAAAAGGCATAAAAATATGATATTTCTAAACTAAACATGCAAGTTATGAAAATTGGGTGCTAGGATTGGGATTTATACCTTCAAATGACCTTAGAGACACCAAGGGTTTCAGCCTCCCCCCTCAAGTGTGCAGATTTACCTCATACACCACAAGAACTCACTTTTACTAAGGTTTTGTGAAGGAAACATGTTGATTTGTGTAGGGTTTTTGGTGTAGGGATCAAAGAGGAATGAAAAGAGAGAGAAGAGATGAGGGAAGGCTGGGGTTTGCTGCAGGAATTCTGCAGAAAATGAAGTGGGGACAAGAGAAAGAGAGAAGGGATGAAAATGGTCAAAAAGTCCACCCCCTCACCTAACCACCATACTCCTTTGTTTTATTAGGATTTTGACTTATAAAAAGAATGGATTAGTTGATAAAAGGATGGGGAAAATTAACTATGAACCATACAAGGATGAAGTGGCTACTTTAACCTATGTCCCAAAATGGCTAAGTGTGCAAGGTGCACACCACAAAGGAAAATTTCCAACATGCTAACACTACCAAGAAAAATAACTATTAAGCCTATGAACACATAAATATAAACTTGCACGACTACCAATTATCACCAAAACAATCAAACAGAAATTCCAAAGTGTTACAATCTACCCCCCTTAAAGAAATTCGGTCCCCGAATTTAAAAATCTAACCATAGCACCTTCAAAAAGATGGGGATACCTCTTCCGCATCTCGCTCTCGGTCTCCTAAGTGACCTCCTCTCTGCTCTGGCCACGCCAAAGTACCTTGACGGACGGTATTTCTTTCGACCTCAGTTTCTTCACTTGTCGATCCAAGATCATCACCGGCTGCTCTGCATAGGAAAGGTCGCGCTCAAGCTGGATCGTCGGGTGCTGAATCGCATGCGAAGGATCATGAAGATATCGGCGGAGCATCGAAACGTGAAATACGGGGTGCACGTCTGGAAAATTGGGCGGAAGGGCTAATCGATACGCAATTGCACCAATACGCTCAAGGATTTCGAAGGGGCCTACGTATCTCGGACTAAGCTTCCCCTTCCTCCCAAATCTCATTACGCCTTTCATTAGGGAGACCCTGAAGAAAACATGATCACCAACAGAAAACTCAATTTTATGCCGACGACGGTCCGCATAAGATCTCTGCCTACTCTGGGCTGCTCTCATCCTATCGCGAATCAACTGGATCTTCGCTGTCGTCTCCTCTACAATTTGCGGCCCTAAGATATTGCTCTCACTGAGCTCCGTCCAACAGGTGGGCGATCTGCATCTCCTCCCATAAAGAGCCTCAAACGGTGCCATCTGAATGGTCTCCTGGTAGCTGTTGTTGTAGGAGAACTCTACTAAGGGCAGATGATGATCCCAGCTACCTCCGAAGTCTAATACGCATGCTCTGAGCATGTCCTCAAGAGTCTGAATAGTCCGCTCTGACTATCCGTCGGTCTGCGGATGGAATGCTGTGCTGAAACTCAGACGAGTGCCCAAAGCCTCCTGAAGCCTCTGCCATAACCGGCTGGTAAACTGGGTGCCTCTATCGGACACGATGCATGTCGGAACTCCATGCAGTCGTACAATTTGATCAATGTAAACCTGGGCATACTGAGTAAATCCGAAAGTCGTCTTCACCGGTAAGAAGTGAGCCGCTTTCGTCAAACGATCCACGATCATCCAGATGGAGTCATACCCTCGACTAGTCCTGGGTAGACCCACAATGAAATCCATAGATATATGTTCACATTTCCACTCTGGAATGGGTAGCGGCTGTAGCTCTCCCGTGGGCCTCTGGTGCTCAGCCTTGACTTGCTGACAAGTCAGGCATCTCGACACAAAATCTGCAATGTCTCTCTTCATACCGTCCCACCAGTAGACATCTCTCATATCATGGTACATCTTGGTGGAACCGGGATGAACACTATATACCGACCGATGTGCCTCTTCAAAAATCTCACGCCGCAATCCCTCAGTATCTGGTACACACAGTCTAGCTCCAAATCGTAGTATCCCCTGATCATCGATCACGAACTCGGAAAATCTGCCAATCTGCCGACGACTGCCTCTGCACTGCGCTCAAACAAGATAGACTACCCCCGGGCCTCCTGCTCAAAGCATTTGCCACTACATTCGCCCTGCCCGGGTGATACAAGATCTCACAATCGTAGTCCTTCACTAACTCCATCCATCGGCGCTGTCTAAGGTTCAGGTCTCGCTGCTGAAATATGTACTTTAAGCTCTTGTGGTCGGTGAATATCTGGCACGACTCCCCATACAGATAATGTCGCCAGATCTTGAGTGCAAAGACCACTGCAGCCATCTCCAGATCATGAGTGGGGTAATTCTGTTCATGTTTCTTTAATTGCCGCGAAGCATACGCAATCACCCTATCAAGCTGCATCAAAACGCATCCCAGCCCCACTCGTGAAGCATCGCAGTAGACCACAAATCCGCCTGATCCTGAAGGCAACGATAGCACTGGGGTCGTAGTCAGTAGAGCCCGTAGCTGCTGGAAACTGTGCTCACACTCCTCTGTCCAATCGAAGCGAACTCCCTTCCGGGTCAACCCGGTCAAAGGTGTAGCAATGCGAGAGAAGTCCTGCACAAATCGCCTATAATAACCTGCCAGCCCTAGAAAGCTGCGAACCTCCGTCACTGACGTGGGTCTAGGCCAACTCCGAACTGCCTCTATCTTTCTCGGGTCGACACATATACCATCTCGTGTAATCACGTGCCCCAAGAAGTCTACGCTGTCTAGCCAGAAGGCACACTTGGAGAATTTGGCGAAAAGCTGATGCTCCCTCAAGGTCTGCAGTGTAATCCGCAGGTGCTGCTCGTGCACCTCTCTACTCCGAGAATACACCAAGATATCGTCAATAAACACTATAATGAACAGATCAAGATACGGCCGGAAAATACGGTTCATCATGTCCATAAATGCTGCTGGCGCGTTGGTGAGTCCGAACGACATCACCAAAAACTCATAATGGCCGTAACGTGTGCGGAAGGCTGTCCTAGGAATGTCCTCCCGTCGAACCCGCAGCTGATGGTAGCCCGATCGCAAATCGATCCTCGAAAAGTATCCTGCCCCCTAAAGCTGGTCGAACAAATCGTCGATGCGTGGCAAAGGATATCTGTTCCGCACTGTCACCCTGTTCAGCTGGCGGTAGTCAATACACAAGCGCAAACTGCCGTCCTTCTTCTTGACGAACAGGACTGGAGCACCCCAAGGAGAAACACTGGGTCGAATAAGTCCCTTATCCAGCAAGTCCTGCAACTGACCCTTCAACTCTCTAAGTTCCGCCGGGGCCATCCGATAAGGCGGTACTGAAATAGGCCCCGTGCCAGGAACCAAATCAATGCAGAAAGAAATATCACGCTCGGGCGGTAGCCCAGGAAGCTCGTCAGGGAACACATCAGGAAACTCGCTAACAACCGGAACCTGATCCAAAGGAACCTCTATAGCTCTAGTATTGCAAACATATGCGAGAAATCCCTGACATCCCTTCCGCAAAAGCTGTCCAGCGCGAACAGAAGAAATCACACTGTGAGGGGTGGCACCACGGTCCCCCAACACAACAACAACCGACTCGCCGGGAAAACAAAATCGAACTGTCTTCTCCCGGCAGTCAACAGAAGCATAGCACGTGGCTAACCAATCCATGCCCAAAAGAACGTCGAAGTCCAGCATCTCTAGAAGGATCAAATCGACCGGCAACTCTCTCTCGCCAATACGGACGGTGCAGGATCGGAACACGTGCATAGCAACAAACGACTCTCCCATAGGAGTAGTCACCACAAGCGGCTGGCCAAGCAAACCGGACTCTCTACCCAAACTCGGCACAAAGTGTGTGGATACGTACGAGTGCGTGGATCCGGGATCGAATAATACATGTGCATCAACCGAACATACAGGAAGGATACCTGAGACCACCGCATTGGACGCCTGCGCGTCCTGATGTGTCAAAGCAAAGACCCGCGCCTGTCCTCCACCTGCAACTAACTGTCCTCTGCCGGCCGCTGGCTGCCCTCTACCTCGGCCACCTCATCCTCTATGAACAAATCCTCCACGACCACGACCTCTCTGTGTATGCGTCTGACGTGGAGTAACAGTAGGTACTATCGGCAATGCCGTCTGGGGTGGTGAAGGTGGTAATGTAACATGCGGTGCTGCCGCCTCCCTCCGGGGTAACTCAGGGCAATCTCGCACACGATGATAAGAACTCCCACAGCGAAAACACCCCGACGACGACCGCTGACCCTCCTGGGAATAGGAACTGAATAACCGGCCCCGCCCTGAATCTCTGCTGCCTGCAATACGTCTATCACGGCACCGAAAAGGCTGTCTCTGTGCTGATGCATCTGCACGAACTCTCTTCGGCCCTGGAACCGCTGAAGTCTCAGCCAGACGCTCCTCAACTAATAATGCTGCATCTACTGCAGCTGCGTACGTCTTATAATGCTGCGCGCTGATAGCAAGGAATAGCGGGGTAAGCAAGCCTCGAACAAATCTCTTGACTCGCAACTCCTCGGTAGCCACTAAGTACGGGGCATAGATAGCTAGCTCTGTGAACAGCACGTCGTACTCTGCCACTGACATCCCTGGCGTCTGGCGCAAGGACACAAATCTGCGTGCTCGGGCATCCCTAACACTCTGGGGAAGAAAACGGGCAAGGAATAGCGCTACAAACTCGGTCCAGGTCATAGGAGGAAGACCTGCTGCTCTGCCCTTCTCAACGGAATCACACCACTTCTGCGCAAGACCTTCTAGGCGAAAGCTCGCGAACTCAACCCATCTCGTATCCGCGCATCTGAGTGAACGACATATACGGGCCATCTTATCAATGAAGGACTGGGGTCCTCGGCTGTATCGATGCCTGTGAAAACCGGAGGTTTTAGCCTCGTGAATTCTGATAGCGATACCGTAATCACCTCCGTGGCTGCAGGGGCAACTGGCTGTGCGGTAGGTACCATCACGGTCGCTGGAACAGGTGGAGCTACCTCTGGTCGCTGTGCTCGAAGCGTCTCAACTAGCGATCCAATCATCTGGCGCATCTCCTGCATGCTAGATCCCACCGTCTGGCGCATCTCCTGCATACCAGCCCCTAGCGTGGCGATCTGATCTGTCATAGGAGGAACAGTCTGCTCAGGTACAATGGGTGCACTGCCCGGATCAGTCCTCGTCTCGGACGAGTCAACTTGAATCTCGGCCCTCGCGGCCGCTCTCTGTGCCCTCGTAGTCTTTGGCGGCGTAATAGCTAAAAAGAACAATAGGATTCGATAAGGATACGGAAATCGAATCGCAAGAAAGTATACACTCAAGAAGGAATTTAAATCAACAAGTCCTAAGGTCGCGTAGGCGGAGTACCGTGTCGTGAGTATGCCGCGGAACATACACACGCTACGCTACCCTGCTGCAGCTACCTACTCCATCATACCAAGGTCATCCTACACTCCGAAAGGTAAAACATACGCTCTGATACCAACTTTGTCACGACCCAAAGTTTGGCCCGTGACCGGCACTTAACCACGTAACGTCTACAGGCGTAAGTGACTAAGGGAACCGGAAACCCAGAAATCAAACCAGTGAAAGTATAGAGTGTTATAAGAATTGAATGAAAGCACCAACTAACATGATAAGAAATCTAAGAAAAAATCTCCAAGATAACAAAATACGACGCCGTAGCGAAGCTCAAGATCCATAAGTAGGAACATCACAGATAGAATAAAACTGCACAAGAAAAGTCGGCTCACAACGAGCACGACGCCAGAATACAAATAAAGTACAACATCGCCCTCACACTGTCTCTAAGTCAAATACATACATGGTAGATAGAGAATACTAGATACAACAATATACATACAGCAAGATAAACAGATACCGCACAAAACCCACCTATCAGCAAAAGAGCTAGTACACCAACTATGGGGGTATCTGTGTCGAAAGATGCAACCGCAGCCTGCCGCGACTACTCCGAAGGGCAACCTGCAAACACTGTGGCACAACGGGGGTGAGTTGCCAACTCGTGAATAGAGATAACATATAAAGGTAAACGCGAGCATGCACGTACTACGCTACTCTATCATATGCCAACAGATGATATCAATATGTGATAAGCAGTATGTGCAATAATCATGCAAGTGCTCTATCAGGTACTGTACTACCGGATGGGGTACAAAGGATCTATCAGGTAATGCATCTACAGGATGAGGTACATTAGTAAATGCTGAGCAGGGGTAATATAATATCTACACGGAATGTCAACGTGGAAAATACAATCGATGTCCCTTAATGCACCCAGATCTCCCAAATAGCTCAGGCACCGGTACTTTCACCGGCCCTCAAACCCTGTATATCTCTGAAAATCCCGAGTGCCTATCATCGGCACCCAAATAGCATAAATACTCGTGTCTAGCATCGATACGCAAAACATCCTTTATCGGGCATCCGTCAATCCGGGTCAGCCCTCTCTCAAAATGCATATCGGGAATCCGTCAGTCCGGGTCATCCCTCTCTCAATATATCGGGCATCCGTCAGTCCGGGTCAGCCCTCTCGCAATACATCGGGCATCCGTCAGTCCGGGTCAGCCCTCTCTCAAAATATCGGGCATCCGTCAGTCCGGGTCAGCCCTTTCTCACAACAGGCCTCTAGCACCGAGAAAACACGGGGTGACGCCCTAAAATATCATATCAAGGGAACCGGGTTTTTAAATGATTACTTATTTGAAAAGGCCGCGGTTTCCAAATCCAGAAATCTCATGAAATCTCAACCAATAATGCAAGTAAAGGTGATGTGATATGGGCATCAAGTATGAATATCAAGTCATGTCATATATAGATGAGCTAAAGTACAATGATCCGATGTGATATAGGCATCAAGTATGAATATCAAGTCATGTCACATATAGATGAGCTACAATGCAATGATCCGATGTGATATGGGTGTCAAGTATGAATATCAAGTCATGTCATATATAGATGAGCTAAAGTACAATGATCCGATGTGATATAGGCATCAAGTATGAATATCAAGTCATGTCACATATAGATGAGCTACAATGCAATGATCCGATGTGATATGGGCATCAAGTATGAATATCAAGTCATGTCATATATAGATGAGCTAAAGTACAATGATCCGATGTGATATAGGCATCAAGTATGAATATCAAGGCATGTCACATAAAGATAAGCTACAATGCAATGATCCGATGTGATATGGGATTCCTACAGTGTGCGTGTTATGGCAATTACTAACGGTGTGTGTGTAACATACAGGATAGTGCTCGTGCACATGGACCGTTAGTAATGGTGCGATGTTCTATCAATTCTAATTTATATCTGTGTAGTAGGGAATGCAATACGTACGAAATAGTAACCATGAACATGCAATATATATATAAGGAACACTATAAGGTCCTATCAGCCCTGACGTAGAACGCCATGCGGGCGATATCCCCGTAGATGTGAAATCTACTCACCGTAGCCTCCCGCTAGGTATAGCCAACAACTTATTTCCCCTTCTGCGCGGCGTCCGCTGTACTCGCCTGCGAACCTAGAATTACACAATACATCATTCATAAGCTTGAAGTCACACAAACGCGACATTTAAGCCGAACTAGTAACTCGTGTCGCGAACCCAGCGCGCGTGTGCGCGATACGCTAAAACGTGTGGTTACGCGCCTGAACTCACCCCGACGCGTCGCGATACGCAGAAATCCAAAACCCACACACACGTATCACGCGTGTCGCGAAAGGTTGAAAATACGGGAAAATAGGTATTCAGCTCCAGATTTTTATACAGGAAAAATATAGCAAAACTATATATACCGAAATAACTCACATACAAGCAGAGACCCACACCCCAAACCCCAACCCAAATCTCCCCTATCTGGCCGCAATTTGCGGCCAGAATGCACATTTCGGCGGCCAGACTTGGGAATTGGGTTCCCAGGTTTGGTTTGTGCACTCTAAACTCCCCATACATGCTGCAGTGATGCCTAGTTTTGCTCTGAAAAGTCTCGGGTAGTAGCAGATTTCCTACAGTGCCTTATATCAGTTCAAATCACACATTTTGCACAAAATGGAACTTTATGGTATTTTGATGAAATATGAAACAAATCTAGGTCTAATCACACACTAATAACTCATTAACAAGCTAATCAAGCCACAACAACATAAGTTTTAACATATTACTCTAAACCTCCTTCAATAGCACTAAAAGGCATAAAAATATGATATTTCTAAACTAAACATGCAAGTTATGAAAATTGGGTGCTAGGATTTGGATTTATACCTTCAAATGACCTTAGAGACACCAAGGGTTTCAGCCTCCCCCCTCAAGTGTGCAGATTTACCTCATACACCACAAGAACTCACTTTTTACTAAGGTTTTGTGAAGGAAACATGTTGATTTGTGTAGGGTTTTTGGTGTAGGGATCAAAGAGGAATGAAAAGAGAGAGAAGAGATGAGGGAAGGCTGGGGTTTGCTGCGGGAATTCTGCAGAAAATGAAGTGGGGACAAGAGAAAGAGAGAAGGGATGAAAATGGTCAAAAAGTCCACCCCCTCACCTAACCACCATACTCCTTTGTTTTATTAGGATTTTGACTTATAAAAAGAATTGTTTAGTTGATAAAAGGATGGGGAAAATTAACTATGAACCATACAAGGATGAAGTGGCTACTTTAACCTATGTCCCAAAATGGCTAAGTGTGCAAGGTGCACACCACAAAGGAAAATTTCCAACATGCTAACACTACCAAGAAAAATAACTATTAAGCCTATGAACACATAAATATAAACTTGCACGACTACCAATTATCACCAAAACAATCAAACAGAAATTCCAAAGTGTTACAGGTCTGGTGCTCTCCTATTGAAGCGTTTGTTCCGCAAGGTCGTCGAAGAATTGCCATGCTTCCTCGTCAGATTTCGATAGGAAGTGGCCCTGACAAATGGTTTCCAACAACTGCTTGGTTGCTGGGTTCAGGCCCTCGTATAAGGTTTGACAAAGTTTCCATTTCTCGATACCATGGTGAAGGCACTGAACAAGAAGGTCTTTATACCGGTCAAAGCACTTCGAGAAGGGTTCAGTAGGAAGCTGAGAGAATTGGTTGATTTCGTTACGGATCCTTGCGGTTTTATGATTCGGATAGAATTTCTTGAGAAACGCTTTCACAAACTCGTCCCAACTGGTTATGGAGTGGGAAGCGGTGTTATACAGCCATTTTTCAGCAAGATCGCACAAAGTGAATGGAATGAACCGTAGCCGTATAGCATCGTCTGACAGCTGGGTAGTTTTCATCATGGCACAAACATTTTGGAACTTGTTGATGAAGATATAGGCATCTTCAGATTCAACCCCATGAAATTTCGGAAGCATGTTAACGAAGTGGGGCTTAATTTCAAAATTATCCCCATTGGCCGGTGGAAGGGAAAGACAGGTGGGAAGTGCACAACGGGTGGGATAGAAACGATCCTGGAGCGCGATTCGCTGTGGCGCTACAACAGGCGGTGTTGGTGGGTTATTCGCATCCATAGGAGGTGGAATCAATCCCGGGGGAGTCAAAGAGGTGTTTGGATTAAATCCTGACATCGCGGAAGAAGAGGTTGGTGATGGTGAAGGTGAGGATGTATGAACAGAATTCCGGTCAACGTCGGAATTGGCCGGCAAAGGTAAGAGTGAAAGAGGCGTGGACGGAGTTTCGACGTCTGAGTCGACCGCGTAGTCGGTAGCGACTAACGTAACACGGACTAGGCGAGTGCTAGTGTCCCGAGTCCAAGCGGACATACACTAAACGAATTTAGTATAGTCAAAGCGGAGAAGGTGGGGTAAGAAAACGTCAATGGAGAAATACGATGGGTGGTGGGTGAAAAAAATGGATTCTGGCGACAAAGGGCAAGTTTTTATAAAAGTTTTTGGTTTTGTGTTTTTTTTATTTTTTCTTTTCTTTTTAGAAAGAGCATTACAGAAATATGTACGGACTTACGGCTTCAAGCAATCACGAACAAGATATGCACAATCACACCTAGATCTAGGGTCACCTAGGTCAGCTAGACAGCTCCTAACTGTTCCAAAAGGCTAGAAATAGGACCTCAAACCGCCTCTTCTCCGTCAATTGGGGACAGGTAAGTGCCAGGTAAGTGGGAGGCTCCCCACTACATAAGTAGTGGTCCTAATTAACTAACCACTTGCCTTGGACACACTTTCCTAGACACCGCAAAGTCAGGATAGGATAAACGGCCGATGCCTATAACTAGTCCTCTGTCCTATTGAGCGCGAAGTCCTTAGGGCTGAGTCTAGTATTTTTTTAATTAAACAATGGTCAATACATATGCTTTTTGTGATTTCTGGGGTCCTGGGAAGGGTGATGAAATCCCCACCCAATCTGGAATGGTTTCAAGCCCCTTAAAGTCCGTATTAATATATGCAAAGCAGTAACAATCAACTACAATCAATTTTTTTATTTTTTTAGCGCGGCGCAAAGAATCCTGCACAAAAACAATTTATTGGAAGGGGGAAGAGAATTTGCGCAAAGAATGCTGCAGAAAACACAGTTCAGTGGAGTTCAGAGGTGTGGGGAAGAGGAGAGAGATACTCACAGAAATTTTGGCACACTGAAGGAACCAAACGGCCGCGGTTCCGCGGCTTAAGCTTGCTTATGCCGCGGTTCCGCGGAATTATAATGGAATTGGGCCTCTGTATTTCTTGGGTGTGCTTCCTTGGATGTCCTCTTCTTGTCTGGAGCTCTTGAATCTTGATTTGCTCACTGTATATGCTCCAGAATTTTACAGTAGACCGTTTGCTTCGTCTTGATCCGTCGCGGTGTAGCCGCGAGATATGGGTCTAACTTCCCACGTCTTTGGCACTGAACTCGACCCTCCTTTTATCCTGCACACTTGCACAAAAACTAATCAAAAATAACAAGATCATTTTTTTACAATGTATTTTTTTTCCGGTTAGATTTATATTCACAAATTAACCCGAAATTACACAAAGAAATAAACTACCGTCTCCCCGGCAACGGCGCCATTTGATTGGTAGATTTTTTGGGTGCTTAGTTAATTACCGCAATCAAGACGGTTTCGTTTGTAGCTAGCCGGTTGAGTACGGGTCGTCCGCAAGGAGATGGGAATCTTTTTCTATGTGCTTTAACGAGTTAAGTCCAAATGTCCAGGTTTGTTTTGAGATTAACTAAGTGCTAAAATGATATATAAAGAGAGCTTGTTAGGGTTAGGATTAGGTTAGTTTGAGTTAGGAGTCGCTCACTTCTTTCGTTGCCACTCTTAATATCGGTGTTACGGTAGTCGGCAACAACAGAGATTAGCACGACTAGGAAGGAACTTGCGAGTATAAGCTAGGCTTTCCAACGCATAAGTTCTTCCTTTTGGTGCTTGTCCGTCCGTTCTTGGCTCTTAGCCTTAACCTCCGGTTAATTCAACCACAACCGGTCTCACTAAGGAATCACCGCTATCATGTAGGATAGGGTGCCGTAGGGAGCAGATTGTGGTTCAATTAATGGGAGTCCGAATTAAGATGTTGGGCAAGAAAAGAGTGAGAGAGATTTCCTTCTCTCAAACTTTCCTTATCCTACACTAACAAGTAAGAAAACTACTCACCCATTATAAGAAAAAGAAAATAAAATAAAGGAGGAAGATAGAAAGAAAGAGGTTAGAAGATTACAACTAGCTATTTGAGACCTCACCTTGGCAAGGATCAAGCTTAAGCATCATTGTTGTTTAAGGATAAAGAAAAAGAGAACAAGAAAGAAACAAACAGCAAATAACAACAACTAGATTAGCAAATGAAAATTACAAGCAATTAACAAAAGAACAAGACAAGCATGATTACAAAGAGAACTCTTTTATTCATCACTTCACTCACAAAAGCTCACTACAAGTTTTTAATGGAGAAGAGATGAGAAGAGGAAGAAGAACAACAATATGTATTCTAAAATCTAAATACAAGAATAAGCACCCTTGGCTTTGGCAGGTTCTGGACTATTTATAGGCAGGCAACAGAAATTCTAGGGCAACATTCAGAACAAAAATGAAATGACCAAAACGCCCCTGAAAATAGGTCAACTGCCGACACCGTACGGCTGCGGTTCCGTAGCCTAAGCGTGCTTATGCCGCGGAACCGCGGCCATTTTGGAGGCTTAGGCCTTCAATTTTGGTGATTTCCCTTGTTTTGCAGTACCCTTCAGTGTGGTATATGTTGTTTCTCGGAATCTCTTCACAATTTTTTCAGAATTTCAGCAGATCAAAAGGTGATTTGATGTGAATCTTTTGCCATGATTTCCTCGAGCTCCGCGTAGATATGTTGGATCTTGTGTTGACATTGAGCTTTGTGCATGAAAATGACATCGATTTGCCATTTTGTCCCTTAAACTGGTGTGCGGCAACATACGGATAGAGAGCGGAGACCTATGTTTTATCTGTGGTTAGCAGTAATCCGGAATTTGTCGTGCTTTTCCATCAATTTCACTGTTTAGAGCCGAGAACCTGTATCCTGCAATTGACTAGCAAACACGGCTCAAGAGTACCTACAGATAAGCAATGTGATCAAAATTGGGCGGTATAAAAATGCAAAAATCTGATATGAACAGGTAGAAACGTGAAATCCAGAGCAGGCACATCAGTCAGCTTTCTGTGTTAACTCAAGTTCCACCAATATGTGACGTGACTTGTGAGATAGTTACGGGTGGGTATGGATGAAAAGTGAAGTTTCGGATTTCGTTTCAAGGTGTCTGTCTTGTTGCGAGGTAAGGTTGAGCATTGAGACTGGATGGAGAATTGCAACCTTTAACCGTTCCGGAGTGGGAATGGGAGCAGATCTACATGAATTTCGTTGTGGTGTCTACCTAGGTCTAAACAGGGTGTGACTCCTTTTGGGTGTTTGTTGTCCGGTTATGCTCAGTTTGCTCAGTTGTTCTTCATTAAGTTTGTGTGTTTGCATGGAGATCCTTCATGTGTTGTATCCAATTGAGGCACCCTGTTCGCTTGCCTTCTTGGGCAGAAGTTTCAGGAAGCCTTGGGTACTGGTTGAGCTTTAGCTCCGCTTTTTCCATCCGCAGGACGACGGTTTGTGTGAGCGGGCTGTACAGACTGTGGAGGATATACTTGTGCATACGTACTAATTGTTGTCGGCAGTTGGGATCGTCACTTGCCATTGTTAGGGTTCTCCTTCAATAGCTGTTGTCAGGAGACATTCCAATTGGCAACTTTTAGGTTTTGTTTGGTAGGTCGTGTTGATTGCCAGTCTGTTTTTATAACTCCGCGAGAGTAGGATTTTTGGACTCCAGCTAGTCTAGAGACTTCAGAGACGATCCAGTTGATTCAGGTAAGGATGAGAACGGCCCAGTGCAGGCAGAGGTCTTATGCCGATCGTGGTGGTCACAGACTTGAGTTCGCAGTGGGAGATCATGTATTCCTACGGATTTTCCGATGAATGACGTGTTGAGTTTTGGGAAGCTTATCCCAGGATTGTAGGTCCTGTTGAGATCCTTAAAGCGAGTTAGTTCCGTTGCCTATAATTTGGCACTTCCACCCAGATTATTAAGTATTCACCCCGTATTCCTTGAGTCGATACTTTGCAAATACCTTCATGACCTTTCTCATATGATTCAGCACCAGACCATGTATTTGGGACGCGATCTTTTCGTTTACCGGCAGCCAATTGTGTTAGTGGTTCGGCAGGTGGAGAAACTTCGGTCAAGGGTCTTGCCATCTGTGGAGGGTTTTCTTGGGCGTAGCCGTATAGTGAGGTGATCACTTGGGAGGCTGTGAGCGAGATTTGGGAGTTTGTACTCATCTCTTTAAAGGTACGCTTAGTGAAAATGTTAAATTCGGGGACGAATTTTTATAACGGGGGAGATTGTAACACCTTAGATTTCGATCAGTGTTAGTTTAGACGTTAGTGCGGGTTTTTGGAAAAAAGTTTACCAATTCGGGTTCCTCACATTTTATAACATTTAATTAATAATATATTATTATTTGTTATGGCATGCACAAACATGTGCATGTTTATGTGAGGGTGTGTTTGTGTTATCTAGGTTAGTGACCATGACACTTAACCTAATCTATTCATTTGCTTTAATCCAATCCTTGTTTAAACCTTAACCTAACCCTAGATATTTGTTGGGAGATATTTACTTTGGGTTTTGTTTGATGAGAGGTGGCATGGTGAGCATAGGTGTGCATTTATTGCATAGTGCATTCACCCACTTACACTCACCTCTCTCTCTGTGATGTTTCGCGAGTGGGGCTCGGTTGTGTACTGATCTGACACTATAGAGTTATCGCTTTTGCTTCCCGACAGTTAAAGGAAGTACGAGTAGGATATCCCACTTATGATCTAGGGATGGCCGCGGTGGTCGTGCGTTGAAGATTTGGGACACTACTTGTGTGGAGAGTCGTGTCAGATTTTCACGGACCACCAAAACTAAATGTACATTTTCCTGCAGCGGGTTTTGATTGTTGAGACAGCGCCGTTGGATGGAGCTTGTGGAGAATTGTGTTCGTGAGATTCTCGTTACCCGTGGCAAGGCGATTATGGTAGCTGATGCTGGAGTCGTAGGCCCGGGGTTAATGTAACATTTCAGAAAAATTAAATATTATTTTTGGGAATTTTTATAATTAAATAATATTATAATGAATATTTTAATATTGTGGTATAATTAAATACTGATAAATTGGGAAAAATTTGGAAAATTATTGAAATTACTAAAAAGCGGGTGTTTTATGTGAATTATGCAAATTATAAGTTTTTATGATTAATTATACACTATTTAGTGCTAATCGCGATTAAATATCGCTAATCGCACATTAAGCTTGTTTTGTGCAAAACATGCACCATATCATTTTTACACTTGTGTTACATTTTCCTACATGTTTTCTCTTCATTTTTCATTCATGGCTTTGGTTTTGTGAGAAAAAAGAAAAGGAAAAGAAAACAAAAGAAAATGGAATGAAGAATGGAGGGATGGGCATGAGAGAGAGTGAGAGGGTGAGGGGTCAAACATTGGACCAAGTTCCCAAAACTACTTCATTTCTTCATCATTTTCTCTCCTCTCCCTCACTCATTGCTGTTGTTGCTGCCCTCTCTCCCTTTGCCTCTCTACCTCCTCACAATCCATCACAATAAACCCATTAAAACCCTATCTCATCTTCACAAATTTTGTGCATAAGCTCACAAGCTACACTATGGACCAAGAAATTTTGCATTTTGGCGCTGTAGAGAATTCATGAGTGTCAAATCAGGTAATCCCTTCACACTTAGTGTAGTTTTTCCTTCACTTTAAACCATATATGTGTTTAGTTATGATTTGGTGCGATTTGGTGAACTTTGGAGATTTCTAGATAGGGTTAGGGTTTGAATTAAATTGTGAGAGTGTAATTGAGTTATTAATGACCTTAAACCCCCCTTAGTGATAGTAATTTGACCCAAAACCTGAGACAAACCCCAATGCACAAACTTTAAAATTCTGCCGATGCCGTATTTTGTGAGAATTGTGTAGGGAAAATGAAATCTGCTAACACCCGGGTGACCTGAAAATTAATTTGCAAATACAGAAGAGTGTGCAGGCAACATAGGAACTAATCCCAAGACCCCAGCCCCTACACCCTTTACTTGGCCACAGATTTAATCATTATGGCCGCAATTTGCGACCAGAGTAGGTTGGAACTGGTTCGTGTTTAGTCTGTAGCTCCATCTCCAGTAAACTAGACCCTTGGCATATGCAAAATTGGCTAATTTGACCTAGGGTAAAATCTGGGACCATTTTCAAGAGTTGCTGTTTTGATTCGGGGTTTTGTTTCTCGTATTTTAAATTCTAGATTTCTAGTATTGTGTTTTACCTCGATCACTTGACGTTTGTACGACGATATCGAGGGTTGTTGGCGGTTTTGAAGGCGTGGTCCATAGGTTCTAACCTATAGGCCTTAGCGTGTCGTTTTGATTTTCCGATTTGATTTTAATACGCATTGCGATTAGATTATATGTGTAGGTACCACACGTGACGTCGAGACGTTGAAGATGAAGATGGCGACATCGGCATCGACACACAAGAAGCAAGGTGAGTAGATTATATCTACGGGGGAAGTCAGGTGGATGGCGTATAGCACCCCCCAGTTCGTACTATAGTGTATGGATATATTTATATACTATTGTGAGGTTATGATTATCTAGATAAACTTGGGAGTTATGGATAATTTTATTGTACTTGGATGATGGTGTCGCTAGTTAGTTTAGTCGCGAACCATAGAATAGGTTTGCACACACGCATACATACACCCTTGCATGCATTATGATTATTACTTGTGCGTTTATGGGGATACGTATATATATATATACACACACATAGGTTGGGACTATATATATATATATATATATATATATATACTTATACATGGATAATGAGGATTGTATATGGTATTTGGAGATGAGTCGATGAGATTGGCATGATGCTATGAGATCGGTGATATGATTTGATTCGTATTAGGAGATACGACATGAGATTTTAGCGGACCTTTAGGCGTGTGTTTTCATACACGCATATATATGCAGATGGTATCAGTTTGTACTAGACAAGGATCAGTACCCCAGTTCATGAGATATGATGATAATGGATACCAGATGAATAATGAGATGAATGTGATATTGACCCGTACCCAGATTGGGATGCCGTACGATGGATTTACCGTACGAGCTATATATTGATGATAGATCCACACACTTGACTCGAGGATGTCGTATTGTATTTGTATCGTATGTGATACTATTGAGGCGGGATCACCGACTATTATATTTATATATATATCGACTCAGATTTAGGTGGTTTCCATACCCTTTCGATTAGCTTGTTAGTAGATGTTAGACTAGACCCGAGTCATACCTATTTCAAAACTAACGAATCGTGAGTATTTTAAAGACAGGTCAAGGGATTCTACAGATATTTTCAAAAGACGCACATTTTCCTAAAAACACCGTAGCCCTTATTTTTCTAAACACCACGATTCGTGTTATTTCAAATGGAAAAACTATATGACATATATATATTGATGTAGATTCTTCACGGTTGTGCTTATTATTCATTTTCCGCATATTCTTGCTATTCGCATCGCATTGTATGTTTAAATGTGTTTATTGTTATATTAAACCCATGCTGTCAGGACACCAGCACCATTATCGATGATGTGTATGTTCCACATACACCTGCTTGCCGGCTCACACACTTCATTATCGATAATTGCCATGTCACTACATAGTAGGACTGTTGCATCAGGATATGACTCCTTGCATGATATACCTACTTGTACATCCATATTGGCTTACAGACATATTGTACACTCATACTTGCGTATATACCTACTTGTACATCCATATTGGCGTACAGACATATTGTACACTCATACTCGCGTATATACCTACTTGTACATCCATATTGGCTTACAGACATATTGTACACTCATACTTGCGTATATACCTACTTGTACATCCATATTGGCATACAGACATATTGTACACTCATATTTGCGTATATACCTACTTGTACATCTATATTAGCGCACAGACATATTGTACACTCATACTTGCGTATATACCTACTTGTACATCCATATTGGTGCACAGACATATTGTACACTCATACTTGCGTATATACCTACTTGTACATCCATATTGGCGCATACACATATTGTACACCCATACTTGCATACATACGTATTTGCACATACATAGATGATTCTGGCTTGATTTTGGAGATTTGGGAACCGCAAGATATATTTTAAAACTGGATTCATTTGAAAAAGTGGCTTTTCCTTGATATGTGCATATTACTATTCCATGTTGAATGATATACCGATATGCTTAAATTTCTTTTATATGTCGCATACATCATGATTTATGATTATACGCATTGAGATATGTTGTTTCCATGATATTTCTGGATTTGAGAACCGTGGGTATTTCAAAAGAATGTATGTACTGTTTTAAAAACCTGGTTTCTCTTGATATGATATTTCAATGCGTCCACCATGAGTTTTATCGGTTCTGATATATATATATATATACCCCATGCGAGGAGGAGTCATGGGCTGTGTGCGGGTACATGGTGGACCCGGTATGGTAGCGACGCTACATTTGGATGAATTCTAGGGTTTTCAGTAAGGTTTTAAACGCAACAGACGGATCTTCAATCGCATCTGCACGTCAGGAGATATACAATGTTTAACTCTAATATGTCAATTCTGATTCTGTTGGGACTGTTATGCGTCCCGATTTTCGAAATTACAGATTAAATATCAAACGGTAACGAAACGGAATGAAACCAATTGTGTTGTCTAGCTAACAGATTTACCTATAATAAACAGTGGAGTTCCGCAACCTACGAGTTAGGGAAATCCTGTGGTACCCAATACGGAACAGCAAGCAACGACTGGAGTCGCTCTGGACTGCAGTCCAGAGTCGCACTCCGATACGAATATCATCACAAATTAGTATTTGAGCTCGGCGGATATTCGGAGGATACCGACCGGAGTCGAGAGATGATATGGGCTGATCCGGACTGACGGAGCCCGATATATATGAGGATTTACAGGCCGGTCCGGACTGACGAAGCCCGAGAGATATATGAGAATTTACGTTCCGATGCTAGGCACAGTTTTCATGATGTTTTCGAGTGTCGATGCTAGATACTCAGGTTCCATGATTTGATGTGTCATGAGGGACACACGTTGATTTATATTCTCATACCTTCATGCATATGCTTTATGATATTTACATTCATGATGTTTTGTGTCATTGGTTGACACGTGGATGAGATCCACATGCATACAGACATTGATTACATAGTTGGATGATATCCACATACTTAGACTTTATGATATGGTTGACACTGATTTCATGATGATTATATTGATCACACCTCATATTTATGATATGTTGCTACCAGAGGCACTGACACGAGCACTTGGTATTACACTGATGTATAGATGTTTACCCTTTCCACCTTATCATGCTTCAGATTTTATCATATTGAGAATATATATTACTGATCGTATTGACCTAGGATTGATTCATACATACGATTTCTGCTCTGTGATGTTTTCTACTCACGAGTTGGCAACTCACCCCCGTTGTGCCATAGTTCTTGCACGTTTTTGCCGTACAGGTTTCATTGCGGCTTTCTGGCACACTGCTTCCTTTCCGGGTGATTGCTTTGTTAGGTGGGTTCACTTGCATCGTGACCACCATTTACCATTATTTATATTCAGTTGTATTTAGTAAAATTCCATCAACCAAACTTGTATATTTATTCAAACTTAGAGACCAGTTGTTTATTATTTCGACCTTAGAGTCGCGCTTGTATTATTATGGTTTTCTTGTTGATTTGAGTTTCCTTTTGAGTTTTGATCCTCGCCCTTCGGCGTTGTATAATATACTGCTTGCATGGTTGTGACCGTCGATTGACGAAGAGCTAGCTCCCGCTTGGGGATGCCTTTTATCATTGTGCATATATTATTCATGTTATACCCCGTTTAGGGCCAGTATTTACAAAGGAAACTCTGCCGAAATTTTCAGAAAAAGACTTAGGATTTGAAAATGCATATTCGGCTTATGTTATTTAAACATCTTGTTTTAAAACATGTTGTCTTCACTTCTTTCTTAAAATGGTTTAGATTTCTGGGATTTCTTGGCTTACTTGAATTAGATAGGGTCTTATAGAATTCATATGATTTAAGTGCTAGTCACATGCCATTTCGGGTCGTGACAGTTAGCTTGTTCCAGTTGTGCGTAGTTCTGAGAAAGTCTTCTGCAGATTTATAGTTCTTGTGCGATCGTTGAGTACAGCTTAGGTTCGCCTCTACTGAGGGAATAGCTTGCACATGTCTACGCCCGTCCATTTTTCCTTAATCGTTTTCGCGAGGAACAGCCCGCCAATGCTCGTTTGTTAGAGATTCTTGAGCATACTCGGCTGGGTAAAGATTCGGAGTCCTTGATTTATGACCAGGGTGTGCTACGTTTAGGGACGCGTTTGTGTGTACCTGATACTGATGGGTACAAACGCGAAATCCAGAGCAGGCACATCAGTCAGCTTTCTGTGTTCATTCAAGTTCCACCAATATGTGACGTGACTTGTGAGATAGTTACAGGTGGGCAGGGATGAAAAGTGATGTTTCGAATTTCGTTTCAAGGTGTCTGTATTGTTGTGAGCTAAGGTTGAGCATTGAGACCGGCTGGAGAGTTGCAACTGTTAGTTATATGTATGCCCTAGAGGCCATTATTGTACATACGATGTATATTGTAATGGATGCTTAGACATATATAGGGAGGACTTTCTTGCTCGACATGATAGTACGCTATCTGGTTGCACTTTATCTTAACATGTACTCTGATTGTCTCTATGTTACATGTTGATAAAGCCCTTAGGATATGTACTCGACTACTGGGACTATGATGAGATCATACTAGTGGGGACACGGTAGTCGGCGAGTACATCCTATAACTGTTCCTAGTCGAGGGTATATCGAGACAGGGCATCGATACACCAGAGTAGACTAGCGTATACGCATCTTGACCCATATGATGGGCGATGGATGATCCCATATCCATCAGTGTTTGACATCAAGGATGGTGTACGGGTGCTCAGTGGAGACTGGGTATACTGGACAGACTCGCAGAGAACTCTCAGATGGTATTATACCTCACGTCAGATGGCAGTTCTCCGGTGACACTGGTACAGAGTAGTCTATTGACCCGAAATCGTCATAGAGTCTTGTGTGATTCCCACTGTGCTTTGATTTCCATTATACCACGTCTAAGAGGGCATGCAAAAAGGTGGCTTTTGGGTACAGTCCCGAATCACATGGAGGCAATAAGCGATAGAAGGGGATTCGTCTCCCCCGGTATAGGGAGTTGATGTTGCGCTGTGTTCGATTGACTATAACTGGAAATCCCTGGCCAGGATTACTGAGATTTACTGGTAAGTGTTATCAGTAGTTTCTCGAACTGTTATAGACCTCATATCGACATGACTTATCAAGCTACTGGGGTCTGATGTATACCACCCCTAGGCGAGATATGCGATATATCAGACGATGAGACCGGACTGTACGGGAGTGTTGCTGATTGGATTCATAGGAGAATGTACAGGCTTGCTTGTTGATCTTCTTAGCGCTCAATACCTGGGTGGCTGTTACGTTTAGCTGACCGCTTGCAGCTTGTGGGTGTTTGATATGATCATCACCTACTGACGGCGTATTGACGATTCTTTAGAGTCCTACACAGAGGTTTCTTGGCTCAGGCAAAACGGAGTAGGAGCACATATGTGATATGTGCGGGACCGAGGATAATGCGGTATGTGATACCGTATTGGATTCTCGCGATATGAGATATCGGCCGGGTATATGTGATATAGCCGGGTCATCGTATTAGTCGGTTATATGCGATATAGCCGGATTGTCGGATCATGTGTTGATTCGATAATTTAATGTATAATAATATATATGATATATTAAATTACATTAACTAATATTAGCTCACCAAAAGATTCTTTTTCTCACTCGGGTAATACATTGATATATATGCGATATATGTTATTGTATTATTTTATATTGTTACCATAAATATTATATATATGATATATAATATTATAACATGATATGATAACTAATGCAACATGTTTAGGGGAGATTAAATAAGGTTAGGGTTGTTTTGGGTTAGTTCCTTCTTGATGATTCTAGAAGGTTTCTTTTTGTTTTGTGCAAGATATTTTCAAATGACTCATGCTTTAACCCAACCCAAACCCTAGCCCTTGGTTAATTCTCTATAAAGGTTTAGCAACCATGGTTGCATTATTTATCATTATCTTCTTTACATTATTCATCATAAAAGGATTCTATTATGATATTCTTCTTCTTCTTCCTTCTTTCTTTCATGGAAAAAGCTTTCTAGCTTTTTTCCAAGTGATGAAATTGAGTGAGAATAAGATTATAAATGAGAGCAAAAATCCTGCTTCATCATCCTCATCTAACCTTGCCATTTAGATGAGGGTGTTCACTTCATTTAGTGAGTGTTAGCTTGTGTTAATGAAACTTCAAGGTAGATCATCTATGTTATCGAAGATCGGAAGCAAGGCTGCATCTTTCTCTTCGTGGAGCCTCTCGAGAGTCCGGAACACGATGATTGCAGCGAAGGGACCTCAATACGGAGCTTAAGAAGTGAAGGACCGGATCTACAAAGGTTGTAATCCCTCTCACTTAGTGTTAAAGTGTTTAACATGTTTGTTTTCGCATAAACTCTAGTTTAAAGATCCGGCTTTGGGTTGTTCGACACGGCTAAATTTTTAATCGGGCATAGTTGATGCCTTGTAGACCTTTGTGGCAGTACCTGGCAAACCTACAGTGGTATCAGAGCCAAGCTAGAGCTTTAGGCGTAGTCTAGACGAAGTTTAAAGTCCGATCGAACCCAGAAAACCCGATATACCCTAGTTTCTGGAAAAAAATTCAAAATGTGATTTTTTCTGAATTAAAAATGCTCAAAAATATCAGCAGGGTATTTTAGGAATTACAGTGAAAAACGAAACCCTAACTCAACTATTGCGCCGCGGAACCGCGGCCAAACCAAGGCATTAGCGGCGGTTCCGCGACCGTTACTGTAGATTGAGGGTTAGTTTCTGCACAGTAATGACCGTTGCTACTTCCTGATTCTTCTGGGAATTTTTAATTATACTCAAGTGTTGAGTTTCTTGGGGTGTATTAGGGACTTGTTGATTCGATCGGATATTTTAACTTTGTTTAGTTTGTCCGGGTAATTTTTAGAACGTGTTAAAAAGTTCGAGCGGATATCAATAACTCACTTTTTCCCCTGCCGGAAAATTTCCAAGCGTTGGATTTTTTCGTAGTTTAGGAACGTTATAAGTCATGAAAGTAACGCGGTGGACCCTCTAGAAGAAAACAAACCTTAACTCGATTATGTGACCGTCTTGAACTGCCTCTAAACCTTAGGGTTTATGGTAGTACGGCGTGCCACATGTGAGGCGTTGGCTTGACCCTTCTACGGCTGGACCATTGCTACTGTAACATGTGATGGATGTTCTTAAACTAATTTCAAGTGTTGAGAACTATTTGGGAAATCTTGGGTGTTTGATCATTCGATCGGATAGTTTAATATTGTCTATTTATCTGGAATGTGATACAATATTTGGAATCCACAAATAGTTATGAGATAACTGATTTGAATATTATAAACATAGCAGTTTAGTCTCAGATGATCGGTTGCCACGGAATTTTAATGTGATCAAAAGTCCGTCGCAATCACGTAGCGTATGCGGATACTAGCCAGGTAAACTTAATAGACAGCCACGCCCTATAGCTCCGAACAAGTGACTGTAGGAGAACCCCGTCGCCAAAAGCATCCGTTCGGGTGCTCGCGGCAGCGGTGTTTCGCCTTAGTGCACTTCGTCGACGGCATCGAGGGTGCGGCCGTCTACTAAAGTTTGCAACGAGCATTCGATCAGGTTGTCGGGAATCTTGTTGAATTGCCCGACTTGATATTGAAAAGAGTTTTCGATAGGGAGACTAAAATGCGGGGTTTATAATTGTTAGGCATGCGATGTCTAAGGAATTCATTTGGTTAGGCATAAGATGTCTAAGGAGGTTGCGAATTCCAACCGTTGTAGTTTTACACTTTCTTTTCTGTGACCATAAGTGTAGTATGTGGTGTATCGCCGGCTTCGTTGCTATACATCAACGACAATCGGGATACGTATACTTTCTTACGTTGATGATATGAGATATTATGTGTTGCTGTGATATGTTATATTGGATCGTCGCGTTCTGAATAGCCGGGGGTTTTATGTGAGATGAGGGTTTTTATTTTCATTCATGTAAAATTCATTTGTATGTAATATTCTTTTATTGGGGCACTTACGGGCTGATGATGATGTCTCCATTGTATATTATTTACTTTTCCGCATTAGGTAGACCCAAGGCCGGGAGCACAAGTAACCGGGTTCTAGGGTCCAGTGGGAGACCATCTCGAGGAGTCGAGACCGGGTCTCCTAGCCCTAGAATTAGCAGTGTTGCTTGCCACTCTCGTAGGGGTCTAGGGATGTGGGTTTGGCTATTCATCGCGACCGTGGAATCCGTGTATTATACAGGCTCGTACTAAAACACGGACGTCCTAGTATATCCAATATTTCATATATGTTCTTCTGCTGCAATGTTCTGTGATGAGATCATATTACTGCCTGAGACGAATGTTTATATTATATATATGAGATATATGTTATATTGAAGATTTCATTTCAAATGTGATGCTTGTGAAGCATAATAAAATGGGACTTCATTAATGAGATTAATGAAACTAAAAAGAAACCTAAAGATATTGTAGAAACTTGTTTAAAAACTGGTAGCTCTAGTTGTTGCTTTGCATAGCGGTGTTCCTTATAGAACATCCAGCACCTTATTCGATAAGGAAAGAGCCGAGATCCCTTCATCGGGAGTGACCTCTTTAATGAAACTAGCATATGCTACAAACTCGGTTTGTCTTTTGATTACTTCTATAGTTCTTGCTTTGCACAGTGATATTTGTGAAATATCCTGCACCTTATTCGATGAGGAAATGGCCGACGATCCCTTCACCGGGAGTGACCCCTTTAGCAAAACTAGAAAAGCCTCAAAAACACTCCATTTAAAATCACTCGATTCTACAACGATATCAAGTTCATTACGCAAAAGATTTTCTTAAAAACCTGTTGTAACCCTCCGTTATTTTAGGAAGTAGAGTACTTAGTATTCGTGCTATGTTTATTGACCTTAGCTAAGGCACAGTGTACGGTAGCTAAGTGATGTCTTCCTACATAGCATATGATGCGACTAGTTAGGATAGTCATGTGACTTTGTTGACCGTAGTTAAGGGTCATGTGGGTGGGTCTAATTAATCAAGAAATGACGGGTAGAACTTGACTAGTGCTTATGATTTGTTGACCACAGTTAAGGTCATAAGTTACTAGGGGTAAAATATTATTGGGAATTTCAAGTGTTGAAATTTGCAATGAGATTGCATACCTTCTATGAGATAGTTGGATCTCGATACCCGCTGCGAGTAAGAGTTACTCCTGGGAGAGTTTTACACATTACAATTAGCCGATCAAGTAGGTGTCTAGAAAGGTGTCAACGGGGTTACGCCCCTGGAAAAACGAGGTTTACTTTAATTAGATTCATGCGAAAGCACGGGGGACCTCTCTCAAAATATCGGCACTGGCCTGGCTGAAAGATTGACGAAATTGTAGGGTGTAATTAATCCCGGCCAGTCTTTCCTTTTAGGGTTTGAAGGAAGATTTGATTAAAACAGTGGGAGACATCCTGATTAGAGATATTAGATAACCAATCTAATCTTGCAAGAGCATACGCTGAGTGTTTTCTTCTCTCTCTCTCCAGGTAGCGACCATATCACGCCTTAATCAAGATAATAATACGGATGAATTGACCGAACCCGCTTGTTATACTGAGCTGGGGAACGTTGGTCCCGCTCCAACTTATAATTGTTATAAGACAGAGCAGGAAATAGGGGATTACCAGAATTCCCGTGCCGCCCAAACGAAGAAAGTGCATGCTGATACATCATCTTCGGGTGTGTTCATTACATAGAACTTTTTCTCAGTATCCTTTATGTCCTGGGTATGAGATACCTGATCAGGATCCCGCATATGTAATTTGTTACATGGGCTACAGAATGGTAGAGAACTGAGAACGGGTGATAAGTTTCATGAGACAGAAAACGGTGCAAGTGTTGCAGCCAAGTCTGTTGGTCACTATCACCCTGTATTACCAGAATACATTGATTCTGAATGAATGTTATTAGATACCGAACTTGATATACAACATCATATCAGTCTCTTTATTAGTAAAGAAAGGATATAATTTTGTATCGTTGGATAGTGTTTTGAACATTTCCTATATCAAGAGTTGATCGGTTCAGGTACGTTATCTAAAAGCATAGACGTTCTAAATCAAACCACAGTTCTTAATATACGGAACACACACAAGAGGAAGAGTTCAGAAATGAACGAATCCTTCTTGAGGCATTGTAGACTAAGTCATATCAATGTGAACCGACTAGATGAAGTTACATTAAGATGCATATTTAAATTTATTTGAATTTACATCTTGTGAAACTTGTCGGTCATGTCACAAAGATAAGATGACCATAGCTCTGTTTATTGGAAACAGAGAAAGAGTTAGTGAACTTTTGGGATTGATACATGTTGATGTATGTAAGGTCCCCTGTCTACACATGCCAAGACCGGTTCTTTGTACTTCATTACATTCTCTGATAATCTCTCAAGATTCAGACATATGTTCCTGTTGAAACACTAGTCCGAAGCTTTTGAGATATTCACAGAATATAAGTTAGAAGTAGAGAACCAAAACGGGTATAAGTATTATGTCCTTTGATATGATCAGGGAGGAGAATACTTGAGCACGGAATTCCTGGATTATTCTAAAGCAGAATGAGATTCTCTCTCAGCATTACACCATAGCACGATGGTATATCGGGGCGGAGCAATAGCACTGTAAGTCGATGTACAACACCCCATTACTTGTGGGGAGGCGGAATTTTCAAAAACGAACTTGTTTAGTGAACAAACATCGACTAACCGCTTGAATCGAAGTTAAACGATAACTAACTTAAAACATAGAGTTTCTATGCTACTATGTTTAGGGATTATACCTAACGAATCGTGTCCTTCGTCTTTGCGAACTCCACCTCTTCCTCGGCCTTCTCGAAGTAGTAGACGATCCACCCGAAAGCTTTACTCCAAGCTTAGCCTCTAAACTTGAGGCAACTAAACTTCTCTAAGTGCTAATCAAAGAAGCTAGGTGGAATATAGAGAGGGTTATGGATTAAGTAGTCTAACTAATCCTTGTACTCAACACATGAGAGGGGAGGATTAGGGTTTGAAGAGGGAGAGCTTGAGGAGAGAGAAGGTGAGGATAATAATGAAGTGAGAAGAATGAGTTATCATAATATATATCAAGCATTTCTTTTTATCAAGAAAAGAAAAGAAATCATTTTACAACCATGCTTGATAAATATCTTGTGGTGATTCATCTCCATGAGTCATTAAGCAATTATGAAGCATTAATAACATGGATGAATCATCCATATGACTCACTAATCTCATTCAATGTATATGCCACCTAAACCTCCTTAGTCACCATCTTCTAGAAGCTTCTCGCGCAATTACGAGAACGCCCCTCCTTTCCGCAAAAATACGGAAAAACTTTAGACTGTATAAATCCAGTAACTGGCTTAAACCAAAGCCGACTGGTAAAAACTGTCCGAAAGTCGTACGTGCGAAAATACACGTATGCGTCCGAACCCTTGTCGTAAAACCATACGACCTCTATATCATTTCTCCTGGAGTAGGGAAACTCTCTGTGTGGGACTCTAGAGACTCGACTACTACGCTGGCAGTGGGTTTAACCACAGACCACAAGCGGCACTAGCTGTACGTAACGGTCCCCAGGTAGATGTCGATAAGAAGGCCGATGAGGGAACCCATCCGAACTCCTACTGAGTCTGATGTGACAATCTCCGTACAGTCCGGTCCGTTCGTCTTAAACTATCGCATATCGGGCCTAGGGGGCGGCAAGCGTCAGTCCCCTAATAGCGGTATAAGTCATGTCGGAGCGAAGCCCATTACACCCTGAGAAACTACTGGAACCTACCAGCAAATCTCGCTTGCCCTGGCCAGGGACTTTGCGTAATGGCTCTCTGACACAGCACGATATCAACTCCCAATACCGGGAGAGACGAATCCTGTCTAACCGCTACTGCCTCCAAGTGCTCGGGACTGCACCCAACTGCTACCTGTTTGCACGACTCCTTTGAGCCGTGGTAGGGTAGCAATCTAAGAACAGTGGGACACACTCGAGGCGAAGTAGCAGTGTCAAGTCTGCGGACTATGCTGTACTCATGTCACCTGGGAACTGTTCACTGACGACTGGTATAAAACCAACCAACAGTCCCCTGTGAGTCATGTCCGGTGTACCCGTAAGCTAACGAGCACCTGCATACTATCTCCAGTACGACGTACTGACGGCTGTGGGACAGACCATCTCCCCAACTGGGATGAGAAGCGTACACACTAGTCTACTCCGGAGTATCGATGCTCTGTCTCGATAATCCAACGACCAGGGACCTGAATAAGGATGTGCTTGTAGACTACCCAGCCCCCACTAGTGTGACTGCCATCATAACGCTGGTAGTCAAGCAAGATCCTAAGAGCTCTATCAATACGTATACTCACATATTAAGATAGAAAAACCAAGTAGCATACTACCATGTTTAGCAAGACTGTTATATACATGTGAATATCCCAAGCTTCCATTAAGTAATATACAAACTAGTATGATACAGTAATGGCCTTCTAGGGCATAAACACTAACAATCTCCTACTTGCACTAGGGCCATGTACTGGCATATCGAAGACCAATGACCTCGAGTAGCCTCTCGAACTGAATCTGAGGTAGGGCCTTCGTGAATGGATCAGCAATGTTCTCTTCAGAAGCAACTCTCCGAACTTCGATCTCCTGACGATCAATGATCTCCCTGATCAGGTGATACCGCCTCAAGATGTGTCTGGACTTCTGATGGGACCTTGGTTCCTTTGCTAAAGCTATATCTCCGTTGTTGTCACAATACAGAGGTATTGGATCAACTATGGTAGGAACCACCTGAAGTTCTGTTAGGAACTTCTTCATCCCGACTGCTTCTTTTGCGGCATCGCAAGCAGCTATATACTCCGCTTCCATCGTCGAGTCAGCAACGGTGTCCTGCTTGGAGCTCTTCCAGCATACCGCCCCTCCATTGAGGGTAAAGACATAACCTGACATGGACTTGGAATCGTCCTTATCACTTTGGAAGCCGGAATCAGCAAAGGCCTCCAACCTGAGGTCTTTTCCGCCGTAAACCAAGAACATCTCCTTAGTCCTTCTCAGGTACTTGAGAATGTTCTTTACTGCTATCCAGTGCTTCTTCCCTGGTTCTGACTGATACCGGCTTACCACGCTCAGTGCGTAAGCTACATCTGGTCTGGTGCACAACATCGCATACATTATAGAGCCTACCGCAGAAGCGTAGGGTATAATAGACATACGTTCCCTTTCCAAATCAGTCTTGGGAGACATCTCTTTGGAGAGAGTGATTCCGTGACAAGCCGGTAGATTACCGCGCTTAGAATCTTCCATACTGAATCTTTTCAGTACAGTGTCGATATACCTGGACTGCGAAAGTCCCAACATCCTCTTGGATCTATCACGATAGATCCGGATCCCCGGAATGTAAGAGGCATCACCCAGGTCTTTCATGGAGAACCTGTATGACAAGAATCCTTTGACAGATTGTAGCATAGGAATGTCATTTCCTATCAATAGAATGTCATCGACGTACAAGACGAGGAATACGACACTTCTGGCTACAAATTTACTATATATGCACGGTTCATCTGGATTTTTGATAAAGTCATATTCTTTGACTGTCTCATCAAAACAGATGTTCCAACTCCGCGATGCCTACTTTAGTCCATAAATGGACTTAAGCAGCTTGCATACTTTCCCGCTGCTCCCACTCTGATTGAAACCCTCTGGCTGATCCATATAGACGCTCCCTTCTAAATTTCCATTCAGAAAAGTCGTCTTTACGTCCATCTGCCAGATTTCATAATCATGGAAGGCAGCAATAACAAGAAGGACCCGAATGGATTTGAGCATAGCCACTGGAGAAAAAGTTTCGTCATAGTCCAAACCAGGTCTTTGACGAAAACCCTTTACAACAAGTCTAGCCTTATAGGTTTCCACATGTCCATCTACACCAATCTTTTTCTTGAAGATCCATTTGTATCCTATGGGTTTTACCCCATCTGGAGCAAAGTCCAAAGTCCATACTTTGTTGGTGTACATGGACTCCATTTCGGTCCGCATTGCATCTAGCCATCGTACCGAGTCGCCGCTCTGGATGACCTGCTGGAAGTCAGTAGGTTCATCATCATCTATGATGCAATCCTCTCTATCCCATCTATGAGAAAACCGTAGTATCTCTCAGGCGGATGAGACGGCCTACTACTCCTGCGGAGAGGTGCGGGAATGTCCTGTTCTTCTTGAACTACTGGTTCTACCAAACTTTCAGTAGCGGTTTGTGGTTCTGGAATTTCTTCCAGTTCTATTTCGCTCCCACTTATTTCCTTTTCTAAAAACTGATGTTCCAGAAAATGGGCATTACGAGAAACAAAAACCTTTTGTTCCTCTGCGTAATATAAATAATATCCCTTGGAGTTCTTTGGATATCCCACAAACATACATTTTACTGGTCGTGCCTCGGGCTTGTCCACATGCTGCTTTTTAACAATAGCTGGACATCCCCAAATCTTCATATGCTGAAGATAGGGTTTCTTCCCAGTCCACATCTGATATGGAGTGGTAGGCACAGTCTTGGTAGGAGCCCTGTTCAGAAGATATGCTGCTAATTCCAGCGCATAACCCCAAAAAGATCGCGGTAACTCAGCATTACTCATCATGGATCGTACCATATCCAATAGGGTTCGATCCCGTCTCTCTGATACACCGTTATGCTGTGGAGTGTATGGAGGAGTAAGCTGAGAGAGAATTCCTTTCTCTTTTAGGTAACCGAGGAACTCGGCACTCAAGTATTCACCACCTCGATCAGATCTAAGTGTCTTGATACTTTTGCCGGTTTGGTTTTCTACTTCATTCTTATACTTTTGGAATTTCTCAAAAGCCTCGGATTTATGTTTCATCAGATAAATGAATCCGTACCTTGAGTAATCATCCGTGAAAGTAATGAAATAGGAAAAACCTCCTCTTGCATGTGTAGACATTGGACCACATACATCGCTGTGTATGAGTCCTAAGAGCTCGCTCGCTCTTACTCCTTGTCCAGTAAATGGAGTCTTTGTCATCTTTCCTTTGAGACAAGATTGACAAGTGTCATAAGTTTGATATTCGAACGAGTCCAAATATCCTTCTCTATGCAACTTAGTCAACCTTCTCTCATTGATGTGACCCAGTCTACAATGCCATAAGAAAGCTTTATTTAAATCTGGAGACTTTCTTTTTAGTGTGTTCTGGACGCTGAAAATTTGGAGTTGGTTTAAAACATATATACCGTTATTTAGTGTACCGGACCCAATCAAACCATGATTAAGGTGGATGTTAACAACATCTCTTACAAACGTGAAATCATAACCTTTATTTGATAACAAGGAAACTGATATGATATTACACGTTAAGCTTGGTACAAAATAACAGTTATGTAAAACCAAAATGTGTCCACTCGTCAATCCTAGGTGATAATCCCCGACGGACGCAGCTCCTACGCTAGCTCCGTTAGCAACTTTTAGGGTCATATCACCTTCCTTCAGCACTCTACGGTTTCTCAGTGCCTGCAATGAATTGCAAATATGAGATCCTGATCCGGTATCCAATACCCAGGAAGTAGAGTTGATCGACAGACAATTCTCAATTACAAACACACCTGAAGTCGAAGCCACAGCTTGCTTCGGTTCCTGGTTCTTGGCGTTCCACGCCTTGCAATCCTTCTTCCAGTGCCCTTTCCTGTGACAATGGAAGCACTCATCCTGGCCAACTACCGGTACCGCAAACTTTTTCTTTCCCTTCCCTCCCACCTTACTAACACCTCCTCTAGGTTTGTTGGCGGCCTTCTTCTTCCTTCCTTTGGCCCTAGCCTTGGACCCGGAAGAAGATGCACCGCTAACAAACATAGCGGGTGTTTCCCTTGCTTTCTGCAAGGTGCCCTCTGCACTCCTTAACATGTTCAGGAGTTCCGGAAGTTCAACTTCTTTTCTTTGAAGGTTGAAGTTCAGGATAAACTGGGCGTAGGTGTGAGGAAGGGACTAGAGAATAAGGTCTGTATAGAGCTCATTATCCAAAGTCGTCCCAAGGTCTGCGAGCTCTTCAATATAGCCGATCATTGATTGAAACATTTTCTGACGTGTATATGTAAAAAGTAACGACAATCAAAAAATTATATTGACCGCAATCAAACTACGGTGTCGGATGTAGTTAATGAATGAGTGCGGATCGTCCACAGGGATTGCACAATTCAATTGTATTTTGATACGTTTGAAATGAAATGTTAAGCAACAATAAACGAAAACATGATTCAAGATGTGATTTGTATTCGAGTGTCACTATTCTTTACTCAAGAATCAAGAAACTATAAACAATCAAGAATCGGTTGTTTTGATAATATTTCCAATCAACAATCAAGAATCTAAAAGAGGCTCGTAGGAATCGATCGGATCTTTAGACGTGATGCAATCTAAAGATATCGTGTTCTTGTCCTTCGAAGGATTGATACTAGATCGATGATCATCGATAAGAGTTAGGGTTTTCTCGTGAAACTAGGGTTTCATCTTTGTAAGTCCACGTTGCGACCCCCGGTTCTTACGGGGAGGCGGAAACGGTATAAAATCAAAATTTTAACGCAAGAGGCAACATGGACTAAGCTAGGTCGGGATCTTTACCTAAACTAAAACTAGCATACTAAGCTAAAGATATTTAGATACTCGGATGAAGATGGTTATACCTAAACTTGAACTCCTTCTCTTCGAGCTCCGATGGTGGTTCGATGGCTCCTTCTCGTTGTCTCCGTACGCCGAAGATAGATCCACTTGAAAGCTCCAACCTTTAGCTCCTTCTTCGTTCTTTGAAGAAACTAGTTCACTTGGTTTGCTAAACCTAGTGAACTAGAATGAGTAGAGATGATTTAGAATGGGATTTTATCTATGGTTCTTGATTCTCAACTCATGAGACAAGAGAACCATAGATCAAGAGAGGGAGCAAGAGGTTGAGGGTGAGAGCAAGAGGAGAGCTCAAGAACAAGAGAGAGAATGAGCAAGTATTTTGTCTCTCACCCTCTCATAATCCAAAGTGATCATAACTCATCATATCAAAAAAGTCTTATGTGATGGTTAGAAGCAACCATAACCTTATCATGTCATGCACTCATTTTACTCAAATGAGCAAGCAAGAAAAAGTCTTTGGCATGAAATGATAACCATGGTTATCATGATGGTCAACTAGTCAAGCCTAGTCAACCGGTCAACAAGGCAACAAAAGTCAACAAGTCAACAAAGTCAACAAGTCAACAAAAGTCAACAAGTCAACAACCATATCACCATAATACTTAATTAATATAATAGTTAATCACATATCATATTCTCATTAGGGTTGAGCATAAAGTCAAATAGTCAACGGTCAACTGTCAACAACCCTAATGAGAATCCGCAGCCTCTGCCTCCCTGTCAACTGTGCATACACACCCGCATCCGCGTTCCGAGGAACACGAATGCAAACTGGATAAATCCAATCCCATAAGGTACACTAGGATCTGGCTTAAACCAAAGCCCGCTAGTGTAAACTGTCCGGACACTGTACGTGCACAAGTGCACGGATGTGACCGAACCCTGTCGCAAAACCATGCGACCTGTCGCAATACCATGCGACCTCTACTCTTTTGTCTAAAGGCGAAAAGCTTTCTGTGTGGGACTCTAAAGACTCGACACTACGCTGGCAGTGGGTTTAACCACAGACCGCAAGCGGCACTAGCTGTGCGTAACGGTCCCCAGGTAATGCCGACAAGAAGACCGACGAGGCGAAACCCATCTGAACTCCTACTGAGCCTGAGTGTGACATTCTCCGTACAGTTCGGTCTGTTCGTCTGATACATCGCATGGCGGGCCTAGGGGGCGGTAAACGTCAGTCCCCCAATAGCGGTACAAGTCGTGCCGGAGTGAAGCCCAATACACCCTGAGATAACACTGGAAACCTACCAGTATATCTCGTTTGCCCTGGCCAGGGACTACTCGTGTAATGGCTCTCCTAGACACAGCGCGATGTCAACCCCCAATACCGGGAGAGACGAATCCTGTCTAACCGTCACTGCCTCCAAGTGCTTCGGGACTGCACCCAACCACCACCTGTTTGCACGACTCCTTTGAGCCGTGGTAGGGTAGTGATAAAAGTACAGTGGGAACACACCCGAGGCGAAGTGACAGTGTCAAGTCAGCGGACTAAGCTGTACTCATGTCACCTGGGAACTGATAACTGACGATAGGTATAATACCAACTAGTCAGTTCCCGACGAGTCCTGTCCAGTGTACCCGTAACCTAACGAGCACCCGCATACTATCTCAAGTACGACGTACTGACGGCTGTGGGACAGACCGTCTCCCACACTGGGATGAGAAGCGCATGCGCTGGTCTACTCCGGAGTATCGATGCCCTGTCTCGATAGTCCTGCGACCAGGGACCTGAATAAGGATGTGCTTATAGATTACCCAGCCCCCACTAGTGTGACTGCCATCGCAACGCTGGTAATCAAGCAAAGATCCTAAGGGCTCCACTAATGCGTATAAGTGATATACTGAAATAAACACAAGTACACATTGAAGTAGAAACAAACCAAGTAGCATACTACTATTTTGAGCAAGATTGTATATACAAGGTGAATATCCCAAGCATCCATTAAGTAATATACAAACTAGTATGATACAGTAATGGCCTCTAGGGCATATACACTAACAATCTCCCACTTGCACTAAGGCCATGTACTGGCGTATCGAAGACCTATCATCTCGATCAGCCGCTCGAACTGAGTCTGGGGCAAGGCCTTGGTGAATGGATCTGCAGTGTTGTCTTCTGAAGCGACTCTCCGAACCTCGATCTCCTGGCGATCCACGATCTCCTTGATCAGGTGATACCGCCTCAAGATGTGCCTGGATCTCTGATGGGACCTGGGTTCCTTCGCTAAAGCTATAGCCCCGTTGTTGTCGCAATACAGAGGTATTGGATCAACAATGGACGGAACCACCTGAAGTTCTTTCAAGAACTTCCTTATCCAGACAGCTTCTTTTGCGGCATCAGATGCAGCGATGTATTCCTCTTCCATCGTCGAGTCTGCAACGGTTTCCTGTTTGGAACTCTTCCAACACACCGCCCCTCCATTGAGGGTAAAGACAAAACCCGACATGGACTTGGAATCATCCTTGTCACTCTGGAAGCTGGAGTCAGCAAAGGCCTCGATCTGGAGGTCTTTTCCGCCATACACCAAGAACATCTCCTTAGTCCTTCTCAGGTACTTGAGAATGTTCTTTACCGCTATCCAGTGTTTCTCCGCAGGGTTAGACTGATACCGGCTTACCACACTCAGTGCATAAGCTACATCCGATCTGGCACACAACATCGCATACATTATAGAGCCTACCGCAGAAGCGTAGGGTATAATAGACATGCGATCCCTCTCTAAATCAGTCTTGGGAGACATCTCTTTAGAGAGGGTGATCCCGTGACAAGCCGGTAGGTTACCGCGCTTGGAATCTTCCATACTAAACCTCTTCAGTATGGTGTCGATGTACCTGGACTGCGAAAGTCCTAATATCCTCTTGGATCTGTCACGGTAGATCCGGATACCCAGAATGTATGAGGCATCACCCACGTCTTTCATGGAGAACCTGTGTGACAAGAACCCCTTGACAGATTGTAGCATAGGAATGTCATTTCCGATTAAGAGAATGTCATCCACGTATAAAACGAGGAATACTACAGTTCTCGCTACAAATCTACTATAGATGCATGGTTCATCTGGATTTTTGATAAAGCCAAATTCTTTGACCGTCTCATCAAAGCAGATGTTCCAACTCCGCGATGCCTGCTTTAGTCCATAGATGGACTTAAGCAACTTGCACACCTTTCCGCTGCTCCCACTCTGAATGAAACCCTCTGGCTGGTCCATATAGACACACTCCTCTAAATTTCCATTTAGAAAAGCTGTCTTTACGTCCATTTGCCAGATCTCATAATCGTGGAAGGCAGCAATGGCAAGAAGGATCCGAATGGATTTCAGCATGGCTACTGGAGAAAAGGTTTCGTCGTAGTCCAAGCCAGGTCTTTGACGAAAACCCTTTGCTACCAGCCTAGCTTTATAGGTCTCAACCTGTCCATCTACACCAATCTTCCTTTTGAAGATCCACTTGCATCCTACGGGTTTTACCCCGTCTGGAGCAATGTCCAACGTCCATACCTTGTTGGTGTACATGGACTCCATTTCGGTCCGCATTGCATCCAGCCATTTCACTGAGTCAACGCTCTGAACGGCCTGCTGGAAGCTAGTAGGCTCATCATAATCTATGATGCAATCCTCTCTATCCCCGTCTATGAGAAAACCATAGTATCTCTCGGGCGGATGAGACTGCCTACTACTTCTGCGGAGCGGCGTAGGAATGTCCTGTTCTTCCGAACCTTCTGGTTCCACTAAACTTTCAGTAACAGTCCGTGGTTCTGGAATTTCTTCCAGTTCTACTGTGCTCCCACTTATCTGGTTTTCCAAAAACTCAGTTTCCAAGAAGTAGGCATGACGAGAAACAAGAACTTTTTGTTCCTCTTCACAGTAGAAGAAATATCCTTTTGAGTTCTTTGGATACCCCACAAACTTGCACTGTACTGAGCGTGCCTCGAGCTTGTCCGCATGCTGCTTTTTGACAAAAGCCGGACATCCCCATGTCTTAATGTGCTTAAGATAGGGCCTCTTCCCACACCACATTTCATATGGTGTGGAAGGCACAGTCTTAGTCGGAACTCGGTTCAAAAGGTACGCTGCTGATTCTAGCGCATACCCCCAGAATGATCGCGGTAACTCAGCATTACCCATCATGGACCGCACCATATCCAATAGGGTGCGGTTCCGTCTCTCCGATACACCGTTATGTTGCGGGGTGTATGGAGGAGTAAGCTGAGAGAGAATTCCGTTCTCTTTTAAATAGTCCAGGAACTCGGCACTTAAGTATTCTCCACCTCGATCCGATCTTAGAATCTTAATACTTTTGCCGGTCTGTTTCTCTACTTCATTCTTATACTCCTGGAATTTTCCAAAGGCCTCGGACTTATGTTTCATCAAGAAGACATAACCGTACCTTGAGAAGTCATCCTTAAAAGTAATGAAGTAAGAATGTCCGCTTCGGGCATGTGTAGACATTGGACCGCACACGTCACTGTGTACGAGTCCCAAGAGCTCGCTCGCTCTTACTCCATGTCCAGTAAACGGAGTCTTTGTCATCTTTCCTTTGAGACAAGATTGACAAGTGGCATACGATTGATATTCGAACGCATTCAAATATCCTTCTGTATGTAACTTAGTCAACCTTCTCTCATTGATGTGACCCAATCTACAATGCCATAAGAAAGTCTGATTTATTTCTGGAGACTTTCTTTTGTGTGTATTCTGGACGTTGAAAATTTGTGGTTGGTTTAACACGTATATACCATTACTCAATGTACCTGACCCAATCAAAACTTGATTAAGGTGAATGTTTACAATATTACTTACAAACGCAAATTCATAACCTTCTTTAGAAACTAAAGATACAGAAATGATATTACAAGTTGCGTTGGGTACAAAAAAGCAATTACGCAAAACCAAAACATGTCCATCTGACATTCCCAGGTGATAGTCCCCCACGGCTTTAGCATCCATGCTAGCTCCGTTTGCAACTTTGAGGGTCATGTCACCTGCCTTCAAAACCCTACGGTTTCTCAACGCCTGCAAAGAATTACAGATATGAGATCCTGATCCGGTATCCAATACCCAGGAAGTAGAGTTTATTGAAAGACAATTTTCAATAACATACACACCTGAAGCTGAAGCTGCAACCTGCTTCAATTCCTGTGTTCTGGCCTTCCAGGCCCTGCAATCATTCTTCCAGTGTCCTTTCTTATGACAATAGAAGCATTCTTCCTTATCCACAAGCTTCCCCGTTATCTTTGTTGCTTTTGCTTTTCCCTTCGTATCCACTTTACTAACACCGCCCCTTGGTTTGGCGGGGGCCTTCTTCTTCTTTCCCTTGGCTTTCGCCTTGGACCTAGAAGAAGATGATCCTCCTACAAACAAAGTGGATGTATCCCTACCTTTCTGTAGGGTGCCCTCTGCGCTCCTCAGCATGTTGAGGAGCTCTGAAAGTTCAACCTCTTTTTCTTGTAAGTTGAAGTTCAGTATAAACTGGGCGTAAGTGGAAGGAAGGGACTGGAGAACTATATCCGTATATAGCTCACTCTCCAATGTGATCCCTAGGTCAGCGAGCTCCTCAATGAAGCCGATCATCTTTAGCACGTGCTCGGCTACTGATGATCCGACGGCCATTCTTGTCGAAAATAACTTTTTCGACGCTTCGTATCTTGCGATACGTGATTGCTCTCCATACAGTTCTTTTGTATGGGGCAATATGGACTCCATGTCCATATTCTCATGCCTCCTCTGATGTTCGTTGTCCATCGAGGCAAGCAGGAGGCACTTGGCCTTCGCGCTATCAATCTCCCAAGTCTTGCGGATTTCCTTATCCGCGACACTGGAAGTTGGACCAGGGACAGGGGGAGCTTTGGTGGTAAGAAGATACCCCAGCTTGTCATAAGTGATTGCTATCTTGACATTCCTGAGCCAATCTTTGTAGTTTGGCCCTGTCAGTTTGTTTTTATCTAGGAGTAACTTAAGTCCAGTCATGTTGATTGGTCGCTGCAATTAGGAGAGAGAAGAAGAAACACTCAGCATGATGCTCTTGCAAGTTTAGAGTGGTTTTTAGTTTGTCTAAACAGGATGGCTCCCACTGTTTCTCGAATCCCTCCTCAAACCATAAAGGAAGAATTAGTCAGGATCAATCCCACCGTACAATACTTGCTTCACCGTTCAGCCAGGCCGGTGTCGGTACTTCGAGGGAGGTTTTCCAACGCTTTCGCAAAGTTCCTTAATTAAAGAACCTCTTTTCCCTGGGGGCGTAGCCCCGCTAACACCTTTCTAGGCACCTACTAGGTTTATAGCATTGATCGTTAAGTGAGAAATTTCCCGAGGAGTAGCATATACTCACAGTAGGATCGGGATCCAAATATCATTGCGTGACGAAACTGAAGGAATCCTACCAGAATCATCACACTCCAAATGGTATGCAAATCTAGCAAGTTTCAGTACTTATGAAACTCCCGATGTGGATTTTTGCCCCATGCTCTTATGACCTTGACTTTGGCCAACAAATCATAAGTCACATGTCAAGTTCTGCCCGTCGTTCTCCAGGTTAATTTGAATCCACCCGCACCTACCCTTGACTTTGGCCAACAAGGCAGTACGACTGTTCCAAACCAACGCATCTATCTATGCTGCACATGAATACCCAATAGCTACCAATCACTGTGCCTTGACTTTGGCCAACAAACACAGCTTGAATACTATTGACTATTCATGTGAAACGACGGAGGGCTACGGATGGTTTTGGCAAAACCGTGAACGTAGTGAACTTGATTTGGTCGATGGAACGAGATAGCTTTTAAAAGGAGTGGCTCAAGCTCCGCATTTAAAAGTTGGTTTTGAAAAGAACCGAGTGGTTTTTCGAAAGTGTTCCAACGACTTTAACTTGGTTTATTATCTTGCATTAGTTCTTTTAATGCGTGATATTCTTGCATTAGTTCTTTTCATGCGTCCCATCATTTAATCCTACCATTGCAGAAAACAACCAAAATATGACGTACGCTTATGCCATTCGCATTCGCCACAGGGCCCCGTCATTACCCGTTAGGTTACTTAACTAACGACAGAGCGGGGGCTGGGCTAGCGCGTCTGTAAAACATAAGCAACGCCTAAATAATATCATATATAGATATACTGCAATGATAAACATTTCAGATCACAGATAAATACATTGGATATACTAGGAATCTGTAATTTGTACGAGCCTGTAACAAAAACAGATTACACGGTCGCGGTGAATAGCCAAAACCCCACCCAAGACCCCTACGGGTGCGGCAAACTACCCGCCAAGTACCCGAAGCGTAGCAACCTCCCTCATCTCCATGAGTAGGCCACTCGACACTTCGGCATACCCGGTAGTTTGTGCACCCCTCCATGGGTCTATCCTAGGAGCAAAAACAGTAAAAAGAAATTATACAATGACGGCTACAACCCCGACCCGGTTGTGCGGCCATACAAATAATTATTACATCAATTTACAAATTTACATGAATTGCAAGAAAAGAAAACTCTCGTCTCACAACCCCCGGCTATTCACCCGCGACAATCCAACATATTTATATACACATTCCAGCACATTACAGATCATGTATAACCCCGACCAATCGACTTATAGCGATTAGCCGACGTTCAATACATGCAAACATCACAGATATAACCATCATAGTCAAAGTGCAGTGAAGTTCGGAAAAAATACGGAATTATAGGACCCCAAAAGGAAATTTCTTTTCTGGAAAATCTGGGCACATATAATATATTCCAAAAATCCCAAAACCAACACAGACACACACTGCACGAAAAACGATGCACAGAAGACGACAAAGCGCGGCGGTTCCGTGGCGGATGCCTAGCTCGCGCGGCGGAAGGGCGGCGGTTTGGACGAATTACTGTATCGTTTTTCTTGGGTGTTCACACAAAACCCTGAGCCGAATTTACAAGTGTAAAGTTTTTCATTTTGAGCCAAAAAAATTTCAACAGAAACTCAGTTTTTTGTAAAAGTTTGGTTTTTGGATTTTTCCGGTTCCGAACTTCGTTACACTTCACTACCAAGCTATTTTAAGTTTAGTTAGGCTCTGATACCACTGTAAGTCCACGTTGCGACCCCCGGTTCTTACGGGGAGGCGGAAACGGTATAAAATCAAAATTTTAACGCAAGAGGCAACATGGACTAAGCTAGGTCGGGATCTTTACCTAAACTAAAACTAGCATACTAAGCTAAAGATATTTAGCTACTCGGATGAAGATGGTTATACCTAAACTTGAACTCCTTCTCTTCGAGCTCCGATGGTGGTTCGATGGCTCCTTCTCGTTGTCTCCGTACGCCGAAGATAGATCCACTTGAAAGCTCCAACCTTTAGCTCCTTCTTCGTTCTTTGAAGAAACTAGTTCACTTGGTTTGCTAAACCTAGTGAACTAGAATGAGTAGAGATGATTTAGAATGGGATTTTATCTATGGTTCTTGATTCTCAACTCATGAGACAAGAGAACCATAGATCAAGAGAGGGAGCAAGAGGTTGAGGGTGAGAGCAAGAGGAGAGCTCAAGAACAAGAGAGAGAATGAGCAAGAAAGAATGAGCAAGTATTTTGTCTCTCACCCTCTCATAATCCAAAGTGATCATAACTCATCATATCAAAAATGTCTTATGTGATGGTTAGAAGCAACCATAACCTTATCATGTCATGCACTCATTTTACTCAAATGAGCAAGCAAGAAAAAGTCTTTGGCATGAAATGATAACCATGGTTATCATGATGGTCAACTAGTCAAGCCTAGTCAACCGGTCAACAAGTCAACAAAAGTCAACAAGTCAACAAAGTCAACAAGTCAACAACCATATCACCATAATACTTAATTAATATAATAGTTAATCACATATCATATTCTCATTAGGGTTGAGCATAAAGTCAAATAGTCAACGGTCAACTGTCAACAACCCTAATGAGAATCCGCAGCCTCTGCCTCCCTGTCAACTGTGCATACACACCCGCATCCGCGTTCCGATGAACACGAATGCAAACTGGATAAATCCAATCCCATAAGGTACACTAGGATCTGGCTTAAACCAAAGCCCGCTAGTGTAAACTGTCCGGACACTGTACGTGCACAAGTGCACGGATGTGACCGAACCCTGTCGCAAAACCATGCGACCTGTCGCAATACCATGCGACCTCTACTCTTTTGCCTAAAGGCGAAAAGCTTTCTGTGTGGGACTCTAAAGACTCGACACTACGCTGGCAGTGGGTTTAACCACAGACCGCAAGCGGCACTAGCTGTGCGTAACGGTCCCCAGGTAATGCCGACAAGAAGACCGACGAGGCGAAACCCATCTGAACTCCTACTGAGCCTGAGTGTGACATTCTCCGTACAGTCCGGTCTGTTCGTCTGATACATCGCATGGCGGGCCTAGGGGGCGGTAAACGTCAGTCCCCCAATAGCGGTACAAGTCGTGCCGGAGTGAAGCCCAATACACCCTGAGATAACACTGGAAACCTACCAGTATATCTCGTTTGCCCTGGCCAGGGACTACTCGTGTAATGGCTCTCCTAGACACAGCGCGATGTCAACCCCCAATACCGGGAGAGACGAATCCTGTCTAACCGTCACTGCCTCCAAGTGCTTCGGGACTGCACCCAACCACCACCTGTTTGCACGACTCCTTTGAGCCATGGTAGGGTAGTGATCAAAGTACAGTGGGAACACACCCGAGGCGAAGTCACAGTGTCAAGTCAGCGGACTAAGCTGTACTCATGTCACCTGAGAACTGATAACTGACGATAGGTATAATACCAACTAGTCAGTTCCCGACGAGTCCTGTCCAGTGTACCCGTAACCTAACGAACACCCGCATACTATCTCAAGTACGACGTACTGACGGCTGTGGGACAGACCGTCTCCCACACTGGGATGAGAAGCGCATGCGCTGGTCTACTCCGGAGTATCGATGCCCTGTCTCGATAGTCCTGTGACCAGGGACCTGAATAAGGATGTGCTTATAGATTACCCAGCCCCCACTAGTGTGACTGCCATCACAACGCTGGTAATCAAGCAAAGATCCTAAGGGCTCCACTAATGCGTATAAGTGATATACTGAAATAAACACAAGTACACATTGCAGTAGAAACAAACCAAGTAGCATACTACTATTTTGAGCAAGATTGTATATACAAGGTGAATATCCCAAGCATCCATTAAGTAATATACAAACTAGTATGATACAGTAATGGCCTCTAGGGCATATACACTAACAATCTTATCCCTTGTTCTATTGTCGATATCATTCACATTCTAGCCTCTAGCAATTTCAAGAAACGATCCTAACTCACCCATTTTGAACGATGTCAATCAAGAAAGCATCGAAACAAAATGGGTTGTCGGTTCTTGAACTTGCTAGGGTTTACAAACCATCGTAGGAATCAAGAATCGATTAAAGCTTTGTTACATCATCATTCTACAACCGTCTCGACTCCTTTACGAGCGGAGTTTTATTCACACATCACCAAAAAGATAATATTCAAGAATTGTAAAGATAACATGATGCGGAATTTAAAGAAAACAAGATAAAAGAATATCACCTTTTATTTAATCAACAATTTCAATACATTCTTTCAAGAATCTACAAGAAGAAGAAATCGATCGTTGACTCGGCTTCGCTCGTCTCCGTGGATCGTGGATCTACTTTGATCTCTTGCCCGATTGAAGATCGGCTCGGCTCATAAAAGGGTTGAAGGCATCTTGCTTGGCTTGCACTCAAGATCTTGAATTGTGGTTGGATTTAGGGTTAGGGTTTCCTACAAGCTCTCTCACTAAACTTGAGGAAGAGGGGATGAAGAAAGGGATTGATTCACTAATTGGATGAATAATTCCCAAGGTTGAATTCTTTCCAAGGTTGAATAATTGGATCATGAGCCTAGGGTCTTATTTATAGAACTCCCAAACCCTAGGCTTAAGTTTGAATTTCCCTTTCCCTCCAAAAGTTTGTTGAGGAGTTTCTAGAAGGAGTTTGTTAGGAGTTAGCTTAGGGTTTAAGCTAGGGTTTAGGGAAAGTTCTAGAATGATTAGGCTAGTTTAGTGAAACTCAAGGTGTTTGCTGATCTGGTAGAAATATCTGGAGTCTTCTGGAAGTTGGAGTACATTTCTGAACTGTAGGAGTTGAAACAGGAGTTCTGGTGTAAAATTGGGGAAGTGATCCCCTGGGCCCACCGCGGATCCGCGGCCTAAGCAAGCCCATGCCGCGGATCCGCGGCTTGTTGGTGTGCTTGGGCTCTGTGGCTTCTTCTGTGGTCTTAGGCTGCTGTTTGTAGCTTCCTTTGATATGTTGAATTTCATTTGCTCCTTTGTAATGATACCAGATTTGAATTTAGTGATTTTACGTATCTTTCGAGCGATGTAATGATCGAGCAAGCTTCTTTTCCTGCACAGACTTCGAAACACGGGTTGCAAGATATAGAAAATATGCCATGTGATGAAATGCAGTCAATTTCCCTAGAAATGCCGGTTTTAAGGTCGAATACATGTAATCTGATATTTTGCGACCGATTTGCTAATATGTGAAATACGGATACCGAACACTTCTATATGAATGCAAATGATGAGGAAATTGCCGGTTAAAATATGCAATATTTTCGACTGATCGAATACCCCCAAACTTAATTTCGATCGTCTCGAGCGAATGTTTTATTAAAAAGAGAAGGAGAAAATAAAGAAAGAGAAAAACTCACTAGCACACTTTCGTAGGCAACACGATTGCACTGAGCACGTGCAACAAGCCTTTAAACCTCTAGGTGTCCCTAGTAGGAGGAGTGTTGTCTCCTGAGGGTTTTCAGCGGATTGCACCCACAAAATCCAATAATAAAAGCAAGATCATGAATATTATATTTAAAGAAAAGAATTGTAAAAGAAAGACTTTGAAAATTAGGGTTTCCAACTAAGCTAGCTTTTCGGTTGTCATGAGCCCTATCTTAATGGTCATGAAAAGATGTTAGAAATCACGTCCTCCCTCAATAAAACATCGTCTTATACTTCATTCCTATCTTTCTTCCAAACATCGATCATATCACCATGCGTGTGTGTAAAGACATCCCTACACCCGGAGAATTCAATTCAAGCTATCATACTCTTGCCCATCAGCCTCAGTATTTTTTTTTCGATGAGCTCACACACTTTCATGCGACCGTTAATACTTCTTGAGGTACTAACCGACCTATTACTCATGTGATCGCTTATTTGGTGTATTTTCCTCGTCTTGCACCACCTTAGGTATAGCAGTGACTCCCAGACCAGTTGGCCTTAGGGCACTAGATGAAGAGGCACCCTCGCTATATATTTTTTTATTCCCTTGATGATAACAAAACCAGTGTCCATTTTTCTCACCATTTTTTTTTTTATTTCTTTTTTTTTCATACTTTTGGCTTTAAGACAAGAGCATTTCAAGGTATCCTCTACTATCCCAGGCCTCAAGGCGTGTGTAAGTGCGAATAGCAGGGTAGCCACGTTCAAAATGTTTGGCTTCCAGAATAGAAACTATTTTTCAGACTTATTTTTATCCTCAGATTAGTGACGTCCTTCATCTTACTAACCCTTGGGACAACGGCTCATAACTACTTATTACTAGTTCGTATAAGAAAACTTCTAATTTTCTTAGTTTTCTTAAATTTTTCCAATCTCATGGATGTAATTTTTCACTATCTAAACTTTCATTATCTTATTTATATACAAAAAAGTGTAAATATTAAAATTATTTTTATATTTGAAAATTTTTAAATTTTTATGGTTTTTGAAAAATTTTCAATTTTTATAGATTTTTAAAGAAAAAATGTTTTGTGCTTATGCAGATGATATGCAAATGATGCGAAAATAAGCACAAACCTCCCCCAAACTTGTTTTCAACAGTGTCCTCACTGTTGCCGAATGCTATACCTACAAAAACCTGTAAATCTGGGAGGAATTATTAGTGGGGGCAAAATATTTAAGTGAAGAACCTCCCCCAAACTTATTTTTGGCTCATCATTTTGTAGAATTTTTCTTTTCAGGAGCCAGAAAAAATTATACCCCCCCAAACTTGAATTATGCAATGTTAAACTTTGAAAATCACAAGTGGGGGTCAAAAATCATTAGTCGATGCCAAGCTTTGCAAAGACCGAAGGTTAACACCAACCATTCAAAAATTTTATCAATGCAGTGCTCGGGTTGGTGGAAGAAGAAGTGGGGAAAGGTTAAGTGGTGGAAGAGAGTGTTTGTGCGTCTCATATTGGAGAGACGATGCAGTGTATGTGATGGATTACTCGCATTCTTTTTACAATTCAGAAGAAGGGGTGGAGGTTCAATTTCAGTGAGTTGGATATGATTCATCTCAACACCCGTGCTTTTTAGAAATGCGAGTTCATCAGCGAAGATTTCCTCAAAAGTTTCATCTATACCCCGAAGAATAATGTCATCACAAGGTGCGGGGTGATCTTCAGACTCTAAAAGCATTTCATAATCGGTGTTAATTGCAGACCCGGACATCTCGGTGGAAGAGTCCGTATGTGTATGATACATAGTTGGGTCAAACAATAACGTATGAAAAGAGTCAAGATCAGTATCAGGAGGATTATCTAATTCGCTGCTGTCGATATCCATTAAGTCGACAGAACAGACCTGAACAGTAGGTTCGGAGGGTACACTTCCTAACTTGTAAATGTTCATCTCAATTGTCCTGTTTCCAAAGGATAGGGTCATGGAACCGTTACGACAATTGATGATAGCATTGGAAGTGGCCAAAAAGGGGCGACCTAAAATCACCGGAATTTGATTCCGTGAGTTCGCTACAGGTTGTGTATCAATTACAATAAAATCCACAGGGAAAATAAATTCCCCGATTTTTATTAACACATCCTCTAGTTCACCCCTAGGTCTGGTGATTGATCGGTCAGCCATCTGGAGAGTGCAAGGAGATGGTTTCAACTCTTCGATTCCTAACTGCTCATAAACTGAGAAAGGAAGCAGGTTAACACTTGCCCCAAGATCTAGTAGAGCACGGTTAATGTGTTTCTCCCCAATAGAGATGGAAATCGTAGGATAGCCAGGATCCTTACGTTTCCTCGGTAATTGCTGGGGGAAAGCTGTGTCTACTGTCTTAGCCATGAATATCTTCTTGGGCATTTGTTTCTTCCTCTTTCTAGTGCAAAAATCTTTAAGAACTTTAGCATATGCAGGGACTTGTTGAATTGCATCTAGAAGAGGGATATTGATGTTAACCTGTTTAAACATCTCAGTGATCTTCTCCATTTGTGGACTTGGTGTGTTAGCCCTTAACCGATTAGGATAAGGTGCTTTAGCAATAAGCGCTGGGTCCATCATAGGAGAAGAAAGTGTGTGTGGAACCGATCCCAGTATAGAAGTGGGGATCGTCCGTGGAGGGGTAAAAGAGGTGGGCTGTAGTGGCGAGCCTTTTGGGAAATGGAGAATAGGCTCGGAAGAGGGTGGTGGAGTAGAAGAAGTAGGGTCAGAAGTGTGTGTGTGTGGAAAGGTCTCAGCCGGGGTGTTGACATGATTTTCAGTATCATCAACTTCTTCCCCAACATGATTGTCAAGCACTCGCCCAGATCTCAACGTGGTGATTGCATTCACATGATGTGAATAGCCAGGATTGGGTAAGGGTTGAGCTGGAAGTTTCCCTTTTTCTCTTGCACTTAGTTCGGCTTTTAATCTTGCAATTTCTTCTTCCATCGATTTAATACTCTCGTTTTGGGACGCAGAGTTTTTCTTCATGTCATCGACGGAAGATTTCATTTCAGCCGCAACTTGCATGATATTTGTCAAGACCAAATTCATGTATTGTGCAAAAGAAGAGGATTCATCAGTTCCGGTCAACTGTAAAGGACTAGACAGTGCAGGTGTGTTGACCGTATTTTGAGAATTATGTGCTTGAAAGGGGTGCTGACTTAATTGAAGTTGTGGCTGCTGTTGTGGCGAAGGAACCCTTTGAAAATTGTTTTGGTTTGGAACCGTGTTTTGTGATTGTGATTGGTTCCAAGAAAAATTAGGGTGATTCCTCCAACCCTGATTATATGTGGAAGAAAAAGGATCGTTTCTTGGTCGTTGAAATGCGGCATTGGTATGCTCACGACCTTGAAACGGACATTCTTCCGTCAAGTGAGACGGATCAGAACAGCAGCTACATACAGTTTTGGAAAGTGACATTTGGTTAAGGGAGGCAGCTAAAAATTTGTTTTCCATAGTCTCGAGTTTCTTTTGTATAGCTGAAATGTCAGCTCTAACTCCTATGGAAATATCCGATTGGTTGTTGCCACTCCTAAATGATGGACTTTCCCACTGTAAAGACTTCTCAGCGAACTCTTCTAAGTATCGCCAAGCTTCCCCATCATCCTTAGACATGAAGGTACCTTGACACATGTTTTCAAGGCTCTGTTTAGTATTAGGGTTACTGCCCTCATATATAATTCGGCAAAGCTCCCATCTCGGGATGCCGTGATTAGGACATTGAACCAATAGATCCTTGAAACGTTCAAAGTATTTTGAAAATGGTTCGGCAGGGAGCTGGGCAAATTGGTTCAGTTCGCTACGGATTCGAGCCGTCTTTTGGATTGGGTAAAATTTCTTAAGGAATGCAACGACGAATTCTTCCCAATTCGTAATAGAGTGTGCGGTGGTGTTGTATAGCCACTTCTCGGCTACATCGCACAAAGTAAATGGAAGAAGTCGTAGACGCATCGCATCCACTGAAAGTTGTGACGTACCCATCATTGCGCATACATTTTCAAATTTGGTAATGAAAACGTAAGCGTCCTCAGTCTCGAGTCCGTGGAATTTGGGTAAAAGATTGATATACTGGGGCTTAATCTCAAAGTTATCCCCATTGGCTGGTGGTGTGGATAAGCAGGTCGAAAGAGGACCTCTAAGTGGATAGCATCTTTCCTGGAGAGAAATGTGGGGTGGATTCTGCGCACCAACGGACGGCGGCAGATTAGGGTCAAAGAAGTTCGATGGATTCGGATCCATCGGTGTGGGTGTGGTAGTGGGTAAAGAAAAGGTAAATGGAGAAATATCGACTTCGGAGTCGATAAAAGGTACGCGGACTAAACGGGCACTAGAATCCCGTGTCCAGCCTATCTTGTACTAAAAAGGGTTAGTACAAGTGGCAGCGTTGACTTATAATTAGGGGTAAAATGAATGCGGTGTTTACTTTGAAAAAGGGACGGATTTTGAAAAAATGATGCGACAAAACAAATGCAGCACACAACCCTAGAATCTAGTGGTTACCTAGGTCCGGCTCTAGACCGCTCCTAACTGCCAAAAGACAAGTCGCAGGATAGAATCCTCCACTGCCTCTTTGTCCCCCTGTGGCCGGATAAGTGCCAGGTAAGTGGGAAGGAACCACCACTACAGTGGACCTAATTAATAACCACTAACCTTAGACACACTCGCCTTAGGCACCACAAGAAAACGCGGATAAGCAATGAATTACCCACGACCTTCTCTTGTCCTATTGAGCGCGACAGTCCTTAGAGTCTTCTCTAGATTTCTTTTAGTTAATGGAGGTAATGCGGATGCAAGTTTGACGATTTTCGGGGCCTAGGAAGGGTAATGAAATCCCCACCTAATTTGGATTTGGCCGTGCCCCTTAAATTTCCGTATTAGAATGCAAACAACCAAGAAATCAAAATCACACACAATGTTTAATTTGCTTTTGCGCGCTGCGATTTATTTGCAAAGAATCCTGCAGCAAAGGGTTAATTGGAGCTAAAAAGAGAGAGAGGAGAGAGCAAGAAAGTACCTGCACTGAAAATTTTTCAGTGATCCCTCAAGACTGCGGCTCTTCCGCCGCAAAATACATGAACATGCCGCGCTTCCGCGGTTGGTTCTTAGGAACAGTGAACAATTTTTCTTCAGCAAGCTCCTGTTGCTATCTACAGCTCTCTGGTATATCCCAAATAATTTTTCCACAGCACAGAATGCTCCAGATCTCCTTGCAATCAAATCACAACACACGTGTAAGAGTTTGTACGAATTTTGAATTCAAGAAGTAAAACGCAATAATTCTTTCACTTCAAAATAAAAATGCAAATGAATTAGCGCGATCCCCGGCAACGGCGCCATTTTGATTGAAACATTTTCTGACGTGTATATGTAAAAAGTAACGACAATCAAAAAATTATATTGACCGCAATCAAACTACGGTGTCGGATGTAGTTAATGAATGAGTGCGGATCGTCCACAGGGATTGCACAATTCAATTGTATTTTGATACGTTTGAAATGAAATGTTAAGCAACAATAAACGAAAACATGATTCAAGATGTGATTTGTATTCGAGTGTCACTATTCTTTACTCAAGAATCAAGAAACTATAAACAATCAAGAATCGGTTGTTTTGATAATATTTCCAATCAACAATCAAGAATCTAAAAGAGGCTCGTAGGAATCGATCGGATCTTTAGACGTGATGTAATCTAAAGATATCGTGTTCTTGTCCTTCGAAGGATTGATACTAGATCGATGATCATCGACAAGAGTTAGGGTTTTCTCGTGAAACTAGGGTTTCATCTTATCCCTTGTTCTATTGTCGATATCATTCACATTCTAGCCTCTAGCAATTTCAAGAAACGATCCTAACTCACCCATTTTGAACGATGTCAATCAAGAAAGCATCGAAACAAAATGGGTTGTCGGTTCTTGAACTTGCTAGGGTTTAAAAACCATCGTAGGAATCAAGAATCGATTAAAGCTTTGTTACATCATCATTCTACAACCGTCTCGACTCCTTTACGAGTGGAGTTTTATTCACACATCACCAAAAAGATAATATTCAAGAATTGTAAAGATAACATGATGCGGAATTTAAAGAAAACAAGATAAAAGAATATCACCTTTTATTTAATCAACAATTTCAATACATTCTTTCAAGAATCTACAAGAAGAAGAAATCGATCGTTGACTCGGCTTCGCTCGTCTCCGTGGATCGTGGATCTACTTTGATCTCTTGCCCGATTGAAGATCGGCTCGGCTCATAAAAGGGTTGAAGGCATCTTGCTTGGCTTGCACTCAAGATCTTGAATTGTGGTTGGATTTAGGGTTAGGGTTTCCTACAAGCTCTCTCACTAAACTTGAGGAAGAGGGGATGAAGAAAGGGATTGATTCACTAATTGGATGAATAATTCCCAAGGTTGAATTCTTTCCAAGGTTGAATAATTGGATCATGAGCCTAGGGTCTTATTTATAGAACTCCCAAACCCTAGGTTTAAGTTTGAATTTCCCTTTCCCTCCAAAAGTTTGTTGAGGAGTTTCTAGAAGGAGTTTGTTAGGAGTTAGCTTAGGGTTTAAGCTAGGGTTTAGGGAAAGTTCTAGAATGATTAGGCTAGTTTAGTGAAACTCAAGGTGTTTGCTGATCTGGTAGAAATATCTGGAGTCTTCTGGAAGTTGGAGTACATTTCTGAACTGTAGGAGCTGAAACAGGAGTTCTGGTGTAAAATTGGGGAAGTGATCCCCTGGGCCCACCGCGGATCCGCGGCCTAAGCAAGCCCATGCCGCGGATCCGCGGCTTGTTGGTGTGCTTGGGCTCTGTGGCTTCTTCTGTGGTCTTGGGCTGCTGTTTGTAGCTTCCTTTGATATGTTGAATTTCATTTGCTCCTTTGTAATGATACCAGATTTGAATTTAGTGATTTTACGTATCTTTCGAGCGATGTAATGATCGAGCAAGCTTCTTTTCGTGCACAGACTTCGAAACACGGATTGCAAGATATAGAAAATATGCCATGTGATGAAATGCAGTCAATTTCCCTAGAAATGCCGGTTTTAAGGTCGAATACATGTAATCTGATATTTTGCGACCGATTTGCTAATATGTGAAATACGGATACCGAACACTTCTATATGAATGCAAATGATGAGGAAATTGCCGGTTAAAATATGCAATATTTTCGACTGATCAATCATCTTTAGGACATGTTCTCCTACTGATGACCCGACAGCCAACCTCGCTCGAAACAAGTTCTTAGAGGTCTCGTATCTTGCTATACGAGATTGCTCTCTATAAAGTTCCTTTGTATGGAGAAATATGCCATCTAGGGTCATATCCTCGTGCCTCCTCTGATGTTCATTGTTCATTGAGGCAAGCACGATGCACTTGGCTTTCGCGCAATCTAAATCCCAGGTTTTGCGGATTTCCTTATCCGCATTGCTGGATTTGGGACCAGGGACAGCAGGTGCCGTAGCGGTGAGGACGTACCCCAGTTTGTCATAGGTCAAAGCCATTTTGACATTCCGCAGCAAATCTTTATAGTTTGGCCCTGTCAGTATATTTTTCTCTAAAAGTAGCTTAAGTGCAGTCATTTTCAGGGTCGCTGCAATTAGGAGAGAGAGAAGAAAACTCTTTAGCATGATACTCTTGCAAGTTTAGAGTGGTTTTTAGTTTATCTAAACTGGATGGCTCCCACTGTTTCTCGAATCCTTCCTCAAACCATAAAAGAAGAATTAGCCAGGACTATTCTCACCGTACAATACTTGCTTAACCGTTCAGCCAGGCCAGTGTCGATACTTCGAGGGAGGTTTTCCAACGCTTTCGCGAAGTTCCTTAATTAAATAACCTCTTTTCTCTGGGGGCGTAACCCCGCTGACACTTTTCTGGACACCTACTTGGTTTATAGCATTGATCGTTAAGTGACGAATATCCTGATAAGTAGCATATACTCACAGTAGGATCGGGATCCAAATATCATCGTATGATAATGTTGAAGGAATCTTACCAACATTCATCAAACTCCAAATGGTATGCATCTCTTTGCAAATTTCAGTTTCTTTAGAAATTCCCGATATATATTTTTGCCCCATGCTCTTATGACCATGGCTTTGGTCAAAATGTCATAAGTCACATGTCAAGTTCTACCCGTCATTATCTTGTCAATTTGAACCCATCCGTATATACCCTTGACTTTGGTCAAATGATAATACGACTGTCCCAAACTAACTCATCTATCTTATGCAACAAATGAAAAACCCAGCAGCTACCAAACACTATGCCTTGACTTTGGCCAAAATGCATAGCTTGAATACTACTGAATACCCAAATGAAATGACGGAGGGCTACGAATGGTTTTGGCGAAACCGTGAACGTAGTGAACTTGATATAACCGAAGGAACCTGATAGCTTTTAAAAGGAGTGGTTAAAGCTCCGCATTTAAAAATATCTGTTTTTAAAATTAACCGAGTGGTTTCTTTTAAATTGTTCCAACGATTAACTTTTGGTTTATTTTCTTTGCATTATAAATAATGTGTCCCATCATTAACCTATCATTGCAGAAAACAACGAAAATACAACGTCCTCTTATGCCATCCGCATTCGCCACGGGGTCCCGTCATCACCCGTTAGGTTACTTAACTAACGACAGAGCGGGGGCTGGGCTTGCGCGGGTGTAAAACATAAGTGACGTCTAAATAGCTATCATATATAGATATTGTACATTCGTCAGACGCAATAATAGGCATTCCAGATCACAGATGAACTTTATTGGATTTGCAAGCAATCCGTGTTTGTTTTGAGCCTGCAACAAAAGACGGATTACACAGTTGTGATGAATAGCCATTACCCCACCCAAGACCCCAACGAGTACGGCAAACTACCCGCCCGGCAGTTTGTGCACCCCACCTTGGGTCCGTCCTAGGAGAAAAAACAGTAAAATGAAATAATACAACGGTGGCTACAACCGCAACCTGGATGTGCCCCGCAAAATAATATTACAACAAATTACATTTACATCAAATGAATTAAATAATAACCAATCACATAACCCCGGCTAATCATCACAACAGTCCAACACTGTTCATATCCACAAACAGTAAAAACCATTACAGAAATGTGCAACCCCCTGCCAACCGACATACTAGCAGTTAGGGGAGGTTTACGAACACAGATATAATCCAACAAGCAAATACTGTATAATTTCGATCGATTAAACACTTTTAATTTTGCTCCAATACTTCTCTGTAAATCTGAAACCTGAGCAAAAATAAAAACTTCCAGAAAATACCAAATATCACAGAGAAGAAACACAGGAAATTTGGGTTCCTTAATCGCCAACTCGGCGGCGGAAGCGCGGCGGATCGGTGCGATCCGCCGAGGTTCCGCGGCGCTTTAAGCGATTCAGGGGCCCAAATTTCTTGGGTGTTCTCCTACTGTCTTTTTAAGCATTCTGAACCTCCCGGAAAAATTTTTGGACTTCATTTAAAAAACGACAGAAACTTGTGATTTCGGGTTTTTCCGGTTTCGTTTTTTCCGTTCGAAATTCATACAAATTTGCAAGTAAGTTATTTATTGTTTAGCGAGGCTCTGATACCACTGTAAGTCGATGTACAACACCCCAATACTTGTGGGGAGGCGGAATTTTCAAAAACGAACTTGTTTAGTGAACAAACATCGACTAACCGCTTGAATCGAAGCTAAACGATAACTAACTTAAAACATAGAGTTTCTATGCTACTATGTTTAGGGATTATACCTAACGAATCGTGTCCTTCGTCTTTGCGAACTCCACCTCCTCCTCGGCCTTCTCGAAGTAGTAGACGATCCACCCGAGAGCTTTACTCCAAGCTTAGCCTCTAAACTTGAGGCAACTAAACTTCTCTAAGTGCTAATCAAAGAAGCTAGGTGAAATATAGAGAGGGTTATGGATTAACTAGTCTAACTAATCCTTGTACTCAACACATGAGAGGGGAGGATTAGGGTTTGAAGAGGGAGAGCTTGAGGAGAGAGAAGGTGAGAATAATAATGAAGTGAGAAGAATGAGTTATCATAATATATATCAAGCATTTCTTTTTATCAAGAAAAGAAAAGAAATCATTTTACAACCATGCTTGATAAATATCTTGTGGTGATTCATCTCCATGAGTCATTAAGCAATTATGAAGCATTAATGACATGGATGAATCATCCATATGACTCACTAATCTCATTCAATGTATATGCCACCTAAACCTCCTTAGTCACCTTCTTCTAGAAGCTTCTCGCGCAATTACGAGAACACCCCTCCTTTCCGCAAAAATACCGAAAAACTTTAGACTGTATAAATCCAATAACCGGATACCAGTAACTGGGTTAAACCAAAGCCGAAACTGTCCGAAAGTCGTACGTGCGAAAACACACGTATGCGTCCGAACCCTTGTCGCAAAACCATACGACCTCTATATCGTTTCGCCTGGAGTAGTGAAACTCTCTGTGTGGGACTCTAAAGACTCGACTACTATGCTGGCAGTGGGTTTAACCACAGACCGCAAGCGGCACTAGCTGTACGTAACGGTCCCCAGGTAGATGTCGATAAGAAGGCCGATGAGGGAACCCATCCGAACTCTTACTGAGTCTGATGTGACAATCTCCATACAGTCCGGTCCGTTCGTCTTAGACTATCGCATATCGGGCCTAGGGGGCGGCAAGCGTCAGTCCCCTAATAGCGGTATAAGTCGTGTCGGAGCGAAGCCCATTACACCCTGAGAAACTACTGGAACCTACCAGCAAATCTCGCTTGCCCTGGCCAGGGACTTTGCGTAATGGCTCTCTGACACAGCGCGATATCAACTCCCAATACTGGGAGAGACGAATCCTGTCTAACCGCCACTGCCTCCAAGTGCTCGGGACTGCACCCAACTGCTACCTGTTTGCACGACTCCTTTGAGCCGTGGTAAGGTAGCAATCTAAGAACAGTGGGACACACTCGAGGCGAAGTAGCAGTGTCAAGTCTGCGGACTATGCTGTACTCATGTCACCTGGGAACTGTTCACTGACGACTGGTATAAAACCAACCAACAGTCCCCTGTGAGTCCTGTCTGGTGTACCCGTAACCTAACGAGCACCTGCATACTATCTCCAGAACGACGTACTGACGGCTGTGGGACAGACCATCTCCCCAACTGGGATGAGAAGCGTACACACTAGTCTACTCCGGAGTATCGATGCTCTGTCTCGATAATCCAACGACCAGGGACCTGAATAAGGATGTGCTTGTAGACTACCCAGCCCCCACTAGTGTGACTGCCATCACAACGCTGGTAGTCAAGCAAGATCCTAAGAGCTCTATCAATACGTATACTCACATATTAAGATAGAAAAACCAAGTAGCATACTACCATGTTTAGCAAGACTGTTATATACATGTGAATATCCCAAGCTTCCATTAAGTAATATACAAACTAGTATGATACAGTAATGGCCTTCTAGGGCATAAACTCTAACAAGCACCTTATGTGATATGGTGTGCTCTATGATGAGTACTACTGAGTTTCTTATTTCCTTTTGTGAGTTATGCACTTGAGAAGCTGCATACCTATTGAATAGGGTTCAAATCAAATCAGTTGCCTACCACTTCATATGTGATATGGAAAGAGAAGAGCCCATATCTTAAGTTTGTTAAGATTTGGGGTTGTCCGGCCTATGTCTAAAAAGCAAAATCCGGACAAGCTCGAGGGAATATCTTTTACCAAACCGAGGAACAAAAGATGTTTTGTTTCTCAACATGCCACCTTTGTGAAAGGGAATTTCTTGTGAAGAAATTAGTGGTCATGAGGTAGAACTGGAAGGAGTTCCTGCTATACAAACTGCAGCTGATGATTTGCTAGAACCAAAGGATTCAATAGAAACCAACGAACCTCAGCCTCTCCGACGATCTAGTAGGGTTCCTCACCCATCTGAGAGATACTTCGGTTTCTCTATGACAGTGGGAGCAAGGATTGCATCATAAGATGATGACCCAACTAGTTTCGAGCTGGCCATCAGGAGTAGGACTCTATAAGAATGGCTGGATGCTTATCGATCTGAGATGGAATCCTTATACACCAACAAAGTATGGACTTTGGTTGCTTTATCTGAAGGGTTAAATTCCCATCAGGAGCAAGTATATCTTGAGAAGATTACTTGGTGTACATGGAAAAGTTGAGACTTTCAACGCTATGCTTAAGTCCATCTAGATCCTACTTGCCACGGCTACATACCATGACTATGATATCTGGTGGTTAGGTGTCATGACTGCTTTTCTAAATGATGTTTCAGAAGAGAACGTCTATAAGTACACAGCCAGAGGGCTTCGTAGATAGTGGGAGCAGCGGAAACCTGTGCAAGATGTTTTATATGATAAAACAGGCATCGCGGAGTTGGAACATCTGTTTTGATGTGGTAGTGAAAGAGTTTGACTTCATCAAAATGGTAGATGAACCTTGTATATACAAAAAGGTAGTAGGGAGTATGGTGGATGATCCTCGTAGAGTACGTGGATGACATACTCTTGATAGGAAAGGAGTTTCCTATGCTACGCTCGGTCGATCTCCGCTTATCACAAGGATTCTCCATATAGGATCAAAGTGATAACTCCTAAATCCTGGGTTTTGGATCTATGAGATAGATCTAATTGGATGTTAGGATACTCACTAGTTGTAGTGAGATGGTATTAATCGATCCTGGGGAGAATCACTGGAAAAGTTCCAGGGTGATAAGGACAAATGAATGTCAGTCGCAGGCATTGTCTTTACCCTCAGTGGAGGGACGGTATGTTGGAAGAGTTCCAAGTTAGATATCGTGACATACTAGACAATTAAAGGCAAGATACATCGTTACCAAAGATGCTACCAAAGAGGCAGTCTGGATACATATAAGTTCATGAGATGAACTTCGCTCCTACCATTGTGTGACAATGGAGTTATGGCTTTAGCCAAGGAACCCCTGTCCCATCAGAAATCCAGATATAATTCTTAGGCAGTATCACCTGATCATGGAGATGGTTGATCTCCAGGGAGATCGAGGTTAGGAGAGTAGACACAGAGGACGACAGCGCAGATCCACTCACAAAGGCCTTTTTTCCCAGTAGACACTTTTATGGGATGGTTGAGTATGAGATACTTCAACCACAGCTAATTGTTGGGTATGTGATACCACAACAGATGGCCCTATTGTAAGTGGGAGATTGTTAGTTATATGTATACCCTAGAGGCCATTACTGTACATACGATGTATATTATCATGGATGCTTGGACATATATAGGGAGGACTTTCTTGCTCGACATGATAGTACGCTATCTGGTTGCACTTTATCTTAACATGTACTCTGATTGTCTCTATGTTACATGTTGATAAAGCCCTTAGGATATGTACTCGACTACTCGGACTATGATGAGATCATACTAGTGGGGCCACGGTAGTCGGCGATTACATCCTATAACTGTTCCTAGTCGAGGGTATATCGAGACAGGGCATCGATACACCAGAGTAGACTAGCCTATACGCATATTGACCCATATGATGGGCGATGGATGATCCCATATCCATCGGTGTTTGACATCAAGGATGGTGTACGGGTGCTCAGTGGAGACTGGGTACACTGGACGGACTCGCCGAGAACTCCCAGATGGTATTATACATCACGTCAGATGGCAGTTCTCCGGTGACACTGTTAATATCAGATTTTTGCATTTTCATACCGCCCAATTTTTATCATATTGCATATCGGTAGATACTCTTGAGACGTGTTTGCTAGTCAATTGCAGGATACAGGTTCTCGGCTCTAAACGGTGAAATTCATGGAAAAACACGACAAAACCCGGGTTCCTGCCAACCACAGATAAAACACGGATCTCCGCTCTTTATCCGTCTGTTGCCACACACCAGTTTAAGAGACAAAATGGCAAATCAATGTCGTTTTCATGCACAAGGCACAATGGCAACACAAGATCCAAGAAATCTACATGGAGCTCGAGGAAATCATGACAAAAAGATCACATCAAAACACCTTTTGCTCAACAGAAATTCTGGAAAAATCGTGAGGAAAATCTGAGAAAAGATATATACCAGACTCATGGACTCAGCAAACTAGGGAACTCTACAAAAATTGGTCACCTAACTCCACTAAAGGGCCGCGGTTCCGCGGCATAAGCAGGCTTAGGCCGCGGATCCGCGGCCGTATAGTGGCGGCAGTTGACCAATTTTTGTGGGTATTTTAGTCTTTCCATTTTAGTTCTGAATGTTGTCCTAGGTTTCCATTTTCCAGCCTATAAATACCCCAGAACCTTGTGAAGCAAAGGGGGCATAATCTTGTATTTTTCTAGGTTTAGAATACTTGTTTCTTCTTCCTCTTCTCATCTCTTCTCCATTGAAAAACTTGTAGTGAGCTTTTGTGAGTGAAGAATGATGAATAAAGAAGTTCCTTTTGTTATTATACTTGTCTTGTTCTCTTATTATTGCTTGTAATTTTCATTTGTTAAGTAGTTGTTGTTATTTCTTGTTGTATCTTTCTTTCTCTTTTCCTTTATCCTTAAAACAACCATAATGCTTACGCTTGATCCTTGCCAAGGTGAGGTCGCAAATAGCTAGTTGTTATCTTCTAATCTCCTTCTTTCTATCATCCTCTTTTGTTTTGTTTTCTTTTCATTATGATGTGTGAGTAGTTTCATACTTGTTAGGGTAGGATAAGGGAAGTTTGAGAGAAGGAAATCTCTCTCACTCTTTCCTTGCCCAACATCTTAAATCGACTCCCGTTAATTGAACCACAATCCGCTCCTTACGGCACCCTATCCTCCATGATAGCGGTGATTCCATAGTGAGACCGGTTGTGGTTGAATTAACCGGAGGTTATGGCTAAGAGCCAAGAACGGACGGACAAGCACCAAAAGGAAAGAACTTAAGCGTTGGAAAGCCTAGCTTATACTCGCAAGTTCCTTCCTAGTCGTGCTAATCCCCGTTGTTGCCGATTACCGTAACACCGATATTAAGAGTGGTAATGAAAGAAGTGAGGGACTCCTAACTCAAACTAACCTAATCCTAACCCTAACAAGCTCTCTTTACATATCATTTCAACACTTATTTAATCACAAACAAATCTGGAAAACTGGACTTAACTCGTTAAAGCATATAGAAAAAGATTCCCATCTCCCTGCGGACGACCCGTACTCAACCGGCTAGCTACAAGCGAAACCGTTTTGATTGCGGTAATTAACTAAACTTGAACACGCAGAATCGCTAATAATCAAATGGCGCCGTTGCCGGGGAGACGGTAGTTTATTTCTTTGTGTAATTTCGGGTTAATTTGTGAATATAACCGAAAAACAAAAAAAAATATACTTTGTAAAAAAATCATTTTGTTATTTTTGATTAGTTTTTGTGCAAGTGTGCAGGAAAATACGAAGTTCAAGTTCAGCGCCAAAGACGAGGGATATACGAAGTTCGAGTTCAGTGCCAAAGACGTGGGAAGATAGACCCACATTTCGCGGCTACACCGCGACGGATCAAAAATGAAGCAAACGGTCTACTGAAACATTCTGGAGCAGATACAGTGAGTAAATAAATATTCAGGACATCCAGACAAGCAGAGGAGACCAAGACCAGCACCTCCACAAAATTTTACAGCCCAACTCCCTGTTCCTGCCGCGGAACCGCGGCATAAGAGGGCTTAGGCCGCTGAACCGCGGCCACTTGGTGGCTTCGTCAACTCATTTTCTCTGTGAGTCTTTCTCTTCTCTCTCCCACTCCTCTGGACTCCAATAAACTGTGTTTTCTGCAGCATTCTTTGCGCAAATTCTCTTCCCCCTTCCAATAAACTGTTCTTGTGCAGGATTCTTTGCGCCGCGCTAAAAATAAAAATTGTTTGCAGTTGATTTGTTACTGCTTTGCATTTATTAATACGGACTTAAGGGGCTTGAAACCAATTCAGATTGGGTGGGGATTTCATCACCCTTCCCAGGACCCCAGAAATCACAAAAAGCATATGCATTGACCATTGTTAAATTAAAAAATACTAGACTCAGCCCTAAGGACTTCGCGCTCAATAGGACAGAGGACTAATTACAAGCATCGGCCGTTTATCCTATCCTGACTTTGCGGTGTCTAGGCAAGTTTGACGAAGGCAGGTGGTTATTTAATTAAGGAACTTCGCGAAAGCGTTGGACAACCTCCCACTTACCTGGCACTTATCTGGCCGCAATTGGCGGAGAAGAGGCGGTTTGAGGTCCTGTTTCTAGTTCTTTGGAACAGTTAGGAGCTGTCTAGTTGACCTAGGTGACCCTAGATCTAGGTGTGATTGTGCATATCTTGTTTGTGATTGCTTAAAACCGTAAATCCGTACATATTTCTGTAAAGCTCTTTCTAAAAAAAAGGAAAAATATCAAAAACTTTTATAAAAACTTGCCCTTTGTCGCCAAAATCCATTTTTCACCCACCACCCATCGCCTTTCTCCATTGACGTTTTCTTACCCTCACCTTCTCCGCTTTGGCTATACTAAACTCGTTTAGTGTATGTCCGCTTGGACTCGAGACACTAACGCCCGTCTAGTCCGCGTTACGTTAGTCGCTACCGACTACGCGATCGACTCAGACGTCGAAACTCCGTCCACTCCTCTTTCACCTTTACCTTTGCCGGCCAACTCTGACGTTGACCGGAATTCTGTTCATACATCTTCACCTTCACCATCACCAACCTCTTCTTCCGCGATGTCAGGATTTAATCCGAACATTTCTTTGACTACCCCTGGATTGGCTCCACCTCCTACGGAGACCAATAACCCACCACCACCACCTGTTGTAGCACCGCAGCGAATCGCGCTCCAGGATCGTTTCTACCCCACCCGTTCTGCACTTCCCACCTGCCTTTCTCTTCCACCGGCCAATGGGGATAATTTTGAAATTAAGCCCCACTTCATCAACATGCTTCCACGATTTCATGGGCTTGAATCTGAAGATGCCTATATCTTCATCAATAAATTTCAAAACGTTTGTGCCATGATGAAAACCACCCAGCTGTCGGACGATGCTATACGTCTATGGGTCATTCCGTTCACTCTATACGATCTTGCTGAAAAATGGCTGTATAGCACCGCTTCCCACTCCATAACCAGTTGGGACGAGTTTGTTAAAGCATTTCTAAAGAAATTTTATCCAAATCATAAAACCGTAAGGATTCACAATGAAATCAACCAATTCTCTCAGCTTCCTCTGGAAGTGCTTTGACCGGTACAAAGACCTTCTTGTTCAGTGTCCTCACCACGGTATAGAGAAATGGCAACTTTGCCAAACCTTATACGAGGGCCTGAACCCAGCAACGAAGCAGTTGTTGGAAACCATCTGTCAGGGCCACTTCCTATCGAAATCTGACAAGGAAGCGTGGCAATTCTTTGACGACCTTGCGGAGCAAACGCTACAATGGGAGAGCACCAGACCGACTTCTTCTTCTTCTACCTCCACTTCTACCGGTCAGTCTAGGGTAGGAATTTACCAACTTGACGTCTCTATTGCGATGAAAGCTTGAATGGCTGCGATAACGAGAAAGCTTGAAGCGATAGAGAGCAAATTTTCTTCTCCTGCTCCTACCCCTGTTCTTCCCCTTCATACCATTTGCGCTTGTTGTTCCGATCCTTCTCACTTGACCGAAGAGTGTCCTTACAATCCACCATCGCAAGGACAGGATCAGGTTAATGCTGCATTTCAGCAAAGACCGAGGAATGATCCATACTCTTCCACCTACAATCCCGGTTGGAGGAACCACCCCAATTTCGCCAGGAATCAGAATCAGAATCAATTCCAAGGCAACAATTTCCAAAGGGCCCCTCCGCCGCAACAACAAGCGCAACAACAAACTCAACAGCAGTTTCAGCAACCCTTCCAACCCCAACCTTTCCAAAATCAGACGAACAACTTTGCACCCAACAATTCTTTTCCACCAAACAACTTTGTTCCGTCAAACAACGATAAGGTTTCCTCGCTCGAACGAAGTCTGGAGGCGTTCGTCAAACAATCGACTCAATCCACCACAAACATCCAGTCTTCCATTCAGTCCTTAGTGCAACACACTGCCGCACACGGGCAAAGCATCAAAACCATCGAGGCCCAGATTGCACAGCTAAATGCGGCCTTAATCGAGCGAGAGAAGGGGAAGCTCCCGTCCCAGCCACTCCCAAATCCCGGTCACCCACAGAATGTACATGTTGCTCTTGAACAACAGAATCATAATGTGAGTGCCGTGACCACATTGAGATCGGGAAGGATGCTGCAAAACAACATTGGCACACGAATCAACGATGACACCCCGGCCGCTTCTTCTTCTTCTTCTTCTTCTTCTCCTGCTTCGTCGTCTTCTGAGCCTATTCTCCGCTCTTCAACAGGCTCTCTTTCCTCTTCTTCTGCTCTGAACGGACCCACTTCTCACTCCACGAAAACACCTGTTCTGGGATCCGTTCCAACTCCACAATCTCCTCCTCCAGCATTGGACTCAACCAATTTTAAAAACGTTCCATTTCCAAACCGGTTGAAGTCCACCAAACAAAATCCACAAATGGAGAAGATTCTAGAGTTATTTAAGCAGGTTAACATTAACATTCCTTTTTTAGATGCTGTCCAACAAGTCCCGTCCTACATGAAAATCTTAAAGGACTTGTGCACGAAAAAGAGGAAGTCTCAGGTACCCAAGAAAGTTTTCTTGGCTAGTGCTGTAAGTGATGCCCTTACCCAATCTTTACCACAAAAACGGAAGGACCCTGGCTGTCCTACGATTTCTATTACCATTGGGGATAAGAACATCAACCGTGCACTATTAGATCTTGGTGCCAGTGTTAACCTGCTTCCGTACTCAGTATACGAGCAATTAGGCGTAGGAGAGCTGAAACCCACGTACTGCACTCTCCAAATGGCCGACCGATCGATCATCCATCCTAGGGGTGAGCTAGAGGATGTGTTAATCAAAGTAGGGGACTTCATATTCCCCGTTGACTTCATTGTATTAGACACACAGCCTGTAGCTAACCCCTGGAATCAAATTCCGGTAATACTCGGTCGCCCATTCCTTGCAACCTCAAATGCTGTGATCAATTGTCGCAATGGTTCGATGAACCTCTCTTTTGGAAACATGACGATTGAACTCAACATTTTTAGGTTGGGGAATCAGCCCGCCGAACCTAATGCTCATATACTGGACGTCTGCTCGATCCAGGAGATCACCCCAGAAGAATGTGAATTCGAGGAGTTTCTGTTTGATCACGATAATCTTGACGCCACTAGTGCGTTCCTCCTCGCACCTGCTGCTGTTTCTGCGCCCGACAACGACTACGAGTGTTTCACGTTCTCGAACGATCTTAGCCACTCACAACCCGAGTTTGAATCCTTCGAATTTCCGGATGAGTTACCTGAACCATCCAGCTCGGTCGCCTACACTGGTTTTGAACCTTTGCTGGAGTCCTTTGAGTTCGAGACCTCTGCACCAATCTTGCCTTCAATCGTTTCACCTCCGACGCTCAAACTTAAGCCTTTGCCGTCTCACCTTAAGTACGCTTACTTAGGTGAGAACGAGACCCTCCCTGTCATCATCTCGGCTTCTCTAGCTCCAGAGCAAGAGAAAGCCCTTCTCGCGGTCTTGCACAGCAACAAGCAAGCTTTTGGCTGGTCTATGGCGGACATCAAGGGGATTAGTCCCCTGATTGTTGAGCATCACATTCATCTGATGGATGATTCCAAACCAGCCCGGGATCCACAAAGACGTCTCAATCCAGTCATGAAAGAGGCTGTGAAGGAGGAGATCGTAAAATGTCTAGATAGTGGTATCATTTACCCTATCTCTGATAGCCAGTGGGTTAGCCCCATTCATGTTGTCCCCAAGAAATCGGGCATCACGGTCATAACCAACGAGGCGAACGAGTTAATCCCTACTCGCACCCAAACTGGGTGGCGAGTATGCATTGATTACAGAAAACTCAACGCCGCAACGCGGAAGGACCACTTTTTGCTACCTTTCATTGACCAAATGCTTGAACGATTGGCCGGACACGAGTACTACTGCTTTCTTGATGGCTACTCCGGCTATAATCAGATTCCCATCGCCGAAAAAGACTAGGACAAGACCGCATTCACTTGTCTTGATGGCTACTCCGGCTATAATCAAATTCCCATCGCCGAAAAAGACCAGGACAAGACCGCATTCACTTGTCCTTTCGGCACGTTTGCATATCGACGCATACCTTTTGGGTTATGCAATGCGCCCGCTACCTTCCAGCGGTGTATGATGGGAATCTTCTCAGACATGGTGGAAAAATTTCTGGAGATTTTCATGGATGATTTCTCCATCTTCGGCGATTCCTTCAACGAGTGTTTGCTGCATCTTAACGCTGTCCTTACCCGATGTAAGGACAAGAATCTCACTTTGAATTGGGAGAAGTGCCACTTCATGGTGCACGAAGGTATTGTCTTAGGACATATCATCTCGCAAAATGGCATAGAGGTTGACAAAGCAAAGATTGAGGTCATTTCCAATCTACCTCCTCCCCGATGCGTCAGAGATATCCGAGCCTTCCTTGGCCATGCCGGTTTCTATAGACGGTTCATCAAGGACTTTAGCAAGATTGCTAGGCCCTTGACTCTTTTACTGGCCAAGGATACGCCATTCGACTTCAACTCGAGCTGTGTGACTGCATTCGAGTCATTGAAACGCTCACTCACTTATGCTCCCGTTCTTTCTTCACCTGACTGGACGCACCCATTTGAGATTATGTGCGATGCATCCGACTTTGCCATTGGTGTTGTCCTTGGACAACACATCAACAAGATGCCGCACGTAATCTATTATGCGAGCCGAACCCTGAACGACGCCCAACTCAATTATACAACAACTGAGAAGGAATTCTTGGCTGTTGTATTTGCTTTAGAAAAGTTCAGGCCCTACCTCATCGGCTCTCCAGTCATTGTCTACACAAACCATTCTGCTCTGCGCCATCTTTTAGCGAAGAAAGATGCAAAATCTCGGCTAATACGTTGGATCCTCTTGCTTCAAGAGTTTGACCTTGTCATTAAGGACAAACGAGGATGTGAAAACGTAGTTGCCGACCATCTCTCACGACTTCCTTCTTCGCCTTCGCTTCCAATTCCGATCAACGACATTTTCCCGGATGAACAGCTCTTGACAGTATCTTCCGAACCCTGGTTCACAGATATTGTGAACTATTTGGCCACGGGATTACTACCGACTGAATGGTCAAGTCAGGACAGACTTCGCTTCTTATCCCAAGTAAAACACTTTTACTGGGACGAACCCTATCTGTTCAAGTACTGTCCCAACCAGATTATTCGTCGGTGTGTCCCTAACGAGGAATTCAAGAGTGTGCTGTCATTTTGCCACGATCAAGCGTGTGGCGGGCATTTTGGCCCCAGAAAGACAGCTGAGAAGATCTTGCAATATGGTTTCTACTGGCCACAACTCTTCAAAGACGCTCATGACTATTGCAAGACTTGCTCCCGGTGCCAACACTTGAGCCGGATATCCCGCAGGAACGAGATGCCGCTCCAACCGATCTTGGTTGTGGAGATTTTCGACGTTTGGGGGATAGATTTCATGGGGCCGTTTCCCAGCTCTTTTGGGAACTTGTACATCCTTCTCGCTGTTGATTACGTCTCTAAATGGGTCGAGGCTGTGCCCAGCCGGACTAACGACAACAAGGTTGTCGTTAGGTTTCTTAAGCAAAACATTTTCTCCCGTTTTGGGCACCCCCGAGCGATCATTAGCGACAATGGAAGTCATTTCTGCAACAAGACTTTCGAGGCCTTGATGCGAAAATATTCCATTAATCATAAGCTCTCTACGTCCTACCACCCCCAAACCTGCGGGCAGGCCGAAGTTTCAAATCGGCAAATCAAGCAGATACTGGAGAAAACGGTTTCCAAGAACCGTAAGGATTGGTCGCTGAAACTCACTGATGCCCTTTGGGCATTTCGAACCGCTTATAAGACCGATCTTGGCATGTCTCCCTATCGGCTTGTGTACGGAAAAGCTTGCCACCTACCTGTCGAAATAGAGCATCGCGCATTTTGGGCGATAAAAGAGCTGAATCTGTCTATCAAAGATGCGGGCAGCCATCGGAAGCTGCAGTTGAACGAATTGAGCGAGCTTAGGGATGAGGCTTACGATAACGCGGTTGTCGTTAAGAACCGAACGAAGGTGTTTCACCATAAACACCTTTTGCGCAAAACTTTCGTACCTGGTCAGCAGGTACTGCTTTACGACACCCGACTTCACTTCCATCCAGGAAAGCTCAGATCTCGCTGGAAAGGGCCGTATTTTGTGCGGAATGTGTATCCGCAGGGCGCTGTGGATTTGGAGAATCCAAAGGACAGTTCATTTTTCAAAGTGAACGGACACCGACTAAAACCGTACCTTAGCGCCGAACCAACATAGGAGCTCCTGGTCTTATAGGAGCCGGTTTACCCTGCATAATCTTCCTCTGCCTACCACCAAACTTCGGTTATCCAGCCAAGAACAGTGGACACTGTTCCAAATAAGTTTGGGGGTATGTATATACCATTTTGTATATATTTGTGGATATTCTTTTTCTTTTTCTTTTCTTTAAAAACAAAAACAAAAAAAAAAAAAAAAAAATTGTGTATCGCTAACCGACAATTTTGACCCTTCAAATGATCTCTTCATGCAATGACAGTGAGGACACTGTCCAGTTTAAGTTTGGGGGTACGCTCGGTACGCATTTCTAACCTTCGCATTCATATGTATATTTTACATCTGCATATTAAAATCCATAAAATCCATAAAAATCTAAAAAATTTCTTAAAATATAAAAACTTTTCTGTCAAGTTAGCTAGTGGGAGGACTCTGATTCAACATTTCGACGGTTTTGTTTGATAAAATAAAAATAACTAAATCTTATTTTTAGATTTTGAAAACCTGAAAGATAACTCTCCTTTGAAGTTAACTATAGCTGATATACGTCTTTACATCACACTACACGTGTCGTGAGTTTTTGGAAATTAGATGACAAGTCTTTTATGTCTAAAAACTTTTAAATGGATAAATGAATTTCTGAGGATCAAATAGGTTTGTTCGGAAATAAGTAATATCAAGAATAGTTTATGAAGTGAGTGAATATGAAGGAATGTTATTGATGCCTTAATTGGAACTAAGTCTGAAAAATAACCCATCTGGAACTTGATTGGAATGATTACACACCAAAACCCACTAAACACGTCTTTTATCCACAAAAAAAAATAATAATTGAACTGCCGGCTATATTTCCGTTCGTATTGAATCATCATGATTTTCACGCCAAACTGTCTTTTGTTTTTGGATCTAGGTAACTTGAGTAATTAAGTCCGCTGGGGTGTTTCTACACCTAATGCCCTAAAGCCAACTGGTTTGGGTGCATTGGCCCAAAGCTCGCTAAGAAGCCTAGAAAGTCCAGATTAAAACAAAGTCAAGCAAGTGTTCTCTCCGAGTTAAAATTCCTAACGGTTCTTTGTGTGAGAATAATTTTGATAAAAGACAGGCTTTTATAAAAAAATTTAGCGGAGATATGAAGGTTTTATTCTATGATAAAGACTATTGCACGTTCACAGAGGTGTGTATGAAATGAAAACAAGAAGAAGGTGGAGTGAAAAATAAGACCTAGTTTCCTGTTAAGGAAGATAGAAATTCTAAAGTTGAAACTTTACTGGAAAACGAAACTTGAAAAATGCTTAACTCTTTATAAAACTTATGTGATCCTTTCAAAAATTTTATCTGGGCTTTATTGTGTGACATGATGACGTAAATCGATCCTTCTGGAAACTTAACGACACTATTTGCACTGCACGTAAAGACATATAAAATCAGTAGTTAAATAAGAAGCGAGGTGTGAAAAAATAAAGGTTTGATAGTCTAGACTTGGGATCATAGAATTTTTATTTTCTGAAACAAAACTTTAGGGTTTGAATCTTAGTTATTTTACAAAAAGTAGCTTGACCGGATTTTGTGGGTAGTATCCGGTGAAAACCCTCAGGAGACAACACTCCTCCTACTAGGGACACCTAGAGGTTTAACGGCTTGTTGCACAAGCTCAGTGCAATCGCGTTCCCTGCGAAAGTGAGGTTAGGAAATTTTTGGTGAATAAATTGGCTTTGCTCGGGACGAGCAAATGATAAGTTTGGGGGTATTTGTTCATATCAGATTTTTGCATTTTCATACCGCCCAATTTTTATCACATTGCATATCGGTAGATACTCTTGAGCCGTGTTTGCTAGTCAATTGTAGGATACAGGTTCTCGGCTCTAAACGGTGAAATTCATGAAAAAACACGACAAAACCCGGGTTCCTGCCAACCACAGATAAAACACGGATCTCCGCTCTTTATCCATCTGTTGCCACACACCAGTTTAAGAGACAAAATGGCAAATCAATGTCGTTTTCATGCACAAGGCTCAATGGCAACACAAGATCCAAGAAATCTACACGGAGCTCGAGGAAATCATGACAAAAAGATCACATCAAAACACCTTTTGCTCAACAGAAATTCTGGAAAAATCGTGAGGAAAATCTGAGAAAAGATATATACCAGACTCATGGACTCAGCAAACTAGGGAACTCTACAAAAATTGGTCACCTAACTCCACTAAAGGGCCGCGGTTCCGCGGCATAAGCAGGCTTAGGCCGCGGATCCGCAGCCGTATAGTGGCGGCAGTTGACCAATTTTTGTGGGTATTTTGGTCTTTCCATTTTAGTTCTGAATGTTGCCCTAGGTTTTCATTTTCCAGCCTATAAATACCCCAGAACCTTGTGAAGCAAAAGGGGCATAATCTTGTATTTTTCTAGGTTTAGAATACTTGTTTCTTCTTCCTCTTATCTCTTCTCCATTGAAAAACTTGTAGTGAGCTTTTGTGAGTGAAGAATGATGAATAAAGAAGTTCCTTTTGTTATTATACTTGTCTTGTTCTCTTATTATTGCTTTTAATTTTCATTTGTTAAGTAGTTGTTGTTATTTCTTGTTGTATCTTTCTTTCTCTTTTTCTTTATCCTTAAAACAACCATGATGCTTACGCTTGATCCTTGCTAAGGTGAGGTCGCAAATAGCTAGTTGTTATCTTCTAATCTCCTTCTTTCTATCTTCCTCTTTTGTTTTGTTTTCTTTTCATTATGATGTGTGAGTAGTTTCATAATTGTTAGGGTAGGATAAGGGAAGTTTGAGAGAAGGAAATCTCTATCACTCTTTCCTTGCCCAACATCTTAAATCGACTCCCGTTAATTGAACCACAATCCGCTCCTTACGGCACCCTATCCTCCATGATAGCGGTGATTCCGTAGTGAGACCGGTTGTGGTTGAATTAACCGGAGGTTATGGCTAAGAGCCAAGAACGGACGGACAAGCACCAAAAGGAAGAACTTAAGCGTTGGAAAGCCTAGCTTATACTCGCATGTTCCTTCCTAGTCGTGCTAATCCCCGTTGTTGCTGATTACCGTAACACCGATATTAAGAGTGGTAATGAAAGAAGTGAGGGACTCCTAACTCAAACTAACCTAATCCTAACCCTAACAAGCTCTCTTTACATATCATTTCAACACTTAGTTAATCACAAACAAATCTGGAAAACTGGACTTAACTCGTTAAAGCACATAGAAAAAGATTCCCATCTCCCTGCGGACGACCCGTACGCAACCGGCTAGCTACAAGCGAAACCGTTTTGATTGCGGTAATTAACTAAACTTGAACACGCAGAATCGCTAACAATCAGACACCGGTACAGAGTAGTCTGTGTTGGATATATGTATGCCCTAGAGGCCATTATATGATAGTGGATGTATCTGTACATGTATATATAAATATATATTCAGTGTACATTCTTGCTCGACATGATAGTATGCTATCTGGTTCTACTTTATCTGACATATTGATTTGATCATGCTTTTATTCATTCATACATGCTGATAAAGCCCTGAGGATATCGGCTTGACTACAGTGATTATGATAGAGATCATACTAGTGGGACATCTGTAGTTTATAAGCATATCCTGAAATGTCCCTAGTCGGAGGTGTATCGAGACGGGGTATCGATATACCAGAGTAGACTAGCGTATATGATACTTGACCCATATGATGGGCGATGAATGTTCCCACATTAATCGATGTTTGACATCGAGATCATATACGGGTGCTCAGTGGTGATTGGGTACACTAGACGGACTCACCGAGAACTCCTATATGGAATTATATCTATCGTCGGATAGCAGTTCTCAGGCGACACTGGTGCAGGTTAGTCTATAGACCCGAGATCGTCATAGAGTCTTGTGTGTTCTCCCACTGTACTTTGATTACCACCCTACCACGGCTCTACTGAGTCGTGCAAACAAGTGGCCGTTGGGTACAGTCCCGAGACACGCGAAGGCGATGAGTGATAGGAGCGGTTTAGTCTCTCCCGGTATTGGGAGTTGATGTTGTGCTGTGCTCGACTGGTTATATCAGTAAGTCCCTGGCCAGGGCTGCTGAGATTTACTGATAAGTGTTATCAGTAGTTTCTCGATCTGTTATAGACCATTCACCGGCATGACTTATTGAGTTATTGGGGTCGATGTTACCATCCATAGGCTCGATATGCAGCATATCTGACGAAGAGACCGGACTGTACGGTAGTGTTGCCTGTTGGCTCGACGGGAGTTGTAGCAGGTTCGCTTGTTTTCTTCTGATCGCTAAATACCCGGGTGGCCGTTATGTTTAGCTGACCGCTTGCGGCTTGGGGGTGCTTGATATGATCATCACCCACTGTCGGCGTATTGACGAGTCTTAGAGTCCTACAAAGGAGTTACCTAGTCCAGGCGAAACGTTGTGGTGCGCGTATGCGATATGCGTATGGACCCGGTTAAAATGCGTGTATAGGATACCGTATATTGATCGGGCGGCTTGCTTTTCGTGGGGTCAAATGTGATATGGCCGGATTGATAAATCAAGTGTTGATTTATCATTTAACCATTAGTTTCTCACTAGAAATCCTTTCTTGTATTTGATGGATGTATGCATGCATGTATGTTTTCTTTTTAGATTCATGCACATATGGATGTGCATACACACATACATACATACATCATCCTTCATGGTTGATTACACATTGAAAATGGTGGCAATATAAGACTCACACCATGGTTTAAATATATGGATTATTATTTACTTTTTGTTAAAACAAAAGAAAAGAAGAAAAGGATAATTCATGGTTTGTTTCTACATCCTTCCTTAACCTAACCATGCTCACCTACTTCTAACCATGGATTAACCTTCTCTTTGTGTTTTAACTCAAATTAAATAATATCTTAAATATTTAAACATGGTTTGAGATGAGAAGTGATATATATATATATATATATATATATATATATATATATATATATATTTTTTTTCATTTTCTTTTCAAGGGTTAATCTTTTACTCTTGTTCAAAGAAAAGCCATCATCTTCTTCTTCCTTCCTCTTTTTCTCTCTAGACTTTTGTAGTGAGCAAAATACTTAACAAGATAGGATTTTGAAGTGAGAATAAGAACCACAATATCATTCTACACAAGTCTAGCCTACTTGTTTAGAGTGTTAGCTTCATTTCATTCTCTTGGAAAAGTGAAGTTGTTAGCTTGGACAAGGAGCTTCGGGTGGATCGTCGTGGACACTAGAAGACCTCAAGCGAACCTTCTTCCAACCCTCAAGTGGCCAAGGAGTCTAGCCTAGGGAGCTACAAAGACTTTTGTAGTGAGCAAAATACTTAACAAGATAGGATTATGAAGTGAGAATAAGAACCACAACATCATTCTACACAAGTCTAGCCCACTTGTTTAGAGTGTTCGCTTCATTTCATTCTCTTGGAAAAGTGACGTTGTTAACTTGGACAAGGAGCTTCGGGTGGATCATCATGGACACTAGAAGACCTCAAGCGAACCTTCCTCCAACCCTCAAGTGGCCAAGGAGTCTATCCTAGGGAGCTACAAAGGTTGTACTCTCGAAACCCTAGTCTTTGTTACCTTTAAAGTTTTGAAACCCTAATTTTCTAGGATAGATCCTTTGTATGCTTACTTAGCACCATAAAAATCTAATCTTTGTGACATGTGATGCTTCCAATCCTTTCATAGGGTGCTAGGTAAACCTAACATTGGTATCAGAGCCGACCTAGAACATTAGGCGACACTTTTACGAAGCAAAAACTCCGATTGGATCAAAATACAGCATTTCGGGACCCTCTCTGGACATTTTTCAAAATCCGTTGTTTTTCAGAATTAAAAATACTTAAAAAATACAGCAGGAAAAATATAAGACAAACCCTGAAAAATGAAGCAGTGAATAGTAAATCCTGCCGCGGAACCGTGGCAAAAGCTTGCTTAGGCCGCGACTCCGCGGCCGTATAGGTGATTCACTGGCTCGTTTTTACATGGTTTTTCTCCTTCCTGCTTGTGTACATTTTTGGGTATGTTTAATCTGAATCTAGTACTGAATATTCTGGAGATGGTTTTGGACTCGACAATTCGATCGGAATTTTCATTTCGTGGCTTTTCCGGGTAAATTAGAAAGTATTGAAGTGTTCGAACGAGTATCATTTGCTCACCTTTTACGGGGTTTAAATCTTTCGGAGATACGTGCAAGTTTTGTGGTGGACCCTCTAGAAGACAACAAACCTTAACTCGATTATGTGACCGTCTTGAACTGCCCTTTGAACCTTAGGGTTTGGGGCAGTACGGCGTGCCACATGTGAGGCGTTGGCTTGACCCTTCTACGGCTGGACCGCTACTACTGTGTCACACTCCGGATTTTTTGAACTCCGCTCAAGTGTTAAGCTTTAGGGAATTTGGGGTATTTGAACATTCGGTCGAAAACTTTAATACTGTCTATTTATCTGGAATGTGATACAGTATGTGGAATTCATATAGTTTAGGCATGAAATACGAAGTATGTGATATTTCGCATTTATGATGTCTAAAGAGAATATGGATTCCAAATATTGTAGTTTTACACTTTCTTTTCTGTGACCGTAAGTGTAGTATGTTCGATATCGCCGGTTTCGTTGCTATACATCAACGACAATCGGGGTACACATACTTACTTACGTTGATGATATATGATATTATGTGTTGCTGAGTTATAATGTGCAGGATTGTCGCGATCGAATAGCCGGGGGGTTTTATGTGAGATGAGAGTTTTATATTTTCATTCATGTAAATTCAAATGTAATGTAATATTCTTTTATTTGGGGAACTTACGGGTTGAGATTGATGCCACCAGTATTGTATATTATTTACTTTTCCGCATTAGGATGGACCCAAGGAGGGGACCACAGGTGACCGGGTTCTGGGGTTCAGTGGGAGGCCATCTCGAGGAGTCGAGACCGGGTCTCCTAAACTCCAGAATTGGTACGGTCGCTTGCCGCTCTCGTAGGGGTCCAGGGTGTGGGCTTGGCTATTCATCGCGACTGTGGAATCCGTATTTTCTATTTTGGCTAAATACTAAATACGGACGTCCTGGTATATCCCACATTATATATATGTTTCTGCTGCCTGTGTTCTGAGATATCTGAGACGAATGATATATTATATATGAGATATATAGTAGACATTGCTTATGTTTTACACCCGCGCTAGTCCCGTCCCGGTATGCCGTTAGTTAAGTAACCTAACGGTGCATAACGGAACATTGCGGCGAATGCGGATGGCATAAGCGTACGTGTTATTTTCGTATCTTTTCTTTGATTGGCTTAAGGACTTAAATGATGGGATTACATTAATATGATTAATGTAAAGAAAATAAACTTAAATAGATGTTGTAGAATCAGATTTGAAAACCACTCGGCTCTTTATGAAAAAGCTATATTTCAAAACTGCGGAGCACAAGCCACTCCTTTTGAAAACCATTTGATTCTACGACGATATCAAGTTCAAAGCGTTAAAGATTTTCTTAAAAATCATCCGCAACCCTCCGTCATTTTAGGAAGTAGAGTACTTAGTATTCGTGCTACATTTGTTGACTTTAGTTAAGGCGTAGTGTACGGTAGCTAAGTGATGTCTTCCTACACTGCATATGATGCAGATTAATTAGGACATTCATGCGACTTTGTTGACCATAGTTAAGGGTCATATGGGTGGGTCTAATTGATCAAGAAATGACGGGTAGAACTTGACTGGTACTTATGATTTGTTGACCATAGTTAAGGTCATAAGTACTAGGGGTAAAAAAATCACATCGGGGATTTCAAGTGTTGAGATTTGCAATGAGATTGCATACCTTCCATATGATGGTTGGATCCCGATCCCACTGTGGGCAATAGTTGCTCCTAGGAGAGTTTTGCAGTTTACAATTAGCTAACTCATTAGGTGTCTAGAAAGGTGTTAACGGGGCTACGCCTCTGGGAAAATGAGGTTTACTTTAATTAGGTCCGTGCGAAAGCACGGGGAACCTCCCTCAAGTACCGACACTGGCCTGGCTGAACGGTTAGCGAAGTTGTAGACTATAATTAATTCTGGCTAGTTTTCTTTTTAAGGTTTGAAATAAAAAATTGATTAAAGCAGTGGGAGACATCGATTAGACAAGATAATAACCAATCTGATCTATGCAAGAGCTTTCGCTGAGTGTATTCTTTTCTCTCTCTTAATGGCAGATACCAATGACTGGACTCAAGCTTCTACTAGATAAAAACAAACTGAATGGGACCAATTATAAAGACTGGCTGAGGAATCTGAAAATAGCCTTGACTTATGATAAAGTATCATATGTCCTCACGGCTTCAGCCCCGCCCACCCCAGGTCCAAAATCCTCAGTTGCGGACATTGAAGTCTGCAAGACATGGGACGCTGACTGTGTCACGGCCAAATGCCTCGCGCTTGCATCGATGGACAATACACATCAAAAGCAGCACGAGAATATGGACATTCAAACCATATTCCTCCATACAAAGGAGTTGTATGGAGAGCAATCCCGCGTATTACGATACGAAGCATCAAAGAAATTGTTTCAGATGCGAATGGCCCCTGGCACACCGGTAGGAGACCATGTTCTGAAGATGATAGCTCTTATAGAAGAGCTTGAGGACCTAGGATGGACAATGGACAATGAACAATATACAGATATTATTCTGTAGTCCCTCCCCTCCACCTTTGCTCAGTTCATAGTTAACTTCAACATGCACGGCATGCAGAAGGAGCTACCTAAACTCCTTAATATGTTAAGGAGTGCAGAGAGCACTATGAAATCAGTAAAAACTCCCGTTATGACTATTGGACAATCTTCCTCTTCTCGCCCAAAGGCTAAGGCCAAGGGAAAGAAAAAGAAGAAGCCCACCAATCCTAAGGGTGGAGTTAAAAAGGTGAAGGGAAAGGAAAAGTCCAAAGCTAGAGACTCAGGAAAAGGTGAATGTTTTCATTGCCACAAGACAGGACATTGGAAGCGCAACTGTACGGAGTACTTGAACCTCAAGAAGAAGCATGGGGATGCTTCCGCTTCAGGTGTGTTTGTGACAGAAAACTGTTTTTCAATAAACTCTGCTTCCTGGGTATTAGATACCGGTTCAGGTTCTCACATTTGCAATTCTATGCAGGGGCTGAGAAATAGCAAAGTTTTGAAGACAGGTGACCATACTCTCCGTGTTGGAAATGGTTCCAATGTACATACAGTCCCAGTGGGAGAGTATCACTTGGGGTTGCCATCTGGGTGTATATTAGTTTTGAACCTATGTTATTTTGTACCAAGTATGCTATGTAATATAATATCTGTTTCTTTGTTAGACAATGAAGGATATAATTTTGTATTGCAGAACAATGTTATGAACATTCACCTAAATCAAATGTTGGTTGGGTATGGTACACTTAATAACGGGATATACGTCCTAAATCAACACACAGTTTTCAGTATACAACACACTAAGAAAAGAAAACTTTCAGAAATAAATGAATTCTTTCTTTGGCACTGTAGACTTGGTCATATTAATGAAACAAGACTAAACAAGTTACACAAAGATGGATATTTAAACACTTTTGAATATAAATCTTATGCGACTTGCCAGTCTTGTATCAAGGGTAAAATGACCAAAACTCCGTTTACCGGACACGGAGAAAGAGCTACCGAGCTCCTAGGACTCATACATAGTGATGTATGTGGTCCAATGTCTACACAGGCTAGAGGCGGTTTTTCTTACTTCATTACGTTCACTGACGATTTCTCAAGATTCGGTCATGTATTTTTATTAAAGCACAAGTCCAAAGCTTTCAAGAAATTCATTGAATATAAACAAGAAGTAGAAAAACAAACCGGCTTGAGTATCAAGATGCTTCGATCAGATCGAGGTGGGGAATACCTTAGTACAGAATTTGCAAACTTCCTAAAAGAGAATAGGATTCTCTCTCAGCTCACTCCTCCTTACACACCACAGCACAACGGTGTGTCTGAACGACGGAATAGGACCCTATTAGATATGGTCTGATCCATGATGAGTGATGCTGAGTTACCCGTCTCATTTTGGGGGCATGCATTGGAGACTGCAGCGTTTCTACTGAACAGGGTTCCAACCAAAACCGTGTCTACCAAGCCATATGAGATATGGCATGGGAAGAGACCATCTCTTAAGAGAATTAAGATTTGGGGTTGCCCGGCCTATGTTAAAAAGCAGAATCCGGACAAACTCGAGACACGGTCAGTCATGTGTAATTTTGTGGGGTATCCAAAGAATTCTTATGGATATCTATTCTACCACAAAGAGGAACAAAAGGTGTTTGTTTCTCAGTATGCCATATTCTTAGAAAAAGAGTTTTTCACAGATAAAGATGATGGCAATGTGGTAGATCTAGAAGAGGTTCTAGAGACACAAACTACAAATGACGACTTGGTTGAACCGGCTGTTGCAATAGAAACTGAAGAAGCTCAGCCACTCCGTAGGTCTGGTAGGACTTCTCGCCCACCGGAGAGGTACTACGGTTTCCTCATTGATGGTGACGGAGAAGACTGTATCATGGATGATGATGATCCTACCAGTTTTCAGCAAGCTATCACGAGTGGTGACTCTGTGAAGTGGCTGGATGCCATGAGATCCGAAATGGAGTCTATGTACACCAACAAAGTATGGACTTTGGACATTGTACCCCCTGGGGTAAAACCTGTGGGATGCAAATGGATCTTTAAAAGAAAGATTGGTGTAGATGGCCAGGTAGAGACCTATAAGGCAATACTTGTGGCGAAAGGTTTTCGTCAAAGACCAGGTTTGGACTATGACGAAACTTTTTCGCCCATAGCCATGCTTATATCCATTCGAATCCTACTTGCTATTGCTGCTCACTACGACTATGAAATCTGGCAGTTGGACGTTAAAACAGCATTTCTAAATGGAGATTTAGAAGAATGTGTTTATATGGATCAGCCAGAGGGCTTCATTGACAGTGGGAGCAACGGGAAAGTATGTAGATTTCTTAAATCCATATATGGGTTAAAGCAGGCATCTCGGAGTTGGAACATCTGTTTCGATGATGTTATCAAAGAGTTTGATTTCATCAAAAATCCAGATAAACCCTGTGTTTATAAGAAGGCTGTAGGAAGAGCTATCACATTCCTCGTATTGTACATGGATGACATTCTTCTGATAGGAAATGATATTCCTATGCAACAGTCGGTCAAATCTTTCTTATCACTAAGGTTCTCCATGAAGGACCTGGGTGATGCCACATACATCCTGGACATAAGGATCTATAGGGATAGATCCAAAAAGTTATTGGGATTGTCCCAAACCAGGTACATCAACACCATCCTAAAAAGGTTTAGTATGGAAGACTCCAAGCGGGGTGCTTTACCCGCTTGCCATGGAGTCACTCTCTCCAAGGATTCTTGTCCAAAGACCGATGAAGAGAGAGCTCGCATGAGCATTATACCCTATGCTTCAGCAGTAGGATCTATAATGTATGCGATGTTATGTACACGCCCAGATGTAGCTTATGCACTTAGTGTTGTAAGCAGGTATCAATCCAACCCAGGGAAGAACCACTGGACAGCTATGAAGAACATTCTTAAGTACTTGCGAAGGACTAAAGAATTGTTCTTGGTGTATGGTAATGCAGATCTCCAAATGGAGGCCTTTACCGATTCGAGCTTCCAGAGCGATAAGGACGACAGCAAATCTATCTCAGGGTTTGTATTTACCCTCAATGGAGGGGCGATAAGTTGGAAGAGTTCCAAACAGGATACCATTGCAGACTCTACGATGGAGGCTGAGTACATTGCTGCAAATGATGCCACCAAGGAAGCCGTCTGGATGAGGAAGTTCGTCTCGGAGCTAGGAGTAGTTCCAACCATTATTGATCCAATACCATTGTATTGTGATAATAATGGGGCTATGGCGTTAACCAAGGAGCCCAGATCCCATCAGCGGTCCAGACACATCCTGAGGCGCTTTCATTTGATCCAGGGGATTGTAGATCGCCGTGAGATCGAGATTAAGAGAGTAGACACAAAGAATAACACCGCGGATCCACTCACCAAGGCCCTCCCCCAGCCGCAGCATGAGCGACTTTTTTAGATGTTGGGTATGAGATACGCCAATAACTAGCCTTAGTGCAAGTGGGAGATTGTTGGATATATGTATGCCCTAGAGGCCATTATATGATAGTGGATGTATCTGTACATGTATATATATATATTCAATGTACATTCTTGAATAAAAGCATGATCAAATCAATATGTCAGATAAAGTAGAACCAGATAGTATGCTATCTGGTTCTACTTTATCTGACATATTGATTTGATCATGCTTTTATTCATTCATACATGCTGATAAAGACCTGAGGATATCGGCTTGACTACAGTGATTATGATAGAGATCATACTAGTGGGACATCTGTAGTTTATAAGCATATCCTGAAATGTCCCTAGTCGGAGGTGTATCGAGACGGGGCATCGATATACCAGAGTAGACTAGCGTATATGATACTTGACCCATATGATGGGGGATGAATGTTCCTACATTCATCGATGTTTGACATCGAGATCGTATACGGGTGCTCAGTGGTGACTGGGTACACTGGACGGACTCACCGAGAACTCCTATATGGAATTATATCTATCGTCGGATAGCAGTTCTCAGGTGACACTGGTGCAGGTTAGTCTGTAGACCCGAGATCGTCATAGAGTCTTGTGTGCTCTCCCACTGTACTTTGATTACCACCCTACCACGGCTCTACTGAGTCGTGCAAACAGGTGGCTCTTGGGTACAGTCCCGAGACACGCGAAGGCGATGAGCGATAGGAGGGGTTTCGTCTCTCCCGATATTGAGAGTTGATGCTGTGCTGTGCTCGACTGGTTATATCAGTAAATCCCTGGCCAGGGCTGCTGAGATTTACTGCTAAGTGTTATCAGTAGTTTCTCTATCTGTTATAGACCATTCACCTGTAGGGTTCCTAGGCATCCTAATGAGGTCTCACAAGGCATCAACCATGCCAATTTCAAATTTAAACGGTGCCGAGAAACCCTAGAACGGATCGTTGGCTAGATTTCTAGGCGAACAAAGTAACTAGTTAACACTTAACTACAAGTAAACGGAAATACAACCTTTGTAGATCCGGCGCTCCACCTCCATAGCTCCGCAACGAAGTCCCCTCGCTGTCCAAATGAATTCCCGGGCTCTAGCGTCGGCTTCGTCGGAGAAATGGTGAGCTAGGTCGTCGATGTCCATGCAGAAGATGATCTACGTCGAGGCATCGCTAGATCAAGCTCCACCTTCACCAAGACATGAAAACTTGTGAAGGAAACACCCTATACTACTTGGCAAGAGGTAGAGGATGAAGAAATAGGAAGTGGGTTCACTTTAGAATTGGATTTCTCACTCATTTTCACATTCCACCATTGTTGGTAGAAAGCTTTCTTCAAGGTTGAAGATGAAGAAGATGAAGATAATGATATGATAAGTTATGATAAGAATAATCAAAATAGAAAAAGAAAATGAATTCTTATCATAACTTTAACCATGGTAAAGTGTAGAGAAATGACTAAGGTTAAAAGAATGGTTAGGGTTAAGCTTGAAGACAAAATGGTCATATGGTCAAAGCTTCATGAAGCTTCATCAAGCTTCATGAAAGAAAGAAAGAATGATAACCATTTTGTTTTCTTTTGTCATTTCATTTTAATCCAAATAAAAAGATAAATGAATGGACAAATAAATAGAAACCTTAACCATTTACTTAACCTAGGTTTAATTCTTTACACTAACCAAAGTTGCATGCATCATCAAACATGATACAATCAAGTGCACAAAAAAATATATCGCATATACAATGCGCACATCCGAGTGAGAAAATCCATCTTAAGTGAACCGATACTAGTTAATTCAAAGTAATATATCAAATATATAATTATGCATTAAATTATTAAATCAACACTTGATTTAATGATCCGGTCATATCGCATATAACCGACTGGTATCCAATGTATCGGTTTATCGAATCAATCCTTGATTCGATAACTAGGGTATATCGCATATAACCTAATCAATACATTCATCGCGAGAATGGAATACGGTATCACATACACGCATTATTCTCGGTCCCGCACATATCTTATATGCGCTCCTATTTCGTTTCGCTTGAACCAGGAAACCTCTGTGTAGGACTCTAAAGACTCGTCAATACGCCGGCAGCAGATGATGATCATATCAAGCACCCACAAGCCGCAAGCGGTCTGCTAAACGTAACGGCTACCCGGGTATTGAGCGATCAGAAGATCGACGAGCAAGCCCGCTCACACTCCTGTGAATCCAACCAGTAACACTTCCGTACAGTCCGGTCTGATCGTCTGATATGTCGCATATCTCGCCTAGGGGTGGTAAACGTCAGACCCCAATAGCTCGATAAGTCGTGTCGATATGAGGTCTATAACAATTTGAGAAACTACCGGTAACACTTACCAGTAAATCTCAGCAACCCTGGCCAGGGATTTCCTGTTATAGCCAATCGAACACAGCGCAACATCAACTCCCTATACTGGGAGAGACGAATCCCCTCCTATCGCTCATTGCCTCCATGTGACTCGGGACTGTACCCAAAAACCACCGTTTTGCATGCCCTCTTGGACGTAGTAAGATGGAAATCAAAGCACAGTGGGAACCACACAAGACTCTATGACGATCTCGGGTCAACAGACTACTCTGTACCAGTGTCACCAGAGAACTGCCATCTGACGTGAGGTATAATACCATCTGGGAGTTCTCGGCGAGTCCGTCCAGTGTACCCAGTCTCTACTGAGCACCCGTATATCATCTCTGATGTCAAACACCGATGGATATGGGATCATCCATCGCCCATCTGTATGGGTCGAGAAGGTATACGCTAGTCTACTCTGGTATATCGATGCCCCGTCTCGATATACCCACAACTAGGGACTGTGAAGGATGTACTTATGGACTACCATGTCCCCACTAGTATGATCCGCATCATAGTCCAGGTAGTCAAGTACACATCCTAAGGGCTTTACCAACATGTAACAGAGAGACAATCAGTATACACGTTAAGGTAAAGAGCAACCAGATAGCATACTATCATGTCGAGCAAGAAAGTCCTCCCTATATATGTCCCAGCATCTACTACAATATACATCCTATGTACAGTAATGGCATCTAGGGCATACATATAACTAACAATCTCCCACTTGCACTAGGGCCATCTGTAGCAGTGGTTGCAGTATCTCATACTCAACCATCCCATAAAAGTCTCTCTCTGGGAATAGGCCTTCGTGAGTGGATCCGCCGTGTTGTCCTCTGAGTCTACTCTCCTAACCTCGATCACCCTGGAGATCAACCATCTCCATGATCAGGTGATACTGCCTTAGAATATGTCTGGATCACTGATGGGACATGCGTTCCTTGGCATATGCCACTACTCCATTGTCACACAATGGGAGGAACATAGTTCATCTCATGAACCAATATACACCCAAACAGCCTCTTTGGTAGCATCTTAAGTAGCGATGTATCCTGCCTTTATCGTCTAGTATGTCACGGTATCTAGCTTGGAACTCTTCCAACATACCGTCCCTTTTGAGGGCAAAGACAATGCCTGTGACTGACATTCAGTCGTTCTTATCACTCTGGAACACTTCCAGCGATTCTCCCCAGGATCAATTGATATCATCTCACTACAACTAGTGAGAATCCTAACATCCTAATTAGATCTATCTCATAGATCCAAAACCCAGGATTTAGGAGGTATCATTTTGATCCTATATGGAGAATCATTATGATAAGTGGAGATTGACCGAACGTAGCATAAGAAACTCTTTTCTTATCAAGAGTATGTCATCCACGTACTCTACGAGGATCACTACCATACTCCCTACTACCTTTTTGTTTATATAAGGTTCATCTACCATTTTGATGATGTCAAACTCTTTGACTAATTCATCAAAACAGATGTTCCAACTCCGCGATGCCTGCTTTATCAAATAAAGCATCTTGCACACGTTTCCGCTGCTCCCACTGTGTACGAAGCCCTCTGGCTGTGTACTTATAGACGCTCTCTTCTAAATCATCATTTAGAAAAGCAGTCAAGACACCCAACCACCAGATATCGCAGTCATGGTATGTAGCCGTGACAAGTAGGATCTGGATGGACTTAAGCATAGGCACTGGAAAAGGTTTCATCATTATCCTCGCCTGGTCGATGACGAAAACCTTTAACAAGTCTAGCTTTGAAAGTCTCAACTTTTCCATGTACACCAAGTAATCTTCTCAAGATATACTTGCTCCTGATGGGAATTTAACCCTTCAGATATAGCAACCAAAGTCCATACTTTGTTGGTGTATAAGGATTCCATTTCAGATCAATAAACATCCAGCCATTCTCACAGAGTCCTACTCCTAATGGCCAGGTCGAAACTAGTTGGGTCATCATCTCATGATGCAATCCTCGCTCCCACTGTCATAGAGAAACAGAAGTATCTCTCAGGTGGGTGAGGAACTCTACTAGATCGGCGGAGAGGCTGAGGTTCGTTGGAATCTACTGAATCCTTTGGTTCTACCAAATCATCTGCTGTAGTTTGTATAGCTGGAACCTTTTCAGTTCTACATAACTGACCTTGCCTCGAGTTTGTCCGGATTTTGCTTTTAGACATAGGCCGGACAACCCCAAATCTTAACTAGCTTAAGACATGGGCTCTTCCCTTTCCATATCGCATATGAAGTGGTAGGTAACTGATTTGATTCGAACCTATTCAATAGGTATGCAGCTTCTCAAGCGCCTAACTCCCAAAAGGAAACATGTAACTCAGTATTACTCATCATAGAGAACACCTTATCACATAGGGTGTAATTGCTCCACCCCGATATACCATCGTGCTATGGTGTAATCAGATGAGTAATGCTGAGAGAGAATCTCATTCTCCTTTAGAATAGTCCAGGAATTCCATGCACAAGTATTCTCCTCCCTGATCTCATCATAGGACATAATACTTATACCCGTATTTTGGTTCTCTACTTCTCGCTTATATTCTGTGAATATCTCAAAAGGCTCGGATTCATGTTTCAACAGGAACATATGTCTGAATCTTGAGAGATTATCAGAGAATGTAATGAAGTATAAAGAACCGGTCTTGGCATGTGTAGACAGGGGACCTTACATACATCAACATGTATCATCCCAAGAGTTTACTAACTCTTTCTCTGTTTCCAATAAACAGAGCTGTGGTCATCTTATCTTTGTGACATGACTGGCGAGTTTCACAAGATGTAAATTCAAACTGATTTAAATATGCATCTAAATGTAACTTCAGCTAGTCGGATCACATTGATATGACCTAGTCTACAATGCCTCAAGAAGGACTCGTTCATTTCTGAACTCTTCCTCTTGTGTGTGTTCCGTATACTAAGAACTGTAGATTGAATTAGAAAATCAACGCTTTTAGATAACGTGCCTGAACCGATCAACTTTTGATATAGGAAATGTTCAAAACATTATCCAACAATACAAAATTATATCCTTTCTTTACTAATAAAGAGACTGATATGATTTTGTATATCAGGTTCGGTATCTAATAACATTCGTTCAGAATCAATGTATTGGTAATACAGGGTGACAGTGACCAACAGACTTGGCTGCAACACTTGCCCCGTTTTCTGCCTCATGAAACTTATCACCCATTCTCAGTTCTCTACCTTTCTGTGGCCCTATGTAACAAATTACATATCTGGGATCCTGATCTGGTATCATATACCCAGGACGTAAAGGACACTGAGAAACAGTTCTATATAATGAACACACCTGAAGATGATGCATCATCATGCACTCTCCTCGTTTGGGCGGCACGGGAAATCTGGTATTCCCCAATTTCCTGCTCTGTCTTATAACAATTATAAGTTGGAGCGGGACCAACGTTCCCCAGCTCAGTATAACAAGCGGGTTCGGTCAAATATCCGTATTATTATCTTGATTAAGGCGTGATATGGTCGCTACCTGGAAAGAGAGAGAAGAAAACACTCAGCGTGCTCTCTTGCAAGAATAGATTGGTTATTATTTTATCTAATCAGGATGGCTCCCACTGCTTTTTATCAAATCTTCCTTCAAACCCTAAAAGGAAAGACTAGCCGGGATTAATTACACACTACAAGTTCGCCAATCTTTCAGCCAGGCCAGTGTCGGTACTTTGAGGGAGGTCCCCCGTGCTTTCGCACGAACCTAATTACTGTAAACCTCGTTTTCCCAGATGCGTAACCCCTTTGACACATTTCTAGACACCTACTTGATCGGCTAATTGTAATGTATAAAACTCTCCCAGGAGTAACTCTTACTCGCAGCGGGTATCGGGATCCAACTATCTCATAGAAGGTATGCAATCTCATTGCAAATTTCAACACTTGAAATTCCCGATAATTTTGCCCCTAGCGTCCTATGACCTTGACGCAGGCCAACAAACCATAGTGCGCTAGTCAAGTTCAACCCGTCATTTCCTGATTGAATTAAACCCACCCGCACGACCCTTGACGCAGGCCAACAAAGTCGTACGACTACCCTAATCCAATCTGCATCATATGCATAAGCAGATAAATACTAGTTAGCTACCGCACACTACGCCTTGACGCAGGCCAACAAACGTAGCACGAATACTAACTACCATTTATCTGAAATGACGGAGGGCTACGACAGGTTTTTCTGAAAACCTATTGCGTAATGAACTTGATATCATCGTAGGATCGAATGAATTTTGAAATGGAGTGTTTTTGAGGCTTTTTTAGTTTTGCTAAAGGAGTCACTCCCGGTGAAGGGATCGTCGGTCCTTTCCTCGTCGAATGAGGTGCGGGATATATCATATATATCACTGTGCAAAGCAAAACTGTTAAAAGCAATCAAAAGACAAACCGAGTGTGTAGCATCTGCCAGTTATTGCTAAAGGAGTCACTCCCGGTGAAGGGATCTCGGTCCTTTCCTCATCGAATAAGGTGCAGGATATATCACATATACCGCTGTGCAAAGCAAGAACTGTAGCTACCTGTTTTAATTTGAAATTCGATTCTACAACATCTTAGGTTTCTTTTATTTCATTAATCACATTAATGAAGTCCCATCATTTAAGTACCTAAACATCACAGATAAATACGACGTACACTTATGCCATCCGCATTCGCCTCGATGTCCCCTCGTGCACCGTTAGGTTAGGTAACTAACGGCAGAGCGGGGCAGGGCTAGCACGGGTGTAAAACATAAGTAACGTCTATATAATATATCATATATACTATATACTGTATCTATCACAGAACATCACATGATCACATCACAGATATCGCAGCAGAAAAATCATATGAAATATTGGATATACTAGGACGTCCGTGTTTTCAATACGAGCCAGTATAAAACACGGATTCCACGGTCGCGATGAATAGCCAAACCCACACCCCTAGACCCCTACGAGAGCGGCAAGCAACCCTACCAATTCTGGAGTTAGGAGACCCGGACTCGACTCCTCGAGTTGGTCTCCCACTGGACTCCAGAACCCGGTTACTTGTGCCCTCCTCCTTGGGTCTATCCTAGTGCGGAAAAGTAAATAATATACAAAGGGTGACAACTTCCGCAACCTGGAAGCGCCCCAATAAAAGAATATTACATACAAGTTTTTACATGAATGAAAATGAAAAACACTCATCTCACATAAAAAAACCCCGGCAATTCAAACACGACGATCCAATATAACATATCCAGCAACACATAACATCGCATGTCATCAACGTAAGTAAATATGCGCATCCCAATTGTCGTTGACATATAGCAACGAAACCGGCGATATCACATATTACACTTACGGTCACAGAAAAGAAAGTGTAAAACTACAACAGTTGGAATCCGCAACCACCTCAGACATCGCATGCCTGACCAAATGAATTACTTAGACATCGCATGCCTAACAATTATAAACCCCGCATTTTAGTCTCAAAATCGAAAACACTTTTCAATATTAAGTCGGGCAATTCAACAAGATTCCCGACATCCTGATCGAATGCTCGTCGCAAACTTCAGTAGACGGCCGCACCCCCGATACCTTCGACGAAGTGCACCAAGGCGGAACACCGCTACCGCGAGCACCCGAACGGATGCTTTCGACGACGGGGTTCTCCTACAGTCACTTGGTCGGGGCTATAGAGTGAGGCTGTCTATTAATTTTACCCGGCGAGTATCCGCGTACGCTACGTGATTGCGACGGACTTTTGATCACATCAAAATTCCGTGGCAACCGATCAAGTGAGACTAAACTGCTATGTTTATAACATTCATTCAGTTATCTCATAACTTCTTGTGAATTCCAATTATTGTATCACATTCCGGATAAATAGAAAATGTTAAACTTTCCGATCGAACAATCGAACACCCAAGTTTACCCGAAACAGGTCAACACATGAAATAAGTCTAACAACATTCAGTTCGTGCCTCAGTACCAACGGTCCAGCCGTAGAAGGGTCAAGCCAACGCCTCACATGTGGCACGCCGTACTGCCCCAAACCCGAAGATTCAAAGGGCAGTTCAAGACGGTCACATAATCGAGTTAAGGTTTGTTGTCTTCTAGAGGGTCCATCGCGTTACTTGCACTACTTAGAACGTCGTTAAACTACGGAAAAATCCAACACTTGGAAATTTCCCGACAGGGGAAAAATTGGGTATTTATATCCGGTCGAACTTTTTAACATATTCTAAAAATACCCGGAAAAACACACCGACAAAAATTAGACAGTCCGATCGAATACACAGAGTCCCCAATACAACCCAGAAAATACAACTCTGGAATAAATATTAAAAACATCCAGAACACACAAGAAACACCAACAGAAACAACTGAAGAAAACACACATCCTAATCATCACAGACGGCCGCGGAACCGCCGCAAAAGGGGGGTCAACGCCGCGGTTCCGCGGCCGTACTGTTGAATTAGGTTGTCATTTTCTCCAGTTTTTCTTAGAATTTCCTGCACATTTCTCTGCATATTTTTAATTCCAAAAAATCCACATTTTACAGAAATGTCCAGAGAGCATGTTAAGGGTTTGGGTTTCGGGTCGATCGGACTTCAAATTCCGTCGGGACTTCGCCTAAGGCTCTAGCTAGGCTCTGATACCACTGTAGGGTTCCTAGGCATCCTAATGAGGTCTCACAAGGCATCAACCATGCCAATTTCAAATTTAAACGGTGCCGAGAAACCCTAGAACGGATCGTTGGCTAGATTTCTAGGCGAACAAAGTAACTAGTTAACACTTAACTACAAGTAAACGGAAATACAACCTTTGTAGATCCGGCGCTCCACCTCCATAGCTCCGCAACGAAGTCCCCTCGCTGTCCAAATGAATTCCCGGGCTCTAGCGTCGGCTTCATCGGAGAAATGGTGAGCTAGGTCGTCGATGTCCATGCCGAAGATGATCTACGTCGAGGCATCGCTAGATCAAGCTCCACCTTCACCAAGCCATGAAAACTTGTGAAGGAAACACCCTATACTACTTGGCAAGAGGTAGAGGATGAAGAAATAGGAAGTGGGTTCACTTTAGAATTGGATTTCTCACTCATTTTTACATTCCACCATTGTTGGTAGAAAGCTTTCTTCAAGGTTGAAGATGAAGAAGATGAAGATAATGATATGATAAGTTATGATAAGAATAATCAAAATAGAAAAGAAAATGAATTCTTATCATAACTTTAACCATGGTAAAGTGTAGAGAAATGACTAAGGTTAAAAGAATGGTTAGGGTTAAGCTTGAAGACAAAATGGTCATATGGTCAAAGCTTCATGAAGCTTCATCAAGCTTCATGAAAGAAAGAAAGAATGATAACCATTTTGTTTTCTTTTGTCATTTCATTTAATCCAAATAAAAAGATAAATGAATGGACAAATAAATAGAAACCTTAACCATTTACTTAACCTAGGTTTAATTCTTTACACTAACCAAAGTTGCATGCATCATCAAACATGATACAATCAAGTGCACAAAAAAATATATCGCATATACAATGCGCACATCAGAGTGAGAAAATCCATCTTAAGTGAACCGATACTAGTTAATGCAAAGTAATATATCAAATATATAATTATGCATTAAATCATTAAATCAACACTTGATTTAATGATCCGCTCATATCGCATATAACCGACTAGTATCCAATGTATCGGTTTATCGAATCAATCCTTGATTCGATAACTAGGGTATATCGCATATAACCTAATCGATACATTCATCACGAGAATGGAATACGGTATCACATACACGCATTATTCTCGGTCCCGTACATATCTCATATGCGCTCCTATTTCGTTTCGCTTGAACCAGGAAACCTCTGTGTAGGACTCTAAAGACTCGTCAATACGCCGGCAGCAGATGATGATCATATCAAGCACCCACAAGCCGCAAGCGGTCTGCTAAACGTAACGGCCACCCGGGTATTGAGCGATCAGAAGATCGACGAGCAAGCCCGCTCACACTCCTGTGAATCCAACCGGTAACACTTCCGTACAGTCCGGTCTGATCGTCTGATATGTCGCATATCTCGTCTAGGGGTGGTAAACGTCAGACCCCAATAGCTCGATAAGTCGTGTCGATATGAGGTCTATAACAATTTGAGAAACTACCGGTAACACTTACCAGTAAATCTCAGCAACCCTGGCCAGGGATTTCCTGTTATAGCCAATCGAACACAGCGCAACATCAACTCCCTATACCGGGAGAGACGAATCCCCTCCTATCGCTCATTGCCTCCATGTGACTCGGGACTGTACCCAAAAACCACCGTTTTGCACGCCCTCTTGGACGTGGTAAGATGGAAATCAAAGCACAGTGGGAACCACACAAGACTCTATGACGATCTCGGGTCAACAGACTACTCTGTACCAGTGTCACCAGAGAACTGCCATCTGACGTGAGGTATAATACCATCTGAGAGTTCTCGGCGAGTCCGTCCAGTGTACCCAGTCTCTACTGAGCACCCGTATATCATCTCTGATGTCAAACACCGATGGATATGGGATCATCCATCGCCCATCTGTATGAGTCGAGAAGGTATACGCTAGTCTACTCTGGTATATCGATGCCCCGTCTCGATATACCCACGACTAGGGACTGTGAAGGATGTACTTATGGACTACCATGTCCCCACTAGTATGATCCGCATCATAGTCCAGGTAGTCAAGTACACATCCTAAGGGCTTTACCAACATGTAACAGAGAGACAATCAGTATACACGTTAAGGTAAAGAGCAACCAGATAGCATACTATCATGTCGAGCAAGAAAGTCCTCCCTATATATGTCCCAGCATCCACTACAATATACATCCTATGTACAGTAATGGCCTCTAGGGCATACATATAACTAACATCACCGGCATGACTTATTGAGTTATTAGGGTCGACGTTACCATCCCTAGGCTCGATATGCAGCATATCTGACGAAGAGACCGGACTGTACGGTAGTGTTGCCGGTTGGCTCGACGGGAGTTGTAGCAGGTTCGCTTGTTTTCTTCTGATCGCTCAATACACGGGTGGCCGTTACGTTTAGCTGACCGCTTGCGGCTTGAGGGTGCTTGATATGATCATCACCCACTGCCGGCGTATTGACGAGTCTTAAAGTCCCACAAAGGAGTTATCTAGTTCAGGCGAAACATTGTGGTGCGCGTATGCGATATGCGCATGGACCCGGTTAAAATGTGCGTATAGGATACCGTATATTGATCGGGCGGCTTGCTTTTGGTGGGGTCGTATATGATATGGCCGGATTGATAAATCAAATGTTGATTTATCATTTAACCATTAGTTTCTCACTAGAAATCCTTTCTTGTATTTGATGGATGTATGCATGCATGTATGTTTTCTTTCTAGATTCATGCACATATGGATGTGGATACACACATACATACGTACATCATCCTTCATGGTTGATTACACATTGAAAATGGTGGCAATATAAGACTCACACCATGGTTTAAATATATGGATTATTATTTACTTTTTGTTAAAACAAAAGAAAAGAAGAAAAGGATAATTCATGGTTTGTTTCTACATCCTTCCTTAACCTGACCATGCTCACCTACTTCTAACCATGGATTAACCTTCTCTTTGTGTTTTAACTCAAATTAAATAATATCTTAAACATTTAACCATGGTTTAAGATGAGAAGTGATAAATATATATACATATATTTTCATTTTCTTTTCAAGGGTTAATCTTTTACTCTTATTCAAAGAAAAGCCATCATCTTCTTCTTCCTTCCTCTTTTGCTCTCTAGACTTTTGTAGTGAGCAAAATACTTAGCAAGATAGGATTTTGAAGTGAGAATAAGAACCACAACATCATTCTACATAAGTCTAGCCCACTTGTTTAGAGTGTTAGCTTCATTTCATTCTCTTGGAAAAGTGAAGTTGTTAGCTTGGACAAGGAGCTTCGGGTGGATCGTCGTGGACACTAGAAGACCTCAAGCGAACCTTCCTCCAACCCTCAAGCGGCCAAGGAGTCTAGCCTAGGGAGCTACAAAGACTTTTGTAGTGAGCAAAATACTTAACAAGATAGGATTTTGAAGTGAGAATAAGAACCACAACATCATTCTACACAAGTCTAGCCCACTTGTTTAGAGTGTTAGCTTCATTTCATTCTCTTGGAAAACTGAAGTTGTTAGCTTGGACAAGGAGCTTCGGGTGGATCGTCGTGGACACTATAAGACCTCAAGCGAACCTTCCTCCAACCCTCAAGTGGCTAAGGAGTCTAGCCTAGGGAGCTACAAAGGTTGTACTCACGAAACCCTAGTCTTTGTTGCCTTTAAAGTTTTGAAACCCTAATTTTCTAGGATAGATCCTTTGTATGCTTACTTAGCACCATAAAAATATAATCTTTGTGACATGTGATGCTTCCAATCCTTTCATAGGGTGCTAGGTAAACCTAACAGTCTGTTGACCCGAGATCCTCATAGAGTCTTGTGTGATTCCCACTATGCTTTGATTTCCATTATACCACGTCCAAGAGGGCGTGCAAAAAGGTGGCTTTTGGGCACAGTCCCGAATCACATGGAGGCAATGAGCGATAGGAGGGGATTCGTCTCTCCCGGTATAGGGAGTTGATGTTGCGCTGTGTTCGATTGGCTATAACTGGAAATCCCTGGCAAGGGTTGCTGAGATTTACTGGTAAGTGTTATCAGTAGTTTCTCGAACTGTTATAGACCTCATATCGACACGACTTATCAAGCTACTGGGGTCTGACGTATACCACCCCTAGGCGAGATATGCGACATATCAGACGACGAGACCGGACTGTATGGGAGTGTTGCTGATTGGATTCACAGGAGAACGTATAGGCTTGCTTGTTGATCTTCTGAGCGCTCAATACCTGGGTGGCTGTTACGTATAGCTGACCGCTTGCAGCTTGTGGGTGTTTGATATGATCATCACCTACTGCCGGCGTATTGACGATTCTTTAGAGTCCTACACAGAGGTTTCTTGGCTCAGGAAAAACAGAGTAGGAGAACATATGTGATATGTGCGGGACCGAGGATAATGCGGTATGTGATACCGTATTGGATTCTCGCGATATGAGATATCGGCCGGGTATATGTGATATAGCCGGGTTATCGTATTAGTCGGTTATATGCGATATAGCCGGATTGTCGGATCAAGTGTTGATTCGATAATTTAATGTATAATAATATATATGATATATTAAATTACATTAACTAATATTAGCTCACCAAAAGATTCTTTTTCTCACTCGGGTAATACATTGATATATATGCGATATATGTTAATTGTATTATTTTATATTGTTACGATAAATATTATATATGTGATATATAATATTGTAACATGATATGATAACTAATGCAACATGTTTAGTGGAGATTAAACAAGGTTAGGGTTTGTTTTGGGTTAGTTCCTTCTTGATGAGTCTAGAAGGTTTCTTTTTGTTTTGTGCAAGATATTTTCAAATGACTCATGCTTTAACCCAACCCAAACCCTAGCTCTTGGTTAATTCTCTACAAAGTTTTAGCAACCATGGTTGCATTATTTATCATTATCTTCTTTACATTATTCATCACAAAAGGATTCTATTATGATATTCTTCTTCTTCTTCCTTCTTTCTTTCATGGAAAAAGCTTTCTAGCTTTTTTCCAAGTAATGAAATTGAGTGAGAATAAGATTATAAATGAGAGCAAAAATCCTGCTTCATCATCCTCATCTATCCTTGCCATTTAGATGAGGGTGTTCACTTCATTTAGTGAGTGTTAGCTTGTGTTAATGAAACTTCAAGGTAGATCATCTATGTTATCGAAGATCGGAAGCAAGACTGCATCTTTCTCTTCGTGGAGCCTCTCGAGAGTCCGGAACATGATGATCGCAGCGAAGGGACCTCAACACGGAGCTTAAGAAGTGAAGGACCGGATCTACAAAGGTTGTAATCCCTCTCACTTAGTGTTAAAGTGTTTAACATGTTTGTTTTCGCATAAACTCTAGTTTAAAGATCCGGCTTTGGGTTGTTCGTCACGGCTAAATTTTTAATCGGGCATGGTTGATGCCTTGTAGACCCTTGTGGCAGTGCCTGGCAAACCTACAGCAATCTTTAACCGTTCCGGAGTGGGAATGGGAGCAGATCTCCATGAATTTCGTTGTAGTGTCTACCAAGGTCTAGAAAGGGTGTGACTCCTTTTTGGTGTTTGTTGTCCGGTTATGCTCAGTTTGCTGAGTTGTTCTTCGTTAAGTTTGTGTGTTTGCACAGAGTTCCTTCATGTGTTGTATCCAATGGAAGCACCCTGTTTGCTTGCCGTCTTGGGCAGAAGTTTCAGGAAGCCTTGGGTACTGGTTGAGCTTTAGCTCCGCTTTTTCCATCCACAGGACGACGGTTTGTGAGTGCGGGCTGTACAAACTCTGGAAGATATGCTTGTGCGTACGTACTAATTGTTGTCGGCAGTTGGGATCGTCACTTGCCATTGTTAGGGTTCTCCTTCGATAGCTGTTGTCAGGAGAAATTCCAATTGGCAACCTTTAGGTTTTGTTTGGTAGGTCGTGTCGATCGCCAGTCTGTTTTTCTGAGTCCGTGAGAGTAAGATTTATGGACCCCGGCTAGTCTAGAGACTTCAGAGACGATCCAGTTGATTCAGGGCAGGATGAGAACAGCCCAGTGCAAACAGAGGTCTTATGCCGATCGTGGTGGTTATAGACTTGAGTTCGCAGTGGAAGATCATGTATTCGTACGGATTTTCCGAGGAATGATGTGTTGAATTTTGGGAAGCTTATCCTAGGATTGTAGGTCCTTTTGAGATCCTTAAAGCGAGTTAGTTCCGTTGCCTATAATTTGGCACTTCCGCCCAGATTATTGAGTATTCACCCTGTATTCCTTGTGTCGATACTTTGCAAATACCTTCATGACCTTTCTCACATGATTCAGCACCAGACCATGTATTTGGGACGCGATCTTTTCGTTCACCGGCAGCCAATTGTGTTAGTGGTTCGGCAGATGGAGAAATTTCGGTCAAGGGTCTTCCATCTGTGGAGGGTTTTGTTGGGCGTAGCCGTATAGTGAGGTGATCACTTGGGAGGCTGCGAGCGAGATTTGGGAGTTTGTACTCATCTCTTTGAAGGTACGCTTAGTGAAAATGTTAAATTCAAGGACGAATTTTTATAGGGGGGAGATTGTAACGCCTTAGATTTCGATTAGTGTTGGTTTAGACGTTAGTGAGGGTTTTTGGAAAAAAGATTACCAATTCGGGTTCCTCACATTTTATAACTTTTAATTAATAATTAATTATTATTTGTTATGGCATGCACACACATGTGCATGTTTATGTGAGGGTGTGTTTGTGTTATCTTGGTTAGTAACCATGACACTTAACCTAATCTATTCATTTGCTTTAATCCAATCCTTGTTTAAACCTTAACCTAAGCCCAGATATTTGTTGGGAGATATTTACTTTGGGTTTTGTTTGATGAGAGGTGGCTTGGTGAGCATAGGTGTGCATTTATTGCATGTGCATTCACCCACTTACACTCACCTCTCTCTCTCTCTCTCTTTATCTTTTCCTTCTCTCATTTCTTTCACACTTCATTCCCTTCTCATATTTCTCCATCCCTCTCTCATCTCAACTAAACACTTTCTAATCCCTTCATTAATCCATCATAAACTTCACAAAATCTTACCAAAATCACATATTTGGACTAGTTTTGCCTCTTGGATGCCTTGGAGCTTGGAAAGATAGGATCTTTGAGCTTGTGGGAGTAGGTAATGATCTCTTTCTGTTAGTTAAGTGTTTATTGTGTTGCATAGCTTGTTAGTTTCAGTTTAGATCGCGTATAGTTTCATTTTGGGTAAATATCATATTTTTAGTGTAGTTTTGAGTCTTGGATGATCTGCTATCAAACCAGGTATTTGTTGCAAAAGTTTCCATCATAGTTACCTAGTGTAGTGACCTAGTCCCTATCCTCAAAATACGAGCCCATTCCCTTGTAGACTGGCCGTAGATTTATTGCTTCTGGCCGGAATTTGCGGCCAGAGTGGGGACTGAGGGGTTGAGTTTTGGTGTAGGGGTCTCTGAGGTTGTGTGTGGTCTCGTGGTACTTGCAACTTTTACAAATTGTTGGTATAGCAAAATCTGGGATCACTTGCTTGTTTTCTTGTGTTTCGTTTCACGCGTTACGTTATCCGATTCGGTTCGTGTTCTGTGTTGCTGTTGCTATGAGTTGGTTTCTTTGTGTCGCTATGCACGTTAACCATAATACGAACACTTGAGAGTATGTTTTGAGTTGGTGCGTCGGTCAAACGTAGTTTGTACGTGTTTAGGGTCTATTTCTAATATATACATGTTATATTGTTTTATGTTTTAGGTTCGCAGGAGGGGACTTCGGACGATGTGAAGAGGGGGAAACAGGTGGTTGGCTTTACTTAGACAGGAGCGTTGGTGAGTAGTTTAACATCTACAGAGGAATCGCCCGCATGGCGTTATGCGTGTAAGTCCATGTCACGCACCCCACGAACCTGCGGGGAGGCGGAATATATGAAAAACGATTATCAAAGCTTCGTAACACGGACTTGAGCGCATGAATCGTATCTAAACCGTTACTAGCAAACTACGAGAGGTTTAACTACTCGCATTCGAAGTTATACCTCACGTTACTTGTCCTTCGGGTCTTCATCGCTGTCCTCCACTCCTCGTAGGCTCCTTGGAACATCGGCACCTCAACGGCCTCCTCGAGTCAAAGACGATCCACCCGAGAGCTCCTACGCCAAGCTTGATCTCTAACTTGAGATAACTAGGTTGCTCAAAGTGCTAATCTAAGCTACCTAGGGGATATAAAGTGAGGTTATGGATGTATTAGTCTAGCTAACCCTTGATCTCAACACATGAGACGTTAGGGTTAGGGTTTCAAGAATGAGAGAGCTTGAGGAGAGAGAAGGTGATGATAACAATGATATTGAAAAATCAACTTATTAGAATATATCAACCATAACAATTTATCAAATAAATAATATATATGATTAATCATCATGGTTGATGCATTCACCTTGTGTGATTCATCTCATGAGTCATTAGCTCAATAAATGAAGCATTAACTCCATGGATGAATCACACAAATGAATCATTAAGCAATAAATGCTTATGCCACCTTAACCCCCAAGTCACCATGCTTCTAGAAGCTTCCCGGAAAATTACGAGAACGCCCCTCCAATCTGTGAAAACACGGAAAAACTTTAGACTGTATAAATCCAATAACCTGATACTAGAATCTGGCTTAAACCAAAGCCGACTAGTAAAAACTGTTCGAACGTCGTACGTGCGTAAACACACGTATGCGTCCGAACCCTTGTTGTAAAACCATATGACCTTTATATCGTTTCTCCTGGAGCAGGGAAACCCTCTGTGTGGGACTCTAAAGACTCAACACTACGCTGGCAGTGGGTTTAACCACAGACCGCAAGCGGCACTAGCTGTACGTAACGGTCCCCAGGTAGATGTCGATAAGAAGGCCGATGAGGAAACCCATCCGAACTCCTACTGAGCCTGATGTGATAATCTCCGTACAGTCCGGTCTGTTCGTCTAAGACTATCGCATATCTAGCCTAGGGGGCGGCAAGCGTCAGTCCCCTAATAGCGGTATAAGTCGTGTCGGAGCGTAGACCATTACACCCTGAGAAACTACTGGAACCTACCAGTAAATCTCGCTTGCCCTGGCCAGGGACTTTGCATAATGGCTCTCTGACACAGCGCGATATCAACTCCCAATACCGGGAGAGACGAATCCTGTCTAACCACCACTGCCTCCAAGTGCTCGGGACTGCACCCAACTGCTACCTGTTTGCACGACTCCTTTGAGCCGTGGTAGGGTAGCAATCTAAGAACAGTGGGACACACTCAAGGCGAAGTAGCAGTGTCAAGTCTGCGGACTATGCTGTACTCATGTCACCTGGGAACTGTTAACCGACGATGGGTATAATACCAACCAATCAGTTCCCCTGCGAGTCCTGTCCGGTGTACCCGTAACCTAACGAGCACCTGTATACTATCTCCAGTACGACGTACTGATGGCTGTGGGACAGACCATCTCCCCAACTGGGATGAGAAGCGTACACACTAGTCTACTCTGGAGTATCGATGCCCTGTCTCGATAATCCTACGACTAAGGACAAGTATAGGATGTTGCTTATAGACTACCCAGCCCCCACTAGTGTGACTGCCATCACAATGCTGGTAATCAAGCAAAGATCCTATGGGCTCTACTAATATGTATAAGTGATACGTTACAAGAAACGTATGCACATATTAAAGTAGTCACAAACCAGGTAGCATACTACCATTTTTTACCAAGACTGTATATACAACTGTGAATATCCCAAGCTTCCATTAAGTAATATACATACAAGTATGATACAATAATGGCCCCTAGGACTTATACACTAACAATCTCCCACTTACACTAGGGCCATGAGCTGGCATATCGTAGACCTATCATCTCGAATAGCCTCTCGAACTGCGTCTGAGGAATGGCCTTTGTGAATGGATCAGCAATGTTATTCTCCGTCTCTACTCTTTTCATCTCGATCTCCCGGCGATCGACGATCTCCCTGATCAGGTGATACCGCCTTAAGATGTGTCTGGATTTCTGATGGGACCTGGGTTCCTTCGCTAAAGCTATAGCGCCGTTGTTGTCACAATACAGAGGTATTGGATCAATACTGGTAGGAACCACATGAAGTTCTATGAGGAACTTCTTCATCCAGACAGCTTCTTTTGCGGCATCGCAAGCAGCTATGTACTCCGCTTCCATTGTTGAGTCAGCAACGGTCTCCTGCTTGGAACTCTTCCAATAGAACGCCCCTCCATTAAGGGTAAAGACATAACCCGACATGGATTTGGAGTCATCCTTGTCACTCTGGAAGCCGGAGTCGGCAAAGGCCTCCATCTGGAGGCTTTTCCGCCATACACCAAGAACATCTTCTTAGTCCTCCTCAGGTACTTTAGAATGTTCTTTACTGCTGTCCAGTGCTTCTCCCCTGGGTTTGCCTGATACCGGCTTACAACGCTCAATGCGTATGCTACATCTGGTCTGGTACATAACATCGCATACATTATAGAGCCTACCGCAGAAGCGTAGGATATAATCGACATGCGATCCCTTTCCAAATCAGTCTTGGGAGACATCTCTTTGGAGAGGGTGATTCCATGACAAGCCGGTAGGTTACCGCGCTTAGAATCATCCATACTGAATCTCTTCACTATGGTGTCTATGTACCTGGACTGTGAAAGTCCTAACATCCTTTTTGATCTATCACGATAGATTCGGATCCCCAGAATGTAGGTGGCATCACCCAGGTCTTTCATGGAGAATTTCTGTGATAAGAATCTTTTGACTGATCGTAACAGAGGAATATCATTTCCTATTAGGAGAATGTCATCCACGTATAAGACGAGGAATACTACAGCTCTCCCTACAATCTTACTGTATATGCATGGTTCATCTGGATTTTTGATAAAGTCGAATTCTTTGACAGTATCATCAAAACAAATGTTCCAGCTCCGCGATGCATGCTTTAGTCCATAAATGGACTTAAGCAACTTGCATACTTTACCGCTGCTCCCACTCTGAATGAATCCCTCTGGCTGATCCATATAGACGCTCTCTTCTAAATTACCATTTAGAAAGGCCGTCTTTACGTCCATCTGCCAGATTTCATAATCGTGGAAGGCAGCAATAGCAAGAAGGACCCGAATGGATTTAAGCATAGCCACTGGAGAAAAGGTTTCGTCATAGTCCAAACCAGGTCTTTGACGGAAACCCTTTGCAACAAGTCTAGCCTTGTAGGTTTCAACCTGTCTATCTACACCAATCTTCTTTTTGAAGATCCATTTAAATCCTACGGGTTTTACCCCATCTGGAGCAATGTCCAAAGTCCATACTTTGTTAGTGTACATGGACTCCATTTCGGTCCGCGTTGCATCTAGCCATTTTACCGAGTCGCCGCTCTGAATGGCTTGCTGGAAGCTAGTAGGCTCATCATAGTCAATAGTGCAATCCTCTCTATCCCCGTCTATGAGAAAACTGTAGTATCTTTCAGGCGGATGAGACTGCCTACTACTCCTGCGGAGTGGCGCTGGGATGTCCTATTCTTCTTGAACTTTTAGTTCTACCAAACTTTCAGTAGTAGTTTGTGGTTCTGGAATTTCTTCCAGTTCTATTTCGCTCCCACTTGTTTCTTTTTCTAAAACTGATATTCTAGAAAATGGGTATTATGAGAAACAAAAACCTTTTGTTCCTCTGCGTAATAGAATAGATACCCCCTGGAGTTCTTTGGATATCCCAAAAACTTACATAGTACTGATCGTGCCTCGAGTTTGTCCGCATGCTGCTTTTTAACAAAAGCCGGACATCCCCAAATCTTCAGATACTAAAGATAGGGTTTCTTCCCACTCCACATCTGATATGGTGTGGTAGGCACAGTCTTGGTGGGAACCTGCTTCAAAAGATATGCAGCTGATTCTAGTGCATATCCCCAGAATGATCGCGGTAACTCAGCGTTACTCATCATGGAACGAACCAAATCCAATAGGGTTCGATTCCTCCTTTCCGATACACCGTTATGTTGTGGTGTGTATGGAGGAGTAAGCTGAGAGAGAATTCCATTCTCTTTTAAGTAACCCAGGAACTCGGCACTTAAGTATTCACCACCTCGATCAGATCTCGGTGTCTTTATACTCTTGCCTGTTTGTTTTTCCACTTCATTCTTGTATTCTTGGAATTTCTCAAAGGCCTCGGATTAATGCTTCATTAAGAAGACATATCCATACCTAGAGAAATCATCCGTAAAAGTAATGAAGTACGAATAACCACCTCGCGCATGTGTAGACATTGGACCGCACACGTCACTGTGTACGAGTCCCAAGAGCTCGCTTGCTTTTACTCCGTGTCCAGTGAACGGACTCTTCGTCATCTTTCCTTTGAGACAAGATTCACAAGTAGCATAAGATTGATATTCGAATGGATTCATATATCCTTCTCTATGTAACTTAGTCAACCTTCTCTCATTGATGTGACCTAGTCTACAATGCCATAAGAAAGCCTGATTTATTTCTGGAGACTTTCTTTTAAGTGTGTTCTGGACATTGAAAACCTGAGCTTGACTTAATACGTATATACCGTTATCTAATGTACCGGACCCAATCAAAACTTGATTTAGGTGGATGTTAACTACATCGCTTACGAATGTAAAATCATATCCCTCTCTCGAAAGTGAGGACACTGATATGATATTACAAGTCATGCTAGGTACATACAAACAGTTACGTAGAATCAATATATGCCCACTTGTCAAACCTAGGCGATATTCTCCCACGGATTCAGCGTCCACGCTCATTCCGTTTGCAACTCTGAGAGACCAATCACCTACCTTTATAACTCTACGGTTTCTCAAAGCATGTATTGAATTACAGATATGAGATCCTGCTCCGGTATCTAGTACCCAGGAAGTAGAGTTAATTGACAAACAGTTCTCAATAACAAATACACTTGAGGCTGAAGCCACAACATGCTTCGTATCCTGGCTACTGGCTTCTAAAGCCCTGCAATCTTTCTGCCAATGCCAAGTCCCATAACAATAGGATCGTTCCTCTTTTACTACATTCAGTCCCGAAACTTTTTCCCTTCTCTTTCTTTCTTCTTCCCTGGTTTCCTTCAGGGTAGAAGGCAGAGACTGTAGAATCAAGTCAGTATCTGACTCGTTTCCCAACGTGGTCTCCAGGTCCTGGAGCTCATCAATACAGCTAGTCATTGTAAGGACGTTGTCCCCTACAGATGACCCGAAAGTCAACCTCGCTTGAATTAATTCGTTCTAGGTTTCATATCTTGCGATACGAGATTGCTCTCCATATAAATCTTTGTTATGGAGAAAGATTGAAACTGAGTCCATCTTCTCGTGCTGCTTCTGGTATACACCATCAACTGAAGCTAACACGAGGCATTTGGCTTTTGCTTTATCCTTTTCCCTTGTCTAGCGGATATCCATATCCGTGACGGTGGAAACTGGACCTGGGACGGCGGGATCTTGAGTAGTAATAGAGTGGTCTAGCTTGTCATAGGCAATGGACATCTGGACAGACCTTTGCCAGTCATATAAGTCAGAATCAGTCAATTTTTTATCTAGATGTAACCTAGTCATGGTCACATGGTCGCTACAATTAAGAGAGAGAAGAAAACACTTTTAGCATGATGCTCTTGCAAGTTTAGAGTGGTTTTTAATTTATCTAAACAGGATGGCTCCCACTATTTCTCGAATCCTTTCTCAAACCATAAAAGAAGAATTAGCCAGGACTATTCTCACCGTACAATACTTGCTTAACCGTTCAGCCAGGCTAGTGTCGATACATCGAGGGAGGTTTTCAAACGCTTTCGCGAAGTTCCTTAATTAAAGAACCTCTTTTCTCTGGGGGCGTAGCCCCACTGACACCTTTCTTGGCACCTACTTGGTTTATAGCATTGATCGTTAAGTGACGAATCTCCTGATAAGTAGTATATACTCACAGTAGGATCGGGATCCAAAATATCATCGTATGATAATTTTGAAGGAATCCTATCAACATTCATCAAACTCCAAAATGGTATGCTCTCTCTGCAAATTTCAGTTTCCTTAGAAATTCCCGATATAAATTTTTGCCCCATGCTCTTATGACTTTGACTAAGGGCCAAATATGTCATAAGTCACATGTCAAGTTCTACCCGTCATTATCCAGGTTAATTTGAACCCACCCGTATATACTCTTGACTAAGGGCCAAGAAAAGTAATACGACTGTCCCAAACCAACGCATCTATCTATGCAACAAATGAATACCTCAGCAGCTACCAAACACTATGTCTTGACTAAGGGCCAAAAATACATATCCTGAATACTACTGAATACCCAAATGAAATGACGGAGGGCTACGAATGGTTTTGGCAAAACCGTGAACGTAGTGAACTTGATATAATCGAAGGAACCTGATACTTTTTAAAAGGAGTGGTTAAAGCTCTGTAATTAAAAAATTCTGCTCTTTTAAAATAACCGAGTGGTTTCTTTTAAATTTGTTCCAATGATTAAACTATGGTTTATTTTCTTTGCATTATAATAATGCGTCCCATCTTTATCCTATCATTGCAGAAAACAACGAAAATACCACGTCCTCTTATGCCATATGTTAGATATGTATACCCTAGAGGCCATTATTGTATAGTACTGGTTTGTATAATACATTTTGGAGGCTTGGGATATATATATGGTTTTACGACAGTCTTGCTCGATTTAGTAGTATGCTACTTGGTTTGTTTCTATCTTAATATGTGTATATGTTTCTTTTAACATATCGCTAAAAACATATTGGTAGAGCCCTTAGGATCTTTGCTTGACTACCGGCGTTGTGATGGTGATCACACTAGTGGGGGCTGGGTAGTCTATAAGCACATCCTTATTTTGGTCCCTAGTCATAGGATTATCGAGACAGGGCATCGATACTCAAGAATAGACTAGTGCATACGCTTCTCTTCCTAGCGGGGGAGATGGTCTGTCCCACAGCCATCAGTACGTCGTGCTGGAGATAGTATGCAGGTGCTCGTTAGGTTACGAGTACACTGGACAGGACTCGTTGGGAACTGTTGGTTGGTATTGTACCTATCGTCAGTTAACAGTTCTCAGGTGACATGAGTACAGCTTAGTCCGCTGACTTGACACTGTCATTTCGCCTCGAGTGTGTTCCACTGTTCTTAGACTACTGCCCTACCACGGCTCTACTGAGTCGTGCAAACAGGTAGTAGTTGGGTGCTGATTATAGAGATTTTACGATCAAAAATATAATTACCGCAATCAAGAAACGGCGTCGCTTCGCAGCTAGCCGGTGAGTGCGGGTCGATCCACAGAGACGGGTAAATTCCTTTTATGTGTTTTAACGAGTTGATTCTATTTGTCGTTTTGGTTGGTTTATAAAAATCTAAAATACTGGATCTAATTAATCTAATTAAGAGTCTTGCTAGGGTTAGGCTTAAGGGAAGTTTTGGAGATTAATGTTTCCTTCACCGCTTTCAATACCATCTTTTTTAGATCTATTAGGTGTTAAGTTAATTATCAATAAAGTGGATACGAATCTTTTGGGAAGATGTTTCTTCCTCTAGATTTGTATCCTTCCTTTGTTGATAATCACCCTAACCCCCACGGAAAATGCGCGCAACCGGCCCTTTATACTACGGTTCATCGTTACCTCGATGGGTAGGATGCCGCAGGGAGCGGTTGTGCGCATATGCGTGGAGTTCTATTTCATTAGGTTAAAGTGGCATTGAAAGGGGTGAGAGATCTCATCTCTCAACCCTTTTCCTAAGGCTAACCCTAACAAGCGAGGAGACTACTCGCTCATTAGGGAATGAGAAGACATTATAATTAAAAGAATAAAATACTTACTAGTTGACGGCTCCCTCCAAACAAGAAGAACAGATCTGAATTTTTGCTCTCAGAAAATCTGAATTTTATTGATTGAAAAGAGGCATAGGGTTTTACAGATCTAAAATTACAATTTATAGGAAAATAGGAAACCTAGGGTTACAGACTCTCGCACATGCAAAATTACAGATTTGCCCACGTAAAATCCTAACATCTGCACCGACACGCCGCCTCAGAAAATATGCACCGACACGGGCCTTGTATGGCCGCGGATCCGCGGCGCCAGGCTGGGTTTGGCCGCGGATCCGCGGCCAAACTGTGGACTTGGGCTTTCAGACTTCTGGGGTTTCTTCAATGGTTCTTGGGCTCTGGATTTTTATATGTACTTTCTCTGTTGGGCTTTTGGGTCTTCTCCAGATCTTCAGTGAAGACTTGTCTTGGGCTTTTTAACCGTTTCACCTTGACATTCGTTGCCTTGCACCTATGTGAACTGGGCGTGACTAGTATCGGTCTGCTTGTCGGTCAAAAGTCCATTTTTCTGTTGTTTTGTGTCTTTTTCACTGTATTTGCTCCAGAAACCTGTATCCTGTAATATGCAGCAAACGTGCGTCAAGAGTACCTGTTTATTTATAAAAAGATAAGAAATAGGGGAATGATAAATGCAATATTATGGTCTGAACAAATACCTCCAAACTTACCTTTTGCTCGTCCTCGAGCAAACTTATTATTTTATTCTCTAAAATCCTAACCGCACTTTCGCAGGGAAACGCGATTGCACTGAGCACGTGCAACAAGCCGTTAAACCTCTAGGTGTCCCTAGTAGGAGGAGTGTTGTCTCCTGAGGGTTTTCAGCGGATTACACCCACAAAATCCTATCAACTCGGCCCATTGACTTTTGTTCTCCAATTAGGTCTTCTAATAAGGAATTCTATTATCTTATACTTGTAAATTATCCACCCATATTCTTCACACTTCCTCATTATTTAACTTAAGATTATATATGTTATGTAGACTTACTTAGCTTTCGGCATTTCTTAAGTTTTCCTTCTAGGGTTACATCTCCACTCAGGAATTTCTATCAACTCTATTAAAGATACAAATTTTATCTTTCATTCCTCTCTCTTATCTAAATTCCAATCACGTACCCCTACGTGTGTGTATAGATCATCCCTACACTTGGAAATTCAATTCAAGCAATCATGCCCTTGTCCATTGTCCAAAGTACTAATTAGTTGGTGAATGAAATTTGCTTACACATCCTTCATGCGACCGTTAATACTTCTTGAGGTACCAACGACCGATTACAAAATGCGTTTGCATTTTAAAGCGTACTTCCTAGTCCTTGCAACACCCAAGGCTTTAGCAGTGACTCACAAACCAGTTGGTCTAAGGCACTAGGTGATGAAGCACCCTCGCTAAATATTTTTCTATTTTTACAGCCTTAAGTAATCACAAAAACCAGTGTCCATTTTTTTCTTTATTCACTTTTTTTTTCTTTTTATTTTCATTGTACTAAGGACTTTAGACAAGAGCATTTCAAGGTCTCTTCTACTATTCCAAGTTTCAAGGTGCGTGAATGTGCAAATTGCAGGGTATACATTTTCAGAATTTAGACTTAAGCTAGGAACTATCTTTCAAACTTATACTCTAATAAGAACATCAATACTCTTCCCTCATTTTGACTTAGCCCAAGAAGTGAACCCAAAATTTGCCTATTTCTAAATAAACTACAAGGCATATACTTTCTACCGTTAAACTTTAAGGAAGGTTATTTTTAGGGTTTTTAATTCACTAAGTCTAAGATCTAGTTTTTCCTAACCAGTTAACCTATTAGTCAAACTCAAGTCAATTGCCAAAATTGAATACAATTATTTTTATAATTTTTGAATTTTTTTTTTAATTTTTATGGGTTTTAAAATAAGTATGCAAATGCAAAAATATGTACAAATGAATGCGAAGGAAGAAGACGTACCGAGCATACCCCCAAACTTGAAGTTGACAGTGTCCTCACTGTCATACTAAACCAAGAGGGTCAAAATACCGATACTCCCCTGTTTATTTATTTATAGTTTTTTTTTATTGTTAAGAAAAACAAAAATATATATACAAAAAGACCCTCCCCCAAACTTCAATTAAACTAAGTTAGACAATACTGCCAAACCTTGCATCGGCCAAAAGTCAACACCAACCAGTTGAAAAATTTATCAGTAAAGAATATTGGGTGGTGGAAAAATAAGTTGTGGTGGTCCGCAAAGAATTGGGGAAGATAGAAGTAGTGGTATGGGAGGTGTGGAGGTAAATATACAGGTGATGGTGATGCATCGATACGAGAATGTAAGTGATCAGCAATCAGTGGAGTGTTGGCATTCTCGTACCTTATTAAAAGAAATGGGGGTATTTCAACTTCTAAGGGAGGAAGTTGGCTCACCACAATACCCCCAAGATGTTCCCGTGTGTCCTCTATTGACATGGCATCATCCATCAATTGTGTATGATATTCAATTATGAGGGAACTGATCTCCTCGATGTCCGCCATAGTCCTACCGAAAACTTGCCGCCTATCTTGTAAGACCGTTAAGAGGGCACTCTCTTGCTCGAGGGCTAGAGAGGCCGATATGATAATGGGAAAGGTCTCATTATCACCTATGTAAGCATATCTAAGGTGAGACGGCAAGGACATTAGTTCGAGTTTCGGAGGCGAAAGAATCATTGCGGAATCTTCCTCGAACTCAAAGGACTCTAACACAGGTTCGAAATCACTGCAAACAACCGATTCGGATGGTTCGACTGACTCATCCAAAAATTCAAACGACTCATATTCGGGCTGTGAGTCGTCGTCATCCAAAAAAGTGAAACATTCATCATCAACATCGGTTGTGTCAACGGTAGTAGGCTCAAGGAGGGACGCACTAGTGGCGTCAAAACTGTTTTCATCAAATAGAAATCTTTCAAGCTCGCAGTCCTCCTGCGTGATTTCGTGAATAGAGCAAACTTCTCGTGTACTACTTTTAGGTACGGGGGGCAGACTTCCCATCTTATAAATATTGAACTCACTAGACCTCTTTCCGAAGGATAGGGTCATGGAGCCATTGCGACAATTTATTACGGCATTGGAAGTGGCCAAAAATGGTCGACCAAGAATCACCGGAATTTGGTTTATTGGGTTAGCAACAGGTTGTGTATCCATAACGATAAAATCAACGGGGAATATGAATTCCCCGACTTTAATCAACACATCCTCTAGCTGACCCCTTGGATAGGTGATTGATCGATCAGCCATTTGGAGAGTGCAACGAGTGGGTTTCAACTCTCCAACCCCTAATTGTTCGTACACGGAGTAAGGAATCAGGTTAACACTAGACCCAAGATCTAAAAGTGCTTGATTAATTTTCTTATCCCCAATTGTAATTGAAATCGTAGGACAGCCGGGGTCCTTTCGTTTTTGGGGTAAGGTTTGATGGTGGTTAATAGCATTGCTCACTGCACTAGCCACTAGCACTTTCTTGGGTACTTGAGATGCTTTTCTCTTTGAAGTGCATAATCCCTTTAAGATTTTCGCGTATGAAGGGACTTGTTGGATAGCATCCAAGAGGGGTATATTTATGCTAACCTGCTTAAATATCTCCACAATCTTCTCCACTTGTATATTTGGTTTATTAGGACTCAACCTGTTTGGAAATGGTGCATTTTGAAAATTAGTTGAGTCAAATGTTTGTGGATCAGACTGTGGATTAGGAACGGATCCCGGTGTAGATGTGTTCGTGTTGTGAGAAATGGGTCCGTTCGAGTCAGAAGAAGTAGAGCCGTGTGAAGGGTGGAGAATAGACTCTAAAGAAAAAGGTGAAGAAGGAAGTGAAGAAAATGAAGAAGGGGAAGAAGAAGAACCACCGGCGGGGATGTCATCACTAGTTTCCACATTATTTTGCAACTCTCTTCCGGATCTCAACGTGGTCACCGCATTTACATTGTGATTGTGATATGCGTTTTGTGCGTGACCGGGATTGGGCAATGGTTGAGATGGAAGCTTTCCCTTTTCTCTCTCGCTCAACGCAGCAGTTAATTGTGCAATCTGTGCCTCAATAGATTTGATACTTTGATCATGTGAGGCATTGTTATTCATTAAAGATTGAACATAACTTTCAAATCTTGCTGCGGATTCTGTAGTTTGCTTGAGAAATGCTTCAAGACTTTTCTCGAGCGAGCTAACCTTATCATCATTAGGTTGAACCAAATTGTTCATTTGATTTGTATAAGGTTGTTGTTGGAAAGGTTGCTGGTTTTGAGTTTGTAAGGGTGCTTGTTGTTGTGGAGGAGGTCTTTGAAAATTATTATTCCCTTGGAACTGTTGATTTGGGTGACTCCTCCACCCCTGATTGTATGTCGAAGAGTACGGATCATTTCTTTGTCGTTGCTGGAATGCAGCATTGACTTGATCCTGTCCTTGAATAGGTGCATTATAAGGACACTCTTCGGTTAGATGTGATGGGTTCGAACAACAAGCACAAACAGTTCGTGTGGGTAGAGTAGGGGCAGGAGAAGTCGATGAGATTTTTGTCTCAATGGCTTCTAGCTTTTTCATAAGTGAGGCCATCTCGGCCTTCATAGCAATCAACATATCTATTTGATGTATGCCTGCCCTAGATTGACCAACTGAAGAAGATGATGTGGTCTTGGTACTCTCCCACTGAATTGTTTGCTCACTTAGGTCCTCAAGAAACTGCCAAGCTTCGTCGCTAGACTTGGAGAGAAAATGACCTTGACATATTGTTTCTAGCAACTGCTTCGTTGCTGCGTTCAATCCCTCGTATAATGTTTGGCAAAGTTGCCAATTTTCTATCCCATGATGAGGGCATTGAACAAGTAGGTCTTTAAATCTCTCGAAGCACTTCCAGAATGGTTCGGACGGAAGCTGTGAAAATTGTATAATCTCGTTTCGGATTCTAGCAGTTTTGTGATGAGGATAGAACTTTTTCAGAAAAGCTCTCACAAACTCGTCCCAATTTCTAATGGAATGTGATGCGGTGCTGTATAGCCACTTCTCGGCTAGGTCACATAAGGTGAAAGGAATGACCCTTAGCCTTATCGCGTCATCACTTAATTGGGTTGTCTTCATCATGGCGCAAACGTTTTGGAATTTATTAATGAAAATATATGCATCTTCGGATTCCAAACCATGAAACTTAGGCAGCATATTGATGAAGTGTGGTTTTATTTCAAAATTATCCCCATTTGCCGGTAGGGGTGAAAGACATGTGGGTAAAGAAGTGCGGACGGGGTAGAAGAGATCCTGGAGCGCAACTCGTGCGGGCGCTACAACAGGCGGTAGATTCGGGTTATTCGCACCTGGCGGAGGTGGAATCATTCCCGTCGGTAAGGTGTCGTTGGGGTTGAATCCCGACATACCTTCGAAAGAAGAATTTAAAGGTGGAGGTAAGGAAATGGAGGGACTTTCGACGAAGGGTTCGCCGAAGGGTTCGTTGGTCGGTACCAACGAAACACGGACTAATCGGGCGTTAGTATCCCTAGTCCAAAATGACATACACTAAAGGGTAGTGCAGTCAGAAAAAAGAGAAAAACAGAATGTGGGGGTAAGATAACGTCAGTGAGAAGAAGTGGTGGAAGTGAGTTTGCAAGTTTTCTTTAGCGGCAAGTTGCAAGTTTTTTTAAAAGATTTTTATTTTTCTTTTTTTTTAATTTATGTGAGAGTTTTGCAAAAAGGTTTTAGAAACGGGACTCGTGACACAAATGTATCAACCACACATGCACAATCAGACCTAGATCTAGGGTTGCCTAGGTCTACTAGACAGCTCCTAACTAGGGCTAGAAATAGACCTCAAACCGCCTCTTCACGGACAAATACGGCCAGGTAAGTGGGAAGGAACCACCACTACAGTGGGCCTAATTAAAAACCACTAGCCTAGACACCGCAATGTCGGTTAAGATAAACGGCCGATGCCTACCCTAGTCCTTTTCCTATTGAGCTCGCTGTCCTTAGGTCTGAGTCTAATCTTTTTTAATTAAAGGTGGTCGATGCAAAATGCTTAGGTGTTTTCTGGGGTCCTGGGAAGGGTGATGAAATCCCCACCCAATCTGAGTTTGGTCAAATAGCCCCTTAGAGTCCGGTTAAATTATGCAAAACAAATAAAATCACTTGCAATCAAAATTTTTAGCGCGGCGCAAAGAAACCTGCAGAAAATCTGTTATTTAGAAGGGGGTAGAAGATTTTTTTAGCGCAAAGAATCCTGTAGAAAATTTTTACAGATAGAGATATGGAGGTTGCAGAGGGGAGAAGGAGAAAACAAACAGAGCAAATTTGAGATGATGACGTGGCCAAATGAGCGCGGAACCGCGGTCCTGGTCCCCTTAATGCGGCGGAAGCGCGGCTGAGAAGAGGGATCGGGTTCTGGAAATTTTTGTACTGTTCTGCGCTTATACTTTCTCTCTGTTCTTATGCTCCAAATTTTTATTTGCCCTCTGTAAAGTTCCAGATCCGTGACCTTCGCTGTTCCTGCAAGATCCAAAAGATACACCCTTCAAACAGATCAAATTTGATTATTTTTTTATTTTTTTATTTTTATATTTTCAGATTTTTATAATTTTTCAAAATTTATATCAACCCGAAAATTCACAAAAAGAAAGATTACGCCGTCCCCGGCAACGGCGCCATTTGATTATAGAGATTTTACGATCAAAAATATAATTACCGCAATCAAGAAACGGCGTCGCTTCGCAGCTAGCCGGTGAGTGTGGGTCGATCCACAGAGACGGGTAAATTCCTTTTATGTGTTTTAACGAGTTGATTCTATTTGTCGTTTTGGTTGGTTTATAAAAATCTAAAATACTGGATCTAATTAATCTAATTAAGAGTCTTGCTAGGGTTAGGCTTAAGGGAAGTTTTGGAGATTAATGTTTCCTTCACCGCTTTCAATACCATCTTTTTTAGATCTATTAGGTGTTAAGTTAATTATCAATAAAGTGGATACGAATCTTTTGGGAAGATGTTTCTTCCTCTAGATTTGTATCCTTCCTTTGTTGATAATCACCCTAACCCCCACGGAAAATGCGCGCAACCGGCCCTTTATACTACGGTTCATCGTTACCTCGATGGGTAGGATGCCGCAGGGAGCGGTTGTGTGCATATGCGTGGAGTTCTATTTTGTTAGGTTAAAGTGGCATTGAAAGGGGTGAGAGATCTCATCTCTCAACCCTTTCCCTAAGGCTAACCCTAACAAGCGAGGAGACTACTCGCTCATTAGGGAATGAGAAGACATTATAATTAAAAGAATAAAATACTTACTAGTTGACGGCTCCCTCCAAACAAGAAGAACAGATCTGAATTTTTGCTCTCAGAAAATCTGAATTTTATTGATTGAAAAGAGGCATAGGGTTTTACAGATCTAAAATTACAATTTATAGGAAAATAGGAAACCTAGGGTTACAGACTCTCGCACATGCAAAATTACAGATTTGCCCACGTAAAATCCTAACATCTGCACCGACACGCCGCCTCAGAAAATATGCACCGACACGGGCCTTGTATGGCCGCGGATCCGCGGCGCCAGGCTGGGTTTGGCCGCGGATCCGCGGCCAAACTGTGGACTTGGGCTTTTAGACTTCTGGGGTTTCTTCAATGGTTCTTGGGCTCTGGATTTTTATATGTACTTTCTCTGTTGGGCTTTTGGGTCTTCTCCAGATCTTCAGTGAAGACTTGTCTTGGGCTTTTTAACCGTTTCACCTTGACATTCGTTGCCTTGCACCTATGTGAACTGGGCGTGACTAGTATCGGTCTGCTTGTCGGTCAAAAGTCCCTTTTTCTGTTGTTTTGTGTCTTTTTCACTGTATTTGCTCCAGAAACCTGTATCCTGTAATATGCAGCAAACGTGCGTCAAGAGTACCTGTTTATTTATAAAAAGATAAGAAATAGGGGAATGATAAATGCAATATTATGGTCTGAACAGGTGCAGTCCCGAAGCACTTGGAGGCAGTGACGGTTAGACAGGATTCGTCTCTCCCGGTATTGGGGGTTGATATCGCGCTGTGTCTAGGAGAGCCATTACACAAAGTCCCTGGACAGGGCAAGCGAGTTAGACTGGTAGGTTTCCAGTGTTATCTCAGGTGTTCTAGGCTACACTCCGGCACGACTTGTACCGCTAGTAGGGGAATGACGTTTACCGCCCCCTAGGCCCGCCATGCGATGTTCTTAGACGAACAGACCGGACTGTACGGAGATTGTCACATACAGGCTCAGTAGGAGTTCGGATGGGTTCACCTCATCAGTCTTCTTATCGGCATCTACCTGGGGACCGTTACGTACAGCTAGTGCCGCTTGCGGTCTATGGTTAACCCCACTGCCAGCGTAGTATCGAGTCTTTAGAGTCCCATACAGAGGGTTACTCGCCTTTGGGCAAAACTGAGTAGAGGTCGCATGTTTTTGCGATAGGGTTGGTTCACACTCGCGCACTTGTGCACGTTTGGTGACCGGGCAGTTATTACTGGTGTGCTTTGGTTTAAGCCAGATACTGGTATTAGTTTTGGGATTGGTTTTGTCTCATTGTATTCGTGTTCCTCGGAACACGGATGCGGGTGTGTATGCACAGTTGATAGAGGCAGAGACAGAGGATTCTCATTAGGGTTGTTGACCGTTTGACTTTGGTTGACTTGTTGATCGTTGACTTTTTCCAAACCCTAATGAGAATGATAAATATGATTAATAATGATAATCAAGGATTGTTGTGTGATGGTTAGGTTGACCATTTGACCATAGTGGACATTTTGACCATTGTTGACATTTTGACCATAATCATTTCATATCAAAGATGCTTCTTGATCTTTGCAAATTGCATTTATTATGAAATGATAATGGTCATTCCATACTCACCATCACATTTTCCTTTTTGATTATTATTGTTAATCTATTATTCTCATATGAGCATGGTTGCAAAAGAGAGCTCTCATTCTATCATATCTTTTCTCTCTCTTTGCAAAAGCTCTTCTTCTTCCTCTCTCAAAGCTTAAGTGTTCCATGTGTTGGAAATCATAAGTTTTTGAGACAAAGCCACCATAACACATCTCTACTCATTCTAGGGTACTAGGTTTAGCAAACCAAATACCTTAGTTACCTCTAGGTTAAGGTAGGAGCTCAAGTTCGAGGCCCTCGGGTGGATCTATCTTCGGCAAAGAGGAGACGAGAAGGAGGAGCCGTTCAAACTACTACAAGGAGCAAGCAAGGAGGAGAACAACAAGAAGAGAAGGAGTTCAAGAGAACTACAAGAAGAGAAGGAGTTCAAGACTAGGTATAACCATTCTACATAGTAGTTATAACTTGTAGATTTTTGTTAGTTTTGTTTAGCAACGATCCTTCATGAAACGGTCCATGTTACCTAGCTAGGGAAAAAATTTCGTTTTACCTAATCCGCCTCCCCGAAAGAACCGGGATGGGTAACGTGGACTTAACAGTGGTATCAGAGCCTAGCTAAACACAACTAGCATGTTACCAAAGTATCTAGAATTTCGATCGGACAAAAATCGCAAAACACGTCCGGAAAAACCATGTTTCTGCCGATTTTTTATACTGCTCTAAAAATGATTTAACATACTTAAAAAATCGGCTCAGGGTTTTGTAAAAACACAGAACAAAAACGATCCAGTGACTCGGTCAAAGCGCCGCGGATCCGCGGCAAGAACATGCTTCCTGCCGCGGAACCGCGGCCGAGTTGACTCGGCCGTGGATCGGGTTTTGTGCAGTGTTCTTATTTGGATGTTTTGGGATTTTTAGTATATGTTGTTTCTGCCCAGATTTTCCAGAGAACAAATTTTTGTTTGGGGTGGTTACAAATCCGTATTTTGATCGAACTTCTCTAGACTTTGGCTAATGGGTTATATCTGTAATGTGATATATGTATTGAACGTCTGCTAATCGCTATACGTCGATTAGTGGGGGTTATACATATCTGTGATCTGTAATGTTGATGGTTTGTGTGTATGAATTCGTTGGATTTTCGCGGATGAATAGCTGGGAGTTGTGAGATGAGAGTTTTCTTTATCTTTCAATTCATGTAATATGTAAATTGATGTAATATTATTTGTTTGGCCGCACATCCGGGATGAGGTTGTAGCCGTCATTGTATAATTTCTTTTACTGTTTTTGCTCCTAGGATAGACCCAAGATGGGGTGCACAAACTACCGGGTACCTCGAAGTGCCGTGTGGCCTACTCACTTTGTTGAGGGAGGTTTTTTCACTTCGGGTATTTGGCGGGTAGTTTGTCGCACCCGTAGGGGTCTAGGGTGGGGTATTTGGTTATTCATCACGACCATGTAATCTGTTTTTCGTTGCAGGCTCGAACGGAATGCAGATTCCTAGTATATCCAAAGTATTCATCTGTGATCTGGAATGGCTATCATTGCATCTGACGAATGTGAATATATATCTATATATGATATCTATTTAGGCGTTGCTTATGTTTTGCATCCGCGCTAGTCCAGCCCCCGCTCTGTCGTTAGTTAAGTAACCTAACGGGTGATGACGAGACCCCGTGGCGAATGCGGATGGCATAAGCGTAGGTCATATTTTCGTTGTTTTCTGCAATGGTAGGATTAACTGATGGGACGCATTAAATTAATGCAAAGAAAAATAAACCAAAAAGACGTTGTTGGAACAATTTTCAAAAAGCTGTTATTGCAAGGACGTTCTCTTTTGTTTTGCATAGAGGTACTCGGTTATGAATGCCCAGCACCTCAGTCGACGAGGCAAGGGCCGAGATCCCTTCATCGGGAGTGACCCCTTGGAAAAAAGTTTGCGTCAGGGTAATAACTTCACTATAGTCGATTATTCTTTCTTTGCATCGAGGTATTCAGTTTGGAATATCCTGCACCTCATTCGACGAGGAAAGAGCCGAGATCCCTTCACAGGGAGTGACCTCTTTAGCAAAAATCTTCGCCACTATATTTTCAAAAAAGGTTATCAGGTTCCTTCAACGATATCAAGTTCATTACGTTAACGGGTTTTTCGCCAAAAACCCAGCAGTAGCCCTCCGTCGTTTCAGAAAATTAATCCTTAGTATTCATGCTGCGTTTGTTGATTATTCGTCAAGGCACAGTGAACGGTAGCTATGTAATAATTATCTGTTGCACTGATAGATACGATTGGTTAGGACGGTCACATGATTTTGTTGATTATTCGTCAAGGATCATGCGGGCGGGTCTAATGCAATCCTGGATAACGACGGGTTGAACTTGACTAGGACCTTTTGATTTGTTGATTATTCGTCAAGGTCACTTGGGTCCTAGGGGCAAAAATCCACATCGGGAGTTTCTAAAGAAATTGAAACTTGCAGATTTAGCATACCTTCTGGAGTGTGGTGACTAGAGTGGATTCCATCTAGGTCATCGCACAATGATAGTTGGATCCCGATCCCACTGATGAGTTGGATTACTCTCGGGATATTTTTCACTTTACAATCAATGCTATAAACCAAGTAGGTGTCTAGAAAGGTGTTAGCGTTGCTACGCCTCCAGGGAAAAGAGGTTATTTAATTAAGGAACTTCGCGAAAGCGTTGGAAATCCTCCCTCGAAGTACCAACACTAGCCTGGATGAAAAGTTAAGCAAGTATTGTGACGTGCGATTAATCCTGACTAGTTCTTCTTTTAGGGTTTGAAGAAGAATTTGAGGAAACAGTGGGAGCCATCCTGATTAGATAAATCAATAAACCAATCTAATCTTGCAAGAGCGCACGCTGAGTGTTTCTTTTCTCTCTCTCCAGGTAGCAGCCATTTCACGCCCTAATCAAGATAATAAAATGTATCGCTTGACCGATCCGAATTCTTATTCGGGGCTGGGGAACGTTGGTTTAGCTCTAACTTACGACAACAGTCATAAGTATGAGCAAGGGAAAGAGGATTGTATGGATTCCAAGGATACCCAGTTGAAGAAGAAGCATGGTTTTGCATCTACTTCAGGTGTTCTTGTAATTGAGAACTGCTTTACGGTCAGCCCTACCTCCTGGGTACTTGACACTGGATCAGGATCTCATATCTGTAATTTATTGCAGGGACTGAGAAAAAGTACGAAAGTTGTACCTGGTGATATGTCACTCAGAGTAGCGAACGGAGCAAAAGTTAATGCTGTAGCCGTCGGTGAATATCACCTAGTGTTGCCAAATGGCAATACTATGATTTTGAACGATTTGCTACTATGTACCTTCCATGGTTTGCAACATCATATCAGTTTCTTTACTCGATAAAGATGGATGTCACTTTCTTCTTGATAGAAATATCATGAACATCTACCTTCACAAGGTACTGGTTGCAGAAGGTACACTGTGTAATGGTATCTACGTTCTAAATCAGAATACAGTTCTCAATGTACAAAACACACGTAAGAGGAAGAGTTCAGAAACGAACGAATCCTACTTGTGGCATTGTAGACTTGGTCATATCGGAGAGAAAAGACTAAGTAAGTTGCATAAAGATGGACTCTTGGATACGTTCGAGTTTTCATCTTATGAAACTTGTCAGTCTTGTCTCAAAGGAAAGATGACCAAATCTCCGTTCACCGGACATGGAGAAAGGGCGGCAGAGCTCTTGGGACTCATACACAGTGATGTAATACACAGTGATGTATGTGGTCCGATGTCTATACATGCAAGGGGTGGGTTCTCGTACTTCATCACATTCACTGACGATCTCTCTAGGTTCGGATATGTGTATCTGATGAAACACAAATCTGAAGCTTTTAAGAAATTCAAGGAATTCAGAAACGAAGTAGAGAACCAGATTGGTAAGAGTATCAAGATCCTCCGGTCTGATAGAGGAGGGGAGTACTTAAGCACGGAATTCCTAGATTACTTAAAAGAGAATGGTATTCTCTCTCAGCTTACTCCTCCTTATAAACCACAGAACAACGGTGTATCGGAGCAGAGGAATCGTACCCTACTGGATATGGTTCGCTCCATGATGAGTAATGCCGAGTTGCCTCTTTCATTTTGGGGACATGCGCTTCAGACAGCGGCATACCTTTTGAATCAAGTTCCGTCCAAATCTGTGCCTAGAACTCCGTATGAAATATGGAGCAGTAAGAAACCATGTCTTAAATTTATTAAGATATGGGGTTGTCCGGCCTATGTGAAAACACAGAAACCAGACAAGTTAGAGGCACGGTCAGTTCTATGTAAATTTGTGGGATATCCTAAAGACTCACTAGGATATCTGTTCTACCACACTGAGGAACAGAAGATGTTTGTATCTCGCCACGCTACCTTTTTAGAAAGGGAGTTTCTTGCAAAAGAAACTAGTGGGAGTTCGGTAGAACTGGAAGAAATTCAGCGACCACAAAATGAAACTGAAAATTTGAAGGAACCACTGGATTCAATAACCCCAGACGAACCTCAGCCACTCCGCAGATCTGGCAGGATTTCTCATCCGCCCGAGAGATACTACGATTTTCTCATAGACGGGGATCGAGAGGATTGCATCTTGGAAGAAGATGACCCTACCAGTTTCAGGAAGGCCATTATCAATAGGGACTCTGATAAGTGGCTGGATGCACTGCAATCCGAGATGGAGTCCATGTACACCAATAAAGTGTGGACCTTGGATATTGCTCCACCTGGGGTAAAACCCGTTGGATGCAAATGGATCTACAAAAGGAAACTTGGTGTGGATGGGCAGGTGGAAACCTATAAGGCTAGACTCGTTACAAAAGGTTTTCGTCAAAGACCTGGTTTGGACTATAATGAAACTTTTTCTCCAGTGGCTATGCTCAAATCCATTCGGATCCTACTTGCCATTGCTACCTTCCATGACTATGAAATCTGGCAAATGGACGTTAAAACGGCTTTTCTAAATGGCTGTTTAGAAGAGTGCGTTTACATGGATCAGCCAGAAGGTTTCGTAGACAGTGGGAGCAGCGGGAAGGTGTGCAAGTTACTTAAATCTATTTATGGATTGAAACAGGCATCGCGGAGCTGGAACATCTGTTTTGATGAGGCAATCAAGGAATTTGATTTCATCAAGAACGAAGATGAACCTTGTGTCTATAAGAAGATTGTAGGACGAACTGTCGTGTTCTTAGTATTATACGAGGACGACATTCTTTTGATAGGAAATGACATTCCTATGCTACAATCGGTCAAGCTATTCTTGTCACAATGGTTCTCCATGAAGGACCTAGGTGATGCCTCGTACATTCTAGGGATCAAGGTCTACAGAGATAGATCCAAGAGACTACTGGGACTTTCGCGGTCTAGGTACATAGAGACTGTACTAAAGAGATTTAGTATGGAGGATTCCAAGCGCGGTAACATACCCGTATTGCACGGAATTACCCTCTCCAAGAAGATGTCTCCTAAGACTAACGAGGAGAGGGTTCGCATGAACACTATACCTTACGCTTCGGCGGTAGGATCTATAATGTATGCGATGCTATGTACAAGACCAGATGTAGCTTACGCGCTGAGCGTGGTGAGCCAGTATCAGTCAGACCCAGGTGAGGACCACTGGACAGCAGTGAAGAACATTCTCAAGCACCTGAGAAGGAATAAGGAGATGTTCCTGGTTTACGGTAATGGAGACCTCAGGGTCAAGTCCTTTACCGATTCAAGCTTCCAGAGTGATAAAGATGACAGCAAGTCTGTCTCGGGTTTTGTGTTTACCCTCAATGGAGGGGCGGTATGTTGGAGGAGTTCCAAACAGGATACCATCACAGACTCGACGATGGAGGCTGAATACATTGCTGCAAGCGATGCCGCAAAAGAGGCGGTCTGGATAAAGAAGTTCATTAGTGAACTTCAGGTGGTTCCGTCCATTGTTGACCCAATACCTTTGTATTGCGATAACAATGGGGCTATAGCTTTAGCGAAGGAACCAAGGTCCCATCAGAAATCCAAACACATCTTAAGGCGGTATCACCTGATCAGGGAGATCATTGATCGCCAGGAGATCGAGGTACGGAGAGTGGACACAAAAGACAACACAGCGGATCCATTCACGAAGGCCCTCCCTCAAACACAGTTCGAGCGACTTTTTGAGCTATTGGGTATGCGGTACGCCGGCAGCTGGCCTTAGTGCAGACGTTGGGTATGCGGTACACCAATTACTGGCCTTTAGTGCAGGTGGGAGATTGTTAGATATGTATGCCCTAGAGGCCATTATTGTATAGTACAGGTTTGTATAATACATTTTGGAGGCTTGGGATATATATATGGTTTTACGAAGGTCTTGCTCGATATAGTAGTATGCTACTTGGTTTGTTACTATCTTAATATGTGTATATGTTTCTTTTAACATATCGCTAAAAACATATTGGTAGAGCCCTTAGGATCTTTGATTGACTACCGGCGTTGTGATGGCGATCACACTAGTGGGGGCTGGGTATTCTATAAGCACATCCTTATTTTGGTCCCTAGTCGTAGGATTATCGAGACAGGGCATCGATACTCCAGAGTAGACTAGTGCATACGCTTCTCTTCCCAGCAGGGGAGATGGTCTGTCCCACAGCCATCAGTACGTCATACTGGAGATAGTATGCAGGTGCTCGTTAGGTTACGAGTATACTGGACAGGACTCGTTGGGAACTGTTGGTTAGTATTATACCTATCGTCAGTTAACAGTTCCCAGGTGACATAAGTACAGCTTAGTCCGCTGACTTGACACTGTCATTTCGCCTCGAGTGTGTTCCCACTGTTCTTAGATTACTGCCCTACCACGGCTCTACTGAGTCGTGCAAACAGGTAGTAGTTGTAGGGTTCCTAGGCACTCTCAAGAGGTCTCACAAGGCATCAACCATGCCAATTTTAAATTTTAACGGTGCCGAGAAACCCTAACAAGATCGTTGGCTAGATTTTTAGGCGACAAAGCAAACTAGTTAACACTTAACTACTAGAATACGGAAATACAACCTTTGTAGATCCGGTCCTCCACCTCCATAGCTCCGCAATGAAGTCCTCTCCGCTGTACAAAACGGATCTTGGGCTCTAGCGTCGGCTTCATCGGAGAATGTACGGGCTAGGTCATCGACTACGACGCCGAAGATGATCTACGTCGAGGCATCACAAGAACAAGCTCCCACTTCACCAAGTCATGAAACTTGTGAAGAAAACATACTCTACTACTTGGCAAGAGGTAGAGGATGAAGAAATAGGAGGTGGGTTCACTTTAGAATTGGATTTCTCACTCATTTCATCAAGTTGCCATTGATGGAGGCATGCTTTCTTCAAGTGAAGAAGAAGAAGAAGAAGATGAATATTATGATAAGTTAATTAAAAAATGAAAAGTAAATGAATACTTATCATAATAATAACCATGGTCAAGTGTATAGAATAAATCATGGTTAGTGGGAATGGTTAGGGTTAAGCATGGAGACAAAATGGTCACTTGGTCAAAGCTTCATGAAGCTTCAACATGCATCCAAAGAAAGCCACCATTTTGCATTATGCTTAATATTTTTCTAAAAAGAATAAATAGATAAATAAATGAGAAAAGGAAATGAAACCCTAACCACTTAAGTAACCATGGTTTAATTCTTTACACAAACCCAAACTAGCATGTATCATCAAACATGATACAATCTTGTGCACAAAAGTATATCACATATACAATGTGCACAAACCAAGTGAGAAAATCCATTTAAAGTGAACCAATACTAGTTAGTGCAAAGTAATATATCAAATATATAATTATGCATTAAATCATTAAATCAACACTTGATTCAATGATCCGGTCATGTCGCACACAACCGACTAGTATTCAATGTATCGGCTTATCGAATCAATACTTGATTCGATAACTAGATTATATCGCATACAACCAATCAATACATTCATCGCGAGAATAGAATACGGTATCACATACACGCATTATTCTCGGTCCCGCACATATCTCATATGCGCTCCTATTTCGTTTCGCTTGAGCCAGGAAACCTCTGTGTAGGAATCTAAAGACTCGTCAATACGCCGGCAGCAGATGATGATCATATCAAACACCCGCAAGCCGCAAGCGGTCTGCTAAACGTAACGGACACCCAGGTATTGAGCGATCAGAAGATCGACGAGCAAGCCCGCTCACACTCCAGTGAATCCAACCAGTAACACTACCGTACAGTCCGGTCTGATCGTCTGATATGTCGCATATCTCGCCTAGGGGTGGTAAACGTCAGACCCCAATAGCTCGATAAGTCGTGTCGATATGAGGTCTATAACATTTTGAGAAACTACTGGTAACACTTACCAGTAAATCTCAACAACTCTGGCCAGGGATTTTCGGTTATAGCCAATCGAACACAGCTCAACATCAACTCCCTATACCGGGAGAGACGATTCCTCTCCTATCGCTCATTGCCTCCATGTGATTCGGGACTGTACCCAAAAACCACCGTTTTGCACGCCCTCTTGGACGTGGTAAGATGGAAATCAAAGCACAGTGGGAAGCACACAAAACTCTATGACGATCTCGGGTCAACAGACTACTCTGTACCAGTGTCACCAGAGAACTGCCATCTGACGTAAGGTATAATACCATCTGGGAGTTCTCGGCGAGTCCGTCCAGTGTTCCCAGTCTCCACTGAGCACCCGTATATCATCTCTGATGTCAAACACCAATGGATATGGGATCATCCATTGCCCATCTGTATGGGTCGAGAAGGTATACGCTAGTCTACTCTGGTATATCGATGCCCCGTCTCGATACACCCACGACTAGGGACCTTGAAGGATGTACTTATGGACTACCATGTCCCCACTAGTATGATCCGCATCATAGTCCAGGTAGTCAAGTACACATCCTAAGGGCTTTACCAACATGTAACAGAGAGACAATCAATGTACACGTTAAGGTAAAGAGTAACCAGATAGCATACTATCATGTCGAGCAAGAAAGTCCTCTCTATATATGTCCCAGCAACCACTACAATATACATCCAATGTACAGTAATGGCCTCTAGGGCATACATATAACTAACAATCTCCCACTTGCACTAGGGTCATCTGTAGCAGTGGTTGTAGTATCTCATACTCAACCATCCCATAAAAGTCTCTCTCTGGGAATAGGCCTTCGTGAGTGGATCCGCCGTGTTGTCCTCTGAGTCTACTCTCCTAACCTCGATTCCTTAGAGATCAACCATCTCCATGATCAAGTGATACTGCCTTAGAATATGTCTGGATCACTGATGGGACGGACGTTCCTTGGCATAAGCCACAACTCCATTGTCTCACAATGGTAGGAACGTAGTTCATCTCATGAACCAATATACACCCAAACAGCCTCTTTGGTAGCATCTTAAGTAGCGATGTATCCAGCCTTTATCGTCTAGTATGCCACGGTATTTATCTTGGAACTCTTCCAACATACCGTCCCTCCACTGAGGGTAAAGACAATGCCTGTGACTGACATTCAGTCGTCTTTATCACCCTGGAACACTTCCAGTGATTCTCTTCAGGATCGATTGATACCATCTCACTACAACTAGTGAGTATCCTAACATCCATTTAGATCTATCTCATAGATCCAAAACCCAGGATTTAAAAGGTATCATTTTGATCCTATGTGGAGAATCATTGTGATAAGCGGAGATTGATCGAGCATAGCATAGGAAACTCCTTCCCTATCAAGAGTATGTCATCCACGTACTCTACGAGGATCATCACCATACTCCCTACTACCTTTTTGTTTATACAAGGTTCATCTACCATTTTGATGATGTCAAACTCTTTGACTAATCCATCAAAACAGATGTTCCAACTCCGCGATGCCTGCTTTAATCTGTAAAGCAATTTGCACACGTTTCCGCTGCTCCCACTGTTTACGAAGCCCTCTGGCTGTGTACTTATAGACGTTCTCTTCTAAAACATCATTTAGAAAAGCTGTCATGACACCCAACCACCAGATATCGTAGTCATGGTATGTAGCCGTGGCAAGTAGGATCTGGATGGACTTAAGCTTGGTTACTTGAAAAAGGTTTCATCATAATCCACGCCTGGTAAATGATGCAAACTTTTAACAAGTCTAGCTTTGAAAGTCTTAACTTTTCCATCTACACCAAGTAATCTTCTCAAGATATACTTGCTCCTGATGGGGATTTAACCCTTCAGATATAGCAACCAAAGTCCATACTTTGTTGGTGTACATGGATTCCATCTCAGATCGCTAAGCATCCAGCCATTCTTACAGAGTCCCACTCCTGATGGCCAGCTCGAAACTAGTTGGGTCATCATCTCATGATGCAATCCTCGCTCCCACTGTCATAGAGAAACCGAAGTATCTGTCAGGTGGGTGAGGAACCCTACTAGATCAGCGGAGAGGCAGAGGTTCGTTCGAATCTACTGAATCCTTTGGTTCTATCAAATCATCAGCTGCAGTTTGTATGGCTGGAACATTTCCAGTTCTACATAACAGACCTTGCCTCGAGCTTGTCCGGATTTTTCTTTTAGACATAGGCCGGACAACCCCAAATCTTAACTAGCTTAAGACATGGGCTCTTCCCTTTCCATATCACATATGAAGTGGTAGGCAATTGATTTGATTTGAACCCTATTCAATAGGTATGCAGCTTCTCAATTGCATAACTCCCAAAAAGAAATAGGTAACTCAGTAGTACTCATCATAGAGCACACCTTATCATATAGGGTATGATTGCTCCGCCCTGATATACCATCGTGCTATGGTGTATACAGAGGAGTAATGCTGAGAGAGAATCTCATTCTCCTTTAGAATAGTCCAGTATTTCCGTGCTCAAGTATTCTCCTCCTTGATCTCATCATAGGACATAATACTTATACCCGTATTCTGGTTCTCTACTTCTCGCTTGTATTCTGTGAATATCTCAAAAGGTTCGGACTTGTGTTTCAACAGGAACATATGTCTGAATCTTGAGAGATCATCAGAGAATGTAATGAAGTATAAAGAACCAGTCCTGGCATGTGTAGACAGGGGACCTTACATACATCATCATGTATCAGTCCCAAGAGTTCACTAACTCTTTCTCTGTTTCCAATAAACAGAGCTATGGTCATCTTATCTTTGTGACATGACTGGCGAGTTTCACAAGATGTAAATTCAAACTAATTTAAATATGCATCTTTATGTAACTCTAGCTAGTCGGGTCACATTGATCTGACCTAGTCTACAATACCTCAAGAAGGATTCGTTCATTTCTGAACTCTTCCTCTTGTGTGTGTTCCATATACTAAGAACCGTAGTTTGATTTAGAACATTAATGTTTTTAGATAACGTGCCTGAACCGATCAACTTTTGATATAGGAAATGTCCAAAACATTATCCAACAATACAAAATTATATCCTTTCTTTACTAATAAAGAGGCTGATATGATTTTGTATATCAGGTTCGGTATCTAATAACATTCGTTCAGAATCAATGTATTGGTAATACTGGGTGACAGTGACCAACAGACTTGGCTGCAACTCTTGCCCCGTTTTCTGCCTCATGAAACTTATCACCCGTTCTCAGTTCTCTACCTTTCTGTAGCCCTATGTAACAGATTACATATCTGGGATCCTGATCTGGTATCACATACCCAGGACGTAGAGGAGACAGAGAAACAGTTCTTTGTAACGAACACACCCGAAGATGATGCATCAGCATGCACTCTCTTCGTTTGGGCGGCACGGGAATTCTGGTAATCCCCAATTTCCTGCTCTGTCTTATAACAATTATAAGTTGGAGCGGGACCAACGTTCCCCAGCTCAGTATAACAAGCGGGTTCGGTCAATATTCCGTATTATTATCTTGATTAAGGCGTGATATGGTCGCTACCTGGAGAGAGAGAGAAGAAAACACTCAGCGTGCGCTCTTGCAAGAATAGATTGGTTATTATTTTATCTAATCAGGATGGCTCCCACTGCTTATTATCAAATCTTCCTTCAAACCCTAAAAGGAAAGACTAGCCGGGATTAATTACACACTACAAGTTCGCCAATATTTCAGCCAGGCCAGTGTCGGTACTTTGAGGGAGGTCCCCCGTGCTTTCGCACGAACCTAATTAATGTAAACCTCGTTTTTCCAGAGGCGTAACCCCGTTGACACCTTTCTAGACACCTACTTGATCGGCTAATTGTAATGTATAAAACTCTCCCAGGAGTAACTCTTACTCGCAGCGGGTATTGGGATCCAACTATCTCATAGAAGGTATGCAATCTCATTGCAAATTTCAACACTTGAAATTCCCGATAATATTTTACCCCTAGCGTGCTATGACCTTGACGCAGGCCAACAAACCATAGTGCGCTACTCAAGTTCAACCCGTCATTTCCTGATTGAATTAAACCCACCCGCACGACCCTTGACGCAGGCCAACAAAGTCGCACGACTACCCTAATCCAATCTGCATCATATGCATAAGCAGATAAATACTAGTTAGCTACCGCACACTACGCCTTGACGCAGGCCAACAAACGTAGCACGAATACTAACTACCACTTATCTGAAATGACGGAGGGCTACGACAGGTTTTTCTGAAAACCTATTGCGTAATGAACTTGATTTCGTTGTAGAATCAAATGATTTTTAAAATGGAGTGTTTTTTAGGCTTTTCTAGTTTTGCTAAAGGAGTCACTCCCGGTGAAAGGATCGTCGGTCCTTTCCTCGTCGAATGAGGTGCGGGATATATCATATATATCACTGTGCAAAGCAAAAACACTTAAAAGCAATCAAAAGACAAACCGAGTGTGTAGCATCTGCCAGTTATTGCTAAAGGAGTCACTCCCGGTGAAGGGATCTCGGTCCTTTCCTCATCGAATAAGGTGCAGGATATATCACATATACCGCTGTGCAAAGCAAAAACTGTAGCTACCTGTTTTATTTTGAAATTCGATTCTACAACATCTTAGGTTTCTTTTATTTCATTAATCTCATTAATGAAGTCCCATCATTTAAGTACCTAAACATCACAGATAAATACGACGTACACTTATGCCATCCGCATTCGCCTCGATGTCCCCTCGTGCACCGTTAGGTTAGGTAACTAACGGCAGAGCAGGGCAGGGCTAGCACGGGTGTAAAAGATAAGTAACGTCTATATAATATATCATATATACTATATCCTGTATCTATCACAGAACATCACATGATCACATCACAGATATCGCAGCAGAAGAATCATATGAAATATTGGATATACTAGGACGTCCGTGTTTTCAATACGAGCCAGTATAAAACACGGATTCCACGGTCGCGATGAATAGCCAAACCCACACCCCTAGACCCCTACGAGAGCGGCAAGCAACCCTACCAATTCTAGAGTTAGGAGACCCGGACTCGACTCCTCGAGTTGGTCTCCCACTGGACTCCAGAACCCGGTTACTTGTGCTCCCCTCCTTTGGTCTATCCTAGTGTGGAAAAGTAAATAATATACAAACGGTGACATCTTCCGCAACCTGGAAGTGCCCCAAGGAGGGGAGCACAAGTAACCGGGTTCTGGAGTCCAGTGGGAGACCAACTCGAGGAGTCGAGTCCGGGTCTCCTAATTCTAGAATTGGTAGGGTTGCTTGCCGCTCTCGTAGGGGTCTAGGGGTGTGGGTTTGGCTATTCATCACGACCGTGGAATCCGTGTTTTCAAAAAAAGTCCAGAGAGCCGTTTTGAGTTGGGGTTTCGGGTTCGTTCGGATTTCAAACTCCGTCTACGCATCGCCTAAGGCTCTAGCTAGGCTCTGATACCACTGTAGGGTTCCTAGGCACTCTAAAGAGGTCTCATAAGGCATCAACCATGCCAATTTCAAATTTTAACGGTGCCGAGAAACCCTAACAAGATCGTTGGCTAGATTTTTAGGCGACAAAGCAAACTAGTTAACACTTAACTACTAGAATACGGAAATACAACCTTTGTAGATCCGGTCCTCCACCTCCATAGCTCCGCAATGAAGTCCTCTCCGCTGTACAAAACGGATCTTGGGCTCTAGCGTCGGCTTCATCGGAGAATGGACGGGCTAGGTCATCGACTACGATGCCGAAGATGATCTACGTCGAGGCATCACAAGAACAAGCTCCCACTTCACCAAGTCATGAAACTTGTGAAGAAAACACACTCTACTACTTGGCAAGAGGTAGAGGATGAAGAAATAGGAGGTGGGTTCACTTTAGAATTGGATTTCTCACTCATTTCATCAAGTTGCCATTGATGGAGGCATGCTTTCTTCAAGTGAAGAAGAAGAAGAAGAAGATGAATATTATGATAAGTTAATTCAAAAATGAAAAGTAAATGAATACTTATCATAATAATAACTATGGTCAAGTGTAGAGAATAAATCATGGTTAGTGGGAATGGTTAGGGTTAAGCATGGAGACAAAATGGTCACTTGGTCAAAGCTTCATGAAGCTTCAACATGCATCCAAAGAAAGCCACCATTTTGCATTATGCTTAATATTTTTCTAGAAAGAATAAATAGATAAATAAATGAGAAAAGGAAATGAAACCCAAACCACTTAAGTAACCATGGTTTAATTCTTTACACAAACACAAACTAGCATGTATCATCAAATATGATACAATCTTGTGCACAAAAGTATATCACATATACAATGTGCACAAACCAAGTGAGAAAATCCATTTAAAGTGAACCAATACTAGTTAGTGCAAAGTAATATATCAAATATATAATTATGCATTAAATCATTAAATCAACACTTGATTCAATGATCCGGTCATGTCGCACACAACCGACTAGTATTCAATGTATCGGCTTATCGAATCAATACTTGATTCGATAACTAGGTTATATCGCATACAACCAATCAATACATTCATCGCGAGAATAGAATACGGTTTCACATACACGCATTATTCTCGGTCCCGCACATATCTCATATGCGCTCCTATTTCGTTTCGCTTGAGCCAGGAAACCTCTGTGTAGGACTCTAAAGACTCGTCAATACGCCGGCAGCAGATGATGATCATATCAAACACCCGCAAGCCGCAAGCGGTCTGCTAAACGTAACGGCCACTCGGGTATTGAGCGATCAGAAGATCGACGAGCAAGCCCGCTCACACTCCAGTGAATCCAACCAGTAACACTACCGTACAGTCCGGTCTGATCGTCTGATATGTCGCATATCTCGCCTAGGGGTGGTAAACGTCAGACCCCAATATCTCGATAAGTCGTGTCGATATGAGGTCTATAACATTTCGAGAAACTACTGGTAACACTTACCAGTAAATCTCAACAACCCTGGCCAGGGATTTCCGGTTATAGCCAATCGAACACAGCGCAACATCAACTCCCTATACCGGGAGAGACGAATCCCCTCCTATCGCTCATTGCCTCCATGTGATTCGGGACTGTACCCAAAAACCACCGTTTTGCACGCCCTCTTGGACGTGGTAAGATGGAAATCAAAGCACAGTAGGAACCACACAAGACTCTATGACGATCTCGGGTCAACAGACTACTCTGTACCAGTGTCACCAGAGAACTGCCATCTGACGTAAGGTATAATACCATCTGGGAGTTCTCGGCGAGTCCGTCCAGTGTTCCCAGTCTCCACTGAGCACCCGTATATCATCTCTGATGTCAAACACCAATGGATATGGGATCATCCATCGCCCATCTGTATGGGTCGAGAAGGTATACGCTAGTCTACTCTGGTATATCGATGCCCCGTCTCGATACACCCACGACTAGGGACCTTGAAGGATGTACTTATGGACTACCATGTCCCCACTAGTATGATCCGCATCATAGTCCAGGTAGTCAAGTACACATCCTAAGGGCTTTACCAACATGTAACAGAGAGACAATCAATGTACACGTTAAGGTAAAGAGTAACCAGATAGCATACTATCATGTCGAGCAAGAAAGTCCTCCCTATATATGTCCCAGCATCCACTACAATATACATCCAATGTACAGTAATGGCCTCTAGGGCATACATATAACTAACAGTAGTTGGGTGCAGTCCCGAAGCACTTGGAGGCAGTGACGGTTAGACAGGATTCGTCTCTCCCGGTATTTGGGGTTGATATAGCGCTATGTCTAGGAGAGCCATTACATAAAGTCCCTGGCCAAGGCAAGCGAGTTAGACTGGTAGGTTTCCAGTGTTATATCAGGTGTTCTGGGCTACACTCCGGCATGACTTGTACCGCTAGTAGGGGACCGACGTTTACCGCCCCTTAGGCCCGCCATGCGATGTTCTTAGACGAACAGACCGGACTGTACGGAGATTGTCGCATACAGGCTCGGTAGGAGTTCGGATGGGTTCACCTTATCAGTCTTCTTATCGGCATCTACCTGGGGACCGTTACGTACAGCTAGTGCCGCTTGCGATCTGTGGTTAACCCCACTGCCAGCGTAGTGTCGAGTCTTTAGAGTCCCACACAGAGGGTTACTCGCCTTTGGGCAAAACTGAGTAGAGGTCGCATGTTTTTGCGACAGGGTTCATTCACACTCGCGCACTTGTGCACATTTGGTGACCGGGCAGTTATTACTAGTGTGCTTTGGTTTAAGCCAGATACTGGTATTAGTTTTGGGATTGGTTTTGTCTCATTCTATTCGTGTTCCTCGGAACGCGGATGCGGGTGTGTATGCACAGTTGATAGAGGCAGAGGCAGAGGATTCTCATTAGGGTTGTTGACCGTTTGACTTTGGTTGACTTGTTGACCATTGACTTTTTCCAAACCCTAATGAGAATGATAAATATGATTAATAATGATAATCAAAGATTGTTGTGTGATGGTTAGGTTGACCATTTGACCATGGTGGACATTTTGACCATTGTTGACATTTTGACCATAATCATCATATCAAAGATGTTTCTTGATCTTTGCAAATTGCATTTATTATGAAATTGTAAGGTTCCTAGGCACTCTAATGGAGTCTCACAAGTGATCAAACATGCAAATTTCTAAAAAATACGGTGCCGAGAAACCCTAGAACGGGTCGTTAACTAGATAAATAGGCGAAGCAAGCAAGTAAACGGAAATATAGCTAAAGGAAAGGGGCTACAACCTTTGTAGATCCGGTCTACCACTTCCTAAGCTCCACGATGATCTCCCTCCGCTGTCCAAATCGAACCCTTGACTCTAGCATTGGCATCATCGAAGAATGGGCGGGCTTGATCGTCGGTTCGATGCCGAAGATGATCTACGTCGAGGCATCACAAGAACAAGCTCCAACTTCACCAAGCCTTGAAAACTTGTGAAGGAAACACCCTATACTACTTGGCAAGAGGTAGAGGATGAAGAAATAGGAATTGGGTAGACTTTAGTTTTGGATTTCCCACACTTTTTCATCAATCACCATTGATGTAGCAAGCTTTTTTCTCATGTTGAAGAAGAAGAAGATGATGAAAAAGAATATGATAAGTATTATGTAAATGATAAATAAATCAATACTTATCATTTACTAACCCTTGGTTAGTTGTAGAGAATGGACCATGGTTAACTAGAATGGTTAGGGTTAAGTATAAGACAAGGATGGTGGACTAATTCAAAGCTTCAAGAATGTTCAATTAGCAAACAAAAAAAGAAACCATTCTTTTCTCATCTTTTTCCGAAATAAATAAATAAATAAATAAGAAAAAAGAAAACCCTAATCATAATCTTAACCATGGTCTAATTCTTTACACTAACCCTAGCTTGCATGTATCATCAAACATGATACAATCATGTGCACAAAATATATCACATATGCAATGTGCACAAAACAAGTGAGTAAATCCATTTAAAGTGAACCAATACTAGTTAATGCAAAGTAATATATCAAATATATAATTATACATTAAATCATTAAATCAACACTTGATTTAACGATCCGGTCATATCGTATATAACCGACTAGTATCCAATGTATCGGCTTATCGAATCAATCTTTGATTCGATAACTAGGGTATATCGCATATAACCAATCGATACATTCATCGCGAGAATAGAATGCGGTATCACATACACGCATTATTCTCGGTCCCGCACATATCTCATATGCGCTCCTATTTCGTTTCGCTTGAGCCAGGAAACCTCTGTGTAGGACTCTAAAGACTCGTCAATACGCCGGCAGCAGATGATGATCATATCAAACACCCACAAGCCGCAAGCGGTCTGCTAAACGTAACGGCCACCCGGGTATTGAGCGATCAGAAGATCGACGAGCAAGCCCGCTCACACTCCTATGAATCCAACCAGTAACACTTACCGTACAGTCCGGTCTGTTCGTCTGATATGTCGCATATCTCGCCTAGGGGTGGTAAACGTCAGACCCCAGTAGCTCGATAAGTCATGCCGACTTGAGGTCCATAACATTCGTGAAACTACTGATAACTCTTACCAGTATATCACTGCAACCCTGGCCAGGGATTTCCTGTTATGGCCAGTCGAGCATAGCACAACATCAACCCCCAATACCGGGAGAGACGAATCCCCTCCTATCGCTCATTGCCTCCATGTGAATCGGGACTGTACCCAAAAACCACCTGTTTGCATGACTCAGTAGAGCCGTGGTAGGGTGGAAATCAAAGCACGGTGGGAGACACACAAGACTCTATGACGATCTCGGGTCAACAGACTAAGCTGTACCAGTGTCACCAGAGAACTGCCATCTGACGTGAGGTATAATACCATCTGGGAGTTCTCGGCGAGTCCGTTCAGTGTACCCAGTCTCCACTGAGCACCCGTATACCATCTCCGATGTCAAACACCAATGGATATGGGATCATCCATCGCCCATCACATGGGTCGAGAAGATATACGCTAGTCTACTCTGGAATATCGATACCCCGTCTCGATATTCCCTCGACTAGGAACATTTCAAGGATGTACTCATGGACTACCCAGGCCCCACTTGTATGATCTACATCATAGTCCTGGAAGTCGAGTACACATCCTATGGGCTTTATCAACATGTAATCAGAGAGACAGAAAGTATACATGTTAAGATAAAGTGCAACCAGATAGCGTACTATCATGTCGAGCAAGAAAGTCCTACCTATATATGTCCCAGCATCCACTACAATATACATCCAATGTACAGTAATGGCCTCTAGGGCATACATATAACTAACAATCTCCCACTTGCACTAGGGCCATCTGTAGCAGTGGTTGCAGTATCACATACTCAACCATCCCCTAAATTGTCTCTCTTTAGGAAAAGGCCTTCGTGTGTGGATCCGCCGTGTTGTCCTCTGAGTCTACTCTCCTAACCTCGATCACCCTGGAGATCAACTATCTCCATGATCAGGTGATGCTGCCTCAGAATTTGTCTGGGTCACTGATGGGACCAGGGTTCCAGGGCTGAAGCCACACTTCCATTGTCATACAATGGCAGGAACCTAGTTCATCTTATGAACCAATATACACCCAAACTGCCTCTTTGGTAGTATCTTTAATAGCGATGTTACCAGCCTTTATCGTCTAGTTTGTCACGGTATCTAGCTTGGAAATCTTCCAACATACCGTCCCTTTACTGAGGGTAAAGACAATGCCTGTGACTGACATTCAGTCGTCTTTATCACTCTGGAACCTTTCGAGTGATTCTCCCCAGGATCGATTGATACCATCTCACTTCAACTAGTGAGTATCCTAATCCAATTAAATCTATCTCATAGATCCAAAGCTTAGGATTTAGTAGGTATCACTTTGATCCTATATGGAAAATCATTATAATAAGCGGAGATTGATCGAGCGTAGCATAGGAAACTCCTTCCCTAACAAGAGTATGTCATCCACGTATTCTACGAGGATCGTCACCATACTCCCTACTATCCTTTTGTTTATACAAGGTTCATCTACCATTTTGATGATGTCAACTTATTTGACTAATCCAACAAAAACAGATGTTCCAACTCCGCGATGCCTGCTTTATCCTATAAAGCATCTTTCATACGTTTCCGCTGCTCCCACTGTGTACGAGGCCCTCTGGCTGTGTTCTTATAGACGTTCTCTTCTAAATCAGTATTTAGAAAAGCAGTCAGGGCACCCAACCACCAGATATCGTAGTCATGGTATGTAGCAATGTTAAGTAGGATCCGGATGGACTTAAGCATAGTCACTTGGAAAAGGTTTCATCATTATCTATGCCTGGTTGATGACTAAAACCTTTAATAAGCCTAGCTTTGAAAGTCTCAACTTTTCCATCTACACCAAGTAATCTTCTCAAGATATACTTGCTCCTGATGGGGATTTAACCCTTCAGATATCGCAACCAAAGTCCATACTTTGTTGGTGTATATGGATTCCATCTCAGATGGCTAAGCATCCAGCCATTCTTACAGAGTCCCTACTCTTGATGGCCTGCTCGAATCTAGTTGGGTCATCATCTCATGATGCAATCCTGGCTCCCACTGTCATCGAGAAACCGAGGTATCTCTCAGGTGGGTGAGGAACCCTACTAGATCGGCGGAGAGGCTGAGGTTCGTCGGAAACTATTGAATCCTTTGGTTCTGTCAAATCATTAGCAGTTTTGTACAGCTGGAACCTTTCCAGTTCTACAGAACTGATCTTGCCTCGATCTTGTCCGGATTTTGCTTTTGACATAGGACGGACAATCCCAAATCTTAACTTACTTCAGAGATAGGATCTGCCCATACCATATCTCATATGGAATGGTAGGCAGTGATTTGATTAGAACCATATTCAATAGGTATGCAGCTTCTCAAGCGCATAACTCCCAAAAAGGAAACAGGTAACTCAGTAGTACTCATCATAGAGCACACCTTATCATATAGGGTGTGATTGCTCCGCCCCGATACACCAATATGCTATGGTTATTTGGAGGAGTAATGCTGAGAGAGAATCTCATTCTCCTTTAGAATAATCCAGGAATTCCATGCACAAGTATTCTCCTCCTTGATCTCATCAAAGGACATAATACTTATACCCGGTTATTGGTTCTCTACTTCTAACTTATATTCTGTGAATACCTCAAAAGGTTCGGACTTATGTTTCAACAGGAACATATGACTGAATCTTGAGAGATTATCAGAGAATATAATGAAGTATAAAGAACCAGTCCTGACATGTGTAGACAGGAGACCTTATATACATCATTATGTATCAGTCCCAAGAGTTTACTAACTCTTCCTCTGTTTCCAATAAACAGAGCTATGGTCATCTTATCTTTGTGACATGACTGGCAAATTTCACAAGATGTAAATTCAAACTGATTTAAATATGCATCTAAAATGTAACTTCAGCCAGTCGGGTCGTATTGATATGACCTAGTCTACAATGCCTCAAGAATGATTTGTTCATTTCTGAACTTTTCCTCTTGCGTGTGTTCTGTATACTAGGAACTGTAGTTTGATTTAGAACGTCAATGCTTTTAGATAACGTGCCTGAACCGATCAACTTTTGATATAGGAAATGTTCAAAACATTATCCATCAATACAAAATTATATCCTTTCTTTACTAATAAAGAGATTGATATGATTTTGTATATCAGGTTCGGTATCTAATAGCATTTGTTCAGAATCAATGTATTCGTAATACAGGGTGACAGTGACCAACAGACTTGGCTGCAACACTTGCCCCGTTTTCTGCCTCATGAAACTTATCACCCGTTCTCAGTTTTTCTACCTTTTTGTAGCCCTATGTAACAGATTACATATCTGGGATCCTGATCCGGTATCATATACCCAGGATGCAGAGGATACTGAGAAACAGTTCTTTGTAATGAACACACCCGAAGGAGATGCATCATATGCACTTTCTTCGTTTGGGCGGCATAGGAATTCTGGTATTCCCCTATTTCCTGCTCTGTCTTATAACAATTATAAGTTGGAGCGGGACCAACGTTCCCCAGCTCAGTATAACAAGCGGGTTCGGTCAATACATCCATTTTATTATCTTGATTAAGGCGTGATATGGTCGCTACCAGGAGAGAGAGAGAAGAAAACGCTCTGCGTGCGCTCTTGCAAGATCAGATTGGTTATATATTTTATCTAATCAGGATGGCTCCCACTGTTTTTATCAAGTCTTCCTTCAAACCCTAAAAGGAAAGACTAGACGGGATTAATTACACTCTACAAGTTCGCCAATCTTTCAGCCAGGCCAGTGTCGGTACTTTGAGGGAGGTTCCCCGTGCTTTCGCACGGACCTAATTACTGTAAACCTCGTTTTCCCAGAGGCGTAACCCCGTTGACACCTTTCTAGACACCTACTTGATCGGCTAATTGCAAAGTGCAAAACTCTCCCAGGAGTAACAATTACTCGCAGTGGGTATCGGGATCCAACTATCACATAGAAGGTATGCAATCTCATTGCAAATTTCAACACTTGAAACTCCCGATAATGGTTTTTACCCCTAGCACCTATGACCTTGGCTAAGGTCAACAAATCATAGGTACTAGTCAAGTTCTACCCGTCATTTCGTGATTAATTAGACCCACCCACATGACCCTTGGCTAAGGTCAACAAAGCCACATGACTGTCCTAACTAATCGCATCATATGCTATGTAGGAAGACATCACTTAGCTACCGTACACTGTGCCTTGACTATGGTCAACAAACACAGCACGAATACTAAGTACTCTACTTCCTAAAATGACGGAGGGTTGCGAATGGTTTTTGTGAAAACCTTTAACGCTTTGAACTTGATCTCGTTGCGGAATCAAATGGTTTTTAAATGGAATGTTTTTGAAGCTTTTCTAGTTTTGCTAAAGGGGTCACTCCCGGTGAAGGGATCGTCGGCCCTTTCCTCGTCGAATGAGGTGCGGGATATATCATATATATCACTGTGCAAAGCGAAAACTATAGAAGCGATCAAAGACAAACCGAGTGTGTAGCATCTGCCAGTTATTGCTAAACGAGTCACTCCCGGTGAAGGGATCTCGGTCCTTTCCTCATCGAATAAGGTGCAGGATGTTCTATAATGAACACCGCGATGCAAAGCAAGAACTGTAGCTACCAGTTTTTATTTTAAAATTCGATTCCACAACATCAATTAGGTTTATTTTCTTTCATTAATCACATTAATGAATATCCCATCATTTAAGTCCACCTAAACATCACAGATAAATATAACGTACGCTTATGCCATCCGCATTCGCCTCGATGTCCCGTCTGCACCGTTAGGTTAGGTAACTAACGGCAGAGCGGGGCAGGGCTAGCGCGGGTGTAAAACATAAGCAACGTTTATATAATATATCATATATACTATATATAATATCTGTCACAGAACATCACATGATCACAGATAAATCACAGCAGAAGAAACATATGAAATATTGGATATACTAGGACGTCTGTGTTTTCAATACGAGCCAGTATAAAACACGGATTCCACGGTCGTGATGAATAGCTAATCCCACACCCCTAGACCCCTACGAGAGCGGCAAGAAACCCTACCAATTCTAGGGTTAGGAGACCCGGACTCGACTCCTCGAGTTGGTCTCCCACTGGACCCCAGAACCCGGTTACTTATGCTCCCCTCCTTGGGTCTATCCTAATGCGGAAAAGTAAATAATATACATCAACGGTGACATCTTCCGCAACCTGGAAGTGCCCCAATAAAAGAATATTACATACAAGTTTTTACATGAATGAAAATGAAAAAACACTCATCTCACATAAAAAAAACCCCGGCTATTCAAACACGACGATCCAATATAACATATCCAGCAACACATAACATCACATGTCATCAACGTAAGTAAATATGCGCATCCCAATTGTCATTGACATATAGCAACGAAACCGGCGATATCACATATTACACTTACAGTCACAGAAAAGAAAGTGTAAAACTACAACAGTTGGAATCCGCAACCACCTCAGACATCGCATGCCTGATCAAATGAATTACTTAGACATCGCATGCCTAACAATTATAAACCCCGCATTTTAGTCTCATTATCGAAAACTCTTTTCAATATTAAGTCGGGCAATTCAACAGGATTCCCGACATTCTGATCGAATGCTCGTCGCAAACTTTTAGTAGGCGGCCGCACCCCCGACGCCGTCGACAAAGTGCACCAAGGCAGAACACCGCTGCCGCGAGCACCCGAACGGATGCTTTCGGCGACGGGGTTCTCCTACAGTCACTTGGTCGGGGCTATGGAGTGAGGCTGTCTATTAAGTTTACCCGGCGAGTATCCGCATACGCTACGTGATTGCGACGGACTTTTGATCACATCAAAACTCCGTGGCAACCGATCAAGTGAGACTAAACTGCTACGTTTATAATATTCATTCCGTTGTCTCATAACAATTTGCGAATTCCAAGTATTGTATCACATTCCGGATAAATAGAAAATGTTAAATTTTCCGATCGAACACCCAAGTTTTCCTGATACAGCTCAACACATGAAATAAGTCTAACAACATTCAGTTCGTGCCTCAGTACCAATGGTCCAGCCGTAGAAGGGTCAAGCCAACGCCTCACATGTGGCACGCCGTACTGCCCCAAACCCGAAGGTTCAAAGGGCAGTTCAAGACGGTCACATAATAGAGTTAAGGTTTGTTGTCTTCTAGAGGGTCCATCGCGTTACTTGCACTACTTAGAACGTCGTTAAACTACGGAAAAATCCAACAATTGGAAATTTCCCGGCAGGGGAAAAAGTGGGTATTTATATCCGGTCGAACTTTTTAACATATTCTAAGATTTATCCGAAAAAACACACCGACAAAATTAGACAATCCGATCGATACACCAAGTTCCCAATACAACCCAGAAAATGCAACTCTGGAAAAATTATTAAAAATCCCCAGGAAAACCAGCACAGACAACTAAGAGTTACTGTGCAAAATAGGATGCACAAAAAGACAAAATAGCCGCGGATCCGTCGCATGAGCATGCTCATGCCGCGGATCCGCGGCTCCTTTATGGAATCAGGCGCTCGAATTTTACAGTAACCCTTGTATCTTTCTGCTGATATTTCTGAATATTTTTACTCTACAAAAATCCATATTTTACAGAAAAGTCCAGAGAGCATTTTTCAAGTCGGGTTTTGGGTCGATCAGACTTCTGATTCCGTCGGGACTTCGCCTAAGGCTCTAGCTAGGCTCTGATACCACTGTAAGGTTCCTAGGCACTCTAATGGAGTCTCACAAGTGATCAAACATGCAAATTTCTAAAAAATACGGTGCCGAGAAACCCTAGAACGGATCGTTAACTAGATAAATAGGCGAAGCAAGCAAGTAAACGGAAATATAGCTAAAGGAAAGGGGCTACAACCTTTGTAGATCTGGTCCACCACTTCCTAAGCTCCACGATGATCTCCCTCCGCTGTCCAAATCGAACCCTTGACTCTAGCATTGGCATCATCAAAGAATGGGCGGGCTTGATCGTCGGTTCGATGCCGAAGATGATCTACGTCGAGGCATCACAAGAACAAGCTCCAACTTCACCAAGCCTTGAAAACTTGTGAAGGAAACACCCTATACTACTTGGCAAGAGGTAGAGGATGAAGAAATAGGAATTGGGTAGACTTTAGTTTTGGATTTCCCACACTTTTTCATCAATCACCATTGATGTAGCAAGCTTTTTTCTCATGTTGAAGAAGAAGAAGATGATGAAAAAGAATATGATAAGTATTATGTAAATGATAAATAAATCAATACTTATCATTTACTAACCCTTGGTTAGTTGTAGAGAATGGACCGTGGTTAACTAGAATGGTTAGGGTTAAGTATAAGACAAGGATGGTGGACTAATTCAAAGCTTCAAGAATGTTCAACTAGCAAACAAAAAAAGCAACCATTCTTTTCTCATCTTTTTCCAAAATAAATAAATAAATAAATAAGAAAAAAGAAAACCCTAATCATAATCTTAACCATGGTCTAATTCTTTATACTAACCCTAGCTTGCATGTATCATCAAACATGATACAATCATGTGCACAAAATATATCACATATGCAATGTGCACAAAACAAGTGAGTAAATCCATTTAAAGTGAACCAATACTAGTTAATGCAAAGTAATATATCAAATATATAATTATACATTAAATCATTAAATCAACACTTGATTTAACGATCCGGTCATATCGTATATAACCGACTAGTATCCAATGTATCGGCTTATCGAATCAATCCTTGATTCGATAACTAGGTTATATCGCATATAACCAATCGATACATTCATCGCGAGAATAGAATGCGGTATCACATACACGCATTATTCTCGGTCCCGCACATATCTCATATGCGCTCCTATTTCGTTTCGCTTGAGCCAGGAAACCTCTGTGTAGGACTCTAAAGACTCGTCAATACGCCGGCAGCAGATGATGATCATATCAAACACCCACAAGCCGCAAGCGGTCTGCTAAACGTAACGGCCACCCGGGTATTGAGCGATCAGAAGATCGACGAGCAAGCCCGCTCACACTCCTGTGAATCCAACCAGTAACACTTACCGTACAGTCCGGTCTGTTCGTCTGATATGTCACATATCTCGCCTAGGGGTGGTAAACGTCAGACCCCAGTAGCTCGATAAGTCATGCCGACTTGAGGTCCATAACATTCGTGAAACTACTGATAACTCTTACCAGTATATCACTGCAACCCTGGCCAGGGATTTCCTGTTATGGCCAGTCGAGCATAGCATAACATCAACCCCCAATACCGGGAGAGACGAATCCCCTCCTATCGCTCATTGCCTCCATGTGAATCGGGACTGTACCCAAAAACCACCTGTTTGCACGACTCAGTAGAGCCGTGGTAGGGTGGAAATCAAAGCACAGTGGGAGACACACAAGACTCTATGACGATCTCGGGTCAACAGACTAAGCTATACCAGTGTCACCAGAGAACTGCCATCTGACGTGAGGTATAATACCATCTGGGAGTTCTCGGCGAGTCCGTTCAGTGTACCCAGTCTCCACTGAGCACCCGTATACCATCTCCGATGTCAAACACCAATGGATATGGGATCATCCATCGCCCATCGCATGGGTCGAGAAGATATACGCTAGTCTACTCTGGAATATCGTTGCCCCGTCTCGATATTCCCTCGACTAGGAACATTTCAAGGATGTACTCATGGACTTCCCAGGCCCCACTAGTATGATCTACATCATAGTCCTGGAAGTCGAGTACACATCCTATGGGCTTTATAAACATGTAATCAGAGAGACAGAAAGTATACATGTTAAGATAAAGTGCAACCAGATAGCGTACTATCATGTCGAGCAAGAAAGTCCTACCTATATATGTCCCAGCATCCACTACAATATACATCCAATGTACAGTAATGGCCTCTAGGGCATACATATAACTAACAGAAATGATAATGGTCATTCCATACTCACCATCACATTTTCCTTTTTGATTATTATTGTTAATCTATTATTCACATATGAGCATGGTTGCAAAAGAGAGCTCTCATTCTATCATATCTTTTCTCTCTCTTTGCAAAAGCTCCTCTTCTTCCTCTCTCAAAGCTTAAGTGTTCCATGTGTTGGAAATCATAAGTTTTTGAGTCAAAGCCACCATAACACATCTCTACTCATTCTAGGGTACTAGGTTTAGCAAACCAAATACCTTAGTTACCTCTAGGTTGAGGTAGGAGCTCAAGTTCGAGGCCCTCGGGTGGATCTATCTTCGGCAAAGAGGAGACGAGAAGGAGGAGCCGTTCAAACTACTACAAGGAGCAAGCAAGGAGGAGAACAACAAGAAGAGAAGGAGTTCAAGAGAACTACAAGAAGAGAAGGAGTTCAAGACTAGGCATAACCATTCTACATAGTAGTTATAACTTGTAGATTTTTGTTAGTTTTGTTTAGCAACGATCCTTCATGAAACGGTCCATGTTACCTAGCTCGGGAAAAAATTTCGTTTTACCTATTCCGCCTTCCCGAAAGAACCAGGGTGGGTAACGTGGACCTAACACCATCTGCATTTGCCATGGGGTTCCATCATCACCCGTTAGGTTACTTAACTAACGACAGAGCGGGGGCTGGGCTAGCGCGGGTGTAAAACATAAGTGACGTCTAATAGCTATCATATATAGATATTGTACATTCGTCAGACGCAATAATAAGCACTCCATATCACAGATGAACTTTATTGGATATACTAGCAATCCGTATTTGCTTTGAGCCTGCAATAAAATACGGATTACACAGTTGTGATGAATAGCCATTACCCCAACCCTAGACCCCTACGGGTACGACAAACTACCCGCCAAGTACCCGAAGTGAAGCGGTCTCCCTCAACAACGTGAGTAGGCCACTAAACACTTCAACGTACCCAGTAGTTTATGTACCCCGCCTTAGGTCTATCCTAGGAGCAAAAACAGTAAAAAAGAAATAACACAACGGTGGCTACAACCGCAACCTGGATGTGCCCCGCAAAAGAATATTACATCATATTACATTTACATCGAATGATTGAATATTAAACCCATCTCAAACCCCGGCTAATCATCACAACACTCCAATCAAGTCCATATACACAAACAGTAAACATTACAGAAATGTGCAACCCCCTGCCAACCGACAAACTAGCAGTTAGGGGAGGTTTACTAACACATTAAACATTACAGATAAAAACTCAATTAGCAAATAACTTAGAACGTCGATCGACAACCTTTATCCGTGTCTACCCCAAAAGCAAGCCAGCACAGAAGTAACCTGGGCAGAAACAGAATATACAGGAAAACAAAACTCCAAACAATATGAATTACTATGCAAATCCGAATCAACCCGGGTTTGACTCGGCGGCGGATCCGCGGCCAAAAGCACCTTCTTACCGCGGATCCGCGGCCGTCTTGCCGAGTTAGGGGCTCGTATTTTCCTAGTATTCTTATATTTCCCTGCTGTGAATTTTAAGGCATATCATATAATTTTTTAGACATGTGTAAAATTAAAAGAAACTGTTAGGGTTCCGGGGTTTCGTTTTCGTGTTTTCCGTCGATCAAACTTCTAATTAGTTGCTAACAAGCTAGTAATGGTTTAGTTAGCTCTGATACCACAGTAAGTCCATGTCATGCAACCCACGAACTTGCGGGGAGGCGGAATATATAAAAAACGATTATCAAAGCTTCGTAACACGGACTTGAGCGCATGAATCGCATATAAACCATTACTAGCAAACTACGAGAGGTTTAACTACTCGGATTCGAAGTTATACCTCATGTTACTTGTCCTTCGGGTCTTCATCGCTGTCCTCCACTCCTCGTAAACTCCTTGGAACATCGGCACCTCAACGGCCTCCTCGAGTCATAGACGATCCAGACGAGAGCTCCTACGCCTAGCTTGATCTCTAACTTGAGATAACTAGGTTGCTCAAAGTGCTAATCTAAGCTACCTAGGGGATATAGAGTGAGGTTATGGATGTATTAGTCTAGCTAACCCTTGATCTCAACACATGAGAGGTTAGAGTTAGGGTTTCAAGAATGAGAGAGCTTGAGGAGAAAGAAGGTGATGATAGGAATGATATTGAAAAATCAACTCATTAGAATATATCAACCATAACAATTTATCAAATAAATAATATATATAATTAATCATCATGGTTGATGCATTCACCTTGTGTGATTCATCTCATGAGTCATTAGCTCAATAAATGAAGCATTAACTCCATGGATGAATCACACAAATGAGTCATTAAGCAATAAATGTTTATGCCACCTTAACCCCCAAGTCACCATGCTTCTAGAAGATTCCCGGAAAATTACGAGAACGCCCCTCCAATCCGTGAAAACACGGAAAAACTTTAGACTGTATAAATCTAATAACCTGATACTAGAATCTGGCTTAAACCAAAGCCGACTAGTAAAAACTGTCCGAACGTCGTACGTGCATAAACACAAGTATGCGTCCGAACCCTTGTTGTAAAACCATACAACCTCTATATCGTTTCGCCTGGAGCAGGGAAACCCTCTGTGTGGGACTCTAAAACCTCGACACTACGCTGGCAGTGGGTTTAACCACAGACCGCAAGCGGTACTAGCTGTACGTAACGGTCCCTAGGTAGATGTCGATAAGAAGGACGATGAGGAAACTCATCCGAACTCCTACTGAGCCTGATGTGACAATCTCCATACAGTCCGGTCTGTTCGTCTAAGACTATCGCATATCTAGCCTAGGGGGCGGCAAGCGTCAGTCCCCTAATAGCGGTATAAGTCATGTCGGAGGGTAGCCTTTACACCCTGAGAAACTACTGGAACCTACCAGTAAATCTCGCTTGCCCTGGCCAGAGACTTTGCGTAATGGCTCTCTGACACAGCACGATATCAACTCCCAATACCGGGAGAGATGAATCCTGTCTAACTGCCACTGCCTCCAAGTGCTCGGGACTGCACCCAACTGCTACCTGTTTGCACGACTCCTTTGAGCCGTGGTAGGGTAGCAATCTAAGAACAGTGGGACACACTCAAGGCGAAGTAGCAGTGTCAAGTCTGCGGACTATGCTGTACTCATGTCACCTGGGAACTGTTAACTGACGACGGGTATAATACCAACCAATCAGTTCCCCTGCGAGTCCTGTCCGGTGTACTCGTAACCTAACGAGCACCTGTATACTATCTCCAGTACGACGTACTGATGGCTGTGGGACAAACCATCTCCCCAACTGGGATGAGAAGCGTACACACTAGTCTACTCTGGAGTATCGATGCCCTGTCTCGATAATCCTACGACTAGGGACAAGTATAGGATGGTGCTTATAGACTACCCAGTCCCCACTAGTATGACTGCCATCACAATGCTGGTAATCAAGCAAAGATCCTATGGGCTCTACTAATATGTATAAGTGATACGTTACAAAAAACATATGCACCTATTAAAGTAGTCACAAACCAAGTAGCATACTACCATTTTTAGCAAGATTGTATATACAACTGTGAATATCCCAAGCTTCTATTAAGTAATATACATACAAGTGTGATACAATAATGGCCCCTAGGGCATATACACTAACAATGCGTCTGGGCTAGAGATGATATGATATTAGTCGCATATTCTATTGCATATATAGAGTTTGCGCATGCACCTCATTACATAGTACTTGTACCCTTAGGACACTGTACTATTATTGACGGGTCATGTTTCACGAGCACTGATTGTATGCTACACACACACCGTCAATAATTGCCATGACACGCACAACACCTATACATATGTGATATTGTATTGCTTAGGGATATTGAGACATGATCCTTATTTTCCTTCGTGCATATGACATATAGCATACATGTATACCTACATACTTGCACATATGCCTTGACATGCTTACATGCTAGTTACCCATATACCTATATGGTATTGTACCATTAGTGATAGGTACATACACATATGAGACATAGCTACTTGTACATCTTGCATACATACTTACACTTATACCTGGAGGGTATATTACATCATTACTGATAGGTAAATACATATACCTTGCTATACCTACATGTTTACACATATATCTGGTTATAGTTACATGTTCACTTTTATTTGATGTTATATTGAACTTGGAGAAATTAGGAACCGCATGATATATATATATATATATATATATATATATAAACTTGTTGTAGTTAAATAGTGGCTTTTTCTTTATATGCTCACATTACAGTTTTATGTTGCATATATTATATTCATGGATTTTCGCATTGAGATATGGATTTTTCATGATGTTTTCTGGATTTGAGAACCGTGATAGTTCATGAAATTATGCATTATTTGAAAAACCCGGTTTCTCTTGATATGATATTTCAGTATCCATCATGAGATTTATCGGTTCTGATATGTATACCCAATGCGAGGAGGAGTCATGGACCGTGTGAGGGTACATGGTGGAGCCCGGTACGGTTCCCCTCGGCAAGAAGATCGACGGTACATGCCGATTGAGCCTGGAAGGTGGGCAAGTACCTTCCGGTGACAGTACCTATGACTCGGCGGTTATCGTGGGGATACCGACCGGTGTCATGTACGTATGGATACGTCGAATTTCGAGTGTCAGAGCTAGGCACTCGAGTTTTCGGTATAGCGTATGATACATACCTATTAGGGGGCCAGTCGTAGTGACTGTACCTGATAGATCAGTATTTATGTATCGATGCTTGACACTTGGTTTCATGATATTTTTACTCCTAAGTATATATAACAGTGGAATGTGACGCTGTTATATATATATTAGTGGAATGGGATGCTAATATATATGTATAAATATCAAATTTATATACATCATCATAATGATTCATGCGCATATATATAGAATATATAAGATTGACTTGATATTAGATATAGGATATATGAGATTGACTTGATATTGGATACAGGATATATGAGATTGACTCGATATTGAATACTCAGGATATATGAGATTTACTTGATATTGGGCACTCAGGATATATGAGACTTACATGATATGAGAGCCAATTTGGGGGCTGATTTGAGGAAATTGGGATTTGGATTGTCTTGATGGACTTTGTTTCTGCCACGAGGTCAAGATTCCGTGGGAATGACTTGTTTTATCCCATACTCCTCATTTATTTTATATGCAATGTTTCATATATTAGTTGTACCTGATAGAGTACCTTTCATGACTGTTGCATACATATTGTCATATTATTGCTTCATGTATTCGTTGTACCTGCTAGAGTACCTTCCATGATTGTTGCATACATATGACCATTTATTGCTATTAGTTTGCATATGTTAGATTCGCGCTGTATGTGCATACTTGTGATTAACTGCATACGTTAATTACTATTCACGAGTTGGCAACTCACCCCCGTTGTGCCACAGTGTCTTGCTGGTTGTTCCTCAGAGTAGTCAGAGGCAGGGCTATTTTCATCTATCGTATCATCTTTTGTTGAGGATGCCGCTTCGGCTCACAGCGTGCAGTTTTGCTATAGGTGGGTTTTGTGGTTATCCGTTTATGTTCATTGTATATTCGTTGTACCATGTACTCTCCATCTACCACTATCATGTATGAGTTAGAGACTTGATGTGAGGACGATGTTGTATATTATTTTGTGACTTGGAGGTCTTTTATGCAGTTTTATTTATATCGTCTTTTATTTCTTCGCTACGGCGTCGTTTATCTGTTGTGGTGGATGTTTTCCATCTTTGGGCGTGTTTTTGCTCCCGTTTGGGGATGCTTTACTTATATTTTGTTGTACCCATTTTTGGGGCTAGTTTTTACAAAGGAGGTGCTGCCAAAATTTTAAAGGAAATAAAGTTGTACTTTTATAGAATTTGGGTTGAGATTTCAAAGGTTTTAAAATACTATTATCACTTACTACTTTTGATGGTTTAGATTGCTGGGTTTTCGGCTTACTTAAATTGCGTTACGCATGTAGACGTTGCGTAGTTTAAGGGCCGTCACGTGCCAATTTCGGGTCGTGACAAATTAACCCCAGACTACAAGTGTAAAAGCGTTACCGTCTCCCTGGCAACAGCGCAATTTGATTAACACAAGTTTTCACTGTGACGTTTTAAATAGAAAGAATTTGAAATCTCCGCAATCAAAAACGGTGTCACGTGTAGCAAGTCGCGATGAGTACGGTTGGTCCGCAGGGAGATGGTAGGTTTTTAAGTGTAACGTTCTGAAAATCGTTTCGGTGAAATTTCGAAAAAACGGTAAAATAAGGGGGTTTTCTGTAAAAAGTCAAAATACAAATATCTTATTATAAAAATTAAATATACATATTCTATCTATGTAATTGCTAGTATTTGGTGTTTATTGAGCCACTGGTGAAATTTCAAATTTTCTGAAAAAAATTATTTTTAATATTATTTTAAGCCGGTAAGAAAATACATTAAATTAGCAATAAATACAAATTTAAATGGGATAATTTTAATCTTTAAAATCATGTTAATTAAAATCTAGTTGTAATATAATTTTTTAGTATTTTATTTCAAGTTTTAATTGGTTTTTATTATGGAAAACAAAAATATAATTATTTTGAACTAAAACTTGCAAATATGGTATTGTGGGGGGTCTTTTTGCATAGAATTTTTTTGTAAAGTCTCTCACACTCACCCTCACTCCCCTTGGCCGGCCCCACACTATTGTATCAGGCCAAGAATTTTCTTTCCCTCTTTTTGACCTTAAATCATGTGAAGAAATGGTGTAAAAAGGGTTTTTTTATATATATTAAAAGGGTAGGGGTATTATGGTAATTTGTGAGGGCATTGACCTTGGAATTTCCACAAAAATCCCCTCACCTCTCCCTTTCCTCTCCTCTGGCCGAAATTCTGCACCTAATTCCCCCCATTTCACCACCTTATCTCATCTCCAAAATCCTTCAAAAACTTCTTCAAAAATCAAGTAAAACCTCACCGAAATCAAAATCCAACTCTTACCCATTTCTCATTTGCCTATCTAGAATGGATCTAGGGAATAAGATTTCAATTTGGGAGGCTATGGGTGCTTATGGATCTTCAAATGTTTTGGGTATAATTTCTAAATCTTTAGCTTAATTTGTTAGTTAATTCCTTAAAGCTAATTTATTTAAGTGTAAATTAGGCTTTTGTTGCAAGTTTGGAAATTCTAGAAAGGGATTGAATGCAAGTTAGGGTTTTGTGAATTTGGTATATGGTTGTGTGTTGTAATTAGGCCCTTATGACTTGTTAAAACAAAGTTTGTAGCTAGTTGTTAATTGTTAGTTTAAAAATTATGATAATTACGCTAATTTGCTAACTAGGTTTTTAAAATTGGTTAAATAATTGGGTTTAAAAATGTAATTAGGTTTTTCATGACTTCATTAACATTATAAAGTGTAGTTCAATACTTTAGTTCATGCGAATCCAAGCTAAATTGTTGTTGTGCATTTTTCCTATAAAATTGTTAAAATTGGGTAAATTGTTAAAATTGGGTATATTGTAAACTAGAATTTTGAGGTTAATGAAATTTAATGAGATTAAATTGTGGAAATTGTTTTTATGACTTATTTGAGATGTTTAATAAGTATTATGGCCGCTAGATTTGTTTAAACGTCGGGTTTTGTACTAAAACGGGTAATATTTGCTTACTAGATTTTCGGAAAAATGGCTTTTAAAGTGAGTTTGGGGTTTTTGTGAATTTTAACCTATTTTACAGTATAATTAGTGCTTGTGATCGTGCAAATGAGTGTGTTTGGGTTTTTCTCGATGGTTTGGCGTTTGTACGCCGACGTCGAGGGTTTTTGGGTTGATTTGTGAAAGCAGCCATAGGTTTTGACCTATATGGGATTCGTGTGTCGTTTTAGTCATGAGTCGGATTTTAATGCGATACGGTGCATTATGATATGTAGGTACCCTTACGAAGATTTCGAGACGACAAGCAAGCGCGCGGCGACGTCGGCACCGGCGAGCGAGGACCAGGTGAGTAGATTTATATCTACGGGGAGCAGTCGGGTGGATGGCATATAGCACCCCTGCAGTTCGTGGTGATGTATACGAATACGTATACACACACATATATTGATTATATATTGTTGAGTTTATTGGTTAAAGATAGATTTTATGTGTGATTGGATATGTTTAGTGTTGCGAGACCCTAGAGTAGAGGTTGCACCACATTTACACACACACACCCATACTTGCATACATTCTTCTTTCATATGTGCTTATATGGGGTTATATTGTTATGTGTTCACATGGGTATGAGACTATATGTTCATATACTGGATTTGAGGATGATACTTGGGATTGAGATGAGTCGATGAGATTTGATTTGAGATTATGATATCGGTGATATGGCAGGATTCGTACTTGAGATATGTCCTGATGTTTATAGCGGATCTTTGGACGACGATACCATGTGAATAGTGATATGCATAGAATGGTTGAGTATGATATTGGCCCGTACCCAGATTTGGGGATGCCGTACGACGGATTTACGTACGAGCTATATATTGATGTTTGATCCGCACTCTTGACTTAGGATATCTGATTATAGATATGGTATCGGATATGATGTTATTGAGGCGGGATCACTGACTAATATATATATACAAGTATGTATATGTATCGACTCAGATGTTAGGCGGTTTCCTTACCTGTAGTTCAGCTTGTTAGTTCAGCCGTATAGTTTAGTGTAGTTATTAGACTAGATTAGACTCATACCTATTTCAAAACTAACGGATCGTGGGTATTTTAAAAGACAGGTCAAGGGATTCTACGGATATTTCAAAAGAAGTATCTTTTCTTAAAAACACCGTAGCCCTTATTTTCAAAACACCGCGATTCGTGTTATTTCAAAAGGCACTACTGTTGACTTATTGTATCATTGTGTTTAGTATTCAGCTCCCGCTCATTATTGCTGTTCGCTCCGCATCGCATACTTATATTATAATTTCTTATTGCATTGTTGATATCATACTGTTAGGATACCAGCACCATTACCGATGATGCCTATGTACCACGTACACTTACTTGCCGGCTCACACACATCTTCATCGGTAATTGCCATGTCACGTACACCTTAGAAAATATTATTGCTTGACTTAGCTTGTTAGTTAGTAATTTGACATGATATTAGTGTACCTGCCTTACATATGCCAGCTTAATATTGTAGTTATTACTTGACACTTCATGCATACTGTTATTCATTGTTATGCCGCATTCATGGTTTTACATGCTATTGATGATTTGGATTCGGATTTCCATGAGATTTTCTGGATTTGGGCGGGGGAAACCGCAAAACTTATATAAACTACTTTCTTTCTTTTTAATAAAAAGTGCGGTTTTTCCCATGATGTATGAGTCGTCCACCATGAGTTTGCTGATGGATTTCGAGACCCGATTCGAGGAGTGGAGGAACCGTTTCGGGTACATGGTGGGCCCGGTGCGGTACCCCGGGGCAAGAGGAATGTGTTGTTGACGTTGAGCCCGGCAGGGGTGCACTACCGACCAGTGATATTACCCGACGCGTCGGATATCCGGAGGATACCGTCGTGGTCTTGAGATGGATGGTAGGGGCCGGTCTGGATTGACGGCGTCCTAGATATTGTGATTTGAGATATTGAGATACAGCGATTGTGATACAGAGATATCGAGATATTTGGACACTTGTTTTGTGTCGATGCTGGGCACTGTTTTATGCTGATTTCATTTATGGTACCTCACTTTTAAAATACAGAAATCTCACTGATTTATGAAAGCAGTTTTCGTCAGTACATGCATTCTGTTCCATGCATTCATACCTCATTCATATGATATATTGCTACCTGAGGCACTGACACGGGCACATGAGATCACACTCGGGTTAGATATTACCCTAGCCATTGTTATAGGCTGCATGTTATTCATATATTTGAGGATATATTCTGATCATTGACCTAGGTTGCGTTATTTATGCGATTTCTTTCCGTAGATGTTTTTCTATTCACGAGTTGGCAACTCACCCCCGTTGTGCCCCAGTTTCTTGCAGGTTTGCCATACAGGTTTCATTATGGCTTTGCGGGCATAGTTTCGTTCGGGTGATTTGTTAGTAGGTGGGTTTACTTGTATCGTACCCCCATTATATATCTTGTATATCATTATTCTGTTGTATCTAGAAGTTCCATCAACCAAACATGTATTTATTTTGAGATAGAGACCAGTAATGTTATTCCTTCGACCTTAGAGTCGCGCGTTATATTTCTGTGGTTTTCTTATGGTTTTGAGTTTCCTTTTGAATTTTGATCCTCGCCATTGGCGTTGTATATTATATTGCTTGTGTGGTTGTGACCGACGATTGACGAAGAGCTAGCTCCCGCTTGGGGATGCCTTTTTATTGATTTCGTATACTATTCATGTTGTATCCCGTTTGGGAGCCAGTATTTACAAAGGAGACTCTGCCGAAATTTTCAGTAAATTTTTGATGTTTTTAAAAAACCGCATAACTCGGCTTATGCTATTAAAACTACTTGATTTTAAATTGGTTTTCCTTCACTCTACTACTTTTCTTGGTTTGGATTTCTGGGTTTTCGGCTTACTTAGATTACGTACGCCTCGAGACGTTTCGTAGTTTAAGTGCCGGTCATGTTCCGTACTTTCGGGTCGTGACATTAAGCTTGTTTTAACGAGTTAATACCGTAACTTGAGTTGTTGTTTATACTAAGTGTCGTAACTATGATATGTTCAATAAAAAGACTTGTTAAGGGTGGTTTTAAGTTACCTTGTGTTAGGATGATGTTTGCCGTTTCGTTATAGACCTAATTCTGATATTGACACTAAGACGATAGGCAACAATGTAGATTAGAGAACTTGAAATACGGTATTTGTGTTTGTGTGCTAAATCCGTATTTCTTGTCCTTTGTCCTTCCGGTGTTGCCTCTTGACCTTAGCTTTCGGCAAACCACTCGCAATCCATTCACGATTAGGATTCACCGCTATCATGGTAGGATAGGGTGCCTAACGGAGCAGAATTGCTAGTCGTTTAGTCGGAGTTTCAATTGCAAAGTTAATGTTTTTTAAGGTTTTAGCAAACACGTCTCCTAACACAAACTAACCATATTCTACCATTAACAAGTAAATCAATTACTCACACATATTTACAAAGCAAAATAAAGAAAAAGAAAAGAGTGAGACGCATAATAAAAATTGCAAGAAAAGTAAAGTAAAGGTTAGAAAGTTAAGAACCGATATATCCTACGTGCAAATATCTTCAAATGTTTTTTAAGCCCATACCAATGTAAAATCAAAATACCAAATTTTAAGATTGCAAGCTCACTTAAGAGGTTGCAAGATCAAACTAAGGCAAGGATTTCACAAGTTCAATGTTTGTAAAAAGCAAGACACGTGTAATGAACAATGAGAGTTTTTATTGATTTTCGAATGAGATACAACTAATTTTGAATTCAAGAACCTAAATTTTAAACTTGCAGGTTCAATGAAGAAGTTGCAAGGTCAAGATAAAGGGCAAGAGCTCAAGAGTTCAAAAGAAAAGCAAGTTACCATCTACAAATTACAATTGTTCTAAAATAAAACATAAGCAAAATGTATCCTCTCCCCTTGCCCATTGATCTGGTATTTATAGGCTCAAAATCAAAATAAACAAATAATAAAAACAGGAAGATGGGACAATAATGAGTGAACCGTCAAAAAATGAAGCAATTTCTCCTTGGTGGGTCCGGCGCCGCCGGTCATTTTGATGATGTCGCCGGTCAATTGTTGAGGTGTGGGACCCGTTTTGGTGTGGTGATCTCTAGTGCACTCCACAAGTCTACTGGCATTGTTTAATTTTTTCATATCAGCTTGGGTTATACCCAGTAGTCTTGGAGGGAAACTTGATGCTTTTAAATCACATCACATCTTTTAGCATTTATTACACATCACACTCACTTGTGCCAAGGCAGCCCCATCATGGTCCATGTGCCAAAGAGCATGTGCACACTTGCATGGTGTTGGACCAAAATTGTGTGCACACATTTATTTGCAAAAGAACTCTTTGGTCATTGATCGGTTTTCTGTTCTGTTTGCAGTGTCGGCTCCCAAACGTTATATCCGTGATTTTGAGTGTGTTTCCAGTATTATATCATGGATACCTGTAATCTGTATTTACTGAGCAGACACTGGTTAATTGTACCGATATATAACAAAATAGATAATGAATGAGCTGTATTAAATTGCAGTTTTCTGAGATGAACAGTCAGTAAGGTAGAAAGAAAGGACAGGGCAAACGTTTCGGGGCTAACGTTAGGGAAGGAAGAATGTTTCTATTGTCACAGGAAAGGGCATTTGCAAAGGGATTGCAGGGCGTGGAAAGCCAGAAACCAGGATTCGAAGCATGTTGTGTCTTCGGCTTCAGGTGTGTTTATGATTGAAAACTGCATGTCAATTAACTCTACTTCCTGGGTACTAGATACCGGATTAGGATCTCATATCTGTAATTCATTACAGGCTTTGAGAAACCGTAGAGTTATCAAGGAAGGTAATAGACTCTCAGGGTTGCTAACGGAATGAGCGTGGACGCTATATCCGTAGGAGAATATCACCTATGATTGATAAGTGGGAAGATTTTGATTTTGCGTAACTATTTGTGTGTACCTAGTCTGGCTTGTAATATCATCTCTGTATCTTTACTTTCTAAAGAAGGTTATGATTTTACATTTGTAAACGATGTTGTCAACATCCACCTAAATCAAAATTTGATTGGGTCAGGTACACTAGATAACGGTATATACGTATTAAATCAAGCTCAGGTTTTCAATGTCCAGAACACACTTGAAAGAAAGTCTCCAAAATTAAATCAGGCTTTCTTATGGCATTGTAGACTGGGTCACATCAATGAAACACGATTGACGAAGTTACATAAAGAGGGATATTTGGATCCGTTCGAACAGTAGTCCTATGCAACTTGTCAATCATGTCTCAAAGGAAAAATGACAAAGACTCAGTTCACTGGACACGGGGTAAGAGCGAGCGAGCTCTTGGGACTCATACACAGCGACGTGTGTGGTCCAATTTCTATATATGCAAAAGTGGTTATTCCTATTTCATTACTTTTACGGATGATTTCTCAAGGTATGAACATGTATTCTTAATGAAACATAAATCCGAGACCTTTGAGAAATTCCGGGAATATAAGAATGAAGTGGAAAAACAAACCGGCAAAAGTATCAAGACACTTAGATCCGATCGAGGTGGTGAATACTTAAGTGCCGAGTTCCTAGATTACTTAAAAGAGAATGGAATTCTCTTTCAGCTTACTCCTCCATACACACCTCAACACAACGGTGTATCGAAAAGGCGGAACCGAACCTTATTGGATATGGTACGTTCCATGATGAGTAACGCTGAGTTGCCCCTATCCTTCTGATGGTATGCGCTAGAATCAGCTGCATATTTTTTGAATAAGGTTCCCACTAAGTCAGCGCCTACCACACCATATCAAATGTGGAGTGGGAAGAAACCCCATCTTAAGTATCTTAAGATATGGGGATGTCCAACTTTTATAAAAAAGCAGCATGCGGACAAGCTCAAGGCACGCTCAGTACTATGTAAGTTTGTGGGATACCCAATGAACTCCAGAGGGTATCTTTTCTATTACGCGGAGGAACAAAAAGTCTTTGTTTCTTGGCATGCCCACTTTTTGGAAACTCAATTTTTAGAAAAAGAGATAAGTGGGAGCGTAATAGAACTAGAAGAAATTCTAGAACCACAAGCTATTACTGAAAGCATGGTGAAACCAGAAATTTTGACAGATCCGGACATCCTCGCACTACTCCGCAGGACTAGTAGGCAGTCTCATTCGCCCGAGAGATATTACGGTTTTCTCATTGACGTGGATAGAGAGGATTGTATCATCGATGATGATGAGACAACTAGCTTCCAGCAAGCCATTCAGAGCAGAGACTTGGTAAAATGGCTGGATGCAATACGGACCGAAATGGAGTCCATGTACACCAACAAAGTACGGAATTTGGACATTGCTCCAGAAAGGGTAAAACCCATAGGCTGCAAATGGATCTTTAGAAAGAAGATTGGTGTAGATGGATAGGATGAAACCTATAAGGCTAGACTTGTTGCAAAAGGGTTTCGTCAAATACCTGGTTTGGACTATGATGAAACCTTTTCTCCATTGGCTATGCTCAAATCAATTCGGATCTTTCTTGCCATTGCTGCCTTTCACAATTATGAAATTTGGCAGATGGACGTAAAGACCGCTTTTCTGAATGGAAATTTGGAAGAGTGTGTTCTTATAGATCAGCCGGAGGGTTTCATAGAGAGTGGGAGCAGCGGAAGAGTATGCAAGTTGCTTAAATCCATTTATGGATTAAAGCAGGCATCGCAGAGTTGGAACATATGTTTTAATGAGACGGTTAAGGAATTCGACTTTATCAAAAATCCAGATGAACCATGCCTCTATAGTAAAGTTGTAGCAAGAAGTGTAGTATTCCTCATCCTGTACATGGATGACATTCTATTGATAGGAAATGACATTCCTATACTACAATCGGTCAAAGGATTCTTGTCACAAAGGTTCTCTATGAAGGACCTGGGTGACGCCTCCTATATTCTGGGGATCCAGATCTATCGTGATAGATCTAAACGGATGTTGGGACTTTCACAGTCAAGGTATATCGACACCATACTGAAAAGATTCAGTATGGAAGATTCAAAGCACGGTAATTTACCGGCTTGTCACGGAATCACCCTCTCCAAAGAGATGTCTCCCAAGACTGATTTGGAAAGGGATCGCATGTCTATTATACCCTACGCTTCTGCGGTAGGCTCTATAATGTATGCGATGTTGTGTACCAAACTATATGTAGCTTACGCACTGAGCGTTGTAAGTAGGTATCAGTCAAACCCAGGGGAGAAGCACTGGACAGCAGTGAAGAACATTCTTAAGTACCTAAAAAGGACTAAGGAGATGTTCTTGGTGTACGGCAGAGAAGACCTCCAGGTCGAGGCCTTCACCGACTCCAGCTTCTAGAGTAACAAAGATGACTCCAAGTCCATGTCAGGTTATATATTTACCCTCAATGGTGGGGCAGTCTGTTGGAAGAGCTCCAAGCAGGACACCATTGCTGACTTGACGTTGGAAGCGGAGTATATCGCTGCATGCGACGCCGTGAAAGAAGCAGTCTGGATAAGGAAGTTCATGACAGAGCTTCATGTGGTTCCTTCCATTGTTGATCCAATACCGTTGTATTATGACAACAACGGCACTATAGCTTTAGCGAAGGAACCAAGGTCCCATCAGAAGTCCAGACACATCTTGAGGCGGTACCACCTGATCAGGGAGATCGTTGATCGCTGAGAGATCGAGGTGCGGAGAGTAGATACGGAGAACAACACTGCAGATCCACTCACAAACGCCATCCCTCAGACACAGTTTGAGAAGCTGATCGAGATGATAGGTCTGCGATATGCCAATACATGACCTTAGTGCAATTGGGAGATTGTTAGTGTGTAAGTGCACTGCGGCGCCCCGGCCGTCAATCCGAAGCCGGAATGCGGAAACGAAACTTTTTACGAACTTGTAAACCGGCACCACCGCGCACTATAAACCCGGATCATTCCATTAATCTAATCCTAGCTAACAAGAGAAAGGGGTAGAGAGATATACCGAGCGATCTGTGTCCTTCGGTCTTCTCGTCGTCGTCCTGATCTCCCCGCGGAATCTCCAGTCTTCACCTCCTCGCCGGAAGGGCACTGATTGTTAGGCATTCTGCGTGTTCAAGTTTAGTTAATTACCGCAATCAAGACGGTTTCGCTTGTAGCTAGCCGGTTGAGTACGGGTCGTCCGCAGGGAGATGGGAATCTTTTTTTATGTGCTTTAATGAGTTAAGTCCAGTTTTCCAGATTTGTTTATGATTATCTAAGTGTTAAAATGATATGTAAAGAGAGCTTGTTAGGGTTAGGATTAGGTTAGTTTGAGTTAGGAGTCCCTAACTTCTTTCATTGCCACTCTTAATATCGGTGTTACGGTAATCGGCAACAACGGGAATTAGCACGACTAGGAAGGAACTTGCGAGTATAAGCTAGGCTTTCCAACGCTTAAGTTCTTCCTTTTGGTGCTTGTCCGTCCGTTCTTGGCTCTTAGCCATAACCTCCGGTTAATTCAACCACAACCGGTCTCACTACGGAATCACCGCTATCATGTAGGACAGGGTGCCGTAAGGAGCGGATTGTGGTTCAATTAACGGGAGTCGATTCAAGATGTTGGGCAAGGAAAGAGTGAGAGAGATTTCCTTCTCTTAAACTTCCCTTATCCTACCCTAACAAGTATGAAACTACTCACACATCATAATGAAAACAAAACAAAACAAAGAGGAAGATAGAAAGAAGGAGATTAGATGATAACAACTAGCTATTTGCGACCTCACCTTGGCAAGGATCAAGCGTAAGCATCATGGTTGTTTTAAGGATAAAGAAAAAGAGAGAAGAAAGAAACAACAAGAAATAACAACAACTAAGTTAACAAATGAAAATTACAACAATTCACAAGTTAACTAAAGAACAAGACAAGCATGATAAGTAAACGGTTCTTCTTTATTCATCATTCTTCACTCACAAAAGCTCACTACAAGATTTTCAATGGAGAAGAGATGAGAAGAGGAAGAAGAAACAAGTATTCTAAACCTAAAAAAATACAAGATTATTGCACACTTGGCTTCACAAGTTCTGGACTATTTATAGGCAGGAAACTGAAAATATAGGGCAACCATCAGAACACAAATGAAAAGACCAATCTACCCCTGAAGTTCCATCGCGTGAGGCGCCAGTACGGCCGCGGATCCGCGGCCTATACCCCCTATTGGCCGCGGATCCGCGGCCCTATGGTGGAGTCAGGGCGTGGGCTTTCCTGTACTGCCCTGGTCTTCTGTCCCCTTTTGTCTGGTACATGTATTTTCTGATAATATTTCCACATTTCTTCCAGAATTCTAGTGGATCAAAAGGTGATTGGACATGGATCTTTTGTCATGATTTTCTTGAGCTCCGCGTAGATTTCTTGGATCTTGTGTTGCCATTGAGCCTTGTGCATGAAGGTGACAATCGATTTGCCATTTTGTCTCCTAAACTGGTGTGTGGCAACAGACGGATAAAGAGCGGAGACCCGTGTTTTATCTGTGGTTGGCAGGAACCTGGATTTTGTCGTGTTTTTCCATGGATTTCACCGTTTAGAGCCGAGAACCTGTATCCTGCAATTGACTAGCAAACACGGCTCAAGAGTACCTACCGATATGCAATGTGATAAAAATTGGGCGGTATGAAAATGCAAAAATCTGATATGAACAAATACCCCCAAACTTATCATTTGCTCGTCCCGAGCAAAGCCAATTTATTCACAAAAAATCCTAACCTTACTTTCGCAGGGAACGCGATTGCACTGAGCATGTGCAACAAGCCGTTAAACCTCTAGGTGTCCCTAGTAGGAGGAGTGTTGTCTCCTGAGGGTTTTCAGCGGATACTACCCACAAAATCCGGTCAAGTTGGTTTTGTAAAATAACTAAGATTCAAACCCTAAAATTTTGTTTTAGAAAATAACAATTCTATTATCCTGAATCTAGACTATCGAACCTTTATTTTTCACACCTCGCTTCTTATTTAACTACAGCTTTTATATGTCTTCACGTGCAGTGCAAATAGTGTCGTAAAGTTCCAGAAAGGTCAAATAAAGTCCTCATAATAAAGCCCGGATCAGAATTTTGAAAGGATCACATAAGTTTTATAAAGAGTTAAGCATTTTTCAAGTTTCGTTTTCCGTAAGGTTTCAACTTCAGAATTTCTATCTTCCTTAACAGGAAACTAGGTCTTATTTTTCACTCCACCTTTTTCTTGTTTTCATTTCATACACACCTCTGTGAACGTGCAATAGTCTTTATCATAGAATAAGACCTTCATATCTCCGCTAAAATTTTTATAAAAGCCTGTCTTTTATCAAGATTATTCTCACACAAAGAACCGTTAGGAATTTTAACTCGGAGAGAACACTTGCTTGACTTTGTTTTAATCTGGACTTTCTAGGCTTCTTAGCGAGCTTTGGGCCAATGCACCCAAACCAGTTGGCTTTAGGGCATTAGGTGTAGAAACACCCCAGCGGACTTAATTACTCAAGATACCTAGGTCCAAAAACAAAAGACAGTTTGGCGTGAAAATCATGATGATTCAATACGAACGGAGATATAACCGGCAGTTCAATTATTTTTTATTTTTTTGGATAAAAGATGTATTTAGTGGGTTCGGTGTGTAATCATTCCAATCAAGTTTTAGATGGGTTATTTTTCAGACTTAGTTCCAATTAAGGGATCAATAACATTCCTTCATATTCACTTCACTTCATAAACTATTCTTGATATTACTTATTTCAGAACAAACCTATTTGATCCTCAGAAAATCATTGATCCATTTAAAAGTTTTTCGACATAAAAGACTTGTCATCTAATTCTCAAAAACTCACGACACGTGTAGTGTGATGTAAAGACGTATATCAGCTATAGTTAACTTCAAAGGAGAGTTATCTTTCAGGTTTTCAAAATCTAAAAATAAGATTTAGTTATTTTATTTTATCAAACAAAACCGTCGAAATGTTGAATCAGAGTCCTCCCACTAGCTAACTTGACAAAAAGTTTTTATGTTTTTAGAAAATTTTCAGATTTTTATGGATTTTATGGATTTTAATATGCAGATGCAGAATATACATATGAATGCGAAGGTAAGAAATGCGTACCGAGCGTACCCCCAAACTTAAACTGGACAGTGTCCTCACTGTCATTGCATGAAGAGATCATTTGAAGGGTCAAAATTGTCGGTTAGGTATACACACAAATTTTTATTTTGTTTTTGGTGTTTTTGTTTTTAAAGAAAAGAAAAAGAATATCCACAAAAATGTACAAAATGGTATATACATACCCCCAAACTTATCTGGAATAGTGTCCACTTGTTCTTGGCTGGATAACCGAAGTTTGAAGGTAGGCAGAGGAAGATCATGCAGGGTAAACCGGCTCCTGTAAGAACAGGAGCTCCTCTGTTGGTTCGGGCTAAGGTACGGTTTAAGTCGGTGTCCGTTCACTTTGAAAAATGAACCGTCCTTTGGATTTTCCAAATCCACAGCGCCATGCGGATACACATTCCGCACAAAATACGGCCCTTTCCAGCGAGATCTGAGCTTTCCTGGATGGAAGTGAAGTCGGGTGTCGTAAAGCAGTACCTGCTGACCAGGTACGAAGGTTTTGCGCAAAAGGTGTTTATCGTGAAACACCTTCGTTCGGTTCTTAACGACAACCGCGTTATCGTAAGCTTCATCCCTAAGCTCGCTCAGTTCGTTCAACTGCAGCTTCCGATGGCTGCCCGCATCTTCGAGAGACAGATTCAGCTCCTTTATCGCCCAAAATGCGCGATGCTCTATTTCGACAGGTAGGTGGCAGGCTTTTCCGTATACAAGCCGATAGGGAGACATGCCAAGGTCGATCTTATAAGCGGTTCGAAATGCCCAAAGGGCATCAGTGAGTTTTAGCGACCAATCCTTACGGTTCTTGGAAACCGTCTTCTCCAGTATCTGCTTGATTTGCCGATTTGAAACTTCGGCCTGCCCGCAGGTTTGGGGGTGGTAGGGCGTGGATAGCTTATGATTAATGGAATATTTCCGCATCAAGGCCTCGAAAGTCTTGTTGCAGAAATGACTTCCATTGTCGCTAATGATTGCTCGGGGGTTCCCAAAACGGGAGAAAATGTTTTCTTTAAGAAACCTAACGACAACCTTGTTGTCGTTAGTTCGGCTGGGCACAGCCTCGACCCATTTAGAGACGTAATCAACAGCGAGAAGGATGTACAAGTTCCCGAAAGAGCTGGGAAACGGCCCCATGAAATCTATCCCCCAAACATCGAAAATCTCCACAACCAAGATCGGTTGGAGCGGCATCTCGTTCCTCCGGGATATCTGGCCTAAGTGTTGGCACCGGGAGAAAGTCTTGCAATAGTCATGAGCGTCTTTGAAGAGTTGTGGCCAGTAGAAACCACATTGCAAGATCTTCTCAGCTGTCTTTCTGGGGCCAAAATGCCCGCCACACGCTTGATCGTGGCAAAATGACAGCACACTCTTGAATTCCTCATCAGGGACACACCGACGAATAATCTGGTCGGGACAGTACTTGAACAAATAGGGTTCGTCCCAGTAAAAGTGTTTTACTTGGGATAAGAAGCGAAGTCTGTCCTGACTTGACCATTCAGTCGGTAGTAATCCCGTGGCCAAATAGTTCACAATATCTGCGAACTAGGGTTCGCAAGATACTGTCAAGAGCTGTTCATCCGGGAAAACGTCGTTGATCGGAATTGGAAGCGAAGGCGAAGAAGGAAGTCGTGAGAGATGGTCGGCAACTACGTTTTCACATCCTCGTTTGTCCTTAATGACAAGGTCAAACTCTTGAAGCAAGAGGATCCAACGGATTAACCGAGATTTTGCATCTTTCTTCGCAAAAAGATGGCGCAGAGCAGAATGGTCGGTGTAGACAATGACTGGAGAGCCGATGAGGTAGGGCCTGAATTTTTCTAAAGCAAATACGACAGCCAAGAATTCCTTCTCAGTTGTTGTATAATTGAGTTGGGCGTCGTTCAGGGTTTGGCTCGCATAATAGATTACGTGCGGCATCTTGTTGATGTGTTATCCAAGGACAGCACCAATGGCAAAGTCGGATGCATCGCACATAATCTCAAATGGGTGCGTCCAGTCAGGTGAAGAAAGAACGGGAGCAGAAGTGAGTGAGCGTTTTAATGACTCGAATGCAGTCACACAGCTCGAGTTGAAGTCGAATGGCGTATCCTTGGCCAGCAAAAGAGTCAAGGGTCTAGCAATCTTGCTAAAGTCCTTGATGAACCGTCTATAGAAACCGGCATGGCCAAGGAAGGCTCGGATATCTCTGACGCATCGGGGAGGAGGTAGATTGGAAATGACCTCAATCTTTGCTTTGTCAACCTCTATGCCATTTTGCGAGATGATATGTCCTAAGACAATACCTTCGCGCACCATGAAGTGGCACTTCTCCCAATTCAAAGTGAGATTCTTGTCCTTACATCGGGTAAGGACAGCGTCAAGATGCAGCAAACACTCGTTGAAGGAATCGCCGAAGATGGAGAAATCATCCATGAAGATCTCCAGAAATTTTTCCACCATGTCTGAGAAGATTCCCATCATACACCGCTGGAAGGTAGCGGGCGCATTGCATAACCCAAAGGGCATGCGACGATATGCAAACGTGCCGAAAGGACAGGTGAAAGTGGTCTTGTCCTGGTTTTTTCGGCGATGGGAATTTGATTATAGCCGGAGTAGCCATCAAGAAAGCAGTAGTACTCGTGTCCGGCCAATCGTTCAAGCATCTGGTCAATGAAAGGTAGCGGAAAGTGGTCTTTCCGCGTTGCGGCGTTGAGTTTTCGATAATCGATACATACTCGCCACCCAGTTTGGGTGCGAGTAGGGATTAACTCGTTCGCCTCGTTGGTTATGACCATGATGCCCGACTTCTTAAGGACAACATGAATGGGGCTAACCCACTGGCTATCAGAGATAGGGTAAATGATACCACTATCTAGACATTTTACGATCTCCTTCTTCACAGCCTCTTTCATGACTGGATTGAGACGTCTTTGTGGATCCCGGGCTGGTTTGGCTTCATCCATCAGATGAATGTGATGTTCAACGATCAGGGGACTAATCCCCTTGATGTCCGCCATGGACCAGCCAAAAGCTTGCCTGTTGCTGTGCAAGACCGCGAGAAGGGCTTTCTCTTGCTCTGGAGCTAGAGAAGCCGAGATGATGACAGGGAGGGTCTCGTTCTCACCTAAGTAAGCGTACTTAAGGTGAGACAGCAAAGGATTGAGTTCGAGCGTGGGAAGAGAAACGATTGAAGGCAAGATTGGTGCAGAGGTCTCGAACGCAAAGGACTCCAGCAAGGGTTCAAAACGAGTGTAAGCGACCGAGTCGGATGGTTCAGGTAACTCATCCAAGAATTCGAAGGATTCAAACTCGAGTTGCGAGCGGCTAAGATCGTTCAAGAACGTGAAACACTCGTAGTCGTTGTCGGGCGCAGAAACAGCAGCAGGTTCGAGGAGGAACGCACTAGTGGCGTTAAGATTATCGTGATCAAACAGAAACTCCTCGAATTCACATTCTTCTGGGGTGATCTCCTGGATCGAGCAGACGTCCAGTATATGAGCATTAGGTTCGAAGGGCTGATTCCCCAACCTAAAAATGTTGAGTTCAATCGTCATATTTCCAAAAGACAGGTTCATCGAACCATTGCGACAATTGATCACAGCATTTGAGGTTGCAAGGAATAGGCGACCGAGTATCACAGGAATTTGATTCCGGGGGTTAGCTACAGGCTGTGTGTCTAATACAATGAAGTCAACGGGGAATATGAAGTCCCCGACTTTGATTAACACATCCTCTAGCTCACCCCTAGGATGGGTGATCGATCGGTCGGCCATTTGGAGAGTGCAGTGTGTGGGTTTCAGCTCTCCGACGCCTAATTGCTCGTATACTGAGTACGGAAGCAGGTTAACACTGGCACCAAGATCTAATAGTGCGCGGTTGATGTTCTTATCCCCAATGGTAATAGAAATCGTAGGACAGCCAGGGTCATTCCGTTTTTGTGGTAAAGATTGGGTAAGGGCATCACTCACAGCACTAGCCAAGAAAACTTTCTTGGGTACCTGAGACTTCCACTTTTTCGTGCACAAGTCCTTTAAGATTTTAGCGTAGGACGGGACTTGTTGGACAGCATCTAAAAGAGGAATGTTAATGTTAACCTGCTTAAATAACTCCAGAATCTTCTCCATTTGAGGATTTTGTTTATTAGACCTCAACCGGTTTGGAAATGGGACATTTTTAAAATTGGTTGAGTCTAATGCTTATGGAGGAGATTGTGGAGTAGGAACGGATCCCGGAACAGGTGTTTGCGTGGAGTGAGAAGTGGGTCCATTCAAAGCAGAAGAAGAGGAAGGAGAGCCTTGTGAAGAACGGAGAATAGGCTCAGAAGATGAAGAAGCAGGAGACGAAGAAGAAGAAGTAGAAGAAGAAGCGGCCGGGATGTCATCGTTGATCCGTGTGCCAATGTTGTTTTGCAGCATCCTTTCCGATCTCAATGTAGTCACGGCACTCACATTATGGTTCTGTTGTTCAAGAGCAACATGTACATTCTGTGGGTGATCGGGATTTGGGAGTGGCTGGGACGGGAGCTTCCCCTTCTCTCGCTCGCTTAAGGCCGCATTCAGTTGTGCAATCTGGGCCTCGATGGTTTTGATGCTTTGCCCGTGAGCGGCAGTGTGTTGCACTAAGGACTGAATGAAAGACTGAATGTTTGCGGTGGATTGAGTCGATTGTTTGACGAACGCCTCCAGACTTCGTTCGAGCGAGGAAACCTTATCGTTGTTTGATGGAACAAAGTTGTTTGGTGGAAAAGAATTGTTGGGTGCAAAGTTGTTTGTCTGATTTTGGAAAGGTTGGGGTTGGAAGGGTTGCTGAAACTGCTGTTGAGTTTGTTGTTGCGCTTGTTGTTGCGGCGGAGGGGCCCTTTGGAAATTGTTGCCTTGTAATTGATTCTGATTCTGATTCCAGGAGAAATTGGGGTGGTTCCTCCAACCGGGATTGTAGGTGGAAGAGTATGGATCATTCCTCGGTCTTTGCTGAAATGCAGCATTAACCTGATCCTGTCCTTGCGATGGTGGATTGTAAGGACACTCTTCGGTCAAGTGAGAAGGATCGGAACAACAAGCGCCGATGGTACGAAGGGGAAGAACAGGGGTAGGAGCAGGAGAAAAGAATTTGCTCTCTATCGCTTCAAGCTTTCTCGTTATTGCATCCATTTCAGCTTTCATCGCAATAGAGACGTCAAGTTGGTGAATTCCTACCCTAGACTGACCGGTAGAAGTGGAGGTAGAAGAAGAAGAAGTCGGTCTGGTGCTCTCCCATTGTAGCGTTTGCTCCGCAAGGTCGTCAAAGAACTGCCACGCTTCCTCGTCAGATTTCGATAGGAAGTGGCCCTGACAGATGGTTTCCAACAACTGCTTCGTTGCTGGGTTCAGGCCCTCGTATAAGGTTTGGCAAAGTTGCCATTTCTCTATACCGTGGTGAGGACACTGAACAAGAAGGTCTTTGTACCGGTCAAAGCACTTCCAAAAGGGTTCAGAAGGAAGCTGAGAGAATTGGTTGATTTCATTGCGAATCCTTGCGGTTTTATGATTCGGATAAAATTTCTTTAGAAACGCTTTTACAAACTCGTCCCAACTGGTTATGGAGTGGGAAGCGGTGCTATACAGCCATTTTTCAGCAAGATCGCATAAAGTGAACGGAATGACCCGTAGGCGTATAGCATCGTCCGACAGTTGGGTGGTTTTCATCATGGCACAAACGTTTTGAAATTTATTGATGAAGATATAGGCATCTTCAGATTCAAGCCCATGAAATCGTGGAAGCATGTTGATGAAGTGGGGCTTAATTTCAAAATTATCCCCATTGGCCGGTGGAAGAGAAAGGCAGGTGGGAAGTGCAAAACGGGTGGGATAGAAACGATCCTGGAGCGCGATTCGCTGCGGCGCTACAACAGACGGTGGTGGTGGGTTATTGGTCTCCGTAGGAGGTGGAGCCAATCCAGGGATAGTCAAAGAGATGTTCGGATTAAATCCTGACATCGCGGAAGAAGAGGTTGGTGATGGTGAAGGTGAAGATGTATGAACAGAATTCCGGTCAACGTCGGAGTTGGCCGGCAAAGGTAAGGGTGAAAGAGGAGTGGACGGAGTTTCGACGTCTGAGTCGATCGCGTAGTCGGTAGCGACTAACGTAACGCGGACTAGGCGGGCGCTAGTGTCCCGAGTCCAAGCGGACATACACTAAACGAGTTTAGTATAGTCAAAGCGGAGAAGGTGAGGGTAAGAAAACGTCAATGGAGAAAGGCGATGGGTGGTGAGTGAAAAATGGATTTTGGCGACAAAGGGCAAGTTTTTATAAAATTTTTTGATTTTTTCCTTTTTTTTTTTAGAAAGAGCTTTACAGAAATATGTACGGACTTACGGCTTTAAGCAATCACAAACAAGATATGCACAATCACACCTAGATCTAGTGGTCACCTAGGTCAACTAGACAGCTCCTAACTGTTCCAAAGAACTAGAAACAGGACCTCAAACCGCCTCTTCTCCGCCAATTGCGGCCAGATAAGTGCCGGGTAAGTGGGAGGTTGTCTAACGCTTTCGCGAAGTTCCTTAATTAAATAACCACTTGCCTTCGTCACACTTGCCTAGACACCATAAAGTCTGGATAGGATAAACGGCCGATGCCTGTAATTAGTCCTCTGTCCTATTGAGCGTGAAGTCCTTAGGGCTGAGTCTAGTATTTTTTAATTTAACAATGGTCAATGCATATGCTTTTTGTGATTTCTGGGGTCCTGGGAAGGGTGATGAAATCCCCACCCAATCTGAATTGGTTTCAAGCCCCTTAAGTCCGTATTAATGAATGCAAAGCGATAACAAATCAACTGCAAACAATTTTTATTTTTAGCGCGGCGCAAAGAATCCTGCACAAGAACAGTTTATTGGAAGGGGGAAGAGAATTTGCGCAAAGAATCCTGCAGAAAACACAGTTTATTGGAGTCCAGAGGAGTGGGAGAAAGAAGAGGGAAACTTACAGGGAATTTGGCACCCTGAAGCCACCAGAAGGCCGCGGTTCCGCGGCCTAAGCTAGCTTATGCCGCGGTTCCGCGGCAAGATGGTGGGCTTGGGCCTCCAGATTTTTGCGTAGTGCTCTGTTGGGTGTCCTCTTGTTGTCTGGATGTCCTGAATCTTGAATTGTTCACTGTATCCGCTCCAGAATTTTTCAATAGACCGTTTGCTTCGTTTTGATCCGTCGCGGTGTAGCCGCGAAATGTGGGTCTATCTTCCCACGTCTTTGGCACTGAACTTGAACTCCGTATATCCCACGTCTTATCCTGCACACTTGCACAAAAACTAATCAAGAATAACAAAAAGATTTTTTTACAATGTATATTTTTTTTGTTTTGGTTATATTTATATTCACAAGTTAACCCGAAATTACACAAAGAAATAAACTACCGTCTCCCCGGCAACGGCGCCATTTGATTGTTAGGCATTCTGCGTGTTCAAGTTTAGTTAATTACCGCAATCAAGACGGTTTCGCTTGTAGCTAGCCGGTTGAGTACGGGTCATCCGCAGGGAGATGGGAATCTTTTTCTATGTGCTTTAATGAGTTAAGTCCAGTTTTCCAGATTTGTTTATGATTATCTAAGTGTTAAAATGATATGTAAAGAGAGCTTGTTAGGGTTAGGATTAGGTTAGTTTGAGTTAGGAGTCCCTCACTTCTTTCATTGCCACTCTTAATATCGGTGTTACGGTAATCGGCAACAACGGGGATTAGCACGACTAGGAAGGAACTTGCGAGTATAAGCTAGGCTTTCCAACGCTTAAGTTCTTCTTTTTGGTGCTTGTCCGTCGGTTCTTGGCTCTTAGCCATAACCTCCGGTTAATTCAACTACAACCGGTCTCACTACGGAATCACCGCTATCATGTAGGACAGGGTGCCGTAAGGAGCGGATTGTGGTTCAATTAACGGGAGTCGATTCAAGATGTTGGGCAAGGAAAGAGTGAGAGAGATTTCCTTCTCTCAAACTTCCCTTATCCTACCCTAACAAGTATGAAACTACTCACACATCATAATGAAAACAAAATAAAACAAAGAGGAAGATAGAAAGAAGGAGATTAGATGATAACAACTAGCTATTTGCGACCTCACCTTGGCAAGGATCAAGCGTAAGCATCATGGTTGTTTTAAGGATAAAGAAAAAGAGAGAAGAAAGAAACAACAAGAAATAACAACAACTAAGTTATCAAATGAAAATTACAACAATTAACAAGTTAACTAAAGAACAAGACAAGCATGATAAGTAAACGGTTCTTCTTTATTCATCATTCTTCACTCACAAAAGCTCACTACAAGATTTTCAATGGAGAAGAGATGAGAAGAGGAAGAAGAAACAAGTATTCTAAACCTAGAAAAATACAAGATTATTGCACACTTGGCTTCACAAGTTCTGGACTATTTATAGGCAGGAAACTGAAAATATAGGGCAACCATCAGAACACAAATGAAAAGACCAATCTACCCCTGAAGTTCCATCGCGTGAGGCGCCAGTACGGCCGCGGATCCGCGGCCTATACCCCCTATTGGCCGCGGATCCGCGGCCCTATGGTGGAGTCAGGGCGTGGGCTTTCCTGTACTGCCCTGGTCTTCTGTCCCCTTTTGTCTGGTACATGTATTTTCTGATAATATTTCCACATTTCTTCCAGAATTCTAGTGGATCAAAAGGTGATTGGACATGGATCTTTCGTCATGATTTTCTTGAGCTCCGCGTAGATTTCTTGGATCTTGTGTTGCCATTGAGCCTTGTGCATGAAGGTGACAATCGATTTGCCATTTTGTCTCCTAAACTGGTGTGTGGCAACAGACGGATAAAGAGCGGAGACCCGTGTTTTATCTGTGGTTGGCAGGAACCCGGATTTTGTCGTGTTTTTCCATGGATTTCACCGTTTAGAGCCGAGAACCTGTATCCTGCAATTGACTAGCAAACACGGCTCAAGAGTACCTACCGATATGCAATGTGATAAAAATTGGGCGGTACGAAAATGCAAAAATCTAATATGAACAGGCACCACTTCGTCGGCTTCTTTTACGGGCTCCCACCTCTGGACCGAGGCAACTCGGGCACGAAGTTGGTGTAGGGTTCTTAGGCACACTCAAGAGGTTCCACAAGGCATCGACCATGCCAAATTCTAAATTTTCATGTGCCGAGAAACCTTAATGTAGATCGTTAACTAGAAATTAGGCGAAACTACAAGCTAGTAAACTGCTTTACTAACAAGTAAATGGAAATACAACCTTTGTAGATCCGCTCCACCATTTCTTTAGCTCCGTGTTGACGTTCCTCCGCTGCGATAATCAGGATCCCGGACTCTAGCGATGGTTTCGTCGGAGAAATGATCGGGCTAGGTCATTGACTTCGAGGCCGAAGATGATCTACGTCGAGGCGACTCAAACTCAAGCTCCATCTTCACTAGGTCAAGGAACTTGTGAAGAAAACACCCTCTACTACATGGCAAGTGATAGAGGATGAAGAAATAGGAAGTGGGTTCACTTTGGATTTGGATTTCTCACTTGGAATCATCACTTGGAAGAATCTAGCAATGGTTTCTTCTCTTCATGAAGAAGATGAAGAAGAAGAAAGAAAAGGAATTATTAATTATCTCCAAAAAGAAAATCAAGTGATGGTTATCATAATGCAATCATGGGTGAGTTTAACTAGTGTAGAGACTAAACTAGGATTTAGGTGAATGGTTAGGTTTAGGAAAGAAACAAAATGGTCAAAGTTTCAAAGCTTCATGAAGCTTCAAAGAAAATCCAAAGAAAGCCACCATTTTATTTCTTGCCAAAATGAATAAATAAATGAATAAATAAATAAAAACCCTAACCATTTACCTAAACATAGTTCAAATCAAACATACACCCAAGTTTGCATGTATCATCAAACATGATACAATCAAGTGCACAAATATATATCATATATACAATGTGCACATTCTGGTGAGAAAATAATCTTAAGTGAACCAATACTAGTTAATGTAAAGTAATATATCAAATATATAATTATACATTAAATCATTAAATCAACACTTGATTTAATGATCTGGTCATACTGCATATAACCGACTAATATCAAGTGTATCAATGTATCGAATCAACACTTGATTCGGTAACCCGACTATATCTTATATAACCGTCCAATGATACAAATCGCGAGAATAGAATACAGTATCACATACTAGTATTATTCTCGGTCCCGCACATATCTCATATGCGCTCCTATTTCGTTTCGCTTGAGCCAGGAAACCTCTGTGTAGGACTCTAAAGACTCGTCAATACGCCGGCAGCAGGTGATGATCATATCAAACACCCACAAGCCGCAAGCGGTCTGCTAAATGTAACGGCCACCCGGGTATTGAGCGATCAGAAGATCAACGAGCAAGCCCGCTTAGACTCCTATGAATCCAACCAGTAACACTTACCGTACAGTCCGGTCTCGTCGTCTGATATGTCGCATATCTCGCCTAGGGGTGGTAAACGTCAGACCCCAATAGCTCGATAAGTCATGTCGATATGAGGTCTATAATAGTTCGAGAAACTACTGGTAACACTTACCAGTAAATCTCAGCAACCCTGGCCAGGGATTTCTGGTTATAGCCAATCGAACACAGCGCAACATCAACTCCCTATACCGGGAGAGACGAATCCCCTCCTATCGCTCATTGCCTCCATGTGATTCGGGACTGTACCCAAAAACCACCGTTTTGCACGCCCTCTTGGACGTGGTAAGGTGGAAATCAAAGCACAGTGGGAATCACACAAGACTCTATGACGATCTCGGGTCAACAGACTACTCTGTACCAGTGTCACCAGAGAACTGCCATTTGACGTGAGGTATAATACCATCTGGGAGTTCTCGGCGAGTCCGGCTAGTGTACCCAGTCTCCACTGAGCACCCGTATATCATCTCTGATGTCAAACACCAATGGATATGGGATCATCCATCGCCCATCTGTATGGGTCGAGAAGGTATACGCTAGTCTACTCTGGTATATCGATGCCCTGTCTCGATACACCCACGACTAGGGACCTTGAAGGATGTACTTATGGACTACCATATCCCCACTAGTATGATCCGCATCATAGTCCAGGTAGTCAAGTACACATCCTAAGGGCTTTACCAACATGTAACAGAGAGACAATCAGTGTACACGTTAAGATAAAGAGTAACCAGATAGCATACTATCATATCGAGCAAGAAAGTCATCCCTATATATGTCCAAGCATCCACTACAATATACATCCTATGTATAGTAATAGCCTCTAGGGCATACATATAACTAACAATCTCCCACTTGCACTAGGGCCATCTGATAGCAGTGGTTGTAGTATCTCATACTCAACCATCCCATAAAAGTCTCTCTCTGGGAAAAGGCCTTTCGTGAGTGGATCCGCCGTGTTGTCCTCTGAGTCTACTCTCCTAACCTCGATCCCCTGGAGATCAACCATCTCCACGATCAGGTGATACTGCCTAAGAATATTTCTGGATCACTGATGGGACGGGCGTTCCTTGGCATAAGCCACAACTCCATTGTCACACAATTGGAGGAACGAAGTTCTTCTCATGAACTTATATACACCCAGACTGCCTCTTTGGTAGCATCATTGGTAGCGATGTATCCAGCCTTTATCGTCTAGTATGCCACGGTATATAGCTTGGAACTCTTCCAACATACCGTCCCTTTACTGAGGGAAAAGACAATGTCTGGGACTGACATTCAGTCATCCTTATCACCCTGGAACCTTTCCAGTGATTCTCCACAGGATCAATTGATACCATCTCACTACAACTAGTGAGTATCCTAACATCCAATTAGATCTATCTCATAGATCCAAAACCCAGGATATAGGAGGTATCACTTTGATCCTTTATGGAGAATCCTTGTGATAATTGGAGATTGACCGAGCGTAGCATAGGAAACTCCTTCCCTATCAAGAGTATGTCATCCACGTACTCTACGAGGATCACCACCATACTCCCTACTACCTTTTTGTATATACAAGGTTTATCTACCATTTTGATGATGTCAAACTCTTTGACTAACTCATCAAAACAGATGTTCCAACTCCGCGATGCCTGCTTTAATACATAAAACATCTTGCACACGTTTCTGCTGCTCCCACTGTCTACGAGGCCCTCTGGCTGTGTACTTATAGACGCACTCTTCTAAAACATCATTTAGAAAAGCGGTCATGGCACCCAACCGCCAGATATCGTAGTCATGGTATGTAGCCGTGGTAAGTAGGATCTGGATGGACTTAAGCATAGCCACTGGAAAAAGGTTTCATCAATATCCACGCCTGGTCGATGACGAAAACCTTTAACATGTCTAGCTTTGAAAGTCTCAACTTTTCCATGTACACCAAGTAATCTTCTCAAGATATACTTGCTCCTGATGAGTATTTAACCCTTCAGATAAAGCAACTAAAGTCCATACTTTGTTGGTGTATAAGGATTCCATCTCAGATCGCTAAGCATCCAGCCATTCTTACAGAGTCTCACTCCTGATGGCCAGCTCGAAACTAGTTGGGTCATCATCTCATGATGCAATCCCCGCTCCCACTGTCATAGAGAAACCAAAGTATCTCTCAGGTGGGTGAGGAACCCTACTAACTGAGGTTCGTTAGAATCTATTGAATCCTTTGGTTCTACCAAATCATCAGCTGCAGTTTGTATAGCTAGAACCTTTCCAGTTTTACATAACTGACCTTGCCTCGAGCTTGTCCGGATTTTTCTTTTAGACATAGGTCGGACAACCCTAAATCTTAACAAACTTAAGATATGGACTATTCCCTTTCCATATCACATATGAAGTGGTAGGCAACTGATTTGATTGGAACCCTATTCAATAGGTATGCAGCTTCTCAAGCACATAACTCCCAAAAGGAAATTGGAAACTCAGTAGTACTCATCATAGAGCACACCATATCACATAGGGTGCAATTGCTCCGCCCCGATATACCATCGTGCTATGGTGTATACGGAGGAGTAATGCTGAGAGAGAATCTCATTCTCCTTTAGAATAATCCAGGAATTCCGTGCTCAAGTATTCTCCTCCTTGATCACATCAAAGGACATAATACTTTTACCCGTATTTTGGTTCTCTACTTCTAACTTATATTCTGTGAATATCTCAAAAGGTTCGGACTTGTGTTTCAACAGGAACATATGTCTGAATCTTAAAAGATCATCAGAGAATGTAATGAAGTACAAGAACCGGTCTTGGCATGTGTAGACAGGGGACCTTCATACATCAGCATGTATCAATCCCAAGAGTTCACTAACTCTTTCTCTGTTTCTAATAAACAGAGCTATGGTCATCTTATCTCTGTGACATGACTGGCAAATTTCACAAGATGTAAATTCAAACTGATTTAAATATGCATCTACAATGTAACTTAAGCTAGTCGGGTCACATTGATATGACCTAGTCTACAATGCCTCAAGAAGGATTCGTTCATTTTTGAACTCTTCCTCTTGTGTGTGTTCTGTATACTAGGAACTGTAGTTTGATTTAGAATATCAATGCTTTTAGATAACGTGCCTGAACCGATCAACTATTGATATAGGAAATGTTCAAAACATTATCCAACAATACAAAATTATATCCTTGTTTACTAATAAAGAGACTGATGTGATTTTGTATATCAGGTTCGGTATCTAATAGCATTTGTTCAGAATCAATGTATTAGTAATACAGGGTGACAGTGACCAACAGACTTGGCTGCAACACTTGCACCGTTTTCTGCCTCATGAAACTTATCACCCGTTCTCAGTTCTCTACCTTTCTGTAGCCCATATAATATATTACATATGTGGAATCCTGATCCGGTATCAGATACCCAGGACGCAGAGGATACTGAGAAACAGTTCTGTGTAACGAACACACCCGAAGGAGATGCATCATATGCACTTTCTTCGTTTGGGCGGCATAGGAATTCTGGTATTCCCCTATTTCCTGCTCTGTCTTATAACATTTATAAGTTGGAGCGGGACCAACGTTCCCCAGCTCAGTATAACAAGCGGGTTCGGTCAATATATCCGTATTATTATCTTGATTAAGGCGTGACATGGTCGCTACCTGGAGAGAGAGAGAAGAAAACACTCTGCGTGCGCTCTTGCAAGATTAGATTGGTTATGATTTTATCTAATCAGGATGGCTCCCACTGTTTTTATCAAATCTTCCTTCAAACCCTAAAAGGAAAGACTAGCCGGGATTAATTACACGCTACAAGTTCGCCAATCTTTCAGCCAGGCCAGTGTCGGTACTTTGAGGGAGGTCCCCCGTGCTTTCGCACGAACCTAATTAATGTAAACCTCGTTTTCCCAGAGGCGTAACCCCGTTGACACCTTTCTAGACACCTACTTGATTGGCTAATTGTAATGTGTAAAACTCTCCCAGGAGTAACAATTACTTGCAGTGGGTATCGGGATCCAACTATCTCATAGAAGGTATGCAATCTCATTGCAAATTTCAACACTTGAAATTCCCGATAATACTTTTGCCCCTAGCGTGCTATGACCTTGACGCATGCCAAACAACCCATAGTCCGCTAGTCAAGTTCAACCCGTACATTTCTTGATTGAATTAAACCCACCCGCACGACCCTTGACGCATGCCAAACAACGTCATACGAATACCCTAATCCAATCACATCGTATGCTAGCAGATAAGCACTAGTTAGCTACCGTACACTACGCCTTGACGCATGCCAAACTACCGCAGCACGAATACTAAGTAGTACTTATCTGAAATGACGGAGAGCTACGCAGGTTTTTAAGAAAACCATGAGCGTAATGAACTCGATATCGTTGTAGAATCAAATGATTTTAAAATGGAGTGTTTTTTAGGCTTTTCTAGTTTTGCTAAAGGGGTCACTCCCGGTGAAGGGATCGTCGGCCCTTTCCTCATCGAATAAGGTGCAGGATATATCATATATACCGCTGTGCAAAGCAAGAACTATAGGAGAAATCAAAAGACAAACCGAGGGGTGTAGCATCTGCCAGTCATTGCAAAAGAGGTCACTCCCGGTGAAGGGATCTCGGCCCTTTCCTTATCGAATAAGGTGCAGGATGTTCTACAAGGAACACCGCGATGCAAAGCAAGAACTGTAGCTACCTGTTTTTAAAAATTCGATTCCACAACATCTTTTAGGTTTCTTTTCTTTCATTAATCACATTAATGAATTCCCATCATTTAAGTACCTAAACATCACAGATAAATACGACGTACACTTATGCCATCCGCATTCGTCTCGATGTCCCCTCGTGCACCGTTAGGTTAGGTAACTAATGGCAGAGCGGGGCAGGGCTAGCGCGGGTGTAAAACATAAGTAACATCTATATAATATATCATATATACTATATACAGTATTTATCACAGAACATCAAAGGATCACATCACAGATATCGCAGCAGAAGAAACATATGAAACATTGGATATACTAGGACGTCCGTGTTTTCAATACGAGCCAGTATAAAACACGGATTCCACGGTCGCGATGAATAGCCAAACCCACACCCCTAGACCCCTACGAGAGCGGCAAGCAACCCTAACAATTCTAGAGTTAGGAGACTCGGACTCGACTCCTCGAGTTGGTCTCCCACTGGACTCTAGAACCCGGTTACTTGTGCCCTCCTCCTTGGGTCTATCCTAGTGCGGAAAAGTAAATAATATACAAAAGGTGACATCTTCCGCAACCTGGAAGTGCCCCAATAAAAGAACATTACATACAATTAATTTTATATGAATGAAAATAAAAACTCTCATCTCACATAAAAAAAAACCCGGCTATTCAAAACGTGATGATCCAATATAACATATCCAGCAACACATAACATCACGTGTCATCAACGTAAGTAAACATGCGTATCCCAATTGTCGTTGACATATAGCAACGAAACCGGCGATATCACATATTACACTTACGGTCACAGAAAAGAAAGTGTAAAACTACAACAGTTGGAATCCGCAAACTCTTTAGACATCGCATGCCTAACCATCTGAATTCCTTAGACATCACATGCCTAATAATTATAAACCCCGCATTTTAGTCTCATTATCGAAAACACTTTTCAATATGTAGTCGGGCAGTTCAACAAGATTCCCGATAAATTGATCGAATGCTCGTCGCAAACTTTAGTAGACGGCCGCACCCCCGATACCATCGACGAAGTGCACCAAGGCGGAACACCGCTACCGCGAGCACCCGAACGGATGCTTTCGGCGACGGGGTTCTCCTACAGTCACTTGGTCGGGGCTATGGGGCGTGGCTATCTATTAAGTTTTACCGGCGAGTATCCGCGTACGCTACGTGATTGCAACGGACTTTTGATCACATAAAAATTCCGTGGCAACCGATCAATTGAGACTAAAGTGCTATGTTTATAACATTCATATTAGTTATCTCATAACTACATGTGGATTCCAAATATTGTATCACATTCCAGATAAATAGAAAATGTTAAACTTTCCGATCAAACAATCAAACACCCAAGTTTTCCCAAACAGCTCAACACATGAAATAAGTTTAAAAACATTCATTTCATGCCACAGTACCAACGGTCCAGCCGTAGAAGGGTCAAGCCAACGCCTCACATGTGGCAAGCCGTACTGCCCCAAACCCGAAGGTTCAAAGGGCAGTTCAAGACGGTCACATAATCGAGTTAAGGTTTGTTGTCTTCTAGGGGATCCATCGCGTTACTTGCACTACTTCGAACGTTCTTAAACTACGAAAAAATCCAACACTTGGAAATTTTCCGGCAGGGGAAAAATTGGGTATTTATATCCGGTCGAACTTTTCAACATGTTCTAAAATTACCCGGAAAGACACATAGACAAAGTTAAACTTTCGATCGAAACAACGAACTCCCAGTACAACCCAGAAAACTCAACTCTTGAGCACAGATTAAAAATTCCCAGAGAACACAGAAAACAGATACGGGCATAACTGTATAAAATCACAACCCTAAGCATTACATACGGCCGCAGAACCGCCGCGAAAAGCTGGTTAGGGCCGCGGTTCCGCGGCGCTACAGTGGCTTTAGGGGTTCGTTTTCTACAGTTTGTCTTATAATTTCCTGCTCTATTTTCTGAGCATTTTTAATGAGGAAAATTCCACAGTTTTAAAAATTGTACAGAGAAGGGTGAAATCTAGGGTTTCGGGGTTCGATCGGGTTTCTAACTTCGTCTACACTTCGCCTAATGCTCTAGCTAGGCTCTGATACCACTGTAGGGTTCCTAGGCACACTCAAGAGGTTCCACAAGGCATCGACCATGCCAAATTCTAAATTTTCATGTGCCGAGAAATCCTAATGTAGATCGTTAACTAGAAATTAGGCGAAACTACAAGCTAGTAAACTGCTTTACTAACAAGTGAATGGAAATACAACCTTTGTAGATCCGCTCCACCATTTCTTTAGCTCCGTGTTGATGTCCCTCCACTGCGATCATCAGGATCTCGGACTCTAGCGATGGTTTCGTCGAAGAAATGATCGGGCTAGATCATTGACTTCGAGGCCGAAGATGATCTACGTCGAAGCGACTCAAACTCAAGCTCCATCTTCACTAGGTCAATGAACTTGTGAAGAAAACACCATCTACTACATGGCAAGTGATAGAGGATGAAGAAATAGGAAGTGGGTTCACTTTGGATTTGGATTTCTCACTTGGAATCACCACTTGGAAAAATCTAGCAATGGTTTCTTCTCTTCATGAAGAAGACGAAGAAGAAGAAAGAAAAGGAATTATTAATTATCTCCAAAAAGAAAATCAAGTGATGGTTATCATAATGCAACCATGGGTGAGTTTAACTAGTGTAGAGAGTAAACTAGGGTTTAGGTGAATGGTTAGGTTTAAGAAAGAAACAAAATGGTCAAAGCTTCAAAGCTTCATGAAGCTTCAAAGAAAATCCAAAGAAAGCCACCATTTTATTTCTTGCCAAAATGAATAAATAAATAAATAAATGAATAAATAAATAAAAACCCTAACCATTTACCTAAACATAGTTCAAATCAAATATACACCCAAGTTTGCAAGTATCATCAAACATGATACAATCAAGTGCACAAATATATATCATATATACAATGTGCACATTCTAGTGAGAAAATAATCTTAAGTGAACCAATACTAGTTAATGCAAAGTAATATATCAAATATATAATTATACATTAAATCATTAAATCAACACTTGATTTAATGATCCGGTCATACTGCATATAACTGACTAATATCAAGTGTATCAATGTATCGAATCAACACTTGATTCGGTAACCCGGCTATATCTCATATAACCGTCCAATGATACAAATCGCGAGAATAGAATACAGTATCACATACTAGTGTTATTCTCGGTCCCGCACATATCTCATATGCGCTCCTATTTCGTTTCGCTTGAGCCAGGAAACCTCTGTGTAGGACTCTAAAGACTCGTCAATACGCCGGCAGTAGGTGATGATCATATCAAACACCCACAAGCCGCAAGCGGTCTGCTAAATGTAACGGCCACCTGGGTATTGAGCGATCAGAAGATCAACGAGCAAGCCCGCTCAGACTCCTATGAATCCAACCAGTAACACTTACCGTACAGTCCGGTCTCGTCGTCTGATATGTCGCATATCTCGCCTAGGGGTGGTAAACGTCAGACCCCAATAACTCGATAAGACATGTCGATATGAGGTCTATAACAGTTTGAGAAACTACTGGTAACACTTACCAGTAAATCTCAGCAACCCTGGCCAGGGATTTCCGGTTATAGCCAATCGAACACAGCGCAACATCAACTCCCTATACGGGGAGAGACGAATCCCCTCCTATCGCTCATTGCCTCCATGTGATTCGGGACTGTACCCAAAAACCACCATTTTGCACGCCCTCTTGGACATGGTAAGGTGGAAATTAAAGCACGGTGGGAATCACACAAGACTCTATGACGATCTCGGGTCAACAGACTACTCCGTACCAGTGTCACCAGAGAACTGCCATCTGACGTGAGGTATAATACCATCTGGGAGTTCTCGGCGAGTCCGTCCAGTATACCCAGTCTCCACTGAGCACCCATATATCATCTCTGATGTCAAACACCAATGGATATGGGATCATCCATTGCCCATCTGTATGGGTCGAGAAGGTATACGCTAGTCTACTCTGGTATATCGATGCCCTGTCTCGATACACCCACGACTAGGGACCTTGAAGGATGTACTTATGGACTACCATGTCCCCGCTAGTATGATCCGCATCATAGTCCAGGTAGTCAAGTACACATCCTAAGGGCTTTACCAACATGTAACAGAGAGACAATCAGTGTACACGTTAAGGTAAAGAGCAACCAGATACCATACTATCATATCGAGCAAGAAAGTCATCTCTATATATGTCCAAGCATCCACTACAATATACATCCTATGTATAGTAATGGCCTCTAGGGCATACATATAACTAACAGTTGGCGAGCCGACATGCCCAAGGATTGTTGTAGAATATGTGTAGTGCTCTATGTCTTATTTGGGGTTTGAGGAAGTTGCCTTTGGTGGAGGAAATGAACTATGGAATTTTGTGATGAACTTGGGGATTTTTGTAAGCATGAGAGAACCAAAAATCCCCCATAAAAAAATGGGCAGCCCCCTCTCCTTAATTGGTCGGCCATGGCATGAGGAAGAGTGTGAGAGGATGAGGGAGAGTCACACACTAATCCAAGGGAGAGGAAGAGAAAAGGCTATAATGCATGAGAGAGAAAAAGATGTGATGATGAATTATCATCACAACCAAATCCTCACTCCAAATCAACCATCATGAACCCAAAGTCAATCAATGATGAAGTCAAGAAAGTCAAAGGATGGTGCAACCATCATGAAACCATCATGATGCAACTACTTGCAAAAACAACCCTCCAAAATGCTTATTTGCACAAATGCAATTAAGCCCTCCTCCACCAATTTTCAGCCAATGAAAGATACAAAGAAATATGGCCGAAACGGAAAGCAAACTGGCAACTCCAAAAACTGATCCCGTAATAAATTACAGGAAAAACCCGCCACTGTATATACATACCCGTATTTGTATTCCGACCGAATACAAATGCAATGAGACAAAGTCTACACTGTACAATACTAGGATCCGGCTTAAACCAAAGCCATCTAGTATTAACCGTCCGATCCTGATCGGTGCAATACCGCACGTATCTGATCGAACCCTGCCATATCTCCATACGGCCTCTACAGCATTTCGCCCGAAACTTGAGCAACTGGTCTGTGGGGGACTTTAAAGACTCGTCAATACTATGGCTGTGGATTTAACCACTAGCACGTCAGAGGTATTAGCCATACGTGACGGGCTACCAGCTATTGACCAAAAGGGACGTCGATGAGCGAACTCATCCTGACACCCTACTGAGCCTGTCAGTGACAATATCCGTACAGTCCGGTCCGTTCGTCTATGAGCATCGCATGGCGGGCCTAGGGGGTTGGTAAAAATCAGACCTCCAAAAGCGGTACAAGTCGTGTCGGAGTGAAGCACAGAACACCCTGAGATACTACTGGAATACCTACCAGTAAATCTCCTGCCTTAGCCAAGGACTTCGTGTAATGGCTCTCCTAGACACAGCGTGACCTCACCCCCAATACCGGGAGAGACGAACCCCTGCAGATCCGCTCACTGCCTCCATATGGCTTGGGACTGTACCCAACTAAAATCTGTTTGCACGTCTCCTTTGAGCGTGGTAGGGTAGTAATCAAAGTACAGTGGGAACTCACACGAGACAAATAACGATCTCAGGTCGATGAACTAACCTGTACACATGTCACCAGGGAACTGCTATCTGACGTCAGGTATAAGACCAACTAGCATGTTCCCGGCGAGTCCTGTCCGGTGTACTCATAACCCAATGAGCACCTGTATACATCTTAGGTGAACTAACTGACACCAGTGGCTTGTGAGACCGGCCACCGCCCCTCGTCGGGGTCTCGACTGTATACACTAGTCTACTATGGAGTATCGATGCCCTGTCTCGAAACTCCCACGACTTGGGACCTTTTAAGGATGTGCTTATAGACCACCAGCTCCCACGTATATGATCGCCCTCATACTGCTGGCAGTCAAGCAAGAATCCTAGAGGCTTTATCAACGTGCAATAGTAATCTGTAAGGTCACCTAAAGCAATACACGATGAAAAAGGTAAACCAGACAGCATACTATCATCTTGAGTAAGACTGTCCTCCTGGGATAGGTCCTCCCTCAATCATTGCAATCACGTGCCTGTGATCCAATAATTGACTCTGAGGGCACTATCTCCAACAATCTCCCACTTGCACTCAAGGCTAATTATTGCGATGTCGCATACTCACAGCCCGTGTGATACCGAACACCCAACTCCTCTACTAGTCAGTCTCACAAATCCCGTTTGCGAAACTATTGCGTTCGAGGAATAGCCTCAGCGAGTGGATCTGCTTTGATGTTTCTTTCTATATCTCTCTATATCTCAAGTTCGCGGAGAAAGCTATCTCCTGAAATGAGCAATACCTGTCTTAGAATGTGTCTGGATATCTGATGGGACCTAGCTCATAAATGAACTCCAAATCCAAACTTCTTAGACTGTATCGTCAGCTGAACTTAATCAGTATCCTGCGTCATGCCTCCCTCAGTATCCCCTTGGACCACCTGTCCAAAATACTGCCCCTCGTCAGAGGGAAAACTATAACTCTGACAACCTCTCTGTCATCCAGGTCACCTTGGAAGCCTGGAATGATAACTGTCCCCCGAATGAGGCTGTCGTTATCATATCCCTAGAACATCCACTTATGTTCTAAAACTACTTCCGACTGTTTCTCCAGGATTGGATCAATGTCAACTTATTGCATCTAGTGCAAAAACAACATCTGGTGTGGTACTTGACATCTCATGATTGACTCAATTGCCTAAGCAAGTGATTTTCCAATCATGCACATCCCTCTCCCCTTTAGTCTGTAAGACACCTTTAGAGAGGGTGACTCCATCACCTGCAGGTACACTACCGTACCAGGAGTCGTCCATTCTAAATACTCTTAGAATGCTGTCTAAGTACCCAGATTGGGAAACAACCCAAATCTAGATCTAAAACCATAGATCCAGTAACCAGAATGTTTGATATGAAATCCATTTCCTTTGTGGAGAAACCACTTTGTGACGACCAAAGTATAACCGATCGTAGTATAGGAGTTTCTTTTCCTACTCTGTGTATGTCATCCATATACCATGACAACACACCCTACTACCTTCTTAACAGATCCATCCCCTATTCTGATGAAGTCAAACTTATGACTGTCACATCAGAAATAGATGATCTATCTCCGCTATATCTGCTTTAGTCTATAAATAGACATAAGCCACTTGTCCACTATGCTTCCGCTGCTCCCACTGACTATGACAACCCTCTGGCAGAGTCATATAGACGTAAACTTATAAAGCCAGTTTAGAACGACGCTATACTCATCCTCCTGCCGGGTCTCACAGTCTGGAACAACAGCAATGGCAAGTCTGGGTAAACAAGAACTTCCCTGTCACCGTCCTTGAGGCTACTGGAGTACCTCTCGGGTGCCTGAAGTTACACACCGTATCTGCGGAGTGGCCAATGGAATGTCAAACCAGATTGAATCTTTAGGTTCTTATCAAATCTTCAGTAATTGTTTGCGGTTCTGGAATCACTTCCAGTTCTACCATACTCCCACTACTGTTTTATGAAAAAATCCATTTTATTTAAAACTGTGGCGAGTCTAGAACAATATCACTATTGATCTTCCACATGGTAGAATGTCAACCCTCGTCATAGCCTGGGTCAACCCACAAACAGCCATTACAGAAACGTGCCTTGAGTTATCCAGAGTCTGGTTCTAAGCATAAGCCGGACAACTCCGCGTACCTTAACATCGTTAAGATATGAACTGTTCTATATCCAATATAGGACCAGAGGTACTGATTTAATTTAACCAGATTCAAATCATGCAGCTGTCTCCAGTGCATGTCAACTAAATGGAAAGAGGCCGATCAGCATTACTCAACTTAGGAGTGCTTCCAATTATGAGTAATCTGAAAGAGAAGCAAGTTCTCTTAAACATTACTATCAACTGAATACCCTACACAAGTATCTACATCTCCGATCACTTTGAAGAATCCCGATACTTGCAATATCTGGTTCTCTACTTTATTCAAATACCTATAACTTCTCAAAATTCGGACCCTGTGTTTCCACGAAACACCTGTCTAAAAACTAGAGAAGTCATAAGTAAACCGAATATAGTACGAGGACCAACCCCTCTGTCCTGATGGACCCTGGACAACATACAATACTCTGTATAAGTCCCTTGAGTCTGATAACTCAATCCCTGTGTGTCGTAGGTTGAAAACTGTACTTATGGTTATGAAGAATTACACCGCTGTTCAATGCTCCTTACCTAATCATCCACTGATATAGGTAAATGTCATGGACATAATTTCAAAAAGGTAAATCTCACTCTATAAAAATAGACGTACAGATATATCAATTTGAAATTGGTGCATAACAACGGATATTCAAAACCAAATATTTGCCGACCGGCAAACAACCCAGGCGATTTCCTCAAATATCACCAATTACAACGAATTCCGATATAATGAGGAAGATCACCTAATTCCCAATAACTTACTCCCACTCATCATCTGTAAAACCATACAGATATGAGAATCATACCTGGTAAATACATACCCTGGAGTAAGTATCTAATCGGGAAATCAGTTTTCCTTTAACAGTACACAGTGAAATTGAAATATTGAAATATTTCGATGGGGTATCCCGGTATTCCTAGTAATGCCTCTTCCATTATCCAGATTCACAACTGTAACCGTGTAATTCTTTGCCATCTTTCCAAATCCCTTTATATGTCTTTAGTCATTACCTTCTGCACACCCCTTTAGGCCAAATGGTTTTCTTCCTTCCCTACCGTTCGGCACCAGCCTATGGTTTGGAAGAAGAATATCCAATAAGCATAATGGGTGTACTGTCATAATCCTAGGAGCACTCGCAATGCGAGAGAAGGTAAAGATAAAAGACAACCGAATAAACCTTATTCCTATTTCTCCTGAACCAGAATCCATCCCCGAACTGGAACAAGTTCCTTTCGAGTTCGTATATAACCATACGATGGAGTATCCAATAAACTGTGGATCTTCATAGTCATACGGAGTGTTCTGGAGAAATTCAAAGGTGATTTAGGATTGGCGAAGAAATACTTGGTTTGGTCGTGAATAGCAGTCGCAATTTACTTTGCCCTCTTACTAATCCCTTGATATGTCTTTACTTAATGCCTTCTATACACCATCGTTATACTAATTGGTTTTCTTCATTCCCCACCGTTCGGCACCAGCCTAAGGTTTGGAAGAAGACTATCCAATTTGCGTAATAGGTGTACTATCTCCTAAACCAAGGAGTACTCGCAACCTGAGAGAAGGTAAAAGGAAAAGACAACTGAATAGTCCTATTCGTTTTCTCCAGAACCGGAAACCATCCTCGAATAAATTCCTTCGAGTTCGTATCTAACCATACGATGGTTTTGTCCAATGGAAGTGGACGTTCGTAGTAATACGGGGTGTCCTGAAGAAAAGGGTAAAAGTAGGAGTGCAATGAGGTATGCAAATCTGACAATCCAAAAGCCAGTGTTTAAGAAGGTTCGGTTAATTTTGGTCACTGAGTCATAGTCTAGGGTCGGGTCAATGGTCGCTGCCAAAGAGAGAGAGAAAAGAAACACTCAGCATGCACTCTAACCTAGATCAGAATGGTTACCAATTTATCTAATCTGGAAACCTCCCATTGTACCGTCAAATTCGCCTCCAAACCTGAAAGAAGAATTATTCGGGATCACCCGAGGAGTAAACCAACTCATCAGTGGGAATCGGGATCCAACTATCATCGCATGATAACGTGACGGAATCCGCTCACGTTATCACACTCCAGAAGGTATGCGCATATCTGGCAAGTTTCAGTTTCTTTTGAAACTCCCGATGTGGATTTTTGCCCCATACTCTTATGACCTTGACGAAGGCCAAAAAATCATAAGTCACATGTCAAGTTCTACCCGTCATTGTCCATGTTAATTTGAACCCACCCGTACAAGCCCTTGACGAAGGCCAACAAGGCTATACGACTGTCCCAAACCAACGCATCTATCTATGCAGCAGAAAGGTAACAAGAAGCTACCATACATTATGCCTTGACGAAGGCCAACAAACATAGCATGAATACTACATGCTACCCGTCTGAAACGACGGAGGGATACGAATGGTTTCTGGCGAAAACCTTTAACGTAATGAACTTGATATCGTTGAAGGAACCGGATAGCTTTTAAAAATATAGTGGCGAAAACCTTTGCTAAAGAGGTCACTCCCGGTGAAGGGATCTCGGCTCTTTCCCCATAGAATGAGGTGCAGGATATTCCAACTGAATACCACGATGCAAAGCAAAAGGAATCGGCTATAGTGAAGTTATTGCCCTGACGCAAACTTCTGTCCAAGGGGTCACTCCTGGTGAAGGGATCTCGGCCCTTGCCTCGTCGACTGAGGAGCAGGATATTCCAACTGAATACCACGACGCAAAACAAAAGAGAACGTCCTTGCAATAACAGCTTTTTGAAAAGTGCTCCAACAACATCAGAAAAGGTTTATTTAGCTTGCATTGATCCGAACCAACGCAGTCCCATCAATTGATCACACCAATAAAGAACGAAAATAATGATGTACGTATATGCCATCCGCATTCGCCACTGGGTCCCGTCATTACCCGTTAGGTTACTTAACTAACGACAGAGCGGGGACTGGACTAGCGCGGATGCAAAATATATACAACATCTACTAGTATATATATCAATATATAATATTTTCACTCAAGGCGTGATAAAATGCAACATCACAGAAATATACAGCATCACAGAACAATACAGATATCTGGGATCCCCGGGTTTCACAGAGCCCCTACTGAAACCCGACGTTCCCCTGGTCGTGTGGATAGCCTGTGCAATGAAATCCTGGACCCCTACGGGCGCGGCAAGTTACCCGCCAAAACCTGAAGCGGGGCAGCCCCCTTCAACAACGTGAATGGACCACCCAGCACTTTACGGAATCCGGTAACTTGGGCACCCCTCCTGGGTCAACCTGTACCCCCTACGAGTGCGGCGAATAGCCCGCCAATTCTAGAGTAAAGCCCCCTCCGTCTCAATGCCATGAGATGCGGGCTTGTTTCCCTCTAGAACCCGGCTATCCATGCACCCCACCTTGGGGTAATTCTAGTACAGAAAGTAAAATATATATACAACGGGTACATCGACCTCGACCCGGTCGTGCCCCAAAAGAATAATATACAATCAGGCAGTGACAGCAGTCCACATGTCGGACGCTCGCCCCGCAATATCAAATGTACATAATACCACCAAAACTGTACTAGCAATGCATCCAGGCTATCCTCCACGACCAATCCGCAACATCACAGCACAACACAGAACATCAACGTGAATGTCACGTTCGCAAATTCGTCTAACCGGGCTATAGCAGTTAGACAGGATTTACCGATCGAGTGACATTCACGGTCGCAGATATAATGTAAATACTGTATACTAATGTGTTTAAAATATTCGATCGATCAAATTTATCGAAGTGGGCCCCAAGCACTACTGTAGCACTCACAGAAAATCTGGGCCCAAAAAGAATGTTCCAAAACCCCTATTTTCAACACAGAGACTCTCTGTAGAAATTTGATACACTGAACAGTAAAGACTGCGGCGGAACCACGGCCCAAGCATGGGTTTGGCCGCGGTTCCGCGGTCGTATAGTGTGTTCACGTGATCAAATTTCTACAGAAGTCTTAGAATTCCCTGCACATCATTCTGCAACAACCTGAAAAATTTTTGGAGCCAAAAAAAATTCGACAGAAACTGATGCACATGAAAACGCGGTTTTTGGAATTTTGTTCGATCGGAAATGTAAACACATTAGACAAAGCTAGACTAGCTTAATGACGAGGCTCTGATACCACTGTAAGTGCACGGCGGAGCCCCGGCCGTCAATCTGACGCCGGAATGCGGAAACGAAACTTTTTACGAATCTTGTAAACCGGCACCACCGCGCACTATAAACCCGGATCATGCCATTAATCTAATCCTAGCTAACAAGAGAAAGGGGTAGAGAGATATACCGAGCGATCTGTGTCCTTCGGTCTTCTCGTCGTCGTCCCGATCTCCCCGCGGAATCTCCGGTCTTCACCTCCTCGCCGGAAGGGCACCACTTCGCCGGCTTCTTTTACGGGCTACTAGCTCTGGACCGAGGCAACTCGGGCACGAAATTGGCAAGCCGACGTGCCCAAGGATTGCTGTAGAATACGTGTAGTGCTCTATGTCTCATTTGGAGTTTGTGGAAGTTGCCTTTGGTGGAGGAAATGAACTATGGAATTTTGTGATGAACTTGGGGAATTTTGCAAGCATGAGAGAACCAAAAATCCCCCACAAAAAATGGGCAGCCCCCTCTCTTTACTTGGCCGGCCATGGCATGAGGAAGAGAGTGAGAGGATGAGGGAGAGTCGCACACTAATCCAAGGGAGAGGAAGAGAAAAGGCTATAATGCATGAGAGGGAAAAAGATGTGATGATGAATTATCATCACAACCAAATCCTCACTCCAAATCAACCATCATGAACCCAAAGTCAATCAATGATGAAGTCAAGGAAGTCAAGGGATGGTGCAACTATCAAGAAACCATCATGACGCAACTACTTGCAAAAACAACCCTCCAAAATGCTTATTTGCACAAATGCAAATAAGCCCTCCTCCACCAATCTTCAGCCAATGAAAGATACAAAGAAATATGGCCGAAACAGAAAGCAAACTAGCAACTCCAAAAACTGATCCCGTAATAAATTACAGGAAAAACCCGCTATTGTATATACATACCCGCATTTGTATTCCGACCGAATACAAATGCAATGAGACAAAGTCTACACTGTACAATACTAGGATCCGTCTTAAACCAAAGCCCTCTAGTATTAACCGTCCGATCCTGATCCGTGCAATACCGCATGTATCTGATCGAACCCTGCCATATCTCCATACGGCTTCTACAGCGTTTCGTCCGAAACTTGAGCAACTGGTCTGTGGGGGACTCTAAAGACTCGTCAATAGTATGGCTGTGGATTTAACCACTAGCACGTCAGAGGTATTAGCCATACGTGACGGGCTACCAGCTATTGACCAAAAGGGACGTCGATGAGCGAACTCATCCTGACACCTTACTAAGCCTGTCAGTGACAATATCCGTACAGTCCGGTCCGTTCGTCTATGAGCATCGCATGGCGGGCCTAGGGGGTTGGTAAAAGTCAGACCCCCAAAAGCGGTACAAGTCGTGTCGGAGTGAAGCACAGAACACCCTGAGATACTACTGGAATACCTGCCAGTAAATCTCCTGCCTTGGCCAAGGACTTCGTGTAATGGCTCTCCTAGACACACCGCGACCTCACCCCCAATACCGGAAGAGAAGAACCCCTGCAGATCCGCTCACTGCCTCCATGTGGCTCGGGACTGTACCCAACTAAAACCTGTTTGCACGTCTCCTTTGAGCGTGGTAGGGTAGTAATCAAAGTACAGTGGGAACTCACACGAGACAAATGACGATCTCAGGTCGATGAACTAACATGTACACATGTCACCAGGGAACTGCTATCTGACGTCAGGTATAAGACCAACTAGCATGTTCCCGGCGAGTCCTGTCCGGTGTACTCATAACCCAATGAGCACCTGTATACATCTTAGGTGAACTAACCGACACCAGTGGCTTGTGAGACCGGCCACCGCCCATCGTCGGGGTCTCGACTGTATACACTAGTCTACTATGGAGTATCGATGCCCTATCTCGAAACTCCCACGACTTGGGACCTTTTAAGGATGTGCTTATAGACTACCAGCTCCTACGTATATGATCGCCCTCATACTGCTGGCAGTCAAGCAAGAATCCTAGGGGCTCTATCAACGTGCAATAGTGATCTGTAAGGTCACCTAAAGCAGTACACGATGATAAAGGTAAACCAGACAGCATACTATCATCTTGAGTAAGACTGTCCTCCTGGGATAGGTCCTCCCTCAATCATTGCAATCACGTGCCTGTGATCCAATAATTGACTCTGAGGGCACTATCTCCAACAAGTGATATATGCCCTAGAGGCCATTATTGTATCATACTGGATTGTATATTACATATTAGAAGCTTGGGATATTCACAGTTATAATAACAGTCTTTCTCGAAATGGTAGTATGCTACTTGGCTTGAATCTATCTCAATATGTGCATGTGTTTTTTTAGCATATCGTTTATACATATTGGTAGAGCCCTTAGGATCATTACTTGACTACCAGCGTTGTGATGGTAGTCACACCAATAGGGGCTGGGTAGTCTATAAGTACATCCTTATATAGGTCCCTAGTCGTAGGATTATCGAGACGGGCATCGATACTCCAGAATAGACTAGTGTATACGCTTCTCATCCCATCAGGGAAGATAGTATGTGCCACAGCCATTACTACATCGTACTGGGGATAGTATACAGGTGCTCATTAGGTTATGAGTTACACTGGACAGGACTCGTTAGGAACTGCTGGTTAGTATTATACGTATCATCAGATAGCAGTTCCCGGGTGGCATGAGTACAGATTAGTCCGTTAACTTGACATCGCTATTTGTCTCGAGTGTGTTCCCACTGCACTTAGATCACTACCCTACCACGGCTCAAAGGAGTCGTGCAAACAGGTTGTAGTTGAATGCAGTCCCGAAGCACTTGGAGGCAGTAGCGGTTAGATAGGATTCGTCTCTCCCGGTATTAGGGGTTGATATCGCGCTGTGTTCGGAAAGTCATTACACAAAGTCCCTGGCCAGGGCGGTCGAAATATACTGGTAGGTACTCCAGTAGTTTCTCAGGGTGTATTGGGCTCTATCCCGGCATGACTTATTGCGTTGTTAGGGGTCTGACGTTTACCATCCCTCTAGGCCCAATATGCGAGTATCTCAACAGACCGGACTGTACGGAGATTGTCACAGATAGGCTCAGTGGGAGTTCGGATGAGTTTGTTTATCGGCCTTCTTATCGACAGATACCTGGGTAGCCGTTACGTGCAGCTAGTACCGCTGACGGACTTGTGGTTAAACCCACTGTCAACATACTATCCAGTCTTTAGAGTCCCACACAGAAGGTTTCTCTGCTTCGGGAAAAACGATGTAGAGGTTGTATGGTTTTACGGAAGGATTCCGATCGCATATGTGTACTGGCTACACAGATGATGTTCGGGCGGATAATACTAGTGGGTTTTGGTTTAAGACAGATCCTAGTATTATATTATTGGATTGTTATCATCTCATTGTATTCGTATTTTTCGGAATACGAATACGGGTATGTATATACGGTGAGGGCATTCTTGTAATTTTATAAGGTATGCTTCTAGAAAGGGATACCTTATTATTGGATTATCTATTTTAGGAAATAGATTAATGAGGTGGATATTTGGAGACATACATGGCATGGGTGAAGCATGGCTATTTTGATTTCTTTATTAGTTTGGACTCACTATTCAAGCATGGGTGATATTTCTTATTGTGAAATATTGCATGCTTGAATAAGTGATGAGAGAGTGGCCATTGTTCCTTGAGATTAACCTTAGCTCATTTGCTTCTTTTTATTCTCTCTCCAAGTTTCCTCTCCTTCTTCCTCAAAGATCCTTACCCTCACATGTGTTGTGAAACAAAAGATCTCATGAGATAATACACTCCATTAGCTACTCTACATCATTTAGGCTACTTAGATTAGCGAACTAGATACCCTAATTATCTCGGTTTAGAGGTTGGAGCTTGAAGCACGTATTCTCGGGTAGATCATCTTCGACGCGAGGAGGCCTACGTTGCAAGCTCAATCCATTCTTCTAGGAGCCAAGGAGAGGTGGAAAAGAAGACCCGAAGAACTTGTTCATAGAGGTATAAAAACTCTTCATAGTAGTTAAACCTCCTACTTAGTTTAGCTAGTTAAGGTTCTGTAAAGATCCTGGAGTTTAGTCGGTGTTGCGAAACTTGTAAAAATCGTTTTTGTAAATTCCGCTTTCCCACGAACCTGCGGGGTGCACGACATCAACTTACAGTTTTGGCATAAAGAAGAATATGGAATTCCTAACTAAAACTACCTAATCCAAAATCCTACAAATTCGCTTGCACATATTACATATCTCATAGTTAATAAAGAACATTCTTAGACTTTGTTACATAACTCGTCTAAAACAAGAACTGAAATCGTTTCATCTTTCAGTGGACGACCCGTACTCATCACGGCTAGTTACTGCTGACACCGTCCTGATTGCAGTATTTAGAACTTCAATGATTAAGGGATTATTATCTTCATCTTCTTCATTCTTAAGAGAGAAAGAAAAAGAAAATGAGAGAAAAAGATGGAGCTTTCCACAGCTTCTTTTACCTCTCATCTATTAGAAATTTGTGAGAGCTAGCAGCTTCATAAAAGAAGTGTTTTTAGTGAAGCGAGAGATTGGATGGGTTGCTTTCAATGTGGATCATCTTTGACGAGAAGTTCGTTGATCAAGTTCGATCCATACACAAAGAAGTTTAGCTTGGGTGTTCCACTAGAGAGTGGACACGTTACAAAGGTTGTAACCCCTATAAAATTTTAGTTTTTCTCTCTTAATCTTTTACAACTACTAGTGTATGGATGATTTTGGGTGTAGTGTTTATTGCTATCGTTTAGAATTTTTTGTTCTATGTTTCCGCCGCGGTCCGTAAATATTACGACCCTAGCACCGTACACTTACAATATTTATATATAAAAGAGAGACTTTTTGTCCATGACCCCATATGTTCTAGTTTTAATAGTAAACCTTTCCTAAGAGACACTTAATTAGCTTCGATTAAAAGGGTAGATTTTGGATAGATGTTGTCAAAATTTTTATGGAGATTTATGTTCCACATTGTTTTCTTTGTGGTCTTATTCCTTTTTCGGGTAGGAAAGTACTTAACCAAGCCACGTAAAATTTCTATCAAAATCTATCCATAAAACAGAAAATTATTCGTTGTGTTGGCCATATGTGTCTGGCCATGAAAGAAGAGAAATAAGAATATGACCTCACCAAACTGTCTGAAGAGTCTCTAAAATTCTCCATCTTTTTGTCTTTTTTGCCTGCGTGTATTACATCAGGCACGCTGAATAATTTCTCCCCAAAAAATACCATTGGCCCATCTGTTTGGGCATTAATATATAGGTGTTGTGATCCCATCATTTTATCTCTTTGGTTGATTTGGATAGTATTTCAAATGGGTAGGTAAAGTATTGCCATTTTCGGTATTTGTATCATTAATTGATAGTTGCAACTAAATATTGTTGGCTTAGGCATTTGCTTGACACCAGCCCAATCAGATTATTATTATTATTATTATTATTATTATTATTATTATTATTATTTGATAATATATTATTTAGGGATGATAAATGAGTGAGGATGTCATTTGTCTTAAAAATTAGGGGATGGGCATATTCATTTATTTATATTTGCATCATTCACTAAACTTCCAAGTTTATTACTAACTAATATGAACTAGTTTCCATCATGCCTAACTAACTTTCAGTAACTTGTTTCCTTCATGCCTATCTAACAAAGGTCAAGGCCTTTTCACCAAAAAAGGAAAAGAAAAAAAATTAATTAACTTGATCTTTCTGTTGGAGCTAATAAAGAATATAAAAGTAATTACTAGGTCCTAGGATAGATGTCCTGACAAAAAGAATCCCTTTTGCCATTCTTACCTTAGGGCTTGCAGGATTATGGAATTTGGATTCCAAAATAGTACGGTTGAAATTTCTAGATTTGATAATTTGTTATTTGGTTGGTTTTGGATTTCTAGTATTGGATTTGTAGATCCTTATAATTTTTGTTTAGTTGGTGAAAAAAGTGAGATTTGGATTTGAGGATTTTAGAGAGAGAGAGATAGAGAGAGGATTATTAAATAAATAAAGTACACGGTCCCATCTAAAAGTACAATGAATAGTGCAAAATCCTTGAAAATTCTTGAAATTTTTTAGGATTCAAGAATCCTTGTTTTGTGATGGGCCCCCATAAAAAACAAAGGAATCTTAGAAATCCAAATCAATCAACCAAAAACAAAATTATGGAATCTCAGGATTCCACGATCCAAAATCCAAATCCATAATCCTGTGAACTAAACTATATTCTAATTTTTTCTTTTATTTTAAGATACTACATGAAACTTAGTTTGCAACGAAGATTATATCAAAATGGATGGTGATGATCATTCATCACACACACATAATATATATATATATATAAAGCTGATTTTTTTTATCAATACGAGAGAAAACTCTTCCCTCTGTTTTGATACCCAGGTCAGCACTTGTTTCCTTCTTTCTTAACTTTTGTTTTCTTTTTCCTTTTTTCTTTTAGAAGAAAAGTTTTCTTTTTCTTTTATTTTCCATTTCTTCCTTTATCCTTTGTACGCTGTACTTATTGATATTTCAATTGTTTAAAATCAAGAATAATTGTATAAAACACCCTTATGGTTTATGGTTTATCCTGAATAAATTTATTCCCCTAAATCATTTATGAGCATACAAAAACCATCTATATCAATTTTTTTTAATGAAACCTATATCAAGCTGTTAATCAACCAAATACCATCCAATACATTTATACACTAAGCAACATCATAATATTTTAGAGTTAAAAATAGACAACCATTTATACACGGCTGAACCGTATGAACCTCAAATACAAGCTACAATCTATATACTCGTTTAATAATAGAAATGAAATTATGCACTTGGTATTTTGGCCAAAATTGGATTACTCATTAATAAACTCATTCCATTGGATGAATCTAAAGCTTAAACTGATACCAACAAAAAACGATCTTAAAGAAAACAGAAGAAAAAAATAGAAACTAACAGGAACACATAGAAATATCCAACCCAAGTAACGGTCCTCCGAAGCTGCCGTTAGCAGGCTACGGCCTGTTTTAACTTCTCACTAACGGCTCCGTTAATTCTGCTGTCATAAAAGCAGGCGTATTTATCAACTCACCTACTGCTCTCTAAGCTCTCCGTGCCTGTCTCAAAAAAATCTCTCCTCTTTTTTGTTTTTCTTTATCCACTTCACAAGAGAGATCAAGCCCTAAATTTTATTTCCTTTTTAAATCCCTATTTCAATGAATTAGCTCGATCCTCTTCAGATCTGGAGAAATTCGATCCTTGAAGCGCCTAGAGTTTGCTGATGCGATAGAAACGGATCTAATTCGAGGAAATTTTGATGGAAAATGGTGATCTCTAGGTAAAATTCTTTGGTCTCCTTTGCTCTTAGTAGGGTTTGGATGTTTCTGAAGTTAATTTGGTGTTTCTTGAGATTGTTAGGGTTCATTTCTGCTGCTTAAGAAATTTAAGTTGATTGTTTGGGGGAAATTTTTTATTGTTGAGCAGTGGATCTAAAAAAGCTTGTAGTTTGCAGTATGTAGATAGAAGAATTTCACATTTTTTCCCGATTAATTGGTAACCTGTTAGATTATATGTGGTTGAAGATGATCATAATGTATAGATAACTGTTCTAATGTGTGATTGTCTTGTTTCTTCAGATCATTGGCTTGATTGCATTTTGGGCTCTTCATAATCCTCCCATTTATACAGTTTAAGATCCGAGAATATCTCATCCTATTGATCTTCGAAACCTTGTTACCATTTCTGTATCAAACCCGTCTATTTAAATTATTAATCAAAATTTGCAAGACATATATATCGAAAGAAATGTCCAAAACCCGGATCCATGCCGACCCATTTCTATATGAACAAGACCAATTTGATCGGATCCCGGATTCCATTGTCCTTCTCATCCTTAACAAGGTTGCTGATGTTCGATCTCTTGGTCGATGTTGTGCCGTTTCTAAACGATTCAATGCCCTGACGCCGCTCGTACATGATGTTTATGTTAAGATAGACCGGGTTGTCACCGTTGATGGGGATGCGGATGAAAATTCGAACCCGTCGGTCCCCAAACCTCGCAATCTGTTTTCTCACTTTTTGAAGTTCATGCTCTTCACATTTTTCAAACCCTTACACAACATCCGCAACACTAATGGAGGGAACAAACCCTTGTTCCCTCAACTATCCCACCACTCCCCTGCCCAAGTCTTGAAAAATTTCACGCATGTTCGTAACCTATGGATAGAGCTCCCAGCTGGGGATGTAGGGACCGAGGAAGGGGTCTTGTTGAAATGGAGGGCGGAATTTGGGAGCACGCTGCAGAACTGTGTTATATTGGGAGGAACACGGATCGACCGTAACCTTCCATCTGCCGATCATGACCCGAGCTTAGAAGACAATGGGAGCATACCCGAATCTTTCTATACAAATGGAGGGCTTAAACTGAGGGTTGTTTGGACTATTAGTTCTTTGATTGCTGCATCCACACGACACCACCTTCTTCGGCCTATAATCAAGAACCATCCAACCCTGCAGAGCTTGGTATTGACTGATGCTGACGGGCAGGGGACGCTGGTGATGGGAGTGGAGCAGCTGAAGGAGTTTAGGGAGGAGCCGGTGATTGCCTCAGCTAGTTCTAACAGAACTCAAGTTCCTCCATCAAATATGAAGTTGAGGTACGCCCCGTATCTGGAGTTACCTAACGGAATGGGAATGCAAGGAGCCACGTTGGTGGCGATCAGACCTTCTAGTGATGTCGGCGGTGTTAGCAGCAAAAAGGAGGCGGAGGCTTTTGTTGGAGGAGCATTTGAAAGTCCTTTTAGGGCCGCGGTGAAGGCATTGTCGAAGCGGAGAACTTACCTGTTGGAGATGAATGGATTCTAGATGTTATGCATTAGTAAACTAAATTTTGTATCGCTACCATGGTTAATTTTGTATCTTGGAAAGATAATAGCATCTATACTGCTTTGATGTGTGTATACCAGCAATATTTATGTTTCTTTTTATCTTGTTCCTGTATAGTAATAACTGCTGGGTATAGTTATGGTATCATATGAATGGAGTTATTATCTAATGTATTTGCTGGAACTCCTATTGTAAATTTGAAATCTATCTCACTCTTGTAAGTTTTATGAGGTTTTTTGTGTTCAAACTACAACTTCTGCTTAAGATGTTCTTTCCCTGGAACATTTATTGGATATGTGGTCAGGATTGATTGCTTGGATGTGAAGGAAAAGTAGGTTTCCTTTTCAGTGAGGGCATGTAATTTTCAATTCAGTGGGCTACAAATTTCTCAAGAGGATTCTGGACTCTCTTTTTCTCTCTGTCAATTTGTTTGTGCCTGGAAACATGCATCTTGAGATTTTTGGGACGTTTTCAAAGGAACTGTAGTATATTTTTCCACACTTGAAGACTTGCCTTGGTCTAAAAGACTTGTGTTTACTGTAGATCAAAGTTGAATTCAAATTTCATCTTGTAAATTTGTGTACCTTATTTATCAAAGTAGGGCCCTGCTTGGATTTGGCCATGGGGTTTAATTAGAATATAGAGGCAGGTATGGGGGAGGGACCGATGCATGTGATAGTGTATTCAATGAAGCACTTAATTGCTGGGATCATGGTGGGTAATATAAATGAGCAATGCCGTTCTGCTTATTTCTAGCTAAACATGATGGTAGAGAACATGCCAGAGCCTCTGAGAAACTTAATGATAAGTGGCTTAAAGTTGGGGAATTATTGGTAAAATCAGAACAATCATCAATTATAATAATAGGATAAATATAATAATAAAGCACTATCAATCAAACTTTCAGAGTGAGTTTTTTGGATAGCATTATTGAACTATGAAAATGCCAGAATCCTCATTAAACTGGGGTAGTTTTCTTAATTAACTTGTTCAAGGCATTAATGGACTATATAAATTCGCAGTAAGCTTGTGCATGGATTAAATAATCTCAAACTAAATTGAATATGACCTTTTTTGACTAGAAAGAGAAGGCGGGTGTTGCATCGTCCATTGCAAGATCGGAAAGACCAGCAGAAGAGACTATTACATGGTAACTGAAAATGATTGATCCGCGAATGGCCATAACAAAGATGTCAGATAGCATCAATGGCGAAGACAGAGACAATACGGGCGACGATGTTGAAGTCTCCCGGCCGGGTTACAAGGAAGGTGCAGTGCTTCTCTCTTTCGCCTTGGGATAAAATCACATGACAGGTCCATCAAAATTAAAAATATAGGATCTAAAAATAGCGAGCATTTATTTATGTCAAATTATTGGACTATGAAGTGAAAACTTATTGGAGACATCACGTGTATAAATGGTAGCAGGGATGTGCACGGGTCGGGTCGGACGGCTTTTGGGCCATAAATGAATCCGAACCCGTTAGTGCGGATGGATTTTCTAACCACTTTAAACCCGTCCGTTGGAATGAGCGGATAAACCCGAATCTAAACCCAACGGGCTCAGGTGGGTTTTGGGTTCTGTAATACCCAGTTCCGTTTATACCATAACCATATTCTAATGAATAATTTCCCAATATTTCCCCCCAAAATTTTCTACATAATTTTCTATATTTTCCTAAACTAATTTCTAAACCTTACCCTAATTAAACCCTAACCCTTTTATTATTTTCTAAAATTTTCCTAACCCAAAGCCCAGCCCACATCCCACTTCCCAATTTCCTTTAACCCACGCCCGACCCGATTTGACCCGACCCGACCCGACTTCCCCATCTCCCTCTTCTTTTCCCCTCCTCCTTTTCCGCCTTCCTCCGCATCCCCGCGAGACCCGTGCCCACCCCCACGACCAGCTCCCCACTCTTGCCAACTCCATCGCCCAAACACTCCAAGACCGAGCCCTCCTCTCTCCTCTTGTTCCGTCATCTCCTCAACCCCAACGACTCTCCCCCACTCTCGCACTCACCCCCATGAGACTCGCGTCTCTCCAATGTCGCCACGACCCCGTCCTCGTCTCCACGTCCTCGCAACCGCTTCACGACAATCGTGCCCATCACCTACGACGAGCTCCCCCAACTCCCCAGCCTTTCTTCTTCTTCTTCTTCTTCTTGTCCTCCTTCTCCCCGCACGTTTTCCCTTCCTTCACCCTCGCCTGCCCTCCCCCCTACCTCATTTCCTCGACCTTACCTCCCCTCCCCTCGTCGCTCTCGTCCCTAACCATCTTCACCGTCATCACCACACCCCTGCGATCTCGTCGTCTCCACCAACCCGCATCCAAGCACCCACTTCCACCCTCACCGCAACCCCACCTCACCGGCGCAATCCCCTTCACTGCAACCCTGCGACCTCCTCGTCCCCTTCATCTCACCTCGTGACCACACTCGCCTCCACGAGAACCCACCATCACCATCGCCTGCCTCCACCTCACCATCGACCACAAACGGCATGAGCCCCAACCTCCGTGAGCCTCAGCAACCATCGCCTCCGCTTGCTCCGGCCATCTGAACATCGTGAGCACCAAGCCTTGTCACAGGAGCCCACCACACCATGACGACCACCGACCTCGTCGCTGATCTCCCCTCGCTCTCGTCTTTAATCGAGCCCTTCCCTTTCCCTTACCTATTGTATCAACCTCGCATCGACGTCACCAGAGCCATCAACGTCGCTGCCAGCACCGCCTCCATCTCCGAGCTTTGAGCCTCCTCAAAACCCATCTCCACCTCGACCTTGCCTCCACGACTCGAGCTCCAGCCCCCTGTCCAAGCCTCCGTTGTACTCCCTCCAACCGAGCCTCTCATCACCGGAGCTCCCCCGACCGTTGCTGGACCCCTGTCGCCTCGCCGCTGACCCGTGCCCAACAGTGTCGCGTCGTACCCCAGCCGAGCCTAAGTTCCAAGCCAAAATCAATGCCCGACATTTCGTCGAACACATATGTTTGTTGTGATCCCCGTTGTTCCAGTCGTCGGAGTTGCCGTCCAAGCCATGGCCTCGGTCCCTATGACCATCATGGTCGTCAATGTAGTCGACGTCACAACACCGCACATGTCCGTCGCAGTGTGTATCACACTCGAGCCTCACACCATGCCCGTCCACGTGCTACGTCATGCCAGTCCCGTGCCACACCATGCTCGATCCAGTTCACGAGCCGTGCCGCTCCGCACCATGCCTCGAGTCCAGACCGTGCTCGGTACCGTATCGCGCCGTGTCACGCACCGAGCCAGAACCACGCCCAGTACCGTATTATGCCCGCGTCGCCACTGCATCCAGTACTGAGTCACCGCGCATCGCGCCCGCGTCACGCCCGTGTCCAGCATCGCATCGTCTCGTGTGTCGAAACGAAGTCCGCAAGCGGTGTCGCTTCTATATCAAGCGACCGAAGGAAAGTGAAATCCCTCACTTGCTTATCATGCTATTATAAACATGAGTAGAAGCAATTTCATAATAACTTGATGCATACATATGTAACATTTTAGAAATCGTTATGCGAATTTTTCCGTTTTAGGGTTAAATTGTCGGTATTTTTCGTTTTAACCCGACTGTGTTCAAACGATCATATAGACTTGCCAGCACCTAGTTTAGCTAAAATAAAGCTAGTGCGCAAGCATTGGGGGTATATGGGACGTTTTGGTTCAATTAGAATTTTCCCATTTTTAATATTATTTTAATGCGGTATTTACATTTTGGGAAATCTCTTTTAAGTGAACTTTTCTTCAATTAAGTTTGAGTTAAACCAAAACCTTCTCACATTATCTAGATATTTGTTTGGAATTAGATTTTAGTTTAAAAGAAAAGAAAAGAAATGAGGTGCTTGCATGCGTGCATGTGTTGTGTGAATGCATTAAATTGCATTTATTGTTAGAAATTGCTAGAAAATTCCACACAAGACTCCATTCTTCTCCCTTGGCCGAGCTCCTCCCTCTCTCTTCAGCTCTTGATCAATTCTTTCTCCTTTTTCATCAATTCTAGCACAATAAATCCTCAAAATTCTCAAATAAATCACAAAAATACTATAAGTCTTGGTTTTTGCTTCTTGATCACTTAGAGCTTGGAAAGCATGGATCTTGGGAGCAACGATTGTTCGGTATAATCCCTACACTGATAAATAGGAGTTTTTATGTTGTTTAGTTCGTTGATTTTGGTTTAGAACACTTTAAATATCGTTTAGTGCAATATCGGGTTTTTAGTGTTTTTTGGAGCCTCTGTGAACTGCTGTGACATGGGATTTTTACAGAAAAATCAAACAAAATTATAGTGATGTACTAGTGACCCTGGAGCACCACCTAGACATGAGACCCACCCCACCGGCCTCGGCCGGCGACCCTAGGCAAAAATCCGGCGACGCCGGCGATGGAGGGAGGTGCTGGGGTTTGGCTTTTGTGGGTAGTTGTCTGCTGTAGGTTAGGGGTGTTTGGTACTGTTCACTTTTTTAGTAATTGCAGTATGCAAAATCTGTGATCGTTTACATATAATCTAGTGTTTTGAGTCCGCGTGTTACGTGTTGCGACACGAATCGTGATCTTGTGCAGCTGCTGTACTTGGATAGGTTTTGTGGTATTGTTACGCACGTTAGCCACTAGACGTATACTCACGAGTTAGTTTAGTTTTGGTGCGTTACTTAATACGTAGTTTTACGTTATATTAGTCGATTTCTGAGATGTTTGCACTATTTCTTGTGTTTGTGAAAATATAGCGTCGCAAGCGGGGACTTCGGACGCTGCGAACAAAGGGAAGCAGGTGGTCGGATTTTCATAGCTGGAGACCATTAGTGAGTAGATTTAACATCTACGGGGAAATCGCCCGTATGGCTCTAAGCGTCAGGGCTAGATATGATATGATATTAGCCGTACGTTTATGTGCTCATATAGAGATATTGCATGATTTTCATTGCATATAGTTACTCTTTGTGCTTGATACTGTATCTATTGTACACTGCACTATTATTGACAGTCCATGTTGCACGAGCACCAATGATATGCTACACACACACTGTCGGTAATTGCTATGATACGCACAACACAAATAATCATTGATATACCTTGCTAGTGGTTAGCGACATAGAGGCAGTTGTTCTTGTGCGATAGCGCATATGACATATAGCATAGCTGTGTACCTACATGCCTATACATATGCCATACCATATTTACATGCTCACACATTTGTTATAACATATATATCGGTGGAATGGGACGCTGTATATATATGCATTTTTGGATTTGGATTTTGGGAACCACGAAATATATTTAATGACTTGATGCAGTTAAATAGCGGACCTTTCCCGTGATATACTCATATTGATGTTTTATGTTGCATATGTTGTTTTACGTGGATTTATGCATTTGAGATATGTTTTCATGCGATATGGGAATTTCAGGTGTCGATGTTAGGCACTTATATTCTGAGAGATATATGGATTTTAAAAGACCGATATGTGGAATCACAAGTGTCGAGGTGGGATACTTGGGTTTCGAGGAACGTAAGGATATCAGAAAGACCGATACGTGGAACACAAGTGTCGAGGTGGGATACCTGGGTTTCGAGGAATGTATAGATACGAGTATTTACGTGTCGATGTTAGATACTGGTTTTCATGATGTTTTTGAGTGTCGATGTTTGACACTCAGGTTCCATGGGACTTACAGGATTTGAGGGCCGATCTGAGAGCCGATTTGAGTATTTTGGGATTTGGGTGTTGCTGAGTTACACCGTATTTTTCCATGCTTATGATTTGTGCATGAGATTATTTATTATCCCGCACTCAGTACTCAGTTGATATGCACTTATTCATGTAGATGTAGTACCTGGTGGTGTACCCTAATCATGATAGTCGCATATTTATATTGTCATACTCATGCTTCCAGCTTACATGCTATTGATCATTGCTGTTAGTATATACTTGCGATTTCAGTATGACGTTATTTACTATTTACGAGTTGGCAACTCACCCCCGTTGTGCCACAGTGTTTTGCAGGACTTACCCTCTGAGTAGTCGCGGCAAGGCATATTATCATTTCTACTTTTGCGGATACCGCTACGTTAGGCAGTGAGGCCTTTGCTTTTAGGTTGGTCTGCGGTTATCTGCTTGTACATTGTGTATCCTTTTGTTGGATCTAGTATTCTCCATCTACCACTGTTTGTATATGACTTAGAGACGAGTTGTGAGAATTCTGTGTTGTATATTTTGGTGACTTTGGGTGCCGTGCTCGTGGGAGCTGGTTATGTTGAAAAGTTTCACCTCTTTATGCAGTTTTCCTTTATATTCTGCGCTTCGGCGTCGTATTTATATCTTTTGGTGGTTGTCTCCGCCTTTGGGCATGATTTGCTCCCGTTTGGGATGCTTTATATTTTATCTGTGTTGTACCCGTTTTCGGGGCTAGTTTTTACAAAGGAGGTGCTGCCGAAATTTTTAAGAAAGAAAACTAGAGTTGGAGATTTTACTTGTGATTTTTTTTCGAATGTTAAATCTATGTTTTTCTCCGTTGATCCAGATTTGGGTGGTTTAGATTTTTAGGTTTCGGCTTACTTGAGTTGCGTACGTGTCACGACCCGAAATTGGCACGTGACGGCCCTAATACTACGCAACGTCTACAGGCGTAACGGAGTAAAAGAAAGCCAGAACCCAGAAATCTAAACCATTAAAAGTAGTAAGAAATTAATAGAAGTTTTTAAACATTTGAAATCTCAACCCAAATTCTTTAAAAAGTCCAACTTTATTTCCTTTAAAATTTTGGCAGCATCTCCTTTGTAGAAACTAGACCCAAAAATGGGTACAACATAAATATAAGTAAAGCATCCCCAAACGGGAGCAAATACACGCCCAAAGGCGGAAAACAACCACCACAACAGATATACGACGCCGTAGCGAAGAAATAAAAGACGATAAAATGGAAACTGTATAAAAGACAACCTAGTCACAAAATAATATACAATATCGTCCTCACACCAAGTCTCTAAGTCAAACAAGAAAATAGTAGATGGAGAGTATAAGGATACAACGAATATACAATACAACAACGAATGACCACAAAACCCACCTAAGCAAACTGCACACTGTGAGCTGATGCGGTATCCGTAACAAAAGATGATAGATATGTGAATAGCCTGCCTCGACTACTCTGGGGAACACCCTGCAAAACAACTGTGGCACAACGGGGGTAAATTGCCAACTCGTGAATAGTAAATAACATATGCATGTAATCGCAAGTATGCACGTAAAGTACGAATTTAACATATGCAATTAATAGCAAAAAAAGGTCATATGAATGCAATAATCATAAAAGGTACACTAACAGGTATAACTAATACATGAAGCAATAATAATATGACAATCGGTATGCAATAATCATGCAATAATGATATGAAAATGTATATATGCAATAGTCATGAAAGGTACACTAACAGGTACTACTAATACATGAAGCAGTGCATAAACAATAAATGTGGAGTATGGAATGAAATATGTCATTTCCACGGAATCCTGACATCGTGGTAGGATCACAATCCAACAAGACAATCCAAATCCCAATTTCCTCAAATCAGCCCCCAAATTGGCTCTCATATCAAATAAGTCTCACAAATTCTTAATGTACAATATCGAATAAATCTCCTATATCCTGAATGTACAAAATCAAGTGATCTCAAATGTCCTAAATCCAATATCAAGTGAATCTCTTATATACCAGGTATATTTTTCCTGAATAATTAAGATGAAGTATATGAATGTATATGTATACATATACTTTAGCGTCCCATTCCACTAATATATATATATATATATATATATATATATATATATATATATATATAAGAGTAAAATATCATGAAAACAATGTGTCAAGCATCGACACGATAAAACATGTTTATACGTCCTTCGAATCTTAAGTACCAAACACCGACACTCTCGATCCCCGTATCGGTATTATACGTCCTTCAAATCTGAAGTGCCAAACATCGACACTGTCGATCCCCGTATCGGTATTATAACAAAACTCAGAGTGGATGCATACAAATATTAAGTAAAGAATAAGTACAAATACAAGAATCAATACACATATATTAGCGTCCCATTCCACTAATATTGGTGTAAAGGCATATATAACAGCGTCCCATTCCACTGTTATATATACTTAGAAATAAACAGAAATATCATGAAAAAATCCATATCGAAATACGAAAATCCATGAATACAATATATGCAACATAAAACTGAAATGTAAGCATATGAAGGAAAAGCCGCTAATTAACTGCAACAAGTTAATATAAATATCATGCGGTTCCTAATTTATCCAAGTCTAAATAACATCAAGTAAGGGTAAACATGTAGCTATAACCAGATATATGTGTAAACAATAAAGTATAACAAGGTATATGTATCTACCTATATGTAAATGATGTAATATACCCCCTGGGGATAAGTGAAGTATGTGTGCAAGGTATACCTGTTGCTGTGTCATGAAGTGTGTATGTACCTATCACTAATGGTACAATACTCTATACGTATACAGGTATCTAGCATATAAGTATATGAAGGCATATGTGTAAGCATGTGGGTATACACGTATGCTAAATGTCATATGCGATATGAAATATGAATCAATGTCTCAATGTCTCAATGTCCCTAACCAAACGATATTATATCTATAAGTGGGTTGTGCGTGACATGGCAATTATTGACGGTGTGTGTGGCATTGTAACATTTCAAAAAATAAAATATTATTTTTTGGGAATTTTTATAATTTAATATTTATTTTTAATGAATATTTTAATATTTCGGTATAATTAAATACCGATAAATGGGGAAAATTTTGGAAAAATTAAGGAAAATTCTAAAATAGGGTATTTTATGTAATTATGCCATTTTAAAGGTTTTTATGATTAGTTATATGCTAATTTGGTGCTAATCGCGATTAAAAATCGCCAATCGGATTTTTAGCATTTTTGGTGCAAAACATGCACATATCATTTTTCTTTACACTTGTGCATTCTACCATGTTGTTTTGGGGTTACTATTTGAGTGAGAAGGAATTTGGAGAAAAGAAAAAGAAATGGAAAAGGTTATAATATGAGGTATGGGTGAGAGAGAGAAATGGTTACCTTTGACTTAGACTTAGCCATCCCTCTTCTTTCATCACCCATCTCTCTCCCTATTCAGCCCTTGCTGCTGCTGCTTCCTTCATCTCCCTCAAATCACCATGAAATCAACTCCAAAACCCTATCCTCATTTCACAAAAAGTGTGCACAAGCTAAAGACAAACACATTGGACCAAGAAAGCAAGGATTTTAGCCACTAGGGGCAACTCAAGAAAATTCTTGAGTTGCCAAATGAGGTATTTTCTGGACCATTAGCTTAGTTTTTGCATTACTTATACCCCCATGCTAGATTAGAATCGATATAGTGTGTTTTGATGGACTTTGGAAAATTCAAGTTAGGGTTTAGGGTTTGATCTGAAATCAAAGATGAATTGAGGTGTAATTAGAGGCTACAACCCCTGTTGTGAAGTTACATTGGACCAAACTAGAGATTAGAACCCAGAATACGGATTTATAGAATCGATATCGGGAAAAACTGTAATTCTGCGAGTGTTTTTGGAAATCTGCTTTCACCCCGAGACTCCTAAAATAATTTTGGTTGGACAGTGAGATGTGCAGGCACCTTGGAACCACCACACAAAACCCTTGTTAGTTATATGTATGCCCTAGAGGCCAGTATTGTTACAGTATATGTATATTATATTGGATGCTTGGACATATATAGAGAGGACTTTCTTGCTCGATATGATAGTATGCTATCTGGTTGCACTTTACTTTAACATGTATACTTGTCTCTTTATACTGTCTTATCGTTACATGTTGGTAAAGCCCTTAGGATGTGTACTTGACTACCTGGACTATGATGTGGATCATACTAGTGGGGACATGGTAGTCCATAAGTACATCCTTCAAGGTCCCTATTCGTGGGTGTATCGAGACGGGGCATCGATATACCAGAGTAGACTAGCGTATACGCTTCTCGACCTATGAGATGGGCGATGGATGATCCCATATCCATTGGTGTTTGACATCAGAGATGGTATACGGGTGCTCAGTGGAGACTGGGTACACTGGACGGACTTGTAGGGTTCCTTGCCACTCTAATGAGGTCTCACAAGGTATCAACCATGCCAATTTCAAATTTTACAAGTGCCGAGAAACCCTAATACGGATCGTTAACTAGAATTTTAGGCGAAACAAAAGCGAATAGTTAACAACTTAACTAAAAGAACGGAAATACAACCTTTGTAGATCCGGTTCTCCACCTCCATAGCTCCACGATGATGTCCCTCCGCTGTCCAAATCGGATCCCGGACTCTGGCATTGGCTTCATCGGAAAAATGGGCGGGCTTGGTCGTCGGCTTCGATGCCGAAAATGATCTACGTCGAGGCATCACTAGATCAAGCTCCCACTTCACCAAGTCATGAAACTTGTGAAGAAAACACCCTATACTACTTGGCAAGAGGTAGAGGATGAAGAAATAGGAAGTGGGTTCACTTTAGAATTGGATTTCTCACTTGATTTCATCAAATCACCATTGATGAAGCAAGCTTTTCTTCTTGTGTAGAAGAAGAAGAAGAAGATGATAATATTATGATAAGTTATTTGAATAGAAAAGAATAATAAACCTTATAATAATATAACCATGGTCAAGTATAGAGAATGAATCATGGTTGAGTGGAATGGTTAGGGTTAAGCATGAGACAAAATGGTCACTTGGTCAAAGCTTCATGAAGCTTCAAGATGCAAACAAAGAAAGCCACCATTTTCTCTTTATGCCATTTATTTTCCAAAAAGCATAAATAAATAAATAAATGAATAAGAAAACAAAACCCTAACCATTCATATAACCATGGTTTAATCTTTACACAAATCCAAGTTAGCATGCATCATCAAACATGATACAAGCTTGTGCACAAAAATATATCACATATACAATGTGCACAAACAAGTGAGAAAAACCATTTAAAATGAACCAATACCAGTTAATGCAAATTAATATATCAAATATATAATTATGCATTAAATCATTAAATCAACACTTGATTTAACGATCCGGTCATATCGCATATAACCGACTAATATGCAATGTATTGACTTATCGAATCAATCCTTGATTCGATAACTAGGTTATATCGCATACAACCATTCGATACATTCATCGCGAGAATAGAATACGGTATCACATACACGCATTATTCTCGGTCCCGCCCATATCTCATATGCGCTCCTATTTCGTTTCGCTTGAGCCAGGAAACCTCTGTGTAGGACTCTAAAGACTCGTCAATACGCCGGCAGCAGGTGATGATCATATCAAACACCCATAAGCCGCAAGCGGTCTGCTAAACGTAACGGCCACCCGGGTATTGAGCGATCAGAAGATCGACGACCAAGCCCGCTCACACTCCTGTGAATCCAACCAGTAACACTTACCGTACAGTCCGGTCTCGTCGTCTGATATGTCGCATATCTCGCCTAGGGGTGGTAAACGTCAGACCCCAATAGCTCGATAAGTCGTGTCGATATGAGGTCTATAACAATTCGAGAAACTACTGGTAACACTTACCAGTAAATCTCAGCAACCCTGTCCAGGGATTTCCGGTTATAGCCAATCGAACACAGCGCAACATCAACTCCCTATACCGGGAGAGACGAATCCCCTCCTATCGCTCATTGCCTCCATGTGATTCGGGACTGTACCCAAAAGCCACTGTTTTGCACGCCCTCTTGGACATGGTAAGGTGGAAATCAAAGCACAGTGGGAATCACACAAGACTCTATGACGATCTCGGGTCAACAGACTACTCTGCACCAGTGTCACCAGAGAACTGCCATCTGACGTAAGGTATAATACCATCTGGGAGTTATCGGCGGGTCCGTCCAGTGTACCCAGTCTCTACTGAGCACCCGTATATCATCTCTGATGTCAAACACCAATGGATATGGGATCATCCATCGCCCATCTGTATGGGTCGAGAAGGTATACGCTAGTCTACTCTGGTATATCGATGCCCCGTCTCGATACACCCACGACTAGGGACCTTGAAGGATGTACTTATGGACTACCATGTCCCCACTAGTATGATCCGCATTATAGTCCAGGTAGTCAAGCACACATCCTAAGGGCTTTACCAACATGTAACAGAGAGACAATGAGTATACACGTTAAGGTAAAGAGTAACCAGATAGCATACTATCATGTCGAGCAAGAAAGTCCTCCCTATGTATGTCCCAGCATCCACTACAATATACATCCAATGTACAGTAATGGCCTCTACGGCATACATATAACTAACAATCTCCCACTTGCACTAGGGCCATCTGATAGCAGTGGTTGTAGTATCTCATACTCAACCATCCCATAAAAGTCTCTCTATGGGAATAGGCCTTCGTGAGTGGATCCGCCGTATTGTCCTCTGAGTCTACTTTCCTAACCTCGATCCCATAGAGATCAACCATCTCCATGATCAGGTGATACTGCCTTAGAATATGTCTGGATCACTGATGGGACCTGCGTTCCTTGACATAAGTCACAACTCCATTGTCTCACAATGGTCGGAACGTAGTTCATCTCATGAACCAATATACACCCAAACGTCCTCTTTGGTAGCATCTTAAGTAGCGATGTATCCTGCCTTTATCGTCTAGTATGCCACGGTATCTAGCTTGGAACTCTTCCAACATACCGTCCCTTTACTGAGGGTAAAGACAATGCCTGTGACTGACATTCAGTCGTCTTTATCATCCTGGAACACTTCCAGTGATTCTCCCCAGGATCGATTGATACCATCTCACTACAACTAGTGAGTATCCTAACATCCAATTTGATCTATCTCATAGATCCAAAACCCAGGATTTAGGAGGTATTACTTTGATCCTATATGGAGAATCATTGTGATAAGCGGAGATTGACCGAGCGTAGCATAGGAAACCTCTTCCCTAACAAGAGTATGTTATCCACGTACTCTACGAGGATCGTCACCATACTCCCTACTACCTTTTTGTTTGTACAAGGTTCATCTACCATTTTGATGATGTCAAACTCTTTGACTACTTCATCAAAACAGACGTTCCAACTCCGCGATGTCTGCTTTATCCTATAAAATATCTTGCACACGTTTCCGCTACTCCCACTGTTTACGAAGCCCTCTGGCTGTGTACTTATAAACGCTCTCTTCCAAATCATCATTTAGAAAGCAGTCAAGACACCCAACCGCCAGATATGGTAGTCATGATATGTAGCCGTGGCAAGTAGGATCTGGATGGACTTAAGCATAGGCACTGAAAAGGTTTCATCATTATCCACGCCTGGTTGATGACAAAAACCTTTAACAAGTCTATCTTTGAAAGTCTCAACTTTTCCATCTACACCAAGTAATCTTCTCAAGATTTACTTGCTCCTAATGGGGATTTAACCCTTCAGATATAGCAACCAAAGTCCATACTTTGTTGGTGTACATGGATTCCATCTCAGATCACTAAGCATCCAGCCATTCTTACAGAGTCTTACTCCTGATGGCCAGCTTGAAACTAGTTGGGTCATCATCTCATGATGCAATCTTCGCTCCCACTGTCATAGAGAAATCGAAGTAACTCTCAGGTGGGTGAGAAATCCTACTAGATCGGCGGAGAGGCTGAGGTTCGTTGGTAACTATTGAATCCTTTGGTTCTTTCAAATCATCAGCTGCAGTTTGTATAGCTGGAACATTTCCAGTTCTACATAACAGACCTTGCCTCGAGCTTGTCCGGATTTTGTTTTTAGACATAGGCCGGACAACCCCAAATCTTAACCATCTTAAGATATGGGCTCTTCCCTTTCCATATCACATATGAAGTGGTAGGCTACTGATTTGATTTGAACCCTATTCAATAGGTATGCAGCTTCTCAAGTGTATATCTCCCAAAACGGAAATAGGTAACTCAGTAGTACTCATCATAGAGCACACCTTATCATATAGGGTGTGATTGCTCCGCCCCGATATACCATCGTGCTATGGTGTATCCGGAGGAGTAATCCTGAGAGAGAATCTCATTCTCCTTTAGAACAGTCCAGGATTTCCATACTCAAGTATTCTCCTCCTTGATCACATCAAAGGACATAATACTTATACCCGTATTGGTTCTCTACTTCTTGTTAGTTATATGTATGCCCTAGAGGCCATTACTGTACATAGGATGTATATTGTAGTGGATACTGGGACATATATAGGGAGGACTTTCTTGCTCGACATGATAGTATGCTATCTAGTTGATCTTTACCTTAACGTGTATACTCATTGTCTCTCTGTTACATGTTGGTAAAGCCCTTAGGATGTGTACTTAACTACCTGGACTATGATGCGGATCATACTAGTGGGGACAGATAGTCTATAAGTACATCCTTCAAAGTCCCAAGTCGTGGGTGTATCGAGACGGGGCATCGATATACCAGAGTAGACTAGCGTATACCTTCTCGACCCATAGAGATGGGCGATGGATGATCCCATATCCATTGGTGTTTGACATCGGAGATGATATACGGGTGCTCAGTGGAGACTGGGTACACTGGACGGACTCGCCGAGAACTCCCAGATGGTATTATACCTTACGTTAGATGGCAGTTCTCTGGTGACACTGGTACAGAGTAGTCTGTTGACCCGAGATCGTCATAGAGTCTTGTGTGGTTCCCACTGTGCTTTGATTTCCATCTTACCACGTCCAAGAGGGCGTGCAAAACGGTGGTTTTTGGGTACAGTCCCGAGTCACATGGAGGCAATGAGCGATAGGAGGGGATTCGTCTCTCCCGGTATAGGGGGTTGATGTTGCGCTGTGTTCGATTGGCTATAACAGGAAATCCCTGGCCAGGGTTGCTGAGATTTACTGGTAAGTGTTACCAGTAGTTTCTCGAATTGTTATAGACCTCATATCGACACGACTTATCGAGCTATTGGGGTCTGACGTTTACCACCTCTAGGCGAGATATGCTACATATCAGACGATCAGACCGGACTGTACGGTAGTGTTACTGGTTGGATTCACTGGAGTGTGAGCGGGCTTGCTCGTCGATCTTCTGATCGCTCAATACCCGGGTGGCCGTTACGTTTAGCAGACCGCTTGCGGCTTGTGGATGTTTGATATGATCATCATCTGCTGCCGGCATATTGACGAGTCTTTAGAGTCCTACACAGAGGTTTCCTGGCTCAAGCGAAACGAAATAGGAGCGCATATGAGATATGTGCGGGACCGAGAATAATGCGTGTATGTGATACCGTATTTCATTCTCGCGAACAATGTGTCGAATGGTTGTATGCGATATAACCTAGTTATCGAATCGAAGATTGATTCGATAAATCGATACATTGGATATTAGTCGGTTATATGCGATATGACCGGATCGTTAAATCAAGTGTTGATTTAATGATTTAATGCATAATTATATACTTGATATATTACTTTGCATTAACTAGTATCGGTTCACTTTAAATGGATTTTCTCGCTCGGATGTGCGCATTATATATGTGATATGATTTTGTGCACATGTTTGTATCATGTTTGATGGTGCATGTAAAATTGGTTAAGTATAAAGAATTAAACCTTGGTTAATGAAATGGTTAGGGTTTATTATTTGCTTATTTATTTATTCATTCATTTATCTATTTCTTTTTGGATGAAAAGAATGAGAAAAGAAAACAAATGGTTGCTTTCTTAGAAGCTTCATCAAGCTTCATGCAACTTTGACCAAAGCAACCATTCTTGTCTTCTTCTCTAACCCTAACCATTCCACCTAACTAAAGTTAATTCTCTACACTTTACCATGGTTAAAGTTATGATAAGTATTATATTTATTTTCTATTTTTATGAACTTATCATAATCATCATCATCTTCTTCTTCATCTTCTTCAATGAAGAAACCTTCACTTCATCAATGGTGATTGATGAAAATGAGTGAGAAATCCAATTCTAAAATCTACCCACTTCCTATTTCTTCATCCTCTACCTCTTGCCAAGTAGTAGAGTGTGTTTTCTTCACAAGTTTCTTGACTTGGTGAAGTTGGAGCTTGATCTAGCGATGCCTCGACGTAGATCATCTTCAGCATGGACATCGACGACCTAGCTCGCCATTTCTCCGACGAAGCCGACGCTAGAGCCCGGGAATTCACTTGGACAGCAAGGGGACTTCGTTGCGGAGGTATGGAGGTGGAGCACCGGATCTACAAAGGTTGTATTTCCGTATAAACCTTAGTTAAGTTGTTAACTAGTTTTGTTTCGCCTAGTTTTCTAGCCAACGATCCGTAGTCGGGTTTCTCGGCACCGTTAAAATTAGAAATTGGCATGGTTGATGCCTTGTGAGACCTCTAGAGAGTGCCTAGGAACCCTACAGTGGTATTAGAGTCTAGCTAGAGCCTTAGGCGAAGTCTAGACGGAATTTGAAACCCGAACGAACCCGAAACCCAACTCAAAAATTGCTCTCTGTCCTTTTTTCAAAAACTGGGATTTTTCCAGATTAAAAATGCTTAAAAAATTCAGCAGGGAAATCTAAGAATCACGGTGCAAAAAGTTTTGCATGAACAGTGTAATCGGCGGCGGAACCGTGGCATAAGCCTAGCTTATGCGGCGGTTCCGCGGCATAATTGTGACGTCAGCCCTAACTGTTTGCACAGTAATTCATTGTTTCAGGTGCTGAGTTCTCTGGGTATTTTTAAAATTTATTCAAGAGTTGAATTTTCTGGAGTTGTTTTGGGGATTCGGTGTTTTGATCGGAGTATCAGATTTTGTCTAAGTGGCTTTCCGGATAATTTTTTGAATATGTTAAAAAGTTCGACCGGATATAAATACCCAATTTTTCCCCTGTCGGGAAATTTCCAAATGTTGGATTTTTCCGTAGTTTAACGACGTTCTAAGTAGTGCAAGTAATGCGATGGACCCTCTAGAAGACAATAAACCTTAACTCGATTATGTGACCGTCTTGAACTGCCCTTTGAACCTTAGGGTTTGGGGCAGTACAGCGTGCCACATGTGAGGCGTTGGCTTGACCCTTCTACGGCTGGACCGTTGGTACTGAGGCACGAACTGAATGTTTTTAGACTTATTTCAAGAGTTGATCTGTTTCGGGAAAACTTGGGTGTTTGACTGTTAGATCGGAAAGTTTAACATTTTCTATTTATCCGGAATGGGATACAATAATTGGAATTCACAAGAAGTTATGAGATAACTGAATGAATGTTATAAACATAGCACTTTAGTCTCACTTGATCGGTTGCCACGGAATTTTGATGTGATCAAAAGTCCGTCGCAATCACGTAGCGTACGCGGATACTCGCCGGGTAAACTTAATAGACAGCCTCACTCCATAGCCCCGACCAAGTGACTGTAGGAGAACCCCGTCGCCGAAAGCATCCGTCCGGGTGCTCGCGGTAGCGGTGTTCCGCCTTGGTGCACTTCGTCGACGGTATCAGGGGTGCAGCCGTCTACTAAAGTTTGCGACGAGCATTCGATCAGGATGTCGGGAATCTTGTTGAATTGGCCGACTAGGTATTGAAAAGTGTTTTCGATTTTGAGACTAAAATGCGGGGTTTATAATTGTTAGGCATGTGATGTCTAAGGAATTCATTGTTTTAGGCATGCGATGTCTAAGGAGATTGCGGATTCCAACTGTTGTAGTTTTACACTTTCTTTTCTGTGACCGTAAGTATAATATGTGATATCGCCGGTTTCGTTGCTATATGTCAACGACAATTGGGATGCGCATATTTACTTACGTTGATGACATGTGATGTTATGTGTTGCTGGATATGTTATATTGGATCGTCGTGTTTGAATAGCCGGGGGTTTTTATGTGAGATGAGTGTTTTTCATTTTCATTCATGTAAAAACTTGTATGTAATATTCTTTTATTGGGGCGCTTCCAGGTTGCGGAAGATGTCACCTTTTGTATATTATTTACTTTTCCGCACTAGGATAGACCCAAGGAGGAGGGCACAAGTAACCGGGTTCTAGGGTCCAGTGGGAGACCAACTCGAGGAGTCGAGTCCGGATCTCCTAACTCTAGAATTGGTAGGGTTGCTTTCCGCTCTCGTAGGGGTCTAGGGGTGTGGGTTTGGCTATTCATCACGACCGTGGAATCCGTGTTTTATACTGGCTCGTATTGAAAACACGGACGTCCTAGTATATCCAATATTTCATATGATTCTTCTGCTGCGATATCTGTGATGTGATCATGTGATGTTCTGTGATAGATACAGTATATAGTATATATGATATATTATATAGACGTTACTTATGTTTTACACCCGCGCTAGCCCTGCCCTGCTCTGCCGTTAGTTACCTAACCTAACGGTGCACGATGGGACATCGAGGCGAATGCGGATGGCATAAGTGTACGTCGTATTTATCTGTGATATTTAGGTACTTAAATGATGGGACTTCATTAATGTGATTAATGAAATAAAAGAAACCTAAGATATTGTAGAATCGAATTTCAAAATAAAACAGGTAGCTACAGTTCTTGCTTTGCACAGAGGTATATGTGATATATCCTGCACCTTATTCGATGAGGAAAGGACCGAGATCCCTTCACCGGGAGTGACTCCTTTAGCAATAACTGGCAGATGCTACACACTCGGTTTGTCTTTTGATTGCTTTTAAGTGTTTTTGCTTTGCACAGTGATATATATGATATATCCCGCACCTCATTCGACGAGGAAAGGACCGACGATCCCTTCACCGGGAGTGACTCCATTAGCAAAACTAGAAAAGCCTCAAAAGCACTCCATTTTAAAATCATTTGATTCTACAACGATATCAAGTTCATTGCGCAATAGGTTTTCAGAAAAACCTGTCGTAGCCCTCCGTCATTTCAGATAAATGGTAGTTAGTATTCGTGCTACGTTTGTTGGCCTGCGTCAAGGCGTAGTGTGCGGTAGCTAACTAGTATTTATCTGCTTATGCATATGATGTAGATTGGATTAGGGTAGTCGTGCGACTTTGTTGGCCTGCGTCAAGGGTCGTGCGGGTGGGTTTAATTCAATTAGGAAATGACGGGTTGAACTTGACTAGCGCACTATGGTTTGTTGGCCCGCGTCAAGGTCATAGGACGCTAGGGGCAAAATTATCGGGAATTTCAAGTGTTGAAATTTGCAATGAGATTGCATACCTTCTATGAGATAGTTGGATCCCGATACCCGCTGCGAGTAATTGTTACTCCTTGGAGAGTTTTACACATTACAAGTAGCCGATCAAGTAGGTGTCTAGAAAGGTGTCAACGAGGTTACGCCTATGGGAAAACGAGGTTTACATTAATTAGGTTCGTGCGAAAGCACGGGGGACCTCCCTCAAAGTACCGACACTGGCCTGGCTGAAAGATTGGCGAACTTGTAGTGTGTAATTAATCCCGGCTAGTCTTTCCTTATAGGGTTTGAAGGAAGATTTGATAAAAAGCAGTGGGAGCCACCCTGATTAGATAAAATAATAACCAATCTATTCTTGCAAGAGCGCACGCTGAGTGTTTTCTTCTCTCTCTCTCCAGGTAGCGACCATATCACGCCTTAATCAAGATAATAATACGGATTATTGACCGAACCCGCTTGTTATACTGAGCTGGGGAACGTTGGTCCCGCTCCAACTTATAATTGTTATAAGACAGAGCAGGAAATTAGGGATTACCAGAATTCCTATGCCGCCCAAACGAAGAGAGTGCATGCTGATGCATCATCTTCGGGTATGTTCATTATACAGAACTGTTTCTCAATATCCTTTATGTCCTGGGTATGTGATACCAGATCAGGATCCCAGATATGTAATATGTTACATAGGGCTACAGAAAGGTAGAGGACTGAGAACGGGTGATAAGTTTCATGAGGCAGAAAACGGGGCAAGTGTTGCAGCTAAGTCTGTTGGTCACTGTCACCCTGTATTCCAAATACATTGATTCTGAACGAATGTTATTAGATACCGAACCTGATATACAAAATCATATCACTCTCTTTAATAGTAAAGAAATGATAAAATTTTGTATTGTTGGATAATGTTTTGAACATTTCCTATATCAAAAGTTGATCGGTTCAGGCACGTTATCTAAAAGCATTAATGTTCTAAATCAAACTACAGTTCTTAGTATACGGAACACACAAAAGAGGAAGAGTTCAGAAATGAACGAATCCTTCTTGAGGCATTGTAGACTAGGTCATATCAATGCGACCCGACTAGCTGAAGTTACATGTAGATGCATATTTAAATCAGTTTGAATTTACATCTTGTGAAATTTGCCAGTCATGTCACAAAGATATAATGACACCAGCTCTCTTTATTGGAAACAGAGAAAGAGTTAGTGAACTCTTGGGATGATGCATGTTGATGTATAAAGGTCCCCTGTCTACACATGCCAAGACCGGTTCTTTGTACTTCATTACATTCTCTGATAATCTCTCAAGATTCAGACATATGTTCCTGTTGAAACACAAGTCCGAACCTTTTGAGATATTCACAGAATATGATTTAGAAGTAGAGAACCAAAACGGGTATAAGTATTTTGTCATTTGATGAGATCAAGAAGGAGAATACTTGAGCATGGATATCCTGGACTATTCTAAAGGAGAATGAGATTCTCTCTCAGCATTACTCCTCCGTATACACCATAGCACGATGGTATATCGGGGTGGAGCAATCACACCCTATATGATAAGGTGTGCTCTATGATGAGTACTACTGAGTTTCCTATTTTCCTTTTGGGAGTTATGCACTTGAGAAGATGCATACCTATTGAATTAGGTTCGAATCAAATCAATGCCTACCACTTCATATGTGATATGGAAAGGGAAGAGCCCATATCTTAAGTTGGTTAAGATTTGGGGTTGTCCGGACTATGTCTAAAAGCAAAATCCGGACAAACTCGAGGCAAGGTCTGTTATGTAAAACTGGAAATGTTCCAGCTATACAAACAACAGCAGATGATTTGGCAGAACCAAAGGATTCAGTAGATTCCAACGAACCTCAGCCTCTCCGCCGATCTAGTAGGGTTCCTCACCCACCTGAGAGATACTTCGGTTGCTCTATGACAGTGGGAGCGAGGATTGCGTCATGAGATGATGACCCAACTAGTTTCGAGCTGGCCATCAGGAGTAAGACTCTATAAGAATGGCTGGATGCTTAGCGATCTGAGATGGAATCCTTATACACCAACAAAGTATGGACTTTGGTTGCTATATCTGAAGGGTTAAATCCCCATCAGGAGCAAGTATATCTTGAGAAGATTACTTGGTGTAGATGGAAAAGTTGAGACATTCAAAGCAAAGACTTGTTAAAGCTTTTCGTCATCGACCAGGCGTGGACAATGATGAAACCTTTTCAAGTGGCCATGCTTAAGTCCATCCAGATCCTACTTGCCACGGCTACATACCATGACTACGATATCTGGCGGTTTGGTGTCATGACTGCTTTTCTAAAATGATGTTTTAGAAGAGAGCGTCTGTAAGTACACAGCCAGAGGGCTTCGTAAACAGTGGGAGCAGCGGAAACGTGTACAAGATGCTTTATAGGATAAAGCAGGCATCGCGGAGTTGGAACGTCGGTTTTGATGAATTAGTCAAAAAGTTTGACATCATCAAAATGGTAGATGAACCTTGTATAAACAAAAAGGTAGTAGGGAGTATGGTAGTGATCCTCGTAGAGTACGTGGATGTCATACTCTTGATAAGAAAGGAGTTTCCTATGCTACGCTCGGTCAATCTCCGCTTATCACAATGATTCTCCATATAGGATCAAAATGATACCTCCTAAATCCTGAGTTTTGGATCTATGAGATAGATTTAATTGGATGTTAGGATACTCACTAGTTGTAGTGAGATGGTATCAATCGATCCTGGGGAGAATCACTGGAGGGGTTCCAGGGTGATAAAGATGACTGAATGTCAGTCACAGGCATTGTCTTTACCCTCAGTAAAGGGATGGTATGTTGGAAGAGTTCCAAGCTAGATACCGTGGCATACTAGACGATAAAGGCATGATTCATCGCTACTTAAGATGCTACCAAAGAGGCTGTTTGGGTGTATATTGGTTCATGAGATGAACTAGGTTCCTACCATTGTGTGACAATGGAGTTGTGGCTTATGCCAAGGAACGCCGGTCCCATCAGTGATCCAGACATATTCTAAGGCAGTGTCACCTGATCATGGAGATGCTTGATCTCCAAGGGATCGAGGTTAGGAGAGTAGACTTAGAGGACAACACAGCGGATCCACTCACAAAGGCCTGTTCCCAGAGAGAGACTTTTATGGGATGGTTGAGTATGAGATACTACAGCCACTGCTACAGATGGCCTTAGTGCAAGTGGGAGATTGTTAGTTATATGTGTACGTCCACGTTGCGACCCCCGGTGCTTACGGGGAGGCGGAAACGGTATAAAAAACAAATTTTTTTATCACAAGAGGCAACATGGACTAAACAAGGTCGGGATCGTGTCTAAACTAAACTAGCAAGCATACAAAGGAGCGTTAGCTACTCGGATGAAGAGTTATACCTAAACTTGAACTCCTTCTTCTTTAAACTTTGTAGGGGTTGATGGTTCTCTTCTCGTCGCCTTCTTCCGTCGAAGATGGATCCACCTGAGGGTTCAACCTTCGGGCTCTTCCTCGAACTTTGAGTGAACTAGAATCTCCGGCTTGCTAAACCCTTGATCCTAGAGTGAGTAGAGAGTGTCTAGGGGTTGTTTTCTTTTCAAGGTGAGGGATTCTCAACACATGAGAAGGAATCACCTTGAGCTTGAGGAAGAAGAAGATGAAGTGAGGAGAGAGAATGGTTATGAAAGAATGAGCTATCTTTTTCTTTTTGCAACCATATCAAAAAGAAAAAGAATTATCTAAATAATAATAATTCAAAATGAGAATAGTTGATGGTAGTTTTGGAATGACCACTATCATGCTTCATTAAATGAAATGTAAGCATGAATCAAGTAGTATCTTTACAAAGCATGATGGTGGTCAACATTCAACCATGGTCAACAAGTCAACCATGGTCAACAAGTCAACAAAATCAACCATAACATAATTCTCATTTAATTACTATTATTAATAGATAATCCATAAATCCATTAGGGTTTGGAAAATGATGACTGTCAACTGTGCATACGCACCCGTTCCGAAACCCTAATGAAATACCTCATCCTCCACCTCAAGCAACTGTGCATACACACCTGCATTCTCGTTCCGAGGAACAAGAATACCGAGATATAAAAGCAACCCCAAAACATATACCAGTATCTGGCTCAAACCAGAGCCTGCCAGTATAATCCGTCCGGACTCCAAACGTGCACAAGTGCGCGGATGAGAACGAACCCTGTCGCAAAACCATGCGACCTCTACTCTGTTTTTCCCAGAGGCGAATACCCTCTGTGTGGGACTCTAAAGACTCGACACTACGCTGGCAGTGGGTTTAACCACAGACCGCAAGCGGCACTAGCTGTGCGTAACGGTCCCCAGGTAGATGCCGACAAGAAAGCTGACGAGGTGAACCCCATCTGAACTCCTACTGAGTCTGAATGTGACATTCTCCGTACAGTCCGGTCTGTTCGTCTGATACATCGCATGTCGGGCCTAGGGGGCGGTAAAACGTCAGTCCCCCAATAGCGGTACAAGTCGTGTCGGAGTGAAGCCCAAAACACCCTGAGATAACACTGGAAGCCTACCAGTATATCTCGCTTGCCCTGGCCAGGGACTACTCGTGTAATGGCTCTCCTAGACACAGCGCGATGTCAACCCCCAATACCGGGAGAGACGAATCCTGTCTAACCGTCACTGCCTCCAAGTGCTTCGGGACTGCACCCAACCACTACCTGTTTGCACGACTCCTTTGAGCCATGGTAGGGTAGTGATCAAAGTGTAGTAGGAACACACTCGAGGCGAAGTGCCAGTATCAAGTCAGCGGACTAAGCTGTACTCATGTCACCTGGGAACTGATAACTGACGATAGGTATAATACCAACCTTTCAGTTCCCGACGAGTCCTGTCCAGTGTACTCGTAACCTAACGAGCACCCGTATACTATCTCCAGTACGACGTACTGATGGCTGTGGGACAGACCATCTCCCACACTGGGATGAGAAGCGCATACGCTAGTCTACTCCGGAGTATCGATGCCCTGTCTCGATAGTCCTGCGACTAGGGACTTGTATAAGGATGTGCTTATAGATTACCCAGCCCCCACTAGTGTGACTGCCATCACAACGCTGGTAATCAAGCAAAGATCCTAAGGGCTCCACTAATGCGTATAGGTGATATCGCAAAATAAACACATGTACACATTGAAGTAGAAACAAACCAAGTAGCATACTACTATATTGAGCAAGATTGTTTATACAAGGTGAATATCCCAAGCTTCCATTAAGTAATATACAAACTAGTATGATACAGTAATGGCCTCTAGGGCATATACACTAACAATCTCCCACTTGCACTAAGGCCATGTACTGGCGTATCGAAGACCTATCATCTCGATCAGCCGCTCGAACTGAGTCTGGGGTAGGGCCTTGGTGAATGGATCTGCAGTGTTTTCTTCTGAAGCAACCCTCCGAACCTCGATCTCCTTGCGATCCACGATCTTCCTGATCAGGTGATACCGCCTCAAGATGTGCCTGGATCTCTGATGGGACCTGGGTTCCTTTGCTAAAGCTATAGCCCCGTTGTTGTCGCAATACAGAGGTATTGGGTCAACAATGGACGGAACCACCTGAAGTTCTTTCAAGAACTTCCTTATCCAGACAGCTTCTTTTGCGGCATCAGATGCAGCGATGTATTCCGCTTCCATCGTCGAGTCTGCAACGGTTTCCTGTTTGGAACTCTTCCAACACACCGCCCCTCCATTGAGGGTAAAGACAAAACCCGACATGGACTTGGAATCATCCTTGTCACTCTGGAAGCTGGAGTCAGCAAAGGCCTCGATCTGGAGGTCTTTTCCGCCATACACCAAGAACATCTCCTTAGTCCTCCTCAGGTACTTGAGAATGTTCTTTACTGCTATCCAGTGTTTCTCCCCAGGGTTTGACTGATACCGGCTTACTACACTCAGTGCATAAGCTACATCCGGTCTGGTACACAACATCGCATACATTATAGAGCCTACCGCAGAAGCGTAGGGTATAATAGACATGCGATCCCTCTCCAAATCAGTCTTGGGAGACATCTCTTTAGAGAGGGTGATCCCGTGACAAGCCGGTAGGTTACCGCGCTTGGAATCTTCCATACTAAATCTTTTCAGTACGGTGTCGATGTACCTGGACTGTGAAAGTCCTAATATCCTCTTGGATCTATCACGATGGATCCGGATCCCTAGGATGTATGAGGCATCACCCAGGTCTTTCATGGAGAACCTGTGTGACAAGAAACCCTTGACAGATTGTAGCATAGGAATGTCATTTCCTATTAAGAGAATGTCATCCACGTATAAAACGAGGAATACTACAGTTCTCGCTACAAATCTACTATAGATGCATGGTTCATCTGGATTTTTGATAAAGTCAAATTCCTTGACCGTCTCATCAAAACAGATGTTCCAACTCCGCGATGCCTGTTTTAGTCCATAGATGGACTTAAGCAACTTGCACACCTTTCCGCTGCTCCCACTCTGAATGAAACCCTCTGGCTGATCCATATAGACACACTCCTCTAAATTTCCATTTAGAAAAGCGGTTTTTACGTCCATCTGCCAAATCTCATAATCGTGGAAGGCAGCAATGGCAAGAAGGATCCGAATGGATTTCAGCATAGCCACTGGAGAAAAGGTTTCGTCATAGTCCAAGCCAGGTCTTTGACGGAAACCCTTTGCTACAAGTCTAGTTTTATAGGTCTCAACCTGTCCATCTACACCAATCTTCCTTTTGAAGATCCACTTGCATCCTACGGGTTTTACCCCGTCTGGAGCAATGTCCAACGTCCATACTTTGTTGGTGTACATGGACTCCATTTCGGTCCGCATTGCATCCAGCCATTTTACCGAGTCTACGCTCTGAACGGCCTGCTGGAAGCTAGTAGGCTCATCATAGTCTATGATGCAATCCTCTCTATCCCCGTCTATGAGAAAACCGTAGTATCTCTCGGGCGGATGAGACTGCCTACTACTCCTGCGGAGCGGCGTAGGAATGTCCTGTTCATTTGAACCCTCTGGTTCCACTAAGCTTTCAGTAATAGTCTGTGGTTCTGGAATTTCTTCCAGTTCTACTGCGCTCCCACTTAATTCTTTTTCTAAGAACTGATGTTCTAGAAAGTGGGCATGACGAGAAACAAGAACTTTTTGTTCCTCTTCGTAGTAGAAGAGATATCCCTTGGAATTCTTTGGATATCCCACAAACTTACACAGTACTGAGCGCGCCTCGAGCTTGTCCGCATGCTGCTTTTTAACAAAAGCTGGACTTCCCCAAGTCTTAATGTGACTGAGATGGGGTCTCTTCCCACACCACATCTCATATGGTGTAGTAGGCACAGTCTTACTAGGAACTCGGTTCAAAAGGTACGCAGCTGATTCTAGCGCATACCCCCAGAATGATCGCGGTAACTCAGTGTTACTCATCATGGACCGTACCATATCCAATAGGGTTCGGTTCCGTCTCTCCGATACACCGTTGTGTTGCGGAGTGTATGGAGGAGTAAGCTGAGAGAGAATCCCGTTCTCTTTTAAATAATTCAGGAACTCGGCACTTAAGTATTCTCCACCTCGATCCGATCTTAGAATCTTGATACTTTTGCCGGTTTGTTTTTCTACTTCATTCTTAAATTCCTGGAATTTTTCAAAAGCTTCGGACTTATGTTTCATTAAGAAGACATAACCGTATCTTGAAAAATCATCCGTAAAAGTAATGAAGTAAGAATAACCGCTTCGCGCATGTGTAGACATTGGACCGCACACGTCGCTGTGTACGAGTCCCAAGAGCTCGCTCGCTCTTACTCCGTGTCCAGTGAACGGAGTCTTTGTCATCTTTCCTTTGAGACAGGATTGACAAGTGGCATATGATTGATATTCGAACGGATCCAAATATCCTTCTGTATGTAACTTAGTCAACCTTCTCTCATTGATGTGACCCAGTCTACAATGCCATAAGAAAGTCTGATTGATATCTGGAGACTTTCTTTTGTGTGTATTCTGGACATTGAAAATCTGTGGTTGGTTTAATACGTATATACCATTGCTCAATGTACCTGACCCAATCAGAACTTGATTAAGGTGAATGTTTACAACATTACTTACAAACGCAAATTCATAACCTTCTTTAGAAACCAAAGATACAGAAATGATATTACAAGTTGCGTTGGGTATAAAAAAGCAATTACGCAAAACCAAAACATGCCCATCTGACATTCCCAGGTGATAGTCCCCCATGGCTTTAGCATCCATGCTAGCTCCGTTCGCAACTCTGAGGGTCATGTCACCTGCCTTCAAAACCCTACGGTTTCTCAACGCCTGCAAAGAATTACAGATATGAGATCCTGATCCGGTATCCAATACCCAGGAAGTAGAGTTTATAGAAAGACAGTTTTCAATAACATACACACATGAAGCTGAAGCCGCAACCTGCTTCAGTTCCTGTGTCCTGGCTTTCCAAGCCCTGCAATCTTTCTTCCAGTGTCCACTCTTATGACAATAGAAGCACTCTTCCTTTCCAACAAGCTTTCCCGCAATCTTTGTTGCCTTTTCCTTTCCCTTCGTACCCACTTTACTAACACCTCCTCTTGGTTTGGCGGGGGCTTTCTTCCTCTTTCCCTTGGCTTTCGCCTTGGACCTAGAAGAAGAAGATCCTCCTACAAACAAAGCGGGTGTTTCCCTACCCTTCTGTAGGGTGCCCTCTGCGCTCCTCAGCAGGTTGAGGAGTTCTGAAAGTTCAACTTCCTTTTCTTGTAAGTTGAAGTTCAGTATAAACTGGGCGTAAGTGGATGGAAGGGACTGGAGAATTAAATCCGTATAGAGTTCACTGTCCAACGTGGTCCCAAGTTCCGCGAGCTCCTCAGTGTAGCCAATCATCTTAAGCACGTGGTCCGCTACCGATGATCCGACGGCCAACTTAGTCGAAAATAACTTCTTCGACACTTCGTATCTTGCGATACGAGACTGCTCTCCATACAGTTCTTTTGTATGGAGAAATATGGACTCGAGGTCCATATTCTCATGCCTCCTCTGATGTTCGTTGTCCATAGAGGCAAGCACGAGGCACCTGGCCTTCGCGCAATCAATCTCCCAAGTCTTACGGATTTCCTTATCCGCGACGCTGGAGGTGGGACCTGGGACGGGGGGAGCTTTGGTGGTAAGAAGATACCCCAGCTTGTCGTAAGCGATTGCCAATTTGACATTCCTGAGCCAATCTTTGTAGTTTGGCCCTGTCAGTATGTTTTTATCTAGAAGTAACTTAAGTCCAGTCATTTCGATTTGGTTGCTGCAGGGGGGAGAGAAGAAACACTTTAGCACGATGCTCTTGCAAGTTTAGAATGGTTTTTAATTTGTCTAAACAGGATGGCTCCCACTGTCTCTCGAATCCCTCCTCAAACCACAAAGGAAGAATTAGCCGGGATCAATCCCACCGTACAATACTTGCTTAACCGTTGAGCCAGGCCAGTGTCGGTACTTCGAGGGAGGTTTTCCAACGCTTTCGCGAAGTTCCTTAATTTAAGAACCTCTTTTCCCTGGGGGCGTAGCCCCGCTAACACCTTTCTAGGCACCTACTAGGTTTATAGCATTGATCGTTTAGTGAGAAATTTCCCGAGGAGTAGCATATACTCACAGTAGGATCGGGATCCAAATATCACCGTGTGACGAAAATGAAGGAATCCTACCATAATCATCACACTCCAAATGGTATGCAAATCTAGCAAGTTTCAGTACTTATGAAACTCCCGATGTGGATTTTTGCCCCATGCTCTTATGACCTTGACTTTGGCCAAAATATCATAAGTCACATGTCAAGTTCTACCCATCACTTTCCAGGTTAATTTGGATCCATCCGTACATACCCTTGACTTTGGCCAAAATGGCAGCACGACTGTCCCAAACCAACGCATCTATCTATGCTACACATGAACACCCAATAGCTACCAATCACTGTGCCTTGACTTTGGCCAAAATACACAGCTTGAATACTATTGCCTATTCATGCGAAACGACGGAGGGCTACGAATGGTTTTGGTAAAACCGTGAACGTAGTGAACTTGATATAATCGATGGAACGAGATAGCTTTTAGAAGGAGTGGCTCAAGCTCCGCATTTAAAAGTTAGTTTTGAAAAGAACCGAGTGGTTTTTCGAAAGTGTTCCAACGACTTTAGCTTGGTTTATTATCTTGCATTAGTTCTTTTAATGCGTGATATTCTTGCATTAGTTCTTTTAATGCGTCCCATCATTTAATCCTACCATTGCAGAAAACAACCAAAATATGACGTACGCTTATGCCATTCGCATTCGCCACGGGGTCCCGTCATCACTCGTTAGGTTACTTAACTAACGACAGAGCGGGGGCTGGGCTAGCGCGGCTGTAAAACATAAGCAACGCCTAAATAGAAAGCAATGATAGACATTTCAGATCACAGATGAATACATTGGATATACTAGCAATCCGCAATCCTTTCGAGCCTGCAACAAAAAGCGGATTACACGGTCGCGGTGAATAGCAAATACCCCACCCAAGACCCCTACGGGTGCGGCAAACTACCCGCCAAGTACTCGGCAGTTTGTGCACCCCTCCATGGGTCTATCCTAGGAGCAAAAACAGTAAAAAGAATTATACAATGACGGCTACAACCCCGACCCGGTTGTGCGGCCAAACAAATAATAATATTACATCAATTTACATTTACAAATGAATGAAAGAAAAACAAAAGCTCATCTCACATCCACCCCGGCTATTCACCCGCGATAGTCCAACAGATTCATATACACAATCCAATATCAAACACAGATCATGTATAACCCCGACCAATCGACTTATAGCGATTAGCCGACGTTCAATACATGCAAACATCACAGATATAACCATCATAGTCAAAGTGCAGTGAAGTTCGGAAAAAATACGGAATTATAGGACCCCAAAAGTAAATTTCTGTTCTGGAAAATCTGGGCACATATAACATATTTGAAAAATCCCAAAACCCTACCAGAAGAACACTGCACAAAACACGATCTCATGAAGTGCCCAAACGGCGGCGGATCCGCGGCTAGATGAACAGGTGGGGCCGCGGATGGGCGGCGCTTTGAAGGAATCATGGGATCATTTTTGGTGGGTGTTCTCAGAAAACCCTGAGCCGATTTTAGGAGTATAAAGTTTTTCATTTAGAGCATAAAAAATTTCAACAGAAACTTAGGGTTTTAGTTTTTCCGGTTTTGCGATTTTTCGGTTCCGAACTTCGTTACACTTCACTACCAAGCTAGTTTAAGTTTAGTTAGTCTCTGATACCACTGTAAGTCCACGTTGCGACCCCCGGTGCTTACGGGGAGGCGGAAACGGTATAAAAAACAAATTTTTTTATCACAAGAGGCAACATGGACTAAACAAGGTCGGGATCGTGTCTAAACTAAACTAGCAAGCATACAAAGGAGCGTTAGCTACTCGGATGAAGAGTTATACCTAAACTTGAACTCCTTCTTCTTTAAACTTTGTAGGGGTTGATGGTTCTCTTCTCGTCGCCTTCTTCCGTCGAAGATGGATCCACCTGAGGGTTCAACCTTCGGGCTCTTCCTCGAACTTTGAGTGAACTAGAATCTCTGGCTTGCTAAACCCTTGATCCTAGAGTGAGTAGAGAGTGTCTAGGGGTTGTTTTCTTTTCAAGGTGAGGGATTCTCAACACATGAGAAGGAATCACCTTGAGCTTGAGGAAGAAGAAGATGAAGTGAGGAGAGAGAATGGTTATGAAAGAATGAGCTATCTTTTTCTTTTTGCAACCATATCAAAAAGAAAAAGAATTATCTAAATAATAATAATTCAAAATGAGAATAGTTGATGGTAGTTTTGGAATGACCACTATCATGCTTCATTAAATGAAATGTAAGCATGAATCAAGGAGTATCTTTACAAAGCATGATGGTGGTCAACATTCAACCATGGTCAACAAGTCAACCATGGTCAACAAGTCAACAAAATCAACCATAACATAATTCTCATTTAATTACTATTATTAATAGATAATCCATAAATCCATTAGGGTTTAGAAAATGATGACTGTCAACTGTGCATACGCACCCGTTCCGAAACCCTAATGAAATACCTCATCCTCCGCCTCAAGCAACTGTGCATACACACCTGCATTCTCGTTCCGAGGAACAAGAATACCGAGATATAAAAGCAACCCCAAAACATATACCAGTATCTGGCTCAAACCAGAGCCTACCAGTATAATCCGTCCGGACTCCAAACGTGCACAAGTGCGCGGATGAGAACGAACCCAGTCGCAAAACCATGCGACCTATACTCTGTTTTGCCCATAGGCGAATACCCTCTGTGTGGGACTCTAAAGACTCGACACTACGCTGGCAGTGGGTTTAACCACAGACCGCAAGCGGCACTAGCTGTGCGTAACGGTCCCCAGGTAGATGCCGGCAAGAAGGCTGACGAGGTGAACCCCATCTGAACTCCTACTGAGTCTGAATGTGACATTCTCCGTACAGTCCGGTCTGTTCGTCTGATACATCGCATGTCGGGCCTAGGGGGCGGTAAAACGTCAGTCCCCCAATAGCGGTACAAGTCGTGTCGGAATGAAGCCCAAAACACCCTGAGATAACACTGGAAGCCTACCAGTATATCTCGCTTGCCCTGGCCAGGGACTACTCGTGTAATGGCTCTCCTAGACACAGCGCGATGTCAACCCCCAATACCGGGAGAGACGAATCCTGTCTAACCGTCACTGCCTCCAAGTGCTTCGGGACTGCACCCAACCACTACCTGTTTGCACGACTCCTTTGAGCCGTGGTAGGGTAGTGATCAAAGTGTAGTGGGAACACACTCGAGGCGAAGTGCCAGTATCAAGTCAGCGGACTAAGCTGTACTCATGTCACCTGGGAACTGATAACTGACGATAGGTATAATACCAACCTTTCAGTTCCCGACGAGTCCTGTCCAGTGTACTCGTAACCTAACGAGCACCCGTATACTATCTCCAGTACGACGTACTGATGGCTGTGGGACAGACCATCTCCCACACTGGGATGAGAAGCGCATACGCTAGTCTACTCCGGAGTATCGATGCCCTGTCTCGATAGTCCTGCGACTAGGGACCTGTATAAGGATGTGCTTATAGATTACCCAGCCCCCACTAGTGTGACTGCCATCACAACGCTGGTAATCAACCAAAGATCCTAAGGGCTCCACTAATGCGTATAGGTGATATCCCAAAATAAACACATGTACACATTGAAGTAGAAACAAACCAAGTAGCATACTACTATATTGAGCAAGATTGTTTATACAAGGTGAATATCCCAAGCTTCCATTAAGTAATATACAAACTAGTGTGATACAGTAATGGCCTCTAGGGCATATACACTAACAATATGTATGCCCTAGAGGCCATTACTGTACATAGGATGTATATTGTAGTGGATGCTGGGACATATATAGGGAGGACTTTCTTGCTCGACATGATAGTATGCTATCTGGTTGATCTTTACCTTAACGTGTATACTTATTGTCTCTCTGTTACATGTTGGTAAAGCCCTTAGGATGTGTACTTGACTACCTGGACTATGATGCGGATCATACTAGTGGGGACAGATAGTCTATAAGTACATCCTTCAAAGTCCCTAGTCGTGGGTGTATCGAGACGGGGCATCGATATACCAGAGTAGACTAGCGTATACCTTCTCGACCCATAGAGATGGGCGATGGATGATCCCATATCCATTGGTGTTTGACATCGGAGATGATATACGGGTGCTCAGTGGAGACTGGGTACACTGGACGGACTCGCCGAGAACTCCCAGATGGTATTATACCTTACGTCAGATGGCAGTTCTCTGGTGACACTGGTACAGAGTAGTCTGTTGACCCGAGATCGTCATAGAGTCTTGTGTGGTTCCCACTGTGCTTTGATTTCCATCTTACCACGTCCAAGAGGGCGTGCAAAACGGTGGTTTTTGGGTACAGTCCCGAGTCACATGGAGGCAATGAGCGATAGGAGGGGATTCGTCTCTCCCGGTATAGGGGGTTGTTGTTGCGCTGTGTTCGATTGGCTATAACAGGAAATCCCTGGCCAGGGTTGCTGAGATTTACTGGTAAGTGTTACCAGTAGTTTCTCGAATTGTTATAGACCTCATATCGACACGACTTATCGAGCTATTAGGGTCTGACGTTTACCACCTCTAGGCGAGATATGCGACATATCAGACGATCAGACCGGACTGTACGGTAGTGTTACTGGTTGGATTCACTGGAGTGTGAGCGGGCTTGCTCGTCGATCTTCTGATCGCTCAATACCCGGGTGGCCGTTACGTTTAGCAGACCGCTTGCGGCTTGTGGATGTTTGATATGATCATCATCTGCTGCCGGCGTATTGACGAGTCTTTAGAGTCCTACACAGAGGTTTCCTGGCTCAAGCGAAACGAAATAGAAGCGCATATGAGATATGTGCGGGACCGAGAATAATGCGTGTATGTGATACCGTATTTCATTCTCGCGAACAATGTGTCGAATGGTTGTATGCGATATAACCTAGTTATCGAATCGAAGATTGATTCGATAAATCGATACATTGGATATTAGTCGGTTATATGCGATATGACCGGATCGTTAAATCAAGTGTTGATTTAATGATTTAATGCATAATTATATACTTGATATATTACTTTGCATTAACTAGTATCGGTTCACTTTAAATGGATTTTCTCGCTCGGATGTGCGCATTATATATGTGATATGATTTTGTGCACATGTTTGTATCATGTTTGATGGTGCATGTAAAATTGGTTAAGTATAAAGAATTAAACCTTGGTTAATGAAATGGTTAGGGTTTATTATTTGCTTATTTATTTATTCATTCATTTATCTATTTCTTTTTGGATGAAAAGAATGAGAAAAGAAAACAAATGGTTGCTTTCTTAGAAGCTTCATCAAGCTTCATGCAACTTTGACCAAAGCAACCATTCTTGTCTTCTTCTCTAACCCTAACCATTCCACCTAACTAAAGTTAATTCTCTACACTTTACCATGGTTAAAGTTATGATAAGTATTATATTTATTTTCTATTTTTATGAACTTATCATAATCATCATCATCTTCTTCTTCATCTTCTTCAATGAAGAAACCTTCACTTCATCAATGGTGATTGATGAAAAAGAGTGAGAAATCCAATTCTAAAATCTACCCACTTCCTATTTCTTCATCCTCTACCTCTTGCCAAGTAGTAGAGTGTGTTTTCTTCACAAGTTTCTTGACTTGGTGAAGTTGGAGCTTGATCTAGCGATGCCTCGACGTAGATCATCTTCGGCATGGACATCGACGACCTAGCTCGCCATTTCTCCGACGAAGCCGACGATAGAGCCCGGGAATTCACTTGGACAGCAAGGGGACTTCGTTGCGGAGCTATGGAGGTGGAGCACTGGATCTACAAAGGTTGTATTTCCGTATAAACCTTAGTTAAGTTGTTAACTAGTTTTGTTTCGCCTAGTTTTCTAGCCAACGATCCGTAGTCGGGTTTCTCGGCACCGTTAAAATTAGAAATTGGCATGGTTGATGCCTTGTGAGACCTCTAGAGAGTGCCTAGGAACCCTACACTTCTAACTTATATTCTGTGAATATCTCAAAAGGTTCGGACTTGTGTTTCAACAGGAACATAGGTCAGAATCTTGAAAGATCATCAGAGAATGTAATGAAGTATAAAGAACCGGTCTTGGCAAGTGTAGACAGGGGACCTACATACATCAACATGTATCATCCCAAGAGTTCACTAACTCTTTCTCTGTTTCCAGTAAACGAAGCTATGGTCATCTTATCTCTGTGACATGACTGGCAAGTTTCATAAGATGTAAATTCAAACTGATTTAAATATGCATCTAAAATGTAACTTCAGCAAGTCGGATCGCATTAATATGACCTAGTCTACAATGCCTCAAGAAGGATTTGTTCATTTCTGAACTCTTCCTCTTATGTGTGTTCCGTATACTAAAGAACTGTAGTTTGATTTAGAACATCAATGCTTTTAGATAACGTGCCTGAACCGATCAACTTTTGATATAGGAAATGTTCAAAACATTATCCAACAATACAAAATTATATCCTTTCTTTACTAATAAAGAGATTGATATGATTTTGTATATCAGGTTCGGTATCTAATAACATTCGTTTAGAATCAATGTATTGGTAATACAGGGTGACTGTGACCAACAGACTTGGCTGCAACACTTGCCCCGTTTTCTGCCTCATGAAACTTATCACCCGTTCTCAGTTCTTTACCTATCTGTAGCCCATGTAACAAATTACATATGCGGGATCCTGATCTGGTATCATATACCCAGGACGTAAAGGACACTGAGAAACAGTTCTATATAATGAACACACCCGAAGGAGATGCATCATATGCACTTTCTTCGTTTGGGCGGCACTGGAATTCCGGTAATCCCCAATTTCCTGCTCTGTCTTATAACAATTATAAGTTGGAGCGGGACCAACGTTCCCCAGCTCAGTATAACAAGCGGGTTCGGTCAATACATCCGTATTATTATCTTGATTAAGGCGTGATATGGTCGCTACCTGGAGAGAGAGAGAAGAAAACACTCAGCGTATGCTCTTGCAAGATCAGATTGGTTATTATTTTATCTAATCAGGATAGCTCCCACTGTTTTTATCAAATCTTCCTTCAAACCTTAAAAGGAAAGTGTCATGACCCGCAGGGTACGGAACGTGACTGGCACTTAAGTTACGAAACGTCTCAAGACATCCGTAAAATAAGTAAGCCAAAGCCCAGAAACCAAAACCAAATAAGCAAAAGAGTGAAGAAAACCCAATCAATTGAAAGCGAGTTTATCAAATAAGTCATGTAAAACACTTTTTAAAAACAATATCAATTTTTCGGAAAATTTCGGCAGAGTCTCCTTTGTAAATACTGGCCCCCAAAATGGGTACAACAAAATATATATGAATCCAACAAAATAGGGCATCCCCAAGCGGGAGCTAGCTCTTCGCCACAAGGCGGTCACAAATCCCACGCAATATAAAACGACAGCATGCAAAATAATCATAATGAAGCATAAGAAAAACAGCATGTCGACTCAAGTGAGCTCGACCCCAAAATACAGCATAAAAGTCCACAAACCTCACAGTCATCTCTAAGTCAATATACAACAATACTGGTAGATACAGTAGATGGAGTGTACTAGATACAAAGAATATACAAGGTGGTACAAAAATAATGATATAACCCACCTAGGAGCAAAACCTCGAGTCCAGGCAAAGGAGGCAAAAGAACAAGTGCGCCCGCCGCTACTGTACTGACGGAGCGGACCTGAAAAAGGCTATGGCACAACGGGGGTGAGTTGCCAACTCGTGAGTAATAAATAACACTTACAAAGGCTATCGTATGCATGCACACAAGCATCCTAGTATCTAAAATACAGGTATGAATGGGTGCACTAGCAGGTGTGTATACAACATCAGTGTACGAATATGTATGCAACATGAATATCTGAGGTCTCAATAGGTATATATAAGAAACATTTATCTCTTTTTGTTTTTGAAACTCTTTTAGAATGCCAGCATAATACTCAAAGAATCGACGAGAACCGGTGTCCAGCAACGACACCTAAAAGCTGTCTCAAATCTCATAAATCCATGTCATAGTGTCTCTGGCCTCAGCCGTCCGGCTGACCCATCTCAAATATCAATATCTCATCATCTAGCGGCCACGGTCTGTATCCTCTGGATATCCGCCGTCCCAAACAGTCACCGGTAGGTAATCCGTCCCCTGCCAGGCTCAACGTCAACACCACATTCCTCTTGCCCCGGGGTACCTTACCGGGCCCACCATGTACCCGTGACGGTTCCTCCACTCCTCGACACGGATTTCCAAAATCACAGCAAACTCATGGTGGACGACACTTACATCACTAGAAAACCGCAATTTACATATTTTAAAAAATATAGTAAGTTTAGAAATTTTGCGGCTTTCCCCCGAAATCCAGAAATATCATAAAATCTCAAGAAATCCTCATAAGTGCATATGTCAATGATAATGAATGCATATGGTATCAATAATCAAGTTGCGATGTGTGATTAATAGATTAGGCATGAACAATTAATATGATGAAGTACATGCACATGAATAGCAATCCTACGGTTTCATTTTAAGGAATTAAAGGCAATAGCACAAGTTTTAGTATCAATTAGTAAATGGTTTCAATTTAAAGGTTATCTAGTGTGGTAGCATGGCAATTACCAGGGTGTGTGTGTAAGCATGAATAGTGCTCGTGCTGCATATAAAAACCCTGGCAATGGTGCAGGTGTCCTATAAAATGGTTTCGTATAGGTATGTCAATATAATGCATGGATGCAGCAAATAATCAAATAAGTATTTCACCCCTAATTACTAACACCACTAAGAATCTTGTAAGTTACTAAAACTATCGGGCGGCTTGCGCCATCCAACGATAGTCCCCCGTAGATGTTACATCTACTAACAGGAATCCCTGGCTAGCTTTGTCCAATCACCGCTTTCCCCTTTTGCGCCGCGTCTGACGTCTCCGCGACCGAACCTGGAATTTACATCAATACCAAACATAAGGTTACATATCAAGAACGATGCAAAACCCAAACGAAACTACTAAAGTTCACTAGCTAGGTACAACGTGCACAGGGTCCGCGGAACACACGCGAAATTCGCAAAAACTGCCAAAAATCGCCGATTTGGTCGCCCGGCAAAACTAAAACCCGACTACTCAAAACTCCGCACTCACGCATCCTAAACGTCATAGGAGATGCTAAAAACATCCCCAAGGTATCACAAATAATTCACCAGTTAATTTTAACAAAAACCTAGTAAGCACAAAACTAGCAATTTTGGTGCAAATATCGAAACTTAGCGATACGGTTATCACAATCCAACACAATATCCAACCACACAACTAGTTAGCCACAATCACATAAATTCAACTCATTTATCATGCCTCACAACCCATTTTCATACACAAACCCCTTTCTTGATTTTCATAAAACAACAATTACAAACTAATTTCACACATTAAAATTAACTAAATTAGCATAATTTGAAGACCACATAACAAGCAATCTACAACACTATAATTACAACATATTAGCAAAGATTCAAAACCTATTTTCCATAAACAACCATTACTTGAATTATATAACCTAGCAAATCTTAATCCAAACTATATATGAAAACCTTAAATTAACACTAATTTATAACTCAATTAGCAAGTTAACCTACTAAATTAGGTTAGCAAAACAACTAGATAACAATTAGATTTAATCAACTAAATAATGGTTTCTAAACCCTAATTCAATTCAAACCATTCACTTTAAAAAAAACTAGTATGCAATTAACACTAAAATTAACTCTAAAACAATTTTCAAAGTTCAATTAGCACACTTTAAACTACAATTTAACCATTTGATTTAGAAATTATACCTCAAAAGATCAATCCCTAAGTTGCTAAAACCTCCCTAGATACCATCTTTCTCCAAAATTTGAACCAATTTGGGTTTGAGAAGAGAGGGAATAAGGTTTTGTGTTGAAAAAGTGAAGGATTTGTTGATTTTTATTGAATTTTGTTGCAAATTTTTTAAGAAAATGAGAGAGAAAGAGAAGGAAAATAATGGAAATGGGGGAGGGTGCAGGTCTCGGCCAGGAGAGGTAAGGGGAGGAGTGGGGGAGAGTTATGTGGAATTTTCCAAGATCAAAGCTCTCACATCTCACTAAAAACCCACATGCAAATTACTATATTTAAATCCTACTCCAAACAATTCATTAACATGATTTAAAAGTCAAAAAGAGAGGGATGGGGGCTGCTGCAGCAGTGGTGGGGCCGGCCTAGGGGAGTGGGGGTGAGTGGGAGTGGATACAAAGAGGTTTTATGCAAAAAGACCCCCCACAAGTCCAAAATTGCAAGTTTTAGCTTAAAATTCAATAAATTTCGTTTTCTATAATAAAAATTAGTTAAAAATCAAAATAAAATACTAAAAATTTATGTTACAACTAGATTTTAATTAACATGATTTTAAAGCATAATTTTAGCCCATTTAAATTTGTATTTATCGCTAATTTAATGTATTTTCTTACCGGCTTAAAATAATATTAAAAAATTGAAAAATTAAGGAAAATTTTTAAACGACCAGAATTTCATAAGTAACTCATTAGCTACTAAAAACAAGCAATTACCTATCCATTTTAGGTATAATTAGTCCTAAACTGCAAAATAACAAAAAAGACGGTTTTCGGAAAAATACCGAATTTTCACCGAATTTCAGGAAAACACCAAAACGACTTTTCAAGACGCTACAATCTTCCCCCCTTAAAGAAATTCGGTCCCCGAATCTAAAAAATATAACTACGCGTACCTTCAAAGAGATGGGGATATTTCTTCCTCATCTCGCCCTCGGTCTCCCAGGTAACCTCCTCGCTGCTCGGGCTACGCCAAAGGACCTTGACGGTTGGTATAATCTTCGATCTCAACTTCTTCACCTGCCGATCCAGGATGGCCACCGGCTGCTCTGCAAAAGAAAGGTCGCGCTCTAGCTGGACTGTCGGGTGCTGAATCGCATGCGAAGGGTCGTGAAGGTACTTGCGGAGCATCGAAACATGGAAGACGGAGTGAACATCGGGAAAGCTGGGTGGAAGAGCCAAACGATATGCAACTGTGCCGACACGCTCAAGGATCTCGAAGGGACCTACGAATCTAGGGCTAAGCTTCCCCTTTTGCCCAAAACGCATCACGCCCTTCATCGGAGAGACTTTCAGAAAAACATGGTCGCCAACTGCGGACTCTAATCTGCGACGGCGCCTGTCTGCATACGATTTCTGCCTGCTCTGAGCCGCTCTCATCCGGTCTCGGATCAACTGTATCTTCGCTGTCATCTCCTCAACAAGCTGCGGCCCCAAAATACTGCTCTCGCTGAGCTCTGTCCAACAAACGGGCGATCTGCATCTCCTCCCATACAATGCCTCGAAAGGTGCCATCTGAATAGTATCCTGGAAGCTGTTGTTGTAGGAGAACTCCACTAGCGGTAAATGACGATCCCAGCTACCACCAAAGTCTAAAACGCACGCTCTGAGCATGTCCTCGAGAGTCTGAATGGTCCGCTCTGACTGTCCGTCTGTATGCGGATGAAACGCTATGCTGAAGCTCAAACGAGTGCCCAAAGCCTCCTGAAGTCTCTGCCAAAGTCGGCTGGTGAACTGTGCCTCGATCTGACACGATACAAGTCGGTATGCCGTGTAGTCCCACGATCTCGTCAATATAGAGCTGAGCATACTGAGCGAAGCTGAAAGTGGTCTTCACTGGTAGGAAGTGAGCCGCTTTCGTCAATCTATCCACGATCACCCAGATGGAGTCGTACCCTCGACTGGTCCTGGGTAGACCCACAACGAAGTCCATCGAAATCTGTTCCCATTTCCACTCTGGAATGGGTAACGGCTGTAGCTCTCCTGCGGGCCTCTGGTGCTCGGCCTTGACTTGCTGACAAGTCAGGCATCTCGAAATGAACTCCGCAATGTCCCTCTTCATCCCGTCCCACCAGTAGGTCTCTCTCATATCATGGTACATCTTGGTGGAACCGGGGTGAACACTATACACTGATCGGTGTGCCTCCTCAAGAATGTCGTGCCGCAATCCATCAGCATCTGGTACGCACAGTCTAGATCCATATCGTAAAATCCCCTGATCGTCAACCACGAACTCGGAAAATCTGCCCTGTCCCATCTGTGCCATGATCTCTGAGCAATGGTCGTCACTGCGCTGTGCCTCATATATACGGTCAAGCAACTGTGGGCATGCACGAACATGCGCGAGCTGTCCCCCTGTCTGAGTGAACTCGAACTCAACTCGGCTGTCGCATAACATCTGCCAATCTGCTGACGACTGCCTCTGCACTGCGCGCAAAAAGGATAGACTACCCCCGGGCCTCCTACTCAACGCATCTGCCACCACATTCGCCTTGCCGGGGTGATATAAGATCTCGCAGTCGTAGTCTTTCACCAACTCCCTCCAACGACGCTGTCTGAGGTTCAGGTCTCGCTGCTGAAATATGTACTTTAAGCTCTTGTGATCGGTGAATATCTGACACGACTCGCCGTAAAGGTAATGTCGCCAAATCTTCAGTGCAAAGACCACTGCAGCCATCTCCAAATCATGAGTGGGGTAGTTCTGTTCATGCTTCTTCAACTGCCGAGAAGCATAAGCGATCACCCGGCCATGCTGCATCAATACGCATCCTAATCCCACTCGCGAAGCATCACAGTAGACAACAAATCCGCCTGATCCCGAAGGCAAAGATAATACCGGCGCCGTAGTCAAACAAGTCCGTAGCTGCTGAAAACTGCGCTCGCACTCCTCAGTCCAGACGAAAGGAACTCCCTTCCGGGTCAAAACGGTCAACGGTGCAGCTATACGGGAGAAGTCCTGAACAAAACGCCTGTAGTAGCCCGCCAGGCCTAGAAAACTACGGATCTCAGAACCGATGTAGGTCGGGGCCACTGCTGAACGGCCTCAATTTCTTCGGGTCCACACAAATGCCGTCTCTCGTAACCACGTGACCCAAGAATCCGACGCTGTCCAGCCAGAATGCACACTTGGAGAACTTCGCGAACAGCTGGTGCTCCCTCAGAGTCTGTAACGTAATCCGCAAGTGCTGCTCGTGCTCCTCTCTGCTCCGGGAGTACACCAAGATATCATCGATAAACACGATGATGAACAAGTCAAGATACGGCCTGAATGTACGGTTCATCAAATCCATGAATGCTGCTGGGGCGTTGGTGAGTCCGAACGACATCACCAAAAACTCGTAGTGGCCGTAGCGTGTGCGGAAAGCTGTCCTCGGTATATCCTCCTGTCGAACTCGCAGCTGATGGTATCCTGATCGCAAGTCGATCCTCGAAAAATACCCCGCACCCTGAAGCTGGTCGAACAAATCATCAATGCGCGGCAACGGATATCTGTTCCGAACGGTAACTTTGTTCAGCTGGCGGTAGTCGATACATAAGCGCAAACTTCCATCCTTCTTCTTGACAAACAGGACCGGAGCACTCCACGGAGAAACACTCGGTCGAATTAGCCCCTTATCTAACAAATCCTGCAACTGATCCTTCAGCTCTCGAAGCTCTGCCGGGGCCATCCGATAAGGCGGTATAGAAATAGGCCCCGAGCCGGGAATCAAATCAATGCAGAACTCAACATCGCGCTCAGGCGGTAGCCCAGGTAGCTCATCAGGGAAAACATCAGGGAACTCACAAACTACCGGGACCCGGTCCAACGGAACCTCTGCAGCTCGAGTACCACAAATAAACGCTAAGAATCCCTGACATCCCTTCCGCAAGAGCTGACCAGCGCGAAGAGACGAAATTAAGCTGGGAAGGGTGACACTGCGGTCTCCCCGAGTAACAAGGACTGGCTCTCCCGGAAAGCTAAATCTGACTGCCTTCTCACGGCAGTCCACCGAAGCATAACAAGTGGCTAGCCAATCCAGGCCCAGAAGCACATCAAAGTCCAACATATCGAGGAGTATCAAATCAACTGATGAATCCCTCTCCCCGATACGAACGGAACACAAACGAAATACAAACCGAGCGACAAACGACTCGCCTACCGGAGTAACAACAACAAGCGGATGATCTAACGACGACGACTCACGGCCCAACATCGGTGCAAAGTATGTAGAGACGTACGAATGTGTGGAACCTGGGTCGAATAATACCCGTGCGTCGAAAGAACAAACTGGCAAGGTACCTGTCACAACGGCATTGGATGCCTGCGCATCCTGCGGTGTCAAAGCAAAAACTCGGGCCTGTCCTCCACCGATAGCGGGCTGACCTCGACCTCGGCCTCTGCCTCCTCGTCCTCTCTGAACAGGACCGCCGCGTCCACGGCCTCTCGGTGCACCTAACTGGCGTGGAGCATCGCCTGGGGTAGGAAGTAGGGCTCTCTGAAGAGGGGGTGGTGATGGTGGTAGGGTCATATGCGGAACTGTCGCTGCTCCCTGTCGTCTCACCGGACAGTCTCTGACAAGATGGTGCGGACTCCCGCACCCAAAACACCCTGGCGACGGCTGCTGCCCCTGGGGATAAGAACCATATAACTGTCCCCGCCCAAATCCTCTACCAGGCCTATCTCTCGGAAAGAATCTGGCGCGCTGCCTCTGAGACGGTACATCGGTGCGAATCCTCTTCGGCCCAGAAACGGCCGAAGTCCGTGATATGCGTGCCTCCATCCGCAATGCCGTATCCATAGCAGCTGAATAAGTGTCGTAGTGCTGGGCGCCAATGGCAAGATATAGCTGGGCATCAAGTCCCTATACGAACCTCTTCACCATCTTCTCCTCGGTATCCACCAAATACTGAGCATATCGGGATAACTGTGTAAACTGGATGTCATACTCAGACACCGTCATCCCAGGTGTCTTGACTAAGGCCTCGAAGCTACGAGCTCTGGCGTCATGAACGCTCTCTGGAAGGAAACGGGCTAGAAAGACCGCTGTAAACTCGACCCAAGTCATAGGCGGTAGACCTGCAGCTCGACCTCTCAAGACTGACTCCCACCATGTCTGTGCGAGACCCTCTAGTCGGAAACTCGCAAGCTCTACCCATCGATCATCCGAACATCTCAGCGAACGGCAGACCCTGGCTAAACTGTCAAGGAACGTCTGTGGGTCCTCCGCTGCCTCGGTGCCGGTGAATACTGGAGGTCTCAGCCTCATGAAATCCTGTAGTGAAACCGGGATGGTCACGGTGGTAGTATTAGGAGCAGGTATCATGGTCGTCTGTGATGTAGTAGGTACGTCATCCGGCCTCGTTGTACGACTGGCTGCAACTAGGGATCCTACCATCTGACGTAGCTCCTGCATGCCTCCCATCATCTGTCGCAACTCCTCCATACCAGTCTCGAGCCTATCCATACGGCCTGGGGAAGGTGGATCGGTCTGTCCCTGCGGCGTAGGCATACCACCCTGCTCAGTCCTAGTCTCGGACGAGCCAGCTCGAATCTCGTCTCTGGCGGCAGCCCTCTGTGCCCTCGTAGCCTTCGGCGGCATAGTGGCTGTTACAGGAAAACGGATAGTAAGGACAGTGCAATAGGATCATAGGATACACGGAATTGAAGAAGGAATTTTTCAAGCAAGTATATCCTAAAGTCACTTAGGCGGAGTACCGTATCGTAAGTATGCCGCGGACATACGCACGCTACGTTACCCTGCTTAAGTCACTTACTCCATCTACCAAGGTTCATCCTACACTCACAAAGGTAAAACCTATCGCTCTGATACCAACTTTGTCACGACCCGCAGGGTACGGAACGTGACTGGCACTTATGTTACGAAACGTCTCAAGACATCCGTAAAATAAGTAAGCCAAAGCCCAGAAACCAAAACCAAATAAGCAAAAGAGTGAAGAAAACCCAATCAATTGAAAGCGAGTTTATCAAATAAGTCATGTAAAACACTTTTTAAAAACAATATCAATTTTTCGGAAAATTTCGGCAGAGTCTCCTTTGTAAATACTGGCCCCCAAAATGGGTACAACAAAATATATATGAATCCAACAAAATAGGGCATCCCCAAGCGGGAGCTAGCTCTTCGCCACAAGGCGGTCACAAATCCCACGCAATATAAAACGACAGCATGCAAAATAATCATAATGAAGCATAAGAAAAACAGCATGTCGACTCAAGTGAGCTCGACCCCAAAATACAGCATAAAAGTCCACAAACCTCACAGTCATCTCTAAGTCAATATACAACAATACTGGTAGATACAGTAGATGGAGTGTACTAGATACAAAGAATATACAAGGTGGTACAAAAATAATGATATAACCCACCTAGGAGCAAAACCTCGAGTCCAGGCAAAGGAGGCAAAAGAACAAGTGCGCCCGCCGCTACTGTACTGACGGAGCGGACCTGAAAAAGGCTATGGCACAACGGGGGTGAGTTGCCAACTCGTGAGTAATAAATAACACCTACAAAGGCTATCGTATGCATGCACACAAGCATCCTAGCATCTAAAATACAGGTATGAATGGGTGCACTAGCAGGTGTGTATACAACATCAGTGTACGAATATGTATGCAACATGAATATCTGAGGTCTCAATAGGTATATATAAGAAACATTTATCTCTTTTTGTTTTTGAAACTCTTTTAGAATGCCAGCATAATACTCAAAGAATCGACGAGAACCGGTGTCCAGCAACGACACCTAAAAGCTGTCTCAAATCTCATAAATCCATGTCATAGTGTCTCTGGCCTCAGCCGTCCGGCTGACCCATCTCAAATATCAATATCTCATCATCTAGCGGCCACGGTCGGTATCCTCTGGATATCCGCCGTCCCAAACAGTCACCGGTAGGTAATCCGTCCCCTGCCAGGCTCAACGTCAACACCACATTCCTCTTGCCCCGGGGTACCTTACCGGGCCCACCATGTACCCGTGACGGTTCCTCCACTCCTCGACACGGATTTCCAAAACCACAGCAAACTCATGGTGGACGACACTTACATCACTAGAAAACCGCAATTTACATATTTTAAAAAATATAGTAAGTTTAGAAATTTTGCGGCTTTCCCCCGAAATCCAGAAATATCATAAAATCTTAAGAAATCCTCATAAGTGCATATGTCAATGATAATGAATGCATATGGTATCAATAATCAAGTTGCGATGTGTGATTAATAGATTAGGCATGAACAATTAATATGATGAAGTACATGCACATGAATAGCAATCCTACGGTTTCATTTTAAGGAATTAAAGGCAATAGCACAAGTTTTAGTATCAATTAGTAAAAGGTTTCAATTTAAAGATTATCTAGTGTGGTGGCATGGCAATTACCAGGGTGTGTGTGTAAGCATGAATAGTGCTCGTGCTGCATATAAAAACCCTGGCAATGGTGCAGGTGTCCTATAAAATGGTTTCGTATAGGTATGTCAATATAATGCATGGATGCAGCAAATAATCAAATAAGTATTTCACCCCTAATTACTAACACCACTAAGAATCTTGTAAGTTACTAAAACTATCGGGCGGCTTGCGCCATCCAACGATAGTCCCCCGTAGATGTTACATCTACTCACAGGAATCCCTGGCTAGCTGTGTCCAATCACCGCTTTCCCCTTTCGCGCCGCGTCTGACGTCTCCGCGACCGAACCTGGAATTTACATCAATACCAAATATAAGGTTACATATCAAGAACGACGCAAAACCCAAACGAAACTACTAAAGTTCACTAGCTAGGTACAACGTGCACAGGGTCCGCGGAACACACGCGAAATTCGCAAAAACTGCCAAAAATCGCTGATTTGGTCGCCCGGCAAAACTAAAACCCGACTACTCAAAACTCCGCACTCACGTATCCTAAACGTCATAGGAGATGCTAAAAACATCCCCAAGGTATCACAAATAATTCACCAGTTAATTTTAACAAAAACCTAGTAAGCACAAAACTAGCAATTTTGGTGCAAATATCGAAACTTAGCGATACGGTTATCACAATCCAACACAATATCCAACCACACAACTAGTTAGCCACAATCACATAAATTCAACTCATTTATCATGCCTCACAACCCATTTCCATACACAAACCCCTTTCTTGATTTTCATAAAACAACAATTACAAACTTATTTCACACATTAAAATTAACTAAATTAGCATAATTTGAAGACCACATAACAAGCAATCTACAACACTATAATTACAACACATTAGCAAAGATTCAAAACCTATTTTCCATAAACAACCATTACTTGAATTATATAACCTAGCAAATCTTAATCCAAACTATATATGAAAACCTTAAATTAACACTAATTTATAACTCAATTAGCAAGTTAACCTACTAAATTAGGTTAGCAAAACAACTAGATAACAATTAGATTTAATCAACTAAATAATGGTTTCTAAACCCTAATTCAATTCAAACCATTCACTTTAAAAAAAAACTAGTATGCAATTAACACTAAAATTAACTCTAAAACAATTTTCAAAGTTCAATTAGCACACTTTAAACTACAATTTAACCATTTGATTTAGAAATTATACCTCAAAAGATCAATCCCTAAGTTGCTAAAACCTCCCAAGATACCATCTTTCTCCAAGATTTGAACCAATTTGGGTTTGAGAAGAGAGGGAATAAGGTTTTGTGTTGAAAAAGTGAAGGATTTGTTGATTTTTATTGAATTTTGTTGCAAATTTTTGAAGAAAATGAGAGAGAAAGAGAAGGAAAATAATGGAAATGGGGGAGGGTGCAGGTCTCGACCAGGAGAGGTAAGGGGAGGAGTGGGGGAGAGTTATGTGGAATTTTCCAAGGTCAAAGATCTCACATCTCACTAAAAACCCACATGCAAATTACTATATTTAAATCCTACTCCAAACAATTCATTAACATGATTTAAAAGTCAAAAAGAGAGGGATGGGGGCTGATGCAGCAGTGGTGGGGCCGGCCTAGGGGAGTGGGGGTGAGTGGGAGTGGATACAAAGAGGTTTTATGCAAAAAGACCCCCCACAAGTCCAAAATTGCAAGTTTTAGCTTAAAATTCAATAAATTTCGTTTTCTATAATAAAAATTAGTTAAAAATCAAAATAAAATAGTAAAAATTTATGTTACAACTAGATTTTAATTAACATGATTTTAAAGCTTAATTTTAGCCCATTTAAATTTGTATTTATCGCTAATTTAATGTATTTTCTTACCGGCTTAAAATAATATTAAAAAATTGAAAAATTAGGGAAAATTTTTAAACGACCAGAATTTCATAAGTAACTCATTAGCTACTAAAAACAAGCAATTACCTATCCATTTTAGGTATAATTAGTCCTAAACTGCAAAATAACAAAAAAGACGGTTTTCGGAAAAATACCGAATTTTCACCGAATTTCAGGAAAACACCAAAACGAGTTTTCAAGACGCTACAGAAAGACTAGCCGGGATTAACTACACACTACAAGTTCGCCAATCTTTCAGCCAGGCCAGTGTCGGTACTTTGAGGGAGGTCCCCCGTGCTTTCGCACGAACCTAATTAATGTAAACCTCGTTTTCCCAGAGGCGTAACCCCGTTAACACCTTTCTAGACACCTACTTGATCGGCTAATTGTAATGTGTAAAACTCTCCCAGAAGTAACAATTACTCGCAGTGGGTATCGGGATCCAACTATCTCATAGAAGGTATGCAATCTCATTCCAAATCTCAACACTTGAAATTCCCGATAATTTTGCCCCTAGCGTCCTATGACCTTGACGTAAGCCAACAAACCATAGTGCGCTAGTCAAGTTCAACCCGTCATTTCCTGATTGAATTAAACCCACCCGCACGACCCTTGACGCAGGCCAACAAAGTCGCACGACTACCCTAATCCAATCTGCATCATATGCATAAGAAGATAAATACCAGTTAGCTACCGCACACTACGCCTTGACGCAGGCCAACAAACGTAGCACGAATACTAACTACTACTTATCTGAAATGACGGAGGGCTACGACAGGTTTTTCTGAAAACCTATTGCGTAATGAACTTGATATCGTTGTAGGATCGAATGAATTTTGAAATGGAGTGTTTTTGAGGCTTTTCTAGTTTTGCTAAATGAGTCACTCCCGGTGAAGGGATCGTCGGTCCTTTCCTCGTCGAATGAGGCGTGGGATATATCATATATATCACTGTGCAAAGCAAAAACTCTTAAAAGCAATCAAAAAACAAACCGAGTGTGTAGCATCTGCCAGTTATTGCTAAAGGAGTCACTCCCGGTGAAGGGATCTCGGTCCTTTCCTTATCGAATAAGGTGCAGGATATATCATATATACCGCTGTGCAAAGCAAGAACTGTAGCTACCTGTTTTATTTTTGAAATTCGATTCTACAACATCTTAGGTTTCTTTTTTTTTCATTAATCACATTAATGAAGTCCCATCATTTAAAATACCTAAACATCACAGATAAATACGACGTACACTTATGCCATCCGTATTCGCCTCGATGTCCCCTCGTGCACCGTTAGGTTAGGTTACTAACGGCAGAGCGGGGCAGGGCTAGCGCGGGTGTAAAACATAAGTAACGCCTATATAATATATCATATATACTATATACAGTATTTATCACAGAACATCACATGATCACATCACAGATATCGCAGCAGAAGAAACATATATGAAATATTGGATATACTCGGATGTCCGTGTTTTCAATACGAGCCAGTATAAAACACGGATTCCACGGTCGCGATGAATAGCCAAACCCACACCCCAAGACCCCTACGAGAGCGGTAAGCAACCCTACCAATTCTAGAGTTAGGAGACCCGGAATCGACTCCTCGAGTTGGTCTCCCACTGGACTCCAGAACCCGGTTACTTGTGCCCTCCTCCTTGGGTCTATCCTAGTGCGGAAAAGTAAATAATATACAAAAGGTGACATCTTCCGCAACCTGGAAGTGCCCCAATAAAAGAATATTACATACAAGTTTTTACATGAATGAAAATGAAAAACACTCATCTCACATAAAAAACCCCCGGCTATTCAAACACGACAATCTAATACAACATATCCAGCAACACATAACATCACATGTCATCAATGTAAGTAAACATGCGTATCCCAATTGTCGTTGACATATAGCAACGAAACCGGCGATATCACATATTACACTTACGGTCACAGAAAAGAAAGTGTAAAACTACAACAGTTGGAATCCGCAACCGCTTTAGACATCGCATGCCTAATCAAATGAAATACTTAGACATCGCATGCCTAACAATTATAAACCCCGCATTTTAGTCTCATAATCGAAAACACTTTTCAATATAAAGTCGAGTAATTCAATAAGATTCCCGACATCCTGATCGAATTCTCGTCGCAAACTTTAGCAGGCGGCCGCATGATTGATCGTTTTCTGATGTGTAAAATAAACTTGTAAAGAAATCACAATCAAAAACTTATATTGACCGCAATCAAACTACGGTGTCGGATGTAGTTTGTAGTGAGTGCGGATCGTCCACAGGGATTGCACGATTCATTTATATCTTTGATACGTTTGAAATGAAAAGTTAATCAACAATAAAAGAAAACATGATTCAAGAATGATTTGTATTCAAGTGTCACTATTCTTTATGCAAGAATCAAGAAACTATAAACAATCAAGAATCGGTGTTTCGATAATATTTCCAATCAACAATCTGGAATATAAGAGAGGCTCGTAGGAATCGATAGGATCGATAGACGTGGTGTAATCTAAAGATATCGTGTTCTTGTCCTTCGAAGGATTGATACTAGATCGATGATCATCGACGAGAGTTGGGGCTTTCTCGTGAAACTAGGGTTTCATCCTATAACCCTTGTTCTTTCGTCGATATCATTCCTTTTCTAGCCTCTACCAAATTCAAGAAATGATCGTAACTTCCCAATTTCGATCGATGTCAATCAAGAAAGCATCGAAACGAAATGGGTTGTCGTTTCTTGAACTTGCTAGGGTTTACAAAACTCGTAGGACTCAAGAATCGATTAAAGCTATGTTACATCATCATTCTATTATCCGTCTCGACTCCTCGACGAGCGGAGTTTTATTCACACATCACCACACAGATAATATTCAAGAATTGTAAAGATAACATGATGCGGAATTTAAAGAAAACAAGATAAAAGAATATCACCTTTTATTTAATCAACAATTTCAATACATTCTTTCAAGATCTACAAGAAGAAGAAATCGATCGTTGACTCGGCTTCGCTCGTCTCCGTGGATCGTGGATCTACTTTGATCTCTTGCCCGATTGAAGATCGGCTCGGCTCATAAAAGGATTGAAGGCATCTTGCTTGGCTTGCACTCAAGATCTTGAATTATGGTTGGATTTAGGGTTAGGGTTTCCTACAAGCTCTCTCACTAAACTTGAGGAAGAGGGGATGAAGAAAGAGATTGATTTTTCTAAGCTTTCCCAAGGTTGAATAATTTGGAATAATGAGCCTAGGGTCTTATTTATAGAGTTCCCAAACCCTAGGTTTAGGTTTGAATTAGAACTTTCCCTCCCAAAGTTTGTTGAAGAGTTTCTAGAAGGAGTTTGTTAGGAGTTAGCTTAGGGTTTAAGCTAGGGTTTAGGGAAAGTTCTAGAATGATTAGGCTAGTTTAATGAAACTCAAGTGGTTGCTGATCTGGTAGAAATATCTGGAGTCTTCTGGAAGTTGAAGTGCATTTCTGAACTGTAGGCCATGAAACAGGAGTTGTGGTACAAAATTTGAGAGGTGACGTCATGGGCCCACCGCGGATCCGCCGCATATACCTCATATATGCCGCGCTTCAGCGGCTAATTGATGGCCTTGGGATCTGGGTCTTCTGCAGTGGTCTTGTACTTCTGTTGGGGACCTTGTATGATATATTGATTTGTATTTGCTCCTTCGTATTGATACCAGATTTGCATTTAGTCAGTTTACGAGCAATTGTAATGGTCGAGCAATGTAATGATCGAGCAAGCTTCTCTTTTCCTGCACAGACTTCGAAACACGGGTTGCAAGATATAGAAAATATGCTATGTAATGCAATGCAGTCAATTTCCCTAGAAATGCCGGTTTTAAGGTCTAGTACATGTAATTTGATAATCTGTGATAGATTTGCTAATATGTAGAATACTGATGCCGAACACTTCTATATGTATGCAGATGATAAGGAAATTGCCGGTTAAAATATGCAATATTTTCGACTGATCAAATACCCCCAAACTTAATTTCGATCGTCTCGAGCGAATGTTTTATTAAAAAGAGAAGGAGAAAATAAAGAAAGAGAAAAACTAACTAGCACACTTTCGTAGGCAACACGATTGCACTGAGCACGTGCAACAAGCCTTTAAACCTCTAGGTGTCCCTAGTAGGAGGAGTGTTGTCTCCTGAGGGTTTTCAGCGGATTGCACCCACAAAATCCAATAATAAAAGCAAGATCATGAATATTACATTTAAAGAAAAGAATTGTAAAAGAAAGACTTTGAAAATTAGGGTTTCCAACTAAGCTAGCTTTTCGGTTGTCATGAGCCCTATCTTAATGGTCATGAAAAGATGTCAGAAATCACGTCCTCCCTCAATAAAACATCGTCTTATTCTTCATTCCTATCTTTCTTCCAAAACATCGATCATATAACCCTGCGTGTGTGTAAAGACATCCCTACACCCGGAGAATTCAATTCAAGCTATCATACTCTTGCCCATCAGCCTCAGTATATATATATATATATTTTTTTTTCTCGATGAGCTCACACACTTTTATGCGACCGTTAATACTTCTTGAGGTACTAACCGACCGATTACTCATGTGCTTGCTTATTTGGTGTATTTTCCTAATCTTGCACCACCTTAGGTATAGCAGTGACTCCCAGACCAGTTGGCCTTAGGGCACTAGATGAAGAAGCACCCTCGCTATATATTTTTTTATTCCCTTGGTGATAACAAAACCAGTGTCCATTTTTCTCACCATATTTTTTTTTCATACTTTTGGCTTTAAGACAAGAGCATTTCAAGGTATCCTCTACTATCCCAGGCTTCAAGACGTGTGTAAGTGCGAATAGCAGGGTAGCAACGTTCAAAATGTTTGGCTTCCAGAATAGAAACTATTTTTCAGACTTATTTTTATCCTCAGATTAGTGACGTCCTTCATCTTACTAACCCTTGGGACAACGGCTCATAACTACTTATTACTAGTTCGTATAAGAAAACTTCTAATTTTCTTAGTTTTCTTAAATTTTTCTAATCTTATGGATGTAATTTTTCACTATCTAAACTTTCATTATCTTATTTATATACAAAAAAAATGTAAATATTAAAATTATTTTTATATTTGAAAATTTTTAAATTTTTATGGGTTTTGAAAAATTTTCAATTTTTATAGATTTTTTTAAAAGAAATGTTTTGTGCTTATGCAGATGATATGCAAATGATGCAAAAATAAGCACAAACCTCCCCCAAACTTGTTTTCAACAGTGTCCTCACTGTTGCCGAATGTTATACCTACAAAATTGTAAATCTGGGAGGAATTATTAGTGGGGGCAAAATATATAAGTGAAGAACTTCCCCCAAACTTGTTTTATTTACTCACCTTCATTCAAAAGATGATGCAATGATATACAGGATATGAAGGTGAGACGGAGGAATTTTAATCCAAATAAACTGGCTCTTGTAAGAACAAGAGCTCCTCCGTGGGGTCAGTGGAAAGATACGGCTTTAGTCTATGTCCATTTACTTTGAAAACAGTGCCGTTTTTAACATTTTCAACTTCTACTGCCCCGTGCGGGTATACAGACCGCACAACAAAAGGTCCCTTCCATCGAGATCGGAGCTTACCCGCATGAAGGTGTAATCGTGAATCATAAAGAAGGACTTGTTGACCAGGTAAAAATGTTTTCCTTAAAATGCTTTTATCGTGAAAAACCTTAGTCCTATTCTTTGTGATTACAGCATTATCATAAGCTTCATCGCGGAGTTCGCTTAGCTCGTTGAGTTGCAGCTTCCGAAAGTTACAAGCAAGGTTTAGATCAAAATTTATTTCCTTTATAGCCCACAATGCTTTATGTTCTATCTCGACAGGTAAATGACATGCTTTTCCAAACACTATCCTATATGGAGACATTCCTAGGTCGGTTTTATATGCAGTCCTGAATGCCCAAAGAGCATCCGTCAATTTGGTCGACCAGTCTTTTCTATTTTTAGCAACATTTTTCTCCAGGATAAGTTTGATTTGTCTGTTTGAGATTTCAGCCTGCCCGCTTGTTTGGGGGTGATAGGGTGTAGAAAGACGGTGGTTGATTGAGTATTTTCGCATCAGAGTCTCGAAAGACCTGTTGCAGAAATGTGTCCCATTATCGCTAATGATAGCGCGTGGGTGTCCAAATCGCGAAAAGATATTCTCTTTCAAGAACTTAATGACAACTTTCCTGTCATTAGTGCGACATGGAATGGCTTCTACCCACTTTGAGACATAATCAACCGCCAGCAATATATACAGATTCCCAAAGGAGTTGGGAAAAGGACCCATAAAATCTATGCCCCAAACATCAAACATTTCAACAACCAGAATGGGTTGCTGAGGCATTTCATTCCTCTGGGATATTCTACCCGTATACTGACATTGTGTACAGGTTTTGCAATACTCAAATGCGTCCTTGAATAAGGTCGGCCAATAAAATCCACATTGCAAAACCTTTTCCGCTGTCTTTCTAGGACCAAAGTGACCCCCACAAGCCTGATCATGACAGAATGAAAGAACACTCTTGAACTCTTCATTTGGGACACACCGGCGAATGATCTGATCAGGACAATATTTAAACAAATAGGGTTCGTCCCAATAAAAGTGTTTTACTTGGGATAGAAAACGGTATTTGTCCTGTTTTGACCAATCGCTCGGTATAAGTCCCGTGGCATGATAGTTCACAATATCCCTGAACCATGGTTCAGCGGATATGCTCAAGAGTTGTTCATCAGGGAATGAATCATTGATCGGCAGGGTCACAGGGGAAGAAACGATGCGTGAAAGGTGGTCAGCTACTATGTTTTCACATCCTTTCTTATCTTTGATAACAAGATCAAATTCTTGTAAAAGAAGAATCCAACGTATTAGTCGACCTTTTGCATCTTTCTTCGCCAGAAGATGTTTTAAAGCGGAATGGTCAGTATACACAACTATAGATGAGCCGATTAAGTAAGGCCTGAATTTTTCTAAAGCAAATACAACCGCTAAAAGCTCTTTCTCGGTGGTTGTATAATTGATTTGCGCATCATTCAGGGTCTTACTAGCATAGTAAATCACGTGTGGCATCTTATCAATGTGCTGTCCTAAGACTGCACCTACTGCAAAATCAGATGCGTCACACATCAGCTCAAAGGGGTAGTCCCAATTTGGTGATGATAAAACGGGGGCTGAAGTGAGTGAGTGTTTAAGTGAGTCGAAAGCTGTCTCGCAATCCGAGTCAAAATGAAAGGTCGTATCCTTGGCCAGGAGTAGTGTTAAAGGTCTAGCAATTTTGCTAAAGTCCTTAATGAATCTCCTATAAAAGCCCGCATGGCCAAGGAAAGAGCGAATATCTTTGACGCTTTTGGGATGAGGCAGGTTTTGAATGACATCTACTTTAGCTCTGTCAACCTCAATGCCTTTCTGTGAAATGACATGTCCAAGGACTATCCTTCTTGGACCATAAAATGGCATTTTTCCCAGTTCAAAGTCAAGTTCTTCTCTTTGCAACGAGTAAGAACAGCGTCAAGATTCGCTAGGCAATCAGAAAAAGAGTCTCCAAAAATCGAGAAGTCGTCCATAAAGATCTCCAAAAAATTCTCTACCATATCAGAGAATATCCCCATCATACACCGCTGAAAGGTAGCGGGAGCATTGCATAACCCAAAGGGCATGCGACTGTAAGCAAAGGTACCAAAAGGAAAAGTAAAAGTGGTTTTATCTTGATCCTTTTTGGCGATGGGGACCTGATTGTAGCCTGAGTATCCGTCCATAAAACAATAAAACTCTCGTCCCGCTAAGCGTTCCAGCATTTGATCAATAAATGGTAGAGGAAAATGATCTTTCCTTGTAGCAGCGTTGAGTTTTCTATAATCGATGCATACACGCCACCCAGTTTGGGTGCGTGTCTGAATCAACTCATTCGCCTCATTTGTGATAACTGTGATGCCGGATTTCTTAGGAACGACATGTATAGGACTTACCCACTGGCTATCGGAGATGGGGTATATAATACCACTATCTAAGCATTTGACGATCTCTTTCATGACAGCTTCCTTCATGACGGGATTCAACCGTCTCTGTGGTTCTCGGGTCGGTCTGGCATCATCCATCACATGTATATGATGTTCAACTATCAAGGGACTAATCCCTTTGATGTCTGCCATACTCCAACCAAACGCCTCTTTGTTAGATCTCAATACCGATAAAAGGGCATTCTCTTGCTCTGATGCAAGAGAAGCGGAAATGATAACCGGTAATGACTCGTTCTCACCAAGATATGCATATTTCAGGTGAGAAGGTAAAATTTTGAGATCTAACTCAGGCGGAGAAATGATAGAAGGAAGGGTCATAGATTGATTTTTGGATCTACAAAGAAGCTCAGAGCCTGTGAAAGATACAGACTCGGGTGGAGAAAAGTCAGAAGTGCAGGACTCATGTGTAGCTAAAGTGTCCTCACTAAGATCTTGTGCAAAGTCAAACAGAGATGTGTAAATGTCGTCGAGATCAGTAAAGCAAAGATCCTCAGCTCCACAACTGTCGGGAGCGATCTCATGGACAGAGCACACATCTAAAATATGAGCAGAGGGTTCTGATGGCTGACTTCCAACTTTATAGATATTTAGTTCAATGGTCATATTTCCAAATGATAAGTTCATTGAACCATTTCTACAGTTTATAACAGCGTTGGAAGTGGCAAGGAAAGGACGACCTAGAATCACCGGAATTTGGCCCCGGGGGTTTGCTACAGGATGTGTGTCGAGCACAATGAAGTCTACAGGGAAAACAAATTCCCCGACCTTTATCAATACATCCTCTAATTCACCCCTTGGTTTGGTGATAGATCGGTCTGCCATCTGGAGAGTGCAATGAGCAGGTTTTAGCTCTCCAATCCCTAATTGCTCATAAACAGAATAAGGTAACAGGTTAACACTTGCGCCAAGGTCTAAAAGAGCACGATTTATGTTTTTACCCCCAATCGAAATCGAAATTGTAGGACAACCTGGGTCCTTTCTTTTCTTTGGAAGCTGGGGTATAAAAGCAGTGCTGATGTTATTAGACATAAAGACCTTCTTCGGCACTTGGGTCTTCCTCTTCCTAGTGCACAAGTCCTTAAGAATCTTCGCATAAGCGGGGACTTGCTGAATCGCATCTAGGAGAGGGATATTGATGTTAACCTGTTTGAACATCTCTAAAATTTTCTCCATATGAGGACTCGTTCTATTAGCCCTTAACCGGTTCGGGTAAGGAGCTTTCGCAATAAGCGCGGGGTCCATCATAGGAGAAGGAAAGGGGGGTAGACGAGGTCCCAAAGGAGGTGTGGGGACCGTCTGTGGAGAACTATAAGGGTTGGGTGAAGGTGTCGAGCCTAGAGGGAAATGGAGAATAGGCTCGTGCGAAGGTGGTTTGGTAGACGAAGAAGGATCAGAAGGTGAAGTGTGTGTGTGTGGAAAAGACTCAGCCGGGGTGTTGATATGATTTTCAGTATTATCAATCTCTTCCCCGACATGATTGTTCAGCACTCTTCCCGATCTCAACGTTGTAATGGCATTTACATTGTAATGCCCAGGATTCTGTAGGGGTTGAGAGGGAAGTTTCCCTTTTTCTCTCGCACTCATTTCGGCTTTTAGGCGTGCGATTTCAGCTTCCATCGATTTGATACTCTCAGCTTGGGACGCTGAGTTTTTCTTTATCTCATTGACGGAAGATCTAACCTCAGTCGAAACATCCATGAAATTTGATAAAAGTGATTTCATGGTTTGAGTGAATTGAGAGAAATCGTCAGCACAGGGCTGCATAGGATTAGACTGTGCAGGAGTGTTGCCCTGATTTTGGAAATTTTGTGACTGATAGGGGTGCTGAGTGAGTTGAAGGGGTTGCTGTTGTGGTGGAGGAAGAGCCCTTTGAAAATTATTCGTGTTTGGAACCGTGTTTTGAGATTGGTTTTGGTTCCAAGAAAAATTCGGGTGGTTCCTCCAACCCTGATTGTACGTGGAAGAATATGGATCGTTTCGAGGTCTTTGAAATGCGGCATTAGAATGCTCGTGACCTTGAAACGCAGAGTTTAATGGACATTCTTCCGTTAAATGTGACGGATCAGAACAGCACCCACAAACAGTTTTGGGGAGCGACATTGGGTTTAGGGAGGCTGCTGCAAATTTGTGTTCCATAGCGTCGAGCTTCTTTTGCATTGCTGCCATTTCAGCTCGAACACCTATGGACACATCTATTTGGTGTACGCCACCCCTATTCAATGGTTGGGTTCCACTCTCCCAAATTAGTGATTTTTCAGCGAACTCTTCTAAGTATCGCCAGGCTTCCCCATCATCCTTGGTCATAAATGTACCTTGACACATGTTTTCAAGGCTCTGTTTAGTGCTAGGGTTACTGCCCTCATATATGATTCGGCAAAGCTCCCATCTCGGGATGCCGTGATGAGGACATTGAACCAATAGATCCTTGAAACGTTCAAAGTATTTTGAAAATGGTTCGGCAGGAAGCTGGGCAAATTGGTTCAGTTCGCTACGGATTCGAGCCGTCTTTTGGATTAGGTAAAATTTCTTAAGGAATGCAGCGACGAATTCTTCCCAATTCGTAATAGAGTGTGCGGTAGTGTTATATAGCCACTTCTCGGCTATATCGCACAAAGTAAATGGAAGAAGTCGTAGACGCATAGCATCCACTGAAAGTTGTGACGTACCCATCATTGCGCATACGTTTTCAAATTTGGTAATGAAAACGTAAGCGTCCTCGGTCTCGAGTCCGTGGTATTTGGGTAAAAGATTGATATACTGGGGCTTAATCTCGAAGTTATCCCCATTGGTTGGTGGTGTGGATAAGCAGGTCGAAAGAGGACCTCTATGTGGATAGCATCTTTCCTGGAGAGAAATGTGGGGTGGATTCTGCGCACCAACGGACGGTGGCAGATTAGGGTTAAAGAAGTTTGATGGATTCGGATCCATCGATGTGGGTGTGGTAGTGGGTAAAGAAAAGGTAAATGGAGAATTATCGACTTCGGAGTCGATAAAAGGTACGCGGACTAAACGGGCACTAGAATCCCGTGTCCAGCCTATCTTGCACTAAAAAGGGTTAGTACAAGTGGCAGCGTTGACTTATAATTAGGGGTAATGAATGAATGCGGTGCTTGCTTTGAAAAAGGGACGGATTTTGAAAAAATGATGCGACAAAACAAATGCAGCACACAAACCCTAGAATCTAGTGGTCACCTAGGTCCGGCTCTAGACCGCTCCTAACTGCCAAAAGACAAGTCGCAGGATAGAATCCTCCACTGCCTCTTTGTCCCCCTGTGGCCGGATAAGTGCCAGGTAAGTGGGAAGGAACCACCACTACAGTGGACCTAATTAATAACCACTAGCCTTAGACACACTCGCCTTAGGCACCACAAGAAAACGCGGATAAGCAATGAATTACCCACGGCCTTCTCTTGTCCTATTGAGCGCGACAGTCCTTAGAGTCTTCTCTAGATTTCTTTTAATTAATGGGGGTAATGCGGATGCAAGTTTTGCGATTTTCGGGGCCTAGGAAGGGTAATGAAATCCCCACCTAATTTGGATTTGGCCGTGCCCCTTAAATTTCCGTATTAGAATGCAAACAACCAAGAAATTAAAAATCACACACAATTTTAATTTTGCTTTTGCGCGCTGCGATTATTTACAAAGAATCCTGCAGCAAAGGGTTAATTGGAGCTAAAAAGGGAGAGAGGAGAGAGCAAGAAAGTACCTGCACTGAAAATTTTTCAGAGAACCCCCTAGGAGGCCGCGGATCAGCCGCAAGAATACCCTATATGCCGCGGAAACGCGCTTCCACAGTGAGATCACTGTACAAGATTTCTTCAGGGAGCTTCTGTTAACTCCCTCAGCTCTCTGGTATATCCCAAATAATTTTCCAGACTCCCAGTAAGCTCCAGATCACCTTGCAATCAATTCACAACACATGTATAAGAGTTTGTACGAATTTTGATTTCAAGAAGTAAAATGTAATAATTCTTTCACTTCAAACTAAAAAATGTAAATGAATTAGCGCGATCCCCGGCAACGGCGCCATTTTGATTGATCGTTTTCTGATGTGTAAAATAAACTTGTAAAGAAATCACAATCAAAAACTTATATTGACCGCAATCAAACTACGGTGTCGGATGTAGTTTGTAGTGAGTGCGGATCGTCCACAGGGATTGCACGATTCATTTATATCTTTGATACGTTTGAAATGAAAAGTTAATCAACAATAAAAGAAAACATGATTCATGAATGATTTGTATTCAAGTGTCACTATTCTTTATGCAAGAATCAAGAAACTATAAACAATCAAGAATCGGTGTTTCGATAATATTTCCAATCAACAATCAAGAATATAAGAGAGGCTCGTAGGAATCGATAGGATCGATAGACGTGGTGTAATCTAAAGATATCGTGTTCTTGTCCTTCGAAGGATTGATACTAGATCGATGATCATCGACGAGAGTTGGGGCTTTCTCGTGAAACTAGGGTTTCATCCTATAACCCTTGTTCTTTCGTCGATATCATTCCTTTTCTAGCCTCTACCAAATTCAAGAAATGATCGTAACTCCCCAATTTCGATCGATGTCAATCAAGAAAGCATCGAAACGAAATGGGTTGTCGTTTCTTGAACTTGCTAGGGTTTACAAAACTCGTAGGACTCAAGAATCGATTAAAGCTATGTTACATCATCATTCTATTATCCGTCTCGACTCCTCGACGAGCGGAGTTTTATTCACACATCACCACACAGATAATATTCAAGAATTGTAAAGATAACATGATGCGGAATTTAAAGAAAACAAGATAAAAGAATATCACCTTTTATTTAATCAACAATTTCAATACATTCTTTCAAGATATACAAGAAGAAGAAATCGATCGTTGACTCGGCTTCGCTTGTCTCCGTGGATCGTGGATCTACTTTGATCTCTTGCCCGATTGAAGATCGGCTCGGCTCATAAAAGGGTTGAAGGCATCTTGCTTGGCTTGCACTCAAGATCTTGAATTGTGGTTGGATTTAGGGTTAGGGTTTCCTACAAGCTCTCTCACTAAACTTGAGGAAGAGGGGATGAAGAAAGAGATTGATTTTTCTAAGCTTTCCCAAGGTTGAATAATTTGGAATAATGAGCCTAGGGTCTTATTTATAGAGTTCCCAAACCCTAGGTTTAGGTTTGAATTAGAACTTTCCCTCCCAAAGTTTGTTGAAGAGTTTCTAGAAGGAGTTTGTTAGGAGTTAGCTTAGGGTTTAAGCTAGGGTTTAGGGAAAGTTCTAGAATGATTAGGCTAGTTTAATGAAACTCAAGTGGTTGCTGATCTGGTAGAAATATCTGGAGTCATCTGGAAGTTGAAGTGCATTTCTGAACTGTAGGCCATGAAACAGGAGTTGTGGTACAAAATTTGAGAGGTGACGTCATGGGCCCACCGCGGATCCGCCGCATATACCTCATATATGCCGCGCTTCAGCGGCTAATTGATGGCCTTGGGATCTGGGTCTTCTGCAGTGGTCTTGTACTTCTGTTGGGGACCTTGTATGATATATTGATTTGTATTTGCTCCTTCGTATTGATACCAGATTTGCATTTAGTCAGTTTACGAGCAATTGTAATGGTCGAGCAATGTAATGATCGAGCAAGCTTCTCTTTTCCTGCACAGACTTCGAAACACGGGTTGCAAGATATAGAAAATATGCTATGTAATGCAATGCAGTCAATTTCCCTAGAAATGCCGGTTTTAAGGTCTAGTACATGTAATTTGATAATCTGTGATAGATTTGCTAATATGTAGAATACTGATGCCGAACACTTCTATATGTATGCAGATGATAAGGAAATTGCCGGTTAAAATATGCAATATTTTCGACTGATCACCGCACCCCCGACGCCGTCGACGAAGTGCACCAAGGCGGAACACCGCTGCCGCGAGCACCCGAACGGATGCTTTCGGCGACGGGGTTCTCCTACAGTCACTTGGTCGGGGCTATGGAGCGAGGATGTCTATTAAGTTTATCGGCGAATATTCGCGTACGCTACGTGATTGCGACGGACTTTTGATCGCATCAAAATTCTGTGGCAACCGATCAAGTGAGACTAAAGTGCTATGTTTATAACATTCATTCAGTTATCTCATAACAACTTGTGAATTCCAAATATTGTATCACATTCCGAATAAGATAGAAAATGTTAAACTTTCCGATCGAACAATCGAACACCCAAGTTTTCCCGAAACGGCTCAACACTCGAAATAAGTTCAAAGACATTCACTTCATGCCTCAGTACCAACGGTCCAGCCGTAGAAGGGTCAAGCCAACGCCGTACTGTCCCAAACCCGATGGTTCAAAGGGCAGTTCAAGACGGTCACATAATCGAGTTAAGGTTTGTTGTCTTCTAGAGGGACCATCACGTTACTTGCACTACTTAGAACGTCGTTAAACTACGGAAAAGTCCAACACTTGGAAATTTACCGGCAAGGGAAAAGTTGGGTATTTATATCTAGTCGAACTTTTTAACATATTCAAAAATTATCCGGAATCCACATAGACAAAATCTGATAATCCGATCGAATCATCGAATCCCCAAAACAACCCCAGAAAATTCCACTCTTGAATAAATATTAAAAATTCCTATAAAACTCGGCATTTAAATAAAGAAGTTACTGTGCAAAAATGGTTGACTGAAGAGACTAAATGAGCGCGGAACCGCCGCAATAGGCGGCTAATGCCGCGGTTCCGCCGCGCTTTAGACAGATCATTAGGTAATTTTTGCACCGTAATTCTTAGAATTTCCTGCTGAATTTTTTAAGCATTTTTAATTTGGAAAAAACCCAGTTTTTGAAAAAAGTCCAGAGAGCGTGAAATTTTAGGGTTTCGGGTTCGTTCGGGTTTCAAACTTCGTCTACGCATCGCCTAAGGCTCTAGCCAGGCTCTGATACCACTGTAGGGTTCCTTGGCACTCTAATGAGGTCTCACAAGGCATCAACCATGCCAATTTTAAATTTTACAAGTGCCAAGAAACCCTAATACGGATCGTTAACTAGAATTTTAGACGAAACAAAAGCGAATAGTTAACAACTTAACTAAAAGAACGGAAATACAACCTTTGTAGATCCGGTTCTCCACCTCCATAGCTCCACGATAATGTCCCTCCGCTGTCCAAATCGGATCCCGGACTCTGGCATCGGCTTCATCGGAAAAATGGGCGGGCTTGGTCGTCGGCTTCGATGCCGAAGATGATCTACGTCGAGGCATCACTAGATCAAGCTCCCACTTCACCAAGTCATGAAACTTGTGAAGAAAACACCTTATACCACTTGGCAAGAGGTAGAGGATGAAGAAATAGGAAGTGGGTTCACTTTAGAATTGGATTTCTCACTTGATTTCATCAAATCACCATTGATGAAGCAAGCTTTTCTTCTTGTGTAGAAGAAGAAGAAGAAGATGATAATATTATGATAAGTTATTTGAATAGAAAAGAATAATAAACCTTATCATAATATAACCATGGTCAAGTATAGAGAATGAATCATGGTTGAGTGGAATGGTTAGGGTTAAGCATGAGACAAAATGGTCTCTTGGTCAAAGCTTCATGAAGCTTCAAGATGCAAACAAAGAAAGCCACCATTTTCTCTTTATGCCATTTATTTTCCAAAAAGCATAAATAAATAAATAAATGAATAAGAAAACAAAACCCTAACCATTCATATAACCATGGTTTAATCTTTACACAAATCCAAGTTAGCATGCATCATCAAACATGATACAAACTTGTGCACAAAAATATATCACATATACAATGTGCACAAACAAGTGAGAAAAACCATTTAAAATGAACCAATACTAGTTAATGCAAAGTAATATATCAAATATATAATTATGCATTAAATTATTAAATCAACACTTGATTTAACGATCCGGTCATATCGCATATAACCGACTAATATGCAATGTATCGACTTATCGAATCAATCCTTGATTCGATAACTAGGTTATATCGCATACAACCATTCGATACATTCATCGCGAGAATAGAATACGGTATCACATACACGCATTATTCTCGGTCCCTCACATATCTCATATGCGCTCCTATTTCGTTTCGCTTGAGCCAGGAAACCTCTATGTAGGACTCTAAAGACTCGTCAATACGCCGGCAGCAGGTGATGATCATATCAAACACCCACAAGCCGCAAGCGGTCTGCTAAACGTAACGGCCACCCGGGTATTGAGCGATCAGAAGATCGACGAGCAAGCCCGCTCACACTCCTGTGAATCCAACCAGTAACACTTACCGTACAGTCTGGTCTCGTCGTCTGATATGTCGCATATCTCGCCTAGGGATGGTAAACGTCAGACCCCAATAGCTCGATAAGTCGTGTCGATATGAGGTCTATAACAATTCGAGAAACTACTGGTAACACTTACCAGTAAATCTCAGCAACCCTGGCCAGGGATTTCTGGTTATAGCCAATCGAACACAGCGCAACATCAACTCCCTATACCGGGAGAGACGAATCCCCTCCTATCGCTCATTGCCTCCATGTGATTCGGGACTGTACCCAAAAGCCACCGTTTTGCATGCCCTCTTGGACGTGGTAAGGTGGAAATCAAAGCACAGTGGGAATCACACAAGATTCTATGACGATCTCGGGTCAACAGACTACTCTGCACCAGTGTCACCAGAGAACTGCCATCTGACGTAAGGTATAATACCATCTGGGAGTTCTCGGCGAGTCCGTCCAGTGTACCCAGTCTCTACTGAGCACCCGTATATCATCTCTGATGTCAAACACCAATGGATATGGGATCATCCATCGCCCATCTGTATGGCTCGAGAAGGTATACGCTAGTCTACTCTGGTATATCGATGCCCTGTCTCGATACACCCATGACTAGGGACCTTGAAGGATGTACTTATGGACTACCATGTCCCCACTAGTATGATCCGCATCATAGTCCAGGTAGTCAAGCACACATCCTAAGGGCTTTACCAACATGTAACAGAGAGACAATGAGTATACACGTTAAGGTAAAGAGTAACCAGATAGCATACTATCATGTCGAGCAAGAAAGTCCTCCCTATGTAAGTCCCAGCATCCACTACAATATACATCCAATATACAGTAATGGCCTCTACGGCATACATATAACTAACAGGACTCGCCGAGAACTCCCAGACGGTATTATACCTCACGTCAGATGGCAGTTCTCTGGTGACACTTGTGCAGGTTAGTCTGTAGACCCGAGATCGTCATAGATTCTTGTGTGATTCCCACTGTGCTTTGATTTCCACCTTACCACGTCCATGAGGGCGTGCAAAACGGTGGTTTTTGGGTACAGTCCCGAGTCACATGGAGGCAATGAGCGATAGGAGGGGTTTCGTCTCTCCCGGTATTGGGGGTTGATGTTGCGCTGTGCTCGATTGGCCGTAACAGAGAAGTCCCTGGCCAGGGTTGATATAGAGATTTACTAGTAAGTGTTACCAGTAGTTTCTCGACCCATTATGAGCCTCACATCGGCACGACTTATCGGTTATTGGGGTCTGACGTTTACCACCCCTAGACTTGATATGCGACATATCAGACGAGGAGACCGGACTGTACGGAAAGTGTTACCGGCAGGTTTTTACAGGAGTTGGAGCGGGCTTGCTTGCTGATTTTCTGATCGCTCAATACCCGGGTAGCCGTTACGTCCAGCTAGTACCGCTGACGGCTTGTGGGTGCGTGATGTCATCGTCACCTACTGCCGGCGTATTGACGAGTCTTTAGGGTCCTACACAGAGGTTTTACTGGCTCAGGCAAAACGAAATAGGAGCGCATATGTGATATGTGCAAGACCGAGAACAATGCGTGTATGTGATACCGTATTATATTCTCGCGGCTTTCTGTATCAATCGGTTATATATGATATAGCCGGGTTATCGAATCAAGTGTTGATTCGATAAGACGATACATTGGATGTTAGTCGGTTATATGTGATATGACCAGATTATTAAGTCAAGTGTTGATTTAATAATTTATTGTATAATTGTATATTTGATATACTAGTTTACATTAACTAACACATGTTCACTTAGGGTTTTTTCTCACATGTACACACTTTACTATATATTTGATATATATTCAAATGTGTTATATTTTTTGTATCATGGTTGATGATACATCATCCTTGGGTGTGTAAGACATACACCATTCTATGTATTATGATGGGTTATGATTATTTAAGATAATTACAAAATTAGTGGAGTTTTGGAATAAGCATGAAGCTTGTATAAGCTTACTTTGCTTTGACAAAGTCTACTAGCTTTGTCTTTACCTTAGATTCCTTTTAACCTAACCATCACACTTAGCCATGGTAATGTCTCTACATGAGTTAGTATATGATACTCACTCATCATGGTTAGCACACTCACTTGATCATTATCCTCATTATTTTCTTTTGTTCATCTTCTTCTTCATTGAGCAAGAGAAAAATGTTGCTAGGGTTTTGAAAAAATAGTGAAACTTTGTAAGAAATAAAATTCCAAAGAGAACCCACTTCCTATTTCTCCATCCTCTACTAGATTAGCACTTTAGTTTAGGGTGTTTACTTCACTAATTCTCTAGTTAGTGAAGTAGTAGCTTGAGTCGGAATTCCCTCGACGTAGATCATCTTCAGCCTCGGAGACTTCAAGCAAGGTCGCATCTTTCGTCTCGTGAAGCCATGCAAGAGCCCGGGAGAACTTTGATCGCAGCGAAGGGACTACGACAAGGAGCTCTAGAAGTGAAGGACCGATCTACAAAGGTTGTATTTCGCATACCCTCGGCCATAAAGTTGTTTACTTGCTATTTTCTTCGCCTAATCTCTAGTATACGATCTAGCTTAGGGTTGTTCGGCACATAAAAATTTAATTTTGGCATGGTCGATACCGTGTGGAGCCTTGTTAGTGTGCCTAGTAACCCTACAGTGGTATCAGAGCCTAGCTAGAACATTAGGCGATGTGTTAACGAAGTTAAAACCCCGATCGAACCCGGAAACTACACTTTAAACCCCTCTCTGTACATTTTTTAAAACCTGGGATTTTTATGAATTAAAAATGCTTAAAAAATCAGCAGGCTATTATAAGGAACACTGTGCAAAACGACAAAGATTGGCGCCCAAAGCGCCGCGGAACCGCGGCACGAGCATGGCTTCTGCGGCGGTTCCGCGGCCATAAGGTGACGTCACCCTTGTCATTTTGCGCAGTAAAGTTCCTATTTAATTTACTGATATTTTCTGGGTATTTTTATCTGACTCAAGTGTTGAGTATTTTGGGGTTTATTTTGTAATCGTCGATTCGATCGGAGAATTTAATTTTGTTATTTTATTCCGGATAATTTAGAAAGTATTAAAATGTTCGAATGGATATCATTAACTCAATTTTTCCCGGCACGAAAAACATTCAAGTGTTGAATTTTTCTCGGGTTTAAATCTTTCGGAAAAACGTGCATGTGATGCGATGGACCCTCTAGAAGACAACAATCCTTAACTAGATTATGTGACCGTCTTGAACTGCCCTTTGAACCTTAGGGTTTGGGGCAGTACGGCGTGTCACATATGAGGCGTTGGCTTGACCCTTCTACGGCTGGACCGTTACTACTGTGACGTATTCTGGAATGTTTGAACTCCGCTCAAGTGTTGAGCTATTTTTGGAAATCTTGAGTATTTGATTATTCGATCGGAAAGTTTAATACTGTCTATTTATCTGGAATGTGATACAATATGTGGAATTCATACAGTTAGGCATGAAATGCGAAATATGTGATATTTCGGATTTACGATGTCTAAAGAGATTGTGGATTCCAAATGTTGTAGTTTTACACTTTCTTTTCTGTGACCGTAAGTGTAATATGTGATATCGTCGGTTTTGTTGCTATATGTCAACGACAATTGGGACGCGCATATTTACTTACGTTGATGACATGTGATGTTCTGTGTTGCTGGATATGTTATATTGGATCGTCGCGTTATTGAATAGCCGGGGTTTTTTTATGTGAGATGAGAGTTTTTATTTTCATTCATGTAAATTTAAATGTATGTAATATTCTTTTATTGGGGCACTTCCGGGATGAGGTTGATGTCACCTTTTGTATATTATTTACTTTTCCGCACTAGGATAGACCTAAGGAGGAGAGCACAAGTAACCGGGTTCTGGAGTCCAGTAGGAGACCAACTCGAGGAGTCGAGTCCGGGTCTCCTAACTCTAGAATTGGTAGGGTTGCTTGCCGCTCTCGTAGGGGTCTAGGGGTGTGGGTTTTGCTATTCATCGTGACCGTGGAATCCGTGTTTTATAGAGGCTCAAAATAAAACACGGACGTCCTAGTATATCCAATGTTTCATATGTTTCTTCTGCTGCGATATCTGTGATGTGATCATGTGATGTGCTGTGATAGATACTGTATATAGTATATATGATATATTATATAGGCGTTACTTATGTTTTACACCCGCGCTAGCCCTGCCCCGCTCTGCCGTTAGTTACCTAACCTAACGGTGCACGAGGGGACATCGAGGCGAATGCGGATGGCATAAGTGTACGTCGTATTTATCTGTGATGTTTAGGTGACTTAAATGATGGGACTTCATTAATGTGATTAATGAAACAAAAGAAACCTAAAAGATGTTGTAGAATCAAATTTTTCAAAAAGGGTAGCTACAGTTTTGCTTTGCATAGCGATATATATGATATATCCCGCACCTTATTCGATGAGGAAAGAGCCGAGATCCCTTCACCGGGAGTGACCTCTTTAGCAAAACTGGCAGATGCTACAACACTCGGTTTGCTTTTGATTGCTTTTGGAGTTTTGCTTTGCATAGTGATGTATATGATATATCCTGCACCTTATTTCATAAGGAGAGAGCCGAGATCCCTTCACCGGGAGTGACCTCTTTAGCAAAACTAATAAAAGCCTCAAAATCATTCCATTTCAAAATTTACATGATTCTACAACGATATCAAGTTTATTACGCAATAGGTTTTTAGAAAAACCTGTCGTAGCCCTCCGTCATTTCAGATAGGAACTGTTTAGTATTCGTGCTGCGTTTGTTGGCCTTTGTCAAGGCGTAGTGTGCGGTAGCTAAATGGTGCTTATCTGTCTATGCATATGATGCAGATTGTTTTGGGGCAGTCATACGACCTTGTTGGCCTTTGTCAAGGGTCGTGCAGGTGGGTTTGATCCAATCAAGAAATGACGGGTTGAGCTTGACTAGCATCCTATGATTTGTTGGCCTTTGTCAAGGTCATAGGGGTTAGGGGCAAAATATTATCGGGAATTTCAAGTGTTGAAATTTGCAATGAGATTGCATACCTTCTATGAGATAGTTGGATCCCGTTACCCACTGCGAGTAATTGTTACTCCCGGGAGAGTTTTACATAGGACAATTAGCCGATCAAGTAGGTGTCTAGAAAGGTGTTAACGGGGTTATGCCTCTGGGAAAACGAGGTTTAGTTTAATTAGGTCCGTGCGAAAGCACGGGGAACCTCCCTCAAAGTACCGACACTGGCCTGGCTGAAAGATTGGCGAAGTTGTAGGGTGTAATTAATCCCGGCTAGTCTTTCCTTTTAGGGTTTGAAGGAAGATTTGATAAAAACAGTGGGAGCCGTCCTGATTAGATAAAATAATAACCAATCTGATCTTGATAATAATATGGATGTATTGACCGAACCCGCATGTTATACTGTGCTGGGGAACGTTGGTTCCGTTCATTCTTATAAGAGTTATAAGACTGAACAGGATATAGGGGAATACCAGGATTCCCATGCCACCCGAATGAAGAAAGTACATGTTGATGCATTTTCTTCGGGTGTGTTCGTTACAGAGAACTGTTTCTCCATTTGCTCTACGTCCTGGGTATTGGATACCGGGTCAGGATCCCATATATGTAATCAGTTATATGGGCTTAGGAAAGGTAGAGAACTTGGAGAAGGTGATAAAGACATAAGGGTTGGAAATGGTGTAATTGTTGCCGCTAAAACCGTCGGAGAATATCACCTTGTATTGCCAACTGGTAATACATTGATTCTGAACGAATTCTATTGTAGGGTTGCTAGGCACGCGCACAAGGGTCTACGAGGCATCAACCATGCCCGATTAAAAATTTAGCCGTGCCGAACAACCCGAATACGGAACTTTAAACTAGAGATTAGGCGAAAACTAACATGCTAAACATTTTAACACTAAGTGAGATGGATTACAACCTTTGTAGATCCGGTCCTTCACTTCATATGCTCCGTGTTGTGGTCCCTTCGCTGCGATCATCGGGATCCGGACTCTCGAGAGGTTCCACGAAGAGAAAGACGCAACCTTTGCTTCCGATCTTCGATACTAAGATGATCTACCTTGAAGTTTCTTTAACACAAGCTAACACTCATGAAATGATGTGAACACCCTCATCTAAATGGCAAGGGAAGATGAGGATGATGAAGTAGGATTTTTGCTCTCTTTATTTATCTTTTTCTCATATTTATTCATCACCTTTTGAAAAACTAGTAAGCTTTTCATGAAAGAATGAAGGAGGAAGAAGATGAACAATCATAGAATCCTTTTGTGATGAATAGAAAATGAAATGATATGAAGAATAATGCAACCATGGTTGACTTAACCATTGTAGAGAATTGACTAGGGTTAGGGTTTGGGTTGGGTTAAAGCATGAGTCACTTGTAAATATCTTTATCATGACAAAAAGAAAAGCTTCTAGAAACATCTAGAAAGCTTAACCCTAATCCAAACCCTAATCATGTTTAAACTCCACTAAACAAGTTGCATTAGTTATCATATCATGTTACAATATTATATATCACATATATAATATTTATCGTAACAAAATAAAATAATACATTTAACATATATCGCATATATATCAATGTAGTACCCGAGTGAGAAAAAGAATCTTTTAGTGAGCAAATATTAGTTAATGTAATTTAATATATCATATATATATTATTATATATTAAATTATCGAATCAACACTTGATCCGACAATCCGGCTATATCGCATATAACCGACTAATATTTATCCGTACCGATTCATCGAATCAACACTTGATCCGATGACCCGGCTGGTATCAAATATCGCGAGAATAGAATACGGTATCACATATCGCATTATCCTCGGTCCCGCACATATCACATATGTGCCCCTACTCCGTTTTGCCTGAGTCAAGAAACCTCTGTGTAGGACTCTAAAGAATCGTCAATACGCCGGCAGTAGGTGATGATCATATCAAACACCTACAAGCTGCAAGCAGCCAGCTAAACGTAACAGCTACCCAGGTATTGAGCGCTCAGAAGATCAACAAGCAAGCCTGTACATTCTCCTGTGAATCCAAACAGTAACACTCCCGTACAGTCCGGTCTCGTCGTCTGATATGTTGCATATCTCGCCTAGGGGTGGTAAACGTCAGACCCCAGTAGCTTGATAAGTCGTGTCGATTTGAGGTCTATAACATTTCGAGAAACTACTGATAACACTTACCAGTAAATCTCAGCAACCCTGGCCAGGGATTTCCGGTTATAGCCAATCGAACACAGCACAACATCAACTCCCTATACCGGGAGAGACGAATCCCCTCCTATCGCTCATTGCCTCCATATGATTCGGGACTGTACCCAAAAGCCACCTTTTTGCACGCCCTCTTGGACGTGGTATGATGGAAATCAAAGCACAGTGGGAATCACACAAGACTCTAGGACGATCTCGGGTCGACAGACTACTCTGTACCAGTGTTACCGGAGAACTGCCATCTGACGTATGGTATAATACCATCTGGGAGTTCTCGGCGAGTCCGTCCAGTGTACCCAGTCTCTACTGAGCACCCGTACACCATCCTTGATGTCAAACACCGATGGATATGGGATCATCCATCGCCCATCATATGGGTCAAGATGCGTATACGCTAGTCTATTCTGGTGTATCGATGCCCTGTCTCGATACACCCTCGACTAGGAACAGTTATAGGATGTACTCGTCGACTATCGTGGCCCCACTAGTATGATCTAATCATAGTCCCAGTAGTCGAGTACAGATCCTAAGGGCTTTATCAACATGTAATATAGAGACAATCAGAATACATGTTAAGATAAAGTACAACCAGATAGCATACTATCATGTCGAGCAAGAAAGTCCTCCCTATATATGTCCTAGCATCCACTACAATATACATCGTATGTACAGTAATGGCCTCTAGGGCATACATATAACTAACAATCTCCCACTTGCACTAGGGCCATCTGTTATGGTATCGCATACCCAACAATTAGCTGCGGTTGAAGTATCTCATACTCAACCATCCCATAAAAGTCTCTACTGGGATAAAGGCCTTCGTGAGTGGATCCGCGCTGTTGTCCTCTGTGTCTACTCTCCTAACCTCGATCTCCCTGAAGATCAACCATCTCCATGATCAGGTGATACTGCCTAAGAATTATATCTGGATTTCTGATGGGACGGTAGTTCCTAGGCTAAAGTTACAACTCCATTGTCACATAATGGTAGGAACGAAGTTCATCTTATGAACTTATATCTATCCAGACTGCCTCTTTGGTAGCATCCTTGGTAACGATGTATCTTGCCTTTAATCATCTAGAAAGTCACGGTATCTAGCTTGGAACTCTTCCAACATACCGTCCCTCCTCTGAGGGTAAAGAAATTGCCTGCGACTGACATTCAGTCGTCCTTATCACCCTGGAACCTTTCCAGTGATTCTCCCCAAGATCGATTGATACCATCTCACTACAACTAGTGAGTATCCTGTAGGGTTCCTAGGCACTCCCAAGAGGTCTCACAAGGCATCAACCATGCCAATTTCAAATTTTACGGTGCCGAGAAACCCTAGACTACGGATCGTTAACTAGAAGTCTAGGCGAAAAAGAAACTAGTTTACATCTAAACTAAAAGAACGGAAATACAACCTTTGTAGATCCAGTCCTCCACCTCCACGGCTCCGTGATGAAGTCCTCTCCGCTGTCCAAATCAAAATCCGGGCTCTAGCGTCGGCTTCATCGGAGAAATGGGCGGGCAAGGTCGTCGGCTTCGTGCCGAAGATGATCTACGTCGAAGCATCACAAGATCAAGCTCCCACTTCACCAAGTCATGAAACTTGTGAAGAAAACACACTCTACTACTTGGCAAGAGGTAGAGGATGAAGAAATAGGAAGTGGGTTCACTTTAGAATTGGATTTCTCACTCTCTTTCATCAATCACCATTGATGAAGTCAAGGTTTCTTCATCTTGAAGAAGAAGAAGAAGAAGATAATATTATGATAAGTATTATGAAAAGAATAATAAAATGATTCTTATCATAAAATTAACCATGGTAATGTGTAGAGAATGAATCATGGTTGAGTGGAATGGTTAGAGTTAAGCATGAGACAAAATGGTCACTTGGTCAAAGTCTTCATGAAGCTTCAAGAAAGAACAAAGAAAGCCACCATTTTTCTCTTTTGCTTTTATTTTCCAAAACTAATAAATAAATAAATGAATGAATAAATAATCATAACCCTAACCATTCATATAACCATGGTTCAATCTTCACACAAACACAAGTGAACATGTATCATCAAACATGATACAATCAAGTGCACAAAACTATATCGAATATACAATGTGCACATCCGAGCGAGAAAATCCATTTAAAGTGAACCAATACTAGTTAATGCAAAGTAATATATCAAATATATAATTATACATTAAATCATTAAATCAACACTTGATTTAACGATCCGGTCATATCGCATATAACCGACTAGTATCCTATGTATCGGTTTATCGAATCAATCCTCGATTCGATAACTAGGTTATATCGCATACAACCATTCGATATAATCATCGCGAGAATAGAATATGGTATCACATACACGCATTATTCTCGTTCCCGCACATATCTCATATGCGCTCCTATTTCGTTTCGCTTGAGCCAGGAAACCTCTGTGTAGGACTCTAAAGACTCGTCAATACGCCGGCAGCAGATGATGATCATATCAAACACCCACAAGCCGCAAGCGGTCTGCTAAACGTAACGGCCACCCGGGCATTGAGCGATCAGAAGATCGACGAGCAAGCCCGCTCACACTCCTGTGAATCCAACCAGTAACACTTACCGTACAGTCCGGTCTCGTCGTCTGATATGTCGCATATCTCGCCTAGGGGTGATAAACGTCAGACCCCAATAGCTCGATAAGTCGTGTCGATATGAGGTCTATAACAGTTCAAGAAACTACTGGTAACACTTACCAGTAAATCTCAGCAACCCTGGCCAGGGATTTCCGGTTATAGCCAATCGAACACAGCGCAACATCAACTCCCTATACCGGGAGAGACGAATCCCCTCCTATCGCTCATTGCCTCCATGTGATTCGGGACTGTACCCAAAAGCCACCGTTTTGCACGCCCTCTTGGACGTGGTAAGGTGGAAATCAAAGCACAGTGGGAACCACACAAGACTCTATGACGATCTCGGGTGAACAGACTACTCTGTACCAGTGTCACCAGAGAACTGCCATCTGACGTAAGGTATAATACCATCTGGGAGTTCTCGGTGAGTCCGTCCAGTGTACCCAGTCTCTACTGAGCACCCGTATATCATCTCTGATGTCAAACACCAATGGATATGGGATCATCCATCGCCCATCTGTATGGGTCGAGAAGGTACACGCTAGTCTACTCTGGTATATCGATGCCCCGTCTCGATACACCTATGACTAGGGACTTTGAAGGATGTACTTATGGACTACCATGTCCCAACTAGTATGATCCGCATCATAGTCCAGGTAGTCAAGTACTCATCCTAAGGGCTTTACTAACATGTAACAGAGAGACAATCAGTATACACGTTAAAGTAAAGAGTAACCAGATAGCATACTATCATGTCGAGCAAGAAAGTCCTCCCTATATATGTCCCAGCATCCACTACAATATACATCCAATGTACAGTAATGGCCTCTAGGGCATACATATAACTAACAATCTCCCACTTGCACTAGGGCCATCTGATAGCAGTGGTTGTAGTATCTCATACTCAACCATCCCATAAAAGTCTCTCTATGGGAACAGGCCTTTGTGAGTGGATCCGCTGTGTTGTCGTCTAAGTCTACTCTCCTAACCTCAATCTCCCTGGAGATCAACCATCTCCAAGATCAGGTGATACTGCCTTAGAATATGTCTGGATCACTGATGGGACGGGCGTTCCTTGGCATAAGCCACAACTCCATTGTCTCACAATGGTTGGAACGTAGTTCATCTCATGAACCAATATACACCCAAACATCCTCCTTGGTAGCATCTTAAGTAGCGATGTATCCTGCCTTTATCGTCTAGTATGTCACGGTATCTAGCTTGGAACTCTTCCAACATACCATCCCTTTACTGAGGGTAAAGACAATGCCTGCGACTGACATTCAGTCGTCTTTATCACCCTGGAACCCTTCCAGTGATTCTCCCCAGGATCGATTGATACCATCTCACTACAACTAGTGAGTACCCTAACATCCAATTAGATCTATCTCATAGATCTAAAACCCAGGATTTAGTAGGTATCACTTTGATCCTATGTGGAGAATTATTGTGATAAGCGGAGATTGACCGAGCGTAGCATAGGAAACTCCTTCCCTATCAAGAGTATGTCATCCACGTACTCTACGAGGATCGTCACCATACTCCCTACTACCTTTTTGTTCATACAAGGTTCATCTACCATTTTGATGATGTCAAACTCTTTGACTAACACATCAAAACAGACGTTCCATCTCCGCGATGCCTGCTTTATCTTATAAAGCATCTTGCACACGTTTCCGCTGCTCCCACTGTCTACGAGGCCCTCTGGCTGTGTACTTATAGACGCACTCTTCTAAAACATCATTTAGAAAAGCAGTCATGACACCCAACCACCAGATATCGTAGTCATGGTATGTAGCCGTGGTAAGTAGGATCTGGATGGACTTAAGCATAGATTCTTAGAAAAGGTTTCATGATGATCCATACCTTGTCAATGATGCAAACCTTTAACAAGTCTAGCTTTGAAAGTCTCAACTTTTTCATGTACACCAAGTAATCTTCTCAAGATATACTTGCTCCTGATGGGGATTTAACCCTTCAGATATAGCAACCAAAGTCCATACTTTGTTAGTGTATAAGGATTCCATCTCAGATCGCTAAGCATCCAGCCATTCTTACAGAGTCCCACTCCTGATGGCCAGCTCGAAACTAGTTGGGTCATCATCTCATGATGCAGTCCTCGCTCCCACTGTCATAGAGAAACCGAAATATCTCTCAGGTGGGTGAGGAACCCTGCTAGATCGGCGAAGAGGCTGAGGTTCGTTAGTAACTATTGAATCCATGGGTTCTATCAAATCATCAGCTACAGTTTGTATAGCTGGAACATTTCCAGTTCTACATAACAGATCTTGCCTTGAGCTTGTCCGGATTTTGCTTTTAGACATAGGCCGGACAACCCCAAATCTTAACTAACTTAAGATATGGGCTCTTCCCTTTCCATATCACATATGAAGTGGTAGGCAACTGATTTGATTCGAACCCTATTCAATAGGTATGCAGCTTCTTAGGTCCATAACTCCCAAAAGGAAATAGGTAACTCAGTAGTACTCATCATAGAGCACACCTTATCATATAGGGTGTATCTGCTCCACCCCGATATACCATCGTGCTATGGTGTATACGGAGGAGTAATGCTGAGAGAGAATCTCATTCTCCTTTAGAAAAATCCAAGAATTTCGTGCCCAAGTATTCTCCTCCTTGATCTCATCAAAGGACATAATACTTATACCCTTATTTTGGTTCTCTACTTCTAGCTTATATTCTGTGAATATCTCAAAAGGTTTGGACTTGTGTTTCAACAGGAACATAGGTCTGAAACTCGAAAGATCATCAGAGAATGTAATGAAGTATAAAGAACCAGTCCTGGCATGTGTAGACAGGGGACCTTACATACATCATCATGTATCAGTCCCAAGAGTTCACTAACTCTTTCTCTGTTTCCAATAAACAGAGCTGGTGTCATTATATCTTTGTGACATGACTGGCAAGTTTCACAAGATGTAAATTCAAAATGATTTAAATATGCATCTACATGTAACTTCAGCTAGTCGGGTCACATTGATATGACCTAGTCTACAATGCCTCAAGAAGGATTTGTTCATTTCTGAACTCTTCCTCTTGTGTGTGTTCCATATACTAAGAACTGCAGTTTGATTTAGAACATCAATGCTTTTAGATAACGTGCCTGAACCGATCAACTTTTGATATAGGAAATGTTCAAAACATTATCCAACAATACAAAATTTTATCATTTCTTTACTAATAAAGAGACTGATATGATTTTGTATATCAGGTTCGGTATCTAATAACATTCGTTCAGAATCAATGTATTTGGAATACAGGGTGACAGTGACCAACGGACTTGGCTGCAACTCTTGCCCCGTTTTCTGCCTCATGAAACTTATCAACCGTTCTCAGTTCTCTACCTATCTGTAGCCCTATGTAACAGATTACATATCTGGGATCCTGATCTGGTATCACATACCCAGGACGTAGAGGATACAGAGAAACAGTTCTTTATAATGAACACACCCGAAGATGATGCATCAGCATGCACTCTCTTCGTTTGGGCGGCACGGGAATTCTGGTAATCCCCAATTTCCTGCTCTGTCTTATAACAATTATAAGTTGGAGCGGGACCAACGTTCCCCAGCTCAGTATAACAAGCGGGTTCGGTCAATAATCCGTATTATTATCTTGATTAAGGCGTGATATGGTCGCTACCAGGAGAGAGAGAAGAAAACACTCAGCGTGCGCTCTTGCAAGAATAGATTGGTTATTATTTTATCTAATCAGGATGGCTCCCACTGCTTTTTATCAAATCTTCCTTCAAACCCTAAAAGGAAAGACTAGCCGGGATTAATTACACACTACAAGTTCGCCAATCTTTCAGCCAGGCCAGTGTCGGTACTTCCCGTGCTTTCGCACGAACCTAATTAATGTAAACTTCGTTTTCCCAGAGGCGTAACCCCGTTAACACCTTTCTAGACACCTACTTGATCGGCTAATTATAATGTATAAAACTCTCCCAGGAGTAACACTTACTCGCAGCGGGTATCGGGATCCAACTATCACATAGAAGGTATGCAATCTCATTGCAAATTTCAACACTTGAAATTCCCGATAATTTTGCCCCTAGCATCCTATGACCTTGACGCAGGCCAACAAACCATAGTGCGCTAGTCAAGTTCAACCCGTCATTTCCTGATTGAATTAAACCCACCCGCACGACCCTTGACGCAGGCCAACAAAGTCGCACGACTACCCTAATCCAATCTGCATCATATGCATAAGCAGATAAATACTAGTTAGCTACCGCACACTACGCCTTGACGCAGGCCAACAAACGTAGCACGAATACTAAATAGGACTTATCTGAAATGACGGAGGGCTACGACAGGTTTTTCTGAAAACCTATTACGTAATGAACTTGATATCGTTGTAGAATCAAATGATTTTGAAATGGAGTGCTTTTGAGGCTTTTCTAGTTTTGCTAAAGGAGTCACTCCCGGTGAAGGGATCGTCGGTCCTTTCCTCGTCGAATGAGGTGCGGGATATATCACATATGTCACTGTGCAAAGCAAAAATATTTAAAAGCAATCAAAAGACAAACCGAGTGTGTAGCATCAGCCAGTTATTGCTAAAGGAGTCACTCCCGGTGAAGGGATCTCGGTCCTTTCCTCATCGAATAAGGTGCAGGATATATCATATATACCGCTGTGCAAAGCAAGAACTGTAGCTACCTGTTTTATTTTGAAATTCGATTCTACAACATCTTAGGTTTCTTTTATTTCATTAATCACATTAATGAAGTCCCATCATTTAAGTACCTAAACATCACAGATAAATACGACGTACACTTATGCCATCCGCATTCGCCTCGATGTCCCCTCGTGCACCGTTAGGTTAGGTAACTAACGGCAGAGCGGGGCAGGGCTAGCGCGGGTGTAAAACATAAGTAACGTCTATATAATATATCATATATACTATATACTGTATCTATCACAGAACATCACATGATCACATCACAGATATCGCAGCAGAAGAATCATATGAAATATTGGATATACTAGGACGTCCGTGTTTTCAATACGAGCCAGTATAAAACACAGATTCCACGGTCGCGATGAATAGCCAAACCCACACCCTTAGACCCCTACGAGAGCGGCAAGCAACCCTACCAATTCTAGAGTTAGGAGACCCGGACTCGACTCCTCGAGTTGGTCTCCCACTGGACTCCAGAACCCGGTTACTTGTGACCTCCTCCTTGGGTCTATCCTAGTGCGGAAAAGTAAATAATATACAAACGGTGACATCTTCCGCAACCTGGAAGTGCCCCAATAAAAGAATATTACATACAAGTTTTTACATGAATGAAAATGAAAAACACTCATCTCACATAAAAAACCCCCCGGCTATTCAAACACGACGATCCAATATAACATATCCAGCAACACATAACATCACATGTCATCAACGTAAGTAAATATGCGCATCCCAATTGTCGTTGACATATAGCAATGAAACCGGCGATATCATATATTACACTTACGGTCACAGAAAAGAAAGTGTAAAACTACAACAGTTGGAATCCGCAACCTCCATAGACATCGCATGCCTGATCAAATGAATTACTTATACATCGCATGCCTAACAATTATAAACCCGCATTTTAGTCTCAAAATCGAAAACACTTTTCAATATTCAAGTCGGGCAATTCAACAAGATTCCCGACATCCTGATCGAATGCTCGTCGCAAACTTCAGTAGACGGCCGCACCCCCGACGCCGTCGACGAAGTGCATCAAGGCGGAACACCGCCACCGCGAGCACCCGAACGGATGCTTTCGGCGACGGGGTTCTCCTACAGTCACTTGGTCGGGGCTATGGGGCGAGGCTGTCTATTAAGTTTACCCGGCGAGTATCCGCGTATGCTACGTGATTGCGACGGACTTTTGATCTCATCAAAATTCCGTGGCAACCGATCAAGTGAGACTAAAGTGCTATGTTTATAACATTCATTCAGTTATCTCATAACTACTTGTGAATTCCAATTATTGTATCACATTCCAGATAATTAGAAAATGTTAAACTTTCCGATCGAACATTCAAACACCCAAGTTTTCCCGATACAGATCAACACATGAAACAGGTCTAAAAACATTCAGTTCGTACCTCAGTACCAACGGTCCAGCCGTAGAAGGGTCAAGCCAACGCCTCACATGTGGCACGCCGTACTGCCCCAAACCCTAAGGTTCAAAGGGCAGTTCAAGACGGTCACATAATCGAGTTAAGGTTTGTTGTCTTCTAGAGGGTCCATCGAGTTACTTGCACTACTTAGAACGTCTTTAAACTACGGAAAAATCCAACACTTGGAAATTTCCCGACAGGGGAAAAATTGGGTATTTATATCCGGTCGAACTTTTTAACATATCCAAAAATTATCCGGAAAGCCACATAGACAAAATCTGATACTCCGATCGAAACACCGAATCCCCAAAACAACCCCAGAAAATTCAACTGTTGAAAAAATATTAAAAATTTCCAGGAAAACCAGCACTGCATATTATGAATTACTGTGCAAAATTGGATGCCAAAAAAGACAAAACGGCCGCGGATCCGCCGCACGAGCCATGCTCGTGCCGCGGAACCGCGGCGTATTGATGGAATTAGGCACACGAATTTTACAGTATCCCTTATAATTTCCTGCTGATTTTTCTGCATATTTTTAATATTGAAAAATCCCAGTTTTTAAAAAATGTCCAGAGAGCATGGATTGTGTTAGGGTTTCGGTTCGTTCGGGTTTCAAACTTCGTCTAGACTTTGCCTAAGGCTCTAGCTAGGCTCTGATACCACTGTAGGGTTCCTAGGCACGCCCAAGAGGTCTCATAAGGCATCAACCATGCCAATTTCAAATTTTACGGTGCCGAGAAACCCTAGACTACGGATCGTTAACTAGAAGTCTAGGCGAAAAAGAAACTAGTTTACATCTAAACTAAAAGAACGGAAATACAACCTTTGTAGATCCAGTCCTCCACCTCCACGGCTCCGTGATGAAGTCCTCTCCGCTGTCCAAATCAAAATCCGGGCTCTAGCGTCGGCTTCATCGGAGAAATGGGCGGGCAAGGTCGTCGGCTTCGTGCCGAAGATGATCTACGTCGAAGCATCACAAGATCAAGCTCCCACTTCACCAAGTCATGAAACTTGTGAAGAAAACACACTCTACTACTTGGCAAGAGGTATAGGATGAAGAAATAGGAAGTGGGTTCACTTTAGAATTGGATTTCTCACTCTCTTTCATCAATCACCATTGATGAAGTCAAGGTTTCTTCATCTTGAAGAAGAAGAAGAAGAAGATAATATTATGATAAGTATTATGAAATGAATAATAAAATGATTCTTATCATAAAATTAACCATGGTAATGTGTAGAGAATGAATCATGGTTGAGTGGAATGGTTAGGGTTAAGCATGAGACAAAATGGTCACTTGGTCAAAGTCTTCATGAAGCTTCAAGAAAGAACAAAGAAAGCCACCATTTTTCTCTTTTGCTTTTATTTTCCAAAACTAATAAATAAATAAATGAATGAATAAATAATCATAACCCTAACCATTCATATAACCATGGTTCAATCTTCACACAAACACAAGTGAACATGTATCATCAAACATGATACAATCAAGTGCACAAAACTATATCGAATATACAATGTGCACATCCGAGCGAGAAAATCCATTTAAAGTGAACCAATACTAGTTAATGCAAAGTAATATATCAAATATATAATTATACATTAAATCATTAAATCAACACTTGATTTAACGATCCGGTCATATAGCATATAACCGACTAGTATCCTATGTATCGGTTTATCGAATCAATCCTCGATTCGATAACTAGGTTATATCGCATACAACCATTCGATACAATCATCGCGAGAATAGAATATGGTATCACATACACGCATTATTCTCGGTCCCGCACATATCTCATATGCGCTCCTATTTCGTTTCGCTTGAGCCAGGAAACCTCTGTGTAGGACTCTAAAGACTCGTCAATACGCCGGCAGCAGATGATGATCATATCAAACACCCACAAGCCGTAAGCGGTCTGCTAAACGTAACGGCCACCCGGGCATTGAGCGATCAGAAGATCGACGAGCAAGCCCGCTCACACTCCTGTGAATCCAACCAGTAACACTTACCGTACAGTCCGGTCTCATCGTCTGATATGTCGCATATCTCGCCTAGGGGTGGTAAACGTCAGACCCCAATAGCTCGATAAGTCGTGTCGATATGAGGTCAATAACAGTTCGAGAAACTACTGGTAACACTTACCAGTAAATCTCAGCAACCCTTGCCAGGGATTTCCGGTTATAGCCAATCGAACACAGCGCAACATCAACTCCCTATACCGAGAGAGACGAATCCCCTCCTATCGCTCATTGCCTCCATGTGATTCGGGAATGTACCCAAAAGCCACCGTTTTGCACGCCCTCTTGGACGTGGTAAGGTGGAAATCAAAGCACAGTGGGAACCACACAAGACTCTATGACGATCTTGGGTCAACAGACTACTCTGTACCAGTGTCACCAGAGAACTGCCATCTGACGTAAGGTATAATACCATCTGGGAGTTCTCGGCGAGTCCGTACAGTGTACCCAGTCTCTACTGAGCACCCGTATATCATCTCTGATGTCAAACACCAATGGATATGGGATCATCCATCGCCCATCTGTATGGGTCGAGAAGGTACACGCTAGTCTACTCTGGTATATCGATGCCCCGTCTCGATACACCCACGACTAGGGACTTTGAAGGATGTACTTATGGACTACCATGTCCCCACTAGTATGATCCGCATCATAGTCCAGGTAGTCAAGTACTCATCCTAAGGGCTTTACCAACATGTAACAGAGAGACAATCAGTATACACGTTAAGGTAAAGAGTAACCAGATAGCATACTATCATGTCGAGCAAGAAAGTCCTCCCTATATATGTCCCAGCATCCACTACAATATACATCCAATATACAGTAATGGCCTCTGGGGCATACATATAACTAACATATCCTAACATCCAATTAGATCTATCTCATAGATCCAAAACCCAGGATTTAGGAGGTATCACTTTGATCCTATATGGAGAATCCTTGTGATGAGCGGAGATTGACCGAGCGTAGCATAGGAAACTCCTTCCCTATCAAGAGTATGTCATCCACGTACTCTACGAGGATCACCACCATACTCTTTACTACCTTTTCGTATTTACAAGGTTCATCTACCATTTTGATGAAGTCAAACTCTTTGACTACCACATCAAAACAGATGTTCCAACTCCGCGATGCCTGTTTTATCATATAAAACATCTTGCACACGTTTCCGCTGCTCCCACTATTTACGAAGCCCTCTGGCTGTGTACTTATAGACGTTCTCTTCTAAAACATCACTTAGAAAAGCAGTCATGACACCCAACCACCAGATATCGTAGTCATGGTATGTAGCCATGGCAAGTAGGATCTGGATGGACTTAAGCATAGATCCTTAGAAAAGGTTTCAACATAATCCATACCTGGTCTATGATGCAAACCTTTAACAAGTCTAGCTTTGAAAGTCTCAACCTTTCCATATACACCAAGTAATCTTCTCAAGATATACTTGCTCCTGATGGGGATTTAACCCTTCAGATAAAGCAACCAAAGTCCATACTTTGTTGGTGTATAAGGATTCCATCTCAGATCGATAAGCATCCAGCCATTCTTACAGAGTCCCACTCCTGATGGCCAGCTCGAAACTAGTTGGGTCATCATCTCATGATGCAATCCTCACTCCCACTGTCATAGAGAAACCAAAGTATCTCTCAGGTGGGTGAGGAACCCTGCTAGATCGGCGGAGAGGCTGAGGTTCGTTGGAAACTATTGAATCCTTTGGTTCTACCAAATCATCAGCTGCATTTTGTATAGCTAGAACCTTTCCAGTTGTACATAACAGACCTTGCCTCGAGCTTGTCCGGATTTTGCTTTTAGACATAGGCCGGACAACCCCAATCTTAACAAGCTTAAGATACAGGCTCTTCCCTTTCCATATCACATATGAAGTGGTAGGCAACTGATTTTATTTGAACCCTTATTCAATAGGTATGCAGCTTCTCAAGTGCATAACTCCCTAAAGGAAATAGGAAACTCAGTAGTACTCATCATAGAGCACACCATATCACATAGGGTGCTATGGCTCCACCCCGATACACCGACGTGCTGTGGTGTATACGGAGGAGTAATGCTGAGAGAGAATCTCATTCTCCTTTAGAATAGTCCAGGAATTCCGTGCTCAAGTATTCTCCTCCTTGATCACATCAAAGGACATAATACTTTTACCCGTATTTGTTGGTTCTCTACTTCTAACTTATATTCTGTGAATATCTCAAAAGCTTCGGACCTGTGTGTCAACAGAAACATATGTCTGAATCTTGAGAGATTATCAGAGAATGTAATGAAGTAGAAAGAACCGATCTTGGCATGTGTAGACAGGGGACCTTACATACATCAACATGTATCAATCCCAAGAGTTCACTAACTCTTTCTCTGTTTCCAATAAACAGAGCTATGGTCATCTTATCTTTGTGACATGACTGGCAAGTTTCATAAGATGTAAATTCAAACTAATTTAAATATGCATCTAAATGTAACTTTAGCCAGTCGGGTCGCATTGATATGACCTAGTCTACAATGTCTCAAGAAGGATTTGTTCATTTCTGAACTCTTCCTCTTGTGTGTGTTCTGTATACTAAGAACTGTAGTTTGATTTAGAACGTCAATGATTTTAGATAACGTGCCTGAACCGATCAACTCTTGATATAGGAAATGTTCAAAACATTATCCAACAATACAAAATTATATCCTTTCTTTACTAATAAAGAGACTGATATGATTTTGTATATCAGGTTCGGTATCTAATAACATTTGTTCAGAATCAATGTATTCAGGTAATACAGGGTGATAGTGACCAACAGACTTGGCTGCAACACTTGCACCGTTTTCTGTCTCATGAAACTTATCACCCGTTCTCAGTTCTCTACCTTTCTGTAGCCCATGTAACAGATTATATATGCGGGATCCTGATCCGGTATCACATACCCAGGACGTAAAGGATACTGAGAAACAGTTCTCTATAATCAACACAACCGAAGATGATCCATCAGCATGCACTTTCTTCGTTTGGGCGGCACGGGAAATCTGGTATTCCCCAATTTCCTGCTCTGTCTTATAACAATTATAAGTTGGAGCGGGACCAACGTTCCCCAGCTCAGTATAACAAGCGGGTTCGGTCAATATATCCGTTTTATTATCTTGATTAAGGCGTGATATGGTCGCTACCTGGAGAGAGAGAGAAGAAAACACTCAGCGTATGCTCTTGCAAGATTAGATTGGTTATCTAATATATCTAATCAGGATGTCTCCCACTGTTTTAATCAAATCTTCCTTCAAACCCTAAAAGGAAAGACTAGCCGGGATTAATTACACGCTACAAGTTCGCCAATCTTTCAGCCAGGCCAGTGTCGGTACTTTGAGGGAGGTCCCCCGTGCTTTCGCACGAACCTAATTAAAGTAAACCTCGTTTTCCCAGAGGCGTAACCCCGTCAACACCTTTCTAGACACCTACTTGATCGGCTAATTGTAATGTGTAAAACTCTCCCAGGAGTAACTCTTACTCGCGGCGGGTATCGGGATCCAACTATCTCATAGAAGGTATGCAATCTCATTGCAAATTTCAACACTTGAAATTCCCGATAATATTTTGCCCCTAGCGTGCTATGACCTCGACGCATGCCAAACAACCCATAGTCCGCTAGTCAAGTTCAACCCGTACATTTCTTGATTGAATTAAACCCACCCGCACGACCCTTGACGCATGCCAAACAACGCCGTACGAATACCCTAATCCAATCGCATCGTATGCTAGCAGATAAGCACTAGTTAGCTACCGTACACTACGCCTTGACGCATGCCAAACTACCGCAGCACGAATACTAAGTAGTACTTATCTGAAATGACGGAGAGCTACGACAGGTTTTTAAGAAAACCCTTTGCGTAATGAACTTGATATCGTTGTAGAATCGAGTGATTTTAAATGGAGTGTTTTTTAGGCTTTTCTAGTTTTGCTAAAGGGGTCACTCCCGGTGAAGGGATCCTCGGCCCTTTCCTCATCGAATAAGGTGCAGGATATATCATATATACCGCTGTGCAAAGCAGAAACAACCAAAAGACAAACCGAGTTTGTAGCATCTGCCAGTTATTGCTAAAGGAGTCACTCCCGATGAAGGGATCTCGGTCCTTTTCTTATCGAATAAGATGCTGGATGTTCTACAAGGAAGAGCTACCAGTTTTTATAAACAAGTTTCTACAACATCTTAGGTTTCTTTTATTTCATTAATCTCATTAATGAAGTCCCATTTTATTATGCTTCACAAGCATCTCTTTTGAAACGAAATCTGCAATATAACATATATCTCATATATATAATATAAACATTTGTCTCAGGCAGTAATATAATCTCATCACAGAACATTGCAGCAGAAGAACATATATGAAATATTGGATATACTTGGATGTCCGTGTTTTCAATACGAGCCTGTATAAAACACGGATTCCATGGTCGCGATGAATAGCCAAACCCACATCCCCAGACCCCTACGAGAGCGGCAAGTAACACTGCCAATTTTAGGGTTAGGAGACCCGGTCTCGACTCCTCGAGATGGTCTCCCACTGGACCCTAGAACCCGGTTACTTGTGCTCCCCGCCTTGGGTCTACCTAATGCGGAAAAGTAAATAATATACAACGGTGACATCTTCCGCTACCTGGAGGTGCCCCAATAAAAGAATATTACATACAAATTGAATTTTACATGAATGAAAAAGAAAAACTCTCATCTCACATAAAACCCCCGGCTATTCAAACGCGACGATCCAATACAACATATCACAGCAACACATAATATCTCATATCATCAACGTAAGCAAGTATGCGTATCCCGATTGTCGTTGATGTATAGCAACGAAGCCGGCGATACACCACATACTACGCTTACGGTCACAGAAAAGAAGGTGTAAAACTACAACAGTTGGAATCCGCAACCTCCTTAGACATCACATGCCTAACCAAATGAATTCCTTATAAACCCCGCATTTTAATCTCATTATCGAAAACTCTTTTCAATATCAAGTCGGGCAATTCAACAAGATTCCGGACGTCCTGATCGAATGCTCGTCGCAAACTTTAGTAGACGGCCGCACCCTCGATACCGTCGACGAAGTGCACCAAGGCGGAACACCGCTACCGGGAGCATCCGAACGGATGCTTTCGGCGACGGGGTTCTCCTACAGTCACTTGGTCGGGGCTATGGGGCGTGGCTGTCTATTAAGTTTACCCGGCGAGTATCCGCGTACACTACGTGATTGCAACGGACTTTTGATCACATCAAAATTCCGTGGCAACTGATCATCTGAGACTAAACTGCTATGTTTATAATATTCAAATCAGTTATCTCATAACTGTTGCGCCACGGCAGCGCCCCGGCCGTCTATCCGAGGCCAAAATGCGGAATCAAAATTTTTCTTAACTTTTAAACTGGCGCTACCGCGGACAATATACCCGGATCGTAACCATTAACCGATACTAGCTAACAAGAGAAAGGGTGAGAGATATACCGAGTGATCCGAGTCCTCCGGTCTTCTCGTCGTCGTCCCGATCTCCCGCGGAAACTCCGGTCGTCGCATCCTTGCCGGAAGGGCACCACATCGTCTGTATCTTTTACGGGCTCCCACCTCAATACCGAGGCAACTCGGGCGCGAAGTTGGCTAGCCGACGCGCCCAAGATTTGCTGTAGAATGTAGTGTAGATGATGCTTGTCTCATATGGGGTAATGAAGTTGCCATTGGATGGAGGGAAGTGAAGAACAAAATGAAGATGAACTTTTGTGTATCCAAAAATGAGATGATAAATTTCCCACTCCAAATGAAAAATGAACCTCTCATTTTTCTCTCCTCTTGAAAATTGTGGCCGGCCCCTTACAATTGAGAATGGTGGAGGGATAAACAAAACTCATGAAGGGAGGTGAGTGTAGGAGAAAAGGAAAGGTGACCACATCATAAAGCAAAGAAAACATCAACCATGCTTATCACTTCTAATCACATCAAATCCAAGCATCACATCATGAAGAACTATCATGATGCCACCAATAAGCAAGAAACCCCCTCCCCAAATGTAATTTGCAAAACTGCAAATTACCCCCTCCATCGGAAAAATCCGGCCGGGAAAGAACAAAGGAAAACCGGCCGGAACGGAATGCAAACTGGCAACTCCAGAAAACTGGTCCCGTAATAAATTACAGGAAAACCCCGATACTGTGCATACACACCCGCATCTGTATTCCGACCGGATACAAATGCAATGAGACAAAATCTACACTGTACTAAACTAGGATCCGGCTTAAACCAAAGCCGGCTAGTAATATCCGTCCGATCCTGATCCGTGCAATACCGCACGTATCTGATCGGACCCTGCCATATCTCCATACAGCCTCTACAGCGTTTCGCCCGAAAGCTTGACTAACTGAAAGTGTAGTGGACTCTAAAGACTTGTCAATACTATGGTTGTGGATTTAACCACCAGCACGTCAGAGGTATAAGCAATTACGTGACGGGCCACCAGCTATTGACCAAAAGGGACGTCAATGAGCGAACTCATCCTGACACCCTACTGAGCCTGTCAGTGACAATATCCGTACAGTCCGGTCCGTTCGTCTATGAGCATCGCATGTCGAGCCTAGGGGGTTGGTAAAAGTCAGACCCCCAAAAGCGGTACAAGTCGTGTCGGAGTGTAGCCCAGAACACCCTGAGATACTACTGGAATACCTACCAGTAAATCTCCTACCTCGGCCGAGGGCTTTGTGTAATGGCTCTCCTAGACACAGCGCGACCTCACCCCCAATACCGGGAGAGACGAACCCCTGAAGATCCGCTCACTCCCTCCATGTGGCTCGGGACTGTACCCAACTAAAACCTGTTTGCACGACTCATTTGAGCCGTGGTAGGGTAGTAATCAAAGTACAGTGGGAACTCACACGAGACAAATGACGATCTCAGGTCGATGAACTAACCTGTACACATGTCACCAGGGAACTGCTATCTGACGTCAGGTATAAGACCAACTAGCATGTTCCCGGCGAGTCCTGTCCGGTGTACTCATAACCCAATGAGCACCTGTATACATCTTAGGTGAACCAACTGACACCAGTGGCTTGTGAGACTGGCCACCGCCCCTTGTCGGGGTCTCGACTGTATACACTAGTCTACTCTGGAGAATCGATGCCCTGTCTCGAAACTCCCACGACTAGGGACCTTTTAAGAATGTGCTTATAGACCACCAGCTCTCACGTATATGATCGCCATCATACTGCTGGCAGTCAAGCAAGAATCCTAGGGGCTCTATCAGCGTGTAATAGCGACCTGTAAGGTCACCTGAAGCAGTACACGATGATAAAGGTAAACCAGATAGCATACTATCATCTCGAGTAAGACTGTCCTACCGGGATAGGTCCTCCCTCAATCATTGCAATCACGTGCCTGTGATCCAATAATTGACTCTGAGTGCACTATCTCCAACAATAACTACCTGTGGATTCCAAATATTGTATCACATTCCAGATAAATAGAAAAAGTTAAACTTTCCGATCGAATCATCAAGCACCCAAGATTTCCCCAATATATCTCAACACTTGAAATCAGTTTAAAAACATTCATTACATGCCACAGTACCAATGGTCCAGCCGTAGAAGGGTCAAGCCAACGCCTCACATGTGGCACGCCGTACTGCCCCAAACCCTAAGGTTCAAAGGGCAGTTCAAGACGGTCACATAATCGAGTTAAGGTTTGTTGTCTTCTAGAGGGTCCACCGAGTTACTTGCATGACTTAGAACATTCTTAAACACGAGAAAAAATCCAACTTTTGAAAAATTTTCCGACAGGGGAAAAAGTGAGTTATTGATATCCGTTCGAACTTTTTAACAGTTTCTAAAAATTATCCGGAAAACCACATAGATAAAATCTGATAATCCGATCGAATCATCGAATCCCTAAACAACCCCAGAAAATTCAGCTTTTTAATAAATATTAAAAATTCCCAGAAAATCCAGCATAATAAAATAGGAGTTACTGTGCAAACAGGAGATGCTGACGTCATCATTTCGCCGTGGAACCGCTGCAGAAAACATGCTTCTGCCGCGGTTCTGCCGCGCTTTATACTGTTCATCGAAAACTTTTTGCACCGTAATTCCTATAATTCCCTGCTGAATTTTTTAAGCATTTTTAATGTGGAAAAAACCCAGTTTTTAGAAAAAGTCCAGAGAGCGGGTTTTATCGGGGTTTCGGGTTTCGATCGGACTTTAAACTTCGTCTGGACTTCGCCTAAAGCTCTAGGTTGGCTCTGATACCACTGTAGGGTTGCTAGGCATGCGCACAAGGGTCTACGAGGCATCAACCATGCCCGATTAAAAATTTAGCCGTGCCGAACAACCCGAATACGGAACTTTAAACTAGAGATTAGGCGAAAACTAACATGCTAAACATTTTAACACTAAGTGAGAGGGATTACAACCTTTGTAGATCCGGTCCTTTACTTCATATGCTCCGTGTTGTGGTCCCTTCACTGCGATCATCGGGATCCGGACTCTCGAGAGGTTCCACGAAGAGAAAGACGCAACCTTTGCTTCCGATCTTCGATACTAAGATGATCTACCTTGAAGTTTCTTTAACACAAGCTAACACTCATGAAATGATGTGAACACCCTCATCTAAATGGCAAGGGAAGATGAGGATGATGAAGTAGGATTTTTGCTCTCTTTATTTATCTTTTTCTCATATTTATTCATCACCTTTTAAAAAACTAGTAAGCTTTTCATGAAAGAATGAAGGAGGAAGAAGATGAACAATCATAGAATCCTTTTGTGATGAATAGAAAATGAAATGATATGAAGAATAATGCAACCATGGTTGACTTAACCATTGTAGAGAATTGACTAGGGTTAGGGTTTGGGTTGGGTTAAAGCATGAGTCACTTGTAAATATCTTTATCATGACAAAAAGAAAAGCTTCTAGAATATCTAGAAAGCTTAACCCTAATCCAAACCCTAATCATGTTTAAACTCCACTAAACAAGTTGCATTAGTTATCATATCATGTTACAATATTATATATCACATATATAATATTTATCGTAACAAAATAAAATAATACATTTAACATATATCGTATATATATCAATGTATTACCCGAGTTAGAAAAAGAATCTTTTAGTGAGCAAATATTAGTTAATGTAATTTAATATATCATATATATATATTATTATACATTAAATTATTGAATCAACACTTGATCCGACAATCCGGCTATATCGCAGATAACCGACTAATATTTATCCGTACCGATTCATCGAATCAACACTTGATCCGATGACCCGGCTGGTATCAAATATCGCGAGAATAGAATACGGTATCACATATCGCATTATCCTCGGTCCCGCACATATCACATATGTGCCCCTACTCCGTTTTTCCTGAGTCAAGAAACCTCTGTGTAGGACTCTAAAGAATCGTCAATACGCCGGCAGTAGGTGATGATCATATCAAACACCCACAAGCTGCAAGCGGTCAGCTAAACATAACAGCTACCCAGGTATTGAGCGCTCAGAAGATCAACAAGCAAGCCTGTACATTCTCCTGTGAATCCAAACAGTAACACTCCCGTACAGTCCGGTCTCGTCGTCTGATATGTTGCATATCTCGCCTAGGGGTGGTAAACGTCAGACCCCAATAGCTTGATAAGTCTTGTCGATTTGAGGTCTATAACATTTCGAGAAACTACTGATAACACTTACCAGTAAATCTCAGCAACCCTGGCCAGGGATTTCCGGTTATAGCCAATCGAACACAGCACAACATCAACTCCCTATACCGGGAGAGACGAATCCCCTCCTATCGCTCATTGCCTCCATATGATTCGGGACTGTACCCAAAAGCCACCTTTTTGCACGCCCTCTTGGACGTGGTATGATGGAAATCAAAGCACAGTGGGAATCACACAAGACTCTATGACGATCTCGGGTCGACAGACTACTCTGTACCAGTGTTACCGGAGAACTGCCATCTGACGTATGGTATAATACCATCTGGGAGTTCTCGGCGAGTCCGTCCAGTGTACCCAGTCTCTACTGAGCACCCGTACACCATCCTTGATGTCAAACACCGATGGATATGGGATCATCCATCGCCCATCATATGGGTCAAGATGCGTATACGCTAGTCTACTCTGGTGTATCGATGCCCTGTCTCGATACACCCTCGACTAGGAACAGTTATAGGATGTACTCGTCGACTATCGTGGCCCCACTAGTATGATCTCATCATAGTCCCAGTAGTCGAGTACAGATCCTAAGGGCTTTATCAACATGTAATATAGAGACAATCAGAATACATGTTAAGATAAAGTACAACCAGATAGCATACTATCATGTCGAGCAAGAAAGTCCTCCCTATATATGTCCTAGCATCCACTACAATATACATCGTATGTACAGTAATGGCCTCTAGGGCATACATATAACTAACATCTATTTCATGCCGAACCTGATATGCAATATTATATCGGTTTCTTTGTTGAGTAAAGAGGGATATAATTTTGTATTACAGGATAATGTTATGAACTTTTTCCTAAATCAAAAGTTGGTTGGATCAGGCATGTTGTGCAATGGCATTTATGTTCTAAATCAATCAACAGTTCTGAGCATAACAAACACATACAAGAGGAAGAGTTCAGAAATGAACGAATCCTTCTTATGGCATTGTAGACTGGGTCACATCAATGTGACACGACTAGCTAAGTTGCATAAGTATGGATATCTAAATCCGTTTGAATTTTCATCTTATGACACTTGCCAGTCATGTCTCAAAGGCAAGATGACCAAAGCTCCGTTTACGGGACACGGAGAGAGAGTTAGAGAACTCTTGAGACTGGTACATAGTGATGTATGCGGCCCCATGTCTACACATGCCAGGAATGGTTCTGCGTACTTCATTACATTCACTGACGATCTCTCTAGATTCGGATATGTATTCCTGATGAAACACAAATCAGAAGCTTTTGAGAAATTTAGAGAATATAAACAAGAAGTCGAGAACCAAACCGGGAAAAGTATTAAAATCCTACGATCTGATCGAGGAGGTGAATACTTGAGCAATGAATTCCTGGACTTCCTAAAAGAGAATGGGATTCTCTCTCAGCTGACTCCTCCATATACACCACAGCACAACGGTGTATCTGAACGGAGGAACCGCACCCTATTAGATATGGTGCGCTCTATGATGAGCACAGCTGAGTTACCTATTTCCTTCTGGGGGTATGCACTGGAGACAGCAGCATACCTATTGAATTAAGTTCCATCTAAATCTTTACCTACCACACCATATGAGATATGGAGTGGGAAGAGACCATGTCTTAAACGAGTTAAGATATGGGGTTGTCCGGCCTATGTAAAAACGCAAAATCCGGACAAACTCGAGGCACGGTCAGTTCTATGCAAGTTTGTGGGATATCCCAAACATTCACATGGATATCTTTTCTACCATACTAAGGAACAAAAAATGTTTGTTTCTCGACATGCCACCTTTTTAGAAAAGGAATTTCTTACAAAAGAAATTAGTGGCGACGAGGTAGAACTGGAAGAAATTCCGGTCACACAAACTCAAACTGAAGATTTAGTGGAACCGGAGGATTCGGTAGTTCCCAACGAACCTCAGCCTCTCCGCCGATCTAGTAGGGTTCCTCACCCACCTGAGAGATACTACGGTTTTCTCATGGACGGTGGGAGCGAGGATTGCATCATGGTTGATGATGACCCAACTAGCTTCGAGCAGGCCATCATGAGTGGGTACTCAGTGAAATGGCTGGATGCAATACGATCCGAGATGGAATCCATGTACACCAACAAAGTGTGGACTTTGGAAGTTGCTCCTGAAGGGGTAAAACCCATTGGGAGCAAGTGGATCTTCAAGAAAAAACTTGGTGTAGATAGGAAAGTGTAGACTTTCAAAGCTAGGCTTGTTGCAAAAGGTTTTCGTCAAAGACCAGGTGTGGACTATGACGAAACCTTTTCTCCAGTGGCTATGCTTAAATCCATCCAGATCATGCTTGCCATCGCTGTATATCATGACTACGAAATCTGGCAAATGGATGTTAAGACCGCCTTTCTAAACGGTGATTTAGAAGAGTGCGTGTACATGACTCAGCCAGAGGGCTTCGTAGATAGTGGGAGCAGCAGGAAGGTGTGCAAGCTGCTTAAATCCATTTATGGATTAAAGCAAGCATCGCGGAGTTGGAACATCTGCTTTGACGTCGTTATCAAAGAGTTTGATTTCATCAAAAATGTAGATGAACCTTGTATCTACAAGAAGGTGGCAGAGAGTAAGGTTGTCTTCCTCGTATTGTACGTGGACGACATACTCTTGATAGGAAATGACATTCTTATGTTGCAATCGGTCAAGCTTTTCTTATCACAAAGATTCTCAATGAAAGATCTAGGTGATGCCTCCTGCATATTGGGAATTATGATCTATAGAGGTAGATCTAAACGGATATTGGGATTGTCCCAATCCAGGTACATTGACACCATACTAAAGAGGTTTAGTATGGAAGAGTCAAAACGTGGGTTTTTACCCACGATCTCAGGGCTCACTCTCTCCAAAGCGATGTCTCCCAAGACTGATTTGGAGAGAGCTCGCATGCAAGGGATACCCTATGCTTCGGCTGTAGGCTCTATCATATACGCGATGCTGTGTGCCAGACCCGATGTTGCATACTCACTAAGTGTAGTGAGTAGGTTTCAAGCTGATCCTGGAGAGAGTCACTGGACAGCTGTGAAGAGCATTCTCAAGTACTTGCGAAGGACTAAAGAGATGCTCTTGGTGTATGGTAACGGAGAACTCCAAGTGGAGTCCTTTACCGATTCGAGCTTCCAAAGTGATAAGGACGACTCTAAGTCGCAGTCGGGATTTGTCTTTACCCTTTACGGAGGGGCGGTTAGCTGGAAGAGTTCCAAGCAGGAAATCGTGGCAGACTCAATGATGGAGGCTGAATACATCGCTGCCAACGATGCTGCCAAAGAGTCTGTCTGGATCAAGAAGTTCATTACTGAACTTGGAGTGGTTTTATCCATTGAACATCCAATACCTTTGTATTGTGATAACAATGGAGCGGTGGCATTGGCCAAGGAACCCAGGTCCCATCAGAGATCCAGGCATATTCTGAGGCGGTATCACCTGATCCGGGAGATAGTTGATCGCCGGGAGATCGAGGTTAGGAGGGTTGACACGAAGAACAACACAGCGGATCCACTCACGAAGGCCATTCCCCAGATACAGTTTGAGAGACTCTTCGGGATGCTCGGTATACGATACTACAGCAGCTGGCCCTAGTGCAAGTGGGAGATTGTTAGTTGTATGTATGCCCTAGAGGCCAGTATTGTACAGTATATGTATATTATATTGGATGCTTGGACATATATAGAGAGGACTTTCTTACTCGATATGATAGTATGCTATCTGGTTGCACTTTACTTTAACATGTATACTTGTCTCTTTATACTGTCTTATCGTTACATGTTGGTAAAGCCCTTAGGATGTGTACTTGACTACCTGGACTATGATGTGGATCATACTAGTGGGGACATGGTAGTCCATAAGTACATCCTTCAAGATCCCTAGTCGTGGGTGTATCGAGACGGGGCATCGATATACCAGAGTAGACTAGCGTATACGCTTCTCGACCCATGAGATGGGCGATGGATGATCCCATATCCATTGGTGTTTGACATCAGAGATGGTATACGGGCGCTCAGTGGAGACTGGGTACACTGGACGGACTCGCCGAGAACTCCCAGATGGTATTATACCTCACGTCAGATGGCAGTTCTCTGGTGACACTTATGCAGGTTAGTCTGTAGACCCGAGATCGTCATAGAGTCTTGTGTGATTCCCACTGTGCTTTGATTTCCACCTTACCACGTCCATGAGGGCGTGCAAAACGGTGGTTTTTACGTACAGTCCCGAGTCACATGGAGGCAATGAGCGATAGGAGGGGTTTCGTTTCTCCCGGTATTGGGGGTTGATGTTGCGCTGTGCTCGATTGGCCGTAACAGGCAAGTCCCTGGCCAGGGCTGATATAGTGGTAAGTGTTACCAGTAGTTTCTCAACCCGTTATGAGCCTCACATCGGCACGACTTATCGGTTATTGGGGTCTAACGTTTACCACCCCTAGACTTGATATGCGACATATCAGACGAGGAGACCGGACTGTACGGAAAGTGTTACCGACAGGCTTTTACAGGAGTTGGAGCGGGCTTGCTTGCTGATCTTCTGATCGCTCAATACCCGGGTAGCCGTTACGTCCAGCTAGTACCGGATTGTGGGTGCGTGATGTGATCATCACCTACTGCCGGCGTATTGACGAGTCTTTAGAGTCCTACACAGAGGTTTTACTGGCTCAGGAAAAACGAAATAGGAGCTCATATGTGATATGTGCAAGACCGAGAATAATGCATGTATGTGATACCGTATTATATTCTCGCGACTTTATGTATCAATCGGTTATATATGATATAGTCGGGTTATCGAATCAAGTGTTGATTCGATAAGACGATACATTGGATGTTAGTCAGTTATATGTGATATGACCGGATTATTAAGTCAAGTGTTGATTTAATAATTTATTGTATAATTGTATATTTGATATACTAGTTTATATTAACTAACACATGTTCACTTAGGGTTTTTTCTCACATGTACACACTTTACTATATATTTGATATATATTCAAATGTGTTATATTTTTTGTATCATGGTTGATGATACATCATCCTTGGGTGTGTAAGACATACACCATTCTATGTATTATGGTGGGTTATGATTATTTAAGATAATTACAAAATTAGTGGAGTTTTGGAATAAGCATGAAGCTTGTAGAAGCTTACTTTGCTTTGACAAGGTCTACTAGCTTTGTCTTTACCTTAGATTCCTTTTAACCTAACCATCACACTTATTCATGGTAATGTCTCTACATGAGTTAGTATATGATACTCACTCACCATGGTTAGCACACTCACTTGATCATTATCCTCATTATTTTCTTTTGTTCATCTTCTTCTTCATTGAGCAAGAGAAAAAGCTTGCTAGGGTTTTGAAAAAAGAGTGAAACTTTGTGAGAAATAAAATTCCAAAGAGAACCCACTTCCTATTTCTCCATCCTCTACTAGATTAGCACTTTAGTTTAGGGTGTTTACTTCACTAATTCTCTAGTTAGTGAAGTAGTAGCTTGAGTCGGAATTCCCTCGACGTAGATCATCTTCAGCCTCGGAGACTTCAAGCAAGGTTGCATCTTTCGCCTCGTGAAGCCATGCAAGAGCCCGGGAGAACTTTGATCGCAGCGAAGGGACTACGACAAGGAGCTCTAGAAGTGAAGGACCGATCTACAAAGGTTGTATTTCGCATACCCTCGGCCATAAAGTTGTTTACTTGCTATTTTCTTCGCCTAATCTCTAGTATACGATCTAGCTTAGGGTTGTTCGGCACATAAAAATTTAATTTTGGCATGGTCGATGCCTTGTGGAGCCTTGTTAGTATGCCTAGTAACCCTACAACTCTAGCCCCTATCTCCTTCCCCAGGCTGCAGATAAATCCCTTCTGGCCGCAAATTGCGGCCAGAGCAGGTTGGAACCCCCTCGTTTTTGTTCTGTAGCCTTATACCCTATAAATTTGACCTTTGGTATATGCAATTTTGACTGATTCCATATAGGGTAGAATCTGGGGTAGTTTTCTTATGTTGGCGCATGGTTTACGACTTGTTTTAGCATGGATTTTTGTATTTGGTGATTCGTTTCTGTCGGGTGGCTTTTGAACGTCAACGGCAAACGGTTATTGATCGTGTTTGCATGTGAGACTATTGGTTTTTACCTATGGGCGTAGCGTATGCCGTTTTGGTTTTCGATGTGATTTTCATATGCTTTAGCATTTGTGATATCCTTATAGGTACCCCACGTGACGTCGAGGCGTTGAAGATAATGATGGCGACATCGGTATCGGCACACAAGAAGCAAGGTGAGTAGATTTATATCTACGGGGAGAAGTCGGGTGGATGGCGTATAGCACCCCCGCAGTTCGTGGTGATGTATGCGAATACGTATACACACATATATTGATTATATATTTTTGAGATTATTGATGATAAAGATGGATATTTGGTGTGTTTGGATTGGTTTAGTATTGCGAAACCCTAGAGTAGTGGTTGCACCACACACACACACACACCATACTTGCATACATTCTTCTTTCTTATGTGCGTAGATGGGAATATATATATTTATGTGTTCACATGGGTATGGGACTATGTGTTCATATACTGGATTTGAGGATAGTATTTGGGATTTGAGGTGAGTCGATGAGATTTGATTTGAGACCGTGAGATCGGTGATATGGCAGGATTCGTATTTGAGATACGTCATGATATTATAGCGGATCTTTGGACGACGATACCATGTGAATAGTGATATAAATAAAATGGTCGACATGTGATCGTGATATGAGATATGATATGTTAGGATGTTTATAATAGGCCGCATTGTGCGATGTATACCTCCTTATGATGATATGTGGTGATGACATCGGTTTGTATAAGACTGTAGATTAGCAGTCAGATCATGATTATTGATGATATCAATATTGTACTAGACGCAGGTCAGTACCCCGGATTATGATCTTTGATAAAGAGGACACCAGAGGAATAATGGGATGAATGTGATATTGACCCGTACCCAGATTTGGGGATGCCGTACGACGGATTTACGTACGAGCTATATATTGATGATTGATCCGCACTCTTGACTTGGGATGCCTGATTATAGATATTGTATCGGATGTGATACTATTGAGGCGGAATCACCGACTAATATATATATGTATATGTATCGACTCAGATGTTAGGCGGTTTCCTTACCTTTAGTTAGCCTGTTAGCTCAGCCCTATAGTTAGTATAGTTGTTAGACCATATTGGTTATCGTTGTGTCTAGTATTCAGCTCCCGCACATTATTGTTGTTCGCTCCGCATCGCATACATATATTGTGATTTCATATTGCATTGTTGATATCATGCTATTAGGACACCAGCACCATTACCGATGATGTGTATGTACCACGTACACTTACTTGCCGGCTTACACACATCTTCATCGGTAATTGCCATGTCACGTACACTTTAGAAAATACTATTACATGGACATAGCTTGTTAGCTAATAACTTCGACATGATGTTAGTGTGCTTGCCTTATATACCAGTTTATACATTGCAGTTATTATTTGCTACTTCATGCATATTGTTATTCACTGTTATGTTGCATTCATGGATTTTTATGCCTATATTCATTGTTTCACATGCCATCGATGATTTGGATTTGGATTTTCATGAGATTTCCTGGATTTGGGGGAAAACCGCAAAAACATTTATAAACTTCTTTTCTCTCTCTTCTTAAATGAAAAGTGCGGTTTTCCCATGATGTATGAGTCGTCCACCATAAGTTTGCTGATGGATTTCGAGACCTGATTCGAGGAGTCGGATGAACCGTTTTGGATACATGGTGGGCCCGGTGCGGTACCCCGGGGTGAGAAGGTCGCAGAGGATGGTGTTGAGCCTGGCAGGGGAGCACTACCGACCGGTGATTTTACCCGACGCGTCGGATATCCGGAGGATACCGTCGTGGTCTTGAGATTGATGGTAGGGGTCGGTTTGGACTGACGGCGCCCTAGATAGTGAGATTGAGACATTGAGATTTTGAGATATTGAGGTACTGAGATTTGATGATCCAGGTCAGTCCGGGTAGCCGGAGCCTGAGATATTGAGATATTTGGATTTATGTTTTTGTGTCGATGCTAGACACGGTTTATACTGATTTCATTTATGATACCTCGTTTTGAAAATACAGAAATCTCACTAAATTATGAAAGCAGTTTTTTCGTTTACATGTACTCTGTTTTTATGCTTTCATACCTCATCCATGTGATATATTGCTACCTGAGGCACTGACACGAACACTTGGCATTGCAGTTGTTTTGAGGTATACCCTAGCCATTGTTATAGGCTGCAGATTATATATTTGAGGATATATTATGATCGTATGACCTAGGACTGCGTCATCCATGCGATTTCTATTCGTAGATGTATTTTATTCACGAGTTGGCAACTCACCCCCGTTGTGCCACAGTTTCTTGCAGGTTTTGCCGTACAGGTTTCATTACGGCTTTGCTGGCACTATTTCCGTTTCTGGGTGATTTGCTAGTAGGTGGGTTCACTTGCATCGTGACCATCAGTATATTTTATATACTATTATTCAGTTGTATCTAGAAGTTCCATCAACCAAACATGTATTTATTTCAGATAGAGACCAGTGATGTTATTCTTTCGACCTTAGAGTCGCGCGTTGTATTTCTATGGATTTCATGCTGTTTTGAGTTTCCTTTTCTGTTGTGATCCTCGCCCTTCGGCGTTGTATATTATTTCTTGCATGGTTATGACCGTCGATTGACGAAGAGCTAGCTCCCGCTTGGGGATGCCTTATTTCATTATATATGCCTTATCAGGTTTTATACCCGTTTGGGGTCAGTTTTTACAAAGGAAACTCTGCCGAAATTTTAGAAAAGACTTGTGATTTTAAAATGCATATTTCGGCGTGTGTTGCAAACAATTTGATTTAAAAATGGTTTTCCTCCACTCTACTACTTTTCTTGGTTTGGATTTCTGGGTTTTCGGCTTACTTAGATTACGTACGCCTCGAGACGTTTCGTAGTTTAAGTGCCGGTCATGTTCCGTACTTTTAGGTCGTGACAACGTTGGTATCAGAGCGTTAGGTTTTACCTTCGGAGCGTAGGATGACCCTTGGTTGATGGAGTAGGTAGCTTGAGTAGAGTGACGTACCGTACGTATGTTCCGCGGCATACTTACGATACGCTACTCCACTTAAGAAGCCTTTGGATATACATTTCTTTGCTCAATATTATATTCATTCATGATCTAGCCTCATCGGTACCAGTTATTGGTTTTGCTGCCACGATTACGGGCAGGGAGTGCTACGGCTAGAGTTGCGGTCAGCATGAGTTCGTCACGAACGAGGACTGACCAGGGCGTAATTCCGGTGACACACGATTGCAGAGATATGTCTTTTTATGGTGTTTTTGCGCCACGAGCGTTTGATGGATCGCTGTATGAGATTACTCGGACGTGCAGATCGGCACCAGAGGATTGGGCCACTGACATAGGCCAGCCAGATTTTGATGACCGTTGATGTATTGCTTATTTATGATGGTTGAGGCACTGTTCAGCGTGCAGAAGAATGAGTCAATTGTTGCTGCGAACGACGAGATATCGCCCCAGATGTTGGAGCTATTGCAGTACGAGTGGTACTAAGAGATGATAGAAGGTCGCTAGTCACCGAGGATGAATGACTAGGACATGTGGTTCGTTCGCCTACCCCGATGCGAGGTCATCAGATAGATTGATTCCAGCTAGAGACGACTTCACGCAGATACGTTGAGAGTCGATAGAGGCGATCGAATGTTAGAAACCTATTATTCCAATTTTAAAGTATTCGGAAAGACATGTAGGCAATTCTATGGACCCTCTAGAAGAATGAAACCCTAACTCGATATAATGACCATGTGAAAGCCTTTGAACCTTAGGGTTTACGACAGTTCCGCGGCGCCATTAGTGAGGCTTGGGTTTCCCTTCTACGGCTGGACCACCGATGCTGTGGTATGTACTCGATACTATTAAACTGTACCCAAGATGTTGAGCTCTTGGGGGATTATGAGGTTTTGACGAATCGATCGGATGGTTCGACTTCATTAGGATGCTTGGTGGTGAGATACACTTCTTGGGAGACCCCAGATACGAGGATAGCCGTTGGAGCTCAGTCCATGCAGCCACGACGAGACGAGTCCGAAACAGTCGACATTAGAGAAAAGTGGAGTAAGTGGTTCGTACAAGATCTGGATAAGATGACGTTCCAGTCCGCCGACATCAGAGATGTGATGCGCATGACGAGGCATTGTACTTGGATATACCTTCCAGAAGGAGTCGCGATGAGTATGCAGCCGTTCCGGAACAAGAAACAGATATAGTAAAGGACGATGACTTCCGGACAGTTCGGCAGAGACGAGATTTGGGAGAGACCTCGACAGGACCTTTCTGGAATAAATTACGAGAAGACTTGGACCCAGGAGTGGTCATGTTACGCACACCAGCAGGCCAGAGTTCAGGATCGTCGACGAGACATGCTATGAGTGACCACGACAGTTGGCCAGAGATTCTTGGAGGATGTACTTGAGCGGAACTATTCCGCCATACTTGATTTCGGTATTTTGGGCGATCTATTCGCATGACTGATTTTGATGATTGAGTTTCATGACATTTGTTTTCATGCACCATGGTTGCACGAGTATTTACGATTTTTGCACAGTTGTTGCACTTGATATCGTTTTCGTGCCTTGGTTTCTCATGTTTATGATTTTATAGGTTTTATACAGTTGAGTTGATTTTGTGCATATGTACGCACACGATGTGGTTTTTGCACTCGGTATAGTTCACATATGCTTGCAGTGCAGTGATTCGTATTTTGTGCACTTAGTTGCACTGGACTTCGATTTCGATTGTGATGTTTGATATTTATTTTGTGCACCTCGTGCACTTGATTGGATTTTTGCACATGTTCGGTACTTGATATTGGATTTCATGATTTTGTGCACGATGGATGCACCTGATTTAGATTTTCGCGCATGTTGGGCGCATGTTACGAGATGCGATTTTGGTGCACACCAGATGCACTAAATCGAGATTCTTCGTGCATGTCAGATGCACCTGTTTTTGCTGTCAGGCACACCTGTTGCCCTGACAGATGTTTCGTGCACACCCGATGCACTTAGATATTGTTTCTGTGCGCATGTATGGCATATTTATGGATTTTGATTTCCGTGCGCACCAGACGCACGTAGTATTCATATGCACGTTTTGGGATTGATTTCTTATGGAGCAGTACGTTTTTGTGATGTTTTATTATTGTTTTCGTACTGAGAAGGATGAGTCAGATGAGAGTACCTGAGTATATTTTGCATGCATTGACAGATTTCAAAGGGATTTCCAAAAGCGAGCTATAGTCTTAGTATTTACCTACGTGTCTGATATGACACGAAACGTTTAAAATAAGGAAACCCTTCTAAATTGTTTCCAAAAACGGCGGAACGTACACATTAAACAAAAGGAATATATGTATATGGTTATTTTCTTATGATAGACGTCCGCCACTGTGCAGTGTTATGCACATTGCACAGCGACTTTAAAAGATTTGGCATGCATTTCCTTCAGATATTTACATGTATAGGTTTGATAGTTACATATATAGTTCTGATTTATATCATATTGGTTTTGCTTTGGATTTGGCATTCGTGTCTTTAGCATGACTCCGATGATTGCGGGACGCTTGACGGAGTTTCGATTTTGAGTTATCTGCTCATTACTCATGCGCATGCATTGCGCTATGATGCGTTTTATGTATTGATGATTTCGGAGCCCCGACGACTTGGACTTTCCTTTGAAATGTTTTAGAATTTAGGGGTTTAAATTTAAATTCAGGGACCGAATTTCTTTAAGGAGGGAAGATTGTAACATTTCAAAAAATAAAATATTATTTTTTAGGAATTTTTATAATTTAATATTAATTTTTAATGAATATTTTAATATTTCGGTATAATTAAATACCGATAAATGGGGAAAATTTTGGAAAAATTTTGGAAAATTCTAAAATAGTGTATTTTATGGAATTATGCCATTTTAAAGGTTTTTATCATTAGTTATATGCTAATTTGGTGCTAATCGCGATTAAAAATCGCCAATCGGATTTTTAGCATTTTGGTGCAAAACATGCACATATCATTTTTCTTTACACTTGTGCATTCTACCATGTTGTTTTGGGGTTACTATTTGAGTGAGAAGGAATTTGGAGAAAAGAAAAAGAAATGGAAAAGGTTATAATATGAGGTATGGGTGAGAGAGAGAAAGGGTTACCTTTGACTTAGACTTAGCCATCCCTCTTCTTTCATCACTCATCTCTCTCCCTCTTCAGCCCTTGCTGCTGCTGTTGCTTCCTTCATCTCCCTCCCCTCTTCACCTCCTCAAATCATCATGAAATCAACTCCAAAACCCTATCCTCATTTCACAAAAATTGTGCACAAGTTCAAGACAAACACATTGGACCAAGAAAGCAAGGATTTTGGCCACTAGGGGCAACTTAAGAAAATTCTTGAGTTGCCAAATGAGATATTTTCTGGACCATTAGCTTAGTTTTTGCATTACTTATACCTCTATGCTAGATTAGAATCGATATAGTGTGTTTTGATGGACTTTGGAAAATTCAAGTTAGGGTTTAGGGTTTGATCTGAAATCAAAGATGAATTGAGGTGTAATTAGAGGCTACAACCCCTGTTGTGAAGTTACATTGGACCAAACTAGAGATTAGAACCCAGAATACGGATTTATAGAATCGATATCGGGGAAAACTGTAATTCTGCGAGTGTTTTTGGAAATCTGCTTTCACCCCGAGACTCTTAAAATAATTTTGGTTGGACAGTGAGATGTGCAGGCACCCTGGAACCACCACACAAAACACTAGCCCCTATCTCCTTCCCCAGGCCGTAGATAAATCCCTTCTGGCCGCAAATTGCGGCCAGAGCAGGTTGGAACCCCATCGTTTTTGTTCTGTAGCCTTATGCCCTATAAATTTGACCTTTGGTATATGCAATTTTGACTGATTCCATATAGGGTAGAATCTGCGGTAGTTTCCTTATGTTTGCGCATGGTTTACGACTTGTTTTAGCATGGATTTTGGTATTTGGTGATTCGTTTCTGTCGGGTGGCGTTTGAACGTCAACGGCAAAGGGTTATTGATCGTGTTTGCATGCGAGACTATAGGTTTTTACCTATGGGCGTAGCGTATGCCGTTTTGGTTTCCGATGTGATTTTCATGTGCTTTAGCATTTGTGATATCCTTGTAGGTACCCCACGTGACGTCGAGGCGTTGAAGATGATGATGGCGACATCGGCATCGGCACAAAAGAAGCAAGGTGAGTAGATTTATATCTACGGGGAGAAGTCGGGTGGATGGCGTATAGCACCCCCGCAGTTCATGGTGATGTATACGAATACGTATACACACATATATTGATTATATATTGTTGAGATTATTGATGATAAAGATGGATATTTGGTGTGTTTGGATTGGTTTAGCGTTGCGAGACCCTAAAGTAGTGGTTGCACCACACATACACACACACACACACCATACTTGCATACATTCTTCTTTCTTATGTACGTAGATGGGAATATATATATTTATGTGTTCACATGGGTATGAGACTATGTGTTCATATACTGGATTTGAGGATAGTATTTGGGATTTAAGGCGAGTCGATGAGATTTGATTTGAAACCGTGAGATCGGTGATATGGCAAGATTCATATTTGAGACATGTCATGATGTTATAGCGGATCTTTGGACGACGATACCATGTGAATAGTGATATAAATAAAATGGTCGACATGTGATCGTGATATGAGATATGATATGTTAGGATGTTTATAATAGGCCTCATTGGGCGATGTATACCTCCTTATGATGTATGTGGTGATGACATCGGTTTGTATGAGGCTGTAGATTAGCAGTCAGATCAGGATTATTGATGATATCAGTATTGTAATAGACGTAGGTCAGTACCCCGGATTATGATCTTTGATAAAGAGGATACCAGAGGAATAATGGGATGAATGTGATATTGACCCATACCCAGATTTAGGGCTGCCGTACGACGGATTTACGTACGAGCTATATATTGACGATTGATCCGCACTCTCGACTTGGGATGCCTGATTATAGATATTGTATCGGATGTGATACAATTGCTGAATCACCGACTAATATATATATGTATATGTATCGACTCAGATGTTAGGCGGTTTCCTTACCTTTAGTTAGCCAGTTAGCTCAGCCCTTAGTTAGTGTAGTTGTTAGACCATATTGGTTATCGTTGTGTCTAGTATTCAGCTCCCGCACATTATTGCTGTTCGCTCAGCATCGCATACTTATATTTTGATTTCATATTGCATTGTTGATATCATGCTGTTAGGACACCAACACCATTACCGATGATGCGTATGTACCACGCACACTTACTTGCCGGCTCACACACATCTTCATCGGTAATTGCCATGTTACGTACACTTTAGAAAATACTATTACATGGACATAGCTTGTTAGCTAATAACTTCGACATGATGTTAGTGTGCTTGCCTTATATACCAGTTTAGACATTGCAGTTATTATTTGCTACTTCATGCATATTGTTATTCACTGTTATGCCGCATTCATGGATTTTTATGCCTATATTCATTGTTTCACATGCCATCGATGATTTGGATTTGGATTTTCATGAGATTTCCTGGATTTGGGGGAAAACCGCAAAAACATTTATAAACTTCTTTTCTCTCTCTTCTTAAATGAAAAGTACGGTTTTCCCATGATGTATGAGTCGTCCACCATGAGTTTGCTGATGGATTTCGAGACCCGATTCGAGGAGTTGGATGAACCGTTTCGGGTACATTGTGGGCCCGGTGTGGTACCCCGGGGTGAGAAGGTCGCAGAGGATAGCGTTGAGCCAGGCAGGGGAGCACTATCGACCGGTGATTTTACCCGACGCGTCGGATATCCGGAGGATACCGTCGTGGTCTTGAGATTGATGGTAGGGGCCGGTCTGGACTGATGGCGCCCTAGATAGTGAGATTGAGACATTTAGATTTTAAGATATTGAGGTACTGAGATTTGATGATCCAGGTCAGTCCGGGTAGCCGGTGCCTGAGATATTGAAATATTTGGATTTATGTTTTTGTGTCGATGCTAGACACGGTTTATATTGATTTCATTTATGATACTTCGTTTTGAAAATACAGAAATCTCACTAAATTATGAAAGCAGTTTCTTCGTTTACATGTACTCTGTTTTCATGCATTCATACCTCATCCATGTGATATATTGCTACCTGAGGCACTGACACGAACACTTGGCATTGCAGTTGTTTTGAGGTATACCCTAGCCTTTGTTATAGGCTGCAGATTATATATTTCAGGATATATTATGATCGTATGACCTAGGACTGCGTCATCCATGCGATTTCTATTCGTAGATGTATTTTATTCACGAGTTGGCAACTCACCCCCGTTGTGCCACAGTTTCTTGCAGGTTTTGCCGTACAGGTTTCATTACGGCTTTGCTGGCACTATTTCCATTTTCGGGTGATTTTCTAGTAGGTGGGTTCACTTGCATCGTGACCATCAGTATATTTTGTATACTATTATTTAGTTGTATCTAGAAGTTCCATCAACCAAGCATGTATTTATTTCAGATAAAGATCAGTGATGTTATTCTTTCGACCTTAGAGTCGCGCGTTGTATTTATATGGATTTCATGCTGTTTTGAGTTTCCTTTTCTGTTGTGATCCTCGCCCTTCGGCGTTGTATATTATTTCTTGCATGGTTGTGACCGTCGATTGACGAAGAGCTAGCTCCCGCTTGGGGATGCCTTATTTCATTATATATGCCTTATCAGGTTTTATACCCGTTTGGGGTCAGTTTTTACAAAGGAAACTCTGCCGAAATTTTAGAAAAGACTTGTGATTTTAAAATGCATATTTCGGCGTGTGTTGCAAACAATTTGATTTAAAAATGGTTTTCCTCCACTCTACTACTTTTCTTGGTTTGGATTTCTGGGTTTTCGGCTTACTTAGATTACGTACGCCTCGAGACGTTTCGTAGTTTAAATGCCGGTCATGTTCCGTACTTTCGGGTCGTGACAGGCATACAATCAATGCTCGTGCAACATGAATCGTCAATAATATGTGCAGTGTCCTAAGGATACTAGTCCAAGCACAATAATATCTAAGCAATAAAGTGTAGTCGCAAATTCTAAATATGAAATAGAATATGCGACCAGTCAAGTCATTTCTAGCCCAGACGCATAACGCCATGCGGGTGATTCCCCTGTAGATGTTAAATCTACTCACCAATGCTCCAAGCTAGGTGAAGTCTACTACCTTTTTTCCCGTTGTAGCAGTGTCCGAAGTCCCCGCCTGCAAACCTGCAACATTAAAACAATAAAACAAGTGTATATTAATAATAGACCCAAAACACGTACAGATTACAATAGACCGACACAATAACACAAAATTTACTCTCAAGTGTCCGTATTGTGGCTAACGTGCGTAGCGACACGACAAAAACAACTTAAGAGCAAAACCACACAAAGTGCACGATCCGTGTCGTATAACGTATCACGCTTAAACGTAACACAAGAAACTACCTAGGTGATCCCAGATTTCGCATACAGAGAAAACTCAACAACTAAACAAGACCAAAAACACCCAATCCACAGCATAGACCAACCCATAAAAACCCACATCCCAACTCCACCAAGGGGCCGATGTCGCCGGAAATATCCTTAGGGTCGCCGGCAGAGGTCCGAGTAGGGCGGTTCGTTCTTCAGGTGAGGTCCTATGGTCTCAGGTACAACACAACAGCATTGTTTGGTTTTCTAGTACACTCTCCGGGTCACAGCAGATCCCATATGTCACAAATAGGCACTAAAAATACGATATTTGCACAAAACGACACCAAACGCTATCTAAACTAAAACTAACAAGCTAAGCTACACTAAAAACACATAAACAACAGCAAAAGAACATTACCTACACAAAGGAACTCAAAGATCCAAACTTTGCATGCTCCTAGGCATCCAAGAGGGAAATCCAAGGAAAAGATGTGATTTTTGATGAAATTTGTGAACAAATGAGATGAATTTGGTGAGGGAATAAGAGTGTTTAGTTAAGATGAGAGAGGAAATGAGAGAGTAAAAGAGATAGAGAGTGAGAGAGTGTGTGACGATATGAGAGAGGGAGGTGAGTGTAGGGTGAGAGATGAGGGTGAGTGTAACCATAACATTAATTCCTCATTAATGCCTTCACACACACCTCATCACTCCAAAGAAAATATCTTCTCACTCACACAAAATGTCATGACCCGAAACTACGGAACATGACCGGCACTTAAACTACGAACGTCTCGAGGCGTACGTAATCTAAGTAAACCGAAAACCCAGAAATCCAAACCAAGAAAATAGTAGAGTGCAGGAAAAACCAACTTAAAGCAAGTAATTTCAATAGCATATGCCGAATTATGCGGTTTTTAAAACATCAAAAATTTACTGAAAATTTCGGCAGAGTCTCCTTTGTAAATACAGGCCCCCAAACGGGATACAACATGAATAGTATACGAAATCAATAAAAAGGCATCCCCAAGCGGAAGCTAGCTCTTCGTCAATCGACGGCCACAACTACACAAGCAATAATATACAACGCCAACGGCGAGGATTAAAACTCAAAAGGAACTCAAAACCACCAGAAATCCACAGAATATAAAACGCGCGACTCTAAGGTCGAAAGAATAACATCACGGGTCTCTATCTCAATAAATACATATTTGGTTGATGGAACTTCTAGATACAACAGAATAATAATATACAAGATAATTAATGGGGATACGATACAAGTAAACCCACCTACTAGCAAAACACCGGAAGGAAACTATGCCCGCAAGCCGTAAAGAAACCTGTACGGCAAACCTGCAAGAAACTGGGGCACAACGGGGGTGAGTTGCCAACTCGTGAATAGAAAAATATCTACGCACAGAAATCGCATAAATAACGCAACCTAGGTCAATGATCATAATATGTCCTCAAATATAAGAATAACACGTAGCCTATAACAAGGCTAGGGTAAATATCTAACCCGAGTGTAATCTCATGTGCCCGTGTCAGTGCCTCAGGTAGCAATATATCATATGAATGAGGTATGAATGCATGAAAACAGAATACATGTAAATGAAGAACTGTTTTCATAAATTAGTGAGATTTCCTTTGTATTTTTAAACTGAGGTATCATAAATGAAATCAGTATCAACAGTGTCTAGCATCGACACAAAACATAAATCTCAATGTCTCGAATATCAATGTCTCAATCTCAATATCTAGGGCGCCGCCAGTCCAGACCGGCCCTTACCATCCATCTCAAGACCACGACGGTATCCTCCGGATATCCGACGTGTCGGGTAATATCACCGGTAGGTAGTGCTCCCCAACCAGGCTCAACGTCAACACCACATTCCTCTTGCCCCGGGGTACCATACCGGGCCCACCATGTACCCGAAACGGTTCCTCCACTCCTCGAATCGGGTCTCGAAATCTATCAGCAAACTCATGGTGGACGACTCATACATCATAGGAAAACCGCACTTTTTATTTTAAAAGAGAGAAAAGGTTTATTTATGTTTTGCGGTTTTCCTCCAAATCCAGAAAATCTCATGGAAATCCGAATCCAAAACCTCAATAACACGTAAAATAGTGAATATATGCATGAGAATCCATGAATGCGGCATAACGATGAATAACAGTATGCATGAAGTGACAAGTAATAACTACAATATCTAAGCTGGCATATAAGGTAAGTACACTAATATTATGTCGAACTATTAGCTATCTAGCTAAGTTAAGCAATAATATTTTCTAAGGTGTACGTGACATGGCAATTACCGATGAAGATGTGTGTGAGCCGGCAATTAAGTGTACGTGGTACCTACGCATCATCGGTAATGGTGCTGGTGTCCTAACAGCATGATATCACTAATAGAGTATGAAACATAAAATAAGCATGCGATGCGAAGCGGACCACAAAAATGAGCGGGAGCTGAAAACTAGACGCAACTATAACAATCTGTATTAATCTAATATAAGTCCTACAAATGGTGCCTTTTGAAATAACACGAATCATGGGTTTTGAAAATAGAGGCTACGGTGTTTTTATGAAAAGATACGTCTTTTGAAATATCCGTAGGATCCCTTGGGCCATCTTTAAGAATGCCCACGATTCGTCGGTTTTTGAAATAGGTAAGAAGTCTAATCTAATCTAACAACTACACTAAATTATACGGCTGAACTAACAAGCTGAACTACAGGTAAGGGAACCGCCTATCATCTGAGTTGATACATATACATACCTGTATATGTATAGTCGGTGATCCCGCCTTAATAATATCATATCCGATACCATATCTATAATCAGGCATCCCAAGTCAAGAGTGCGGATCAATCATCAATATAGCTCGTACGTAAATCCGTCGTACGGCATCCCAATCTGGGTACGGGTCAATATCACATTCATCATACTATTCACCTGGTATCCTCTTTATCAATTATCATGATCGGGGTACTGATCTACGTCTAGTACCATACTGATATCGCCTAAGTATTCATGCCGGTGTAAGAATCACTACGCCAAAAGACCCGCTAAAACATCATGTCGTATATCAATACGAACCAAATCACATCACCGATCTCCTGGCCTCAAGCCCAATCTCATCGACTCATCTCAAATTCCAAATACTATTCTCAAATCCGTATGTGAACACATAGTCCTATACCCATGTGAACCCATAACTATAAAGAATCCCATGAGCACATATTAATAGGAATGCATGCAAGTATGTATGTGTGTATGTGTAGTACAACACTACCCTAGGGTTCGCAACACTAAAGTAATCCAACACACCAATATCCATCCTAAGCATCGTTATTAAACCCAAATAACATATAATAATTGTTGGTGTGTATACGCATCCGTATACACCACCACGGACTGCGGGGGTGCTATACGCCATCCACCCGACTTCTTCCCGTAGATATAAATATACTCACCTGGTCCTCGCTAGCCGGTGCCGACGTTGCCATGCGCTTGCTTGTCGTCTCAAAGTCCACATGGGGTACCTACATATCATAACGCACCGTATCACATTAAAACTAAATTCGACGTCGAAACGGCATACGAAAATCAAATCGGCACGCGTATCACGCATAGGTCCAAACCTATCGCCTACGCATGCAAGAATAGTCAAACCAACCCTCGATGTCGATGTACAAACGTCAAACCATCGAGAAAAATCCATTCACACTCATTTGCACATTCACGAACACTAATTTTAATATAAACTAGGTTAAAACTCACAAAAACCCCAATTTCACTTAAAAAGTCATTTTTCCGAAAATCTAGCAAGCACAATTCGTCGTTTTTGTACAAAACATGATGTTTAAATGAATGTAGCGGCCAATATACTTATTAAATATCTTAAATAAGTCATATAAATAATTTACGGAATTTAATCTCATTAAATTCCAAAAACCCTAATATTCTAGTTTACAAAATACTTAAATTTTAACAATTTCAAAGCAAAAATGCACAAACTACAATTTAGGTTGGATTTCCATGAACTAAAGTGTTAAACTACACTTAATAAAGTTAATAATATGATAAAAACTCTAACCATATTTTTAATCTCACATATAAATGCATTTCATAAAACCCTAGTTTGCACAAAAAAAAGCTTAATTTGGACATTTTTCAAGTAACAACTTGTAATATGCAACTAGATAAATTTTAACAAGTTTTCAAGATATTAGCTCACATCACAAACCATGCACAAGTGATCACAACCCAATTTCAAAACAAAACCCTAACTAGAATTCCTTAATCATACAATTGAACCCACAAAAAACCAAATTAACACCTAATTAAGCTAACTACAAGCAATTTACAACAATTTAAGCAAAAGGGTTAGAATTTACCCAAACAAATTGAAGATCCACAAGCATCCATGGCCTCCCAAAATGCTCTCTTTTCACAAAGATCCATGCTATACGGGCTAAGCTAAAATGGGTAGGAGTCGGATTTTGATTTGGATTTTTGCTTGATTTTTAGTGGATTTTTCTTTGGATTTTCTTTGATGGAACAAAGAGAGGAGAAGAGGAAAAGTGGGCTGTTGAGGGGTTGCTGGTTTCGGCCAGATTATGGGGGGGGGGGGTTGGGTGAGGGAGGAGAGAGAGTGAGGTGGAGAAAGTTAGTTCAAGTCAAAGTCAACTCAAATTATATCATTTTCTACTCTTTTCTTTTCTTTTCTTTCATATCATTTCCTTTGAAATTCAAGTGGGGACAAAAGTGGGGGCTGCTGAATTCTTCAAGGGGATAAGTGAATGGGGGTGTGTGGGTGTGGGTACGGGTGTGGAGTGATAAAAAATGATAAATACAATACCCCAAACATCTATTTACGCTAAAAAAAAGCTTTTTTTCTTCAATAATTTCTAAACCGGTTTGGCAAATGATTTCGTTCCAAAAACCACATGATAAAATTTTATTTAATGTTTTATGTTGCACAAAATTTGTTTCAACTCATTCCAATTTGTAATTTTCCCTAATTAAATGTATTAGTGACGGCTTAAATAATAATAAAATAATATTTTTTTCAGAAAATTTGAAATTTCACCAGCGGCTCAATAAACACCAAATAATAGCAATTACATTGCTAGAATATGTATATTTAATTTTTATAATAAGATATTTGTATTTTGACTTTTTACAGAAAACCCCCTTATTTTACCGATTTTTTGAAATTTCACCGAAACGATTTTCAAAACGTTACAATCTTCCCCCCTTAAAGAAATTCGGTCCCCGAATTTAAATTAAAACTCTCCCCAAATAATAAAACATCTAAACCAAAACCATCAAGTCGTCGGGGCTCCGAAATTGTAAATACATAAAACAAATCGTAGCGCAGCGCATGCGCATGAAAAATGAGCATATAACTCAAATCACAACTCCGTAAAGCATCCCGCAATCATCGGAGTCATGGGGAAGACATCAATGCCAAATCCAAAGCAAAACCAATATGATATAACTCGAAACTATACATGTAAATATCGAATCTATATATGTAAGTATCTGAAGGAAATGCATGCCAAATCTCTTTAAGTCGCTGTGCACGCGTATAACACTGCACAGTGGCGGACGTCTATCATAAGAAAATAACTATATACATATATACCTTCGTTTGAAATGTACGTTCCGCCATTTTGGAACAATTTAGAAGGGTCTCCTTGTTTTAAACATTTCGTGTCGTATCAGACACGTAGGTAAATACTGAGGCTATAGCTCGCCCTTTTTTTTTCTTTTTTTTTTTGGAAATCCCTTTAATAACTATCAATGCATGCAAAATATTTTTAGGTACTGTCCTCTGACTAGTCCTGCTCAGTACGAAAACACATAGCAATATCATAAAAACGTACTGCTCTATACGAAATCATTCCCCAAAATATGCACATGAATGCTACATGCGTCTGGTGCGCACGGAAATCAAAATCCATGAATGTTCCATACATGCGCACAGAAACAACATCTAAGTGCATCGGGTGTGCACGAAACATCTGTCGTAGGCAACATGTGTGCCTGACAGCAAAATCAGGTGCATCTGGCATGCATGAAAAATCTCGATTTAGTGCATCTGGTGTGCACCAAAATCGCATCTCAAGACATGCGCTCAACATGCACGAAAATCCAAATCAGGTGCATCCATCGTGCACGAAATCATGAAATCCAATATCAAGCACCGAACGTGCGCAAAATCAATCAGGTGCACAAGGTGCACAAAACAAATATCGAGTATCACAATCGAAATTGAAGTCCAGTGCACACTGCAAGCATATAATAACTATACAGAGTGCAGGAACCAATTCGTGTGCGTGCATACGCACAAAATCAACTCAATGTCTAAAACCGTAAAATCAAAAACTTGTGAAACCCAAGCACGAAAACGATATCAAGTGCAACACTGTGCAAAGATCGTAAATCCTCAATCATCAAAATCAAATCATGCGAATAAATCTCCCAAAACATCGAAATCAATAATGGCGGATTAGTATCGCTCAAGTGCATCCTCTAAGAATCTCGGGCCAACTGTCGCAGTCACTAATGGAACGTCTCGTCGATGATCATGAACTCTGGCCTGCTGGTGTGCGTAACCATGACCACTCCTGGGTCAAGGTCTTCACTGTGAATTACCAATCTTTCGGTCCATCGGCTCATCGGCCCTGTCGGGTGTGCTAACGGGGATGATCCAGTTCTGGCACGTCTCTTGTCATCTCCCGGTCAATCATCACGACCACTCGTAAGACAGCATATCACTGGCGTCGGCCTCTGGCTCTCTGAATGTACGTGACACCTCTGATCCTGGGTGCAAGTATCATTGCAGCAGTGTCCTGGAAGGAATCCTGCTCACGGTCTCTTCCATGTCTCATCTTTGCCAACTGTCCGGAAGTCATTGTCCTTTCCTATATCTGCATCTTGCTCTGGAACGACTGCATACTCATCGCGACTCCTTCTGGAAGGTAAGTCCAAGTACCATGCCTCGGCATGCGCATCGCATCTCTGATGTCGGCGGAGGGGAACGTCATCATATCCAGGTATGTACGAACCTCTTACTCCACTTTTTCTCTAATGTCGACTGCTTCGGACTCGTCCCGTCGTGGCTGCATGGACTGAGCTCCAACGGCTAACCTCGTATCTGGAATCTCCCAAGAAATGCATCTCACCACCTAGCATCCGAATTAAGTCGAGCCATCCAATCGATTCGTCAAAACCTCATAATCCCCCAAGAGCTCAACCTCTTGGGCACAGTTTAATAGTACGAGTACATACCATAGCATCGGTGGTCCAGCCGTAGAAGGGCAAACCCAAGCCTCACTAATGGCGCCGTAGAACTGCCGCAAACCCGAAGGTTCAAAGGCTTTCACACGGTCATTAAGTCGAGTTAGGGTTTCATTCTTCTAGAGGGACCATAGAATTGCCTGCATGTCTTTCCGACTACTTTAAACTTGGAATAATAGGTTTCCGACATTCGATCGCCTCTGTCGACCCTCACGTCTCTGTGTGAAGTCGTCTCTAGCTGGAATCAATCTATCTGATGACCTCGCATCGGGGTAAGCGAACGATCCACATGTCCTAGTCATTCATCCTAGATGACTAGCAACCTCCTACCATCTCTTAGTACAACTCGTCCTGCACGAATTCCAGCATCTGGGGCAATATCTCGTCGTTCGCAGCAATAACTGGCTCGCTCGTCTGCACGCTGAACAGTGACTCGATCGTCAGGAGTAAGCAACACACCAACGGTCATCAAAATCTGGCTGGCCTCCATCATTGGCTCAATTCTCTAGTGTTGATCAGCACCTCCGAGTAACCTCATAAAGGCGATCCGCCAAATGCTCGTGGCGCGGAAACACAGTAAAAAGACACATCTCTGCAATCGTGTGTCGCCGGAATTTTGCCCTGGTCAGTCCTCGTTCGTGACGAGCTTGTGCTGACCGCAACTCTAGCCGTAGCTCTCCCTGCCCGTAACCGTAGCAGCAAAACCAAACTGGTACCGATGAGGTTAGATCAGGAAGGAATATAATACCGAACAAGGAAATGTACATCCTAAGGCTTCATAAGTGGAGTGGCGTGTCGTAAATATGCCGCGGAACATACCAACGGTACGTCACTCTACTTTAGTCACCTATTCCATCAACCAAGGGTCATCCTACGCTCCGAAGGTTAAAACCTAACGCTTTGATACCAACTTTGTCACGACCCGAAAGTACGGAACATGACCGGCACTTAAACTACGAACGTCTCGAGGCGTACGTAATCTAAGTAAACCGAAAACCCAGAAATCCAAACCAAGAAAATAGTAGAGTGCAGGAAAAACCAACTTAAAGAAAGTAATTTCAATAGCACATGCCGAATTATGCGGTCTTTAAAACATCAAAAATTTACTGAAAATTTCGGCAGAGTCTCCTTTGTAAATACAGGCCCCCAAACGGGATACAACATGAATAGTATACGAAATCAATAAAAAGGCATCCCCAAGCGGGAGCTAGCTCTTCGTCAATCGACGGCCACAACCACACAAGCAATAATATACAACGCCAACGGCGAGGATCAAAACTCAAAAGGAACTCAAAACCACCAGAAATCCACGTAATATAAAACGCGCGACTCTAAGGTCGAAAGAATAACATCACGGGTCTCTATCTCAATAAATACATGTTTGGTTGATGGAACTTCTAGATACAACAGAATAATAATATACAAGATAATTAATGGGGGTACGATACAAGTAAACCCACCTACTAGCAAAACACCAGAAGGAAACTATGCCCGCAAGCCGTAAAGAAACCTGTACGGCAAACCTGCAAGAAACTGGGGCACAACGGGGGTGAGTTGCCAACTCGTGAATAGAAAAATATCTACGCACATAAATCGCATAAACAACGCAACCTAGGTCAATGATCATAATATGTCCTCAAATATAAGAATAACACGTAGCCTATAACAAGGCTAGGGTAAATATTTAACCCGAGTGTAATCTCATGTGCCCGTGTCAGTGCCTCAGGTAGCAATATATCATATGAATGAGGTATGATTGCATGAAAACAGAATACATGTAAATGAAGAACTGTTTTCATAAATTAGTGAGATTTCCTTTGTATTTTTAAACTGAGGTATCATAAATGAAATCAGTATCAACAGTGTCTAGCATCGACACAAAACATAAATCTCAATGTCTCGAATATCAATGTCTCAATCACAATATCTAGGGCGCCGTCAGTCCAGACCGGCCCCTACCATCCATCTTAAGACCACGACGGTATCCTCCGGATATCCGACGTGTCGGGTAATATCACCGGTAGGTAGTGCTCCCCAGCCAGGCTCAACGTCAACACCATATTCCTCTTGCCCCGGGGTACCATACCGGGCCCACCATGTACCCGAAACGGTTCCTCCACTCCTCGAATCGGGTCTCGAAATCTATCAGCAAACTCATGGTGGACGACTCATACATCATAGGAAAACCGCACTTTTTATTTTAAAAGAGAGAAAAGGTTTATTTATGTTTTGCGGTTTTCCTCCAAATCCAGAAAATCTCATGGAAATCCGAATCCAAAACCTCAATAACACGTAAAATAGTGAATATATGCATGAGAATCCATGAATGCGGCATAACGATGAATAACAGTATGCATGAAGTGACAAGTAATAACTACAATATCTAAGCTAGCATATAAGGTAAGTACACTAATATTATGTCGAACTACTAGCTATCTAGCTAAGTTAAGCAATAATATTTTCTAAGGTGTACGTGACATGGCAATTACCGATGAAGATGTGTGTGAGCCGGCAATTAAGTGTACGTGGTACCTACGCATCATCGGTAATGGTGCTGGTGTCCTAACAGCATGATATCACTAATGGAGTATGAAACATAAAATAAGCATGCGATGCGAAGCGGACCACAAAAATGAGCGGGAGCTGAAAACTAGACGCAACTATAACAATCTGTATTAATCTAATATAAGTCTTACAAATGGTGCCTTTTGAAATAACACGAATCATGGGTTTTGAAAATAGGGGCTACGGTGTTTTTATGAAAGGATACGTCTTTTGAAATATCCGTAGGATCCCTTGGGCTGTCTTTAAGAATGCCCACGATTCGTCGGTTTTTGAAATAGGTAAGAAGTCTAATCTAATCTAACAACTACACTAAATTATACGGCTGAACTAACAAGCTGAACTACAGGTAAGGGAACCGCCTATCATCTGAGTCGATACATATACATACCTGTATATGTATAGTCGGTGATCCCGCCTCAATAATATCATATCCGATACCATATCTATAATCAGGCATCCCAAGTCAAGAGTGCGGATCAATCATCAATATAGCTCGTACGTAAATCCGTCGTACGGCATCCCAATCTGGGTACGGGTCAATATCACATTCATCATACTATTCACCTGGTATCCTCTTTATCAATTATCATGATCGGGGTACTGATCTACGTCTAGTACCATACTGATATCGCCTAAGTATGCATGCCGGTGTAAGAATCACTACGCCAAAAGACCCGCTAAAACATCATGTCGTATATCAATACGAACCAAATCACATCACCGATCTCCTGGCCTCAAGCCCAATCTCATCGACTCATCTCAAATTCCAAATACTATTCTCAAATCCGTATGTGAACACATAGTCCTATACCCATGTGAACCCATAACTATAAAGAATCCCATGAGCACATATCAATAGGAATGCATGCATGTATGTGTGTATGTGTAGTGCAACACTACCCTAGGGTTCGCAACACTAAAGTAATCCAACACACCAATATCCATCCTAAGCATCGTTATTAATCCCAAATAACATATAATAATTGTTGGTGTGTATACGCATCCGTATACACCACCACGGACTGCGGGGGTGCTATACGCCATCCACCCGACTTCTCCCCGTAGATATAAATCTACTCACCTGGTCCTCGCTAGCCGGTACCGACGTCGTCATGCGCTTGCTTGTCGTCTCGAAGTCCACATGGGGTACCTACATATCATAACGCACCGTATCACATTAAAACTAAATTCGACGTCGAAACGGCATACGAAAATCAAATCGGCACGCGTATCACGCATAGGTCCAAACCTATCGCCTACGCATGCAAGTATAGTCAAACCAACCCTCGATGTCGATGTACAAACGTCAAACCATCGAGAAAAATCCAATCACACTCATTTGCACATTCACGAACACTAATTTTAATATAAACTAGGTTAAAACTCACAAAAACCCCAATTTCACTTAAAAAGTCATTTTTCCGAAAATCTAGCAAGCACAATTCGCCGTTTTTTTACAAAACATGATGTTTAAATGAATGTAGCGGCCAATATACTTATTAAATATCTTAAATAAGTCATATAAACAATTTCCGGAATTTAATCTTATTAAATTCCAAAAACCCTAATATTCTAGTTTACAAAATACTTAAATTTTAACAATTTGAAAGCAAAAATGCACAAACTACAATTTAGGTTGGATTTCCATGAACTAAAGTGTTAAACTACACTTAATAAAGTTAATAATATGATAAAAACCCTAACCATATTTTTAATCTCACATATAAATGCATTTCATAAAACCCTAGTTTGCACAAAAAAAAGTTTAATTTGGACATTTTTCAAGTAACAACTTGTAATATGCAACTAGATAAATTTTAACAAGTTTTCAAGATGTTAGCCCACATCACAAACCATGTACAAGTGATCACAACCCAATTTCAAAACAAAACCCTAACTAGAATTCCTTAATCATACAATTGAACCCACATAAAACCAAATTAACACCTAATTAAGCTAACTACAAGCAATTTACAACAATTTAAGCAAAAGGGTTAGAATTTGCCCAAACAAATTGAAGATCCACAAGCATCCATGGCCTCCCAAAATGCTCTCTTTTCACAAAGATCCATGCTATACGGGCTAAGCTAAAATGGGTAGGAGTCGGATTTTGATTTGGATTTTTGCTTGATTTTTAGTGGATTTTTCTTTGGATTTTCTTTGATGGAACAAAGAGAGGAGAAGAGGAAAAGTGGGCTGTTGAGGGGTTGCTGGTTTCGGCCAGATTGTGTGTGGGGGGGGGGGGGGGTTGGGTGAGGGAGGAGAGAGAGTGAGGTGGAGAAAGTTAGTTCAAGTCAAAGTCAACTTAAATTATATCATTTTCTACTCTTTTCTTTTCTTTTCTTTCATATCATTTCCTTTGAAATTCAAGTGGGGACAAAAGTGGGGGCTGCTGAATTCTTCAAGGGGATAAGTGAATGGGGGTGTGTGGGTGTGGGTACGGGTGTGGGGTGATGAAAAATGATAAATACAATACCCCAAACGTCCATTTACGCTAAAAAAAAAGCCTTTTTCCTTCAATAATTTCTAAACCGGTTTGGCAAATGATTTCGTTCCAAAAACCACATGATAAAATTTTATTTAATGTTTTATGATGCACAAAATTTGTTTCAACTCATTCCAATTTGTAATTTTCCCTAATTAAATGTATTAGTGACGGCTTAAATAATAATAAAATAATATTTTTTTCAGAAAATTTGAAATTTCAACAGCGGCTCAATAAACACCAAATAATAGCAATTACATAGCTTGAATATGTATATTTAATTTTTATAATAAGATTTGTATTTTGACTTTTTACAGAAAACCCCCTTATTTTACCGATTTTTTGAAATTTCACCGAAACGATTTTCAAAACGTTACACAAAAGATCTAGGGTTTAGGTTCAGGATTAGATTAACAAGGATTAGGTTAAGTATCATGGTTGCTAAGATCAAGGTTGGCATAAACAAATCCTCACATTAACGTGCACACGTGCGTGCGTGTCCATAACAAATAAAAATAACTTATTAATTAAATGTTATTAAATGCGAGGAACCCGAATTGGTAAACTTTTTACCGTAAACCCGCATTAACGTCTAAACGAACACTAACCAAAATCTAAGACGTTACAATCTCCCGCGTTATAATAATTCGTCCCCGAATTTAAAATTCTCACTAAGTGTACCTTCAAAGAGAAGAGTACAAAACTCTCAAATCTCGCTCCCAGCCTCCCAAGTGATCACCTCGCTATATGGCTACGTCTAAGAAAACTCTCCACAGATGGCAAGACCCATGACCGAAGTTTCTCCACCTGCCGAGCCATTAACACAACTGGCTGCGGGTGAACGAAAGATCGCGTCTCAAGCTAAATGGTCTGGTGCTGAATCATGTGAGAAAGGTCATGAAGGTAATTGCAAAGTATCGACACAAGGAATTCGGGGTGAATACTCAATAATCTGGGCGGAAGTGCCAAATTAAAGACAACGAAACTAACTCGCTTTAAGGATCTCAAAAGGACCTACAATTCCGGGGTAAGCTTCCCAAAACTCAACACGCCATTCACCGGAAAGTCCGTAGGAATACATAATCTCCCACTGCGCACTCAAGTCTACGACCATCACGGTCGGCATATGACCTCTGTCTGCACTGGGCTACTATCATCCTGACCTGAATCAACTTGATCATCTCCGAAATCTCAAGACTAACTGGGGTCCAAAAATCCTACTACGCAGAGTCAGAAAAAAAAACAGACTGGTGATCGCCATGACCTAACCCCTAAACCTAAAGATTGCCAATTGGAGTGACTCCCGATAACAGCTATCGAAGAAGTATCCTAACGATGGCAAGTGACGATCCCAACTGCCAAAAACAATTAATACGTATGCACAAACTTAACAAAGAACAATTAAGCAAACCGAGCAAAACCGGACAACAAGCATCCGAATGGAGTCACACCCTGACTAAACTTGGGTAGACACTGTTAGTTATACGTATGCCCTAGAGGCTATTACTGTACATACGATGTATATTATAATGGATGCTTGGACATATATAGGGAGGACTTTCTTGCTCGACATGATAGTACGCTATCTAGTTGTACTTTATCTTAACATGTACTCTGATTGTCTCTATGTTACATGTTGATAAAGACCTTAGGATATGTACTCGACTACTGGGACTATGATGAGATCATACTAGTGGGGCCACGGTAGTCGATGAGTATATCCTATAACTGTTCCTAGTCGAGGGTGTATCGAGACAGGGCATCAATACACCAAAGTGGACTAGCGTATACGCATCTTGACCCATATGATGGGCGATGGATGATCCCATATCCATCGGTGTTTGACATCAAGGATGGTGTACGGGTGCTCAGTGGAGACTGGGTACACTGGACGAACTCGCCGAGAACTCCCAAATGGTATTATACCTCACGTCAGATGGCAGTTCTCCGGTGACACTGGTACAGAGTAGTCTGTTGACCCGAGATCGTCATAGAGTCTTGTGTGATTCCCACTGTACTTTGATTTCCATCATACCACGTCCAAGAGGACGTGCAAAAAGGTGGCTTTTGGGTACAGTCCCGAATCGCATGGAGGCAATGAGCGATAGGAGGGGATTCGTCTCTCCCGGTATAGGGAGTTGATGTTGTGCTGTGTTCGATTGGCTATAACCAGAAATCCCTGGACAGGGTTGCTGAGATCTACTGGTAAGAGTTATCAGTAGTTTCTCGAACTGTTATGGACCTCAAATCGACACGACTTATCGAGCTACTGGGGTCTGACGTTTACCACCCCTAGGCGAGATATGCGACATATCAAACGACGAGACCGGACTGTACGGGAGTGTTACTGATTGGATTCACAGGAGAATGTACATGCTTGCTTGTTGATCTTCTGAGCGCTCAATACCTGGCTGGCTGTTACGTTTAGCTGACCGCTTGCAGGTTGTGGGTGATTGATATGATCATCACCTACTGCCGGCGTATTGACGATTCTTTAGAGTCCTACACAGAGGTTTCTTGACTCAAGCAAAACGGAGTAGGAGCACATATGTGATATGTGCGGGACCGAGGATAATACGATATGAGATACCGTATTCTATTCTCGCGATATTTGATATCAGCCGGGTCATCGGATCAAGTGTTGATTCGATGAATCGGTACGGATAAATATTAGTCGGTTATATGCAATATAGCTGGATTATCGGATCAAGTGTTGATTCGATAATTTAATGTATAATAATATATATGATATATTAAATTATATTAACTAATATTTGCTCACTAAAAGATTCTTTTTCTCACTCGGGTAATACATTGATATATATGCGATATATGTTAATTGTATTATTTTATTTGGTTACAATAAATATTATATATGTGATGTTTAATATTATAACATGATATGATAACTAATGCAACATGTTTAGTAGAGATTAAACAAGATTAGGGTTTGATTTGGGTTAATACTTTCTAGGTGATTCTAGAAGGTTTGGTTTTGTTTTGTGAAAGATATTTTGTGGTGACTCATGCTTTAACCCAACCCAAACCCTAACCCTAGTTAATTCTCTACATGGGTTTAGTTGAACATGGTTGCATTAATCATCATATTTATCCTTTCATTATTCATCACAAAAGGTTTGAGGTTTATTGTTCATCTTCTTCATTCTTTCTTTCATAGAAAAAGCTTTCTAGCTTTTTCAAGGTAATGAAAAATGAGTGAGTAAATGAAAATAAAAGAGAGCAAAAATCCTACTTCATCATCCTCATCTATCCTTGCCATTTAGATGAGGGTGTTCACTTCATATTATGAGTGTTAGCTTGTGTTAACGAAACTTCAAGGTAGATCATCTTTGTATCGAAGATCGGAAGTAAGACTGCATCTTTCTGTTCGTGGAACCTCTCGAGAGTCCAGAACACGATGATCGCAGCGAAGGGACTTCAACACGGAGCTTTAGAAGTGAAGGACCGGATCTACAAAGGTTGTAATCCCACTCACTTAGTGTTAAAGTGTTTAACATGTTAGTTTTCGCCTAATCTCTAGTTTAAAGATCCGGCTTCGGGTTGTTCGGCACGGTTAATTTTTAAATCGGGCATGGTTGATGTCTCGTAGAACCTTGTATGCGTGCCTAGCAACCCTACAGTGGTATCAGAGCCTAGCTAGAGCTTTAGGCCAAGTCTAGACGAAGTTTAAAGTCCGATCGAACCCGAGAACCCCGATGTTTACCCCTCTCTGGATAATTTTCAAAAAGTTGATTTTTTCGGAATTAAAAATGCTCAGAAAAACAAGCAGGAAAAACTAAGAATTACTGTGAAGTACGGCCTTCTAATTCCCTCATATGACCGCAGAACCGCGGCCAAACCAAGGGTTTGGAGGCGGTTCCGCGGCCAAAATTGTTACTTAGTCCCTGAAATTTCATGTAATTATTCTTAGGTCCTTTCTTGCTATTTTTTTCTAGGAATTTTTTAATTCCACTCAAGTGTTAAGTTTTCTAGGGTTGTATTGGGGACTCGTTGATTCGATCGGATAATTTAACTTTGTTTAGTTTGTCCGGATAATTTTTAGAAACTGTTAAAAAGTTCGAACGGATATCAATAACTCACTTTTTCCCCTGTCAGAAATTTTTCAAAAGTTGGATTTTTCCTCGTGTTTGAAACTTTCGTAAAGTCATGCAAGTGACACGGTGGACCCTCTAGAAGACAACAAACCTTAACTCGATTATGTGACCGTCTTGAACTGCCTCAAAACCTTAGGATTTGGGGCAGTACGGCGTGCCACATGTGAGGCGTTGGCTTGACCCTTCTACGGCTGGACCATTGGTACTGTGGCATGTGATGGATGTTTTTAAACTGATTTCAAGTGTTGAGATATATTGGGGAAATCTTGGGTGTTTGATTATTCGATCGGAAAGTTTAACATTTTCTATTTATTTGGAATGTGATACAATAATTGGAATCCACATGTAGTTATGAGATAACTAATTTGAATGTTATAAATCTAGCAGTTTAGTCTCAGATGATCGGTTGCCACGGAATTTTGATGTGATCAAAAGTCCGTCGCAATCACGTAGCGTACGTGGATACTCGCTGGGTAAACTTAATAGACAGCCACGCCCCATAGCCCCGACCAAGTGACTGTAGGAGAACCCCGTCGCCAAAAGCATCCGTTCGGGTACTCGCGGTAGCGGTGTTCCGCCTTAGTGCACTTCGTCGACGGCATCCGGGGGTGCGGCCGTCTACTAAAGTTTGCGACGAGCATTCGATCAGGATGTCGGGAATCTTGTTGAATTGCCCGATTTGATATTGAAAAGAGTTTTCGATAATGAGACTAAAATACGGGGTTTATAATTGTTAGGCATGCGATGTCTAAAGAATTCATTTGGTTAGGCATGCGATGTCTAAGGAGGTTGCGGATTCCAACTGTTGTAGTTTTACACTTTCTTTTCTGTGACCGTAAGCGTAGTATGTGGTGTATCGCCGGCTTCGTTGCTATACATCAACGACAATCGGGATACGCATACTTGCTTACGTTGATGATATGAGATATTATGTGTTGTTGTGATATGTTATATTGGATCGTCGCGTTTTGAATAGCCGGGGGTTTTATGTGAGATGAGAGTTTTTTCTTTTTCATTCATGTAAAATTCATTTGTATGTAATATTCTTTTATTGGGGCACTTCCGGGCTGAGGATGATGTCACCATTGTATATTATTTACTTTTCCGCATTAGGTAGACCCAAGGCGGGGAGCATAAGTAACCGGGTTCTGGGGTCCAGTAGGAGACCATCTCGAGGAGTCGAGACCGGGTCTCCTAACCCTAGAATTGGCAGTGTTACTTTCCGCTCTCGTAGGGGTGTAGGGATGTGGGTTTGGCTATTCATCACGACCGTGGAATCCGTGTTTTATACAGGCTCGTATTGAAAACACGGACGTCCTAGTATATCCAATATTTCATATATGTTCTTCTGCTGCAATGTTCTGTGATGAGATCACATTACAGACTGAGACGAATGTTTATATTATATATATATGAGATATATGTTATAATGCAGATTTCATTTCAAATGTAATGCTTGTGAAGCATATTAAAATGGGACTTCATTAATGAGATTAATGAAATAAAAGAAACTTAAATATGTTGTAGAAACTTGTTTAAGAACTGGTAGCTCTGGTTCTTGCTTTGCATAGCGGTGTTCCTTGTAGAACATCCAGCACCTTATTCGATGAGGAAAGAGCCGAGATCCCTTCACCGGGAGTGACCTCTTTAGTGAAACTAGCAGATGCTACAAACTCGGTTTGTCTTTTGATTGATTCTATAGTTTTTTGCTTTGCATAGTGGTAAATATGATATATCCTGCACCTTATTCGATGAGGAAAGAGCCGACGATCCCTTCACCGGGAGTGACCTCTTTAGCAAAACTAGAAAAGCCTCAAAAACACTCTATTTAAAATCACTCGATTCTACAACGATATTAAGTTCATTACGCAAAGGTTTTTCGTCAAATCCTATCGTAGCCCTCCGTCATTTCAGATAAGTACTGGTTAGTATTCGTGCTGCGTTTGTTGACCTTAGCCAAGGCGTAGTGTGCGGTAGCTGATTAGTGCTTATCTGTATAAGCATATGATGCGATTGAGTTAGGGTAGTCGTGCGACTTTGTTGACCTTATTCAAGGGTCGTGCGGGTGGGTTTAATTCAATCGGGAAATGACGGGTTGAACTTGGCTAGCAGTTATGATTTGTTGACCTTAACCAAGGTCATAAGATGCTAGGGGCAAAATATTATTGGGAATTTCAAGTGTTGAAATTTGCAATGAGATTGCATACCTTCTATGAGATAGTTGGATCTCGATACCCGCTGCGAGCAAGAGTTACTCCTGGGAGAGTTTTACACATCACAATTAGCCGATCAAGTAGGTGTCTAAAAAGGTGTCAACGGGGTTACGCCCCTGGGAAAACGTGGTTTACTTTAATTAGGTTCGTACGAAAGCACGGGGGACCTCCCTCAAAGTACCGACACTGGCCTGGCTGAAAGATTAGCGAACTTGTAGCGTGTAATTAATCTCGGCTAGTCTTTCCTTTTAGGGTTTGAAGGAAGATTTGATTAAAACAGTGGGAGACATCCTGATTAGATATATTAGATAACCAATCTAATCTTGCAAGAGCATACGCTGAGTGTTTTCTTCTTTCTCTCTCCAGGTAGCGACCATATCACGCCTTAATCAAGATAATAAAATGGATATATTGACCGAACCCGCTTGTTATACTGAGCTGGGGAACGTTGGTCCCGCTCCAACTTATAATTGTTATAAGACAGAGCAGGAAATTGGGGAATACCAGATTTCCCGTGCCGCCCAAACGAAGAAAGTGCATGCTGATGCATCTTCTTCGGGTGTGTTCATTACAGAGAACTGTTTCTCAGTATGCTTTACGTCCTGGGTATTTGATGCCGGATCAGGATCCCACATATGTAATTTGTTACATGGGCTACAGATAGGTAGAGAACTGAAAACGGGTGATAAGTTTCATGAGATAGAAACGGTGCAAGTGTTGCAACCAAGTCTGTTGGTCACTATCACCCTGTATTACCAGAATACATTGATTCTGAACGAATGTTATTAGATACCGAACCTGATATACAACATCATATCAGTCTCTTTATTAGTAAAGAAAAGATATAATTTTGTATTGTTGGATAATGTTTTGAACATTTCCTATATCAAGAGTTGATCGGTTCAGGTACGTTATCTAAAAGTATTGACGTCCTAAATCAAACTATAGTTCTTAGTATACGGAACACACACAAGAGGAAAAGTTTAGAAATGAACGAATCCTTCTTGAGGCATTGTAGACTAGGTCATATCAATGCGTCCCAACTAGCTGAAGTTACATTAAGATACATATTTAAATTTGTTTGAATTTACATCTTGTGAAACTTGCCGGTCATGTCACAAAGATAAGATGACCGTAGCTCTGTTTATTGGAAACAGAGAAAGAGTTAGTGAACTCTTGGGATTGATACATGCTGATGTATGAAAGTCTCCTGTCTACACATGCCAAGACCGGTTCTTTGTACTTCATTACATTCTCTGATGATCTCTCAAGATTCAGACATATGTTTCTGTTGAAACACAAGTCCGAACCTTTTGAGATATTCACAGAATGTAAGTTAGAAGTAGAGAACCAAAATACGGGTATAAGTATTATGTCCTTTGATGGGATCAAGGAGGAGAATACTTAAGCTCGGAGATTCCTGGACTATTCTAAAGGAGAATGAGATTCTCTCTCAGCATTACTCCTTCGTATACACCATAGCACGATGGTATATCGGGACGGAGCAATAGCACCCTATGTGATATGGTGTGCTCTATGATGAGTACTACTGAGTTTCCTATTTCCTTTAGGGAGTTATGCACTTGAGAAGTTGCATACCTATTGAATAAGGTTCAAATCAAATCAGTTGCCTACCACTTCATATGTGATATGGAATAGGAAGAGCCCATATCTTAAGTATGTTAAGATTTGGGGTTGTCCGGCCTATGTCTAAAAGAAAAATCCAGACAAGCTCGAGGCAAGGTCTGTTATGTAGAACTGGAAAAGTTCCAGCTATACAAACTACAACAGATGATTTGGTAGAACCGAAGGATTCAATAGTAACCAACGAACCTCAGCCTCTCCGCCGATCTAGTAGGGTTCCTCACCCACCTGAGAGATACTTCGGTTTCTCTATGACATTGGGAGCGAGGATTGCATCATGAGATGATGACCCAACTAGTTTCGAGCAGGCTCTCAGGAGTGGGACTCTGTAAGAATGGCTAGATGCTTATTGATCTGAGATGGAATCCTTATACGCCAACAAAGTATGGACTTTGGTTGCTCTATCTGAAGGGTTAAATCCCCATCAGGAGCAAGTATATCTTGAGAAGATTACTAGGTGTACATGGAAAAGTTGAGACTTTCAAAGCTATGCTTAAGTCCATCCAGATCCTACTTGCCACGGCTATATACCATGACTACGATATCTGGCGGTTGGGTGTCATGACTGCTTTTCTAAATGATGTTTTAGAAGAGAGCGTCTATAAGTACACAGGCAGAGGACTTCGTAGACAGTGGGAGCAGCGGAAACGTGTGCAAGATGTTTTATGTGATAAAGCAGGCATCGTGGAGTTGGAACGTCTGTTTTGATGTGGAAGTCAAAGAGTTTGACTTCATCAAAATGGTAGATGAACCTTGTATATACAAAAAGGTCGTAGGGACTATGGTGGTGATCCTCGTAGAGTACGTAGATGACATACTCTTGATAGGGAAGGAGTTTCCTATGCTACGCTCGGTCAATCTCCGCTTATCACAAGGATTCTCCATATAGGATCAAAGTGATACCTCCTAAATCCAGGGTTTTGGATCTATGAGATAGATCTAATTGGATGCTAAGATACTCACTAATTGTAGTGAGATGGTATCAATCGATCCTGGGGAGAATCACTGGAAACGTTCCAGGGTGATAAGGACGACTGAATGTCAGTCGCAGGCTTGTCTATACCCTCAGTGGAGGGACGGTATGTTGGAAGAGTTCCAAGCTAAATACCGTGACTTACTAGACGATTAAAGGCAAGATACATCGTTACCAAGGATGCTACCAAAGAGGCAGTTTGGATATATAAGTTCATAAGATGAACTTCGTTCCTACCATTGTGTGACAATGGAGCTGTGGCTTAGGCCAAGGAACCCCCATCCCATCAGAAATCCAGATTTAATTCTTAGGCAGTATCACCTGATCATGGAGATGGTTGATCTCTAGGGAGATCGAGGTTAGGAGAGTAAACACAGAGGACGACAGCGCGGATCCACTCACAAAGGCCTTTTTCCCAGTAGAGACATTTATGGGATGGTTGAGTATGAGATACTTCAACCACAGCTAATTGTTCGGTATGTGATACCACAACAGATGGCCCTAGTGCAAGTGGGAGATTCTTAGTTATACGTATGCCGTAGAGGCCCATTACTGTACATACGATGTATATTGTAATGGATGCTTGGACATATATAGGGAGGACTTTCTTGCTCGACATGATAGTACGCTATCTGGTTGTACTTTATCTTAACATGTACTCTGATTGTCTCTATATTACATGTTGATAAAGCCCTTAGGATATGTACTCGACTACTGGGACTATGATGAGATCATACTAGTGGGGCCACGGTAGTCGACGAGTACATCCTATAACTGTTCCTAGTCGAGGGTGTATCGAGACAGGGCATCGATACACCAAAGTAGACTAGCGTATACGCATCTTGACCCATATGATGGGCGATGGATGATCCCATATCCATCGGTGTTTGACATCAAGGATGGTGTACAGTGTTAGTTATATGTATGCCCTAGAGGCCATTACTGTACATAGGATGTATATTGTAGTGGATGCTGGGACATATATAGGGAGGACTTTCTTGCTCGACATGATAGTATGCTATCTGGTTGCTCTTTACCTTAACGTGTATACTGATTGTCTCTCTGTTACATGTTGGTAAAGCCCTTAGGATGTGTACTTGACTACCTGGACTATGATGCGGATCATACTAGTGGGAACATGGTAGTCCATAAGTACATCCTTCAAAGTCCCTAGTCGTGGGTGTATCGAGACGGGGCATCGATATACCAGAGTAGACTAGCGTATACCTTCTCGACCCATACAGATGGGCGATGGATGATCCCATATCCATTGGTGTTTGACATCGGAGATGATATACGGGTGCTCAGTAGAGACTGGGTACACTGGACGGACTCGCCGAGAACTCCCAGATGGTATTATACCTTGCGTCAGATGGCAGTTCTCTGGTGACACTGGTACAGAGTAGTCTGTTGACCCGAGATCGTCATAGAGTCTTGTGTGGTTCCCACTGTGCTTTGATTTCCATCTTACCACGTCCAAGAGGGCGTGCAAAACGGTGGTTTTTGGGTACAGTCCCGAATCACATGGAGGCAATGAGCGATAGGAGGGGATTCGTCTCTCCCGGTATAGGGAGTTGATGTTGCGCTGTGTTCGATTGGCTATAACCGGAAATCCCTGGCCAGGGTTGCTGAGATTTACTGGTAAGTGTTACCAGTAGTATCTCGAATTGTTATAGACCTCATATCGACACGACTTATCGAGATATTGGGGTCTGACGTTTACCACCCCTAGGCGAGATATGCGACATATCAGACGATCAGACCGGACTGTACGGTAGTGTTACTGGTTGGATTCACTGGAGTGTGAGCGGGCTTGCTCGTCGATCTTCAGATCGCTCAATACCCGGGTGGCCGTTACGTTTAGCAGACCGCTTGCGGCTTGTGGGTGTTTGATATGATCATCACCTGCTGCCGGCGTATTGACGAGTCTTTAGAGTCCTACACAGAGGTTTCCTGGCTCAAGCAAAACGAAATAGGAGCGCATATGAGATATGTGCGGGACCGAGAATAATGCGTGTATGTGATACCGTATTCTATTCTCGCGATGAATGTGTCGAATGGTTGTATGCGATATAACCTAGTTATCGAATCAAGGATTGATTCGATAAATCGATACATTGGATATTAGTCGGTTATATGCGATATGACCGGATCGTTAAATCAAGTGTTGATTTAATGATTTAATGTATAATTATATATTTGATATATTACTTTGCATTAACTAATATTGGTTCACTTTAGAGGGATTTTCTCATTCGGATGTGCACATTGTATATACGATATAATTTTGTGCACTACTTTGTATCATGTTTGATGATGCATGCTAAATTGGCTAAGTGTAAAGATTAAACCATGGTTGTGTAATGGTTAGGGTTTTGTTTTTAATTATTCATTTATTTATTTCATTTATTCTTTTTGGAAAATAAAATGCATAAAGAGAAAATGGTGGCTTTCATTTGTTTCTTTCATGAAGATTCATGAAGGTTTGACTAAGTCACCATTTTGTCTCATGCTTAACCCTAACCACTCCATTTAACCATAGTCCACTCTCTACACCTAACTATGGTTTTGTTTATGATAAGTTTTGATTTTCTATTCTAATTTAATTAACTTATCATATTCATTATCTTCTTCTTCTTCTTCATCTTCAAAGAAGAAAGCTTGCTTCATCAATGGTGATTGATGAAAAAGAGTGAGAAATCCAATTCTAAAGTCTACCCACTTCCTATTTCTTCATCCTCTATCTCTTGCCAAGTAGTAGAGTGTGTTTTCTTCACAAGTTTCATGACTTGGTGAAGTGGGAGCTTGATCTAGTGATGCTTCGACGTAGATCATCTTCGGCACGAAGCCGACGACCTTGCCCGCCCATTTCTCCGATGAAGCCGACGCTAGAGCCCGGATTTTGATTTGGACAGCGGAGAGGACTTCATCACGGAGCCGTGGAGGTGGAAGACCGGATCTACAAAGGTTGTATTTCCGTTCTTTTAGTTTAGATGTAAACTAGTTTCTTTTTCGCCTAGACTTCTAGTTAACGATCCGTAGTCTAGGGTTTCTCGGCACCGTAAAATTTGAAATTGGCATGGTTGATGCCTTGTGAGACCTCTTGAGAGTGCCTAGGAATCCTACAGTGGTATCAGAGCCTAGCTAGAGCCTTAGGCGAAATCTAGACGAAGTTTGAAACCCGAACGAACCCGAAACCCTAAACCAAACATGCTCTCTGGACTTTTTCTAAAATCTGGAGTTTTTCGATATTAAAAATATGCAGAAAAATCAGCAGGGAATTGTAAGAATTACTGTGAAGCCCGTACCCATGAATCCACCAAAGTGCGGCGGAACCGCGGCAGAAGCCTGGCTTCTGCGGCGGTTCCGCGGCCTCATGATGACGTCAGCTTCCTATTTTTGCACAGTAATTCCTATTTTCTGGTGTTGGATTTTCTGGGAATTTTTAATATTTATTCAAGAGTTGAATTTTCTGGGTTGTTTTGGGGATTCGTATGTTCGATCGGATTATCAAATTTTGTCTGTGTGGCTTTCCGGATAATTTATGGATATGTTAAAAAGTTCGACCGGATATAAATACCCAACTTTTCCCCTGTCGGGAAATTTCCAAGTGTTGGATTTTTCCGTGGTTTAACGACGTTCTAAGTAGTGCAAGTAACGCGATGGTCCCTCTAGAAGACAACAAACCTTAACTCGATTATGTGACCGTCTTGAACTGCCCTTTGAACCTTCGGGTTTGGGGCAGTACGGCGTGCCACATGTGAGGCGTTGGCTTGACCCTTCTACTGCTGGACCGTTGGTACTGAGGCACGAACTGAATGTTTTTGAACCTATTTCATGTGTTGAGCTGTATCGGGAAAACTTGGGTGTTCGATTGTTCGATCGGAAAGTTTAACATTTTCTATTTATCCGGAATGTGATACAATAATTGGAATTCACAAGTTGTTATGAGATAACTGAATGAATGTTATAAACGTAGCACTTTAGTCTCACTTGATCGGTTGCCACGGACTTTTGATGTGATCAAAAGTCCGTCGCAATCACGTAGCGTACGCGGATACTCGCCGGGTAAACTCAATAGACAGCCACACTCCATAGCCCCGACCAAGTGACTGTAGGAGAACCCCGTCGCCGAAAGTGTCCGTTCGGGTGCTCGCGGTAGCGGTGTTCCGCCTTGGTGCACTTCGTCGACGGTATCAGGGGTGCGGCCGCCTACTAAAGTTTGCGACGAGTATTCGATCAGGATGTCGGGAATCTTGTTGAATTACCCGACTTAATATTGAAAAGTGTTTTCGATTTTGAGACTAAAATGCGGGGTTTATAATTGTTAGGCATGCGATGTCTAAGGAATTCATTTGATTAGGCATGCGATGTCTATGGAGATTGCGGATTCCAACTGTTGTAGTTTTACACTTTCTTTTCTGTGACCGTAAGTGTAATATGCGATATTGCCGGTTTCGTTGCTATATGTCAACGACAATTGGGATGCGCATATTTACTTACGTTGATGACATGTGATGTTATGTGTTGCTGGATATGTTATATTGGATCGTCGTGTTCGAATAGCCGGGGTTTTTTATGTGAGATGAGTGTTTTTCATTTTCATTCATGTAAAAAACTTGTATGTAATATTCTTTTATTGGGGCACTTCCAGGTTGCGGAAGTTGTCACCTTTTGTATATTATTTACTTTTCCGCACTAGGATAGACCCAAGGAGGGGAGCACAAGTAACCGGGTTCTGGAGTCCAGTGGGAGACCAACTCGAGGAGTCGAGTCCGGGTCTCCTAACTCTAGAATTGGTAGGGTTACTTGCCGCTCTCGTAGGGGTCTAAGGGTGTGGGTTTGGCTATTCATCGCGACCGTGGAATCCGTGTTTTATACTGGCTCGTATTGAAAACACGGACGTCCTAGTATATCCAATATTTCATATGTTTCTTCTGCTGCGATATCTGTGATGTGATCATGTGATGTTCTCTGATAGATACAGTATATAGTATATATGACATATTATATAGGCGTTACTTATGTTTTACACCCGCGCTAGCCCTGCCCCGCTCTGCCGTTAGTTACTTAACCTAACGGTGCACGAGGGGACATCGAGGCGAATGCGGATGGCATAAGTGTACGTCGTATTTATCTGTGATGTTTAGGTACTTATATGATGGGACTTCATTAATGTGATTAATGAAAGAAAAGAAACCTAAGATGCTGTAGAATCGAATTTCAAAATAAAACAGGTAGCTACAGTTCTTGCTTTGCACAGAGGTATATGTGATATATCCTGCACCTTATTCGATAAGGAAAGGACCGAGATCCCTTCACCGGGAGTGACTCCTTTAGCAATAACTGGCAGATGCTACACACTCGGTTTGTCTTTTGATTGCTTTTAAGTGTTTTTGCTTTGCACAGTGATATATATGATATATCCCGCACCTCATTCGACGAGGAAAGGACCGACGATCCCTTCACCGGGAGTGACTCCTTTAGCAAAACTAGAAAAGCCTCAAAAGCACTCCATTTTAAAATCATTTGATTCTACAACGATATCAAGTTCATTACGCAATAAGTTTTCAGAAAAACCTGTCGTAGCCCTCCGTCATTTCAGATAAGTCCTATTTAGTATTCGTGCTACGTTTGTTGACCTCCGTCAAGGCGTAGTGTGCGGTAGCTAACTAGTATTTATCTGCTTATGCATATGATGCAGATTGGATTAGGGTAGTCTTGCGGCCTTGTTGACCTCCGTCAAGGGTCGTGCGGGTGGGTTTAATTCGATCAAGAAATGACGGGTTGAACTTGACTAGTAGCCTATGGTTTGTTGACCTCCGTCAAGGTCATAGGACGCTAGGGGCAAAATATTATCGGGAATTTCAAGTGTTGAAATTTGCAATGAGATTGCATACCTTCTATGAGATAGTTGGATCCCGATACCCGCTGCGAGTAATTGTTACTCCTGGGAGAGTTTTACACATTACAATTAGCCGATCAAGTAGGTGTCTAGAAAGGTGTCAACGGGGTTACGCCTCTGGGAAAATGAGGTTTACATTAATTAGGTTCGTGCGAAAGCACGGGGACCTCCCTCAAAGTACCGACACTGGCCTGGCTGAAAGATTGGCGAACTTGTAGCGTGTAATTAATCCCGGCTAGTCTTTCCTTTTAGGGTTTGAAGGAAGATTTGATAAAAACAGTGGGAGCCATCCTGATTAGATAAAATAATAACCAATCTATTCTTGCAAGAGCATACGCTGAGTGTTTTCTTCTCTCTCTCTCCAGGTAGCGACCATATCACGCCTTAATCAAGATAATAATACGGAATATTGACCGAACCCGCTTGTTATGCTGAGCTGGGGAACGTTGGTCCCGCTCCAACTTATAATTGTTATAAGACAGAGCAGGAAATTGGGGAATACCAGATTTCCCGTGCCGCCTAAATGAAGAGAGTGCATGCTGATGCATCATCTTCGGGTGTGTTCGTTACAAAGAACTGTTTCTCTGTATCCTCTACGTCCTGGGTATGTGATACCAAATCAGGATCCCAGATATGTAATCTGTTACATAGGGCTACAGATAGGTAGAGAACTGAGAACGGGTGATTAGTTTCATGAGGCAGAAAACGGGGCAAGTGTTGCAGCCAAGTCTGTTAGTCTCTGTCACCCTGTATTCCAAATACATTGATTCTGAACAAATATTATTAGATACCGAACCTGATATACAAAATCATATCAATCTCTTTATTGGTAAAGAAATGATAAAATTTTGTATTGATGGATAATGTTTTGAACATTTCCTATATCAAAAGTTGATCGGTTCAGGCACGTTATCTAAAAGCATTGATGTTCTAAATCAAACTACAGTTCTTAGTATATGGAACACACATAAGAGGAAGAGTTCAGAAATGAACGAATCCTTCTTGAGGTATTGTAGACTAGGTCATATCAATGCGACCCGACTAGCTGAAGTTACATTTAGATGCATATTTAAATCAATTTGAATTTACATCTTGTGAAACTTGCCAGTCATGTCACAAAGATAAGATGACCATAGCTCAGTTTACTGGAAACAGAGAAAGAGTTAGTGAACTCTTGGGATGATACATGTTGATGTATGTAGGTCCCCTGTCTACACATGCCAGGACCGGTTCTTTGTACTTCACTACATTCTCTGATGATCTTTCGAGATTCAGACCTATGTTCCTGTTGAAACACAAGTCCGAACCTTTTGAGATATTCACAGAATATAAGTTAGAAGTAGAGAACCAAAATACGGGTAAAAGTATTATGTCCTTTGATGTGATCAAGGAGGAGAATACTTGAGCACGGAATTCCTGAATATTCTAAAGGAGAATGAGATTCTCTCTCAGCATTACTCCTCCGAATACACCATAGCACGATGGTATATCGGGGCGGAGCAAACACACCCTATATGATAAGGTGTGCTCTATGATGAGTACTACTGAGTTACCTATTTCCTTTTGGGAGTTATGCACTTGAGAAGCTGCATACCTATTGAATAGGGTTCCAGTCAAATCAGTTGCCTACCATTTCATATGTGATATGGAAAGGGAAGAGCCCATGTCTTAAGCTAGTTAAGATTTGGGGTTGTCCGGCCTATGTCTAAAAGCAAAATCCGGACAAGCTCAAGGCAAGATCTGTTATGTAGAACTGGAAATGTTCCAGCTATACAAACTGTAGCTGATGATTTGATAGAACCAATGGATTCAATAGTTACTAACGAACCTCAGCCTCTCCGCCGATCTAGTAGGGTTCCTCACCCACCTGAGAGATACTTCTGTTTCTCTATGACAGTGGGAGCAAGGATTGCATCATGAGATGATGACCCAACTAGCTTCGAGCTGGCCATCGAGAGTAAGACTCTGTAAGAATGGCTATATGTTTATCGATCTGAGATGGAATCCTTATACACCAACAAAGTATGGACTTTGGTTGCTATATCTGAAGGGTTAAATCCCCTTCAGGAGCAAGTATATCTTGAGAAGATTACTTGGTGTAGATGGAAAAGTTGAGACTTTCAAAGCTAGACTTGTTAAAAGTTTGCATCATTGACCAGGTGTGGATAATGATGAAACCTTTTTGAGTAGCTATGCTTAAGTCCATCCAGATACTACTTACCACGGCTACATACCATGACTACGATATCTGGTGGTTGGGTGTCATGACAGCTTTTCTAAATGATATTTTAGAATAGAGCGTCTATAAGTACACAGCCAGAGTGCTTCGTAGACAGTGGGAGCAGCGGAAACGTGTGCAAGATGCTTTATAGGATTAAAGCAGGCATCGCGGAGTTGGAACGTCTGTTTTGATGTGTTAGTCAAAGAGTTTGACATCATCAAAATGGTAGATGAACCTTGTATAAACAAAAAGGTAGTAGGGAGTATGGTGACGATCCTCATAGAGTACGTGGATGACATACTCTTGATAGGGAAAGAGTTTCCTATGCTACGCTCGATCAATCTCCGCTTATCACAATGATTCTCCATATAGGATCAAAATGATACCTCCTAAATTCTGAGTTTTGGATCTATGAGATAGATTTAATTGGATGTTAGGATTCTCACTAGTTGTAGTGAGATGGTATCAATCGATCCTGGGGAGAATCATTGGAAGGGTTCCAGGGTGATAAAGACGACTGAATGTCAGTCACATGCATTGTCTTTTCCCTCAGTAAAGGGACGGTATGTTGGAAGAGTTCCAAGCTAGATACCGTGACATACTAGACGATAAAGGCAGGATACATCGCTACTTAAGATGCTACCAAAGAGGATGTTTGGGTGTATATTAGTTCATGAGATGAACTACGTTCCTACCATTGTGAGACAATGGAGTTGTGGCTTATGCCAAGGAACGCCGGTCCCATCAGCGATCCAGACTTATTCTAAGGCAGTATCACCTGATCATGGAGATGGTTGATCTCCAGGGTGATCGAGGCAAGGAGAGCAGACTCAGAGGATAACACGGCGGATCCACTCACGAAGGCCTATTCCCAGAGAGAGACTTTTATGGGATGGTTGAGTATGAGATACTACAACCACTGCTACAGATGGCCCTAGTGCAAGTGGGAGATTGTTAGTTATATGTATGCCCTAGAGGCCATTACTGTACATAGGATGTATATTGTAGTGGATGCTGGGACATATATAGGGAGGACTTTCTTGCTCGACATGATAGTATGCTATCTGGTTGCTCTTTACCTTAACGTGTATACTGATTGTCTCTCTGTTACATGTTGGTAAAGCCCTTAGGATGTGTACTTGACTACCTGGAATATGATGCGGATCATACTAGTGGGAATATGGTAGTCCATAAGTACATCCTTCAAAGTCCCTAGTCGTGGGTGTATCGAGACGGGGCATCGATATACCAGAGTAGACTAGCGTATACCTTCTCGACCCATACAGATGGGCGATGGATGATCCCATATCCATTGGTGTTTGACATCGGAGATGATATACGGGTGCTCAGTAGAGACTGGGTACACTGGACGGACTCGCCGAGAACTCCCAGACGGTATTATACCTTACGTCAGATGGCAGTTCTCTGGTGACACTGGTACAGAGTAGTCTGTTGACCCGAGATCGTCATAGAGTCTTGTGTGGTTCCCACTGTGCTTTGATTTCCATCTTACCACGTCCAAGAGGGCATGCAAAATGGTGGTTTTTGGGTACAGTCCCGAATCACATGGAGGCAATGAGCGATAGGAGGGGATTCGTCTCTCCCGGTATAGGGAGTTGATGTTGCGCTGTGCTCGATTGGCTATAACCGGAAATCCCTGGCCAGGGTTGCTGAGATTTACTGGTAAATGTTACCAGTAGTATCTCGAATTGTTATAGACCTCATATCGACACGACTTATCGAGCTATTGGGGTCTGACGTTTACCACCCCTAGGCGAGATATGCGACATATCAGACGATCAGACCGGACTGTACGGTAGTGTTACTGGTTGGATTCACTGGAGTGTGAGCGGGCTTGCTCGTCGATCTTCAGATCGCTCAATACCCGGGTGGCCGTTACGTTTAGCAGACCGCTTGCGGCTTGTGGGTGTTTGATATGATCATCACCTGCTGCCGGCGTATTGACGAGTCTTTAGAGTCCTACACAGAGGTTTCCTGGCTCAAGCAAAACGAAATAGGAGCGCATATGAGATATGTGCGGGACCGAGAATAATGCGTGTATGTGATACCGTATTCTATTCTCGCGATGAATGTGTCGAATGGTTGTATGCGATATAACCTAGTTATCGAATCAAGGATTGATTCGATAAATCGATACATTGGATATTAGTCGGTTATATGCGATATGACCGGATCGTTAAATCAAGTGTTGATTTAATGATTTAATGTATAATTATATATTTGATTTATTACTTTGCATTAACTAATATTGGTTCACTTTAGAGGGATTTTCTCATTCGGATGTGCACATTGTATATACGATATAATTTTGTGCATTACTTTGTATCATGTTTGATGATGCATGCTAAATTGGCTAAGTGTAAAGATTAAACCATGGTTGTGTAATGGTTAGGGTTTTGTTTTTACTTATTCATTTATTTATTTCATTTATTCTTTTTGGAAAATAAAATGCATAAAGAGAAAATGGTGGCTTTCATTTGTTTCTTTCATGAAGATTCATGAAGGTTTGACTAAGTCACCATTTTGTCTCATGCTTAACCCTAACCACTCCATTTAACCATAGTCCACTCTCTACACCTAACTATGGTTTTGTTTATGATAAGTTTTGATTTTCTATTCTAATTTAATTAACTTATCATATTCATTATCTTCTTCTTCTTCTTCATCTTCAAAGAAGAAAGCTTGCTTCATCAATGGTGATTGATGAAAAAGAGTGAGAAATCCAATTCTAAAGTCTACCCACTTCCTATTTCTTCATCCTCTACCTCTTGCCAAGTAGTAGAGTGTATTTTCTTCACAAGTTTCATGACTTGGTGAAGTGGGAGCTTGATCTAGTGATGCTTCGACGTAGATCATCTTCGGCACGAAGCCGACGACCTTGCCCGCCCATTTCTCCGATGAAGCCGACGCTAGAGCCCGGATTTTGATTTGGACAGCGGAGAGGAATTCATCACGGAGCCGTGGAGGTGGATGACCGGATCTACAAAGGTTGTATTTCCGTTCTTTTAGTTTAGATGTAAACTAGTTTCTTTTTCGCCTAGACTTCTAGTTAACGATCCGTAGTCTAGGGTTTCTCGGCACCGTAAGATTTGAAATTGGCATGGTTGATGCCTTGTGAGACCTCTTGAGAGTGCCTAGGAACCCTACATACAGGTGCTCAGTGGAGACTGGGTACACTGGACGAACTCGCCGAGAACTCCCAGATGCTATTATACCTCACGTCAGATGGCAATTCTCTGGTGACACTGGTACAGAGTAGTCTGTTGACCCGAGATCGTCATAGAGTCTTGTGTGATTCCCACTGTACTTTGATTTCCATCATACCACGTCCAAGAGGGCGTGCAAAAAGGTGGCTTTTGGGTACAGTCCCGAATCGCATGGAGGCAATGAGCGATAGGAGGGGATTCGTCTCTCCCGGTATAGAGAGTTGATGTTGTGCTGTGTTCGATTGGCTATAACCGGAAATCTTTGGCCAGGGTTACTGAGATCTACTGGTAAGAGTTATCAGTAGTTTCTCGAACTGTTATAGACCTCAAATCGACACGACTTATCGAGCTACTGGGGTCTGACGTTTACCACCCCTAGGCAAGATATGCGACATATCAGACGACGAGACCGGACTGTACGGGAGTGTTACTGATTGGATTCACAGGAGAATGTACAGGATTGCTTGTTGATCTTATGAGCGCTCAATACCTGGCTGGCTGTTACGTTTAGCTGACCGCTTGCATCTTGTGGGTGATTGATATGATCATCACCTACTGCCGGCGTATTGACGATTCTTTAGAGTCCTACACAGAGGTTTCATGACTCAGGCAAAACGGAGTAGGAGCACATATATGATATGTGCGGGACCGAGGATAATACGATATGAGATACCGTATTCTATTCTCGCGATATTTGATATCAGCCGGGTCATCGGATCAAGTGTTGATTCGATGAATCGGTACGGATAAATTTAAGTCGGTTATATGCGATTAGCTGGATTGTCGGATTAAGTGTTGATTCGATAATTTAATGTATAATAATATATATGATATATTAAATTACATTAACTAATATTTGCTCACTAAAAGATTCTTTTTCTTACTCGGGTAATACATTGATATATATGCGATATATGTTAATTGTATTATTTTATTTGGTTACAATAAATATTATATTTGTGATATATAATATTGTGACATGATATGATAACTAATGCAACATGTTTAGTAGAGATTAAACAAGATTAGGGTTTGATTTGGGTTAATACTTTCTAGGTAATTCTAGAAGGTTTAGTTTTGTTTTGTGAAAGATATTTTGTGGTGACTCATGCTTTAACCCAACCCAAACCCTAACCCTAGTTAATTCTCTACATGGGTTTAGTTGACCATGGTTGCATTAATCATCATATTTATCCTTTCATTATTCATCACAAAAGGTTTGAGGTTTATTGTTCATCTTCTTCATTCTTTCTTTCATAGAAAAAGCTTTCTAGCTTTTTCAAGGTAATGAAAAATGAGTGAGTAAATGAAAATAAAAGAGAGAAAAAATCTTACTTCATCATCCTCATCTATCCTTGCCATTTAGATGAGGGTGTTCACTTCATATTATGAGTGTTAGCTTGTGTTAACGAAACTTCAAGGTAGATCATCTTTGTATCGAGATCGGAAGCAAGACTACATCTTTCTTTTCGTGGAACCTCTCGAGAGTCCGGAACACGATGATCACAGCGAAGGGACTTCAACACGGAGCTTTAAAAGTGAAGGACCAGATCTACAAAGGTTGTAATCTCTCTCACTTAGTGTTAAAGTGTTTAACATGTTAGTTTTCGCATAATCTCTAGTTTAAAGATCCGGCTTCGGGTTGTTCGGCACGACTAATTTTTAAATCGGGCATGGTTAATGCCTCGTAGAACCTTGTATGCGTGCCTAGCAACCCTACAGACACCATAACGAAATTTGTGGAGACCTGCTCCCATTCCCACTTCGGAATGGGAAAAGGTTGCAACTCTCCAGCCGGTCTCAGATGCTCAACCAAAACACACAACAAGACCGACACCTTGAAACGAAACCTGAAACTTCTTTTTACATCCTTGCCCACCCGTAACTATCTCACAAGTCCCGTCTAATGTTGGTGGAACTTTTATGAGTACAGAGAGTTGACAGATGTGCCTGATCTAGGATTTCGCGTCTCTACCCAATAATATCAGGTACACAAATGCGTCCCTAAACTTAGCACACCCTTTTCATAATCAAGGATTCTGAATCATTACCCAGCCGAGTATGCACAAGTATCTCTGACGAACGAGCATCGGCGGGCTGTGCCTCGTGAAAGCGATTAAGGAAAAGGGGTCGGGCGCGAACATGAATAAGCTGTCCCCTCGGTAGAGGCGAACTTAAGCTATACTCAATGATCGCACAAGAACTGTAAATCTGCAGAAGACTGTCTCAACAATCATAACCCACTGCAGGAAGATGTACATTAAGCTCTGGTGGTCCGTGAAAATCTGATACGACTCTCGAACATGTAGTGTCTCCAAATCTCCAACGCAAAACCACCGCGGCCATCTCCAGATCGTGAGTGAGATATACTTCTCGTACTTCCTCCAAATGTAGGGAAGCAAAAGCGATAACTTTATAGTGTCACCTCAGTACACAATTGAGCCCCACTCGTGAAACATTACAGTTAAACCACAAAGTCGCCCGAACCAAAAGCAAAGAAAGAACTGATGCAGTTGTCAACCGAATCTTCAACTGCCGAAACTCCGCACACATGCCTCAGTCCAAAGGAAAGAAACCTCCTTTCTGGTCATCCAAGTCAACGGTGCAGCACTACACTAGCAATCCTGTACGAAACGGCGGTAAAAACCTGCAATGCCCAAAAATCTGCGGACCTCCGTCCTGCTCACAAGTCCGGGCCTAAGTTGTATGGCCACGATCTTCCTCCGAACCATACAAAACCGTCTCCCGTAACTACAAGACCTAGGAGTCAACACCAACAAGCCTGAAGGAACACTCCGAGAATCTAGCAAACCGCTGGGGCTCTCCCAACGTCTGCAAAACAAATCCTCAAGTGCTACTCCTGTTCCTCAAAACACATTGCAATAGACCAAAATGTCGTCAATAACACAACAATAACTGGTCGAGGAACGGCCTGAAGAAATCTGGTTCATCATATCTACGAATGCTGCTAGGGCATTGGTGAGTCCAATGACACACCAACACACAAAGCCCGTAGCACGCACAAGGCAGTCTTCGGAATGTCATCACTCCAAACCCGCAACAATGATGACCTGATCCCGAACAAACTTAGAAAATGTCTCACACTCTGGTGCTAATCGTAGAAATCGTCAATGCGAGGTAAAGGATACCCATCCACACCGTAGGCCGGTTAAATTGACGATCAATCTGTTGGAGATAGTGCCCTCAAAGTCAATTATTAGATCGCAGGTACGTGATTGCAATGATTGAGGCAGGACCTATACCGATATGACAGTCTTCCTCGAGATGATAGTATGCTATCTGGTTTGACTTTATCATCGTATACATGCTTTAGTTCACTATTGCATGATGATAGAGCCCATAGGATTCTTGCTTGACTACCGGCAGTATGATAGCGATCATATACGTGGGAGCTGGGGTTTGTAAGCACATCCTTAAAGTGTCCCTAGTCGCGGGAGTTTCGAGACAGGGCATCGATACTCTAGAGTAGACTGGTGTATATAGTCGAGACCCCGACGTGGGGCGGTGGCCGGTCTCACAAGCCACTGGTGTCAGTTGGTTCACCTAAGATGTATACAGGTTCTCATTGGGTTATGAGTACACCAGACAGGACTCGCCGGGAACATGCTAGTTGGTATTATACATATCGTCAGATAGCAGTTCCCAGGTGACATGTGTACAGGTTAGTTTGTCGATCTGAGATCGTCATTTGTCTCGTGTGAGTTCCCACTGTACTTTGATTTCTACCCTACCACGCTCAAAGGAGACGTGCAAACAGGTATTTTTTGGGTACAGTCCCGAGCCACATCGAGGCAGTGAGCAGATCGTCGGGGATTCGTCTCTCCCGGTATTGGGGGTTGATGTCACACAGTGCACGGGTGGCCATCACTAGAAATCCTCGGTCGAGGTAGTGGAGAATTACTGATTTGGATCAGTAGTTTCTCAGATGGTGATGGGCTTCATGCCGACACGATTTATCGCGTTATTAGGGGTCTGACTTTATCCACCCCCTTAGACTCGGTATGCGATACTCTTTAGACGAACGAACCAGACTGTACGGATATTGTCACTGTCAGGCTCAGTAGGGTTTATGGATGAGTTCGCTCGTTAGCTTCCCTTCCAATCAATACATAGGCAACCGTTACGTACAGCTAGTACCTCCGACGTGCTAGTTGTTATACCCAGTGCCAGTGTGTTGATGAGTCATTAGAGTCCACCACAGATCGTTTCCCAAGTTCGGGCGAAACGTTGTAGAGGCCGTATGGTTTTATGGCAGGGTTCGGAAAATGCACGTGCATTTTCGCACGTGTCATTTTTCGGGCAGATAATACTGGTAGGCTTTGGTTTAAGCCGGATCCCAGTATTATACTGTGTAGATATAATATATTTGTCTCAGTTGCATTTGTATTCGGTCGTAATACAAATGCGGGTATGTTTATACTGTTACGGGGTTATCCTGAAATTCGTTTCGGGATCACTTTTGGAAGTTGCCAGTTTCCATTTTTCTATCGCTCATCTTTAACGTTCGGTTAAAAACGGATTTATCTTTTCTTGAGATGAGTGTGGAAGCTTCTAGATGATAACTAGGATGGTGAGGTGTTAAGTGACTCATTAGTGCATTTAATGATTCATTTAATGCAAGGGTGACTAGGTTAATGACTATGTTTATGTTCATTGGTTTGCATTTAATGTGTTCATACAAGGTGTATTATGAATCATCCTTTCTCATTTATTATTGTGGTCACCCCCTCCTACACTCACCTCCCTCATCCTATATAGTGGCCGGCCCCTCTTCTTAAATCATTATGGTTGCTTGAAAAAGATTATGATAGTTTTGGTAGATAGAAATTAGATGCGATCCATTTCTCATTTCCATTCGATCCAAAAAGGCAACTTCATTAACCGTTCGTCCATGGCTTTGGACGTAACGAGACAAAGTGTTCTACTCATTCTCTACATCAATCTTGGTCATCTCTTTTGGCAAACTTGATGATCGAGTTGCCTCGGTTCAGAGGCGGGAGCCCGTTTAAAGATCCGTCGACGTGGTGCCACCTGGACGAGAAGATTGGAGATTCAGGAGATCGGAGCAGCCGCAACAAAGCGTGGGATGATGGTTGAAGACCGAAGGACTCGGATCGTTCGGTATAACTCTTCTACCCACTTTGTAGTTTGTTAGTTTAGCTTTAATGGAAGATCCGGGTTATAGTACGCGATAGCGTCAATTTGTAAAATGTTTTTGTTCCGCATTTGGCGTCTGTTAGACTGCCGGGGCGCTACCGTAGACTTACAGTGGTATCAGAGCCTCATCATTAAGCTTTACTAAGTTGTGCTAACACGTTTAAAAGAACGATCGAACGGATTTTCGAAAACTACATTTTTTCAGTTCGCAGTTTCTGTCGATTTTAAATCAGGTCCAAAAATTATTTTGCATATCTCAGAAAGTTGTGCAGGGTTTTTTAAGCTAACTGTAGAAATTTGGTCACGTGACCCCACAAGGCCACCGCGGATCCGCGGTCAAACCTAGGGTTTCACCGCGCATCCGCGGCCAATCTGTAGGACCAGTGGTCCAAATTTCTACAATGGCTTCTTCAGTGGAAATTGTGGTTTTTGGAATATTTCTTTTGGGCCCAGATTTTATTACTGTACAGCAGAAGTTCATGGGGCCCACTTTGGGAAATTTTGTCGATCGAAATTTTAAAATTTTTGGTATACAGTACTTACTTTATATCTCCGACCGGGAATGTCATTCGAGCGGTAAATTGCGTCTAATTGCTATAGTTCTTTTAGACGGATTTGCGAACGTGACATTCGCGTTGATGTTCTGTGTTGTGCTGTAATGTTGCGGATATGTCGTGGTGGATAGCAGTGTGCAATGGTAGTGCAGTTTGGATTTATTTGTACATTTGATATTGCGGGGCGAGCGTCCAACATGTGGACTGCCGTCACTGCCTGTTGTATAATATTCTTTTGGGGTACGACCGGGCTGAGGTCGATGTACCCGTTGTATATATTTTTATTTCTGTACTAGGTTTATCCCGCGACGGAGTGCACGGATATCTGGGTTCTGGAGGGCAACAGGTCCGTATCACATGGCTTTGAGAGGCAGATGGGCCTCACTCTAGAATTGGCAGACTATTCGCCGCACTCGTAGGGGGTACAGGTTGACCCTAGGAGGGGTGCTCAAGTTACCGGATTCCATGAAGTGCCAGGTGGTCCATTCATTTTGCTGTATGGGGCTGCCTCACTTCAGGTTTTGGCGGGTAACTTGCCGCACCCGTAGGGGTCTAGGTTTCATTGCACAGGCTATCCACACAACCAGGGGAACGTCGCGTTTCAGTAGCGACTCTGTGAAACCCGGGGATCCCAGATTATCTGTATTGTTCTATGATGCTTATTACTTTTTTGTAATGTTTCATATTATCACACCTGGAGCGATTATTGTATATTGGTATATATACTATTAGATGTTGTATATGTTTTACACCCGCGCTAGTCCAGCCTCCGCTCTGTCGTTAGTTAAGTAACCTAACGGGTGATGACGGGACCCAGTGACGAATGCAGATGGCATATACGTACATTATATTTTCGTTCTTTTCTGGTGTGATTGATTGATGGGACTGCATTGATTCTTATCAATGCAAGGATAAAAAAAACCTATTTTGATGTTGTTAGAACAAATTTTAAAGAAGTGTTATTATAAAGATGTTTCCTTTTGTTTTGCATAGCGGTATTCAGTTGGAATATCCTGCACCTCATTCCACGAGGCAAGGGCCGAGATCCCTTCACCGGGAGTGACCCCTTGGGCAGAAGTTTACGTCAGGGTAGTAACTTCAATATAGTCGATTACAAGTTGCTTTGCATCGAGGTATTCAGTTGGAATATCCTGCACCTCATTCCACGAGGAAAGAGTCGAGATCCCTTCACCGGGTGTGACCTTTTTAGCAAAAGGTTTTTCACCACTATATTTTTATAAAAAGCTATCAGGTTCCTTCATCGATATCAAGTTCATTACGTTAAAGGTTTTTCGCCAAAAACCAGCCGTAGCCCTCCGTCATTTCTTATGGATGGTCAGTAGTATTCAAGCTATGTTTGTTGACCTTCGTCAAGGCATAGTGCATGGTAGCTGCTGGGGTATTCATTTGTTGCATAGATAGATGTGTTGGTTTGGGACAGTCGTATAGCCTTGTTGACCTTCGTCAAGGGCTTGTACGGGCAGGTTCAAATTAACCTAGACAATGACGGGTAGAACTTGACATGTGACTTATGATTTGTTGACCTTCGTCAAGGTCATAAGAGCATGGGACAAAAATCATATCGGGAGTTTCAAATATATAGGAAACTTGCCAGGCATGCGCATACCTTCTGGAGTGTGATAACTTGAGTGGCTCCCATCAAGTTATCATGCGATGATAGTTGGATCCCGATTCTCACTGATGAGTTGGTTTACTCTTCGGGTGATGCCGACTAATTCTTCTTTCAGGTTTGGAGGAGAATTTGAGATTACAATGGGAGGTTTCCTGATTAAATAAAGTGATAACCATTCTGATCTAGGTTAGAGTGCAAGCGGAGTGTTTCTTTTCTCTCTCTCTCTTTGGCAGCAACCATTGACCGACCCTAAACTATGACTCAGTGACCAAGTTGACCGAACCTTCTTAATATACTGGCTTTTGGATTGTCTATAGTTGCAAAAGTCATTGTCGCTCCTTCTTTTACCCTTTGTATTTCTCAGAACACCCTGTATTACTACGGACATCCACTTCCATTGGATAGATCCATCGTATGGTTATATACGAACTCGAAGGGACTTCTTCGAGGATGGATCCAGGTTCAGGAGAAATAGAATTGGTTTATTCAGTTGTCTTTTATTATCATCTTCTCTCAGGTTGCGAGGGCTCCTTAGTCTAGGAGAGTACACCTATTACGCTTATTGGATAGTCTTATTCCAAACCATAGGCTGGTGCCAAAAGGTAGGGAATGAAGAATACCAATTAGCCTAAGTAGGGTGTACAGAAGGTAATAACTAAATACAAAATTAAAGGGATTAGAAAAAGGGCAAAGTAAATTGCGACTGCTAAACATTCACGACAAAACCACGTACTTCATCGCAACTCCTATTTCACCTTTGCTTTTTTCCCAGTTCGGGAGAAATAGAATAAGGTATTATTCAGTTGTCTTTTATCATCACCTTCTCTCAAGGTGCGAGTACTTTTAGGATTAGGAGAGTACACCTATTATGCTTACTGGATAGTCTTCTTCCAAACCATAGGTTGGTGCCGAACAGTAGGGAAGGAAAAAAACCATTTAGCCTAACGATGGTGTACAGAAGGTAAAGACTAAAGACAAATAAAAGGATTTGGAGAGATGGCAAAGAAATATACGGTTAAAGTCATGAATTGAATTGTGGAAGAGGCATTACTAGGAATACCAGGATACCCCTACGAAACATTTTCATGTTTCAGTGCATTGTTAAAGAAAAACTGATTTCCCGATTAGATACTTACTCCAGGGTATATATTTACCAGGTATGATTCTCACATCTGTATGGTTTTACAGATGATGAGTGGGAGTAGGTTATTGGGAATAAGGTGATTATCCTCATTATATCGGAATTCGTTGTAATTGGTGATATTTGAGGAAATCGCCTGGGTACAGTTTTCAACCTACGACGCACAAGGTTTTGAGTTATTTAACTCAGCGGACTTATACAGAGTATTGTATGTTGTCCAGTGTCCGTTAGGACAGAGGGGAGGTCCTCGTACTATGTTCTGTTTACTTGTGACTTCTCTCGTTTTTAGACAAGTGTTTCATAGAAATACAATGTCTAAGTTTTGAGAAGTTGTGGGTATAAGAATAAAGTAGAGAACCAGGTATCGCAAGTATCGGGATTCTTCAAAGAAATCGAAGATGTAGATTCTTGTGATTGGTATTCAGTTGATAGTAATGGTTTTTGAGAAACTTGTTTCTCTTTCGGGTTACTCATAATGGGATGTATTCCTAAGTTGAGTAATGCTGATTAGCCTCTCTCCATTAAGTTGATATGCACTGGAGACAGTTGCATGGTTTGAATCTGGTTCCAATTAAATTAGTGCCTCTATTTCTATATTGTATATAGAATGGTTTATATCTTAACGATGTTAAGATACAGGGAGTTGTCCGGCTTATGCTTAAAACCATACACTGGATAACTCAATGCACATTTCTGTAATGGCAGTTTGTGGGTTGACCCTGGCTTTGATGAGGGTTGACATTTCTACCATCTTGAAGATCAATAGTGATATTGTTCTTGACTCGCCACAGTTTTAGTAAAATGGATTTTTTCAGAAAACAGTAGTGGGAGTATAGTAGAACTAGAAGTGATTCCAGAACCGCAAACGATTACGGAAAATTTAATAGGACCTATATATTCAATCAGGTTTGACATTCTAATAGCCACTTCGCAGACATGGTGGGTAACCTCAGACACCCGAGAGGTACTCCGGTAGCCTCAAGGACGGTGACAGGGAGGTTCTTGTTTACCCAGACTTGACACTACTGTTGTTCCAGACTATGAGACCCGGCAAGAGGATAAGTATAGCGTCGTTCTAAACTAGCTTTAGAAGTGTACGTAGATATTATTCTGCCAGAGGGTTTTCGTAGTCAGTGGGAGCAGCGGAAGTATAGTGGGCAAGTAGCTTATGTCTATTTATAGGCTTGAGCAGATATAGCGGAGATAAGATCATCTATTTTTTATGTGAAAGTCATGGGTTTGACTTCATCAGAATAGGGGATGGATTTGTTAAGAAGGGAGTAAGGTGTGATGTCCTGGTATTTGGATGACATACACAGAGTAGGAAGTAAAATTCCTATACTACGATCGGTTGTACTGTGGTCGTCACACAGTTGTTTCTCCACAAAGGATATGGATATAATATCAGACATTCTGGTTACTAGATCTATGGTTTTAGATCTAGATTTGGGTAGTTTCCCAATATGGGTACTTTGACAATATTCTAATAGTATTTTAGAATAGATGACTCCTGGCATGGTGGAGTACCTGTAGGTGATGGAGTCACCCTCTCTAAAGGTGTCTTAGAGACTAAAAGAGAGAGGGATGTGCATGATTGGCAGATCACTTGCTTAGGCAATTGAGTCAATCATGAGATGTCAAGTACCACACCAGATGTTGTTTTTTTTGCACTAGATGCGATAAGTTAATATTAATCCAATCCTAGAGAAACATAAGGAAGCAGTTTTAGAACATAAGTGAATGTTCTACGGATTTGATGACGGCAGCCTCCTTCGGGAGACAGTTATCATACCAGGCTTCATAGGCGACATGAATGACAGAGTGATTGTCAGAGTTATAGTTTTCCCTCTGACGAAGGACAGTATTTTGGACAGGTGGTCCAAGAGGATACTGTGGGAGGCATGGTACTGGATACTGATTAGGTTCAGTTATCGATACAGTCTAAGAAGTTTGGATTTGGAGTTCATTTATGAACTAGGTCCCATCATATATCCATACATATTCTAAGACATGAATTACTCGATTCGGGAGATGGATTTCTCCGCGAACTTGAGATTAAGAGAGACATAGAAAGAAACATCATGGCGGATCCACTCGCTGAGGCTATTTCTCGAACACAAGAGTTTTACAAACTAGCTTTGTGAAACTGATTAGTAGAGGAGTTGGATGTTCGGTATCACACGGGCTGTAAGTATCCGACATCGCAATAATTAGCCTTAAGTGCAAGTGGGAGATTGTTGGAGATAGAGCCCTCAAAGTCAATTATTGGATCGCAGGTACGTGATTGCAATGATTGAGGCATGACCTATACCGATATGACAGTCTTGCTCGAGATGATAGTATGCTATCTGGTTTGACTTTATCATCGTATACATGCTTTAGTTCACTATTGCATGATGATAGAGCCCATAGGATTCTTGCTTGACTACCAGCAGTATGATGGCGATCATATACGTGGGAGCTGGGGTTTGTAAGCACATCCTTAAAGTGTCCCTAGTCGTGGGAGTTTCGAGACAGGGCATCGATACTCCAGAGTAGACTAGTGTATACAGTCGAGACCCCGACAAAGGGCGGTGGCCGGTCTCACATGCCACTGGTGTCAGTTGGTTCACCTAAGATGTATACAGGTGCTCATTGGGTTATGAGTACACCGGACAAGACTCGCCGGGAACATGCTAGTTGGTATTATACATATCGTCAGATAGCAGTTCCCAGGTGACATGTGTACAGGTTAGTTTGTCGACCTGAGATCGTCATTTGTCCCGTGTGAGTTCCCACTGTGCTTTGATTTCTACCCTACCATGCTCAAAGGAGACGTGCAAACAGGTATTTTTTGGCTACAGTCCCGAGCCACATGGAGGCAGTGAGCGGATCGTCGGGGATTCGTCTCTCCCGGTATTGGGGTTGATGTCACACAGTGCACGGATGGCCATCACTAGAAATCCTCGGCCGAGGTAGTGGAGAATTACTGATTTGGATCAGTAGTTTCTCAGATGGTGATGGGCTTCATGCCGACACGATTTATCGCGTTATCAGGGGTCTGACTTTATCCACCCACCTAGACTCGGTATGCGATACTCTTTAGACGAACGGACCGGACTGTACGAATATTTTCACTGTCAGGCTCAGTAGGGTTTATGGATGAGTTCGCTCGTTACCTTCCCTTCCAATCAATACATAGGCAACCGTTACGTACAGCTAGTACCTCTGACGTGCTAGTGGTTATACCCTGTGCCAGTGTGTTGATGAGTCATTAAAGTCCTCTACAGATCATTTCCCAAGTTCGGGCAAAACGTTGTAGAGGCCGTATGGATTTATGGCAGGGTTCGGAAAATGCACGTTTTCGCACGTGTCATTTTTCGGGCAGATAATACTGGTAGGCTTTGGTTTAAGCCGGATCCCAGTATTATACTGTGTAGATATAATATCTTTGTCTCAGTTGCATTTGTATTCAGTCGTAATACAAATGCTGGTATGTTTATACTGTTACGGGGTTATCCTGAAATTCGTTTCGGGATCACTTTTGGAAGTTGCCAGTTTCCAGTTTTCTATCGCCCATCTTTAACGTTCGGTTAAAGACGGATCTATCTTTTCTTGAGATGAGTTTGGAAGCTTTTAGATGATTACTACGATGGCGAGGTGTTAAGTGACTCATTAGTGTATTTAATGATTCATTTAATGCAAGGGTGACTAGGTTAATGACTAGGTTTATGTTCATTGGTTTGCATTTAATGTGTTCATACAAGGTGTATTATGAATCATCCTTTCTCATTTATTGTTGTGGTCACCCCCCTCTCCTACACTCACCTCCCTCATCCTATATAGTGGCTGGCCCCTCTTCTTGAATCATTATAGTTTCTTGAAAAAGATTATGATAGTTTTGGTAGATAGAAATTAGATGTGATCCATTTCTCATTTCCATTCGATCCAAAAAGGCAACTTCATTAACCGTTCGTCCATGGCTTTGGACGTAACGCGACAAAGTGTTCTACTCATTCTCTACATCAATCTTGGTCATCTCTTTTGGCAAACATGATGATCGAGTTGCCTCGGTTAAGAGACGGGAGCCCGTTTAAAGATCCGTCGACGCGGTGCCACCTGGACGAGAAGATTGGAGATTCAGGAGATCGGAGCAGCCGCAACAAAGCGTGGGATGATGGTTGAAGACCAAAGGACTCGGATCGTTCGGTATAACTCTTCTACCCACTTTGTAGTTTGTTAGTTTAGCTTTAATGGCAGATCCGGGTTATAGTACGCGATAGCGCCAGTTTGTAAAAAGTTTTTGTTCCGCATTTGGCGTCTGTTAGATTGCTGGGGCGCTACTGTGGACTTACAGTGGTATCAGAGCCTCACCATTAAGCTTTACTAACTTGTGCTAACACGTTTAAAATATCGATCGAACGGATTTTCGAAAAATACATTTTTTCAGTTCACAGTTTCTGTCGATTTTAAATCAGGTCCAAAAATTATTTTGTATATCACAGAAAGTTGTGCAGGGTTTTTTAAGCTAACTGTAGAAATTTGGTCACGTGACCCCACAAGACCACCGCGGATCCGCGGTCAAACCTAGGGTTTCACCGCGCATCCGCGGCCAATCTGTGGGACCAATGGTCCAAATTTCTACAATAGCTTCTTCAGTGGAAATTATGGTTTTTGGAATATTTCTCTTGGGCCCAGATTTTATTACTGTACAGCAGAAGTTCATGGGGCCCACTTCGGGAAATTTTGTCGATCGAAATTTTAAACTTTTTAGTATACAATACTTACTTTATATCTCCGACCGGGAATGTCATTCGAGCGGTAAATTGCGTGTAATTGCTATAGTTCTTTTAGACGGATTTGCGAACGTGACATTCGCGTTGATGTTCTGTGTTGTGCTGTAATGTTGCGGATATGTCGTGTGCAATGGTAGTGCAGTTTGGATTTATTTGTACATTTGATATTGCGGGGCGAGCGTCCAACACGTGGACTGCCGTCACTGCCTGTTGTATAATATTCTTTTGGGGCACGACCGGGCTAAGGTCGATATACCCGTTATACATATTTTTATTTCTGTACTAGGTTTATCCCACGACGGAGTGCACGGATAGCCGTGTTCTGGAGGGCAACGGGTCCGTATCTCATGGCTTTGAGAGGCAGAGGGGCCTCACTCTAGAATTGGCAGACTATTCGCCGCACTCGTAGGGGGTACACGTTGACCCAAGGAGGGGTGCACAAGTTACCGGATTCCATGAAGTGCCAGGTGGTCCATTCATTTTGCTGTAGGGGGATGCCTCACTTCAGGTTTTGGCGGGTAACTTGCTGCAGGGTTCCTAGGCACTCTAGTGAGGTCTCCCAAGCCATCAACCATGGCAATTTCAAAAATTATGGTGCCTACAAACCCTAAACAACGGATCGTATACTAGATTTCTAGGCGAACAAGAACTAGTTAACAGTTAACTATATAAAATACGGAAATACAACCTTTGTAGATCCGGTGCTCCACCTCCATAGCTCCGCAACGAGGTCCTCTCCGCTGTCCAAATCGAATCTGGGCTCTAGGATCGGCTTCGTCGGAGAATGGGCAAGCTAGGTCGTCGATGTCCATGCCGAAGATGATCTACGTCGAAGCATCGATGAATCAAGCTCCACCTTCACCAAGTCATGAAACTTGTGAAGGAAACACACTCTACTACTTGGCAAGAGGTAGAGGATGAAGAAATAGGAAGTGGGTAGACTTTAGAATTGGATTTCTCACTCATTTCCAACAATCACCATTGATGGACTTCAAGCTTCTTCACTTGAAGCATGAAGAAGAAGAAGAAAGATATTATGATAAGTTAAAAGAAAATGAAAAGAAAATGAAATTCTTATCATAATTCTAACTAGAGTTAAGTGTAGAGAATGAATCATGGTTAGTGGGAATGGTTAGGGTTAAGGATGAGATAAGGATGGTTGACTTGAACAAAGCTTCATGAAGCTTCAACTAAAGTCCAAATCAAGCAACCATTCTTTTCTCTTTTCTTTTTATTTTCCAAAGTGAATAAACAAATAAATAAATGAATAAATAAGTAATGGAAAATAAAACCCTAACCATTCTTTTAACCATGGTTTATTCTTTGCACTTAACCAAGTATACTTGTATCATCAAACAATCAAGTGCACAAAATCATATCGCATATGTAATGTGCACACCCGAGCGAGAAAATCCATCTTAAGTAAACCGATACTAGTTGATGCAAAGCAATATATCAAATATATAAATATGCATTAAATCATTAAATCAACACTTGATTCAATGATCCGGTCATGCGCACATAACCGACTGGTATCTAATATATCGGCTTATCGAATCAACGCTTGAATCGATAACTAGGTTATATCGCATACAACCTTTCGATATATTTATCGCGAGAATAGAATACGGTATCACATACACGCATTATTCTCAGTCCCGCACATATCTCATATGCGCTCCTATTTCGTTTCGCTTGAGCCAGGAAACCTCTGTGTAGGACTCTAAAGACTCGTCAATACGCCGGCAGCAGATGATGATCATATCAAACACCCACAAGCCGCAAGCGGTCTGCTAAACGTAAAGGCCACCCGGGTATTGAGCGATCTGAAGATCGACGAGCAAGCCCGCTCACACTCCAGTGAATCCGACCAGTAACACTACCGTACAGTCCGGTCTGATCGTCTAATATGTCGCATATCTTGCCTAGGGGTGGTAAACGTCAGACCCCAATAGCTCGATAAGTCGCGTCGATATGAGGTCTATAACTATTCGAGAAACTATTGGTAACACTTACCAGTAAATCTCAGCAACCCTGGCCAGGGATTTCCTGTTATAGCCAATCGAACACAGCGCAACATCAACCCCCATATACCGGGAGAGACGAATCCCCTCCTATCGCTCATTGCCTCCATGTGACTCGGGACTGTACCCAAAAACCACCGTTTTGCACGCCCTCTTGGACGTGGTAAGATGGAAATCAAAGCACAGTGGGAACCACACAAGACTCTATGACGATCTTGGGTCAACAGACTACTCTGTACCAGTGTCACCAGAGAACTGCCATCTGACGTGAGGTATAATACCATCTGGGAGTTCTCGGCGAGTCCGTCCAGTGTACCCAGTCTCTACTGAGCACCCGTATATCATCTCCGATGTCAAACACCAATGGATATGGGATCATCCATCGCCCATCTGTATGGGTCGAGAAGGTATACGCTAGTCTACTCTGGTGTATCGATGCCCCGTCTCGATACACCCTCGACTAGGGACTTTGAAGGATGTACTTATAGACTACCATGTCCCCACTAGTATGATCCGCATCACAGTCCAGGTAGTCAAGTACAGATCCTAAGGGCTTTACCAACATGTAACAGAGAGACAATCAGCATACACGTTAAGGTAAAGAGTAACCAGATAGCATACTATCATGTCGAGCAAGAAAGTCCTCCCTATATATGTCCCAGCATCCACTACAATATACATCCTATGTACAGTAATGGCCTCTAGGGCATACATATAACTAACAATCTCCCACTTGCACTAGGGCCATCTGTAGCAGTGGTTGCAGTATCTCATACTCAACCATCCCATGAAAGTCTCTCTCTGGGAACAGGCCTTTGTGAGTGGATCCGCTGTGTTGTCCTCTGAGTCTACTCTCCCAACCTCGATCACCCTGGAGATCAACCATCTCCATGATCAGGCGATGCTGCCTTAGAATAAGTCTGGATCACTGATGGGACCGGCGTTCCTTGGCATAAGCCACAACTCCATTGTCACACAATGGGAGGAACATAGTTCATCTCATGAACCTATATACACCCAAACAGCCTCTTTGGTAGCATCTTAAGTAGCGATGTATCCTGCCTTTATCGTCTAGTATGCCACGGTATATAGCTTGGAACTCTTCCAACATACCGTCCCTTTACTGAGGGTAAAGACAATGCCTGCGACTGACATTCAGTCGTCTTTATCACCCTGGAACCCTTCCAGTGATTCTCCCCAGGATCGTTTGATACCATCCCACTACATCTAGTGAGAATTCTAACATCCATTTAGATCTATCTCATAGATCCAAAATCCAGGATTTAGTAGGTATCACTTTGATCTAAGTGGAGAATCATTGTGATAAGCGGAGATTGATCGAGCGTAGCATAGGAAACTCCTTCCCTATCAAGAGTATGTCATCCATGTACTCTACGAGGATCATCACCATACTCCCTACTACCTTTTTGTTTATACAAGGTTCATCTACCATTTTGATGATGTCAACTTCTTTGACTAATTCATCAAAACAGACGTTCCAACTCCGCGATGCCTGCTTTATCCTATAAAGCATCTTGCACACGTTTCCGCTGCTCCCACTGTCTACGAAGCCCTCTGGCTGTGTACTTATAGACGCTCTCTTCTAAATCATCATTTAGAAAAGCAGTCATCAAGACACCCAACCACCAGATATCGCAGTCATGGTATGTAGCCGTGGCAAGTGGGATCTGGATGGACTTAAGCATAGCTACTTGAAAAGGTATCATCATGATCCACGCCTGGTCTTTGACGAAAACCTTTAACAAGTCTAGCTTTGAAAGTCTCAACTTTTCCATTTACACCAAGTAATCTTCTCAAGATATACTTGCTCCTGATGGGGATTTAACCCTTCAGATATAGCAACCAAAGTCCATACTTTGTTGGTGTATAAGGATTCCATCTCAGATCGCTAAGCATCCAGCCATTCTTACAGAGTCTTACTCTCGATGGCCAGCTCGAAACTAGTTGGGTCATCATCTCATGATGCAATCCTCGCTCCCACTGTCATAGAGAAACCGAAGTATCTCTCAGGTGGGTGAGGAACCCTACTAGATCGGCGGAGAGGCTGAGGTTCGTTGGTTTCTACTGAATACTTTGGTTCTATCAAATCATCAGCTGTAGTTTGTATAGCTGGAACCTTTCCAGTTGTACATAACTGACCTTGCCTCGAGCTTGTCCGGATTTTGCTTTTAGACATAGGCCGGACAATCCCCAAATCTTAACTAACTTAAGACATGGGTTCTTCCCATTCCATATCACATATGAAGTGGTAGGCAACTGATTTGATTAGAACCCTATTCAATAGGTATGCAGCTTCTCAAGTGCATAACATCCTAAAGGAAACAGGTAACTCAGTATTACTCATCATAGAGCACACCTTATCATATAGGGTGTGATTGCTCCGCCCCGATATACCAACGTGCTGTGGTGTATACGGAGGAGTAATGCCGAGAGAGAATCTCATTCTCCTTTAGAATAATCCAGGATTTTCGTGCTCAAGTATTCTCCTCCTTGATCACATCAAAGGACATAATACTTATACCCGTATTTTGGTTCTCTACTTCTAACTTATATTCTGTGAATATCTCAAAAGGTTCGGACTTGTGTTTCAACAGGAACATAGGTCTGAAACTCGAAAGATCATCAGAGAACGTAATGAAGTACAAAGAACCAGCCCTGGCATTTGTAGACAGGGGACCTAACATACATCAACATGTATCATCCCAAGAGTTCACTAACTCTTTCTCTGTTTCCAATAAACAGAGCTGTGGTCATCTTATCTTTGTGACATGACTGGCGAGTTTCACAAGATGTAAATTCAAACAGATTTAAATATACATCTTTATGTAACTCTAGCCAGTCGGGTCGCATTGATCTGACCTAGTCTACAATACCTCAAGAAGGATTCGTTCATTTCTGAACTCTTCCTCTTGTGTGTGTTCCATATACTTAGAACTGTAGTTTGATTTAGAACATTAATGCTTTTAGATAACGTGCCTGAACCGATCAACTTTTGATATAGGAAATGTTTAAAACATTATCCAACAATACAAAATTTTATCATTTCTTTACTAATAAAGAGATAGATATGATTTTGTATATCAGGTTCGTTATCTAACAACATTCGTTCAGAATCAATGTATTGGTAATACAGGATGACAGTGACCGACAGACTTGGCTGCAACTCTTGCCCCGTTTTCTGCCTCATGAAACTTATCACCCGTTCTCAGTTCTCTACCTATCTGTAGCCCTATGTAACAGATTACATATCTGGGATCCTGATCTGGTATCACATACCCAGGACGTAAAGAATACTGAGAAACAGTTCTGTATAACGAACACACCCGAAGATGATGCATCATCATGCACTCTCCTCGTTTGGGCGGCATGGGAAATCTGGTATTCCCCAATTTCCTGCTCTGTCTTATAACAATTATAAGTTGGAGCGGGACCAACGTTCCCCAGCTCAGTATAACAAGCGGGTTCGGTCAATAATCCGTATTATTATCTTGATTAAGGCGTGATATGGTCGCTACCTGGAGAGAGAGAGAAGAAAACACTCAGCGTGCGCTCTGTTCAGAATAGATTGGTTATTATTTTATCTAATCAGGATGGCTCCCACTGCTTTTTATCAAATCTTCCTTCAAACCCTAAAAGGAAAGACTAGCCGGGATTAATTACACACTACAAGTTCGCCAATCTTTCAGCCAGGCCAGTGTCGGTACTTTGAGGGAGGTCCCCCGTGCTTTCGCACGAACCTAATTAATGTAAACCTCATTTTCCCAGAGGCGTAACCCCGTTGACACCTTTCTAGACACCTACTTGATCGGCTAATTGTAATGTATAAAACTCTCCCAGGAGTAACACTTACTCGCAGCGGGTATCGGGATCCAACTATCTCATAGAAGGTATGCAATCTCATTGCAAATTTCAACACTTGAAATTCCCGATAATGTTTTGCCCCGAACGATCTATGACCTTGACAAGGTCAACAAACCATAGACCGCAAGTCAAGTTCTACCCGTCATTTCTTGATTGAATCAAACCCACCCGCACGACCCTTGACAAGGTCAACAAGGCCGCACGACTACCCTAACCCAATCTGCATCATATGCATAAGCAGATAAATACTGGTTAGCTACCGCACACTGCGCCTTGACAAGGTCAACAAACGCAGCACGAATACTAAACAGGATTTATCTGAAATGACGGAGGGCTACGACAGGTTTTTCTGAAAACCTATTGCGTAATGAACTTGATATCGTTGTAGGATCGAATGATTTTTTAAAAAATGGAGTGCTTTTGAGGCTTTTCTAGTTTTGCTAAAGGAGTCACTCCCGGTGAAGGGATCGTCGGTCCTTTCCTCGTCGAATGAGGTGCGGGATATATCATATATATCACTGTGCAAAGCAAAAACACTTAAAAGCAATCAAAAACCAAACCGAGTGTGTAGCATCTGCCAGTTATTGCTAAAGGAGTCACTCCCGGTGAAGGGATCTCGGTCCTTTCCTCGTCGGATGAGGTGCAGGATATATCACATATACCTCTGTGCAAAGCAAGAACTGTAGCTACCTGTTTTATTTTGAAATTCGATTCTACAACATCTTAGGTTTCTTTTAATTTCATTAATCACATTAATGAAGTCCCATCATTTAAGTACCTAAACATCACAGATAGATATGACGTACACTTATGCCATCCGCATTCGCCTCGATGTCCCCTCGTGCACCGTTAGGTTAGGTAACTAACGGCAGAGCAGGGCAGGGCTAGCGCGGGTGTAAAACATAAGTAACGTCTATATAATATATCATATATACTATATACTATATGTTGCGCCACGGCAGCGCCCCGGCCGTCTTACTCGAGGCCAAATTGCGGAATCAAAAATTTTCCTTACTCGGAAACCGGCGCTACCGCGGACAAAGAAAACCCGGATCGTTTACCATTAACCTAACTAGCAAACAAGAGATGGGATAAGAAGTATACCAAGAGATCCGAGTCCTCCGGTCTTCTCATCATCGCCCCGATCTCCCGCGGAAAGTGTAGTCTCCATATCGTCGCCTCCTCGCCGGAAAGGGCACCACATCGCCTTCGTCTTTTACGGGCTCCCGCCTCAATACCGAGGCAACTCGAGCATGAAGCCGGCAACTCGACATGCTCAAGATGTGCTGTAGGAAGTGTAGTAGATAATGCTAATCTCATTTGGGGTTTGTAGTTGCCATGATGGAGGATTGGGGTTAAGAAAAATGGTGCTTTCATTTTTCTAAAACAAGAAGAAGAATGAGATGAAGAATTCCTCACATAATCAAGATGAACTCTCTCATTCTTTTTCTTTCTCTCTTTCTTTTTCTTTCTCTCTCTCTTTTTCTTCCTCTCTCTTTTTTTCATAACCATGAAAGACTTTCTCCAAGTGAGAATGAGAATGGTGGAGGAATGAATATCATCACACAAAGGGAGGTGAGTGTAGGAGCTAAAGAAAGGTGACCACATCCTAGACAAGAAAACATTCAACCATGCTTCTTCTCCTATTCACTCCATAACCCTTCAAATCACAATAAAGCAAGCATGGTTGAAAGATAAGAAAGCTATCATAATCAATCATTATGCAAGAAAACCCTCCACTAAGAGTTATTTGCAAAACTGCAAATAACCCCCTCCATCGGAAAAGTCCGGCCGGGAAAGAACAAAGGAAAACCGGCCGGAACGGAATGCAAACTGGCAACTCCAGAAAACTGGTCCCGTAATAAATTACAGGAAAACCCCGACACTGTGCATACACACCCGCATCTGTATTCCGACCGGATACAAATGCAATGAGACAAAATCTACACTGTACTAGACTAGGACCGGCTTAAGCCAAAGCCGGCTAGTAAAATCCGTTCGATCCTGATCCGTGCAATACCGCACGTATCAGATCAAACCCTGCCATATAACTATACGGCCACTAGTACAAAACTGTCCGATCCTGATCCGTGCAATACCGCACGTATCTGATCGGACCCTGCCATATCTCCATACGACCTCTACAGCGTTTCGCCCGAAAGCTTGAGTAACTGTAAGTGTGGTGGACTCTAAAGACTCGTCAATACTATGGCTGTGGATTTAACCACTAGCACGTCAGATGTATAAGCCAATACGTGACGGGCCACCAGCTATTGACTAAAAGGGACGTCGATGAGCGAACTCATCCTGACACCCTACTGAGCCTGTCAGTGACAATATCCGTACAGTCCGGTCCGTTCGTCTATGAGTATCGCATGGCGGGCCTAGGGGGTTGGTAAAAGTCAGACCCCCAAAAGCGGTACAAGTCGTGTCGGAGTGTAGCCCAGAACGCCCTGAGATACTACTGGAATACCTACCAGTAAATCTCCTGCCTCGGCCGAGGGCTTTGCGTAATGGCTCTCCTAGACACAGCGCGACCTCACCCCCAATACCGGGAGAGACGAACCCCTGAAGATCCGCTCACTGCCTCCATGTGGCTCGAGACTGTACCCAACTAAAACCTGTTTGCACGACTCCTTTGAGCCGTGGTAGGGTAGTAATCAAAGCACAGTGGGAACTCACACGAGACAAATGACGATCTCAGGTCGATGAACTAACCTGTACACATGTCACCAGGGAACTGCTATCTGACGTCAGGTATAAGCCCAACTAGCAGGTTCCCGGCGAGTCCTGTCCGGTGTACTCATAACCCAATGAGCACATGTATACATCTTAGGTGAACCAACAGACACCAGTGGCTTGTGAGACCGGCCACCGCCCCTCGTCGGGGTCTCGACTGTATACACTAGTCTACTAATGGAGTATCGATGCCCAGTCTCGAAACTCCCACGACTAGGGACCTTTTAAGGATGTGCTTATAGACCCCAGCTCCCACGTATATGATCGCCATCATACTGCTGGTCGTCAAGCAAGAATCCTAGGGGCTCTATCAACGTGTAATAGCGACATGTCAGGTCACCTAAAGCAGTACACGATGATAAAGATAAACCAGATAGCATACTATCATCTCGAGTAAGACTGTCCTACCGGGATAGGTCCTCCCTCAATCATTGCAATCACGTGCCTGTGATCCAATAATTGACTCTGAGGGCACTATCTCCAACAATCTCCCACTTGCACTCAAGGCTAATTATTGCGATGCCGCATACTCACAGCCCGTGTGATACCGAACACCCAACTCCTCTACTGGTCAGTCTCACAAAGCTCGTTTGTGAAACTATTGCGTTCGAGGAATAGCCTCAGTGAGTGGATCCGCTGTGATGTTTCTTTCTATGTCTCTCTTTATCTCAAGTTCGCGGAGAAAGCCATCTCCCGAAATGAGCAATACCTGTCTTAGAATGCCTGGATGTCTGATGGGACCTAGCTCATAAATGAACTCCAAATCCAAACTTCTTAGACTGTATCGTCAACTGAAACTAATCAGTATCCCGCGCCATGCCTCCCTCAGTATTGCCTTGGACCACCTGTCCAAAATACTGCCCCTCGTCAGAGGGAGAACTATAACTCTGACAACCTCCTTGTCGTCCATGTCACCTTGGAAGTCTGGAATGATAACTGTCTCCCAAATGAGGCTGTCGTTATCATATCCCTAGAACATCCACTTATGTTCTAAGACTGCTTCCGACTGTTTCTCCAGGATTGGATCAATATCAACTTATTGCATCTAGTGCAAGAACAACATCTGGTGTGGTACTTGACATCTCATGATTGACACAATTGCCTAAGCAAGTGATCTTCCAATCATGAGTATCCCTCTCCCCTTTAGTCTATAAGACACCTTTAGAGAGGGTGACTCCATCAACTGCAGGTACACTACGGTGTCAGGAGTCGTCCATTCTAAATACTCATAGAATGCTGTTAAGGTACCCAGATTGGGAAACCACCCAAATCTAGATCTAAAACCATAGATCTAGTAACCAGTATGTCTGATATAATATCCAAGTCCCTTGTGGAGAAACCACTGTGTGACGACCAAAGTATAACCGATCGTAGTATAGGAATATCACTTCCTACTACCTTCTCAACAGATCCATCCCCTATTCTGATGACGTCAAACCCATGACTGTCACATCAGAAACAGATGATCTAACTCCGCTATATCTGCTCTAGTCTATAAATAGACATAAGCCTGAAGTCCACCAATGCTTCCGCTGCTCCCACTGACTACGACAACCCTCTGGCAGAGTCATATAGACGTGCACTTCCAAAGCTAGTTTAGAACGACGCTATACTCATCCTCCTGCCGGGTCTCGCAGCCTGGAACAACAGCAATGGCATGTGTGGGTAAACAAGAACTTCCCTGTCACCGTCCTTGAGGCTACCGGAGTACCTCTCGGGTGCCTGAAGTTACCCACCTTATCTGCGGAGTGGCCAATGGAATGTCAAATCAGATTGAATCTTCAGGTTCCTTATTAAATCTTCAGTAATCGTTTGCGGTTCTGGAATCACTTCCAGTTCTACCATACTCCCACTACTGTTTTTTGAAAAAATCCATTTTTAATAAAACTGTGGCGAGTCTAGAACAATATTTCTATTGATCTGCCAGATGGTAGAAAGTCAACCCTCGTCATAGCCTGGGTCAACCCACAAACAGCCATTACAGAAACGTGCCTTGAGTTATCCGGAGTCTGGTTTTAAGCATAAGCCGGACAACTCCCCGTACCTTAACATCGTTAAGATATGAACTGTTCTATATCCAATATAGAACCAGAGGCACTGATTTAATTGAACCAGATTCAAATCATGCAGCTGTCTCCAGTGCATGTCAACTAAATGGAAGGAGGCCGATCAGCGTTACTCAACTTAGGAATGCTTCCAATTATGAGTAACCTGAAAGAGAAGCAATTTCTCTTTATCATTACTATCAACTGAATACCATACACAAGTATCTACATCTTCGATCACTTTGAAGAATCCCGATACTTGCTATACCTGGTTCTCTACTCTATTCTTATACCAATAACTCCTCAAAACTCAGACCCCATGTTTCCACGAAGCACATGTCTAAGAACTAGAGAAGTTAAAAGTAAACAGAATATAGTATGAGGACCAACCCCTCTGTCCTAATGGACACTGGACAATATACAATACTCTGTATAAGTCCGCTGAGTCTAACAACTCTTTCACTGTGCGTCGTAGGTTGAGAACTGTACTTATGGTTAAGAAGAATTACACCGCTGTTTAATGCTCCTTACCTAACCATCCACTGATATAGGTAAATGTCATCGACATAATATCAAAAGGTATATCTCACTCTATGAAAATAGACGTACAGATATATCAATTTGAAATTGGTGCATAACCGCGGATATTCAAAACCAAATAATTGCCGTCCGGCAAACAACCCAGGTGACTTCCTCAAATATCACCGATTACAACGAATCCCGATATAATGAGGATGATCACCCAATTCCCAATAACTTACTCCCACTCATCATCTTGTAAAACCATACAGATGTGAGAATCATACCTGGTAAATACATACCCTGGAGTAAGTGTCTAATCGGAAAATCAGTTTTTCATTAACAGTACACAGTGAAACTGAAACATTGAAATGTTTCGTCGGGGTATCCTGGTATTCCTAGTAATGCCTCTTCCATTATCCAGATTCACAACTGTAACCGCATAATTCTTTACCATCTTTCTTAATCCCTTCATATGTCTTTAGTCATTACCTTCTGTACACCCCTTCAGGCCAAATGGTTTTCTTCCTTCCCTACCGTTCGGCACCAGCCTATGGTTTGGAAGAAGACTATCCAAAAGGCATAAAGGGTGTACTGTCCTAATCCTAGGAGCACTCGCATTGCGAGAGAAGGTGAAGATAAAAGACACCTGAATGTACTTTATTCCTATTTCTCCTGAACCAGAATCCATCCCCGAACTGGAACAAGTTCCTTTCGAGTTCGTATATAACCATACGATGGAGTATCCAAATAAACTGTGGATCTTCGTAGTGATACGGAGTGTCCTGGAGAAATGCAAAGGTGATTTAGGATTGGCGAAGAAATACTTGGTTCGGTCGTGAATAGCAGTCGCAATTTACTTTGCCCTCTTACGAATCCCTTTATTTTGTCTTAACTTAATACCTTCTGCACACCATCGTTATGCTAATTGGTTTCCTTCATTCCCTACCGGTCGGCACCAGCCTAAGGTTTGGAAGAAGACTATCCAATTTGCGTAATAGGTGTACTACTCCTAAACCAAGGAGTACTCGCAACCTGAGAGAAGGTGAAAAGAAAAGACAACTGAATAATCCTATCCGTTTTCTCCAGAACCAGAAACCATCCTCGAAGTCCTTCGAGTTCGTATCTAACCATACGATGGTTTTGTCCAATGGAAGTGGACGTTCGTAGTAATACGGGGTGTCCTGGAAAAAAGGGTAAAAGTAGGAGTGGCAATGAGGTCTGCAACTCTGACAATCCAAAAGCCAGTGTTAAGAAGGTTCGGTCAACTTGGTCACTGAGTCATAGTCCAGGGTCGGGTCAATGGTCGCTGCCAGAGAGAGAGAAAAGAAACACTCAGCGTGCACTCTATCCTAGATCAGAATGGTTATCACTTTAACTAATCGGGAAACCTCCCACTGTACCTCAAATTCTCCTCCAAACCTGAAAGAAGAATTAGTCGGGATCAGCCGAGGAGTAAACCAACTCATCAGTGGGAATCGGGATCCAACTATCATCGCATGATAACTTGACGGAATCCACTCAAGTCACCACACTCCAGAAGGTATGCGCATGCCTGGCAAGTTTCAGTTCTTTTGAAACTCCCGATAAGATTTTTACCCCAAGCGGTTTATGACCTTGACTAGGTCAACAAACCATAAACCGCCAGTCAAGTTCAACCCGTCATTATTCTGGATTGCATTAAACCCACCCGTACGTGCCCTTGACTAGGTCAACAAGGCCGCACGACTGTCTTAACCAATCCCACTTATGCAACAAACAAGTACCACTTAGCTACCGAACACTACGTCTTGACTAGGTCAACAAACGCAGCACGAATACCAAATAATACCTGTAGGAAATGACGGAGGGCTACGGCTGGTTTTTGGCGAAATACCTTTAACGTAATGAACTTGATATTGTTGAAGGAACTGCATAGCCTTTTAGAAAATATAGTGACGAAAACCTTTACTAAAGAGGTCACTCCCGGTGAAGGGATCTCGGCTCTTTCCCCGTAGAATGAGGTGCAGGATATTCCAACTGAATACCACGATGCAAAGCAAAAGTAATCGGCTATAGTGAAGTTATTGCCCTGACGCAAACTTCTGTCCAAGGGGTCACTCCCGGTGAAGGGATCTCGGCCCTTGCCTCGTCGACTGAGGAGCAGGATATTCCAAATGAATACCACGATGCAAAACAAAAGTGAACGTCCTTGCAATAACAGCTTTTTGAAAAAGTGTTCCAACAACATCAGATTAGGTTTGTTTATCTTGCATTGATCCGAATCAACGCACTCCCATCAATTGATCACACCACAAAGAACGAAAATATACTGACGTACGTATATGCCATCCGCATTCGCCACTGGGTCCCGTCATCACCCGTTAGGTTAGCTTACTAACGACAGAGCGGGGACTGGACTAGCGCGGATGAAAAACATATACAACATCTACTAATATATATACCAATATATTATATTTCGCTCAAGGCGTGAATAAAATGCAACATCACAGAAATGTACAGCATCACAGAACAATACAGATATCTGGAAGCCCCGGGTTTCACAGAGCCGCTGCTGAAACCCGACGTTCCCCTGGTCGTGTGGATAGCCTGTGCAATGAAATCCTAGACCCCTACGGGCGCGGCAAGTCACCCGCCAAAACCTGAAGCGAGGCAGCCCCTTTCAGCACCGTGAATGGACCACCCAGCACTTCACGGAATCCGGCAACTTGGGCACCCCTCCTGGGTCAACCTGTACCCCCTACGAGTGCGGCGAATAGCCCGCCAATCCTAGAGTGAAGCCCCCTCCGTCCCAATGCCATGAGATGCGGGCTTGTTGCCCCCTAGAACCCGGCTATCCGTGCACCCCTCCGCGGGGTAACCCTAGTACAGAAAGTAAAATATACATACACCGGGTACATCGACCGCAACCAGGTCGTGCCCCAAAAGAATAATACAAACAGGAAGTGACGGCAGTCCACATGTCGGACGCTCGCCCCGCAATATCAAATGTACATAATACACCAAAACTGTACTAGCATTGCATCCAGGCTATCCCCCACGACCGATCCGCAACATCACAGCATAAACATAGAACATCAACGTGAAGGTCACGTTCGCAAATCCGTCTAACCGGGCTATAGCAGTTAGACCGGATTTACCGATCGAGTGACATTCACGGTCGCAGATATAATGTAAATACTGTGAAATAATGTGTTTAAAATATCCGATCGATCAAATAATTAACAAGCGGGCCCCAAAAGAAAACTGTAGCACTCACAGAAATAACTGGCCCAATTTTAATATCCCAAAAGCCCTATTTTCAGCCCATAAGACAACTGAAGAAAAATGACCAAGTGGGCCCACCATAGTGCGGCGGAAGAGCGGCATAAATGGGGGTATTGCCGCGCTTCCGCGCTCCAAGTAAGGGTTCACTTTGTCGTTTTTTCCCAGAGTTCTTAGAACTCCCTGCACATCTTTCTGAGACTACCAGAAAAATTTTTAGACACCAAAAAATTTCAACAGAAACTGATGTGAACTAAAATACGGTTTTTGAGATTTTGGTCGATCGGATAAGTAAAACGCATTAGAACAAGCTAGGCTAGGTTAATGGCGTGGCTCTGATACCATGTTGCGCCACGGCAGCGCCCCGGCCGTCTTACTCGAGGCCAAATTGCGGAATCAAAAATTTTCCTTACTCGGAAACCGGCGCTACCGCGGACAAAGAAAACCCGGATCGTTTACCATTAACCTAACTAGCAAACAAGAGATGGGATAAGAAGTATACCAAGAGATCCGAGTCCTCCGGTCTTCTCATCATCGCCCCGATCTCCCGCGGAAAGTGTAGTCTCCATATCGTCGCCTCCTCGCCGGAAAGGGCACCACATCGCCTTCGTCTTTTACGGGCTCCCGCCTCAATACCGAGGCAACTCGAGCATGAAGCCGGCAACTCGACATGCTCAAGATGTGCTGTAGGAAGTGTAGTAGATAATGCTAATCTCATTTGGGGTTTGTAGTTGCCATGATGGAGGATTGGGGTTAAGAAAAATGGTGCTTTCATTTTTCTAAAACAAGAAGAAGAAGGAGATGAAGAATTCCTCACATAATCAAGATGAACTCTCTCATTCTTTTTCTTTCTCTCTTTCTTTTTCTTCCTCTCTCTCTTTTTCTTCCTCTCTCTTTTTTTCATAACCATGAAAGACTTTCTCCAAGTGAGAATGAGAATGGTGGAGGAATGAATATCATCACACAAAGGGAGGTGAGTGTAGGAGCTAAAGAAAGGTGACCACATCCTAGACAAGAAAACATTCAACCATGCTTCTTCTCCTATTCACTCCATAACCCTTCAAATCACAATAAAGCAAGCATGGTTGAAAGATAAGAAAGCTATCATAATCAATCATTATGCAAGAAAACCCTCCACTAAGAGTTATTTGCAAAACTGCAAATAACCCCCTCCATCGGAAAAGTCCGGCCGGGAAAGAACAAAGGAAAACCGGCCGGAACGGAATGCAAACTGGCAACTCCAGAAAACTGGTCCCGTAATAAATTACAGGAAAACCCCGACACTGTGCATACACACCCGCATCTGTATTCCGACCGGATACAAATGCAATGAGACAAAATCTACACTGTACTAGACTAGGACCGGCTTAAGCCAAAGCCGGCTAGTAAAATCCGTTCGATCCTGATCCGTGCAATACCGCACGTATCAGATCAAACCCTGCCATATAACTATACGGCCACTAGTACAAAACTGTCCGATCCTGATCCGTGCAATACCGCACGTATCTGATCGGACCCTGCCATATCTCCATACGGCCTCTACAGCGTTTCGCCCGAAAGCTTGAGTAACTGTAAGTGTGGTGGACTCTAAAGACTCGTCAATACTATGGCTGTGGATTTAACCACTAGCACGTCAGAGGTATAAGCCAATACGTGACGGGCCACCAGCTATTGACTAAAAGGGACGTCGATGAGCGAACTCATCCTGACACCCTACTGAGCCTGTCAGTGACAATATCCGTACAGTCCGGTCCGTTCGTCTATGAGTATCGCATGGCGGGCCTAGGGGGTTGGTAAAAGTCAGACCCCCAAAAGCGGTACAAGTCGTGTCGGAGTGTAGCCCAGAACGCCCTGAGATACTACTGGAATACCTACCAGTAAATCTCCTGCCTCGGCCGAGGGCTTTGCGTAATGGCTCTCCTAGACACAGCGCGACCTCACCCCCAATACCGGGAGAGACGAACCCCTGAAGATCCGCTCACTGCCTCCATGTGGCTCGAGACTGTACCCAACTAAAACCTGTTTGCACGACTCCTTTGAGCCGTGGTAGGGTAGTAATCAAAGCACAGTGGGAACTCACACGAGACAAATGACGATCTCAGGTCGATGAACTAACCTGTACACATGTCACCAGGGAACTGCTATCTGACGTCAGGTATAAGCCCAACTAGCAGGTTCCCGGCGAGTCCTGTCCGGTGTACTCATAACCCAATGAGCACCTGTATACATCTTAGGTGAACCAACAGACACCAGTGGCTTGTGAGACCGGCCACCGCCCCTCGTCGGGGTCTCGACTGTATACACTAGTCTACTAATGGAGTATCGATGCCCAGTCTCGAAACTCCCACGACTAGGGACCTTTTAAGGATGTGCTTATAGACCCCAGCTCCCACGTATATGATCGCCATCATACTGCTGGTCGTCAAGCAAGAATCCTAGGGGCTCTATCAACGTGTAATAGCGACATGTCAGGTCACCTAAAGCAGTACACGATGATAAAGATAAACCAGATAGCATACTATCATCTCGAGTAAGACTGTCCTACCGGGATAGGTCCTCCCTCAATCATTGCAATCACGTGCCTGTGATCCAATAATTGACTCTGAGGGCACTATCTCCAACACTATATCCATCACAGAAACATCACATGATCTCATCACAGATATCGCAGCAGAAGAATCATATGAAATATTGGATATACTAGGACGTCCGTGTTTTAAATACGAGCCAGTATAAAACACGGATTCCACGGTCGTGATGAATAACCAAACCCACACCCCTAGACCCCTACGAGAGCGGCAAGCAACCCTACCAATTCTAGAGTTAGGAGACCCGACCTCGACTCCTCGAGTTGGTCTCCCACTGGACTCCAGAACCCGGTTACTTGTGCCCTCCTCCTTGGGTCTATCCTAGTGCGGAAAAGTAAATAATATACAACAGGTGACAACTCCCGCAACCTGGAAGCGCCCCAATAAAAGAATATTACATACAAGTTTTTACATGAATGAAAAAGAAAAACACTCATCTCACATAAAAACCCCCGGCTATTCAAGCACGACGATCCAATATAACATATCCAGCAACACATAACATCACATGTCATCAACGTAAGTAAATATGTCCATCCCAATTATCGTTGACATATAGCAACGAAACCGGCGATATAACATATTACACTTACGGTCACAGAAAAGAAAGTGTAAAACTACAACAGTTGGAATCCGCAATCTCCTCAGACATCGCATGCCTGACCAAATGAATTCCTTAGACATCGCATGCCTAACAATTATAAACCCCGCATTTTAGTCTCATTATCGAAAACACTTTTCAATATCAAGTCGGGTAATTCAACAAGATTCCCGACATCCTGATCGAATGCTCGTCGCAAACTTCAGTAGACGGCTGCACCCCTGATACCGCCGACGAAGTGCACCAAGGCGGAACACCGCTACCGCGAGCACCTGGAGGGATGCTTTCGGCGACGGGGTTCTCCTACAGTCACTTGGTCGGGGCTATGGAGTGAGGCTGTCTATTAAGTTTACCCGGCGAGTATCCGCGTACGCTACGTGATTGCAACGGACTTTTGATCACATCAAAATTCCGTGGCAACCGATCAAGTGAGACTAAACTGCTATGTTTATAACATTCATTTAGTTATCATATAACTCATTGTGAATTCCAATTATTGTATCCCATTCCAGATAAACAGAAAATGTTAAACTTTCCGATCGAACAATCGAACACCCAAGTTTTCCCGATACAGATCAACACATGAAATAAGTCTAACAACATTCCGTTCGTGCCTCAGTACCAACGATCCAGCCGTAGAAGGGTCAAGCCAACGCCTCACATGTGGCACGCCGTACTACCCCAAACCCGAAGGTTCAAAGGGCAGTTCAAGACGGTCACATAATCGAGTTAAGGTTTGTGTCTTCTAGAGGGACCATCGCGTTACTTGCACTACTTAGAACGTCGTCAAACTGTGGAAAAATCCAACACTTGGAAATTTCCCGACAGGGGAAAAGTTGGGTATTGTATCCGGTCGAACTTTTTAACATATCCTAAAATTTATCCGGAAAGCCACACAGACAAAATTTGATACCCCGATCGAAACACCGAATCCCCAAATCGACTCAGAAAAATTCAACTCTGGAAAAATTATTAAAAATTCCCAGAAACACCAGCACAGAACATTAAGAATTACTGTATAAAATGGGATGCCATAAACGACAAAATGGCCGCGCTTACGCCGCACAAGCCAGGCTTGTGCCGCGGAAGCGCGGCGTACTGTAGGAATTAGGCATCCGAATTTTACAATATTTCTTATAATTTCCTGCTGATATTTATGAACATTTTTAATGTGGAAAAATCCCTGTTTTTAAAAATTGTACAGAGAGCAATATCGATGCGGGGTTTCGGGTTCGTTCGGACTTCAATTTCCGTCTGGACTTCGCCTAAGGCTCTAGCTAGGCTCTGATACCACTGCAGGGTTCCTAGGCACTCTAGTGAGGTCTCCCAAGCCATCAACCATGGCAATTTCAAAAATTATGGTGCCTACAAACCCTAAACAACGGATCGTATACTAGATTTCTAGGCGAACAAGAACTAGTTAACAGTTAACTATATAAAATACGGAAATACAACCTTTGTAGATCCGGTGCTCCACCTCCATAGCTCCGCAACGAGGTCCTCTCCGCTGTCCAAATCGAATCTGGGCTCTAGGATCGGCTTCGTCGGAGAATGGGCAAGCTAGGTCGTCGATGTCCATGCCGAAGATGATCTACGTCGAAGCATCGATGAATCAAGCTCCACCTTCACCAAGTCATGAAACTTGTGAAGGAAACACACTCTACTACTTGGCAAGAGGTAGAGGATGAAGAAATAGGAAGTGGGTAGACTTTAGAATTGGATTTCTCACTCATTTCCAACAATCACCATTGATGGACTTCAAGCTTCTTCACTTGAAGCATGAAGAAGAAGAAGAAAGATATTATGATAAGTTAAAAGAAAATGAAAAGAAAATGAAATTCTTATCATAATTCTAACTAGAGTTAAGTGTAGAGAATGAATCATGGTTAGTGGGAATGGTTAGGGTTAAGGATGAGATAAGGATGGTTGACTTGAACAAAGCTTCATGAAGCTTCAACTAAAGTCCAAATCAAGCAACCATTCTTTTCTCTTTTCTTTTTATTTTCCAAAGTGAATAAACAAATAAATAAATGAATAAATAAGTAATGGAAAATAAAACCCTAACCATTCTTTTAACCATGGTTTATTCTTTGCACTTAACCAAGTATACTTGTATCATCAAACAATCAAGTGCACAAAATCATATCGCATATGTAATGTGCACACCCGAGCGAGAAAATCCATCTTAAGTAAACCGATACTAGTTGATGCAAAGCAATATATCAAATATATAAATATGCATTAAATCATTAAATCAACACTTGATTCAATGATCCGGTCATGCGCACATAACCGACTGGTATCTAATATATCGGCTTATCGAATCAACGCTTGAATCGATAACTAGGTTATATCGCATACAACCTTTCGATATATTTATCGCGAGAATAGAATACGGTATCACATACACGCATTATTCTCGGTCCCGCACATATCTCATATGCGCTCCTATTTCGTTTCGCTTGAGCCAGGAAACCTCTGTGTAGGACTCTAAAGACTCGTCAATACACCGGCAGCAGATGATGATCATATCAAACACCCACAAGCCGCAAGCGGTCTGCTAAACGTAACGGCCACCCGGGTATTGAGCGATCTGAAGATCGACGAGCAAGCCCGCTCACACTCCAGTGAATCCGACCAGTAACACTACCGTACAGTCCGGTCTGATCGTCTAATATGTCGCATATCTTGCCTAGGGGTGGTAAACGTCAGACCCCAATAGCTCGATAAGTCGCGTCGATATGAGGTCTATAACTATTCGAGAAACTACTGGTAACACTTACCAGTAAATCTCAGCAACCCTGGCCAGGGATTTCCTGTTATAGCCAATCGAACACAGCGCAACATCAACCCCCATATACCGGGAGAGACGAATCCCCTCCTATCGCTCATTGCCTCCATGTGACTCGGGACTGTACCCAAAAACCACCGTTTTGCACGCCCTCTTGGACGTGGTAAGATGGAAATCAAAGCACAGTGGGAACCACACAAGACTCTATGACGATCTTGGGTCAACAGACTACTCTGTACCAGTGTCACCAGAGAACTGCCATCTGACGTGAGGTATAATACCATCTGGGAGTTCTCGGCGAGTCCGTCCAGTGTACCCAGTCTCTACTGAGCACCCGTATATCATCTCCGATGTCAAACACCAATGGATATGGGATCATCCATCGCCCATCTGTATGGGTCGAGAAGGTATACGCTAGTCTACTCTGGTGTATCGATGCCCCGTCTCGATACACCCTCGACTAGGGACTTTGAAGGATGTACTTATAGACTACCATGTCCCCACTAGTATGATCCGCATCACAGTCCAGGTAGTCAAGTACAGATCCTAAGGGCTTTACCAACATGTAACAGAGAGACAATCAGCATACACGTTAAGGTAAAGAGTAACCAGATAGCATACTATCATGTCGAGCAAGAAAGTCCTCCCTATATATGTCCCAGCATCCACTACAATATACATCCTATGTACAGTAATGGCCTCTAGGGCATACATATAACTAACACTTGCCGCACCCGTAGGGGTCTAGGTTTCATTGCACAGGCTATCCACACGACCAGTGGAACGTCGGGTTTCAGTAGCGGCTCTGTGAAACCCGGGGATCCCAGATTATCTGTATTGTTCTGTGATTCTTATTACTTTTCTGTAATGTTGCATATTATCACGCCTAGAGCGATTATTGTATATTGGTATATATACTATTAGATGTTGTATATGTTTTAAACCCGCGCTAGTCCAGCCCCCGCTCTGTCGTTAGTTAAGTAACCTAACGGGTGATGACGGGACCCAGTGACGAATGCAGATGGCATATACGTACATTATATTTTCGTTCTTTTCTGGTGTGATTGATTGATGGGACTGCATTGATTCTTATCAATGTAAGGATAAAACAAACCTATATTTGATGTTGTTGGAACAAATTTTAAAAAGGTGTTATTACAAAGATGTTTCCTTTTATTTTGCATAGCGGTATTCAGTTGGAATATCCTGCACCTCATTCCACGAGGCAAGGGCCGAGATCCCTTTACCGGGAGTGACCCCTTAGGCAGAAGTTTACGTCAGGGTAGTAACTTCAATATAGTCGATTACAAGTTGTTTTGCATCGAGGTATTCAGTTGGAATATCCTGCACCTCATTCCATGAGGAAAGAGCTGAGATCCCTTCACCGGGAGTGACCTCTTTAGCAAAAGTTTTTTCGCCACTATATTTTTTATAAAAAGCTATCAGGTTCCTTCATCGATATCAAGTTCATTACGTTAAAGGTTTTTCACCAAAAACCAGCCGTAGCCCTCCGTCATTTCTTATGGATGGTCAGTAGTATTCAAGCTATGTTTGTTGACCTTCGTCAAGGCATAGTGCTTCGGTACCACAGATGGACGCCAAGAATCCACGACATCTCCTCCTCAAAAGACAACTAGCGAAAAGGCTGAATTCAAGCTGTGAGAGGCGGCACAACTATCCACCTGCACAACAAGAACTGACTCGCCGGGGAAAGAAAAACCTGACTGTTTTCTCGCGGTAGTCCACAGACGTCTAGCACGTAGCTAACCAGTCCGTGCCCAGGAGAACGTCAAATCCAACATCTCTAGAAGGATCAAAGTGACGGACGAATCTCTATCTCCTAACCGATTGGCACACGACTGAAATACGTGTTGCGCAACAAAAGAATCGCTGACAGAAATTAACACAAAAAATGGCTGATCTACCTAACATGACTCTCCTTGCCCCAAACCTCTACTACTCTCGTGACGGTCACGAAAGCTGTCTTGACGACAAGGCCTCTGTCTCTAGCCTGGTACCTCTGTACGAGTCCTCCACTATTCCGGAACTCCCAGAGTCTCTGGAATACGTGTCTCGTCAACTGGGGCTGCATCTACTGGTGCTATGTATGTGACGGAATGTTGCATGCTGATAGCAAGGAACAACTGGGTAACAGGGGTGACAACCTCCTGTAGCTGCGCTCGAATGGCCTCAACTAAAGAACTCATCGTCTGGCGTAAGTCCTGCATCTCTGCCACAAGCCTAGCGAGCTGATCTGTCGAAGGCGGATCCGTCTGCTCCTGTGCAACGAGCGTGCCATCCTGGTTAGTCCTCGTCCTACCCGAGTCAATTCTGACCTCGGCCCTCGCTGCACCTCTCTGAGTCTCCATAGTCATCGGCGGCAAAGGCTATAAATGGAAATATGATTCAATATGAACACGGAAATCGAATCACAAGAATATGAATCATCAAGGAAGGAATTTCAAGCAATTTATACTTAGGTCACTTTAGGCGGAGTACCGCATCGTGAGTATGCTGCAGACATACACACACGTTACTCTGCTTAAGCTACCTACTCCATCATACCAAGGTCATCCTACACTCCGAAAGGTAAAACCTAGCGCTCTGATACCAACTTTGTCTTGACCCGAAATTGGCACGTGACGGCCCTAATACTACGCAACATCTACAGGCGTAACGCGGTAAAAGAAAGCCAGAACACAGAAATCTAAACCATTAAAAGTAGTAAGAAATTAATAGAAGTTTTTAAACATTTGAAATCTCAACCCAAATTCTTTAAAAAGTCCAACTTTATTTCCTTTAAAATTTTGGCAGCACCTCCTTTGTAAAAACTAGCCCCAAAAATGGGTACAACATAAATATAAGTAAAGCATCCCCAAACGGGAGCAAATACACGTCAAAGGCGGAAAACAACCACCACAACAGATATACGACGCCGTAGCGAAGAAATAAAGACGATAAAATGGAAACTGTATAAAAGACAACCCAGTCACAAAATAAGATACAATATCGTCCTCACACCAAGTCTCTAAGTCAAACAAGAAAATAGTAGATGGAGAGTACAAGGATACAACGAATATATAATACAACAACGAATGACCACAAAACCCACCTAAGAAAACTACACACTGTGAGCTGATGCGGTATCCGTAGCAAAAGATGATAGATAGATGAATAGCCTGCCTCGACTACTCTGGGGAACACCCTGCAAAATAACTGTGGCACAATGGGGGTGAGTTTCCAACTCGTGAATAGTAAATAACATATGCAGGTAATCGTAAGTATGCACGTAAAGCGTGAATCTACCATATGCAATTAATAGCAATAAAAGGTCATATGAATGCAATAATCATGAAAGGTACACTAACAGGTACAATTAATACATGAAGCGATAATATTATGACAATCGGTATGCAATAATCATGCAATAATGATATGAAAATGTATAAATGCAACAGTCATGAAAGATACACTAACAGGTACTACTAATACATGAAGCAGTGCATAAACAATAAATGTGGAGTATGGAATGAAATATGTCATTTCCACGGAATTCTGACATCGTTGTAGGATCACAATCCAACAAGACAATCCAAATCCCAATTTTCTCAAATCAGCCCCCAAATTGGCTCTCATATCAAATAAGTCTCACAAATCCTTAATGTACAATATCGAATAAATCTCCTATATCCTGAATGTACAAAATCAAGTGATCTCAAATGTCCTAAATCCAATATCAAGTGAATCTCTTATATACTAGGTATATTTTTCCTGAATAATTAAGATGAAGTATATGAATGTATATGTATACATATATATTAGCGTCCCATTCCACTAATATATACATATATATAAGAGTAAAATATCATGAAAACAATGTGTCAAGCATCGACATGAAAATACATGTTTATACGTCCTTCGAATCTTAAGTGCCAAACACCGACACTCTCGATCCCCGTATCGGTATTATACGTCCTTCGAATCTTAAGTGCCAAACACCGACACTCTCGATCCCCGTATCGGTATTATACGTCCTTCGAATCTTAAGTGCCAAACACTGACACTCTCGATCCCGTATCGGTATTATAACAAAACTCAGAGTAGATGCATACAAATATCAAGTAAAGAATAAGTACAAATGCAAGAATCAATACACATATATTAGAGTCCCATTCCACTAATATTGGTGTAAAGGCATATATAACAGCATCCCATTTCACTGTTATATATACTTAGAAATAAAAAGAAATATCATGAAAAAATCCATATCGAAATGCGAAAATCCATGAATATAATATATGCAACATAAAACTGAAATGTAAGCATATGAAGGAAATGTTGCGCCACGGCAGCGCCCCGGCCGTCTTACTCGAGGCCAAAATGCGGAATCAAAATTTTTCCTTACTCGGAAACCGGCGCTACCGCGGACAAAGAAAACCCGGATCGTTTACCATTAACCTAACTAGCAAACAAGAGATGGGATAAGAAGTATACCAAGAGATCCGAGTCCTCCGGTCTTCTCATCATCGCCCCGATCTCCCGCGGAAAGTGTAGTCTCCAAATCGTCGCCTCCTCGCCGGAAAGGGCACCACATCGCCTTCGTCTTTTACGGGCTCCCGCCTCAATACCGAGGCAACTCGAGCATGAAGCCGGCAACTCGACATGCTCAAGATATGCTGTAGGAAGTGTAGTGTAGAATCATAGTCTCCTTTGGGGTTTGTTGTTGCCATGATGGAGGATTGGGGTTAGGAAAAATGGTGCTTGCATTTTTCCGAAACAAGAAGAAGAAGGAGATGAAGAATTCCTTCCATAACAAAGATGAACTCTCTCTTTCTTTTTCTTCCTCTCTTTCTTTTTCTTCTTCTCTCTTTTCTCATAACCATGAAAGACTTCTTCATCAAGTGAGAATAAAGGGTGGAGGAAAAACAATATGAAGCTAGAAGGGAGGTGAGTGTAGGATGAAGGAAGTGGTGACCACATCAAGAGACAAGAAAACAAACAACCATACCCTTATCAAATCAAACCCATACCCTCACTTTATCACAAGTCAAGGTGCAAGATATGAAAGGTGTCATAATCAATATATATGCAAGAAAACCCCTCCACAAAGTGTTATTTGCAAAACTGCAAATAACCCCCTCCATCGGAAAAGTCCGGCCGGGAAAGAACAAAGGAAAACCGGCCGGAACGGAATGCAAACTGGCAACTCCAGAAAACTGGTCCCGTAATAAATTACAGGAAAACCCCGACACTGTGCATACACACCCGCATCTGTATTCCGACCGGATACAAATGCAATGAGACAAAATCTACACTGTACTAGACTAGGACCGGCTTAAGCCAAAGCCGGCTAGTAAAATCCGTTCGATCCTGATCCGTGCAATACCGCACGTATCAGATCAAACCCTGCCATATAACTATACGGCCACTAGTACAAAACTGTCCGATCCTGATCCGTGCAATACCGCACGTATCTGATCGGACCCTGCCATATCTCCATACGGCCTCTACAGCGTTTCGCCCGAAAGCTGAGTAACTGAAAGTGTGGTGGACTCTAAAGACTCGTCAATACTATGGCTGTGGATTTTACCACTAGCACGTCAGAGGTATTAGCCAATACGTGACGGGCCACCAGCTATTGACCAAAAGGGACGTCGATGAGCGAACTCATCCTGACACCCTACTGAGCCTGTCAGTGACAATATCCGTACAGTCCGGTCCGTTCGTCTATGAGTATCGCATGGCGGGCCTAGGGGGTTGGTAAAAGTCAGACCCCCAAAAGCGGTACAAGTCGTGTCGGAGCGTAGCCCAGAACGCCCTGAGATACTACTGGAATACCTACCAGTAAATCTCCTGCCTCGGCCGAGGGCTTTGCGTAATGGCTCTCCTAGACACAGCGCGACCTCACCCCCAATACCGGGAGAGACGAACCCCTGAAGATCCGCTCACTGCCTCCATGTGGCTCGGGACTGTGCCCAACTAAAACCTGTTTGCACGACTCCTTTGAGCCGTGGTAGGGTAGTAATCAAAGCACAGTGGGAACTCACACGAGACAAATGACGATCCTCAGGTCGATGAACTAACCTGTACACATGTCACCTGGGAACTGCTATCTGACGTCAGGTATAAGCCCAACTAGCAGGTTCCCGGCGAGTCCTGTCCGGTGTACTCATAACCCAATGAGCACCTGTATACATCTTAGGTGAACCAACTGACACCAGTGGCTTGTGAGACCGGCCACCGCCCCTCGTCGGGGTCTCGACTGTATACACTAGTCTACTAATGGAGTATCGATGCCCAGTCTCGAAACTCCCACGACTAGGGACCTTTTAAGGATGTGCTTATAGACCCCAGCTCCCACGTATATGATCGCCATCATACTGCTGGTCGTTAAGCAAGAATCCTAGGGGCTCTATCAACGTGTAATAGCGACATGTCAGGTCACCTAAAGCAGTACACGATGATAAAGATAAACCAGATAGCATACTATCATCTCGAGTAAGACTGTCCCACCGGGATAGGTCCTCCCTCAATCATTGCAATCACATGCCTGTGATCCAATAATTGACTCTGAGGGCACTATCTCCAACAATCTCCCACTTGCACTCAAGGCTAATTATTGCGATGTCGCATACTCACAGCCCGTGTGATACCGAACACCCAACTCCTCTACTAGTCAGTCGCACAAAGCCTGTTTGCGAAACTATTGCGTTCGAGGAATAGCCTCAGTGAGTGGATCCGCTGTGATGTTTCTTTATATGTCTCTCTATATCTCAAGTTCGCGGAGAAAGCCATCTCCCGAAATGAGCAATACCTGTCTTAGAATGTCTGGATGTCTGATGGGACCTAGCTCATAAATGAACTCCAAATCCAAAATTCTTAGACTGTATCAACAACTGAACTTAATCAGTATCCTGCGCCATGCCTCCCTCAGTATTGCCTCGGACCGCCTGTCCAAAATACAGTCCCTCATCAGAGGGAGAACTATAACTCTGACAACCTCCTTGTCGTCCATGTCACCTTGGAAGCCTGGAGTGATAACCGTCTCCTAAATGAGACTGTCGTTATCATATCCCTAGAACATCCACTCATGTTCTAAAACTGCTTCCGACCGTTTCTCCAGGATTGGATCAATGTCAACTTATTGCATCTAGTGCAAGAACAACATCTGGTGTGGTACTTGACATCTCATGATTGACTCAATTGCCTAAGCAAGTGATCTGTCAATCATGCGTATCCCTCTCCCCTTTAGTCTGTAAGACACCTTTAGAGAGGGTGACTCCATTACCTGCAGGTACACTACCATGCCAGGAGTCGTCCATTCTAAATACTCATAGAATGCTGTCAAAATACCCTGATTGGGAAACCACCCAAATCTAGATCTAAAACCATAGATCTAGTAATCAGTATGTCTGATATAATATCCAAGTCCTATGTGGAGAAAACACTGTGTGACGACCAAAGTATAACCGATCGTAGTATAGGAATATCACTTCCTACTACCTTCTCAACAGATCCATCCCCTATTCTGATGACGTCAAACTTATGACTGTCACATCAGAAATAGATGATCTATCTCCGCTATATCTGCTTTAGTCTATAAATAGACATAAGCCTGATGTCCACCAATGCTTCCGCTGCTCCCACTGACTACGACAACCCTCTGACAGAGTCATATAGACGTGCACTTCTAAAGCTAATTTAGAACGACGCTATACTCATCCTCCTGCCGGGTCTCGCAGCCTGGAACAACAACAATGGCAAGTGTGGGTAAACAAGAACTTCCCTGTCACCGTCCTTGAGGCTACCGGAGTACCTCTCGGGTGCCTGAAGTTACCCACCTTATCTGCGGAGTGGCCAATGGAATATCAAATCAGATCGAATCTTTAGGTTCCTTATCAAATCTTCAGTAATCGTTTGCGGTTCTGGAATCGCTTCCAGTTCTACCATACTCCCACTGCTGTTTTTTGAAAAAAAAATCCATTTTTAATAAAACTGTGGCGAGTCTAGAACAATATTTCTATTGATCTGCCAGATGGTAGAAAGTCAACCCTCGTCATAGCCTGGGTCAACCCACAAACAGCCATTACAGAAACGTGCCTTGAGTTATCCGGAGTCTGGTTTTAAGCATAAGCCGGACAACTCCCCGTACCTTAACATCGTTAAGATATGAACTGTTCTATATCCAATATAGAACCAGAGGCACTGATTTAATTGAACCAGATTCAAATCATGCAGCTGTCTCCAGTGCATGTCAACTAAATGGAAGGAGGCCGATCAGCGTTACTCAACTTAGGAATGCTTCCAATTATGAGTAACCTGAAAGAGAAGCAATCTGTCTTCATCATTACTATCAACTGAATATCATACACAAGTATCTACATCTTCAATCTCTTTGAAGAATCCCGATACTTGCTACACCTGGTACTCTACTCTATTCAAATACCTATAACTCCTCAAAACTTAGACCCTGTGTTTCCACGAAACAGCTGTCTAAAATCTAGAGAAGCCATAAGTAAACCGAATATAGTACGAGCACCAACCCCTCTGTCCTAATGGACACTGGACAACATACAATACTCTGTATAAGTCCGCTGAGTCTAACAACTCTTTCACTGTGCGTCGTAGGTTGAAAACTGTACTTATGGTTAAGAAGAATTACACCGCTGTTCAATGCTCCTTACCTAACCATCCACTGATATAGGTAAATGTCATCGACATAATATCAAAAGGTATATCTCACTCTATGAAAATAGACGTACAGATATATCGATTTGAAATTGGTGCACAACAGCGGATATTCAAAACCAAATATTTGCCGACCGGCAAACAACCCAGGTGACTTTCTCAAATATCACCGATTACAACGAATCCCGATATAATGAGGATGATCACCCAATTCCCAATAACTTACTCCCACTCATCATCTGTAAAACCATACAGATGTGAGAATCCAACCTGGTAAATACATACCCTGGAGTAAGTGTATAATCGGGAAATCAGTTTTCTATTAACAGTACACAGTGAAACTGAAATATTGAAATGTTTCGTCGGGGTATCCTGGTATTCCTAGTAATGCCTCTTCCATTATCCAGATTCACAACTGTAACCGTATATCTCTTTGCCATCTGTCCAAATCCCTTTATTTGTCTTTAGTCATTACCGTCTGCACACCCCCTTAGGCCAAATGGTTTTCTTCCTTCCCTACCGTTCGGCACCAGCCTATGGTTTGGAAGAAGACTATCCAATAAGCATAAAAGGTGTACTGTCCTAATCTTAGGAGCACTCGCAAAGCGAGAGAAGGTGAAGATAAAAGACAACTGAATGTACTTTATTCCTATTTCTCCTGAACCAGAATCCATCCCCGAACTGGAACAAGTTCCTTTCGAGTTCGTATATAACCATACGATGGAATATCCAATAAAATGGGATCTTCGTAGTGATACGGAGTGTCCTGGAGAAATACAAAGGTGATTTAGGATTGGCGAAGAAATACTTGGTTTGGTCGTGAATATCAGTCGCAATTTACTTTGCCCTCTTACTAATCCCTGGCTTTGTCTAAACTTAATACCTTCTGTACACCATCGTTATGCTAATTGGTTTTCTTCATTCCCCACCGTTCGGCACCAGCCTAAGGTTTGGAAGAAGACTATCCAATTTGCGTAATAGGTGTACTACTCCTAAACCAAGGAGTACTCGCAACCTGAGAGAAGGTGAAAAGAAAAGACAACTGAATAATCCTATCCGTTTTCTCCAGAACCAGAAACCATCCTCGAAGTCCTTCGAGTTCGTATCTAACCATACGATGGTTTTGTCCAATGGAAGTGGACGTTCGCAGTAATACGGGGTGTCCTGGAGAAAAGGGTAAAAGTAGGAGTGGCAATGAGGTCTGCAACTCTGACAATCCAAAGCCTGTGTTAAGAAGGTTCGGTCAACTTGGTCACTGAGTCATAGTCCAGGGTCGGGTCAATGGTCGCTGCCAAAGAGAGAGAGAGAAAAGAAACACTCAGCGTGCACTCTAACCTAGATCAGAATGGTTACCAATTTATCTAATCAGGAAACCTCCCACTGTACCTCAAATTCTCCTCCAAACCTGAAAGAAGAATTAGTCGGGATCACCCGAGGAGTAAACTAACTCATCAGTGGGAATCGGGATCCAACTATCATCGCATGATAACTTGACGGAATCCACTCAAGTTACCACACTCCAGAAGGTATGCGCATGCCTGGCAAGTTTCAGTTCTTTTGAAACTCCCGATGTTTGTTTTTACCCCTAGGACCCAAGTGACCTTGACGAATAATCAACAAATCAAAAGGTCCTAGTCAAGTTCAACCCGTCATTATCTTGATTGCGTTAAACCCACCCGCACGACCCTTGACGAATAATCAACAAAGTCGTACGACTGTCCTAACCAATCCACATATCCATACAACAGAAAGCATTACAGAGCTACCGCTCACTACGCCTCGGCGAATAGCAACGACAAACGTAGCGCGAATACTAAGCAATACTGAACTGAAATGACGGAGGGCTACGACTGGTTTTTGGCGAAAAACCTTTAACGTAATGAACTTGATATCGTTGAAGGAACTGGATAACCTTTTATAAAATATAGTGACGAAAACCTTTACTAAAGAGGTCACTCCCGGTGAAGGGATCTCGGCTCTTTCCCCGTAGAATGGGGTGCAGGATATTCCAACTGAATACCACGATGCAAAGCAAAAGTAATCGGCTATAGTGAAGTTAATGCCCTGACGCAAACTTCTGTCCAAGGGGTCACTCCCGGTGAAGGGATCTCGGCCCTTGCCTCGTCGACTGAGGAGCAGGATATTCCAAATGAATACCACTATGCAAAACAAAAGAGAACGTCCTTGCAATAACAGCTTTTTTTGAAAAAGTGTTCCAACAACATCAGATTAGGTTTGTTTAACTTGCATTGATCCGAATCAATGCAGTCCCATCAAATGATCACACCACAAAGAACGAAAATATACTGACGTACGTATATGCCATCCGCATTCGCCACTGGGTCCCGTCATCACCCGTTAGGTTAGCTAACTAACGGCAGAGCGGGGACTGGACTAGCGCGGATGTAAAACATATACAACATCTACTAATATATATACCAATATATAGTATTTCGCTCAAGGCGTGAATAAAATGCAACATCACAGAAATGTACAGCATCACAGAACAATACAGATATCTGGAAGCCCCGGGTTTCACAGAGCCGCTGCTGAAACCCGACGTTCCCCTGGTCGTGTGGATAGCCTGTGCAATGAAATCCTAGACCCCTACGGGTGCGGCAAGTCACCCGCCAAAACCTGAAGCGAGGCAGCCCCCTTCAGTACCGTGAATGGACCACCCAGCACTTCACGGAATCCGGTAACTTGGGCACCCCTCCTGGGTCAACCTGTACCCCCTACGAGTGCGTCGAACAGCCCGCCAATTCCAGACTGAAGCCCCCTCCGTCCCAATGCCATGAGATGCGGGCCCGTTGCCCTCTAGAACCCGGCTATCCGTGCACCCCTCCGCGGGGTAATCCTAGTACAGAAAGTAAAAAATACATACACCGGGTACATCGACCGCAACCAGGTCGTGCCCCAAAAGAATAATACAAACAGGCAGTGACGGCAGTCCACATGTCGGACGCTCGCCCCGCAATATCAAATGTACATAATACAACAAAGCTGTACTAGCATTGCATCCAGGCTATCCCCACCGACCGATCCGCAACAACACAGCATAAACATAGAACATCAACGTGAAAGTCACGTTCGCAAATCCGTCTAACCGGGCTATAGCAGTTAGATCGGATTTACCGATCGAGTGACATTCACGGTCGCAGATATAATGTAAATACTGTGAAATAATGTGTTTAAAATATCCGATCGATCAAATAATTAACAAGCGGGCCCCAAAAGAAAACTGTAGCACTCACAGAAATAACTGGCCCAATTTTAATATCCCAAAAGCCCTATTTTCAGCCCATAAGACAACTGAAGAAAAATGACCAAGTGGGCCCACCATAGTGCGGCGGAAGAGCGGCATAAATGGGGGTATTGCCGCGCTTCCGCGCTCCAAGTAAGGGTTCACTTTGTCGTTTTTTCCCAGAGTTCTTATAACTCCCTGCACATCTTTCTGAGACCACCAGAAAAATTTTTAGACACCAAAAAATTTCAACAGAAACTGATGTGAACTAAAATACGGTTTTTGAGATTTTGGTCGATCGGATAAGTAAAACGCATTAGAACAAGCTAGGCTAGGTTAATGGCGTGTCTCTGATACCATGTTGCGCCACGGCAGCGCCCCGGCCGTCTTACTCGAGGCCAAAATGCGGAATCAAAATTTTTCCTTACTCGGAAACCGGCGCTACCGCGGACAAAGAAAACCCGGATCGTTTACCATTAACCTAACTAGCAAACAAGAGATGGGATAAGAAGTATACCAAGAGATCCGAGTCCTCCGGTCTTCTCATCATCGCCCCGATCTCCCGCGGAAAGTGTAGTCTCCAAATCGTCGCCTCCTCGCCGGAAAGGGCACCACATCGCCTTCGTCTTTTACGGGCTCCCGCCTCAATACCGAGGCAACTCGAGCATGAAGCCGGCAACTCGACATGCTCAAGATATGCTGTAGGAAGTGTAGTGTAGAATCATAGTCTCCTTTGGGGTTTGTTGTTGCCATGATGGAGGATTGGGGTTAGGAAAAATGGTGCTTGCATTTTTCCGAAACAAGAAGAAGAAGGAGATGAAGAATTCCTTCCATAACAAAGATGAACTCTCTCTTTCTTTTTCTTCCTCTCTTTCTTTTTCTTCTTCTCTCTTTTCTCATAACCATGAAAGACTTCTTCATCAAGTGAGAATAAAGGGTGGAGGAAAAACAATATGAAGCTAGAAGGGAGGTGAGTGTAGGATGAAGGAAGTGGTGACCACATCAAGAGACAAGAAAACAAACAACCATACCCTTATCAAATCAAACCCATACCCTCACTTTATCACAAGTCAAGGTGCAAGATATGAAAGGTGTCATAATCAATATATATGCAAGAAAACCCCTCCACAAAGTGTTATTTGCAAAACTGCAAATAACCCCCTCCATCGGAAAAGTCCGGCCGGGAAAGAACAAAGGAAAACCGGCCGGAACGGAATGCAAACTGGCAACTCCAGAAAACTGGTCCCGTAATAAATTACAGGAAAACCCCGACACTGTGCATACACACCCGCATCTGTATTCCGACCGGATACAAATGCAATGAGACAAAATCTACACTGTACTAGACTAGGACCGGCTTAAGCCAAAGCCGGCTAGTAAAATCCGTTCGATCCTGATCCGTGCAATACCGCACGTATCAGATCAAACCCTGCCATATAACTATACGGCCACTAGTACAAAACTGTCCGATCCTGATCCGTGCAATACCGCACGTATCTGATCGGACCCTGCCATATCTCCATACGGCCTCTACAGCGTTTCGCCCGAAAGCTGAGTAACTGAAAGTGTGGTGGACTCTAAAGACTCGTCAATACTATGGCTGTGGATTTAACCACTAGCACGTCAGAGGTATTAGCCAATACGTGACGGGCCACCAGCTATTGACCAAAAGGGACGTCGATGAGCGAACTCATCCTGACACCCTACTGAGCCTGTCAGTGACAATATCCGTACAGTCCGGTCCTTCGTCTATGAGTATCGCATGGCGGGCCTAGGGGGTTGGTAAAAGTCAGACCCCCAAAAGCGGTACAAGTCGTGTCGGAGCGTAGCCCAGAACGCCCTGAGATACTACTGGAATACCTACCAGTAAATCTCCTGCCTCGGCCGAGGGCTTTGCGTAATGGCTCTCCTAGACACAGCGCGACCTCACCCCCAATACCGGGAGAGACGAACCCCTGAAGATCCGCTCACTGCCTCCATGTGGCTCGGGACTGTGCCCAACTAAAACCTGTTTGCACGACTCCTTTGAGCCGTGGTAGGGTAGTAATCAAAGCACAGTGGGAACTCACACGAGACAAATGACGATCCTCAGGTCGATGAACTAACCTGTACACATGTCACCTGGGAACTGCTATCTGACGTCAGGTATAAGCCCAACTAGCAGGTTCCCGGCGAGTCCTGTCCGGTGTACTCATAACCCAATGAGCACCTGTATACATCTTAGGTGAACCAACTGACACCAGTGGCTTGTGAGACCGGCCACCGCCCCTCGTCGGGGTCTCGACTGTATACACTAGTCTACTAATGGAGTATCGATGCCCAGTCTCGAAACTCCCACGACTAGGGACCTTTTAAGGATGTGCTTATAGACCCCAGCTCCCACGTATATGATCGCCATCATACTGCTGGTCGTTAAGCAAGAATCCTAGGGGCTCTATCAACGTGTAATAGCGACATGTCAGGTCACCTAAAGCAGTACACGATGATAAAGATAAACCAGATAGCATACTATCATCTCGAGTAAGACTGTCCCACCGGGATAGGTCCTCCCTCAATCATTGCAATCACGTGCCTGTGATCCAATAATTGACTCTGAGGGCACTATCTCCAACAGGAAAAGCAGCTAATTAACTGCAACAAGTTAATATAAATATCATGCGGTTCCTAATTTATCCAAGTCTAAATAACATCAAGTAAAGGTAAACATGTAGCTATAACCAGATATATGTGTAAACGATAAGGTATAGCAAGGTATATGTATCTACCTATAAGTAAATGATGTAATATACCCCCTGGGTATAAGTGAAGTATGTGTGCAAGGTATACCTGTAGCTGTGTCATGAAGTGTGTATTTACCTATCACTAATGGTACAATACTCTATACGTATATAGGTATCTAGCATATAAGTATATGAAGGCATATGCTTAAGCATGTGGATATACAGGTATGCTAAATGTCATATGCGATAAGAAATATGAATCAATATCTCAATGTCCCTGACCAAACGATATTATATCTATAAGTGGGTTGTGCGTAACATGACAATTATTGACGGTGTGTGTGGCATACAATCAGTGCTCGTGCAACATGAATCGTCAATAGTATGTGCAGTGTCCTAAGGATACTAGTCCAAGCACAGCAATATCTAAGCAATAAAGTGTAGTCTCAAATTCTAAATATGAAATAGAATATGCGACCAGTCAAGTCATTTCTAGCCCAGACGCATAACGCCATGCGGGCGATTCCCCTGTAGATGTTAAATCTACTCACCAACTCACCAAGCTAGGTGAAGTCTACCACCCGTTTTCCCTTTGTAGCAGCGTCCGAAGTCCCTGCCTGCAAACCTGCAACATTAAAATAATAAAACAAGTATATATTAATAATAGACCCAAAACACGTGCAAACTATAATAGACCGACGCAACAACACAAAACTTACTCTCAAGTGTCCGTATTGTGGCTAACGTGCGTACCGACACGATGAAAACAACTTAAGAGCAAAACCACACAAAGTGCACGATCCGTGTCGTATAACGTATCGCGCTTAAACGTAACATAAGAAACTACCCAGGTGATCCCAGATTTCGCATACAGAGAAAACTCAACAACTAAACAAGACCAAAAACACCCAAACCACAGCATAGACCTACCCACAAAAAGCCACATCCCAACTCCACCAAGGGGCCGATGTCGCCGGAAATATCCTTAGGGTCGCCGGCCGAGGTCCGAGCAGGGCGGCTCGTTCTTCAGGTGAGGTCTTATGGTCTCAGGTACAACACAACAGCATTGTTTGGTTTTCTAGTACACTCTCCGGGTCACAGCAGATCCCATATGTCACAAATAGGCACTTAAAATACGATATTTGCACGAAACGACACCAAACGCTATCTAAACTAAAACTAACAAGCTAAGCTATACTAAAAGCACATAAACAACAGCAAAAGAATATTACCTACACAAAGGAACTCAAAGATCCAAGCTTTGCATGCTCCTACGCATCCAAGAGGGAAATCCAAGGAAAAGATGTGATTTTTGATGAAATTCGTGAACAAATGAGATGAATTTGGGGAGGGAATGAGAGTGTTCAGTTAAGATGAGAGAGGAAATGAGAGAGTAAAAGAGATAGAGAGTGAGAGAGTGTGTGAGGATATGAGAGAGGGAGGTGAGTGTAGGGTGAGAGATGAGGGTGAGTGTAACCATAGCATTAATTCCTCATTAATGCCTTCACACACACCTCATTACTCCAAAGAAAATATCTTCTCACTCACACAAAAGATCTAGGGTTTAGGTTCAGGATTAGATTAACAAGGATTTGGTTAAGTGTCATGGTTGCTAAGATCAAGGCTGGCACAAACAAATCCTCACATTAACGTGCACACGTGCGTGCGTGTCCATAACAAATAAAAATAAATTATTAATTAAATGTTATTAAATGTGAGGAACCCGAATTGGTAAACTTTTTACAGTAAACCCGCATTAACGTCTAAACGAACACTAACCGAAATCTAAGGCGTTACAGTACGCCTGTAGAACTCTGCTTAAGCTACCTACTCCATCATACCAAGGTCATCCTACACTCCGAAAGATAAAACCTAGAGCTCTGATACCAACTTTGTCAAGACCCGAAAATTTGGCCCGTAACCGGCGCTTAAACTACGTAACGTGTATACGTTCCGCAGCATACTTATGACACGGTACTCCGCCTAAGTGACCTTAGGACTTATTGATTGATATCCTTCCGTGATGATATACATCTTTGTGATTCGATTCCTGTTTCCTTATCGAATCTTGTTTCAATTTCCAGCCTATATGCCGCCGAAGACTACGAGGGCACAAAGAGCGGCCGCGAGGGCCGAGGTCAGAGTTGACTCGCCTGAGGTGAGGACTGACCAGGGCGGTACGCCTGTTGTACCGGAGCATATTTCTATGTTTGGGGCTGGTATGCAGGACCTGCGCCAGATGATGGGGACCTTAGTAGAGGCCATTCGAGTGCAGGGGTAGGCAGTTGTTCCACCCATTGCAGGGACCACGATGGTACCTACAGTTCCGGCAGTTATAGTTACAGCTCCGGAGGTTATTACCGTGTCACTGACAGAGTTTATGAGGCTGAGGCCTCCGGTGTTTTTTGGCACTGATGTTACTGAAGATCCGCAGTCGTTCATCGACCGGATGGCCAGGATTTGTCGTTCGCTCCGATGCTCCGATGAGAGATGGGTGGAGTTTGCGAGCTTTCGTCTTGAGGGTATGGCCCAGAAATGGTGTGAGTCGTTAGAGAGTGGCAGAGCCACGGGTCTTGCTCCTATGACCTGGGCCAAGTTTGTGACGGTGTTTCTCGCCCGTTTTCTTCCACCGAGCATCACGGATGCGCGAGCGCGTAGATTTGAGTCGTTACGTCAGACTCCGGGGATGGCAGTGTCTGAGTATGATGTACTGTTTACCGAGCTGTCTGTGTATGCTTCGTACCTGGTAGCGACTGAGGAGATGAGGGTGAAGAGGTTTGTTCGAGGCCTGCTTACCCAGTTGTTCCTAGCCATCAGCGTTCAGCATTGTGAGACGTATGCGGCAGTGGTGGATGCAGCCCTATTGGTTGAGGAGCGTCTTTCTGAGTCGTCAGTTGCTCCGGATCCGAAGAAGGTTCGTACTGGTGATCCGTTAGTGAGGCGGGCGTTTAGACGTCGTGACAGTTCCCGTTCAGATAGTAGAGGTTCCAGACGAGGTCAGCTTTTTAGCTCTTACCCTCAGGAGGGTCAGCAGTTTGTATCTGGGTGTTACCGGTGCGGGAGTTTGGGTCATCGGGTTCGAGATTGTGCTGAGCCACATGTGAGCGAGGCGGCTTTACCGCAGGTTACCTTACCACCTTCTCCACCTCAGAGGGCGTTGCCCCTTGTACCGGTTGTTGCTCCGCGTCAGACTCTTGTGCAGAGAGGTCGGGGTCACGGTGGTTTTGTACCGAGAGGGCGGGGTGGAAGAGGCGGAGGTCAGCCAGTTGCCGGTAGAGGGCAGGCTCGGGTGTTTTCCTTGACTCACCACGATGCTCAGGCGTCCAATGCTGTGGTTTCAGGTACCCTTTCTGTATGTTCTTTTGATGCACATGTTCTTTTCGATCCGGGATCTACGCATTCGTATGTTTCTACGCACTTCGTGCCGAGGTTAGGACGAGAGTCATGTTGGCTAGGTCAGCCGCTGGTCGTGGCTACTCCTGTAGGAGAGTCATTTGTTGCACGACACGTGTTCCGGTCGTGTGCTGTCCGTATAGGGGACAGAGATTTGCCCGTCGACTTGATCCTTCTTGAGATGTTGGACTTCGACGTTCTGCTGGGCATGGACTGGTTAGCTACTTGCTACGCGTCCGTGGACTGCCGAGAGAAGACAGTTAGGTTTTGTTTTCCCGGCGAGTCAGTGTTTGTTGTGCAGGGGGACCGTGGTGCCGCCCCTCACAGTTTGATTTCTTTCTTGTGCGCTAGTCGGCTTTTGAGGAGGGGATGTCGGGGATTCTTGGCTTTCATTCATGATACAGGAGCCATAGTGGAGTCGTTGGATCAGGTTCCTACTGTGCGAGAGTTTCCCGATAAGTTACCTGGGTTGCCGCCAGAGCGCGATATAGAGTTCTGCATTGATATGATTCCTGGCACGGAGCCTATTTCTATACCGCCTTATCGGATGGCTCTGGCAGAGCTTAGAGAGCTTAAAGATCAATTGCAAGAGTTGCTTGATTTGGGACTTGTGCTTCCGAGTGTTTCGCCATGGGGAGCTCCTGTTCTGTTTGTAAGTCTACGGTAGCGCCCCGGCCGTCTTTTAGACGCCAAATGCGGAACAAAAACTTTTATAACTGGCGCTATCACATACTATAACCCGGATCTGCCATTAACGCTAAACTAACAAACTACAAAGAGGGTAGAAAGGTTATACCGAACGATTCGAGTCCTTCGTTCTTTAACCATCATCCCACGCTCCGTTGCGGCTGCTCCGATCTCGTCGATCTCCGATCTTCTCTTCCAGGTGGCACCACGTCATCGGATCTTTAAACGGGCTCCCGCCTCTGACTTGAGGCAACTCGGTCATCAAGTTTGCTAAAAGAGATGACCAAGATTGATGTAGAGAATGAGTAGATCACTTTTTCTCGTTACGTCCAAAGCCATGGACTAACAGTTAATGAAGTTGCCATTTGAATCGGGTGATGGAATAATAGGAGCTATGAAATTTCCATACAAAAATCTATCATCTTTTTCCAATCAAGTGAGAGTGAATTCCTCTAGTGGGCATCCAAGAGGGGCCGACCACTTATAGAGGTGGGGGGTGAGTGTAGGAGGAAAGGGGGTGACCACAAGGATAAAGATCATGAAGAAATATCTTTAGCACAAAAAAAATGCATTAATGCAATGAATGACTCATCTAAACCTAGTCATCATTCATTAATGCATACAATGAACCAAAATCAAGTCACCATATCTAGAACCTTCTAGAAACACGACTCACCTCATGACTCACCCAAGAGAAGAAAAGATAAATCAGCATTTAACCGAATGTTAAATACGGATGATAGAAAACAGGAAACTGGCAACTTCCAAAAGCGATCCCGAAACGAATTTCAGGATAACCGCGTAACTGTATAAATATACCCGCATTTGTATTACGACCGAATACAAATGCAACTGAGACAAAGATATTATATCTACAAAGTATAATACATGGATCCGGCTTAAACCAAAGCCCACCAGTATTATCTGCCCGAAATATGACACGTGCGTGAACGCACGTGCATTTTCCGAACCCTGCCATAAAACCATACGGCCTCTACAACGTTTCGCCCGAACTTGGGAAACTATCTGTGGGGGACTCTAATGACTCGTCAGTACCCTGGCAGTAGGTTTAACCACAAGCCGTCAGGGCACTAGCTGTGCGTAACGGCTACCCATGGACTGACCTCAAGGGAGGCCGATGAGCGAACTCATCCGGAAACCCTACTGAGCCTAACAGTGACAATGTATATACAGTCCGGTCCGTTTGTCTATGAATATCGCATATCCGGCCTAGGGGGCTAGTAACGTCAGACCCCCAATAGCGGTATAAGTCGTGTCGGAGACAAGCCCTGAACACCCTGAGAAACTACCGGAGTGCCTACCAGTAATTCTTACCTGCCTTGGCCAAGGACTTGGTGTAATAACTTTCCTAGACACAGCGCGATCTCCACCCCCAATACCGGGAGAGACGAATCCCCTGCCGATCCGCTCACGTGCCTCCATGTGGCTCGGGACTGTACCCAAAAACTACCTGTTTGCACGACTCCTTTGAGCCGTGGTAGGGTAGAAATCAAAGCACAGTGGGAACTCACACGAGACAAATGACGACCTCAGGTCGATGAACTAACCTGTACATATGTCACCAGGGAACTGCTATGTGACGATATGTATAATACCAACTAGCAAGTTCCCGGCGAGTCCTGTCCGGTGTACTCATAACGCAATGAGCACCTGTATACATCTTAGGTGATCCAACTGACACCAGCGGCTTGTGAGACCGGCCACCGCCCCTCGTCGGGGTCTCGACTGTATACACTAGTCTACTCCGGAGTATCGATGCCCTGTCTCGAAACTCCCACGACTAGGGACCACTATTAAGGATGTGCTTATGGACTACCCAACTCTCACGTATATGATCGCCCTCATACTGTTGGTAGTCAAGCAAGATCCTAAGGGCTCTATCAACGTGTAACATGTAATCAGTCACCTGAACATGTACACGACTGATAAAGGCAAACCAGATAGCATACTATCATCTCGAGTAAGACTGTCCTACCAGCATAGGTCCTCCTCAATCATTGCAATCACGTGCCTGCGATCCAATAATTGACTTTGAGGGCACTATATCCAACAATCTCCCACTTGCACTTAAGGCTAATTATTGCGATGTCGCATACTCACATCCCGTGTGATACCGAACACCCAACTCCTCTACTAATCAGTTTCACAAAGCCCGTTTGTAAAACTATTGTGTTCGAGAATAGCCTCAGTGAGTGGATCCGCCCTGATGTTTCTTTCTATGTCTCTCTTAATCTCAAGTTCACGGAGAAAGCCATCTCCCGAATTGAGTAATACCTGTCTTAAAATATGTCTGGTTATCTGATAGGACCTAGTTCATAAATGAACTCCAAATCCAAACTTCTTAGACTTTATCGATAACTGAACTTAATCAGTATCCAGCACCATGCCTCCCACAGTATCCTCTTGGACCACCTGTCCATAATATTGCCCCCTTCGTCAGAGGGAAAACTATAACTCTGATAATCTTTCTGTCATCCATGTCACCTTTGAAGCCAGGAATGATAACCGTCTCCTAAGGAGGCTGCCGTCATCAAATCCGTAGAACATTCTCTTATGTTCTAAAACTGCTTCCTTATGTTTCTCCAGGATTGTATTAATACAAACTTATTGCTTCTAGTGCAAAAACAACATCTGGTGTGGTACTTGACATCTCATGATTGACTCATTTGCCTAAGCAAGTGATCTGCCAATCATGTGCATCCCTCTCCCCTTTAGTCTGTAAGACAACTTTAGAGAGGGTGACTCCATCAACTGCAGGTACACTACCATGCCAGGAGTCATCTATTCTAAAAACCATTAAAATACTGTCAAAGTACCCACATTGGGAAACTACCCAAATCTAGATCTAAAACCATAGATCTAGAAACCAGAATGTCAGATATTATATCCATATCCTGTCTAGAGAAACAACTGTGTGACGACCACAGTACAACCAATCGTAGTATAGGAATTTTACTTCCTACTCTGTGTATGCCATCCAAATACCAAGACATCACACCCTACTACCTTCTTAACTGATCCATCCCCTATTCTGATGAAGTCAAACCCATTACTGTCACATCAAAATTAGATGATCAATCTCCGCTATAACTGCTCTAGTCTATAAATAGACATAAGCAACTTGCCCACTATGCTTCCGCTGCTCCCACTGACCGCAACTGTTAGTTATATGTATGCCTTAGAGGCCATTACTGTACATAGGATGTATATTGTAGTGGATACTGGGACATATATAAGGAGGACTTTCTTGCTCGACATGATAGTATGCTATCTGGTTGCTCTTTATCTTAACGTGTACACTGATTGTCTCTCTGTTACATGTTGGTAAAGCCCTTAGGATGTGTACTTGACTACCTGGACTATGATGTGGATCATACTAGTGGGGACATGGTAGTCCATAATGTAAGTGCACGGCGGCGCCCCGGCCGTCAATCCGGCTCCGGAATGCGGAAACGAAACTTTTTACGTACTGGTAAACCGGCACCACCACGCACAAAAATCCCGGATCGGGCCATTAAACTAGTCATAGCTAACAAGAGAAGGGGTAGAGAGATATAACGATTGATCCGTGTAATTCGGTCTTCTCGTCATCGTCCCGATCTCCCCGCGGAATCTCCGGTCTCCACCACGTCGCCGGAAGGGCACCATGTCGCCGGCTTCTTTTACGGGCTCCCACCTCTGGACCGAGGCAACTCGGGCGCGAAGTTGGCGAGCCGACATGCCCAAGAGTTGCTGTAGAATAGTGTAGAACTCTATGTGTCTCTAGGGGTTGAAGTTGCCATGTATATGTTGGAGGAATGAGATGAAAGCTTTTGTGGATGAACTTAGGAATTTTGTAGCATGAAAAGAGCAAAAATTCCCCCATCAAAAATTGGGCAGCCCCCCCTTCTTGTGGCCGGCCAAAACAATATCTTGAGAGGAGAGGAATGAGAGTGGGGTTGGGTATAGAAAAGTCAAGGGGAGGAAATCAATCATACACTAAAGAGAGAGAAAGTGTGATCATCAAAAACCAATCCTCACTCCATTATCATAACCCTCCATCATCTATAATCATCATGACTCCAAAAGGTCAAGCCATCATGAAGCAACAAGTCAAATGATGGCACAATCATCATGAGGCAACAATATGCAAAGACAACCCTCCAAAATACTTATTTGGACAAATGCTAATAAGCCCTCCTCCACCAATCTTCAGCCAATGAAAGATACAAAGAAATATGGCTGAAACGGAAAACAAACTGGCAACTTCATAAAACTGATCCCGTAATAAATTACAGGAAAACCCCGCTACTGTATATACATACCCGCAATTGTATTCCGACCGAAATACAAATGCAATGAGACAAAATCTACACTGTACTATACTAGGATCCGGCTTAAACCAAAGCCCGCTAGTATTATCCGTCCGATCCTGATCCATGCAATACCGCACGTATCTGATCGAGCCCTGCCATATCTCCATACGGCCTCTACAGCATTTCGCCCGAAACTTGAGCAACTGAATGTGGGGGACTCTAAAGACTCGTCAATACTATGGCTGTGGATTTAACCACTAGCACGTCAGAGGTATTAGCCATACGTGACGGGCTACCAGCTATTGACCAAAAGGGACGTCGATGAGCGAACTCATCTTGACACCCTACTGAGCCTGTCAGTGACAATATCCATACAGTCCGGTCCGTTCGTCTATGAGCATCGCATGGCGGGCCTAGGGGGTTGGTAAAAGTCAGACCCCCAAAGCGGTACAAGTCGTGTCAGAGTGTAGCCCAGAACACCCTGAGATACTACTGGAATACCTACCAGTAAATCTTCTGCCTCGGCCGAGGGCTTTGTGTAATGGCTCTCCTAGACACAGCGCGACCTCACCCCCAATACCGGGAGAGACGAACCCCTGCAGATCCGCTCACTTCCTCCATGTGGCTCGGGACTGTACCCAACTAAAACCTGTTTGCACGTCTCCTTTGAGCGTGGTAGGGTAGTAATCAAAGTACAGTGGGAACTCACACGAGACAAATGACGATCTCAGGTCGATGAACTAACCTGTACACATGTCACCAGGAAACTGCTATCTGACGTCAGGTATAAGACCAACTAGCATATTCCCGGCGAGTCCTGTCGGGTGTACTCATAACCCAATGAGCACCTGTATACATCTTAGGTGAACCAACTGACACCAGTGGGTTGTGAGATCGTCCAACGCCCCTCGTCGGGGTCTCGACTGTATACACTAGTCTACTCTGGAGTATCGATGCCCTGTCTCGAAACTCCCACGACTAGGGACCTTTTAAGGATGTGCTTATAGACTACCAGCTCCCATGTATATGATCGCCCTCATACTGCTGGCAGTCAAGCAAGAATCCTAGGGGCTCTATCAACGTGCAATAGTGACATGTTAGGTCACCTAAAGCAGTACACGATGATAAAGATAAACCAGATAGCATACTATCATCTTGAGTAAGACTGTCCTACCGGAATAGGTCCTCCCTCAATCATTGCAATCACGTGCCTGTGATCCAATAATTGACTCTGAGGGCACTATCTCCAACACATAAGTACATCCTTCAAGGTCCTTAGTCATGGGTGTATCGAGACGGGGCATCGATATACCAGAGTAGACTAGCGTATACCTTCTCGACCCATACAGATGTGCGATGGATGATCCCATATCCATTGGTGTTTGACATCAGAGATGATATACGGGTGCTCAGTGGAGACTGGGTACACTGGACGGACTCGCTGAGAACTCCCAGATGGTATTATACCTTACGTCAGATGGCAGTTCTCTGGTGACACTGGTACAGGTTAGTCTGTAGACCCGAGTTCGTCATAGATTCTTGTGTGATTCCTACTGTGCTTTGATTTCCACCATACCACGTCCAAGAAGGCGTGCAAAACGGTGGTTTTTGGGTACAGTCCCGAATTACATGGAGGCAATGAGCGATAGGAAGGGATTCGTCTCTCCCGGTGTAGGGAGTTGATGTTGCGCTGTGTTCGATTGGCTATAACCAGAAATCCCTGGCCAGAGTTGCTGAGATTTACTGGTAAGTATTACCAGTAGTTTCTCGAACTGTTATAGACCTCATATCGACACGACTTATCGAGCTATTGGGGTCTGACGTTTACCACCTGTAAGTGCACGGCGGCGCCCCGGCCGTCAATCCGACAGCCAAAAGCGGAAGCGGTGATAAACTTTAAAATTTACTTGAACTGGCAAACCGCCGCGCACTAATACCCGGATCGAACCATTACTTAGTCCTAGCTTACTACAAGAAAGGGAATAGAGATATACCGACGATCCAAGTCCTCCGGTCTTCTCGTCATCGTCCCGATCTCCTGCGGAATGTCCCGTCTCCTCCTCGTCGCCGGAAGTGCACCACATCGCCTACTTCTTTTACGGGCTCCCACCTCAATGCCGAGGCAACTCGAGCACGAAGCCGGCTACTCGACGTGCCCAAGGTTCGCTGTAGAATATGTAGTCCTCAAGTCTCACTTTGGGGTTGTGGAATTGCCATTTGGTGGAGAAATGATACTTGGAGCTTTTAGGATTGATCTTGTGGGATTTTTGCAACATGAAATGAAGCAAAATCCCACACCAAAATGTTTGGACAGCCCCACCAAGAGAGTGGCCGGCCATGGCTTGGTGAAAGAAGAGAGAATGAGAGTGTAGTGTATCAAAGATAATGGGAGCCATCCAATAATACAATGGAGAGAGAGAAAGGAAAAGGTTATCATATGAAAAGAAATGATCACAAAGAAAAGTCCTCACTCAACAACCATACCCCTCAACATCATCAACAATCATGACTTTAAAAGTCAAGTCATGATGGAGTCAAAACAAGTCAATGATGGTGCACATCATGAAAGCCATCATGATGCAACAAGATGCAAAGAACCCCCTCCACTAATGCCTATTTGCAACAATGCAAATAAACCCTCCTCCACCAATCTTTGGCCAATGAACGGAACAATGGAAATTGGCCGAAACGGAAAGCAAACTGGCAACTCCAAAAAACTGGTCCTGTAATAAATTACAGGAAAACCCCGATACTGTGCATACACACCCGCATCTGTATTTCGACCGAAATACAAATGCAATGAGACAAAATCTACACTGTACTATACTAGGATCCGGCTTATACCAAAGCCGGCTAGTAATATCCGTTCGATCCTGATCCGTGCAATACCGCACGTATCTGATCGAACCCTGCCATATATCCATACGGCCTGTAGTACAAACTGTCCTATCCTGATCCGTGTAATACCGCACGTATCTGATCGGACCTTGCCATATCTCATACGGCCTCTACAACCTTTCGCCCGAAAGCTGAGTAACTGAATGTGGGGGACTCTAAAGACTCGTCAACACCTTGGCTGTGGATTTAACCACTAGCACGTCAGAGGTATAAGCCAATACGTAACGGGCTACCAGGTATTGACTAAAAGGGACGTCCGTGAGCGAACTCAGCCTGATAACCCTACTGAGCCTGTCAGTGACAATATCCGTACAGTCCGGTCCGTTCGTCTATGAGCATCGCATGGCGGGCCTAGGGTGTTGGTAAAAGTCAGACCCCCAAAAGCGGTACAAGTCGTGTCGGAGTGTAGCCCAGAACACCCTGAGATACTACTGGAATACCTACCAGTAAATCTCCTTGCCTCGGCCGAGGGCTTCGTGTAATGGCTCTCCTAGACACAGCACGACCTCACCCCCAATACCGGGAGAGACGAACCCTTGAAGATACGCTCACTGCCTCCATGTGGCTCGGGACTGTACCCAACTAAAACCTGTTTGCACGACTCCTTTGAGCCGTGGTAGGGTAGTAATCAAAGTACAGTGGGAACTCACACGAGACAAATGACGATCCCCAGGTCGATGAACTAACCTGTACACATGTCACCAGGGAACTGCCATCTGACGTCTGGTATATGACCAACTAGCATGTTCCTGGCGAGTCCTGTCCGGTGTACTCATAACCCAATGAGCACCTGTATACATCTTAGGTGATCCAACTAACACCAGTGGCTTGTGAGACCGGCCACCGCCCCTCGTCGGGGTCTCGACTGTATACACTAGTCTACTCTGGAGTATCGATGCCCTGTCTCGAAACTCACATGACTAGGGACCATTTGAGGATATGCTTATAGACCCCCAGCTCCCACTTATATGATCGCCCTCATACTGCTGGTGGTCAAGCAAGAATCCTAGGGGCTCTATCAACGTGTAATAGCGACTTGTCAGGTCACCTAAAACAGTACACGATGATAAAGGTAAACCAGATAGCATACTATCATCTCGAGTAAGACTGTCCTACCGGGATAGGTCCTTCTTCAATCATTGCAATCACGTGCCTGTGATCCAATAATTGACTCTGAGGGCACTATCTCCAACACCACCCCTAGGCAAGATATGCGACATATCAGACGACGAGACCGGACTGTACGGTAAGTGATGCTGGTTGGATTCACAGGAGTGTGAGCAGGCTTGCTCGTTGATGTTCTGATCGCTCAATACCCCGGTGGCCGTTACGTTTAGCAGACCACTTGCGGCTTGTGGGTGTTTGATATGATCATCACCTGCTGCCGGCGTATTGACGAGTCTTTAGAGTCCTACACAGAGGTTTCCTGGCTCAAGCGAAATGATATAGGAGCGCATATGAGATATGTGCGGGACCGAGAATAATACCAGTATGTGATACTGTATTCCATTCTCGCGATTTGTATCATCGGTCGGTTATATGTGATATAGCCGGGTTACCGAATCAAGTATTGATTCGATACATTGATACACTTGATATTAGTCGGTTATATGCTATATGACCGGATCATTAAATCAAGTGTTGATTTAATGATTTAATGTATAATTATATATTTGATATATTACTTTACATTAACTAGTATTTGTTCACTTAAGATGGATTTTCTCACTTGATGTGCACATTGTATATATGATATAGTTTTGTGCACTACTTTGTATCATGGTTGATGATACATGCAAACTTGGGTGTGTGTATGCTTTGAACCATGTTTAGGTAAATTGTTAGGGTTTTAATGTATTTATTCATTTATTTATTTATTCATTTTGGCAAGAAATAAAATGGTGGCTTTCTTTTGATTTTATTTGAAGCTTCATGAAGCTTTGAATAGCTTTGACCATTTTGTTTCTTTCCTTAACCTAACCATTCACCTAAACACTAGTTTAGTCTCTACACAAGTTAACTTATCCATGGTTGTATTATGATAAGTATTCACTTGAATTATTATTTTGAGAATTAATTCATTTTCTTTCTTCTTCTTCTTCTTCATCTTCTTCATGAAGAGAAGAAAACTTTCTTGAAAAATTTCAAGTGATGAAATCAAGTGAGAAATCCAAATCCAAAGTGAACCCACTTCCTATTTCTTCATCCTCTACCACTTGCCATGTAGTAGAGGGTGTTTTCTTCACAAGTTTTTTGACCAAGTGAAAATGGAGCTTTAGTTAGAGTTGCCTCGACGTAGATCATCTTCGGCATCGAAGTCAATGACCTAGCCCGCTCGTTTCTCCGACGAAACCATCGCTAGAGTCCGGGATTCCAGTGATCGCAGCGAAGGAACATCATCACGGAGCTAAAGAAGTGGTGGACCGGATTTACAAAGGTTGTAGTCCCTTTCACTTAGCAATAAAATTGTTTACTTGCTTGCTCTTCGCCTAAACTCTAGTTAACGATCTTGCATAGGATTCTTAGTGTAGCGTTTTGAAAATCGTTTCGGTGAAATTTCGGAAAATCGGTAAAATAAGGGGGTTTTCTGTAAAAAGTCAAAATGCAAATATCTTATTATAAAAATTAAATATATATATTCTAGCTATGTAATTGCTAGTATTTGGTGTTTATTGAGCCACTGGTGAAATTTTAAATTTTCTGAAAAAAAAAATATTTTATTATTATTTTAAGCCGTCACTAATACATTTAATTAGGGAAAATTAAAAATTGGAATGAGTTGAAACAAATTTTGTGCATCATAGCACATTAAACATAATTTTAACATGTTGTTTTTGAAACAAAATGAATCTGCCAAACGGTGTTAGAAATTATTGATGAAAAAAAGGCTTTTTTGGTGAAATTAGCGAAAACTTGCAATTTGGTAACTTGAGGGGTTCTTTTTGCATGGAATTTTCTTGTACTCTCTCTCACCCATCCTCACCCACTCATGGCCGGCCCCACCACCACCAACAGCAGCCCACTCACTTTCCCTCTCCTTTTTACTTCTTTTATGTGAAAAGAATGGTTAAAATAAAGGTTTTTTTTATATGTTTATGTAGGTGGGGGTATTATGGTAATTGGGAGGGGCTTTGACTTAGTTTTTTCTTCACACCATTCCCTCACAACTCCCTACTTCCTCCCATGGCCGAAAATGACCAGCAGCAGCCCCATTTCCCCCCCAAATTTCCATCTCTTTTGCTTCAATTTCATCTCAAAACACATCAAAAAAATCCACAATTCCTTCACTAATTCAAAGCTAATCCCTATTCTACCTCTTCTAACATTCAATTTGGTTTAAAGCATGGTGAAAGGAGGTGTCTTTGGAGGCTAGAGAACCTAGGGTTTCAAACTTGAGAGGTATAATTCTAATCTAATGTTTAATTTGTAGTTTGATTATGCTAAAATAGGTTTTTAAAGTGTTAATTTGGTTGTTGTTGGTTGTGTGATGAAATTCAAGAGAAGGGTTAAAGTTAGAAATTGAAATTGAATCCTTTCATGTGGGTTAATTTGAGTGTTGTATCTAGCTAGTTGTGTGGATTGGGTGATTGTGCAATATTGTGACCATTTTGTCGCAAATCCGCGATATTTGCGCAATTTTTCGATTTCTAGTGCAAACTTGGTTTTGTAAAATATTTTCAAATGTTAGACTAAAAATCTAATTAGGTTTTTCATGACTTCATTAACATTATTAAGTGTAGTTTAATACTTTAGATCATGCAAATCTAAGCTAGATTGTAGTTTGTGCATTTTTGCTATGAAATTGTTAAAATTGGTTATATTTGCAAACTAGATTTTTTGAGATTGATATTAAGAATTAAGTTTAAAATCTAATTAACATTGGTATGACTTAATTAAGATGGTTAGTGAGCCTTATGGCCATTAGTTTTGTTAAAACATCATGTTTTGTACAAAAACGGCGAATTGTGCTTGCTAGATTTTCGGAAAAATGACTTTTTAAGTGAAATTGGGGTTTTTGTGAGTTTTAACCTATTATATATTAAAATTAGTGTTCGTGAATGTACAAATGAGTGTATTTGGGTCTTTCTCGATGGTCTGGCGTTTGTACATCGACGTCGAGGGTTTTTGGGTTGATTTGTGAAAGCAACCATAGGTTTTGACTTATGTGGGATTCGTGAGTAGTTTTGGTCATGAGTCGGATTTTAATGCGATACGGTGCGTTATGATATGTAGGTACCCCATGTGGACTTCGAGACGACAAGCAAGCGCGTGGCGACGTCGGCACCGGCGAGCGAGGACCAGGTGAGTAGATTTATATCTACGGGGAGAAGTCGGGTGGATGGCGTATAGCACCCCCGCAGTCCGTAGTGTAGCTCATATATATATGTTATATCGGTGTTTTATGATACGAGAATGTTCATTCATGTTATGTTTATGAGTTCATGGAGTACCTTTGGGTTAGTTGCGAAACCCTAGAGTAGTTGTTATACCCACATACGCACACACAGACTTGCATACTTTACTTTCTTGTGCTCAGATTGGGATGTGTATATATGTGTATATGCGTGGGTATGGGACTATGCATATGTAAATTCATATACGCATGCATGGGTAATGAGGATAGTACTTAGGATTTAAGATGAGTCGATGAGATTTGATTTGAGGCTGTGAGATCGGTAATATAGCAGGGTTCGTATTTGAGATACGACATGACGTTGTAGCGGGTCCTTGACGTAGTGTTTCACACACGTCCATGCATACTTAGGTAGTATCAGTATTGTACTAGACGTAGATCAGTACCCCAATCATGATATTTGATAAAGAGGATACCGGGTGAATAGTATGATGAATGTGATATTGACCCGTACCCAGATTTGGGGATGCCGTACGACGGATTTACATACGAGCTATATCTTGATGATTGATCCGCACTCTTGACTTGGGATGTCTGATTATAGATATGGTATCGGATATGATATTATTGAGGCGGGATCACCGACTAATATATATACAAGTATGTATATGTATCGACTCAGATGTTAGGCGGTTTCCTTATCTGTAGTCTAGCTTGTAGCTTAGCCCTTTAGTTTAGTTAGTTGTTAGATTAGATTCGGTTCCTACCTATTTCAAAGCTTACGAATCGTGCGTATTTTAAAAGACAAGTCAAGGGATTCTACGGATATTTCAAAAAAAAACGTATCTTTTCTTAAAAAAAAACCGTAGCCCCTATTTTCAAAACCCCACGATTCGTGTTACTTCAAAAGGCACCATTGTAGGACTTATATTAGGTTAATGCAGATTAGTTATCGTTGCATCTAGTATTCAGCTCCCACTCATTATTGTTGTTCGCTCCGCATCACATGCTTATATTATGCTTCATATTCTACTGTTGATATCTTATGGTTAGGACACCAGCACCATTACCGATGATGCGTATGTACCACGTACACTTACTTGCCGGCTCACACACATCTTCATCGGTAATTGCCATGTCACGTACACCTTAGAAAATATTATTGCTTGACATAGCCTGTTAGCTAATAGTTTTGACATGATATTAGTGTACTTGCCTTATATGTTAGTTTAGACATTGTAGTTATTACCTGCTACTTCATGCATACTGTTATTCATTGTTATGCCGCATTCATGGATTCTCATGCATATATTCACTTTTTACGTGCTATTAAGGTTTTGGATTCGGATTTCCATGAGATTTTCTGGATTGGGGAAAACCGCAAAACATATACAAACTTCTTCTTTCTCTTTTTAAATAAAAAGCGCGGTTTTTTCCCATGATGTATGAGTCGTCCACCATGAGTTTGCTGATGGATTTCGAGACCCGATTCGAGGAGTTGGATGAACCGTTTCGGGTACATGGTGGACCCGGTAAGGTACCCCGGTGCAAGAAGCTCGTGGTGATGACGATGAGCCTGGCAGGGGAAGACTACCTACCGGTGATATTACCCGACGCGTCGGATATCCGGAGGATACCGTCGTGGTCTTGAGATGGATGGTAGGGGCCGGTCTGGACTGACGGCGCCCTAGATATTGAGATTGAGATTTCGAGATATTGAGGTATTGAGATTTGATGATACAGGCCAGTCCGGATAGCCGGAGCCTGAGGTTTTGAGACATTGAGATTTATGTTTTGTATCGATGCTAGACACTGTTGATGCTGATTTCATTTATGATACCTCATTTTAAAAATACAAAGGAAATCTCACTAATTTATGAAAACAGTTTATTCATTTACATGTATTCTGTTTTCATGCATTCATACCTCATTCATATGATATATTGCTACCTAAGGCACTGACACGGGCACATGAGATCACACTCGGGTTAGATATTACCCTAGCCATTGTTATAGGCTGCATATTATTCATATATTTGAGGATATATTATGATCTTTGACCTAGGTTGCGTTATTTATGCGATTTCTGTGCGTAGATGTTTTTCTATTCACGAGTTGGCAACTCACCCCCGTTGTGTCCCAGTTTCTTGCAGGTTTGCCGTACAGGTTTCATTACGGCTTGCGGGCATAGTTTCCTTCGGGTGATTTGCTAGTGGGTGGGTTTACTTGTATCGTACCCCCCATTATATAACTTGTATATTATTACTCTGTTGTATCTAGAAGTTCCATCAACCAAAAATGTATTTATTGAGATAGAGACCAGAGATGTTATTCTTTCGACCTTAGAGTCGCGCGTTTTGTTTCTGTGGTTTTCTTGTGGTTTTGAGTTTTTGATCCTCGCCGTTGGCGTTGTATATTATATTGCTTGTGTGGTTGTGACCGTCGATTGACGAAGAGCTAGCTCCCGCTTGGGGATGCCTTTTTATTGATTTCGTATACTATTCATGTTGTATCCCGTTTAGGGGCCAGTATTTACAAAGGAGACTCTGCCGAAATTTTCAGGAAATATTTGATGTTTTTTTTAAAACGCATAATTCGTCTATGCTATTAAAACTACTTGATTTAAATTGGTTTTCCTTCACTCTACTATTTTTCTTGGTTTGGATTTCTGGGTTTTCGGTTTACTTAGATTACGTACGCCTCGAGACATTTCGTAGTTTAAGTGCTGGTCATGTTCCGTACTTTCGGGACGTGACAAAGTTGGTATCAGAGCATTAGGTTTTACCTACGGAGCGTAGGATGACCCTTGGTTGATGGAATAGGTGACTAAAGTAGAGTGACGTACCGTGGGCATGTTCCGTGGCATACTTACGATACGCTACTCTGCTTAAGAAGCCTTAGGATGTAAATTTCCTTGCACAGTATTATATTCCTTCCTATGATCTGGCCTCATTGGTACCAGTTATGGTTTTGCTGCCACGATTACGGGCAGGGAGAGCTACGGCTAGAGTTGCGGTCAGCACGAGCTCGTTACGGACGAGGACTGAGCAGGGCATAATTTCGGCAACACACGATTGCAGAGATGTGTCTTTTTATTGTGTTTTTGCGCCACCAGTGTTGGATGGATCGCTGTATGAGATTACTCAGACGTGCAGATCAGCACCAGAGGATTGCGCCACTGATAGAGGCCAACCAGATTTTGATGACCGATGATGTATTGCGTATTCATGATGGTCGAGGCACTGTTCAGCGTGCAGACGAGCGAGCCAGCTATTGCTACGAACAACGAGATATCGCCCCAGATATTGGAGCTATTGCAGTACGAGTTGTACTAAGAGATGATAGAAGGTCGCTAGTCACCGATGATGAATGACTAGGACATGTGGTTCGTTCGCTACCCCGATACGAGGTCATCAGATAGATTGATTCCAGCTAGAGAAGACTTCACGTGGAGACGTTGAGAGTCGACAGAGACGATCGAATGTCAGAAACCTATTATTCCAAGTTTAAAGTAGTCGGAAAGACATGCAGGCAATTCTATGGTCCCTCTAGAAGAATGAAAACCTAACTCGACATAATGACCGTGTGAAAGCCTTTGAACCTTCGGGTTTGCGGCAGTTCCACGGCGCCATTAGTGAGGCTTGGGTTTGCCCTTCTACGGCTGGACCACCGATGCTGTGGTATGTACTCGATACTATTAAACTGTGCCCAAGATGTTGAGCCCTTGGGGGATTATGAGGTTTTGACAATCGATTGGATGGTTCGACTTAATTTGGATGCTAGGTGGTGAGATGCATTTCTTGGGAGACTCCCGATACGAGGATAGCCGTTGGAGCTCAGTCCATGCAGCCATGATGAGACGAGTCCGAAACGGTCGACATTAGAGAAAAATCGAGTAAGAGGTTCGTACAAGATCTGGATATGATGATGTTCCCCTCCGCCGACATCAAAGATGCGATGCGCATGCCGAGGCAGAGTACTGGATATACCTTCCAGAAGGAGTCGCGATGGGTATGCAGCCGTTCCAGAGCAAGATGCAGATATAGGGAAGGACGATGACTTCCGGACAGTTGGCAGAGACGAGACATGGAAGAGACCGTGAGCAGGATTCCTTCCAGGACACTGCTGCAATGATACTTGCACCCAGGATCAGATGTGTCAAGTACATTCAGAGAGCCAAAGGCCGACGCCAGTGATATGCTGTCTTACGAGTGGTCGCGATGATTGACCGGGAGATGACAAGAGACGTGCCAGAACGGGATCATCCCCGTTAGCACACCTGACAAGGCCGATGAGCCAATGGACCGAGAGATTGGTAATTCCCAGTGAAGACCTTGACCCAGGAGTGGTCATTGTTACGCACACCAGCAGGCCAGAGTTCATGATCATCGACGAGACGTCCCACTAGTGACCGCGACAGTTGGCCCGAGATTCTTAGAGGATGCGCTTGAGCGGTACTATTCCGCCATTATTGATTTCGATGTTTTGGGTGATTTATTCGTATGATTTGATTTTGATGATTGAGGATTTACGATCTTTGCACAGTGTTGCACTTGATATCGTTTTCGTGCTTTGGTTTCACCTGTTTGTGATTTTACGGTTTTAGACATTTGAGTTGATTTTGTGCGTATGCACGCACACGATTTGGTTCCTGCACTCTGTATAGTTTATATATGCTTGTAGTGCAGTGATACGCCTTTTGTGCATTTAGATGCACTGGACTTCGATTTCGATTGTGATGTTCGATATTTGTTTTGTGCACCTTGTGCACCTGATTGGATTTTGCGCATGTTCGGGGCTTGATATTGGATTTCATGATTTCGTGCACGATGGATGCACCTGATTTGGATTTTCGCGCATGTTGGGCGCATGTTTTGAGGTGCGATTTTGGTGCACACAAGATGCACTAAATCGAGATTCTTCGTGCATGTCAGATGCACCTGATTTTTGCTGTCAGGCACCTACGTTGCCTATGACAGATGTTTCGTGCACACCCGATGCACTTGGATCTTGTTTCTGTGCACAAGTTGGCACATATATGGATTTTGATTTCCGTGCGCACCAGACGCACATAGTATTCATATGCGTATTTTGGGATTGATTTCTTATGGAGTAGTGCGTCTTTATGATGTTATTATGGTTTTCGTACTGAGCAGGACTAGTCAGAGAACAGTACCTGAGTATATTTTGCATGCATTGATAGCTATCGAAGGGGATTTCCAAAAAGCGAGCTATAGTCTTAGTATTTACCTACGTGTCTGATAGGACACGAAACATTTAAAAAAAAATAAGGGAACCCTTTTCTAAATTATTTTCAAAAAAAATGGCGGAACGTACATGTTAAACAAAAGATATATATGTATATGGTTATCATCTTATAAGAGGCGTCCGCCACTGTGCAGTGTATGCGCATTGCACAGCGACTTTAAAAGATTTGGCATGCATTTTCTACAGATATTTACATATATAGAGTTGATATTTACATGTATAGTTTTGAGATTATATCATATCGGTTTTGCTTTGGATTTGGCATACGTGTCTTCACCTTGACTCCGATGATTGCAGGATGCTGGATGGAGTTTTGATTTTGAGTTATATGCTCATTTTTCATGCGCATGCGCTGCGCTACGATTTGTTTTATGTAGTTATGATTTCGGAGCCCCGACGACTTAATGGTTTTGCTTAGATGTTTTCGTATTTGGGGAGAGTTTTAATTTAAATTCGGGGACCGAATTTCTTTAAGGGGGGAAGATTGTAGCGTTTTAAAAATCGTTTCGGTGAAATTTCGGAAAATCGGTAAAATCAGGGGGTTTTCTGTAAAAAGTCAAAATGCAAATATCTTATTATAAAAATTAAATATACATATTCTACCTATGTAATTGCTAGTATTTGGTGTTTATTGAGCCACTGGTGAAATTTCAAATTTTCTGAAAAAAAAAATTATTTTATTATTATTTTAAACCGTCACTAATACATTTAATTAGGGAAAATTACAAATTGGAATGAGTTGAAACAAATTTTGTGCATCATAACACATTAAACATAATTTTAACATGTTGTTTTTGAAACAAAATGAATCTGCCAAACGGTATTAGAAATTATTGAAGAAAAAAAGGCTTTTTTGGTGAAATTAGCGAAAACTTGCAATTTGGTAATTTGAGGGGTTCTTTTTGCATGGAATTTTCTTGTACTCTCTCTCACCCATCCTCACCCACTCATGGCCGGCCCCACCACCACCAACAGCAGCCCACTCACTTTCCCTCTCCTTTTTACTTCTTTTATGTGAAAAGAATGGTTAAAATAAAGGTTTTTTTTATATGTTTATGTAGGTGGGGGTATTATGGTAATTGGGAGGGGCTTTGACTTAGTTTTTTCTTCACACCATTCCCTCACAACTCCCCACTTCCTCCCATGGCCGAAAATGACCAGCAGCAGCCCCATTTTTTCCCCCAAATTTCCATCTCTTTTGCTTCAATTTCATCTCAAAACACATCAAAAAAATCCACAATTCCTTCACTAATTCAAAGCTAATCCCTATTCTACCTCTTCTAACATTCAAATTGGTTTAAAGCATGGTGAAATGAGGTGTCTTTGGAGGCTAGAGAACCTAGGGTTTCAAACTTGAGAGGTATAATTCTAATCTAATGTTTAATTTGTAGTTTGATTATGCTAAAATAGGTTTTTAAAGTGTTAATTTGGTTGTTGTTGGTTGTGTGATGAAATTCAAGAGAAGGGTTAAAGTTAGAAATTGAAATTGAATCCTTTCATGTGGGTTAATTTGAGTGTTGTATCTAGCTAGTTGTGTGGATTGGGTGATTGTGCAATGTTGTGACCATTTTGTCGCAATTCCGCGATGTTTGCGCAATTTTTCGATTTCTAGTGCAAACTTGGTTTTGTAAAATATTTTCAAATGTTAGACTAAAAATCTAATTAGGTTTTTCATGACTTCATTAACATTATTAAGTGTAGTTTAATACTTTAGATCATGCAAATCTAAGCTAGATTGTAGTTTGTTCATTTTTGCTATGAAATTGTTAAAATTGGTTATGTTTGCAAACTAGATTTTTTGAGATTGATATTAAGAATTAAGTTTAAAATCTAATTAACATTGGTATGACTTAATTAAGATGGTTAGTGAGCCTTATGGCCATTAGTTTTGTTAAAACATCATGTTTTGTACAAAAACGGCGAATTGTGCTTGCTGGATTTTCGGAAAAATGACTTTTTAAGTGAAATTGGGGTTTTTGTGAGTTTTAACCTATTATATATTAAAATTAGTGTTCGTGAATGTGCAAATGAGTGTATTTGGGTTTTTCTCGATGGTCTGGCGTTTGTACACCGACGTCGAGGGATTTTGGGTTGATTTGTGAAAGCAACCATAGGTTTTGACTTATGTGGGATTCGTGAGTAGTTTTGGTCATGAGTCGGATTTTAATGCGATACGGTGCATTATGATATGTAGGTACCCCATGTGGACTTCGAGACGACAAGCAAGCGCGTGGCGACGTCGGCACCGGCGAGCGAGGACCAGGTGAGTAGATTTATATCTACGGGAAGAAGTCGGGTGGATGGCGTATAGCACCCCCACAGTCCGTTGTGTAGCTCATATATATATATGTAATATAGGTGTTTTATGATACGAGAATGTTCATTCATGTTATGTTTATGAGTTCATGGAGTACCTTTGGGTTAGTTGCGAAACCCTAGAGTAGTTGTTATACCCACATACGCACACACAGACTTGCATACTTTACTTCCTTGTGCGCAGATTGGGATGTGTATATATGTATATATGCGTGGGTATGGGACTATGCATATGTACATTCATATACGCATGCATGGATAATGAGGATAGTACTTGGGATTTAAGATGAGTCGATGAGATTTGATTTGAGGCTGTGAGATCGGTGATATAGCAGGGTTCGTATTTGAGATACGACATGACGTTGTAGCGGGTCCTTGACGTAGTGTTTCACACACGTCCATGCATACTTAGGCGGTATCAGTATTGTACTAGACGTAGATCAGTACCCCAATCATGATATTTGATAAAGAGGATACCAGGTGAATAGTATGATGAATGTGATATTGACCCGTACCCAGATTTGGGGATGCCGTACGACGGATTTACATACGAGCTATATCTTGATGATTGATCCGCAATCTTGACTTGGGATGTCTGATTATAGATATGGTATCGGATATGATATTTTTGAGGCGGGATCACTGACTAATATATATACAGGTATGTATATGTATCGACTTAGATGTTAGGCGGTTTCCTTATCTGTAGTCTAGCTTGTAGCTTAGCCCTTTAGTTTAGTTAGTTGTTAGATTAGATTCAGTTCCTACCTATTTCAAAGCTTACGAATCGTGCGTATTTTAAAAGACAAGTCAAGGGATTCTACGGATATTTCAAAAAAAACGTATCTTTTCTTAAAAAAACACCGTAGCCCCTATTTTCAAAACCCCACGATTCGTGTTATTTCAAAAGGCACCATTGTAGGACTTATATTAGGTTAATGCAGATTAGTTATCGTTGCATCTAGTATTCAGCTCCCGCTCATTATTGTTGTTCGCTCCGCATCACATGCTTATATTATGCTTCATATTCTACTGTTGATATCTTATGGTTAGGACACCAGCACCATTACCGATGATGCGTATGTACCACGTACACTTACTTGCCGGCTCACACACATCTTCATCGGTAATTGCCATGCCACGTACACCTTAGAAAATATTATTGCTTGACATAGCCTGTTAGCTAATAGTTTAGACATGATATTAGTGTACTTGCCTTATATGTTAGTTTAGACATTGTAGTTATTACCTGCTACTTCATGCATACTGTTATTCATTGTTATGCCGCATTCATGGATTCTCATGCATATATTCACTTTTTACGTGCTATTGAGGTTTTGGATTCGGATTTCCATGAGATTTTCTGGATTGGGGAAAACCGCAAAACATATACAAACTTCTTCTTTCTCTTTTTAAATAAAAAGCGCGGTTTTTTCCCATGATGTATGAGTCGTCCACCATGAGTTTGCTGATGGATTTCGAGACCCGATTCGAGGAGTTGGATGAACCGTTTCGGGTACATGGTGGACCCGGTAAGGTACCCTGGGGCAAGAAGCTCGTGGTGATGACGATGAGCCTGGCAGTAGGAGACTACCTACCGGTGATATTACCCGACGCGTCGGATATCCGGAGGATACCGTCGTGGTCTTGAGATGGATGGTAGGGGCCGGTCTGGACTGACGGCGCCCTAGATATTGAGATTGAGACATTGAGATTTCGAGATATTGAGGTATTGAGATTTGATGATACAGGCCAGTCCAGATAGCCGGAGCCTAAGGTTTTGAGACATTGAGATTTATGTTTTGTGTCGATGTTAGACATTGTTGATGCTGATTTCATTTATGATACCTCATTTTAAAATTACAAAGGAAATCTCACTAATTTATGAAAACAGTTTCTTCATTTACATGTATTCTGTTTTCATGCATTCATATCTCATTCATATGATATATTGCTACCTGAGGCACTGACACGGGCACATGAGATCACACTCGGATTAGATATTACCCTAGCCATTATTATAGGCTGCATGTTATTCATATATTTGAGGATATATTATGATCTTTGACCTAGGTTGCGTTATTTATGCAATTTCTGTGCGTAGATGTTTTTCTATTCACGAGTTGGCAACTCACCCCCGTTGTGCCCCAGTTTCTTGCAGGTTTGCCGTACAGGTTTCATTACGGCTTGCGGGCATAGTTTCCTTCGGGTGATTTGCTAGTAGGTGGGTTTACTTGTATCGTACCCCCCATTATATAACTTGTATATTATTACTCTGTTGTATCTAGAAGTTCCATCAACCAAAAATGTATTTATTGAGATAGAGACCAGAGATGTTATTCTTTCGACCTTAGAGTCGCGCGTTTTGTTTCTGTGGTTTTCTTGTGGTTTTGAGTTTTTGATCCTCGCCGTTGGCGTTGTATATTATATTGCTTGTGTGGTTGTGACCGTCGATTGACGAAGAGCTAGCTCCTGCTTGGGGATGCCTTTTTATTGATTTCGTATATTATTCATGTTGTATCCTGTTTGGGGGCCAGTATTTACAAAGGAGACTCTGCCGAAATTTTCAGGAAATATTTGATGTTTTTTTTAAAATGCATAATTCGGCTATGCTATTAAAACTACTTGATTTAAATTGGTTTTCCTTCACTCTACTACTTTTCTTGGTTTGGATTTCTGGGTTTTCGGTTTACTTAGATTACGTACGCCTCGAGACGTTTCGTAGTTTAAGTGCCGGTCATGTTCCGTACTTTCGGGATGTGACACTTAGGCACATGAAAATTTTGATTTTGGCATGGTTGATGCGTTGTGGAACCTCTTGAGTGTGCCTAGGAACCCTACAGTGGTATCAGAGCCTAGCTAGAGCCTTAGGCGAAGTGTAGACGATGTTAGAAGTCTGATCGAACCACAAAACCCTAAACGGAACCCTTCTCTGTACATTTTTTGAATTTGTGGATTTTTGTGAATTAAAAATATGCAGAAAAATAAGCAGGGTCTTATATGAATTACTGTGCAAAACGTGGGCCTAAGTCGATCAAGGCGCCGTGGAACCGCGGCACGAGCATGGCTCGTGCGGCGGTTCCGCGGCTGTACGGTCAGTTCTTTCACTAAATTTTGCACAGTAATGTCATTATTTTATTCCTGAGTTTTCTGGGAACTTTTAATTTATACTCAACAGTTGAGTTTTCTGGGGTTGTTTTGGGAACTCGATGATTCAATCGGATTTTTTAACTTTGTCTATGTGTTTTTCCGGGTAATTTTAGAACATGTTAAAAAGTTCGACCGGATATAAATACCCACTTTTTCCCCTGCCGGGATATTTCCAAGTGTTGGATTTTTCCGAAGTTTGAAAACGTTCTAAGTAGTGCAAGTAACGCGATGGACCCTCTAGAAGACAACAAACCTTAACTCGATTATGTGATCGTCTTGAACTGCCCTTTGAACCATAGGGTTTGGGGCAGTACGGCATGCTACATGTGAGGCGTTGGCTTGACCCTTCTACGGCTGGACCGTTGGTACTGAGGCATGAAGTGAATGTTTTTAAACTTATTTCATGTGTTGAGCTATTTCGGGAAAACTTGGGTGTTTGACTGTTCGATCGGAAAGTTTAACATTTTCTGTTTATCTGGAATGTGATACAATATTTGGAATTCACAAGTAGTTATATGATAACTAATATGAATGTTATAAACATAGCACTTTAGTCTCAAATGATCGGTTGCCACGGAATTTTGATGTGATCAAAAGTCCGTCGCAATCACGTAGCGTACGCGGATATTCGCCGGTAAACTTAATAGACAGCCACGCCCCATAGCCCCGACCAAGTGACTGTAGGAGAACCCCGTCGCCAAAAGCATCCGTTCGGGTGCTCGCGGCAGCGGTGTTCCGCCTTGGTGCACTTCGTTGACGGTATCGGGGGTGCGGCCGCCTACTAAAGTTTGCGACGAGCATTCGATCAGTTTTTCGGGAATCTTGTTGAATTGCCCGACTAGATATTGAAAAGTGTTTTCGATATAGAGACTAAAATGCGGGGTTTATAATTGTTAGGCATGTGATGTCTAAGGAATTCATTTGGTCAGGCATGCAATGTCTGAGGAGATTGCGGATTCCAACTGTTGTAGTTTTACACTTTCTTTTCTGTGACCGTAAGTGTAATATGTGATATCGCCGGTTTCGTTGCTATATGTCAACGACAATTGGGATACGCATGTTTACTTACGTTGATGACATGTGATGTTATGTGTTGCTGGATATGTTATATTGGATCGTCGAGTTTTGAATAGCCGGGGGTTTTTATGTGAGATGAGAGTTTTTATTTTCATTCATGTAAAAATATGTATGTAATATTCTTTTATTGGGGCACTTCCAGGTTGCGGAAGATGTCACCTTTTCTATATTATTTACTTTTCCGCACTAGGATAGACCCAAGGAGGAGGGCACAAGTAACCCGGTTCTAGAGTCCAGAGGGAGACCAACTCGAGGAGTCGAGTCCGGGTCTCCTAACTCTAGAATTGGTAGGGTTGCTTGCCGCTCTCGTAGGGGTCTAGGGGGTGTAGGTTTGGCTATTCATCGCGACCGTGGAATCCGTGTTTTATACAGGCTCGTATTGAAAACACGGACGTCCTAGTATATCCAATATTTCATATGATTCTTCTGCTGCAATAACTGTGATGTTCTGTGATAAATACTGTATATAGTATATATGATATATTATATAGGCGTTACTTATGTTTTACACCCGCGCTAGCCCTGCCCCGCTCTGCCGTTAGTTACCTAACCTAACGGTGCACGAGGGGAGATCGAGGCGAATGTGGATGGCATAAGTGTACGTCATATTTATCTGTGATGTTTAGGTACCATAAATGATGGGACTTCATTAATATGATTAATGAAAGAAAAGAAACCTAAGATGTTGTGGAATCGAATTTTCAAAAGCAGGTAGCTACAGTTCTTGCTTTGCATCGTGGTGTTCCTTGTAGAACATCCTGCACCTTATTCGATAAGGAAAGGGCCGAGATCCCTTCACCGGGAGTGACCCCTTTAGCAATAACTGGCAGATGCTACAACCCTCGGTTTGTCTTTTGATTGCTTCTATAGTTTTTGTTTTGTATAGCGGTATATATGATATATCCTGCACCTTATTCGATGAGGAAAGGGCCGACGATCCCTTCACCGGGAGTGACCCCTTTAGCAAAACTAGAAAAGCCTCAAAAGCACTCCATTTTAAAATCATTTGATTCTACAACGATATCAAGTTCTTTACGCAATAGGTTTTCAGAAAAACCTGTCGTAGACCTCCGTCATTTCAGATAAGTCCTACTTAGTATTCGTGCTACGTTTGTTGGCCTGCGTCAAGGCGTAGTGTGCGGTAGCTAATTAGTATTTATCTGTTTATGCATATGATGCAGATTGGATTAGGGTAGTCGTGCGACTTTATTGGCCTGCGTCAAGGGTCGTGCGGGTGGGTTTAATTCAATCAAGAAATGACGGGTAGAACTTGACTAGCGGACTATGGTTTGTTGGCCTGCTCAAGGTCATAGGACGCTAGGGGCAAAATATTATCGGGAATTTCAAGTGTTGAAATTTGCAATGAGATTGCATACCTTCTATTAGATAGTTGGATCCCGTTCTATGAGATAGTTGGATCCCGATACCCACTGCGAGTAATTGTTACTCCTGAGAGAGTTTTACACATTACAATTAGCCGATCTAGTAGGTGTCTAGAAAGGTGTCAACGGGGTTACGCCTATGGGAAAACACGGTTTACTGTAATTAGGTCCGTGCGAAAGCACAGGAAACCTCCCTCAAAGTACCGACACTGGCCTGGCTGAAAGATTGGCGAACTTGTAGTGTGTAATTAATCCCGGCTAGTCTTTCCTTTTAGGGTTTGAAGGAAGATTTGATAAAAACAGTGGGAGCCATCCTGATTAGATAAAATAATAAACAATCTGATCTTGCAAGAGCACACGCAGAGTGTTTTCTTCTCTCTCTCTCCAGGTAGCGACCATGTCACGCCTTAATCAAGATAATAATACGGATGTATTGACCGAACCCGCTTGTTATACTGAGCTGAAGAATGTTGGTCCCGCTCCAACTTATAATTGTTATAAGACAGAGCAGGAAATTGGGGAGTACCAGGATTCCCCTGCCGCCCAAACGAAGAAAGTGCATATGATGCATCTCTTTCGGGTGTGTTCATTACAAAGAACTGTTTCTCTGTATCCTCTACGACCTGGGTATTTGATACCGGATCAGGATCCCAGATATGTAATCTGTTACATAGGGCTACAGAAAGGTAGAGAACTGAGAACGGGTGATAAGTTTCATGAGATAGAAAACGGTGCAAGCGTTGCAGCCAAGTCTGTTGGTCACTGTCACCCTGTATTACCAATACATTGATTCTGAACGAATGTTATTAGATACCGAACCTGATATACAAAATCATATCAGTCTCGTTATTAGTAAAGAAATGATAAAATTTTGTATTGTTAGATAATGTTTTGAACATTTCCTATATCAAAAGTTGATCTGTTCAGGAACGTTATCTAAAAGCATTGATGTTCTAAATCAAACTACAGTTCTTATTATACAGAACACACACAAGAGGAAGAGTTCAGAAATGAACGATTCCTTCTTGAGGTATTGTAGACTAGGTCATACCAATGTGACCCGACTAGCTTAAGATACATTGTAGATGCATATTTAAATCAGTTTGAATTTACATCTTGTGAAACTTGCCAGTCATGTCACAGAGATAAGATGACCATAGCTCTGTTTACTAGAAACAGAGAAAGAGTTAGTGAACTCTTGGGATGATACATGTTGATGTATGTAGGTCCCCTGTCTACACATGCCAAGACCGGTTCTTTGTACTTCATTACATTCTCTGATGATCTCTCAAGATTCAGATATATGTTCCTGTTGAAACACAAGTCCGATACTTTTGAGATATTCACAGAATATAAGTTAGAAGTAGAGAACCAAAAATGGGTAAAAGTATTATGTCCTTTGATGTGATCAAGGAGGAGAATACTTGAGCACGGAATTCCTGGACTATTCTAAAGGAGAATGAGATTCTCTCTCAGCATTACTCCTCCGTATACACCACAGCACGTCGGTATATCGGGGCAGAGCAAGAGCACCCTATGTGATATGGTGTGCTCTATGATGAGTACTACTGAGTTTCCAATTTCCTTTTGGGAGTTATGCGCTTGAGAAGCTGCATACCTATAGGGTTCCAATCAAATCAGTTGCCTACCACTTCATATGTGATATGGAAAGGGAAGAGCCCATCTTAAGTTAGTTAAGATTTGGGGTTGTCCGGCCTATGTCTAAAAGCAAAATCCGGACAAGCTCGAGGCATGGTCAGTTATGTAGAACAGGAAAGGTTCCAGCTATACAAACTGCAGCTGATGATTTGACAGAACCAAAGGATTCAATGGTCCCCGACGAACCTCAGCCTCTCCGCCGATCTGGTAGGGTTCCTCATCCTCCTGAGAGATACTTCGGTTTCTCGATGACAGTGGGAGCGAGGATTGCATCATGAGATGATGACCCAACTAATTTCGGGCTGGCCATCAGGAGTAGGACTCTGTAAGAAAGGCTGGATGCTTAGCGATCTGAGATGGAATCCATGTACCCCAGCAAAGTATGGACTTTGGCCGCTATATCTGAAGGGTTAAATCCCCATCAGGAGCAAGTATATCTTGAGAAGATTACTTGGTGTAGATGGAAAAGTTCAGACTTTCAAAGCTAGACCTGTTAAAGGTTTTCGTCATCAACCAGGCGTGGATAATGATAAAACCTTTTCCAGTTTCTATGCTTAAATCCATCCGGATCCTACTTAACATTGCTGCATATCATGACTACGATATTTGGTGGTTGGGTGTCATGACTGCTTTTCTAAATATTGATTTAGAAGAGAACGTCTATAAGTACATAGCCAGAGGGCTTCGTAAACAGTGGGAGCAGCGGAAACGTGTGCAAGTTGCTTTACAGATTAAAGCAGGTATCGCGGAGTTGGAACATCTATTTTGATGTGTTAATCAAAGAGTTTGACATCATCAAAATGGTTTGACATCATCAAGATGGTAGATGAACCTTGTATATACAAAAAGGTAGTAGGGAGTATGGTGGTGATCCTAGTAGAGTACGTGGATGACATACTCTTGATAGGGAAGTAGTTTCCTATACTACGCTCGGTCAATCTTCGCTTATCACAATCATTCTCCAAATAGGATCAAAGTGATACTTACTAAAATCCTGGGTTTTGGATCTATGAGATAGATCTAATTGGATATTAGAATACTCACTAGTTGTAGTGAGATGGTATCAATTGATCCTGCGGAGAATCACTGGAAATGTTCCAAGGTGATAAGGACGACTGAATGTCAGTCACATGCATTGTCTTTACCCTCAGTAGAGGGACGGTATGTTGGAAGAGTTCCAAGCTAGATACCGTGGCAAACTAGACAATAAAGGCTGGATACATCGCTACTTAACATGGTACCAAAGAGGCAGTCGGGATGGATATTAGTTCATGAGATGAACTTCGTTCCTCCCATTGTGTGACAATGGAGTTATGGCTTATGCCAAAGAACGCCCGTCCCGTCAGTGATCCAGACATATTCTTAGGCAGTATCACCTGATCATGGAGATGTTTGATCTCTAAAGGATCGAGGTTAGGAGAGTAGACTCAGAGGACAACATGGCGGATCCACTCACAAAGGCTTTTTCCCAGAGAGAGACTTTTATGGGATGGTTGAGTATGAGATACTGCAACCACTGCTACAGATGGCCCTAGTGCAAGTGGGAGATTGTTAGTTATATGTATGCCCTAGAGGCCATTACTGTACATAGGATGTTTATTGTAGTGGATGCTGGGACATATATAGGGAGGACTTTCTTGCTCGACATGATAGTATGCTATCTGGTTGCTCTTTATCTTAACGTGTACACTGATTGTCTCTCTGTTACATGTTGGTAAAGCCCTTAGTATGTGTACTTGACTACCTGGACTATGATGCGGATCATACTAGTGGGGACATGGTAGTCCATAAGTACATCCTTCAAGGTCCCTAGTCATGGGTGTATCGAGACGGGGCATCGATATACCAGAGTAGACTAGCATATACCTTCTCGACCCATACAGATGGGCGATGGATGATCCCATATCCATTGGTGTTTGACATCAGAGATGATATACGGGTGCTCAGTGGAGACTGGGTACACTGGACGGACTCGCCGAGAACTCCCAGATGGTATTATACCTTACGTCAGATGGAAGTTCTCTGGTGACACTGGTACAGGTTAGTTTGTAGAACCGAGATCGTCATAGAGTTTTGTGTGATTCCCACCGTGCATTGATTTCCACCTTACCACGTCCAAGAGGGCGTGCAAAACGGTGGTTTTTGGGTACAGTCTCGAATCACAATGAGGCAATGAGCGATAGGAGGGGATTCGTCTCTCCCGGTATAGGGAGTTGATGTTGCGCTGTGTTCGATTGGCTATAACCAGAAATCCCTGGCCAGGGTTGCTGAGATTTACTGGTAAGTTTTACCAGTAGTTTCTTGAACTGTTATAGACCTCATATCGACTCGACTTATCGAGCTATTGGGGTCTGACGTTTACCACCCCTAGGCAAGATATGCGACATATCAGATGACGAGACCGGACTGTACGGTAAGTGTTGCTGGTTGGATTCATAGGAGTGTGAGCGGGCTTGCTTGTTGATCTTCTGATCGCTCAATTCCCGGGTGGCCGTTACGTTTAGCAGACCGCTTACGGCTTGTGGTGTTTGATATGATCATCACCTGCTGCCGGCTTATTGACGAGTCTTTAGAGTCCTACACAGAGGTTTCCTGGCTCAAGCGAAATGAAATAGGAGCGCATATGAGATATGTGCGAGACCGAGAATAATACCAGTATGTGATACTGTATTCCATTCTCGCGATTTGTATCATCGGTCGGTTATATGTGATATAGCCGGGTTACCGAATCAAGTGTTGATTCGATACATTGATACACTTGATATTAGTCGGTTATATGCTATATGACCGGATCATTAAATCAAGTGTTGATTTAATGATTTAATGTATAATTATATATTTGATATATTACTTTACATTAACTAGTATTTGTTCACTTAAGATGGATTTTCTCACTTGATGTGCATATTGTATATATGATATAGTTTTGTGCACTACTTTGTATCATGTTTGATGATACATGCAAACTTGGGTGTGTGTATGCTTTGAACCATGTTTAGTTAAATGGTTAGGGTTTTAATTTATTTATTCATTTATTTATTTATTCATTTTGGCAAGAAATAAAATGGTAGCTTTCTTTGGATTTTATTTGAAGCTTCATGAAGCTTTGAATAGCTTTGACCATTTTGTTTCTTTCCTTAACCTAACCATTCACCTAAACCCTAGTTTAGTCTCTACACAAGTTAACTCACCCATGGTTGTATTATGATAAGTATTCACTTGAATTATTATTTTGAGAATTAATTCATTTTCTTTCTTCTTCTTCTTCATCTTCTTCATGAAGAGAAGAAAACTTTCTTGAAAAATTTCAAGTGATGAAATCAAGTGAGAAATCCAAATCCAAAGTGAACCCACTTCCTATTTCTTCATCCTCTACCACTTGCCATGTAGTAGAGGGTGTTTTCTTCACAAGTTTCTTGACCAAGTGAAGATGGAGCTTGAGTTAGAGTTGCCTCGACGTAGATCATCTTCGGCATCGAAGTCAACGACCTAGCCCGCTCGTTTCTCCGACGAAACCATCGCTAGAGTCCGGGATCCCGGTGATCGAAGCGAAGGGACGTCATCACGGAGCTAAAGAAGTGGTGGACCAGATCTACAAAAGTTGTAGTCCCTTTCACTTAGCAATAAAGTTGTTTACTTGCTTGCTCTTCTCCTAAACTCTAGTTAACGATCTTGCATAGGATTCTTAGGCATATGAAAATTTTGATTTTGGCATGGTTGATGCTTTCTGGAACCTCTTGAGTGTGCCTAGAAACCCTACAGCAACAACCCTCTGGTAGAATAATATATATGTGCACTTCTAAATCTAGTTTAGAACGACCCTATACTTAACCTCCTGCCGGGTCTCATAGTCTGGAACAACAGTAGTGTCAAGTCTGGGTAAGCAAGAACCTCTCTGTCACCGTCCTTGAGGCTACCGAAGTACCTCTCGGGTGTCTGAGGTTACCCACCATATTTGCGGAGTGGCTAATGGAATGTCAAACCTGATTGAATCTTTAGGTCCTATCAAATTTTCCGTAATCGTTTGCGGTTCTGGAATCACTTCCAGTTCTACCATACTCCCACTACTGTTTTCTGAAAAAATCCATTTTACTAAAACTGTGGCGAGTCAAGAACAATATCACTGTTGATCTTCCAGATGGTAGAAAGTCAACCCTCGTCATAGCCTTGACCAAACCACAAACAACCATTACAGAAATGTGCCCTGAGTTATCCAGAGTCTGGTTTTAAGCATAAGCCGGACAACTCCCCGTACCTTAACATCGTTAAGATATGAACCATTCTCTATCCAATATAGAATCTTTGGCACTTATTTAATTGGAACCAGATTCTAATCATGCAGCTGTCTCCAGTGCATATCAACTTAATGGAGAGAGGCTAATCAGCATTACTCAACTTAGGAATCCATCCAATTATGAGTAACCTGAAAGAGAAACAAGTTTCTCAAAACTTTTACTATCATCTGAATACCAATCACAAGAATCTACATCTTCGATCTCTTTGAAGAATCCCGATACTTGCAATACTTGCTTCTCTACTTTATTCTTATACCCACAACTTCTCAAAACTTAGACCTTGTATTTCTACGAAACACTTGTTTAAATAATAGAGAAGTCATAAGTAAACAGAACATAGTACGAGGACCTACCCTTTTGTCCTGATGGACACTGGACAACATACAATACTCTGTATAAGTCCACTGAGTTGAATAACTCAAAACCTGTGCGTCGTAGGTTGAAAACTGTACCCAGGCGATTTCCTCAAATATCACCAATTACAACGAATTCCGATATAATGAGGATGATCACCTAATTCCCAATAACTTGCTCCCACTCATTATCTGTAAAACCATACAGATATGAGAATGAAACCTGGTAAATACATACCCTGGAGTATGTATCTAATCGGGAAAACAGTTTTCCTTTAACAATGCACTGAAACATGAAAATGTTTCGTAGGGGTATCCTGGTATTCATAGTAATGCCTCTTCCATAATCCAATTCATGACTTTAACCGTATATTTCTATGCCATCTCTCCTAATCCCTTTATTTGTCTTTAGTCGTTACCTTCTGTACACCATCGTTAGGCTAAATGGTTTTCTTCCTTCCCTACCGTTCGGCACCAGCCTATGGTTTGGAAGAAGACTATCCAGTAAGCATAATAGGTGTACCCTCCTTAACCTCGGCACCAGCCTATGGTTTGGAAGAAGACTATCCAGTAAGCATAATAGGTGTACCCTCCTCAACCTAGGAGTACTCACATCTTGAGAGAAGGTGATGATAAAAGACAACTGAATAATACCTTATTCTTTTAAAGGTGAAATAAGAGTGGCGATGAAGTCGCGGTTTGGTCGTGAATGATAACAGTCGCAATTTACTTTGCCCTCTTTCTAATTCCTTTATTTTGTCTTTACATATTACCTTCTGTACACCCTACTTAGGCTAATTGGTTTTCTTCATTCCCTACCTTTCGGCACCTGCCTATGGTTTGGAAGAAGACTATCCAATAAGCGTAATAGGTGTACTCTCCTAAACCAAGGAGCCCTCGCAACCTGAGAGAAGGTGATAATAAAAGACAACTGAATAAACAAATTCTATTTCTCATGAACCTGGATCCATCCTCGAAGAAGTCCCTTCGAGTTCGTATATAACCATACGATGGATCTATCCAATGGAAGTCGATGTCCGTAGTAATAAGGGGTGTTCTGAGAAGTGCAAAGGCTAAAAGAAGGAGTAGCAATGACTTATGCAACTCAGACAATCCAAAAGCCACTATTTTAAGAAGGTTCGGTCAACTTGGTCACTGAGTCATAGTCTAGGGTCGGTCAATGGTCGCTGCCAAAGAGAGAGAGAAAAGAAACACTCTGCGTGCACTCTTACCTAGATCAGAATGGTTATCACTTTATCTAATCCGGAAACCTCCCACTGTACTGTCAAATTCTCCTCCAAACCTAAAAGTAGAATCAATTGGGATCACCCGAAGAGTAAACCAACTCATCAGTGGTAATCGGGATCCAACTCTCATCGCATGATAACGTGACGGAATCCACTCACGTTATCACACTCCAGAAGGTATGCACATGACTGGCAAGTTTCAGTTTCTTTAGAAACCCCCGATATGATTTTTACCCCATGTTCTTATGACCTTGACGAAAGCCAACAAATCATAAGTCACATGTCAAGTTCTGCCCGTCATTATCTTGTTAATTCGAACCCACCCATACATACCCTTGACGAAAGCCAACAAGGTAATACGACTGTCCCAAACCAACTCATCTATCTATGCAACAAATGAATACCCCAGCAGCTACCAAACACTATGCCTTGACGAAAGCCAACAAACATAGCTTGAATACTACTGACCATCCATAAGAAATGATGGAGGGCTACGGCTGGTTTTTGACGAAAAACCTTTAACGTAATGAACTTGATCTCATTGAAGGAACCTGATAGGTTTTTATAAAAATATAGTGGCGAAAACTTTTGCTAAAGAGGTCACTCCCGGTGAAGGGATCTCGGCTCTTTTCCTCATGGAATGAGGTGCAGGATATTCCACTGAATACCTCGATGCAAAGCAACATGTAATCGACTATAGTGAAGTTATTACCCTGATGCAAACTTCTGCCCAAGGGGTCACTCCCGGTGAAGGGATATCGGCCCTTGCCTCGTCGAATGAGGTGCAAGATATTCCAACCGAATACCACTGTGCAAAACAAAAGGAAACATCTTTGTAATAACACTTTTTAAATTTGTTCTAACAACATCCAAACAGGTTTGTTTTACTTTGCATTGATCAGAATCAACGCAGTCCCATCAATTAATCACACCAGAAAAGAACGAAAATAAAATGTACGTATATGCCATCCGCATTCGTCACTGGGTCCCGTCATAACCCGTTAGGATACTTAACTAACGACAGAGCGGGGACTGGACTAGTGCGGGTGCAAAACATATACAACATCTAATAGTATATATACCAATATACAATAATAGCTCCAGGCGTGATAATATGCAACATTACAGAAAAGTAATAAGTATCACAGAACAATACAGATAATCTGGGATCCCCGGATTTCACAGAGCCGCTACTGAAACCCGATGTTCCCCTGATCGTGTGGATAGCCTGTGCAATGAAACCTAGACCCCTATGGGTGCGGCAAGTTACCCGCCAAAACCTGAAGCGAGGCAGCCCCCTTACAGCAAAGTGAATGGACCACCCTGCACTTCACGGAATTCGGTAACTTAAGCACCCCTCCTTGGGTAAACCTGTACCCCCTACGAGTGCGGGCAATAATCTGCCAATTCTAGAGTGAGGCCCCTCTGCCTCTCAAAGCCATGAGATGCGGACCCGTTGCCCTCCAGAACCCGGCTATCCATGCACTCCGTTGCGGGACAAACCTAGTACAGAAATGAAAAATATGTACAACGGGTACATCGACCTCAGCCCGGTCTTGCCCCAAAAGAATATTATACAAAAAGGCAGTGACGGCAGTCCACATGTTGGATGCTCGCCCCGCAATATCAAATGTACAAATAAATCCAAACTGCACTACCATTTCACACTGCTATCCACCACGACAAATCCGCAACATCACAGCACTGTTGGAGATAGTGCTCTCAGAGTCAATTATTGGATCACAGGCACGTGATTGTAATGATTGAGGGATGACCTATACCGGTAGGACAGTCTTACTCGAGATGATAGTATGCTATCTGGTTTATCTTTATCATCGTGTACTGCTTTAGGTGACCTTATGAGTCGCTATTACATGTTGATAGAGCCCCTAGGATTCTTGCTTGACTACCAGCAGTATGAGGGCGATCATATACGTGAGAGATGGAGTCTATAAGCACATCCTTAAAAGGTCCCTAGTCGTGGGAGTTTCGAGATAGGGCATCGAAACTCCAGAGTAGACTAGTGTATACAGTCGAGACCCCGACGAGGGGCGGTGGCCGGTCTCACAAGCCACTGGTGTCAGTTGGTTCACCTAAGATGTATACAGGTGCTCATTGGGTTATGAGTACACCGGACAGGACTCGCCGGGAACTTGCTAGTTGGTATTATACCTGACGTCAGATAGCAGTTCCCTGGTGACATGTGTACAGGTTAGTTCATCGACCTGAGATCGTCATTTGTCTCGTGTGAGTTCCCACTGCGCTTTGATTACTACCCTACCACGGCTCAAAGGAGTCGTGCAAACAGGTTTTAGTTGGGTACAGTCCCGAGCCACAAGGAGACAGTGAGCGGATCTGCAGGGGTTCGTCTCTCCCGGTAATGGGGGTGAGGTCGCGCTGTGTCTAGGAGAGCCAGTACATGAAAAGTCCTTGGCCAAGGCAGGAGATTTACTGGTAGGTATTCCAGTAGTATCTCAGGGTGTTCTGGGCTACACTCCGACACGACTTGTACCGCTTTTGGGGGTCTGACTTTTACCAACCTCCTAGGCCCGCCTTGCGATGCTCATAGGCGAACGGACCGGAATGTACGGATATTATCACTGACAGGCTCAGTATGGTGTCAGGATGAGTTCGCTCATCGACGTCCCTTTTGGTCAATAGCTGGTAGCCCGTCACGCATGGCTAATACCTCTGACGTGCTAGTGGTTAAATCCACAGCCATAGTATTGACGAGTCTTTAGAGTCCACCACACACAGTTACTCAGGTTTCGGGCGAAACGCTGTAGAGGCCGTATGGAGATATGGCAGGGTTCGATCAGATACGTGCGGTATTGCACAGATTGTGATCGGACGGTTTTTACTAGCCGGCTTTGGTTTAAGCCGGATCCTAGTATTAGACAGTGTAGATTTTGTCTCTTTGCATTTGTGTTCAGTGGGAATACAAATGTGGGCATGTATATGCAGTAGCGGGGTTTTCCTGTAATTTATTACGGGATCAGTTTTCTGAAGTTGCCAGTTTGCATTCCGTTCCGACCAGTTTTCCTTTGTTCCTTCACGGCCGGACTTTTGTGATTGGAGGGGCTTATTTGCAAGTGTGAAAATAACTTATTTGTGGAGGGGTTTATTGTGATTGTGTATTCTTATCATCATGAGATGCTTTTTGAGTCCATTCCTTTGCTTTTGTATGATGGTGCTTTGATATGATGAGATTTGAAAATGGGTGTGACATATATTCCTTTTTAATCACACCATTTCTTCACATGCTTTTCTCTTGCATTTTTTTCTCCTCAATTCTTGATGAGGGGCCGGCCATTACTTGAGGGGGAGAGAGAGAGAAGTTCATTTTTCATGTGTGGCAATTTGCTTCATCTCATTTTCTTGCTAGGAAAAATGAAAGCACCATTTTTCCTTAACCTCATTTCTCCACATACCATGGCTACTTCACTTAAACCCCAAAGAGACATGTTTTCTACACTTGCCTACAGCAAATCTTGGACGCGTCGGCTAGCCAACTTCGCGTCCGAGTTGCCTCGATCCAGAGGTGGGAGCCTGTAAAAGTATCCGGCTACGTGGTGCCCTTTCCGACGAGGAGGTGATGGACGGAGATTCCGCGGGAGATCGGAGTGGAGACGAAGACCGAAGGACACGGATCGCTTGGTATACTTCTCACTCTTATTCTAGTTTGCTAGTAGCTTGGTTAATGGCCCGATCCGGGTTAAAAGTGCGCGGTGGTGCCGGTTTGCTTGTTAGCAAAGTTTTTCCTTTCTGCGTTTCCGGCGTCGGATCGACGGCCGGGGCGCCGCCGCGGACTTACATTGGTATCAGAGCCACGCCATTAACCTAGTCTAGCTTTCTAACGTGTTTAGAACTCGATCGAACAAAAAGTCCCAAAAACCGTATTTTCAAAAGCATAGGTTTCTGTCGAAATTTGTTTAGCTCCAAAATTTTTTCAGGTTGTTTCAGAGACACGTGCAGGGTAATATAAGCATTCTGTGAAAATTTGGTGGCGTGATGTCACTATTCCACCACGGAACCGCGGCCAAACCCACGCATTGGCCGCGGTTCCGCCGCCACTTTGACTTTTCAACGCACCAAATTTCAACAGTAGGCTTTTGGGTTGGAAATGGGGGTTTTGGGATATTCTTTTTGGGCCCAGATTTTCTGTAAGTGCTACAGTACTGCTTGGGCCCACTTCGATAAATTTGTTCGATCGGATAGTTTAAACATGTTAGTTCACAGTATTTACATTATATCTGCGACCGTGAATGTCATTCGATCGGTAAATCCTGTCTAACTGCTATAACCCTTTTAGACGAATTTGCAAACGTGACATTCACGTTGATGTTCTGTGTTGTGCTGTGATGTTGCGGATCGGTCGTGGGGATAGCCTGGATGCAATGTTAGTGCAGTTTTGTTTTATTTGTACATTTGTTTTTGCAGGGCGAGCGTCCGACATGTGGACTGCCGTCACTGCCTGTTTGTATTATTCTTTTGGGGCATGACCGGGTCGAGGTCGATGTACCCGTTGTATGTATATTTTACTTTCTGTACTAGGATTACCCCGCGGAGGGGTGTACGGATAGCCGGATTCTAGAGGGCAACAAGCCCGCATCTCATGGCGTTGAGACGGAGGGGGCTTTACTCTAGAATTGGCGGGCTATTCACCGCACTCGTAGGGGGTACAGGTTGACCCAAGGAGGGATGCCCAAGTTACCGGATTCCGTGAAGTGCTGGGTGGTCCATTCACATTGCTGAAGGGGGCTTCCTCGCTTCAAGTTTTGGCAGGTAACTTTCCGCGCCCGTAGGGGTCTAGGATTTCATTGCACAGGCTATCCACACGACAAGGGAAACGTCGGGTTTCAGTAGCGGCTCTATGAAACCCGGGGATCCTAGATATCTGTACATTTCTGTGATGTTGCATTTTTATCATGCCTTGAGCGAAAATTATATATTATATATATACTAGTAGATGTTGTATATGTTTTGCATCCGCGCTAGTCCAGTCCCCGCTCTGTCGTTAGTTAAGTAACTTAACGGGTGATGACGGGACCCAGTGGCGAATGCGGATGGAATATACGTATATCATTATTTTCGTTCTTTATTGGTGTGATCAATTGATGGGACTGCGTTGATTCGGATCAATGCAAGATAAACAAACCTATTCTGATGTTGTTGGAACATTTTTCAAAAAGCTGTTATTGCAAGGACGTTCACTTTTGTTTTGCACAGTGGTATTCAGTTGGAATATCCTGCTCCTCAGTCGACGAGGCAAGGGCCGAGATCCCTTCACCGGGAGTGACCCCTTGGACAAAAGTTTGCGTCAGGGCAATAACTTCACTATAGCCGTTTACTTTTGCTTTGCATCGTGGTATTCAGTTGGAATATCCTGCACCTCATTCGACGGGGAAAGAGCCGAGATCCCTTCACCGGGAGTGACCTCTTTAGCAAAGGTTTTCGCCACTATAATTTTACAAAAGCTATCCGTTCCTTCAACGATATCAAGTTCATTACGTTAAAGGTTTTCGCCAGAAACCATTCGTAGCCCTCCATCATTTCAGTTAAATATTCGGTAGTATTCAACCTATGTATTTTGACCTCACGCCAAGGCATAGTGATTGGTAGCTGCCGGATATTTATCTGTTGCATAGATAGATGCATTGGTTTGGGACAGTCATACTACTATTTTGGCCTACGTTAAGGGTATGTACGGGTGGGTTCAAATTAACCTGGATAATGATGGGTAGAACTTGACATGTGACTTATGATATTTTGACCTCACGCCAAGGTCATAAGAGCATGGGGAAAAAATCTACATCGGGAGTTTCTAAAGAAACTGAAACTTGCCAGATATGCGCATACCTTCTGGAGTGTGATAACGTGAGCGGATTCCATCACGTTATCATGCGATGATAGTTGGATCCCGATTCCCACTGATGAGTTGGTTTACTCCTCGGGTGATCCCGGCTAATTCTTCTTTCAGGTTTGGGGAAGAATTTGACGTTACAGTGGGAGGTTTCCAGATTAGATAAAGTGATAACCATTCTGATCTAGGTTAGAGTGCACGCTGAGTGTTTCTTTTCTCTCTCTCTTTGGCAGCGACCATTGACCCGACCCTAGACTTTGACTCAGTGACCAAGTTGACCGAACCTTCTTAACACTGGCTTTTGGATTGTCAGAGTTGCAAACCTCATTGCCACTCCTACTTTTACCCTTTTCTCCAGGACACCCCGTATTACTACAAACGTCCACTTCCATTGGACAAAACCATCGTATGGTTATATACGAACTCGAAGGAATTCGAGGATGGTTTCCGGTTCTGGAGAAAACGAATAGTACTATTCAGTTGTCTTTTCCTTTTTACCTTCTCTCTCAGATTGCGAGTACTCCTTGGTTTAGGAGATAGTACACCTATTACGCAAATTGGATAGTCTTCTTCCAAACCATAGGTAGGTGCCGACCGGTAGGGAATGAAGAAAACCAATTAGCCTAAAACGGTGTACAGAAGGTATTAAGTTAAGACAAAGAAAGGGATTAGTAAGAGGGCAAAGTAAATTGCGACTGCTATTCACGACCAAACCAAGTATTTCTTCGCCAATCCTAAATCACCTTTGTATTTCTCCAGAACACTCCGTATCACTACGAAGATCCCAAGTTTATTGGATAATCCATCGTATGGTTATATACGAACTCGAAAGGAACTTGTTCCAGTTCGGAGATGGATCCTGGTTTAGAAGAAATAGGAATAAGGTTCATTCAGTTGTCTTTTATCTTCACCTTCTCTCGCATTGCGAGTGCTCCTAGGATTAGGACAGTACACCCATTATGCTTATTGGATAGTCTTCTTCCAAACCATAGGCTGGTGCCGAACGGTAGGGAAGGAAGAAAACCATTTGGCCTAAAGGGGTGTACAGAAGGTAATGACTAAAGACATAAAAAGGGATTTGGAGAGATGGCAAAGAATTATATGATTACAGTTGTGAATCTGGATAATGGAAGAGGCATTACTTGGAATACCAGCATACCCCCTCGAAACATTTCAATGTTTCAGTTTCACTGTGTACTGTTAAAAGAAAACTGATTTCCCAATTAGACACTTGCTCCAGGGTATGTATTTACCAGGTAGGATTCTCACATCTGTATGGTTTTACAGATGATGAGTGGGAGCAAGTTATTGGGAATTAGGTGATCATCCTCATTATATCGGGATTCGTTGTAATTGGTGATATTTGAGGAAGTCACCTGGGTTGTTTGCCAGACGGCAAATATTTGGTTTTGAATATCCGTTGTTGTGCACCAATTGCAAATTGATATATCTGTACGCCTATTTTTATAGAGTGAGACATACCTTTTTGAAATTATGTCTATGACATTTACCTATATCAGTGGATGGTTAGGTAAGGAGCATTGAACAGCGGTGTAATTCTTCTTAACCATAAGTACAGTTTTCAACCTACGAAACACAGTGAATGAGTTGTTAGACTCAGCGGATTTGTACAGAGTATTGTATATTGTCCAGTGTCCATTAGGACAGAGGAGTTGGTCCTCGTACTATATTCTGTTTACTTATGACTTCTCTAGTTCTTAGACATGTGTTTCGTTGAAATGCAAGGTCTAAGTTTTGAGGAGTTGTGGGTATAAGAATAAAGTAGAGAACCAGATGTTGCAAGTATCATGATTCTTCAAAGTGATCGAAGATGTAGATACTTGTATATGGTATTCAATTGATAGTAATGGTTAAGAGAACTTGCTTCTCTTTCAGGTTACTCATAATTGGAAGTACTCCTAAGTTGAGTAACGCTGATCGGCCTCCTTCCATTTAGTTGACATGCACTGGAGACAGCTGCATGATTTGAATCTGGTTCAATTAAATTTGAGCCTCTGTTTCTATATTGGATATAGAACAGTTCATATCTTGACATTGTTAAGGTACAGGGAGTTGTCCAACTTATGCTTAAAACCAGACTCTGGATAACTCAAGGCACATTTCTGTAATGGCTGTTTGTGGGTTGACCCGGGCTATGACGAGGGTTGACTTTCTACCATCTAGAAGATCAATAGTGATATTGTTCTTGACTCGCCACAGTTTTAATTAAAAATGGATTTTTTTCAGAAAATAGTAGTGGGAGTATGGTAGAACTGGAAGTGATTCCAGAACCGCAAACGATTACTGAAGATTTGATAAGAACCTAAAGAATCAATCTGGTTTGACATTCCATTGGCCACTCCGCAGATATGGTGGGTAACCTCAGGCACCCGAGAGGTACTTCGGTATGCTCAAGGACGGTGGCAGGGAGGTTCTTGTTTACCCAAACTTTCCATTGCTGTTGATCCAGACTGTGAGACCCGGCAGGAGGATGAGTATAGCGTCTTTCTAAACTGGCTTTAGAAGTGTACGTCTATATGACTCTTCCAGAGGGTTGTCGTAGTCAGTGGGAGCAGCGGAAGCATTGGTGGACATCAGGCTTATGTCTATTTATAGACTAAAGCAGATATAGCGGAGATAGATCATTTATTTCTGATGTGACAGTCATAGGTTTGACTTCATCAGAATAGGGGATGGATCTGTTAAGAAGGTAGTAGGGTGTGATGTCCTGGTATTTGATGACATACATAGAGTAGGAAGTGATATTCCTATACTACGATCGGTTATACTTTGGTTGTCACACAGTGGTTTCTCCACACAGGACTTGGATATTATATCTGACATTCTGGTTACTAGATCTATGATTTTAGATCTAGATTTGGGTAGTTTCCCAATCTGGGTACTTAGACAGCATTCTATGAGTATTTAGAATGGACGACTCCTGGCATGGTGGTGTACTTGCAGGTAATGGAGTCACCCTCTCTAAAGGTGTCTTACAGACTAAAAGGGAGAGGGATGTGCATGATTGACAGATCACTTCCTTAGGTAATTGAGTCAATCATGAGATGTCAAGTACCACACCAGATGTTGTTCTTGCAGTAGATGCAATAAGTTGATATTGATCCAATCCTGGGGAAACATTCGGAAGCAGTTTTAGAACATATGTGGATGTTCTAGGGATATGATAACGACAGCCTCCTTCGGGAAACGGTTATCATTCCAGGCTTCCAAGGTGACATGGATGGCAGAGTGGCTGTCAGAGTTATAGTTTTCCCTCTGGCGAGGGGCAGTATTTTGGACAGGTGGTCCAGGTGGATACTGAGGGAAGGTATGGCGCAGGATACTGATTAAGTTCAGTTGATGATACAGTCTAAGAAGTTTGGATTTGAAGTTCATTTATGAGCTAGGTCCCATCGGATATCCAGACACATTCTAAGACAGGTATTGCTCATTTCGGGAGATGGCTTTCTCCACGAACTTGAGATAGAGAGAGACATAGAAAGAAACACCAGAGCGGATCCACTCACTGAGGCTATTCCTCGAACGCAATAGTTTCGCAAACGAGCTTTGTGAGACTGACTAGTAGAGGAGTTGGGTGTTCGGTATCACATGGGCTGTGAGTATGCGACATCGCAATAATTAGCCTTGAGTGCAAGTGGGAGATTGTTGGAGATAGTGCCCTCAGAGTCAATTATTGGATCACAGGCACGTGATTGCAATGATTGAGGGAGGACCTATACCGGTAGGACAGTCTTACTCGAGATGATAGTATGCTATCTGGTTTATCTTTATCATCGTGTACTGCTTTAGGTGACCTTATGAGTCGCTATTACATGTTGATAGAGCCCCTAGGATTCTTGCTTGACTACCAGCAGTATGAGGGCGATCATATACGTGAGAGCTGGAGTCTATAAGCACATCCTTAAAAGGTCCCTAGTCGTGGGAGTTTCGAGACAGGGCATCGATACTCCAGAGTAGACTAGTGTATACAGTCGAGACCCCGACGAGGGGCGGTGGCCGGTCTCACAAGCCACTGGTGTCAGTTGGTTCACCTAAGATGTATACAGGTGCTCATTGGGTTATGAGTACACCGGACAGGACTCGCCGGGAACCTGCTAGTTGGTATTATACCTGACGTCAGATAGCAGTTCCCTGGTGACATGTGTACAGCTTAGTTCATCGACCTGAGATCGTCATTTGTCTCGTGTGAGTTCCCACTGCGCTTTGATTACTACCCTACAACAGCTCAAAGGAGTCGTGCAAACAGGTTTTAGTTGGGTACAGTCCCGAGCCACATCGAGGCAGTGAGCAGATCTGCGGAAGTTCGTCTCTTCCGGTATTGGGGGTGAGGTCGCGCTGTGTCTAGGAGAGCCAGTACATGAAAAGTCCTTGGCCAAGGCAGGAGATTTACTGGTAGGTATTCCAGTAGTATCTCAGGGTGTTCTGGGCTACACTCCGACACGACTTGTACCGCTTTTGGGGATCTGACTTTTACCAACCCCCTAGGCCCGCCATGCGATGCTCATAGACGAACGGACCGGACTGTATGGATATTGTCACTGACAGGCCGTCACGTATGGCTAATACCTTTGACGTGCTAGTGGTTAAATCCACAGCCATAGTATTGACGAGTCTTTAGAGTCCACCACACACAGTTACTCAGGTTTCGGGAGAAACGCTGTAGAGGCCGTATAGAGATATGGCAGGGTTCGATCAGATACGTGCGGTATTGCACGGATCGTGATCGGACGGTTTTTACTAGCCAGCTTTGGTTTAAGCCGGATCCTAGTATTAGACAGTACGGATTTTGTCTCTTTGCATTTGTGTTCAGTGGGAATACAAATGTGGGCATGTATATGCAATAGCGGGGTTTTCCTGTAATTTATTACGGGTTCAGTTTTCTGAAGTTGCCAGTTTGCATTCCGTTCCGACCAGTTTTCCTTTGTTCCTTCACGGCCGGACTTTTGTGATTGGAGGGGCTTATTTGCAAGTGTGCAAATAACTTATTTGTGGAGGGGTTTATTGTGATTTTGTATTCTTATCATCATGAGATGCTTTTTGAGTCCATTCCTTTGCTTTTGTGTGATGGTGCTTTGATATGATGAGATTTGAAAATGGGTGTGACATATATTCCTTTCTAATCACACCATTTCTTCACATGCTTTTCTCTTGCATTTTTTTCTCCTCCATTCTTGATGAGGGGCCGGCCATTACTTGAGGGGGAGAGAGAGAGAAGTTCATTTTTCATGTGTGGCAATTTGCTTCATCTCATTTTCTTGCTAGGAAAAATGAAAGCACCATTTTTCCTTAACCTCATTTCTCCACATACCATGGCTACTTCACTTAAACCCCAAAGAGACATGTTTTCTACACTTGCCTACAGCAAATCTTGGACGCGTCGGCTAGCCAACTTCGCGCCCGAGTTGCCTCGGTCCTGAGGTGGGAGCCCGTAAAAGTATCCGGCTACGTGGTGCCCTTTCCGACGAGGAGGTGATGGACGGAGATTCCGCGGGAGATCGGAGTGGAGACGAAGACCGAAGGACATGGATCGCTTGGTATACTTCTCTACTCTTATTCTAGTTTTCTAGTAGCTAGGTTAATGGCCCGATCCGGGTTAAAAGTGCGCGGTGGTGCCGGTTTGCTTGTTAGCAAAGTTTTTCGTTTCCGCGTTTCCGGCGTCGGATCGACGGCCGGGGCGCCGCCGTGGACATACAAGCACAACACAGAACATCTACGCGAATGTCACGTTCGTAAATCCATCTAAAAGGACTATAGCAATTAGACGCAATTTACCGCTCGAATGACATTCACGGTCGAAGATATAATGTAAGTACTGTAAACTAACACGTTTAAATTTCGATCGACAAAACTTCCCGAAGTGGTCCCAACATACATCTGCTGTACAGTAACATAATATGGGCCCAAAAGAAATATTCCAGAAACCACAATTTTCAATGTAGAACCTACTGTAGAAAAATGGTTCACTGTAGCTCTAAAACGGCCGTGGAACCGCGGCCAAACTAGGGTTTGTGCGGCGGTTCCGCGGCGCTTTGGAGTCAACAGTTGACCAAATTTCACCAGTATTCTTAGAAAAACCTGCATGATTTTCTGAGATGCTCAAAATGATTTTTGGACCTGTTTAAAAATTCGACAGAAACTTTTCACAGAAAATTACGATTTTTGAAATCCGTTCGATCGATGTTTTAAACGCGTTAGCACAAGTTAGTAAAGCTTAATGGCCTGGCTCTGATACCATGTAAGTCTACGGTAGCGCCCCGGCCGTCTTTCAGACGCTAAATGCGGAACAAAAACTTTTATAACTGGCGCTATCGCATACTATAACCCGGTTCTGCCATTAACGCTAAACTAACAAACTACAAAGATGGTAGAAAGGTTATACCGAACGATCCGAGTACTTCGTTCTTTAACCATCATCCCACGCTCCGTTGCGGCTGTTCCGATCTCGTCGATCTCCGATCTTCTCTTCCAGGTGGCACCACGTCATCGGATCTTTAAACGGGCTCCCGCCTCTGACTTGAGGCAACTCGGTCATCAAGTTTGCTAAAAGAGATAACCAAGATTGATGTAGAGAATGAGTAGATCACTTTGTCTCGTTACGTCCAAAGCCATGGACGAACAGCTAATGAAGTTGCCATTTAAATCGGGTGATGGAATAATAGGAGCTATGAAATTTCCATACACAAATCTATCATCTTTTTCCAATCAAGTGAGAGTGAATTCCTCTAGTGGGCATCCAAGAGGGGCCGGCCACTTATAGAGGTGGGGGAGGGTGAGTGTAGGAGGAAAGGGGGTGACCACAAGGATAAAGATCATGAAGAAATATCTTTAGCACAAACAAAATGCATTAATGCAATGAATGACTCATCTAAACCTAGTCACCATTCATTAATGCATACAATGAACCAAAATCAAGTAACCATATCTAGAACCTTCTAGAAACATAACCCACCTCATGACTCACCCAAGAGAAGAAAAGATAAATCCGCATTTAACCGAATGTTAAATACGGGTGATAGAAAACAGGAAACTGGCAACTTCCAAAAGCGATCCCGAAACGAATTTCAGGATAACCCCGTAACTGTATAAATATACCCGCATTTGTATTACGACCGAATACAAATGCAACTGAGACAAAGATATTATATCTACAAAGTATAATACATGGATCCGGCTTAAACCAAAGCCCACTAGTATTATCTGCCCGAAATATGACACGTGCGTGAACGCACGTGCATTTTCCGAACCCTGCCATAAAACCATACGGCCTCTACAACGTTTCGCCCGAACTTGGGAAACTATCTGTGGGGGACTCTAATGACTCGTCAGTACCCTGGCAGTGGGTTTAACCACAAGCCGTCAGCGGCACTAGCTGTGCGTAACGGCTGCCCATGGACTGACCTCAAGGGAGGCCGATGAGCGAACTCATCCGGAAATCCTACTGAGCCTAACAGTGACAATGTATATATAGTCCGGTCCTTTCGTCTATGAGTATCGCATATCCGGCCTAGGGGGCTAGTAACGTCAGACCCCCAATAGCGGTATAAGTCGTGTCGGAGACAAGCCCTGAACACCCTGAGAAACTACCGGAGTACCTACCAGTAATTCTCACCTTCCTTGGCCAAGGACTTGGTGTAATGACTTTCCTAGACACAGCGCGATCTCCACCCCCAATACCGGGAGAGACGAATCCCTTGCCGATCCGCTCACGTGCCTTCATGTGGCTCGGGACTGTACCCAAAAACTACCTGTTTGCACAACTCCTTTGAGCCATGGTAGGGTAGAAATCAAAGCACAGTAGGAACTCACACGAGAAAAATGACAACCTCAGGTCGATGAACTAACCTGTACACATGTCACCAGGGAACTGCTATCTGACGATATGTATAATACCAACTAGCAAGTTCCCGGTGAGTCCTGTCCGGTGTACTCATAACCCAATGAGCACCTGTATACATCTTAGGTGATCCAACTGACACCAGCGGCTTGTAAGACCGGCCACCGCCCCTCGTCGGGGTCTCGACTGTATACACTAGTCTACTCCGGAGTATCGATGCCCTGCCTCGAAACTCCCACGACTAGGGACCACTATTAAGGATGTGCTTATGGACTACCCAACCCTCACGTATATGGTCGCCCTCATACTGTTGGTAGTCAAGCAAGATCCTAAGGGCTCTATCAACGTGTAACATGTAATCAGTCACCTGAACATGTACACGACTGATAAAGGCAAACCAGATAGCATACTATCATCTCGAGTAAGACTTTCCTACCGGCATAGGTCCTCCTCAATCATTGCAATCACGTGCCTGCGATCCAATAATTGACTTTGAGGGCACTAAATCCAACACTGTTCGTCAAGAAGAAGGACGGAAGTTTGAGGCTATGTGTGGACTATCGTCAGTTGAACCGAGTTACGATGCGGAATATGTATCTTTTATCTCGCATTGATGATTTATTTGATCAGCTCCAGGGCGCAAAACATTTTTCAAAGATTGATTTACGTTCAGGGTATCATCAGTTGCGGGTTCGAAATGATGACATTCCGAAGACTGCTTTTCGTACGCGCTATGGGCATTATGAGTTTTTGGTGTTGTCGTTCGGACTCACCAATGCGCCAGCAGCGTTCATGGATCTGATAAACCGGATTTTCAGGCCGTTCCTCGACCAGTATTATAGTGTTTATTGATGACATACTGGTCTACTCTAGGAGTCGTGAGGAGCATGAGCAGCACTTGAGGATTACTTTGCAGATATTAAGAGAGCACCGGCTGTATGCTAAATTCTCAAAGTGCGCATTTTGGCTTGATAGTGTTGATTTCCTGGGTCATGTGGTGACTGGTGATGGTATTCTTGTATACCCGAGGAAGATAGAGGCTGTACAGCTTTGGCCCAGACCTGTATCGGTGACTGAGGTCCGCAGCTTTTTGGGCTTAGCTGGTTATTATCGCCGTTTTGTGCAGGATTTCTCGAGTATCGCTGCAACGCTGACTGGACTGACCCGGAAGGGAGTTCCTTTTCTATGGACTGATGCGTGCGAGCAGAGTTTTCAGCAGTTGAAGAATCGGTTGACGACAGCATGAGTTCTTTCTTTACCTTCTGGATCGGGCGGCTATGTTGTTTATTGTTATGCTTCTCGAGTGTGACTCGGCTATATGTTGATGCAGCACGACAGAGTGATTGCTTACGCTTCTAGGCAGTTAAAGAAGCACGAGCAGAATTACCCCACTCACGATCTTGAGATTGCCGTGGTGGTCTTTTCGTTGAAGATTTGGAGACACTACTTATATGGGGAGTCGTGTCAGTTCTTCACGGATCACAAGAGCTTGAAGTATATCTTCCAGCAGTGAGATCTGAACCCGAGATAGCGCCGATGGATGGAGCTAGTGAAGGATTATGATTGTGAGATTCTTTATCACCCGGGCTAGGCGAATATGGTAGCTGATGCTTTGAGTCGTAGGCCCGGGGGTAGCTTATCCCGGTTGAGCGCAGTTCAGCATCAGTCGTCTGCAGATTGGAAGCTCTTGTGTGATGGTAGAGTGCAGTTCGAGTTCACTTCCACTGGGGGACAGTTTCCTCATGTCTGCGCCCGTCCACTACTATTTGATCGTATCCGTGAGGCGCAAGCCAGTGATGCTCGTTTGTCCGAGATTCTTGAGCTTGTTCGACAGGGTACAGTTTCAGAGTTCATGATTGATGACCAGGGTGTGCTACGATGCGGGACTCGTTTGTGTGTACAAGATGCTGATGGGTTGAGACGCGAGATCCTAGAGCAGGCACATCAGTCGGCCTTTAGCGTTCATCCAGGTTCCACCAAGATGTACCATGAGTTGAGAGACTTTTACTGGTGGGAAGGGATGAAACACGATATTTTGGACTTCGTTTCGAGGTGCCTGACTTGTCAGCAAGTCAAGGCTGAGCATCAGAGACCGGCTGGAGAGTTGCAGCTTTACCCGTTCCGGAGTTGGAATGGGAGCAGATTTCCATGGACTTCATTGTGGGTCTACCCAGGACCAGTAGAGGGTATGACTCCATTTGGGTGATTGTTGACCGGTTGAAGAAAGCGGCTCACTTCCTTCCAGTGAAGGCTACTTTAGGGTATGCTCAGTATGCACAGCTGTATATAGATAAGATTGTGCGTTTGCACGGTGTTCCCACATGTATAGTATCCGACAGAGGTACCTAGTTTACTAGCCGTCTTTGGCAGAAGCTTCAGGAAGCTTTGGATACCCGGTTGAGTTTTAGCACCGCTTTTCATCCGCAGACCGATGGTCAGTCGGAGTGGACTATTCAGACTCTAGAGGATATGCTCCGTGCATGTGTGCTTGATTTTGGTGGCAGTTGGGATCGTCACTTGCCGTTGATTGAGTTCTCCTACAACAACAGCTTTCAGGAGACTATTCAGATGGCACCTTTTGAGGCTATATATGGTAGGAAGTGCTGATCGCCAGTCTGTTGGACCGAGCTTAGTGAGAGTCTGGTTTTGGGACCCCAGCTAGTTCAGGAGACTACGGAGAAGATCCAGTTGATTCAGGATAGGATGAGAGCTGCCCAGTGCAGGCAGAAGTCTTATGCCGACCGTCGTCGTCGCAGACTTGAGTTCACAGTGGGGGATCATGTATTCTTGAGGGTTTCTCTGATGAAGGGCGTTATGCGATTTGGGAAGAGGAGGAAGCTCAGTCCCAGATTTGTAGGTCCTTTCGAGATTCTTGAGCGAGTGGATTCCGTTGCTTATCGTTTAGCGCTCCCGCCTAGTTTTCCAGATGTTCACCCTGTTTTCCATGTGTCGATACTTCGTAGATACCTTCATGATCCTTCTCACATGATTCAGCATGAGACCGTTCAGGTTGAACGCGATCATTCATTCACCGAGCAGCCGGTAGTTATTTTGGATCGGCAGGTGAAGAAACTTCGGTCAAGAGTCTTGCCGTCTGTGAAGGTTCTTTGGCATAACCCTACTAGTGAGGAGATCACTTGGGAGGCCGAGAGTGAGATGCGGTAGAAATTCCCTCATCTCTTTGAAGGTACACTTAGTAGTTAATTTTAATTCAGGGACCGAATTTCTATAGGTGGGGGGAGATTGTAATGTTTTAGAAATCGTTATGGGAATTTTTCCGTTTTAGGGTTAAATTGTCGGTATTTTCCGTTTTAACCCGACTGTGTTCAAACGACCATATAGACTTGCCAGCACCTACTTTAGCTAAAATAAAGATAGTGCGCAAGCTTTGGGGGTATATGGGACGTTTTGGTTCAATTAGAATTTTCCCCATTTTTAATATTATTTTAATGCGGTATTTACATTTTGGGAAATCTCTTTTAAGTGAACTTTTCTTCAATTAAGTTTGAGTTAAACCAAAACCTTCTCACATTATCTAGATATTTGTTTGGAATTATATTTTAGTTTAAAAGAAAAGAAAAGAAATGAGGTGTATGCATGTGTGCATGTGTTGTGTGAATGTATTAAATTGCATTTATTGTTAGAAATTGCTAGAAAATTCCACACAAGACTCCATTCTTCTCCCTTGGCCGAGCTCCTCCCTCTCTCTTCTTCTCTTGATCAATTCTTTCTCCTTTTTATCAATTCTAGCACAATAAATCCTTAAAATTCCCAAATAAATCACAAAAATACTATAAGTCTTGGTTTTTGCTTCTTGATCACTTGGAGCTTGGAAAGCTTGGATCTTGGGAGCAAGGATTGTTCGGTATAATCCCTACACTGATAAATCAGAGTTTTTATGTTATGTAGTTCGTTGATTTTGGTTTAGAACACTTTAAATATCGTTTAGTGCAATATCGGGTTTTTAGTGTTTTTTGGAGCCTCTGTGAATTGCTGTGACCTAGGATTTTTACAGAAAAATCAAAAAAATTATAGTGATGTACTAGTGACCCTGGAGCACCACCTGAGACACGAGACCCACCCCACCGGCCTCGGCCGGCGACCCTAGGCAAAATTCCGGCGACGCCGGCGATGGAGGGAGGTGCTGGGGTTTGGCTTTTGTGGGTAGTTGTCTGCTGTTGGTTAGGGGTGTTTGGTACTGTTTACTTTTTTAGTAATTGCAGTATGCAAAATCTGGGATCGTTTACCTATAATCTAGTGTTTTAAGTCCGTGTGTTACGTGTTGCGACACGAATCGTGATCTCGTGTAGCAGCTGTACTTGGGTAGGTTTTGTGGTATCGTTACGCACGTTAGCCACTAGACGTACACCCGCGAGTTAGTTTAGTGTTGGCGCGTTACTTAATACGTAGTTTTACGTTATATTGGTCGATTTCTGAGATATTTGCACTATTTATCTAGTTTGTGGAAATATAGCGTCACAAGCATGGACTTCGGACGCTGCGAACAAAGGGAAGCAGGTGGTTGGATTTTCATAGCTGGAGACCATTAGAGAGTAGATTTAACATCTACGGGGAAATCGCCCGTATGGCGCTAAGCATCAGGGCTAGATATGATATGATATTAGCCGTATGTTTATGTGCTCATATATAAATATTGCATGATTTTCATTGCATATAGTTACTCGTTGTGCTTGATACTGTATCTATTGTACACTGCACTATAATTGACAGTCCATGTTGCACGAGCACCAATGATATGCTACACACACACTGTCGGTAATTGCTATGATACGCACAACACAAATACTCATTGATATACCTTGCCAGTGGTAAGCGACATAGAGGCAGTTGTTCTTGTGCGATAGCGCATATGACATATAGCATACCTGTATACCTACATGCCTATACATATGCCATACCATATTTACATGCTCGCACATATACTTTTCTATTGTTACATGATTGGTTTGTTATAACATATATATCGGTGGAATGGGACGCTGTATATATATGTATTTTTGGATTTGGATTTTGGGAACCGCGAAATATATTTAATGACTTGATGCAGTTAAATAGAGGACCTTTCCCGTGATATGCTCATATTGATGTTTTATGTTGCATATGTTGTTTTATGTGGATTTACGCATTTGAGATATGTTTTCATGCGATATGGGAATTTCAGGTGTCGATGTTAGGCACTTATATTATGAGAGATATATGGATTTTAAAAGACCGATACGTGGAATCACAAGTGTCGAGGTGGGATACTTGGGTTTCGAGAAACGTATGGATATCAGAAAGACCGATACGTGGAACACAAGTGTCAAAGTGGGATACCTGGGTTTCGAGGAACGTATGGATACGAGTATTTACGTGTCGATGTTAGACACTGGTTTTCATGATGTCTTTGAATGTCGATGTTTGACACTCAGGTTCCATAGGACTTACAGAATTTGAGGGCCGATTTGAGTATTTTGGGATTTGGGTGTTGCTGAGTTACACCGTGTTTTTCCATGCTTATGATTTGTGCATGAGATTATCTATTATCCCGCACTCAGTACTCAGTTGATATGCACTTATTCATGTAGATGTAGTACCTGGTGGTGTACCCTGATCATGATAGTCGCATATTTATATTGTCATACTCTTGCTACCAGCTTACATGCTATTGATCATTGCTGTTCGTACATACTTGCGATTTCAGTATGATGTTATTTACTATTCACGAGTTGGCAACTCACCCCCGTTGTGCCACAGTGTTTTGCATGATTTACCCTCTGAGTAGTCACGGCAGGGCGTATTATCATTTCTACTTTTGCGGATACCGCTACGTTAGGCAATGAGGCCTTTGCTTTTAGGTAGGTCTGCGGTTATCTGCTTGTACATTGTGTATGCTTTTGTTGGATCTAGTATTCTCCATCTACCACTATTTGTATATGACTTAGAGACAAGTTGAGAGGATTCCGTGTTGTATATTTTGGTGACTTTGGGTGTCGTGCTCGTGGGAGCTGGTTATGTTGAAAAGTTTTACCTCTTTATGCAGTTTTCTTTTATATTTTTCGCTTCGGCGTCGTATTTATGTCTTGTTGTGGTTTTCTTCGTCGTTGGGCGTGATTTGCTCCCGTTTGGGATACTTTATATATTATCTGTGTTGTACCCGTTTTCGGGGCTAGTTTTTACAAAGGAGGTGCTGCCGAAATTTTTAAGAAAGAAAACTAGAGTTAGAGATTTTACTTGTGATTTTTTTTCGAATGTTAAATCTATGTTTTTCTCCGTTGATCTAGATTTGGGTGGTTTAGATTTCTCGGTTTTGGCTTACTTGAGTTGCGTACGCCTGTAGACGTTACGTAGTTTAAGTGCCGGTTACGGGCAAAATTTTCGGGTCGTGACAACATATAACTATATTCAGATCGTAACCACCATTGAAATTGCATAGTGAGCAACAGTACAATTTTATTGTTGCATCAGTATTACATAGAGGCTATATAGATGATATTTAAATTCAATCGGTTAACGAAAACTGGCGTTTCGATCATTCGCCGGATACTACCCTAAGTGTTTGATGTGAACTATAAGAGATAACTAAATTAAATATGGCAGAAATCATGATATTTAGACCCTGATGTTATTAACAAACACTCTGTAGAAATTCGGTGGCAAATTGAAGTCGTTTTCACGCATAAAGTGGTGCCTTAAGGTCTATACCGAAACTTACGTTTTACCGAACACCTGACACTGTTAAATTCATAATTAATTCCAGAAAAATCCAATCGCAGAGATCTTGGGTTCTTTGCTAAGGGTACTGCATAACCTTTAACACGACATGTAGGTTTACCTTTAGATGTAGCCTATGAACATCGAAAAAAAGAACTTGCCTAACCTTGGACCGCAGTCCAGTGCAGGAACTTACCCCTTGGTTTGCATTTGTACCCCTGAAACCTTAATGTTTAATTGTGATAGTGTGTGGGGACAATTACCCCTGTGTATACAATTGTTTTAGCCTTCCAATGGTAGTGGTTTCATTCATTTTTATCAACATTTTCTAATTTAATCATATTTTAAACCATCAGTATGTATTGCTGTCCCGAGCAGGGACAGAACGCATGTCCCGATATTAAATATAGCATAACTCCCAGTACACAGTGGATATTATCGATCCGTATGATGCGTTGGAAACCTAACTGTTGAAGCTAAATATTATCCAACTGTAGCATCGCCTAATTATGCCCCCAACTAGGAGTAAAGTATGTTACGAAATGGACTTCCAGTTCAGAAACTGAATTTCCAGCAGTGAACATTTAAAAAGAAATGCCCATAACTAGCGAACCTGAAACCCAATTGATGCGAAACCAATTTTTTTGGATAGATAATTAAACATACTGCTTACCCCTTTTACATTGTTTTTCTAAATTCTGCGCGTGTGATTTATAGTTAATTTTGTAAGTGGTAGGACACTGGCTGCTATATTTTTATTCGTATCGTAATTAATTGCATTCTCATCATATCATATAACGGTCATACCCCTATTCGATTAGCGATCATTTACATTGAAACCTAGCGTCTGATTTGCTTTGTCAATATATTAATGTTAGTGATTGGGTTGTGGCATATACGACAGTGATATTGATAAGTGGAAAAGTGATTGAAAGTGACAGCGATACGTATTTGTCCACAATCTATCTAATATATGAATGCATACTATAACCTGTGGAATGGGGAAATCAAGATGGAATTGAACTCGTATTTAGCGAGATACAATGATTTAGAGGATGATCATTCGCTTTTAGTGATACACACACACACACACACGCACATACATACATACATACATACATACATACATATTTTAGGTCGTGGGCCTAGCGACTCGGCTGACAGGGTTATGTTCCGGACATAGTGGACCATTGTCTCGGGCATGCACGAGACCCTTGGTAAACACGGGCATCTTTTCCATCAATTGATTTCATTGACTTAGTGACCGATAATGAGTGACATACGCATTGCCAATTTACTGACATGATACCCATATTACACTATTCATAATCAGTTGATGTTTTTTATACTCATATTCTGCATTTTGATGTACTTCTCATGTTCAATAATATTGCATACCCATTATATATATATTTATTGCTATATGTGTCGCCCTGACGACCTGAGTGTGCATGCTCAGAGTGAGAAATGGACTTAGCTCGAATCAGGATCGGTCGTACCTCGAGAATATCGTGGACATCTAGATCAGCCACGTCAGCGTTGTCTTTTCCTTGATTTCCATCTGGTTAGTTTTGTATCTATTTTGGTAGTATTTAGGGACTGCATTTCTCATTACATATGCATTGATTACTGACTACTACGTAATGCTAGAAGCCGAAGTGTAACTACAGTAGGATATTTCCTTGACCGTGGGAGCATGGCTGGCCTTATCACCTCTCGTATTCCGTATTTTGGGAAGTGGGGCGTGACAGGTTCGGGTTCGGCTTTCATTAATTCGGGTGGGTTAAATACGTTTTGGGTAATAGCGGGTTTCACATATTAAATTTGACGTATAGTTTATATGATATAAAACAATGATTCATAAACTTCGAACTTTCTCCGACCTCTTAATTTCAAACCATAGTTTTCTGCCATCTCTTGAGCTTAGAAATTGAAATATTAGTTTCGATCCTATCACCAAGAAATAAAAGAAGTTTGATATTTAATTTAAAAAGATGAAAAGTCGAGAAGACTCAATTAAGCTTTACATTTCAAAGTAAAAAAAGGGCTTGGATAACCTATATTTGTATGGATGTGGCCATATAATTGAATTTATCAATGATTCGAATGTTTATTAAGCGGAAGGTTCGGATCGGTTGCGTGTCAATACTGGTTGCGGGTGGGTGTGGATTCAGGTTCAAGTGGGCTATAAAAACTTTAAAACCCATCCAAAATCATGGGTTGGTTCGGGTTTTGAACCCGTCACTTTCGGACGGGTTTAGAACGGTTATTTTACCCGTCAAAAGCAGGTTGGTTCGAATGGGTTACGGGTCCAAACCGAGCTGCTGAACAGCCCTAATGGTACATATAGAAGGGAAAAAAGGAAAAAAGGGTGTGGGTGAGAAGGGGGGGGGGTTTGGGTGGGGGAGGGAAAGGAAAAAGGCAAGCAACCCCTTAATAAATTTGCAAGCTTTAATGTGAAGAAAGGTGTGGCCTACATGTGGTTGAAGTGCAAGGAAGAGAGATCTCACATGTTGTGAGCCTGGGAAAAGTTGAAGAGGAGGAGGAATGCATGTGTATTGATGAAGCTTTACTGCATTAAGAAGTTTGTAGCAAAAATTAAATTATTCATAAAGCTAAATTAACTTTAAGCAAAATATACGAAATGCGTGTGTTCAATGTCAGTGTTGTGTTCAACATACACTGCATTTTATGTTGCAACATGTCAAACATTATGAAATGTAGAGCAAAACATTGTGATATGTTGTTTTCAGACAAACAAAAGCCATTGCTATTGAAAGGCTCGGTTAAATTGCAAGAAGCCGCTTTTTGGCTCGGAAAAATTACAGTTCCCCAACTTTTAGCACCATTTCTTTATGCGTGACTTGATTTTTTCACGTGCGATGCAAGTGGATATGTAATAGATATTGTATGGTTAAAATCAATCACTGATTTAGATATTGTGTATGATTTGATCCTTTTGATATATAAATCATATGATTCTAGAATGAAGTTCTAGAGATGGCTCACGAAATAAAAAGGAATGACTTATTAGTCTTTGTAGAGGGAAATTAGGGCATTTGAAATTCGACTTTAAATAAGTCGGTTAAAATATTTAAATGAGATGATGATGTTGATAGATGATATGATCTACATGTTTAGAGTTTGCATTGCTAGAGTATAAATAAGCTTCGCTTTTCATTTTAAGAATACCTTTAGTTTATCCTTTTTAATCAATTTCTATCAAAGAAACGATGTTTTGGATTTAAATGGTGATTTTCCACAAATCTAACAAAAACAAGAAGTGTTTACTACCAGTTGGCCTCCTACAAAACTGACTGTGCTTGCCTTTTATTTTATTTTTAAAAAAATACCATAGAGTATGCAATATTTTTTTTAAAGAAAGTTGAGTCATAGCCTTTCTAGGTATATGATAATAAAATAAAGTCTCATTACATTAAAGGCCAGAGAAGTTGGATAGATCCAAAAATAAAAAATAAATGAATAAAAAAAAAAGCAAAAATACAAATGAATTAATTAGAATCTTTTGTTTTGTAATATTATTTTTGATAAAGGATCACTTCAATTAGAATTTTCAACAGTTCTTTTTTATATATGGAAACTTGAGCATGGACTCATCTCAACAATATATAATAGTAGTACGAAGTTTAATTACATCAGAAATATATATCTTAATCTAGATTAAAAAAAAAAGCAAAAGATAAAGTCAACAAACCGATCTGGTAGATTGGGATTTATTGTAAGCCTAACTTTCAAAAACTCATCAAGCCATACACCGTACGTAATTAACAAAAGCTACATCACATTTAATACGGTGAACATTTTATACACCATGAAATTTTCCTTTCACTGGCATTGATAATGGATAAGGATGTGGCAGATTAAAACTGTCAACATTAGGAAATAACATAAACAAATCTAGGCAGTAATGTGCACGAAACCGTCAGAAAACTATATTATATATTGTTAATGCCAACTTGATCATGCAACTATAATATTCGTACCATATATTGCTCTTCAACTTCAATTAGGATTAAGAATTTAAGGTGAAGTACTGATGATGCTCGATATCGTCGATTTCTCAAATCGTTACACGTCGCAGATGCATGTCCTGAAGCTAATAAGAAAGGACCAGGAACGGTACGTCGGTGGAATATCCCGGGTCTGCGGCCCATGGACGTGGCCGACCTTCTGTGACCGTCCACACCACTCCTATGCCCGTCTTATAGACAACCGTTGGCTCGCCTCCGAGCCCCCTGCACAATTGGCCTTCTCGGCCCTTTCAGCACGTCTCCGGGCTGCCGCAGAACTAAGATGCCTCGGCCTCCCGCTTGTTCCCGAGCCACCCGCCAAGCTCATCTTCCTCGGTCCCACCGACCGACCAGTAGCACCAGTCGCAGGCACCTCCGCCACGCCTCCGTGAATCTCGTCATGCGCGAGATATCCGCCGGCCACGTCCCGCGTTCCACGCCACCACGATCCCCCATTAACGAGTCTGTCTCATCATTAATGCGGGATCTCGCCTATCACGCGGGCGTGCTGCCGGGGGCGTAACGGCCGACGTGATTCTCACGCCCGCCTGCCATTCGCTGCTGGGTATATAAACACCTCTTTCAGGCGACTCAAGTAAGTGATTTTTTCTTCATTAGGCCGTTTCTCTGCTCAAATATCCGGTCTAAATTGATCGTCGGAGGGTCCTCGGTGGCGCAACCACTCTGGGACTTCCTTGTAGGTAGCTCGGCCACAACAACCTCAAACCCATTGAGATCCATACGCTTCAAGAGGCAATCTCCAACTCAATCTCAGCCGTCCATCGTCCCTTGCAACAGATCTACGGAAGGTAACATCTTGACGAGATCCGACATCCATCAGCTGGCACCGTCTGTGAGAACATCTTGATTCCACCGAACAAAGTTCACCTTCCGATCTCAACTCAATGGCGAGCGATCACCGCGACAATCCAAACGCTAGCCGCCGTCTCTGTAAGTCCACGTTACCTCTCCCGGTACTTACGGGCTTGCGGAAACGATGAAAAACGATTTTTCTAGAGGTGGTAACATGGACTCAAAATACGGATCTTTGTTAAACAACTATCTAACAATCCTAACAAGAGTTTTACCTACTCGGTTAGGTGGTTATACCTTAACTTGAACTCCTTCGTCTTCAACTCCTTGCGGTGGTCAGATCGGCCTCACCTCGTCGTCTCCTTGCGCCGAAGATGGATCCACCTGAAAGCTTCTACCTTTGGCTTCTCTTCAAACTAGAAGGAAGTAGAACACTTGGTTTGCCAAACCTTATGAACTAGGATGAGTAGAGGAGTGTGTTGGGATTTATCTCTATGGTTCTTGCTTCTCAACACATGAGACAAGTGAACCATAGACTAGAGAGAGAGCAAGAGGAAGAGGGAGAGCTCAAGCAAGAGAGAGAAAGCAAATGAGAGAATGAGCAACTCTTTTGCCATCCAAGCTCTCATAATCCAAAATCAGGATAACTCATAATAGTAATGATAACTCATAATAGTAATTGAGTATTATGTGATGGTTCAAGTCAAAATGGCCATATCATTTCATGCACCCATTTTGCAAAAAGAAATAAACAAGCAAAAGTCTTTGCCATGAAATGATAGCCATTGTAATGATGGTGGTCAACTAGTCCAACCTAGTCAACCGGTCAACAAAGTCAACAAGTCAACAAAGTCAACCCTTCATCTCAACCATGTCACTATAATACTTAATTAATATTATTGTTAATCATATTTCATATTCTCATTAGGGTTTTAGCAAAAGTCAATGGTCAACAGTAAACAGTCAACAACCCCAATGAGAATCCTCTGCCTCTGTCTCTCTGTCAACTGTGCATACACACCCGCATCCGCGTTCCGAGGAACACGAATACATAGGAGATAAAACCAATCCCAAAACGTATACTAGGATCTGGCTTAAACCAAAGCCCGCTAGTGTTAACTGTCCGGACACTAAACGTGCACAAGTGCACGGATGTGACCGAACCCTGTCGTAAAACCATGCGACCTGTCGCAAAACCATGCGACCCCTACTCTTTTGCCTAAAGGCGAATAGCTTTCTGTGTGGGACTCTAAAGACTCGACACTACGCTGGCAGTGGGTTTAACCACAGACCGCAAGCGGAACTAGCTTTGCGTAACGGTCCCCAGGTAGATACCGATAAGAAGACGGACGAGGTGAAACCCATCTGAACTCCTACTGAGTATGGATGTGACAATATCCGTACAGTCCGGTCCGTTCGTCTGATAACATCGCATGGCGGGCCTAGGAGGCGGTAAACGTCAGTCACCTAATAGCGGTACAAGTCGTGTCGGAGTGTAGCCCAGAACACCCTGAGATAAAACTGGAAACCTACCAGTATATCTCGCTTACCCTAGCCAGGGAAGACTTGTGTAATGGCTCTCCTAGACACAGCGCGGTGTCAACCCCCAATACCGGGAGAGACGAATCCTGTCTAACCGTCACTGCCTCCAAGTGCTTCGGGACTGCACCCAACTACTACCTGTTTGCACGACTCCTTTGAGCCGTGGTAGGGTAATAATCTAAATACAGTGGGAACACACTCGAGGCGAAGTGACAGTGTCAAGTCAACGGACTAAGCTGTACTCATGTCACCTGGGAACTGATAACTGACGATAGGTATAGTACCAACCAACAGTTCCCTACGAGTCCTGTCCAGTGTACTCGTAACCTAACGAGCACCCGCATACTATCTCAAGTACGACGTACTGACGGCTGTGGGACAGACCGTCTCCCACACTGGGATGAGAAGCGCATACGCTAGTCTAATCCGGAGTATCGATGCCCTGTATCGATAGTCCTACGACTAGGGACCTGCATAAGGATGTGCTTGTGGATTACCCAGCCCCCACTAGTGTGACTGCCATCACAACGCTGGTAATCAAGCAAAAATTCTAAGGGCTCCACTAATGTGTATAGGTGATATACTAAAATAAACACATGTACACATTAAAGCAGAAACAAACCAAGTAGCATACTACTATATTGAGCAAGATTGTCTATACAAGGTGAATATCCCAAGTTTCTATTATGTAAATAGTAACCCTTCAAAAATCGTTTAGGCAGTTTTTCGGTAATCGGCTAATTTTTCGGCTTTTTCCGTAAAAGGTCAAAATAGGTATTTTTCATTGTAGACCTAATTATACAAAATTTAGATAAGATATTACTATAATTTTTTCACTAAAATGTCACTTATAATTATCTAGTTAAATAAAAAAAAATTCGTAATTAATTATTTTTTTTATTATTTTAAGCCTTTTTAAATACATTAAATTAGTGATAAATACAAATTTAATTAGGTAAATTTCATAATTAGGAGTCTTTATAAGCTAAAATATGGTGTTAATAAAATTATATCATGACTTGCAAACTTTTGGTTTTAGGGCGGGAAATTTAATGGAAAAATGGTGTAAAATGAGGGTTTTTTTGTAAATTGTTGATATGAAAGCATTAAATGAGAACATGGGGTGTTTATTGACCTAGAAACTTCTCCAAATTTCCCCACAACCTCCTCCTCTTCCTGCTGGTCGAATTTCAGCAGCTCCTCCATCATTTCTCACTTCATTTCTTTGCTAAAATTCAATGAAAATTCACAAATTTCTATCTCCATTCAAAGCTAAACCCTAATCCACTCTCTCTTCAACCCAAATTAGTTCAAAAACTTGATGAAAGGAGGCTTCTTGGTGACTTGATCAAGCTAGGGTTCAAGCTTGTGAGGTGAAGATTCTAATCTTTTTGTTAACTTGTAGTTTAAATATGGTAGAATTGAAATTTGAAGTATTAGTTTAGTAGTAAATGTTTGTTTAGGAAAATCAAGAGAAGGATTTGATTTTAAATTTGGGTTTGTAGCATGGTGGTTGGATTTAAGTTAGGGTTTGGTTATCTAATTGATTGGAGTGGTTAATAGTGTAGTGTTATGCTCGCTAAATCGATAAAATGTTGATGTTTGTATCGAATCGGTAAGCAAATTGCTTACTAGATTTTTACAAAAATTAGAATGCGATCAAATTGTGTTATGTTAGCGATATAATTAGCTTCGTATAGGACTATTAGAGTGTGCGAACACGGGTTTTCGTCTAGTCGGGTTGTAGTTTTGTCGATTTCACCGAAATGACGATTCTAGTTAAAGGTTAGCGATTTTCGTGCGTTTTCCCGCGCACCGAGTGCGTGTTATGTTTAATTCGAGAGCGTCGATACTTGTATATTTTGACTTGCATCGTTTTAAGTTTTGTAATATTATGCTTGGTGTTGTGCAAATATAGGATCGGTCGGGGAAACATCGGACACGGCACGTAAAGGCAAGGCGGTGGTCGGATCGGATTAGCGGGGATTTCAGGTGAGTAGATGTATTCATCTATGGGGGAATCGTCTGAATGGCGCGAGGCGCCCCCCTAGTTAGGATTACCCTACTTTTTGCAAGATTTATATTGTTAGCTAGCTTATCCATTCATGTACACTGCATACCCTTATAGCGAACAGTATATTAGATTGCATGGACATTCATCTATACTTATGCGATATCACTTCGTAGGACATGAATACCATTACCATTGGCATCTGTTGCACGCGCACTATTCATGTGACACACACGCCTTTGGTAATTGCCATGCCACGTGCACTATAGAACCTGTTTAACTTAATAACGCCATTTGCATTCATACATGATATATGGAATTGCATAACATGCATATACCTCGCATTACCATCATATCTACATAGATTTCTAGCCAAAACTCACATCATATACATTGATATCATAGACATTATCATATATAACATGTGAACATTATGATTTTCTTGAGGATTTCAGTATTGCTGCGATTTCTGGATTTTTGGGGGAAAACCGCATGAATTTAACAAAAGCTTATATTTATCATTTTTAAAACAAAGTTACGGTTTTCTCGTGATGTATGTGTCGTCCACCATGAGTTTTCATGTTTTCTGTTGGATTTCGAGACCCGATTTGAGGAGTGGATGAACCGTCTCGGGTACATGGTGGGCCCGGTATGGTACCCCGGGGCAAGAAGATCGAGTTGTAGACGATGAGCCTGACAGGGGAAGACTACCTACCGGTGATATCTGGCACGGCGGATATCCGGAGGATACCGACCGTTGTCGTGAGATTTATGATATGGGCCGATCCGGACTGACGGAGCCCGATATTGAGACAGATATGATTCCTATTTGGTGTCGATGCTTGACACGGGTTTTCAGATGATTTCTTGATGGTACTTAGCTATTATACATATATTCATTTTCTAAAGTTAAGAACGCAATACCCTTAGCATTTAAAACACTTAAAGAGTTAGAAATGACATTGCATACCTGTGCATGCATACTAGAGCTATTATATCACATATGGACTTGCATGTTGTGGTGCATTGCGTGCATTCTTACGATTGCCTTATTAGATGTTATATTTACTCACGAGCTGGCAACTCACCCCCGTTGTTCCACAGTGTCTTGCAGGTCGGACTCATCAGTCTTGTAGCGGCGGCTATCTTATCATCAGCCCCTTTTGCTCAGACTCGCGATATCGCCCGTAGGTGGGTTGCGAGCACACTTTATTTCTTTTTGCTTTATCATTGTATCTAATATTCTCCATCTACCACTTTATATTGTATATGTGACCTAGTGGTGAGACTGAGAGATTTGTATATTTATGGTTTCTTTTGGGTCGAGCTCACTTGAGCCGGCGTTGTGTTTTCTGATATTTTGCGTTTCGTTTATGCTCTTTTCTTGATATTGCTATTATATTACATGTGGTTGTGATCTGCCTTGGGCGAAGAGCTAGCTCCCGCTTGGGGATGCCATTTTTTTGATTACAGGTTTATTATCTTGTTGTACCCATTTTGGGGGAATAGAAAATACAGGGGAGACTCTACCGAAATTTTCGGAAATTTTTGATGTTTTAAAAAGGGATTCTATGCAACTTAAATGATTTTTAAAAACCATTTTCATTAAAGGTTTTCCTTCACTCTCTTTTGATTTTGATTTAGATTCTTCTGGGCTTTGGCTGACTTAGGTTACGGTACGCCTTTAGACATCTCGTAATCTAAGTGCCAGTCGCGTTCCGTACTTTCGGGTCGTGACAAAGTTGGTATCAGAGCGTAGGTTTTACCTTTCTGAGTGTAGGACGACCTTGGTAGATGGAGTAGGTGACTTAAGCAGAGTGGCGTAGCGTGGGTATGATCCGCGGCATACTTACGATACGGTACTCCGCCTAAGTGACCTTAGGACATAATTTCTTGTATTTCCTTTCTTGATTCCTTGCATTCCTTGATTCAATTGCGATGTTCTTATCAGTCCTGTTTCTTATTCCAGCTTCGATGCCGCCAAAGACTACGAGAGCTCAGCGGGCTGCCGCTAGGGATGAGATTCGGGCGGGCCCGTCTGAGGCGAGGATCGAGCGGGATGATACGCCTACCCCTCTGGGTCATACTGATCCGCCTTATCTAGATCGTATTGCCAGATTAGAGGCCGGCATGCAAGAGTTGCGGCAGATGATGGGATTTTTAGTTGAGTCCAGCCGGGCACAGAGATCCGAGGACGTTCCTTCCACCGCACAGACCACGATCGTACCTGCTGCACAGATGGTCACTCCTGCTGCTACTACGGAGACTATCCCTGTTTCACTACAGGAGTTCATGAGATTGAGACCTCCAGCTTTTACCGGTACAGATGCGACAGAGGACCCACAGGCATTTCTTGATAGGATGGCTCGGATTTGCCGTTCATTGAGGTGTTCTGATGATAGATTGGTGGAGTTTGCGAGTTTTCGTCTGGAGGGTCTTGCCCAGACATGGTACGACTCAGTAGAGAGAGGCCGAGTTGCAGGTCTACCTTCTATCACCTGGGATGAGTTTACAGCTGCATTTCTTGCCCGTTTTCTTCCGGAGAGTGTCCGAGATGCTCGAGCCCATAGTTTTGAGTCTTTGTGCAAGACTCCTGGGATGACAGTGTCGGAGTATGATATACAGTTTACCCAGTTGTCTCGATATGCTCCGTACCTAGTCGACACAGAAGAGAAGAGAATAAAGAGGTTCGTGCGAGGGCTTGATACACAGCTATTCCTTGCCATCGGCACCCAGCACTTTGATACATACGCAGCCGCGATGGATGCAGCCTTACTTTTGGAGGAGCGTATTTCTGAGACTCCGGTCGTTTCTGGGCCGAAGAGGATCCGTACTGATACGCCAGCTCAGCGGCAGATGGGCAGACACCGCGATAGATTATTTCCGGGAGATGGTGGAGGCAGAGGATTGAGACGAGGTCAGTTATTTGGTTCATATCCACAGACCCAGCAGTCGTCTCCAGGATGTTTTCGGTGTGGGAGTCAGTACCACTGTGTCAGAGACTGTACCATGGGACGCCAGGGTGCGGCGACAGTCCAGAATGTGACTTTACCACCCTCACCACCTTCTCAGAGAGCTTTACTTCCTACTCCTGATGATGCTTCACGCCAGCCAGATGCTTCTAGAGGCCGTGGGCATGGCGGTCCGGTTCAGAGAGGACGAGGCGACAGAGGCAGAGGCTGAGGCTGAGGTAGAGGCAGAGCACAGCCAGCTATTAGTGGTGGACAGGCCCGAGTGTTCGCGTTGACTCCTCAGGAAGCACAGGCATCCAATGCCGTCATGACAGGTACTCTGCCAGTATGTTCTTTTGATGCAAGGGTATTATTTGATCCAGGCTCCACACATTCCTATGTATCCACGTATTTTGCACCGAGGTTGGGCCGAGAGTCTTCTCCGTTAGATCAGCCGCTTGTCGTTATTACACCGGTAGGCGAGTCTTTTGTTGCCCGTTTTGTGTACCGATCGTGTTCCGTTCGTATTGGGGAGAGAGATTCTTCAGTAGATTTGATTCTCCTCGATATGCTAGACTTTGACGTTCTTCTTGGTATGGACTGGCTAGCCACCTGTTATGCATCCGTGGACTGCCGTGAAAAGGCAGTCAGATTCAGTTTTCCTGGTGAGCCGGTTCTTGTTATTCAGAGAGATCGTAGCGCTACCTTTCCCAGCTTGATTTCTTCTCTTCGCGCTGGTCAGCTCTTAAGGAAAGGGTGTCAGGGATTCTTAGCCTATATTTGTGATACTAGCTCCACAGAGGTTCCGTTGGACCAGGTCCCTGTTGTGAGAGAGTTTCCTGATGTATTCCCTGACGAGCTGCCTGGTCTGCCACCAGAGCGCGAGATTGAGTTCTGTATTGACTTGATCCCTGGCACGTGGCCTATCTCTATACCGCCTTATCGGATGGCCCCGGCTGAGCTGAGAGAGCTAAAGGATCAGTTACAGGACTTGCTGGGCAAAGGGCTTATCCGACCGAGTGTGTCACCTTGGGGTGCTCCCGTCTTGTTTGTTAAGAAGAAGGACGGAAGTATGCGTTTATGCATTGATTATCGTCAGCTGAACCGGGTTACTGTGCGGAACAGGTATCCCCTACCCCGCATTGATGACTTATTTGATCAGCTCCAGGGTGCAGGGTTTTTCTCGAAGGTTGATTTACGGTCAGATTATCACCAGTTGCGGGTTCGGAAGGAGGATATTCCGAAAACCGCTTTCCGTACTCGTTATGGTCATTATGAGTTCTTAGTGATGTCGTTCGGGCTCACCAATGCCCCGACAGCATTTATGGATTTGATGAACCGTGTATTCAGGCTGTATCTCGATCGGTTCATTATTGTGTTCATTGATGACATCTTGGTTTATTCTCGGAGCCGGGAGGAGCATGAGCAGCACTTACGTATCACATTGCAGACTTTGAGGGAGCATCAGCTGTTCGCCAAATTCTCCAAGTGCGCATTCTGGTTGGACATTGTCGACTTCTTGGGTCATGTGGTGACGAGAGATGGTATTTGTGTGGACCCGAGGAAGATCGAGGCAGTTCAGCGTTGGCCTAGACCAGTATCAGTTATAGAGGTTCGCAGTTTTCTAGGTCTGGCCGGCTATTATCGATGTTTCGTCCAGGATTTCTCCCGCATTGCTGCACCATTGACCGGGTTGACCCGGAAGGGGGTTCCTTTTGATTGGACCCAGGCATGTGAGGATAGTTTCCAGCAGTTGAAGACTCGTCTGACTACTGCACCAGTGTTAGCTTTGCCTTCAGGATCAGGCGGGTTCGTGGTATATTGTGATGCTTCTAGAGTGGGGCTGGGATGTGTATTGATGCAGCACGACAGAGTTATTGCGTATGCTTCTCGGCAGCTGAGGAAACACGAACAGAACTACCCCACCCATGATTTAGAGATGGCTGCAGTGGTATTTGCACTTAAGATCTGGAGACATTACCTATACGGTGAGTCGTGCCAGATATTCACTGACCACAAGAGTTTGAAGTATATCTTCCAGCAGCGAGACCTGAACCTGAGACAGCGCCGTTGGATGGAGTTGGTGAAAGATTATGACTGCGAGATTTTATACCATCCGGGCAAGGCGAATGTGGTGGCAGATGCTTTGAGTAGAAGGCCCGGAGGTAGCTTATCTTGTTTGAGCGCAGTGCAGATGCAGTCGTCGGCGGATTGGCAGGTGTTATGTGACAGCAGAGTGCAATTCGAGTTTACTCCTACGGGGGGACAGCTGGCCCATTTCAGAGCACGCCCACAGTTACTTGACCGTATCCGCGAGGCACAGTCCGGCGATGCCAGTAAATTAGAGATTATTGAGCAGATTCGGCAGGGCAGAGTTTCTGAGTTCGTGATTGATGATCAGGGGATACTTCGATTTGGGACTCGACTGTGTGTGCCAGATTCAGAGGGACTGAGGCGTGATATTCTCGAGGAGGCACATAGATCAGTATACAGTGTTCACCCAGGTTCCACCAAGATGTACCGTGATTTGAGAGAGGTTTACTGGTGGGACGGGATGAAGAAGGATATTACAGACTTTGTGTCGAGATGCCTGACTTGTCAGCAAGTCAAGGCCGAGCACCAGAGGCCAGCCGGCGAATTACAACCTTTGCCCATCCCTGAGTGGAAGTGGGAGCAGGTCTCCATGGACTTCATTGTGGGTCTACCCAGGACCAGTCGAGGGTACGACTCTATATGGGTGATTGTTGATCGACTGACGAAAGCGGCTCACTTTCTGCCAGTGAAGACCACTTTTGGATTTTCTCAGTACGCCCAGGTTTATATTGATGAGATAGTGCGACTGCATGGCTTTACGACTTGAATCGTGTCCGACCGTGGTACCCAGTTTACCAGCCGATTGTGGCAGAAACTTCAGGAAGCATTGGGCACCCGATTGAGTTTTAGCGCAGCCTTTCATCCGCAGACTTACGGTCAGTCAGAGCGTACTATTCAGACTCTTGAGGACATTCTCAGAGCTTGTGTTTTAGATTTCGGTGGTAGCTGGGATCGTCATTTGCCTTTGATCGAGTTTTCCTACAATAATAGCTTCCAGGAGACGATTCAGATGGCACCTTTTGAGGCTTTATATGGGAGGAGATGTCGATCGCCTGTATGTTGGACAGAGCTCAGGGAGAGCTGTATTTTGGGGCCGCAGATTGTACAGGAGATGACCGAGAAGATACAGCTGATTCGGGACAGGATGAGAGCAGCACAGAGCAGGCAGAAATCATATGCTGACAGGCGCCGTCGCCGACTCGAGTTCGCTGTTGGCGATCATGTTTTCCTGAAGGTCTCTCCGATGAAAGGTCTGATGAGATTTGGGCGGAAAGGGAAACTGAGTCCTAGATATGTTGGTCCTTTCGAGATCCTAGAGCGTGTTGGTCCAGTCGCTTATCGGTTAGCTCTTCCGCCAAGCTTCCCCGATGTTCACCCCGTATTCCATGTCTCGATGCTCCGCAAGTACCATCATGATCCTTCCCAGGAGATTCAGCACCAGACGATCCAGCTGGAGCGTGATCTTTCTTTCACCGAGCAGCCGGTGGTCATTTTGGATCGGCAGGTGAAGAAATTGAGGTCGAAAGTTATACCGTCCGTCAAGGTCCTTTGGCGTGGCCCCGAACAGCGAGGAGGTCACCTGGGAGACCGAGGTCGAGATGAGGAAGAGATATCCCCATCTTTTTGAAGGTACGCGTAGTTAAATTCTAAATTCGGGGACCGAATTTCTTTAAGGGGGGAAGATTGTAACCCTTCGAAAATCGTTTAGGCAGTTTTTCGGTAATCGGCTAATTTTTCGGCTTTTTCCGTAAAAGGTCAAAATAGGTATTTTTCATTGTAGACCTAATTATACAAAATTTAGATAAGATATTACTATAATTTTGTCACTAAAATGTCACTTATAATTATCTAGTTAAATAAAAAAAATTTCGTAATTAATTATTTTTTTTATTATTTTAAGCCTTTTTAAATACATTAAATTAGTGATAAATACAAATTTAATTAGGTAAATTTCATAATTAGGAGTCTTTATAAGCTAAAATATGGTGTTAATAAAATTATATCATGACTTGCAAACTTTTGGTTTTAGGGTGGGAAATTTAATGGAAAAATGGTGTAAAATGAGGTTTTTTTTTGTAAATTGTTGATATGAAAGCATTAAATGAGAACATGGGGTGTTTATTGACCTAGAAACTTCTCCAAATTTCCCCACAACCTCCTCCTCTTCCTGCTGGTCGAATTTCAGCAGCTCCTCCTTCATTTCTCACTTCATTTCTTGCTTCATTTCTTTGCTAAAATTCAATGAAAATTCACAAATTTCCATCTCCATTCAAAGCTAAACCCTAATCCACTCTCTCTTCAACCCAAATTAGTTCAAAAACTTGATGAAAGGAGGCTTCTTGGTGACTTGATCAAGCTAGGGTTCAAGCTTGTGAGGTGAAGATTCTAATCTTTTTGTTAACTTGTAGTTTAAATATGCTAGAATTGAAACTTGAAGTATTAGTTTAGTAGTAAATGTTTGTTTAGGAAAATCAAGAGAAGGATTTGATTTTAAATTTGGGTTTGTAGCATGGTGGTTGGATTTAAGTTAGGGTTTGGTTATCTAATTGATTGGAGTGGTTAATAGTGTAGTGTTATGCTCGCTAAATCGATAAAATGTCGATGTTTGTATCGAATCGGTAAGCAAATTGCTTACTAGATTTTTACAAAAATTAGAATGCGATCAAATTGTGTTATGTTAGCGATATAATTAGCTTCGTATAGGACTATTAGAGTGTGCGAACGCGGGGTTTCGTCTAGTCGGGTTGTAGTTTTGTCGATTTCCCCGAAATGACGATTCTAGTTAAAGGTTAGCGATTTTCGTGCGTTTTCCCGCGCACCGAGTGCGTGTTATGTTTAATTCGAGAGCGTCGATACTTGTATATTGTGACTTGCATCGTTTTAGGTTTTGTAATCTTATGCTTGGTGTTGTGCAAATATAGGATCGGTCGGGGAAACATAGGACACGGCACGTAAAGGCAAGGCGGTGGTCGGATCGGATTAGCGGGGATTTCAGGTGAGTAGATGTATTCATCTATGGGGGAATCGTCTGAATGGCGTGAGGCGCCCCCCTAGTTAGGATTACCCTACTTTTTGCAAGATTTATATTGTTAGCTAGCTTATCCATTCATGTACACTGCATACCCTTATAGCGAACAGTATATTAGATTGCATGGACATTCATCTATACTTATGCGATATCACTTCGTAGGACATGAATACCATTACCATTGGCATCTGTTGCACGCGCACTATTCATGTGACACACACGCCTTTGGTAATTGCCATGCCACGTGCACTATAGAACCTGTTTAACTTAATAACGCCATTTGCATTCATACATGATATATGGAATTGCATAACATGCATATACCTCGCATTACCATCATATCTACATAGATTTCTAGCCAAAACTCACATCATATACATTGATATCATAGACATTATCATATATAACATGTGAACATTATGATTTTCTTGAGGATTTCAGTATTGCTGCGATTTCTGGATTTTTGGGGGAAAACCGCATGAATTTAACAAAAGCTTATATTTATCATTTTTAAAACAAAGTTGCGGTTTTCTCGTGATGTATGTGTCGTCCACCATGAGTTTTCATGTTTTCTGTTGGATTTCGAGACCCGATTCGAGGAGTGGATGAACCGTCTCGGGTACATGGTGGGCCCGGTATGGTACCCCGGGGCAAGAAGATCGAGTTGTAGACGATGAGCCTGACAGGGGAAGACTACCTACCGGTGATGTCTGGCGCGGCGGATATCCGGAGGATACCGACCATTGTCGTGAGATTTATGATATAGGTCGATCCGGACTGACGGAGCCCGATATTGAGACAGATATGATTCCTATTTGGTGTCGATGCTTGACACGGGTTTTCAGATGATTTCTTGATCGTACTTAGCTATTATACAGATATTCATTTTCTAAAGTTAAGAACGCAGTACCCTTAGCATTTAAAACACTTAAAGAGTTAGAAATGACATTGCATACCTGTGCATGCATACTAGAGCTATTATATCACATATGGACTTGCATGTTGTGGTGCATTGCGTGCATTCTTACGATTGCCTTATTAGATGTTATATTTACTCACGAGTTGGCAACTCACCCCCGTTGTGCCACAGTGTCTTGCAGGTCGGACTCATCAGTCTTGTACCGGCGGCTATCTTATCATCAGCCCCTTTTGCTCAGACTCGCGACATCGCCCGTAGGTGGGTTGCGAGCACACTTTATTTCTTTTTACTTTATCATTGTATCTAGTATTCTCCATCTACCACTTTATATTGTATATGTGACCTAGTGGTGAGACTGAGAGATTTGTATATTTGTGGTTTCTTTTGGGTTGAGCTCACTTGAGCCGGCGTTGTGTTTTCTGATATTTTGCGTTTCGTTTATGCTCTTTTCTTGATATTGCTATTATATTGCATGTGGTTGTGATCCGCCTTGGGCGAAGAGCTAGCTCCCGCTTGGGGATGCCATTTTTATGATTACAGGTTTATTATCTTATTGTACCCATTTTGGGGGAATAGAAAATATAGGGGAGACTCTGCCGAAATTTTCGGAAATTTTTGATGTTTTAAAAAGGGATTCTATGCAACTTAAATGATTTTTAAAAACCATTTTCATTAAAGGTTTCCTTCACTCTCTTTTGATTTTGGTTTAGATTCTTCTGGGTTTTGGCTGACTTAGGTTACGGTACGCCTTTAGACGTCTCGTAATCTAAGTGCCAGTCGCGTTCCGTACTTTCGGGTCGTGACAAATATTGTCACGACCCAAAATTGGCCCGTGACGGCCCTAATACTACGCAACGCCTAAAGACGCAATGTAGTAAAAGAAAGCCAAACCCAGAAATCTAAACCATGAAAATACGGAAAAGATAATATAAGTTTTGAAAATTTTGAAATCACAACCCAAATTCTTTAAAAAGTCGTACTTTCTTTCTTTAAATTTTTAGCAACACCCCTTTTTTGTAAAGACTAGTCAAGATGAATACTGTTGGAGATAGTGCCCTCAGAGTCAATTATTGGATCACAGGCACGTGATTGCAATGATTGAGGGAGGACCTATCCCAGTAGGACAGTCTTACTCGAGATGATAGTATGCTATCTGGTTTATCTTTATCATCGTGTACTGCTTTAGGTGACCTGACATGTCGCTATTACACGTTGATAGAGCCCCTAGGATTCTTGCTTGACTGCTAGCAGTATGATGGCGATCATATACGTGGGAGCTGGTAGTCTATAAGCACATCCTTAAATGGTCCCTAGTCGTAGGAGTTTCGAGACAGGGCATCGATACTCCATTAGTAGACTAGTGTATACAGTCGAGATCCCGACGAGGGGCGGTGGCCGGTCTCACAAGCCACTGGTGTCAGTTGGTTCACCTAAGATGTATACAGGTGCTCATTGGGTTATGAGTACACCGGACAGGACTCGCCGGGAACCTGCTAGTTGGTCTTATACCTGACGTCAGATAGCAGTTCCCTGGTGACATGTGTACAGGTTAGTTCATCGACCTGAGGATCGTCATTTGTCTCGTGTGAGTTCCCACTGTGCTTTGATTACTACCCTAACACGGCTCAAAGGAGTCGTGCAAACAGGTTTTAGTTGGGTACAGTCCCGAGCCACATGGAGGCAGTGAGCGGATCTGCAGGGGTTCGTCTCTCCCGGTATTGGGGGTGAGGTCGCGCTGTGTCTAGGAGAGCCATTACGCAAAGCCCTCGGCCGAGGCAGGAGATTTACTGGTAGGTATTCCAGTAGTATCTCAGGGCGTTCTGGGCTACACTCCGACACGACTTGTACCGCTTTTGGGTGTCTGACTTTCACCAACCCCCTAGGCCCGCCATGCGATACTCATAGACGAACGGACCGGACTGTACGGATATTGTCACTGACAGGCTCAGTTGGGTGTCGGGGTGAGCTTCCTCATCGACGTCCCTTTTGGTCAATAGCTGGTGGCCCGTCACGTATTGGCTAATACCTCTGACGTGCTAGTGGTTAAATCCACAGCCATAGTATTGACGAGTCTTTAGAGTCCACCACACTTTCAGTTACTCAAGCTTTCGGGCGAAACGCTGTAGAGGCCGTATGGAGATATGGCAGGGTCCGATCAGATACGTGCGGTGTTGCACGGATCAGGATCGGACAGTTTTATACTAGTGGCCGTATAGTTATATGGCAGAGTTCGATCAGATACGTGCGGTATTGCACGGATCAGGATCGAACGGATTTTACTAGCCGGCTTTGGTTTAAGCCGGTACTAGTTTAGTACAGTGTAGATTTTGTCTCATTGCATTTGTTTCCTGTCGGAATACAGATGCAGGTGTGTATGCACAGTATCGGGGTTTTCCTGTATTTTATTACGGGACCAGTTTTTCTGGAGTTGCCAGTTTGCATTCCGTTCCGACCGGTTTTCCTTTGTTCTTTCCCGGCCGGACTTTTCCGATGGAGGGGGTTATTTGCAGTTTTGCAAATAACACTTTGTGGAGGTTTTATTTGCATAATGATCTATTATGATAGCTTTCATTTCTTTGCACCATTACTTGCCTTTTTGTGATTTGAAATGAGTATGGGTTGAATAGTGTGTAAGCATGGTGTATGTTTGTTTGTGGTCACCTCTTTCATCTCCTACACTCACCTCCCTTTATGTTAAGGTTATGATATTCATTCCTCCACCATCTTCTTCTCACTTGATGAAAATGGAAAAAGATGAGAGAAAAAGAAGAAGAGAGCTTCATCTTGAGAGTTTCATTCTTGATCTCATTTTCTTGCTAGAAAAATGCAAGCACCATTTTTCTATTCTTTGATTCCTCCATCATGGCAACAACAAACCCCAAAGAGACATACCCTCTACACTACACATTCTACAGCATATCTTGAGCATGTCGAGTTGCCGGCTTCATGCGCGAGTTGCCTCGGTATTGAGGCGGGAGCCCGTAAAAGACGAAGGCGATGTGGTGCCCTTTCCGGCGAGGAGGCGGCGATATGGAGACTACACTTTCCGCGGGAGATCGGGGCGATGATGAGAAGACCGGAGGACTCGGATCTCTTGGTATACTTCTCTTCCAATCTCTTGTTAGCTAGCGTAGGTTAATGGTTAACGATCCGGGTTTTCTTTGTCCGCGGTAGCGCCGGTTTCCGAGTAAGGAAAAATTTTGATTCCGCAATTTGGCCTCGAGTAAGAAGGCCGGGGCGCTGCCGTGGCGCAACATGGTATCAGAGCCACGCCATTAACCTTACCTAGCTTCGTTTGATGTGTTTGCGTTTCCGATCGACCAAAATTTCCAAAAACCGTATTTTTCCCTTCACATCAGTTTCTGTTGAAATTTTTTGAAGTCTAAAAATTTTTCAGGTGGTCTGAGAAAGATGTGCAGGGAGTTCTAAGAACTCTGAGAAAAAACGAGACATTGATCCCTTACCTCGAGCGCGGAAGCGCGGCGCGAACCCCATTTCTGCCGCCCTTCCGCCGCAGGTTGGTGAGGTCAATGCTTCGTGTTTTTCCAGTGGGCTTCTGGGCTTAAATTAGGGGTTTTGGAATATTAAAATTGGGCCAATTATTTCTGTGACTGCTACAGTTTTGATTGGGGGCCCACTTGTTAATTTTTGGTCAATCGGAAAATTTTAAACACATTATTTCACAGTATTTACATTATATCTGCGACCGTGAATGTCACTTGATCGGTAAATCCCGTCTAACTGCTATAGCCCGGTTAGACGGATTTGCGAACGTGATTTTCACGTTGATGTTCTATGTTTATGCTGTGATGTTGCGGATCGGTCGTGGGGGATAGCCTGGATGCAATGCTAGTACTGCTTTGTTGTATTATGTACATTTGATATTGCGGGGCGAGCGTCCGACATGTGGACTGCCGTCACTGCCTGATTGTATTATTCTTTTGGGGCACGACCTGGTTGCGGTCGATGTACCCGGTGTATGTATATTTTACTTTCTGTACTAGGGTTACCCCGCGGAGGGGTGCACGGATAGCCGGGTTCTGGAGGGCAACGGGCCCGCATCTCAGGGCATTGAGACGGAGGGGGCTTCAGTCCAGGATTGGCTGGCTATTCGCCGCACTCGTAGGGGGTACAGGTTGACCCAGGAGGGGTGCCCAAGTTACCGGATTCCGTGAAGTGCTGGGTGGTCCATTCACGGTACTGAAGGGGGCTGCCTCGCTTCAGGTTTTGGCGGGTGACTTGCCGCGCCCGTAGGGGTCTAGGATTTCATTGCACAGGCTATCCACACGACCAGGGGAACGTCGGGTTTCAGCAGCGGCTCTGTGAAACCCGGGGCTTCCAGATATCTGTATTGTTCTGTGATGCTGTACATTTCTGTGATGTTGCATTTTATTCACGCCTTGAGCGAAATACTATATATTGGTATATATATTAGCAGATGTTGTATATGTTTTACATCCGCGCTAGTCCAGTCCCCGCTCTGCCGTTAGTTAGCTAACCTAACGGGTGATGACGGGACCCAGTGGCGAATGCGGATGGCATATACGTACGTCAGTATATTTTCATTCTTTGTGGTGTGATCAATTGATGGGACTGCATTGATTCGGATCAATGCAAGATAAACAAACCTATTCTGATGTTGTTGGAACACTTTTCAAAAAACTGTTATTGCAAGGACGTTCGCTTTTGTTTTGCATCGTGGTATTCATTTAGAATATCCTGCTCCTCAGTCGACGAGGCAAGGGCCAAGATCCCTTCACCGGGAGTGACCCCTTGGACAGAAGTTTGCGTCAGGGCATTAACTTCACTATAGCCGATTACTTTTGCTTTGCATCGTGGTATTCAGTTGGAATATCCTGCACCTCATTCTACGGGGAAAGAGCCGAGATCCCTTCACCGGGAGTGACCTCTTTAGTAAAGGTTTTCGTCACTATATTTTCTAAAAAGGTTATCCAGTTCCTTCAACGATATCAAGTTCATTACGTTAAAGGTTTTTCGCCAAAAACCAGTCGTAGCCCTCCGTCATTTCAGATTAGTATTACTTAGTATTCGTGCTGCGTTTGTCGTGCATTGCCGTGGCGTAGTGTTCGGTAGCTATGTAATGCTTTTCTGTCACATAGATAAGTGGATTGGTTAGGACAGTCGTGCGGTCTTGTTGGCATTGTCAAGGACTCGTACGGGTGGGTTTAATGCAATCAAGATAATGACGGGTAGAACTTGACTAGGACTCTTTGATTTGTTGGCATTGTCAAGGTCACTTGGGTCCTAGGGGTAAAAACAAACATCGGGAGTTTCAAAAGAACTGAAACTTGCCAAGCATGCGCATACCTTCTGGAGTGTGGTGACTTGAGTGGATTCCGTCAAGTTATCATGCGATGATAGTTGGATCCCGATTCCCACTGATGAGTTGGTTTACTCCTCGGGTGATCCCGACTAATTCTTCTTTCAGGTTTGGAGGAGAATTTGAGGTACAGTGGGAGTTTTCCAGATTAGACAAAGTGATAACCATTCTGATCTAGGTTAGAGTGCACGCTGAGTGTTTTCTTTTCTCTCTCTCTCTTTGGCAGCGACCATTGACCCGACCCTGGACTATGACTCAGTGACTAAGTTGACCGAACCTTCTTAACACAGGCTTTGGATTATCAGAGTTGCAGACCTCATTGCCACTCCTACTTTTACCCTTTTCTCCAGGACACCCCGTATTGCTACGAACGTCCACTTCCATTGGACAAAACCATCGTATGGTTATATACGAACTCGAAGGACTTCGAGGATGGTTTCTGGTTCTGGAGAAAGCGGATAGGATTATTCAGTTGTCTTTTCTTTTCACCTTCTCTCAAGTTGCGAGTACTCCTTGGTTTAGGAGTAGTACACCTATTACGCAAATTGGATAGTCTTCTTCCAAACCTTAGGCTGGTGCCGAACGGTGGGGAATGAAGAAAACCAATTAGCATAACGATGGTGTACAGAAGGTATTAAGTTCAGACAAAGAAAGGGATTAGTAGGAGGGCAAAGTAAATTGCGACTGATATTCACGACCAAACCAAGTATTTCTTCGCCAATCCTAAATCACCTTTGTATTTCTCCAGGACACTCCGTATCACTACGAAGATCCACAGTTTATTGGATATTCCATCGTATGGTTATATACGAACTCGAAAGGAACTTGTTCCAGTTCGGGGATGGATTCTGGTTCAGGAGAAATAGGAATAAAGTACATTCAGGTGTCTTTTATCTTCACCTTCTCTCGCATTGCGAGTGCTCCTAGGATTAGGACAGTACACCCTTTATGCTTTTTGGATAGTCTTCTTCCAAACCATAGGCTGGTGCCGAACGGTAGGGAAGGAAGAAAACCATTTGGCCTAAAGGGGTGTGCAGACGGTATTGACTAAGGACGTATGAAGGGATTTGGACAGGTGGCAAAGAATTATACGGTTATAGTTGTGAATCTGAATGATGGTAGAGGCATTACTAGGAATACCAGGATACCCCATCGAAACATTACAATGTTTCGGTTTCACTGTGTACTGTTAAAAGAAAAACTGATTTCCCGATTAGACACTTACTCCAGGGTATGTATTTACCAGGTATGATTCTCACATCTGTATGGTTTTACAGATGAGGAGTGGGAGTAAGTTATTGGGAATTGGGTGATCATCCTCATTATATCGGGATTCGTTGTAATCGGTGATATTTGAGGAAGTCACCTGGGTTGTTTGCCGGTCGGCAAATATTTGGTTATGAATATCCGCTGTTGTGCACCAATTTCAAATTGATATATCTGTACGTCTATTTTCATAGAGTGAGATATACCTTTTGATATTATGTCGATGACATTTACCTATATCAGTGGATGGTTAGGTAAGGAGCATTAAACAGCGGTGTAATTCTTCTTAACCATAAGTACAGTTTTCAACCTACGACACACAGTGAAAGAGTTGTTAGACTCAGCGGACTTATACAGAGTATTGTATGTTGTCCAGTGTCCATCAGGACAGAGGGGTTGGTCCTCGTACTATATTCGGTTTACTTATGACTTCTCTAGATTTTAGACAGCTGTTTCGTGGAAACACAGGGTCTAAGTTTTGAGGAGTTATAGGTATTTGAATAGAGTAGAGAACCAGCTGTAGCAAGTATCGGGATTCTTCAAAGAGATCGAAGATGTAGATACTTGTGTATGGTATTCAGTTGATAGTAATGAGAACTTGCTTCTCTTTCAGGTTACTCATAATTGGAAGCATTCCTAAGTTGAGTAACGCTGATCGGCCTCCTTCCATTTAGTTGACATGCACTGGAGACAGCTGCATGATTTGAATCTGGTTCAATTAAATCAGTGCCTCTGGTTCTATATTGGATATAGAATAGTTCATATCTTAACGATGTTAAGGTACGGGGAGTTGTCCGGCTTATGCTTAAAACCAGACTCCGGATAACTCAAGGCACGTTTCTGTAATGGCTGTTTGTGGGTTAACCCAGGCTATGATGAGGGTTGACTTTCTACCATCTGGCAGATCAATAGAAATATTGTTCTAGACTCGCCACAGTTTTATTAAAAATGGATTTTTTCAAAAACAGAAGTGGGAGTATGGTAGAACTGGAAGTGATTCCAGAACCGCAAACGATTACTGGAGATTTGATAAGGAACCTAAAGATTCAATCTGATTTGACATTCCATTGGCCACTCTGCAGATAAGGTGGGTAACTTCAGGCACCCGAGAGGTACTCCGGTAGCCTCAAGGACGGTGACAGGGAAGTTCTTGTTTACCCACAATTACCATTGCTGTTGTTCCAGGCTGCGAGACCCGGCAGGAGGATGAGTATAGCGTCGTTCTAAACTAGCTTTGGAAGTGCACGTCTATATGACTCTGCCAGAAGGTTGTCGTAGTCAGTGGGAGCAGCGGAAGCATTGGTGGACATCAGGCTTATGTCTATTTATAGACTAAAGCAGATGTAGCGGAGATAGATCATCCATTTCTGATGTGACAGTCATAGGTTTGACGTCATCAGAATAGGGGATGGATCTGTTGAGAAGGTAGTAGGAAGTGATATTCCTATACTACGATCGGTTATACTTAGGTCGTCACACAGTGGTTTCTCCACAAGGGACTTGGATATTATATCAGACATACTGGTTACTAGATCTATGGTTTTAGATCTAGATTTGGGTGGTTTCCCAATCTGGGTACCTTGACAGCATTCTATGAGTATTTAGAATGGTCGACTCCTGACACGGTAGTGCACCTGCAGTTGATGGAGTCACCCTCTCTAAAGGTGTCTTATAGACTAAAGAGGAGAGGGATACTCATGATTGGCAGATCACTTGCTTAGGCAATTGAGTCAATCATGAGATGTCAAGTACCGCACCAGATGTTGTTCTTGCACTAGATGCAATAAGTTGATATTGATCCAATCCTGGAAAAACAGTCGGAAGCAGTTTTAGAACATAAGTGAATGTTCTAGGGATATGATAACGGCAGCCTCCTTTAGGAGACAGTTATCATTCCAGGCTTCCAAGGTGACATGGACGACAAGGAGGTTGTCAGAGTTATAGTTTTCCTTCTGAGGAGGGGCAGTATTTTGGACAGGTGGTCCAAGGCAATACTGAGGGAGGCTTGGCGCAGGATACTGATTAAGTTCGGTTGATGATACAGTCTAAGAAGTTTGGATTTGGAGTTCATTTATGAGCTAGGTCCCATCAGACATCCAGACATTCTAAGACAGGTATTGCTCATTTCGGGAGATGGCTTTCTCCGCGAACTTGAGATATAGAGAGACATAGAAAGAAACATCACAGCAGATCCACTCACTGAGGCTATTCCTCGAACGCAATAGTTTCGCAAACGAGCTTTGTGAGACTGACCAGTAGAGCAGTTGGGTGTTCGGTATCACACGGGCTGTGAGTATGCGACATCGCAATAATTAGCCTTGAGTGCAAGTGGGAGATTGTTGGAGATAGTGCCCTCAGAGTCAATTATTGGATCACAGGCACGTGATTGCAATGATTGAGGGAGGACCTATCCCAGTAGGACAGTCTTACTCGAGATGATAGTATGCTATCTGGTTTATCTTTATCATCGTGTACTGCTTTAGGTGACCTGACATGTCGCTATTACACGTTGATAGAGCCCCTAGGATTCTTGCTTGACTGCTAGCAGTATGATGGCGATCATATACGTGGGAGCTGGTAGTCTATAAGCACATCCTTAAATGGTCCCTAGTCGTAGGAGTTTCGAGACAGGGCATCGATACTCCATTAGTAGACTAGTGTATACAGTCGAGACCCCGACGAGGGGCGGTGGCCGGTCTCACAAGCCACTGGTGTCAGTTGGTTCACCTAAGATGTATACAGGTGCTCATTGGGTTATGAGTACACCGGACAGGACTCGCCGGGAACCTGCTAGTTGGTCTTATACCTGACGTCAGATAGCAGTTCCCTGGTGACATGTGTACAGGTTAGTTCATCGACCTGAGGATCGTCATTTGTCTCGTGTGAGTTCCCACTGTGCTTTGATTACTACCCTACCACGGCTCAAAGGAGTCGTGCAAACAGGTTTTAGTTGGGTACAGTCCCGAGCCACATGGAGGCAGTGAGCGGATCTGCAGGGGTTCGTCTCTCCCGGTATTGGGGGTGAGGTCGCGCTGTGTCTAGGAGAGCCATTACGCAAAGCCCTCGGCCGAGGCAGGAGATTTACTGGTAGGTATTCCAGTAGTATCTCAGGGCGTTCTGGGCTACGCTCCGACACGACTTGTACCGCTTTTGGGGGTCTGACTTTCACCAACCCCCTAGGCCCGCCATGCGATACTCATAGACGAACGGACCGGACTGTACGGATATTGTCACTGACAGGCTCAGTTGGGTGTCGGGGTGAGCTTCCTCATCGACGTCCCTTTTGGTCAATAGCTGGTGGCCCGTCACGTATTGGCTAATACCTCTGACGTGCTAGTGGTTAAATCCACAGCCATAGTATTGACGAGTCTTTAGAGTCCACCACACTTTCAGTTACTCAAGCTTTCGGGCGAAACGCTGTAGAGGCCGTATGGAGATATGGCAGGGTCCGATCAGATACGTGCGGTGTTGCACGGATCAGGATTGGACAGTTTTGTACTAGTGGCCGTATAGTTATATGGCAGGGTTCGATCAGATACGTGCGGTATTGCACGGATCAGGATCGAACGGATTTTACTAGCCGGCTTTGGTTTAAGCCGGTACTAGTTTAGTACAGTGTAGATTTTGTCTCATTGCATTTGTTTCCTGTCGGAATACAGATGCAGGTGTGTATGCACAGTATCGGGGTTTTCCTGTATTTTATTACGGGACCAGTTTTTCTGGAGTTGCCAGTTTGCATTCCGTTCCGACCGGTTTTCCTTTGTTCTTTCCCGGCCGGACTTTTCCGATGGAGGGGGTTATTTGCAGTTTTGCAAATAACACTTTGTGGAGGTTTTATTTGCATAATGATCTATTATGATAGCTTTCATTTCTTTGCACCATTACTTGCCTTTTTGTGATTTGAAATGAGTATGGGTTGAATAGTGTGTAAGCATGGTGTATGTTTGTTTGTGGTCACCTCTTTCATCTCCTACACTCACCTCCCTTTATGTTAAGGTTATGATATTCATTCCTCCACCATCTTCTTCTCACTTGATGAAAATGGAAAAAGATGAGAGAAAAAGAAGAAGAGAGCTTCATCTTGAGAGTTTCATTCTTGATCTCATTTGCTTGCTAGAAAAATGCAAGCACCATTTTTCTATTCTTTGATTCCTCCATCATGGCAACAACAAACCCCAAAGAGACATACCCTCTACACTACACATTCTACAGCACATCTTGAGCATGTCGAGTTGCCGGCTTCATGCGCGAGTTGCCTCGGTATTGAGGCGGGAGCCCGTAAAAGACGAAGGCGATGTGGTGCCCTTTCCGGCGAGGAGGCGGCGATATGGAGACTACACTTTCCGCGGGAGATCGGGGCGATGATGAGAAGACCGGAGGACTCGGATCTCTTGGTATACTTCTCTTCCAATCTCTTGTTAGCTAGCGTAGGTTAATGGTTAACGATCCGGGTTTTCTTTGTCCGCGGTAGCGCCGGTTTCCGAGTAAGGAAAAATTTTGATTCCGCAATTTGGCCTCGAGTAAGAAGGCCGGGGCGCTGCCGTGGCGCAACAAATACAACATAAAAATAAAGACTGTAGAGAAGAAGCTGTATATATAAGAGACATCAAATCCATAATAATACACATAACGTCCTCACCAAGTCTCTAAGTCAACAATACAATAGTAGATGGAGAGTACAAAATACAACGAAGGTACAATACAAAATACAGATGACCACCAAAACCTACCTAAGCAAAATAGTACTGTGAGCTGATGCGGTATCTGTAGCAAAAGATGATAGCTGGATAGCTGAATAGAGGAATAGCCTGCCTCGACTACTCTGGGGAACAACCTGAAACACCTGTGGCACAACGGGGGTGAGTTGCCAACTCGTGAATAGAAAATAACATATGCCGGTAATCGCAGGAATGTACGTACAGCATGAATCTAAGATATGCGATTACAGTAATAACATGTCATGCAAATGCTGAAATAAGGAAAGTACAGTAGCCGGTACAATCAAAATGTGAAGCTATAGTAACATGACAGTAATATGCAGTAACTATGCAATAAGGATATAAAAATGTAGATGTGCAACTATCATAAGGGTACACAACGGGTACTATCACTATATGAATCCGTGCATAAGGTAGATAAGTGTGAGTTATGGGGTAAAATATGTCATTCCACGGAAACCTGACATCGTGGTAGGATCACAATCCATCAAGACACTCAATCCCAAATCCTCAAATTGGCCCCCAAACTGGGCTCTCACATCATAAGTCTCACATCACCTCAATGTACAATATCGAGTAGCTCTCCTATATCTCGAATGTACAAATCAACCATCTCTTTCATATCCAATATCCAATGTCAATGAATCACCTATATCCCAAGTCGAATCTCAAGTAAGTTTCTAACATCCTAAAGGTATATCTATTTGCAGAAATAAATATGATGGGGGCAATACACATATATTAGCGTCCCACTCCACTAATGTCACGACCCGAAAGTACGGAACGCGACTGGCACTTAGATTACGAGACGTCTAAAGGCGTACCATAACCTAAGTCAGCCAAAGCCCAGAAGAATCTAAACCAAAATCAAAAGAGAGTGAAGGAAAACCTTTAATGAAAATGGTTTTTAAAATCATTTAAGTTGCATAGAATCCCTTTTTAAAACATCAAAAATTTCTGAAAATTTCGGCAGAGTCTCCCCTGTATTTTCTATCCCCCAAAATGGGTACAACAAGATAATAAACCTGTAATCATAAAATGGCATCCCCAAGCGGGAGCTAGCTCTTCGCCCAAGGCGGATCATAACCACATGCAATATAATAGTAATATCAAGAAAAGAGCATAAAGAAACGCAAAATACTAGAAAACACACGTCGGCTCAAGTGAGCTCGACCCAAAAGAAACCACAAATATACATATCTCTCAGTCTCATCACTAGGTCGCATATACAATATAAAGTGGTAGATGGAGAATACTAGATACAATGGTAAAGCAAAAAGAAATAAAGTATACTCGCAACCCACCTACGGGCGATGTCGCGAGTCTGAGCAAAAGAAGCTGATGATAAGATAGCCCGCCGCTACAAGGGTGACGGGTCCGACCTGCAAGACACTGTGGCGCAACGGGGGTGAGTTGCCAGCTCGTGAGTAAATATAACATCTAGTAAGGCAATCGTAAGAATGCACGCAATGCGGCACAACATGTATGTCCAAATGTGATATAATATCTCTAGTATGCATGCACAGGTATGCAATGTCATTTCTAAATCTTTAAGTGTTTTAAATACTAAGGGTATTGAATTCTTAACTTCAGAAAAATGAATATCTGTATAATAGCTAAGTACCATCAAGAAATCATCTGAAAACCCGTGTCAAGCATCGACACCAAATGGGAATCATATATGTCTCAATATCGGGCTCCGTCAGTCCGGATCGGCCCATATCATAAATCTCACGACAACGGTCGGTATCCTCCGGATATCCGCCGCGCCAGACATCACCGGTAGGTAGTCTTCCCCTGCCAGGCTCATCGTCTACAACTCGATCTTCTTGCCCCGGGGTACCATACCGGGCCCACCATGTACCCGAGACGGTTCATCCACTCCTCGAATCGGGTCTCGAAATCCAACAGAAAACATGAAAACTCATGGTGGACGACACATACATCACGAGAAAACCGCAACTTTGTTTTGAAAATGATAAATATAAGGTTTTGTTAAATTCTTGCGGTTTTCCCCAAAAATCCAGAAATCGCAGCAATACTGAAATCATCAAGAAAATCATAATGTCCACATGTTATATATGATAAATGTCTATGATATCAATGCATACGATGTGAATTTTGCTAGAAATCTATATAAATATGATGATGATGCGAGGTATACGTATGCTATGCAATTTCATATATCAAGTAAGAATGCAAGTGGCGATATTATGATAAACAGGTTCTATAGTGCTCGTGGCATGGCAATTACCAAAGGCGTGTGTGTCACATGAATAGTGCGCGTGCAACAGATGCCAATGGTAATGGTGTTCGTGTCCTACAAAGTGATATCGCATAAGTATGGATGAATGTCCATGCAATCTAATATGACTTGTAGGGTATGCGAATGCGTAGTTTTGTCTAGTTGGGTTTTAGCTTTGGCGGTTGCACCGAAATGACGATTATAGTTAAAGATTAGCGATTTTCATGCGTTTTTCCGCGCACCGAGTGCATGCTATGTTTAATTCGAGAGCGTCGATAATTGTATATTGTGACTTGCAGCACCGAGTGCATGCTATGCTTTGAGGGAGCATCAGCTGTTCGCCAAATTCTCCAAGTGCGCATTCTGGCTAGACAGTGTCGAGTTCTTGGGTCATGTGGTGACGAGAGATGGTATTTGTGTGGACCCGAAGAAGATCGAGGCAGTTCAGCGTTGGCCTAGACCAGTATCAGTTACAGAGGTTCGCAGCTTTCTAGGTCTGGCCGGCTATTATCGACGTTTTGTCCAGGATTTCTCCCGCATTGCAGCACCTTTGACCGGGTTGACCCGGAAGGGGGTTCCTTTTGATTGGACCCAGGCATGTGAGGATAGTTTCCAGCAGTTGAAGACTCATCTGACTACTGCACCAGTGTTATCATTGCCTTCAGGATCAGGCGGGTTCGTGGTATATTGTGATGCTTCTAGAGTGGGGCTAGGATGTGTATTGATGCAGCACGACAGAGTTATCGCGTATGCTTCTCGGCAGCTGAGGAAACACGAACAGAACTACCCCACCCATGATTTAGAGATGGCTGCAGTAGTATTTGCACTTAAGATCTGGAGACATTACTTATATGGTGAGTCATGCCAGATATTCACTGACCACAAGAGTTTGAAGTATATCTTCCAGCAGCGAGATCTGAACCTGAGACAGCGCCGTTGGATGGAGCTGGTGAAGGATTATGACTGCGAGATTCTATACCATCCGGGCAAGGCGAATGTGGTGGCAGATGCTTTGAGTAGGAGTCCCGGAGGTAGCTTATCTTGTTTGAGCGCAGTACAGATGCAGTCGTCGGCGGATTGGCAGGTGTTATGTGACAGCAGAGTGCAGTTCGAGTTTACTCCTACAGGGGAGACTCTGCCGAAATTTTCGGAAATTTTTGATGTTTTAAAAAGGGATTCTATGCAACTTATTTGATTTAAAAACTGTTTTCATTTAAGGTTTTTCCTTCACTCTCTTTTGATTTTGGGTTAGATTTCTGGGCTTTGGCTGACTTAGGTTACGGTACGCCTTTAGACGTCTCGTAATCTAAGTGCCAGTCACGTTCCGTACTTTCGGGTCGTGACAACTAATATTGGTGTAAGGGTATATATAACAACGGCAAATCCCCTGTTATATATACAAAGGTGTTTAAAAGAAATATCATGAAAACAATGTGCCAAGTATCGACACAGAAATTCTGATAGGTACGTATCATACGCTGTCCCGAAAGCAAGAGTGCCTAGCTCTGACCCTCGCCTTTCGACGTATGCATACGTGTAAGACTCCGGTCGGTATCCCCAAGATAACCGCCGAGTAAAAGGTAATATCACCGGACGGTACGGTTCCCCTGACAGGCTCACCGTCTAACAAATCCAGCGATCCGTTCTCGCCCCGGGGTACCTCCGGACCCCACCATGTACCCTCATGCGGCCTCTACGCCTCCTCGCATAGGGTATAAATAATCAGCACCGATAAAACTCATGGTGGACGCGCAAATATCATATCAAGGAAACCGGGTTGTTCCATGTATGCATAATTTCATGAACTCCCGCGGTTCCCAAATCCCGAAAACGTCATATAAAATCCAAGTAAACAATACGATATATCTGAAATGCGAGCATATGAATGAGAATATGTAGCTGAAACCAGATGTATGCAAAACCAATAAGGTACAGCTAAGTAATCATCAGTAAAGGTAAATATGTAACTGCAACTGAATATGTGTGTAACATACAGGTGTAGCAATGTATAGGTATCTACCTATAAGAACCGATGTCGTATACCCCCTGGGTATAAGAAAATGTGAGCAAGGTATACCTGTAGATGTATCGAAAAGGGTAAGTGTACCTATCACTAATGGTACGATACTCTATAGGTATATAGGTATGGTAATGTCATCTGTGATAAGCAATAGAATCTATAAGGGGTTGTGTGTGACATGGCAATTATTGACGGTGTGTGTGTAGCATACAATCCGTGCTCGTGCAACATGAACCGTCAATAATGTGTGCAGTGTCCTACGGCTGTTAGTCACAGTATAACTATATCAAGGAAATAAAGTAAAGGCGCAATTCTAACAATGATGTAGAATGTGCGATAGGTATTTGAATCCTAGCCCAGACGCATAACGCCATGCGGGCGATTCCCCTGTAGATGTTAAATCTACTCACCTACACTCCACGCTGGGTGAATCCTACCATCTGCTCCCCCCTGCAGCAGTGTCCGTAGTCCCTGCCTGCAAATAAGACATGGAAATCATATATAAGCCAAATATTCCGCGAAACGCGATATCGAACCAAAACGAGAAACTCGCGTCGCGAACTAAGCGCGCGTGTGCACGATACGCTGAATCGTGTGTGTACGTGTCTAAAACTATCGCGACACGCCGCGATACGCTGGATCACAGAACCCACTCACGTATCGCGCGTATCGCGCAAACACAACGGACATCAAAAGCGATATATGATCCCAGATTTTCCTACAGGTACGATATCACAAAACTAGACATGCCAAAGACCTAGACACCACAGCAGGGAACCCTACATAAAACCCCAACACCCCAGTCCCCTTCCTGGCCGCAATTTGCGGCCAATCTGAATAAATTGGCTGCCAGAGTTGGAAATTAGGGCTTTGTGCTCTGGTAGTGTGATCTAAACCTAGGTATCATGTCCCAGTTTTCTCAATTTTACTCTGTAAGGTCCGGGTCCATAGCAGATTACAAAAGTCACAAATGTCGCTTAAATTCACCAATTTGCACAAAAAGGAAAATCTATGGTATTTTAGTGTAATCTGGCTATTTCTCAGTTGAAGTGGCCCTATTAACACTAAAATAGGCTAGGTTAACCAATTCCAACACATTCCAACCAAAATTCCACACAAATTACCTTAATTAGCACTAAACTAGCAATAATCGCACACCGAAGCTAAACTAACACACAACTAAGCAAACTAGGGATTGGGGTTCAGAAATATACCCTAACGAACCCTAGAAAGCAAGGGAAGAAGTGTGCGGAGGAGATGAGGGCTGCTGCAGTTGCTGGAGCTCCTTCTGTTGCTGTTGCAGAAGCTGCTGCTGCTGCTGATTCTGGTGAAGATGATGATGTTGTTGCTGCTGTTGTTGTCACTGCTGTTGCTTCTGGTGTTGCTGCTGCTGGAGAGGTGAGTGTGTGTGTGTGTTTGAGAGTGAGGGGATGAGAGCAAGGGAAATGAGGTGGAGAAATGGGAACAATAACAAAGCCCCCCTCTCACTCTCTCTCTCCTCATTAAAGGAGGCATGGCTCATGCCATGATGCCCATGCTCACTCTCTCTCTCTCCCCCAAAGTCAACCAATTAAAACCATTTAAAAATCCTTTTTAAATTCATTTTCCTTTTTAAACAACCATCATTATTAAACCCAAAACACCTAATACAATACTAAACTAGATTAAGGAAAATGGTTAGTTAACCATGGTTGCTAATCATGTTTAACTCCAAAAACAACCCTAGTTAACATGCACAAGTGTGTGCAAGCCTAACAAAATTCTAATAAAATACTCATTAAATGGGATAAAATATTTAAAACTTAGTTTGGTAAACTTTTTATTAAAAACTATATATATAAAATATAATTAGCTACAAAACACGTTCTAAGGTGTTACAATCTCCCCCCCTTAAAAGAAATTCGTCCCCGAATTTAAAAATACACCTCTACGGTACCTTCAAAGAGAAGATTAAAATACTCAAATCTCGCTCGCAACCTCCCAAGTGATTACCTCACTATATGGCTACGTCCAAGAAAAACCCTTCACAGATAGCAAGACCCTTGACCGATGTTCCTCCACCCGCTGAGCCATTAACACAATTGGCTGCTGGCGAACGAAAGATCGCGTCAAGTTAGATGGTCTGGTGCTAAATCATGTGATAAAGGTCAAGAAGGTAATCGTAGAGTATCATCACAAGGAATACGGGGTGAAAATCTAATAATCTGGACGGAAGTGCCAATTTAAGGCAACGAAGCTAACTCGCTTATAGGATCTCAGAAGGACCTAAATCCTGGGACAAGCTTCCCAAAATCCAACACAGTCATTCATCGGAAAGTCCGTAGGAATACATGATCTGTCCCTGCGAACTCGAGTCTATGACCAACACAGTCGTCATAAGACCTCAGTTCGAAATGGACAATCCCCATCCTGACCTAACACAACTGGACTATCTCCGAAGTCTCTAGACTAGCTGGGGTCCCAAGTCTTACTTACGCGGAGTCAGAAGAACAACAGACTGGTGATCGACACGACCTAACCCCTAAGCCTAAGGGTGGCCAATTGGAGTGTCTCCTGATAACGGCTATCGAAGGAGAACCCTAACGATGGTGAGTGACGATCCCCAACTGCTGACAACGACCAAACAAACCCACCACTTAACAAAACAACTGAGTAAACTGAGTATAACCGGACGACAAGAATCCGGATGGAGTCACACCCTGACTAACCCTGGGTAGAAACCATAACGAAATTCGTGGAGATCTCTCCCATTCCTACTTCGGAACGGTAAAAGGTTGCAACTCTCCAGCCGGCCTCAGATGCTCGACTCAAGCACACAACAAGACAGACACCTTGAAACGAAACCTGAAACATCTCTTTACATCCTGTCCACCTGTAACCATCTCACAAGTCACGTCACTATTGGCGGAACTTGAATGCACCTAGAGAGTTGACAGATGTGCATGCTCTAGGGTCATACGTTTTTACCCGATGAAACCAGGTACACAAACGCGTCCCTAACTTAGCACATCATTGTCACAAATCAAGGTCTCCGAATCATTACCCAGCCGAGTATGCTCAAGTATCACTGACGATCGAGTATCGGCGGGCAGTGTCTCACGAAAACGATTTAAGGAAGTGGTCGGGCGCGGATATGAGCAAGCTGTCCCCTCCGTAGAGATGAACTAAAGCTGTACTCAACGATCACACAAGAACTGTAAATCTGCAGGAGACTATCACAACAATCAAAATCCGCTGCAGGAAGATGTTCATTAAGCTCTAGTGGTCCGTGGAAAATCTGACACGACTCTCAAGCAAGTAGTGTCGCTAAATTTCCAACGCAAAACCACCGCGGCCATCTCCAGATCATGAGTGGAATATCCTTCCCGTACTTCCTCCAAATGTAGGGAAGCAAAAGCGATAACTCTATAGTGTCACCTCAGTACACAATCAAGCCCACTCAAGAAACATTACAGTTAAAAACAAAGTCGCCCGAACCAAAAGCAAAGAAAGAACTGATGTAGTTGTTAACAGAATCTCCAACTGTCGAAAACTCCGTACACATGCCTCAGTCCACGGAAAAGAAATCTCCATCTTGGTCAATTCAGTCGACGGTGCAGCACTACTCTCGTAATCCTGCACGAAACGGCGGTAAAAACCTGCTAAGTCCAAGAATCTGCGGATCTCCATCCTGCACGCATGTCTGGACCTAAGCTGTACGGTCACGATCTCCCTTGGAACCATACGAAACCGTCTCCCGTGACTACAAGACCTAGGAGTCAACACAAAACAAGCCTGAAGAAACACTCCGAGAATTTAGCAAACTGCTGGTGCTCTCCCAGTATCTGCATAATAAATCCTAAAGTGCTGCTCCTGTTCCTCAAGACACATTAGATAGACCAGAATGTCATAAATAACACAACAGTAACTGGTCGAGGAACGGCCTGAAGAAATCTGGTTCATCACATCTACGAATGCTGCTAGGGCATTAATGAATCCAACGACTCATAAAAACACACATAGCCCATAGCACGTACAAGGCAGTCTCCGGAATGCCATCACTCCGAATCCCACAATAATGATGACCTGATCCCAAGCAAACTTTGAAAAATGTCTCGCACTCTGGAGCTGATCGAAGAAATCGTCACGGCGAGGTGAAGGATACCTATCCGCACCGTAAGCCGGTTCAATTGACGATCCGTCGATACACAACCTCAAGCTGCCGTCTTCCTCCTTGACGAACAGAAATCGGAGCTTCCAAAAGCGAAACACTCAGACACACAAAACTCCCCAAACCACAACTCTGCAGCTGATCCTTTAAGCTCCCTCAGCTTCGCCGTCCCATCTGGAACAGCGTCGGAAAAACTCTCGCACGAAAGGAACCCGGTCCAACAATCCCACTGTGGCTCCGGTATCATGGGTGAACGCCAAGAATCCACGACATCTCCTCAGTAGCCGACTAGTGAAAAAGGCTGAATTCAAGCTGTGAAAGGCGGCACAACTATCCACCTGCACAACAAGAACTGACTTGCCGGGGAAAACAAAACCTGACTGTTTCCTCACGGTAGTCCACAGACGCCTAGCACGTAGTTAACCAGTCCGTGCCCAGGAGAACGTCAAATCCAACTTCTCTAGAAGGATCAAAACGACGGACGAATCTCTATCTCCTATCCGATTGGCACACAACTGAATACGTGTCGCGCAGCAAAGGAATCGCTGACAGAAGTTAACACAAACTACTACTAATCTACCCAACCACGGTACAAGCAAGAAACAGACAAATACATCAAAAGAACATATAAATAAAGATACCTGAAAACTCCACATTGGACGCCTGCGCGTCCCGATGAGTAGAAGCAAACTCCTGTGTCTGCCCTCTACTCGCAGCTGGATGAACTCCTCTGGTAGACTGAGCCCTCCGAGCAATTCTTCCACGTCCACGGCTTCTCTGAATACGACTCTGACGAGGTGCTAAGGAACAATCCCTGACGAAGTGCTGAAGGCTTCCGCATCGAAAACATCCACGCGCTGACAGCTGACCATCCTGGGGATATGAGCTGAACGACTGTCCTCGTCTTAAGCCTCTGCTACTCCCGTAGTGGCCACAAAATCTGTCTCGACGACCAAACCTCTGTCTCTGGGCTGGTACGCTGGTACGAGTCCTCCACTGTCCTGGAGCTCTCTGAGCCTCTGGAATATGCGCCTCGTCAACTGGAGCTGCAACCACTGGTGCTATGTAGGTGACGGACTGCTGCATGCTGATCGTAAGGGACAGCTGAGTAACAGGGGTGACAACCTCCTGTCGTAGCTCCCAAACGACATCAACCAAAGAGCTCATCGTCTGGCAGAAGTCCTGCATCTCTGCCAAAAGTTTATCCATAGTATAGATCGTAGGCTGATCCGTCTGCACCTGTGCAACTAGAGTGCCATCCTGGTCAGCACTCGTCTCACCCGAGCCAACTCTGACCTCGGCCCTCGCTGCATCACTCTGAGTCCCCATAGTCATCGGCGGCAAGGCTATAAATAGATATAAGATTCGATGAGAATAAGGAAATCGAATCTTAAGGATAGGAATCATCAAGGAAGGAATTTCAAGCAAATTGTACTTAGGTCACTTAATGCGAAGTACCGCATCGTGGGTATGCTGCAGACATACACACTCTACGTTACTTTCCTTAAGCAACCTACTCCATCATACTAAGGTCATCCTACACTCCGAAAGGTAAAACCTAACGCTCTGATACCAACTTTGTCACGACCCAAAATTGGCCCGTGACGGCCCTAATACTACGCAACGCCTAAAGACGCAACGTAGTAAAAGAAAGCCAAACCGAGAAATCTAAACCATGAAAATATGGAAAAGATAATATAAGTTTTGAAACATTTGATATCACAACCCAAATTCTTTAAAAAGTCGTACTTTCTTTCTTTAAATTTTTAGCAACACCCCCTTTTTGTAAAGACTAGTCAAGATGAATACAACACAAAAATAAAGACAGTAGAGAAGAAGCTGTATATATAAGAGACATCAAATCCACAATAATACACATAACGTCCTCACCAAGTCTCTAAGTCAACAATACAATAGTAGATGGAGAGTACAAAATACAACGAAGGTACAATACAAAATACAGATGACCACCAAAACCCACCTAAGCAAAATAGTACTGTGAGCTGATGCGGTATCTGTAGCAAAAGATGATAGCTGGATAGCTGAATTGTAGGGTTTTCTTAACACCTCTATGAAGGTTTAGAAGCATCATGCATGCTATAACAATAAAATTTTTGAGGTGCTAAGCAAACTATACAAAGAATCGAACTAGAATATATGAAGTAACGATTAATAGTATCAAGATTAAGGGTTAAGTTATGCTAAGTGTTGAAACTACAACCTTTGTAGTTCACTTTGGGAGACTCCTAAGCTTTGTAAAGGTCCACTTGATCAACTCCTCGTCCACGACGATCCACCCGAAGCACTTTGCCCTAAGCTTGATGCTTCCTACGATCTTTGGAAATCCTTGAAGCACAACACCCTACACAAGATGGCTAGGGTTGTGTAGGATGAGGAAGTGGTTGATGTTCTTATTTATTACCTTTTCTTTTCTTTTTCTAACTCTTTTTAACCATTAAAAGAGAGCTAGGGTTTGAGGAAGAAGAAGAAGTCTCACTCTTTTCTTTTTCTAAGATAATGATAATGTTAAAGATAAATGAGAGAGAGAGAGAGATCTTATCATAACTTTAACCATAGTAGAATAAAAATCTAGATATTTCATCTAAGGTTAAAAGGCAAAAGGAATGGAAACTATGGTTGAGTTAAAGAATTGTGTAGATGAGTGTGGAAGCAATGACTCATTAACCATTTCTTTTGCCTTTAATCTTTAATGAAAAATCTAAGCATTATCTTTTCTACAATATGATTCTTATATTGCCTTCTTCTTTGTATCATCAACCATGATACATTTCATGTATGTATGTATGCACATCATCATGTACATATACATGCATGTATCCAAAACAAGAAAAGGATTTAAATAAATAATATAAAAGCCAATATTAAATCAACACTTGATTTAATAAATCCATCATATCTCATATGACCCGACTAATATTAAATGCCCGATTAAAATATAGTATCATATACTAGTATTTAATCGAGGCTCCGCGCATATCTCATATGTGCACCACTTCGTTTCGCCAGAGCCGAGAAACTTCTATGTGGGACTCTAAGACTCGTCAATACGCCAGCAGTAGATGATGATCATATCAAACACCTACAAGCCGCAAGCGGTCAGCTAAACGTAACGGCCACCCGGGTATTGAGCGATCAGAATAAGAACAAGCGAACCTGTCAAAACTCCTGTCAATCCATCTGGCAACACTAACCGTACAGTCCGGTCTCTTCGTCAGATATGCTGCATATCGAGTCTAGGGATGGAATCGTCGACCCCAATAACTCAATAAGTCATGCCGGTATATGGTCTATAACAGATCGAGAAACTTACTGATAACACTTATCAGTAATATCTCAGCAGCCCTGGCCAGGGACTTCCCGTTATAGCCAATCGTGCACAGCACAGCATCAACCCCCAATACCGGGAGAGACGAAACCCCTCCTATCGCTCACTGCCTCCACATGCCTCGAGACTATACCCAAAGTCCACCTGTTTGGACGACTCAGTAGAGCCGCAGTAGGGTGGAGATCAAAGTACAGTGGGAGGACACATAAGACTCTATGACGATCTCGGGTCTACAGACTAACCTGTACCAGTGTCACCTGAGAACTGCTATCCGACGTATGATATAATACCATATAGGAGTTCTCGGTGAGTCCGTTCAGTGTACCCAGTCTCACTGAGCACCCGTATACTATCTTCGGTGTCAACACACCAGACGGATATGGGATCATCCATCGCCCATCATATGGAACAAGAATGGTATACGCTAGTCTAAGCTGGAATATCGATGCCCTGTCTCGATATACCTACGACTAGGAACATTTCAAGGATATGCTTATAAACTACAGATGTCCCACTAGTATGATCCGCATCATAATTCCAGTAGTTAAGCCAATATCCTTAGGGCTTCATCAATATGTACCAAATGAATATAAACATGATCAAGTGAACATATGATAAAGTAAAACCAGATAGCATACTATCATTTTGAGCAAGACTGTCTCCCGAATATATATATATATACACATCAGTACATACACTATCTCATAATGGCCTCTAGGGCATACATATATCCAACAATCTCCCACTTGCACTAAGGCCAGTTATTGGCATATCTCATACCTAACATTTCAAAAAGTCGCTCATGCTGCGGCTGAGGGAGGGCCTTGGTGAATGGATCCGCAGCATTGTCCTTTGTGTCTACTCTCTTAATCTCGATCTCGCGGCGATCAACTATCTCCCGGATCACATGATATCTCCTCAGGATATGTCTGGACTTTTGATGGGACCTGGGCTCTTTGGCCAATGCCATAGCCCCATTATTGTCACAATACAGAGGTATTGGATCAATAATGGTTGGAACTACTCCTAGCTCCGCGATGAATTTTCTCATCCAGACGGCTTCCTTGGCAGCATCATTTGCAGCAATATATTCAGCTTCCATCGTTGAGTCTGCAACGGTATCCTGTTTGGAACTCTTCCAACTTACCGTCCCTCCATTGAGGGTAAATGCAAACCCTGAGATAGACTTGCTATCATCCTTGTCACTCTGGAAGCTCGAATCGGTAAAGGCCTCCATTTGGAGATCCCCATTACCATACACCAAGAACAATTCTTTAGTCCTTCGCAAGTACTTAAGAATGTTCTTTACAGCAATCCAGTGATTCTCCCCTGGGTTAGATTGATACCTGCTTACTACACTAAGTGCATAAGCAACATCAGGGCGTGTACATAACATCGCATACATTATCGATCCTACTGCCGAAGCATAGGGAATAATGCTCATGCGAGCTCTCTCTATATCAGACTTTGGGCAATCGTCTTTTGAGAGAGTGACTCCATGGCAAGCGGGTAAGGCACCCCGCTTGGAGTCTTCCATACTAAATCTCTTTAGGATGGTGTTTATGTACTTGGTTTGGGACAATCCCAATAACCGTTTGGATCTATCCCTATAGATCCGTATACCCAATATGTATGTGGCATCTCCCAGGTCCTTCATAGAGAACCTTTGTGATAAGAATGATTTGACCGACTGTAGCATAGGAATGTCATTTCCTATCAGAAGTATGTCATCTACGTACAATACGAGGATTGCGACATTTCTTCCTACAGTCTTCTTATAAACACAAGGTTCATCTGGATTTTTGATGAAATCAAACTCTTTGATAACATCATCAAAACAGATGTTCCAACTCCGTGATGCCTGCTTTAATCCATAAATGGATTTAAGTAGCTTACATGCCTTACCGCTGCTCCCACTATCAATGAATCCCTCTGGTTGATCCATGTAAACGCATTCCTCTAAATCACCATTTAGGAATGCAGTTTTAACGTCCATCTGCCAGATTTCATAGTCGTAGTGAGCAGCAATAGCAAGTAGGATCCGAATGGATTTAAGCATGGCTACCGGAGAGAAAGTCTCGTCATAGTCCAAACCTGGTCTTTGACGAAAACCTTTCGCTACTAGCCTTGCCTTATAGGTCTCTACCTGTCCATCTACACCGATCTTTCTTTTAAAGATCCATTTGCATCCCACAGGTTTTATCCCGGAGGGTACATCTTCCAAAGTCCATACTTTGTTGGTGTACATGGACTCCATTTCGGATCTCATGGCATCCAGCCAATTCACTGAGTCACCACTCGTGATAGCCTGATGAAAACTGGAAGGATCATCATCATCCATGATGCAATCTTCTCTATCACCATCAACGAGGAAACCGTAGTATCTCTCCGGTGGGCGAGAAATCCTGCCAGATCTACGGAGTGGCTGAGGTTCATTAGATTCTGTTATAACTTCAGGTTCAGCCAAGTTGTCATTTGTAACTTGTGTTTCTAGAACTTCTTCTAGATTTACCACATTGCCATTTGTATTGTTTGAAAAAATCTCATCTTCTAAAAAGGTGGCATATTGAGAAACAAACACTTTTGTTCCTCTTTGTGGTAAAATAGATACCCAAACGAATGTTTAGGATATCCTACAAATATACATTTGACTGATCGTGTCTCGAGTTTGTCTGGATTCTGCTTTTTAACAAAAGCCGGACAACCCCAAATCTTAACTCTTTTAAGAGATGGTTTCTTCCCATGCCATATCTCATATGGAGTGGTAGACACGGTTTTGGTTGGAACTTTGTTTAACAGAAAAGCTGCTGTTTCCAATGCATGCCCCCAAAACGAGAGAGGTAACTCAGCATCACTCATCATGGATCGTACCATATCTAATAGGGTACGGTTCCTTCGTTCTGACACACCGTTGTGCTGTGGTGTGTAAGGTGGAGTGCGCTGAGAGAGAATCCCATTCTCTTTTAGGAAGTCTAAGAACTCAGTACTTAAGTACTCTCCACCTCGATCCGATCGAAGTATCTTGATACTCTTTCCTGTTTGGTTTTCTACTTCATGTTTATACTCCTTGAATTTCTCGAAAGCTTCAGATTTATGTTTTATCAAATATACATGACCAAATCTTGAGAAATCATCAGTAAAAGTTATGAAGTATGAAAAACCGCCTCTTGCATGTGTAGACATTGGTCCGCATACATCACTATGTATGAGGCCTAGGAGCTCAGTAGCTCTTTCTCCGTGTCCTGTAAACGGGGTTTTGGTCATTTTACTTTTGATACAAGAATGGCAAGTTGCATAAGATTTATACTCAAATGAATTTAAATATCCATCTTTATGAAGCTTGTTTAGTCTTGTTTCATTAATATGACCAAGTCTACAATGCCAAAGAAAAGCTTCATTTATCTCTGAAAATTTTCTTTTGTTTTTGTGTTGTACGTTGAAAACTGTGTGTTGATTAAGGACGTATATCCCGTTATTTAATGTACCAGAACCAATCAACTCTTGATTCAGTCTAATGTTCATAACATTGTGTTGTACAGCAAAATGATACCTTCATTGTCTAACAAGGAAACAGATATAATATTACAAAGCATACTCGGTACAAAATAACACGGGTTCAAAACCAATATACAACCCGAAGGCAAACCTAGGTGATACTCTCCTACTGAAACTGCATTTACATTGGAACCATTTCCAACTTGGAGAGTATGATCACCTGTCTTCAGAACTCTGCTATTTCTCAACGCCTGCACACAATTGCAAATATGAGAACCCGAACCGGTATCCAATACCCAGAAAGCAGAAAGTTAAAAGAAAAACAGTTTTCAATTACGAACACACCTGAAGCTGAAGCATCATCATGCTTCTTCTTGAGTGCTAGGTACTCAATACAGTTCCTCTTCCAGTGTCCCGTCTTCTTGCAATGGAAACATTCACCTTTCTCTGATGCCCCAACCTTGGACTTGCCTTTTCCCTTCACCTTTTTGACTCCACCCTTAGGTTTGGTGGGTTTCTTCTTCATCTTTCCCTTGGCCTTAGCTTTTGGGTAAGATGAGGAGGATTGCCCAACAGACATAACGGGAGTCTTCACTGTCTTCAGTGTGCTCTCTGCACTCCTTAACATATTAAGGAATTCAGGAAGTTCCTTCTCCATGTTGTGCATGTTGAAGTTAACGATGAACTGAGCAAAGGTGGAGGGGAGAGACTGTAGAATAATATCTGTATACTGTTCATTGTCCATTGTCCACTCTAGGTCCTCAAGCTCTTCTATGAGAGCTATCATTTTCAGAACATGGTCTCCTACTGATGTGCCAGCGGTCATGCGCATCTGAAACAGTTTCTTAGACGCTTCGTATCGTAATACGCGGGATTGCTCTCCATACAACTCTTTTGTATGGAGAAATATGGCTTGTACGTCCATATTCTCGTGCTGCTTCTGATGTGTGTTATCCATCGATGCAAGCGCGAGGCATTTTGCCGTAGCACAGTCAGCGTCCCATGTCTTGTGGATTGCTATATCCGCAACTGAAGGTTTAGGACCTAGGGGGGACAAGGCTTGGGCTGTAAGGACATATGATACTTTATCATAAGTCAAGGCTATGTTTAAATTCCTCAGCCAGTCTTTATAGTTGGTCCCATTCAGCTTGTTTTTATCTAATAGAAGCTTAAGTCCTGTCATGGGTATCTGCCATTAAGAGAGAGAAAAGAATACACTTAGCGAATGCTCTTGCAAAGATCAGATTGGTTATTATCTTGTCTAATCGATGTCTCCCACTGTTTTTTATCAAATTTTCTTTAAAACATTTTAAAAAGAAAACTAGCCGGGATTAATTACAATCTACAACTTCGCCAACCTCTCAGCCAGGCCAGTGCCGGTACTTGAGGGAGGTTCCCCGTGCTTTCGCACGGACCTAATTAAAGTAAACCTCGTCTTTCCAGAGGCGTAGCCCCGTTTAGCACCTTTCTAGACACCTACCGAGTCAGCTAATTGTAAAGTGCAAAATTCTCCCGGGAGCAACATTTGCTCGCAGTGGGATCGGGATCCTATTATCATATAGTAGGTATACAATCTCATTGTAATTTTCAACTCTTGAAATTCCCAATATAATTTTTACCCCTAATACTTATGACCTTAACTAAAGTCAACATATCATAAGTACTAGTCAAGTTCTTCCCGTCATTTCGTGATTAATTAGACCCACTCATATGACCCTTAACTAAAGTCAACATAATCATATGAATGTCCTAATTATTCAGCATCATATGCAGTGTAGGAAGACATCACTCAGCTACCGTACACTGCGCCTTAACTAAAGTCAAAATACGCAGCACGAATACTAAGTACTCTACTTCCTAAAATGACGGAGGGTTGCGGATAGTTTTTAGAAAAACTTTTGACGCTTTGAACTTGATATCGTTGTAGAATCTAATGAGTTTAAAAGGAGTGGCTTAAGCTCCGCATTTTGAAACTTGCTTTTTTCTTACAAAAAGGCCGAGTGTGTTTAAAATCTGATTCTACAACATCTTTTTAGGTTCATTTATCTTTTACATTAATCTCATTAATGTAGTCCCATCATTTAAATCCTAAGCCATTACAGAAAGAAACGAAAATATACATTAAAAGATCACATCAGATAATAAAAGCAGCAGAAGCACATAAAGGATATCTAGGAGGTCCGTATTTTATATTTAGCCAGCAATAAAAATACGGATTCCACGGTCGCGATGAATAGCCAAGCCCACATCCCTAGACCCCTACGAGAGCGGCAAGTGACCCTACCAATTCTGGAGTTTAGGAGACCCGGTCTCGACCCCTCGAGATGGCCTCCCACTGAACCCAAGAACCCGGTCACTTGTGCCCTCCACCTTGGGTCTATCCTAATGCGGAAAAGTAAATAATATACAACACTGGTGACAACAACCTCACCCCGGAAGTGTCCCAAATAAAAGAATATTACATACAAATTAATATTACATGAATTGAAAGAATACTCTCATCTCACATAAAAAAGAAAACCCCCGGCTATTCATTGCGACAATCCTGCATATCAAATCTCATTCGACACAGAGAGATAAAAAGGAAAAATACAACAATTGGAATCTTTAACCGCCTTTAGACAACACAAATCCGGAATATCACATATACAAGATTTCATGCCTAAACAATGTAAAGCTCGCATTTGGGTCTCATTCAAGAAAACACCTTTTCAAAACAAACCGGATAATTCAACAAGATTTCCGTTATACCCGAGACCGAATTGCTAGATTTACACGCAACAAACAAATTTGTAGATTTCAATTATTGTAACACATACTATTAAACTAAGCGACGTTGGAATATCCGATCAAACATATTAAACAACCAGAAACTGCTCTGTAATCTCAACACCTGGGCAGATTCTAAATATACCAGTAATAACAGAGAACTAATATGGGCCAGCACAAGAAATTTCGACCAATGAGTCAACTATACCGCCGCGGAACCGCCGCATAAAGCCCCTTGGGCCGCGGTTCCACGGCCGTACGGTCGACTTATTGGCTCGTTTTTCTGGTGGGCTCTTATAGTTCCCTGCTTAATTTTTTACATATTTTTAATTTGAAAAATACCAGGTTTTTAAAAAATTTCCAGAGAGCACTTTTCGGGTGTCGGTTTTCGTCCGTTCGATGTTTTCAACGTCGTTTAGGTCACTACAAAGCTCTAGCTTGTCTCTGATACCATGTAGGGTTTTCTTAACACCTCTATGAAGGTTTAGAAGCATCATGCATGCTATAACAATAAAATTTTTGAGGTGCTAAGCAAACTATACAAAGAATCGAACTAGAATATATGAAGTAACGATTAATAGTATCAAGATTAAGGGTTAAGTTATGCTAAGTGTTGAAACTACAACCTTTGTAGTTCACTTTGGGAGACTCCTAAGCTTTGGAAAGGTCCACTTGATCAACTCCTCGTCCACGACGATCCACCCGAAGCACTTTGCCCTAAGCTTGATGCTTCCTACGATCTTTGGAAATCCTTGAAGCACAACACCCTACACAAGATGGCTAGGGTTGTGTAGGATGAGGAAGTGGTTGATGTTCTTATTTATTACCTTTTCTTTTCTTTTTCTAACTCTTTTTAACCATTAAAAGAGAGCTAGGGTTTGAGGAAGAAGAAGAAGTCTCACTCTTTTCTTTTTCTAAGATAATGATAATGTTAAAGATAAATGAGAGAGAGAGAGAGATCTTATCTTAACTTTAACCATAGTAGAATAAAAATATAGATATTTCATCTAAGGTTAAAAGGCAAAAGGAATGGAAACTATGGTTGAGTTAAAGAATTGTGTAGATGAGTGTGGAAGCAATGACTCATTAACCATTTCTTTTGCCTTTAATCTTTAATGAAAAATCTAAGCATTATCTTTTCTACAATATGATTCTTATATTGCCTTCCTCTTTGTATCATCAACCATGATACATTTCATGTATGTATGTATGCACATCATCATGTACATATACATGCATGTATCCAAAACAAGAAAAGGATTTAAATAAATAATATAAAAGCCAATATTAAATCAACACTTGATTTAATAAATCCATCATATCTCATATGACCCGACTAATATTAAATGCCCGATTAAAATATAGTATCATATACTAGTATTTAATCGAGGCTCCGCGCATATCTCATATGTGCACCACTTCGTTTCGCCAGAGCCGAGAAACTTCTATGTGGGACTCTAAGACTCGTCAATACGCCAGCAGTAGATGATGATCATATCAAACACCTACAAGCCGCAAGCGGTCAGCTAAACGTAACGGCCACCCGGGTATTGAGCGATCAGAATAAGAACAAGCGAACCTGTCAAAACTCCTGTCAATCCATCTGGCAACACTAACCGTACAGTCCGGTCTCTTCGTCAGATATGCTGCATATCGAGTCTAGGGATGGAATCGTCGACCCCAATAACTCAATAAGTCATGCCGGTATATGGTCTATAACAGATCGAGAAACTTACTGATAACACTTATCAGTAATATCTCAGCAGCCCTGGCCAGGGACTTCCCGTTATAGCCAATCGTGCACAGCACAGCATCAACCCCCAATACCGGGAGAGACGAAACCCCTCCTATCGCTCACTGCCTCTACATGCCTCGAGACTATACCCAAAGTCCACCTGTTTGGACGACTCAGTAGAGCCGCAGTAGGGTGGAGATCAAAGTACAGTGGGAGGACACATAAGACTCTATGACGATCTCGGGTCTACAGACTAACCTGTACCAGTGTCACCTGAGAACTGCTATCCGACGTATGATATAATACCATATAGGAGTTCTCGGTGAGTCCGTTCAGTGTACCCAGTCTCACTGAGCACCCGTATACTATCTTCGGTGTCAACACACCAGACGGATATGGGATCATCCATCGCCCATCATATGGAACAAGAATGGTATACGCTAGTCTAAGCTGGAATATCGATGCCCTGTCTCGATATACCTACGACTAGGAACATTTGAAGGATATGCTTATAAACTACAGATGTCCCACTAGTATGATCCGCATCATAATTCCAGTAGTTAAGCCAATATCCTTAGGGCTTCATCAATATGTACCAAATGAATATAAACATGATCAAGTGAACATATGATAAAGTAAAACCAGATAGCATACTATCATTTTGAGCAAGACTGTCTCCCGAATATATATATATATACACATCAGTACATACACTATCTCATAATGGCCTCTAGGGCATACATATATCCAACATGAATAGAGGAATAGCTTGCCTCGACTACTCTGGGGAACAACCTGAAACACCTGTGGCACAACGGGGGTGAGTTGCCAACTCGTGAATAGAAGATAACATATGCAGGTAATCGCAGGAATGTACGTACAACATGAATCTAAGATATGCGATTACAGTAATAATATGTCATGCAAATGCTGAAATAAGGAAAGTACAGTAGCCGGTACAATCAAAATGTGAAGCTATAGTAACATGACAGTAATATGCAGTAACTATGCAATAAGGATATAAAAATATAGATGTGCAACTATCATAAGGGTACACAACGGGTACTATCACTATATGAATCCGTGCATAAGGTAGATAAGTGTGAGGTATAGGGTAAAATATGTCATTCCACGGAAACCTGACATCGTGGTAGGATCACAATCCATCAAGACACTCAATCCCAAATCCTCAAATTGGCCCCCAAACTGGGCTCTCACATCATAAGTCTCACATCACCTCAATGTACAATATCGAGTAGCTCTCCTATATCTCTAATGTACAAATCAACCATCTCTTTCATATCCAATATCCAATGTCAATGAATCACCTATATTCCAAGTCGAATCTCAAGTAAGTTTCTAACATCCTAAAGGTATATATATTTGCAGAAATAAATATGATGGGGGAAATACACATATATTAGCATCCCACTCCACTAATATTGGTGTAAGGGTATATATAACAACGGCAAATCCCCTGTTATATATACAAAGGTGTTTAAAAGAAATATCATGAAAACAATGTGCCAAGCATCGACACAGAAATCCTGATAGGTACGTATCATACGCTGTCCCGAAAGCACGAGTGCCTAGCTCTGACCCTCGCCTTTCGACGTATGCATACGTGTAAGACTCCGGTCGGTATCCCCAAGATAACCGCCGAGTAAAAGGTAATATCACCGGACGGTATGGTTCCCCTGACAGGCTCACCGTCTAACAAATCCAGCGATCCGTTCTCGCCCCGGGGTACCTCCGGGCCCCACCATGTACCCTCATGCGGCCTCTATGCCTCCTCGCATGGGGTATAAATAATCAGCACCGATAAAACTCATGGTGGACGCGCAAATATCATATCAAGGAAACCGGGTTGTTCCATGTATGCATAATTTCATGAACTCCCGCGGTTCCCAAATCCCGAAAACATCATATAAAATCCAAGTAAACAATGCGATATATCTGAAAAGCGAGCATATGAATGAGAATATGTAGCTGAAACCAGATGTATGCAAAACCAATAAGGTACAGCTAAGTAATCATCAGTAAAGGTAAATATGTAACTGCAACTGAATATGTGTGTAACATACAGGTGTAGCAATGTATAGGTATCTACCTATAAGAACCGATGTCGTATACCCCCTGGGTATAAGAAAATGTGAGTAAGGTATACCTGTAGATGTATCGTAAAGGGTAAGTGTATCTATGACTAATGGTACGATACTCTATAGGTATATAGGTATGGTAATGTCATCTGTGATAAGCAATAGAATCTATAAGGGGTTGTGTGTGACATGGCAATTATTGACGGTGTGTGTGTAGCATACAATCCGTGTTCGTGCAACATGAACCGTCAATAATGTGTGCAGTATCCTACGGCTGCTAGTCACAGTATAACTATATCAAGGAAATAAAGTAAAGGCGCAATTCTAACAATGATGTAGAATGTGCGATAGGTATTTGAATCCTAGCCCAGACGCATAACGCCATGCGGGCGATTCCTCTGTAGATGTTAAATCTACTCACCTACACTCCACGCTAGGTGAATCCTACCATCTGCTCCCCCCTGCAGCAGTGTCCGTAGTCCCTGCCTGCAAACCTGCAAATAAGACATGGAAATCATATATAAGCCAAATATTCCGCGAAACACGATATCGAACCAAAACGAGAAACTCGCGTCGCGAACTAAGCGCGCGTGTGCACGATACGCTGAATCGTGTGTGTACGCGTCTAAAACCATCACGACACGCCGCGATACGCTGGATCACAGAACCCACTCACGTATCGCGCAAACACAACGGACATCAAAAGCGATATATGATCCCAGATTTTCCTACAGGTACGATATCACAAAACTAGACATACCAAAGACCTAGACAACACAGCAGGGAACCCTACACAAAACCCCAACACCCCAGTCCCCTTCCTGGCCGCAATTTGCGGCCAATCTGAATAAATTGGCGGCCAGAGTTGGAAATTAGGGCTTCGTGCTCTGGTGGTGTGATCTAAACCTAGGTATCATGTCCCAGTTTTCTCAATTTTACTCTGTAAGGTCCGGGTCCATAGCAGATTACAAAAGTCACAAATGTCGCTTAAATTCACCAATTTGCACAAAAAGGAAAATCTATGGTATTTTAGTGTAATCTGGCTATTTCTCAGTTGAAGTGACCCTATTAACACTAAAATAGGCTAGGTTAACCAATTCCAACACATTCCAACCAAAATTCCACACAAATTACCTTAATTAGCACTAAACTAGCAATAATCGCACACCGAAGCTAAACTAACACACAACTAAGCAAACTAGGGATTGGGGTTCAGAAATATACCCTAACGAACCCTAGAAAGCAAGGGACGAAGTGTGCGGAGGAGATGAGGGCTGCTGCAGTTGCTGGAGCTCCTTCTGTTGCTGTTGCAGAAGCTGCTGCTGCTGCTGATTCTGGTGAAGATGATTATGTTGTTGCTGCTGTTGTTGTCACTGCTGTTGCTTCTGGTGTTGCTGCTGCTGGAGAGGTGAGGGTGTGTGTGTGTTTGAGAGTGAGGGGATGAGAGCAAGGGAAATGAGGTGGAGAAATGGGAACAATAACAAAGCCCCCCTTTCACTCTCTCTCTCCTCATTGAAGGAGGCATGGCTCATGCCATGATGCCCATGCTCACTCTCTCTCTCTCTCCCAAAGTCAACCAATTAAAACCATTTAAAAATCCTTTTTAAATTCATTTTCCTTTTTAAACAACCATCATTATTAAACCCAAAACACCTAATACAATACTAAACTAGATTAAGGAAAATGGTTAGTTAACCATCGTTGCTAATCATGTTTAACTCCAAAAACAACCCTAGTTAACATGCACAAGTGTGTGCAAGCCTAACAAAATTCTAATAAAATACTCATTAAATGGGATAAAATATTTAAAACTTAGTTTGGTAAACTTTTTATTAAAAACTATATATATAAAATATAATTAGCTACAAAACACGTTCTAAGGTGTTACAAATATACAAACTAGTATGATACAGTAATGGCCTCTAGGGCATATACACTAACAATCTCCCAATTGCACTAAGGCAATGCACTGGCGTATCGAAGACCTATCATCTCGATCAGCCGCTCGAACTGAGTCTGGGGTAAGGCCTTCGTGAATGGATCAGCAGTGTTATCTTCCGTAGCAACTCTCCGAACCTCGATCTCCTGGAGACCCACGATCTCCCTGATCAGGTGATACCGCCTCAAGATGTGTCTGGACTTCTGATGGGACTTGGGTTCCTTCGCTAAAGCTATAGCCCCGTTGTTGTCGCAATACAGAGGTATTGGATCAACAATGGACGGAACCACCCGAAGTTCTGTCAAGAACTTCCATATCCAGACGGCTTCTTTTGCGGCATCTGCAGCAGTGATATATTCCGCTTCCATCGCGAGTCAGCAACGGTTTCCTGTTTGGAACTCTTCCAACACACCACCCCTCCATTGAGGGTAAAGACATAACCCGACATGGACTTGGAATCATCCTTGTCACTCTGGAAGCTGGAGTCAGCAAAGGCCTCGATCTGGAGGTCTTTTCCGCTATACACCAAGAATATCTCCTTAGTCCTTCTTAGGTACTTGAGAATGTTCTTTACCGCTATCCAGTGTTTCTCCCCAGGGTTTGACTGATACCGGCTTACCACACTCAGTGCATAAGCTACATCTGGTCTGGTACACAACATCGCATACATTATAGAGCCTACCGCAGAAGCGTAGGGTATAATAGACATGCGATCCCTTTCCAAATCAGTCTTGGGAGGCATCTCTTTGGAGAGGGTGATCCCGTGACAAGCCGGTAGATTACCGTGCTTGGAATGTTCCATACTGAATCTTTTCAGTATGGTGTCGATGTACCTGGACTGTGAAAGTCCTAATATCCTCTTGGATCTATCACGATGGATCCGGATCCCCAGAATGTACGAGGCATCACCCAGGTCTTTCATGGAGAACCTGTGTGACAAGAACCCTTTGACAGATTGTAGCATAGGAATGTCATTACCTATCAAGAGATTGTCATCCACGTACAATACGAAGAATACGACAGTTCTTGCTACAAATCTACTATAGATGCATGGTTCATCTGGATTTTTGATAAAGCCAAAATCTTTGACCGTCTCATCAAAACAGATGTTCCAACTCTGCGATGCCTGCTTTAGTCCATAGATGGACTTAAGCAACTTGCACACCTTTCCGCTGCTCCCACTCTGAATGAAGCCCTCTGGCTGGTCCATATAAACACACTCCTCTAAATTTCCATTTAGAAAAGCGGTCTTTACGTCCATCTGCCAAATCTCATAATCGTGGAAGGCAGCAATGGCAAGAAGGATCCGAATGGATTTCAGCATACCCACTGGAGAAAAGGTCTCGTCATAGTCTAAACCAGGTCTTTGACGAAAACCCTTTGCAACAAGTCTAGCCTTATAGGTCTCAACCTGTCCATCTACACCAATCTTTCTTTTGAAGATCCACTTGCATCCTACGGGTTTTACCCCATCTGGAGCAATGTCCAATGTCCATACTTTGTTGGTGTACATGGACTCCATTTCGGTCCGCATTGCATCCAGCCATTTTACCGAGTCAACGCTCTGAGTGGCCTGCTGGAAGCTAGTCGGCTCATCACTATCAATGATACAATCCTCTCTATCCCCGTCTATGAGAAAACCGTAGTATCTCTCGGGCGGATGAGACCGCCTACTACTTCTGCGGAGCGGCGTAGGAATGTCCTGATCTTTCGAACCTTCTGAGTTCTACTAAGGTTTCAGTAATAGCTCGTGGTTCTGGAATTTCTTCCAGTTCTATTGCGCTCCCACTTATCTGTTTTTCCAAAAATCGAGTTTCCAAGAAGTGGGCATGATGAGAAATAAAAACCTTTTGTTCCTCTTCGCAATAGAAGAAATATCCCTTGGAGTTCTTTGGATATCCCACAAACTTGCACTGTACTGAGCGTGCCTCGAGTTTGTCCGCATGCTGCTTTTTGACAAAAGCTGGACATCCCCATGTCTTAATGTGATTAAGATAGGGTCTCTTCCCACACCACATCTCATATGTCGTAGTAGGCACAGTCTTAGTTGGAACTCGGTTCAAAAGGTATGCAGCTGATTCTAGTGCATATCCCCAGAATGATCGCGGTAACTCAGCGTTACTCATCATGGACCGTACCATATCCAATAGGGTTCGGTTCCGTCTCTTTGATACACCGTTATGTTGCGGAGTGTATGGAGGAGTAAGCTGAGAGAGAATTCCATTCTCTTTTAAGTAATCCAGGAACTCGGCACTCAAGTATTCACCACCTCGATCAGATCTCAGGGTCTTGATACTTTTGCCGGTTTGTTTTTCTACTTCATTCTTATAATCCTGGAATTTTCCAAAGGCTTCGGATTTATGTTTCATTAAGAAGACATATCCGTACCTTGAAAAGTCATCCGTGAATGTAATGAAGTAAGAATAACCGCTTCGTGCATACGTAGACATTGGACCGCACACGTCGCTGTGTACGAGTCCCAAGAGCGAGCTCACTCTTACTCCGTGTCCAGTGAACAGAGTCTTTGTCATCTTTCCTTTGAGACAGGATTGACAAGTTGCATATGATTGATATTCGAACGGATCCAAATATCCTTCTGTATGTAACTTCGTCAACCTTCTCTCATTGATGTGACCCAGTCTACAATGCCATAAGAAAGCCTGATTTGTTTCTGGAGACTTTCTTTTGTGTGTATTCTGGACATTGAAAATCTGTGGTTGGTTTAATACGTATATACCATTGCTTAATGTACCTGACCCAATCAGAACTTGATTAAGGTGAATGTTTACAACATTACTTACAAATGCAAATTCATAACCTTCTTTAGATATTAAAGATACAGAAATGATATTACAAGTTGCATTGGGTACAAAAAAGCAATTACGTAAAACCAAAACATGTCCATCTGACATTCCCAGGTGATAGTCCCCCACGGCCTTAGCATCCACGCTAGCTTCGTTTGCAACTTTGAGGGTCATGTCACCTGCCTTCAAAATCCTACGCTTTCTCGACGCCTGCAAAGAATTAAAGATATGAGATCCTGATCCGGTATCCAAAACCCAGGAAGTAGAGTTTATTGATAGACAGTTTTCAATAACATACACACCTGAAGCTGAAGCCGCAACTTGCTTCAGATCCTGTGTTCTGGCCTTCCAAGCCCTGCAATCTTTCTTCCAGTGTCCACTCTTGTGATAGTAAAAGAACTCTTCCTTCCCCACAAGCTTCCCCGCTATCTTTGTTGCTTTTGCCTTTCCCTTCGTATCCACTTTACTAACACCGCCCCTTGGTTTGGCGGGGGCTTTCTTCTTCTTTCCCTTGGCTTTCGCCTTGGACCTAGAAGAGGAAGATCCTCCTACAAACAAAGTGGATGTTTCCCTACCTTTCTGTAGGGTGCCCTATGCACTCCTCAGCATGTTGAGGAGTTCTGAAAGTTCAACTTCATTTTCTTGCAAGTCGAAGTTCAGGATAAACTGGGCGTAAGTGGATGGAAGGGACTGGAGAATCAAGTCCGTGTAGAGCTCGTTCTCTAACGTGGTCCCTAGGTCCGCGAGCTCCTCAATGAAGCCAATCATCTTAAGCATGTGTTCCGCTACCGATGATCCGACGGCCAATCTCGCCGAAAACAGCTTTTTCGAGACTTCGTATCTGACGATACGAGATTGCTCTCCATACAGTTCTTTTGTATGGAGAAATATGGATTCAAGGTCCATATTCTCGTGCCTCCTCTGATGTTCATTGTCCATAGAGGCAAGCACGAGGCACTTAGCCTTCGCGCAATCGATTTCCTAGGTCTTACGGATTTCCCTATCTGTGACGCTGGTTTTGGGACCTGGGACAGGGGGAGCTTTGGTGGTAAGGAGATACCCCAACTTGTCATAAGTGATTGCCATTTTGACATTCCTGAGCCAATCTTTGTAGTTTGGCCATGTCAGTATGTTTTTATCTAGTAGTAACTTAAGTCCGGTCATGATGTTTGGTCGCTGCAATTAGGAGAGAGAGAAGAAACACTTTAGCATGATGCTCTTGCAAGTTTAGAGTGGTTTTTAATTTGTCTAAACAAGATGGCTCCCACTGTCTCTCGAATCTCTCCTCAAACCAAAAAGGAAGAATTAGTCAGGATCAATCTCACCGTTACAATACTTGCTTAACCGTTCAGCCAGGCTAGTGTCGGTACTTCGAGGGAGGTTTTCCAACGCTTTCGCGAAGTTCCTTAATAAAATAACCTCTTTTCCCTGGGGGCGTAGCCCCGCTAACACCTTTCTAGACACCTACTTGGTTTATAGCATTGATCGTTAAGTGAGAAATTTCCCGAGGAGTAGCATATACTCACAGTAGGATCGGGATCCAAATATAATCGCGTGACAAAACTGAATGAATCCTACCAGAATCATCATACTCCAAATGGTAAGCAGTGCTAGCAAGTTTCAGTTCTTTTGAAACTCCCGATGTGGATTTTTGCCCCATGCTCTTATGACCTTGACTTTGGCCAAAATATCATAAGTCACATTTCAAGTTCTACCCGTCATTCTCCAGGTTAATTTGAACCCACCCGTACCTACCCTTGACTTTGGCCAACATGGCAGTACGACTGTCCCAAACCAACACATCTATTTATGCTGCACATGAATACCCAATAGCTACCAATCACTATGCCTTGACTTTGTCCAACATACTTAGCTTGAATACTTATTGACCATTCATGTGAAACGACGGAGGGCTACGAATGGTTTTGGCGAAACCGTGAACGTAGTGAACTTGATATAATCGAAGGAACGAGATAGCTTTCAAAAAGGAGTGGTTCATGCTCCGCATTTAAAATTTGGTTTTGAAAAGAACCGAGTGGTTTTGAATGTGTTCCAACGACTTTTACTTGGTTTATTTTTCTTGCATTAATTTTAATGCGTCCCATCATTTAATCCTACCATTGTAGAAAACAACCAAAATATGACGTACGCCTATGCCATCCGCATTCGCCACGGGGCCCCGTCATTAACCGTTAGGTTACTTAACTAACGACAGAGCGGGGGCTGGACTAGCGCGGATGCAAAACATAAGCAACGCCTAAATAAATATCATATACAGATATATAGCAATGATAGCCATTCCAGATCACTAATGAACACATTGGATACACTAGGAATCCGCAATTCGTACGAGCCTGTAATGAAAAGCGGATTACACGGTCGCGATGAATAGCCAAAACCCCACCCTAGACCCCTACGGGTGCGGCAAACTACCCGCCAAATATCCGAAGCGGAGCAACCTCCCTCAACGACGTGAGTAGGCCACTCGGCACTTCGAGATACCTGGTAGTTTGTGCACCCCACCTTGGGTCTATCCTAGGAGCAAAAACAGTAAAAGAAATTATACAATGACGGATACAACCTCACCCCGGTTGTGCGGCCAAAAATAATATTACATCAATTACAAATTTACATGAATTGAAAGAAAAAGAAAACTCTCATCTCACAACCCCCCGGCTATTCATCCGCGATAATCCAATGAATTCATATACACATACCATCAACATTACAGATCACAGATATTTATAACCCTAACTAATCGACGTATAGTGATTAGCAGACGTTGAATACATATATCACATCACAGATACAACCCCGTTAGCTTAAGTCTTTAGAAGTTCGATCAAAATACGGATTTTTAGGCCCCAAAAACAAATTTTGCTTTCTGGAAAATCTGAGCATGCTCCCGCCGCGTTTCCGCGGTGCTTTGACCGACTCGGTGGACCAAATTTCTTGGGTGTATTTAAAAAAGCCTGAGTCGATTTTTGGTGCAAGATTTATTATTTTTTGAACAGAATACAGAATCGACAGAAACTTGATTTTTCGGGTTCGTTTCGCGACTTTTTCTCCGATCGAACTTCTAGTTACTTTGCTAACATGTTAGATAGTGTTTAACTAGGCTCTGATACCACTGTAAGTCCACGTTACCTCTCCCGGTACTTACGGGCTTGCGGAAATGATGAAAAATGATTTTTCTAGAGGTTGTAACATGGACTCAAAATACGGATCTTTGTTAAACAACTATCTAACAATCCTAACAAGAGTTTTACCTACTCGGTTAGGTGGTTATACCATAACTTGAACTCCTTCGTCTTCAACTCCTTGCGGTGGTCGGATCGGCTTCACCTCGCTGTCTCCTTGCGCCGAAGATGGATCTGTTAGTGTATATGCCCTAGAGGCCATTACTGTATCATACTAGTTTGTATATTACTTGATGGAAGCTTGGGATATTCACCTTGTATAAACAATCTTGCTCAACATAGTAGTATGCTACTTGGTTTGTTTCTACTTCAATGTGTACTTGTGTTTATTTCAGTATATCACTTATACGCATTAGTGGAGCCCTTAGGATCTTTGCTTGATTACCAGCGTTGTGATGGCAGTCACACTAGTGGGGGCTGGGTAATCTATAGGCACATCCTTATACAGGTCCCTAGTCGTAGGACTATCGAGACAGGGCATCGATACTCCGGAGTAGACTAGCGTATGCGCTTCTCATCCCAGTGTGGGAGATGGTCTGTCCCACAGCCATCAGTACGTCATACTGGAGATAGTATACGGGTGCTCGTTGGGTTACGAGTACACTGGACAGGACTCGTCGGGAACTGACAGGTTGGTATTATACCTATCGTCAGTTATCAGTTCCCAGGTGACATGAGTACAGCTTAGTCCGCTGACTTGACACTGACACTTCGCCTCGAGTGTGTTCCCACTGCACTTTGATCACTACCCTACCACGGCTCAAAGGAGTCGTGCAAACAGGTGGTGGTTGGGTGCAGTCCCGAAGCACTTGGAGGCAGTGACGGTTAGACAGGATTCGTCTCTCCCGGTATTGGGGGTTGACATCGCGCTGTGTCTAGGAGAGCCATTACACGAGTAGTCCCTGGCCAGGGCAAGCGAGATATACTGGTAGGTTTCCAGTGTTATCTCAGGGTGTTTTGGGCTTCACTCCGACACGACTTGTACCGCTATTGGGGGACTGACGTTTTACCGCCCCCTAGGCCCGCCATGCGATGTATCAGACGAACAGACCGGACTGTACGGAGAATGTCACATTCAGACTCAGTAGGAGTTCAGATGGGGTTTCACCTCGTCAGCCTTCTTGTCGGCATCTACCTGGGGACCGTTACGCACAGCTAGTGCCGCTTGCGGTCTGTGGTTAAACCCACTGCCAGCGTAGTGTCGAGTCTTTAGAGTCCCACACAGAGGGTATTCGCCTCTGGGCAAAACAGAGTAGAGGTCGCATGGTTTTGCGACAGGGTTCGTTCTCATCCGCGCACTTGTGCACGTTTGGAGTCCGGACGGATTATACTGGCAGGCTCTGGTTTGAGCCAGATACTGGTATATGTTTTGGGGGTTGCTTTTATATCTTGGTATTCTTGTTCCTCGGAACGAGAATGCAGGTGTGTATGCACAGTTGCTTGAGGCGGAGAATGAGGTTTTTCATTAGGGTTTCGGATCGGGTGCGTATGCACAGTTGACAGTTATCATTTTCCAAACCCTAATGGATTTGTATATTATCTATTAATAATAGTAATTAAATAAGAATTATGTTATGGTTGTTTTTTTGTTGACTTGTTGACCTTGGTTGACTTGTTGACCATTGACCACTTTCATGCCTTGAAAGTCTTCCTTGATTCATGCTTACACTTCATTAAAAGAGGTATGATAGTGGTCATTCCATATTCACCATCAACTATTCTTATTTCCATTATTATCATTTAGATAATTCATTTTCTTTTGCAATATGGTTGCAAGAAAGAAATAATTGAGCTCATTCTATCATAACCTCTCTCTCTCCTCATTTCATCTTCTTCTTCCTCTTGAAAAGAGAAACCTTCTCATGTGTTGAGATTCATTCTCTTTAGAAACAAAAGCAAACCCTAATCACTCTCTACTCATTCTAGGATGAAGGTTTAGCAAGCCGGAAACCCTAGTTCACTCAAAGATCGAGGAAGAGCCCAAAGTCGAACCTTCGAGGTGGATCCATCTTCGACGGGAGAAGGCGACGAAAAGAGAACCATCAACCTCTACAAGGTTTGAAGAAGAAGGAGTTCAAGTTTAGGTATAACCATCTTCCATAGTAGCTAACTCTCTTTAGCAAGAACACTAGTTTTAGTTTAGACAACGATCCCGACCAAGTTTAGTCCATGTTGCCTCTTGCGATAAAAATTCGTTTTTTATACCGTTTCCGCCTCCCCGTAAGCACCGGGGGTCGCAATATGGACTTACAGTGGTATCAGAGCCTAACTAAACTTAAACTAGCTTGGTAGTGAAGTGTAACGAAGTTCGGAACCGAAAAATCGCAAAACCGGAAAATCAAAACCCTAACTTTCTGTTAAATTTTTTTCTGCTCAAAATGAAAAACTTTATACTTGTAAAATTGTCTCAGGGTTTTCTAAGAACACACAAGAAAAACGATAGCATGTTTCATCAAAACCGCCGCCCTTCCGCGGCCTGAGCTACTCATCTCGCCGCGGAACCGCCGCAAGTTGGTGTCATCTTTGCATCGTTTTTCGTGCAGTGTTCTTCTGTGTTGGTTTTGGGATTTTTAAGATATATTATATGTACCCAGATTTTCCAGAACTGAAATTCACTTTTGGGGTCCTATAATTCCGTATTTTTTCCGAACTTCACTGCACTTTGGCTATGTTGGTTATATCTGTGATGTTTGCATGTATTGAACGTCGGCTAATCGCTATAAGTCGATTAGTCGGGGTTATACATGATCTGTAATGTGCTGGAATGTGTATATGAATGTGTTGGACTGTCGCGGGTGAATAGCCGGGGTGGATGTGAGATGAGCTTTTGTTTTTCTTTCATTCATTGTAAATGTAAATTGATGTAATTATATTATTTGTTTGGCCGCACAACCGGGTCGGGGTTGTAGCCGTCATTGTATAATTCTTTTTACTGTTTTTGCTCCTAGGATAGACCCATGGTGGGGTGCACAAACTACCGGGAACTTGGCGGGTAGTTTGCCGCACCCGTAGGGGTCTTGGGTGGGGTATTTGCTATTCACCGCGACCGTGTTATCCGCTTTTCGTTTCAGGCTCGAAAGAAATGCGGATTGCTAGTATATCCAATGTATTCATCTGTGATCTGTAATGTCTATCATTGCTTTCTATTTAGGCGTTGCTTATGTTTTACAGCCGCGCTAGCCCAGCCCCCGCTCTGTCGTTAGTTAAGTAACCTAACGAGTGATGACGGGACCCCGTGGCGAATGCGAATGGCATAAGCGTACGTCATATTTTGGTTGTTTTCTGCAATGGTAGGAATTAAATGATGGGACGCATTAAAAGAACTAATGCAAGAATATCACGCATTAAAAGAACTAATGCAAGATAATAAACCAAGTTTAAGTCGATGGAACACTTTCGAAAAACCACTCGGTTCTTTTCAAAACTAACTTTTAAATGCGGAGCTTGAGCCACTCCTTCTAAAAGCTATCTCGTTCCATCGATTATATCAAGTTCACTACGTTCACGGTTTCGCCAAAACCATTCGTAGCCCTCCGTCGTTTCACATAAATAGTCAATAGTATTCAAGCTGTGTTTGTTGGCCAAAGTCAAGGCATAGTGATTGGTAGCTATTGGATATTCATGTGCAGCATAGATAGATGCGTTGATTTGGAACAGTCGTACTGCCTTGTTGGCCAAAGTCAAGGGTATGTACGGGTGGATTCAAATTAACCTGGATAACGACGGGAAGAACTTGACATGTGACTTATGATTTGTTGGCCAAAGTCAAGGTCATAAGAGCATGGGGCAAAAAATCCACATCGGGAGTTTCATAAGTACTGAAACTTGCTAGATTTGCATACCATTTGGAGTGTGATGATTATGGTAGGATTCCTTCATTTTCGTCACGCGATGATATTTGGATCCCGATCCTACTGTGAGTATATGCTACTCCTCGGGAAATTTCTCACTAAACGATCAATGCTATAAACCTAGTAGGTGCCTAGAAAGGTGTTAGCGGGGCTACGCCCCCAGGGAAAAGAGGTTCTTAAATTAAGGAACTTCGCGAAAGCGTTGGAAAACCTCCCTCGAAGTACCGACACTGGCCTGGCTGAACGGTTAAGCAAGTATTGTACGGTGGGATTGATCCCGGCTAATTCTTCCTTTGTGGTTTGAGGAGGGATTCGAGAGACAGTGGGAGCCATCCTGTTTAGACAAATTAAAAACCATTCTAAACTTGCAAGAGCATCGTGCTAAGTGTTTCTTCTCTCCCCCTGCAGCGACCAAATCGAAATGACTGGACTTAAGTTACTTCTAGATAAAAACATACTGACAGGGCCAAACTACAAAGATTGGCTCAGGAATGTCAAATTGGCAATCTTACGACAAGCTGGGGTATCTTCTTACCACCAAAGCTCCCCCCGTCCCAGGTCCCACCTCCAGCGTCGCGGATAAGGAAATCCGTAAGACTTGGGAGATTGACAGCGCGAAGGCCAGATGCCTCGTACTTGCCTCGATGGACAATGACCATCAGAGGAGGCACGAGAATATGGATTTGGAATCCATATTTCTTCATACAAAAGAACTGTATGGAGAGCAGTCTCGTATCGCAAGATACGAAGTGTCGAAGAAGTTATTTTCGACTAAGTTGGCCGTCGGATCATCGGTAGCGGACCACGTGCTTAAGATGATTGGCTACACTGAGGAGCTCGCGGAACTTGGGACCACGTTGGATAGTGAACTCTACACAGATATAATTCTCCAGTCCCTTCCATCCACTTACGCCCAGTTCATACTGAATTTCAACTTGCAAGAAAAGGAAGTTGAACTTTCAGAACTCCTCAACCTGCTGAGGAGCGCAGAGGGCACCCTACAGAAGGGTAGGGATACATCCACTTTGTTTGTAGGAGGATCTTCTTCTTCTAGGTCCAAGGCGAAAGCCAAGGGAAAGAAGAGGAAAGCCCCCGCCAAACCAAGGGGCGGTGTTAGTAAAGTGGGTGCAAAGGGAAAGGAAAAGGCAACAAAGATAGCGGGGAAGCTTGTTGGTAAAGAGGAATGCTTCTATTGTCACAAGAGTGGACACTGGAAGAAAGATTGCAGGGCTTGGAAAGCCAGGACACAGGAACTGAAGCAGGTTGCAGCTTCAGCTTCAGGTGTGTATGTTATTGAAAACTGTCTTTCTATAAACTCTACTTCCTGGGTATTGGATACCGGATCAGGATCTCATATCTGTAATTCTTTGCAGGCGTTGAGAAACCGTAGGTTTTTGAAGGAAGGTGACATGACCCTCAGAGTTGCGAACGGAGCTAGCATGGATGCTAAAGCCGTGGGGGACTATCACCTAGGAATGTCAGATGGACATGTTTTGGTTTTGCGTAATTGCTTTTTTGTACCCAACGCAACTTGTAATATCATTTCTGTATCTTTGGTTTCTAAAGAAGGTTATGAATTTGCGTTTGTAAGTAATGTTGTTAACATTCACCTTAATCAAGTTCTGATTGGGTCAGGTACATTGAGCAATGGTATATACGTATTAAACCAACCACAGATTTTCAATGTGCAGAATACACACAAAAGAAAGTCACCAGATATTAATCAGACTTTCTTATGGCATTGTAGACTGGGTCACATCAATGAGAGAAGGTTGACTAAGTTACATACAGAAGGATATTTGGATCCGTTCGAATATCAATCATATGCCACTTGTCAATCCTGTCTCAAAGGAAAGATGACAAAGACTCCGTTCACTGGACACGGAGTAAGAGCGAGCGAGCTCTTGGGACTCGTACACAGCGACGTGTGCGGTCCAATGTCTACACATGCACGAAGCGGTTATTCTTACTTCATTACTTTTACGGATGATTTTTCAAGATACGGTTATGTCTTCTTAATGAAACATAAGTCAGAATCTTTTGAAAAGTTCCAGGAATTTAAGAATGAAGTAGAAAAACAGACCGGCAAAAGTATCAAGATTCTAAGATCGGATCGAGGTGGAGAATACTTAAGTGCCGAGTTCCTGAATTATTTAAAAGAGAATGGGATTCTCTCTCAGCTTACTCCTCCATACACTCCGCAACACAACGGTGTATCGGAGAGACGGAACCGAACCCTATTGGATATGGTACGGTCCATGATGAGTAACGCTGAGTTACCGCGATCATTCTGGGGGTATGCACTAGAATCAGCTGCGTACCTTTTGAACCGAGTTCCTACTAAGACTGTGCCTACTACACCATATGAGATGTGGTGTGGGAAGAGACCCCATCTCAGTCACATCAAGACTTGGGGATGTCCAGCTTTTGTTAAAAAGCAGCATGCGGACAAGCTCGAGGCACGCTCAGTACAGTGTAAGTTCGTGGGATATCCAAAGAACTCCAAGGGATATTTCTTCTACTGTGAAGAGGAACAAAAAGTCCTTGTTTCTCGTCATGCCTACTTCTTGGAAACTGAGATTTTGGAAAACCAGATAAGTGGGAGCACAGTAGAACTGGAAGAAATTCCAGAACCACGGACTATTACTGAAAGCTTAGTGGAACCAGAGGGTTCAAATGAACAGGACATTCCTATGCCGCTCCGTAGAAGTAGTAGGCAGTCTCATCCGCCCGAGAGATACTACGGTTTTCTCATAGACGGGGATAGAGAGGATTGCATCATAGACTATGATGAGCCTACTAGCTTCCAGCAGGCCGTTCAGAGCATTGACTCGGTAAAATGGCTGGATGCAATGCGGACCGAAATGGAGTCCATGTACACCAACAAAGTATGGACGTTGGACATTGCTCCAGACGGGGTAAAACCCGTAGGATGCAAGTGGATCTTCAAAAGGAAGATTGGTGTAGATGGACAGGTTGAGACCTATAAAGCTAGACTTGTAGCAAAGGGTTTCCGTCAAAGACCTGGCTTGGACTACGACGAAACCTTTTCTCCAGTGGCTATGCTGAAATCCATTCGGATCCTTCTTGCCATTGCTGCCTTCCACGATTATGAGATTTGGCAGATGGACGTAAAAACCGCTTTTCTAAATGGAAATTTAGAGGAGTGTGTCTATATGGATCAGCCAGAGGGTTTCATTCAGAGTGGGAGCAGCGGAAAGGTGTGCAAGTTGCTTAAGTCCATCTATGGACTAAAGCAGGCATCGCGGAGTTGGAACATCTGTTTTGATGAGACGGTCAAGGAATTTGACTTTATCAAAAATCCAGATGAACCGTGCATCTATAGTAGATTTGTAGCAAGAACTGTGGTATTCCTTGTTTTATACGTGGATGACATTCTCTTAATAGGAAATGACATTCCTATGCTACAATCTGTCAAGGGTTTCTTGTCACACAGGTTCTCCATGAAAGACCTGGGTGATGCCTCTTACATCCTGGGGATCCGGATCCATCGTGATAGATCCAAGAGGATATTAGGACTTTCACAGTCCAGGTACATCGACACCGTACTGAAAAGATTCAGTATGGAAGATTCCAAGCGCGGTAACCTACCGGCTTGTCACGGGATCACCCTCTCTAAAGAGATGTCTCCCAAGACTGATTTGGAGAGGGATCGCATGTCTATTATACCCTACGCTTCTGCGGTAGGCTCTATAATGTATGCGATGTTGTGTACCAGACCGGATGTAGCTTATGTACTGAGTGTAGTAAGCCGGTATCAGTCAAACCCTGGGGAGAAACATTGGATAGCGGTAAAGAACATTCTCAAGTACCTGAGGAGGACTAAGGAGATGTTCTTGGTGTATGGCAGAAAAGACCTCCAGATTGAGGCCTTTGCTGACTCCAGCTTCCAGAGTGACAAGGATGATTCCAAGTCCATGTCGGGTTTTGTCTTTACCCTCAACGGAGGGGCGGTGTGTTGGAAGAGTTCCAAACAGGAAACCGTTGCAGACTCGACTATGGAAGCGGAATACATCGCTGCATCTGATGCCGCAAAAGAAGCTGTCTGGATAAGGAAGTTCTTAAAAGAACTTCAGGTGGTTCCGTCCATTGTTGACCCAGTACCTCTGTATTGCGACAACAACGGGGCTATAGCTTTAGCAAAGGAACCCAGGTCCCATCAGAGATCCAGGCACATCTTGAGGCGGTATCACCTGATCAGGGAGATCGTGGATCGCAAGGAGATCGAGGTTCGGAGGGTTGCTTCAGAAGAGAACACTGCAGATCCATTCACCAAGGCCCTACCCCAGACTCAGTTCGAGCGGCTGATCGAGATGATAGGTCTTCGATACGCCAGTACATGGCCTTAGTGCAAGTGGGAGATTGTTAGTGTATATGCCCTAGAGGCCATTACTGTATCATACTAGTTTGTATATTACTTGATGGAAGCTTGGGATATTCACCTTGTATAAACAATCTTGCTCAACATAGTAGTATGCTACTTGGTTTGTTTCTACTTCAATGTGTACTTGTGTTTATTTCAGTATATCACTTATACGCATTAGTGGAGCCCTTAGGATCTTTGCTTGATTACCAGCGTTGTGATGGCAGTCACACTAGTGGGGGCTGGGTAATCTATAGGCACATCCTTATACAGGTACCTAGTCGTAGGACTATCGAGACAGGGCATCGATACTCCGGAGTAGACTAGCGTATGCGCTTCTCATCCCAGTGTGGGAGATGGTCTGTCCCACAGCCATCAGTACGTCATACTGGAGATAGTATACGGGTGCTCGTTGGGTTACGAGTACACTGGACAGGACTCGTCGGGAACTGACAGGTTGGTATTATACCTATCGTCAGTTATCAGTTCCCAGGTGACATGAGTACAGCTTAGTCCGCTGACTTGACACTGACACTTCGCCTCGAGTGTGTTCCCACTGCACTTTGATCACTACCCTACCACGGCTCAAAGGAGTCGTGCAAACAGGTGTTGGTTGGGTGCAGTCCCGAAGCACTTGGAGGCAGTGACGGTTAGACAGGATTCGTCTCTCCCGGTATTGGGGGTTGACATCGCGCTGTGTCTAGGAGAGCCATTACACGAGTAGTCCCTGGCCAGGGCAAGCGAGATATACTGGTAGGTTTCCAGTGTTATCTCAGGGTGTTTTGGGCTTCACTCCGACACGACTTGTACCGCTATTGGGGGACTGACGTTTTACCGCCCCCTAGGCCCGCCATGCGATGTATCAGACGAACAGACCGGACTGTACGGAGAATGTCACATTCAGACTCAGTAGGAGTTCAGATGGGGTTTCACCTCGTCAGCCTTCTTGTCGGCATCTACCTGGGGACCGTTACGCACAGCTAGTGCCGCTTGCGGTCTGTGGTTAAACCCACTGCCAGCGTAGTGTCGAGTCTTTAGAGTCCCACACAGAGGGTATTCGCCTCTGGGCAAAACAGAGTAGAGGTCGCATGGTTTTGCGACAGGGTTCGTTCTCATCCGCGCACTTGTGCACGTTTGGAGTCCGGACGGATTATACTGGCAGGCTCTGGTTTGAGCCAGATACTGGTATATGTTTTGGGGGTTGCTTTTATATCTTGGTATTCTTGTTCCTCGGAACGAGAATGCAGGTGTGTATGCACAGTTGCTTGAGGCGGAGAATGAGGTTTTTCATTAGGGTTTCGGATCGGGTGCGTATGCACAGTTGACAGTTATCATTTTCCAAACCCTAATGGATTTGTATATTATCTATTAATAATAGTAATTAAATAAGAATTATGTTATGGTTGTTTTTTTGTTGACTTGTTGACCTTGGTTGACTTGTTGACCATTGACCACTTTCATGCCTTGAAAGTCTTCCTTGATTCATGCTTACACTTCATTAAAAGAGGTATGATAGTGGTCATTCCATATTCACCATCAACTATTCTTATTTCCATTATTATCATTTAGATAATTCATTTTCTTTTGCAATATGGTTGCAAGAAAGAAATAATTGAGCTCATTCTATCATAACCTCTCTCTCTCCTCATTTCATCTTCTTCTTCCTCTTGAAAAGAGAAACCTTCTCATGTGTTGAGATTCATTCTCTTTAGAAACAAAAGCAAACCCTAATCACTCTCTACTCATTCTAGGATGAAGGTTTAGCAAGCCGGAAACCCTAGTTCACTCAAAGATCGAGGAAGAGCCCAAAGTCGAACCTTCGAGGTGGATCCATCTTCGACGGGAGAAGGCGACGAAAAGAGAACCATCAACCTCTACAAGGTTTGAAGAAGAAGGAGTTCAAGTTTAGGTATAACCATCTTCCATAGTAGCTAACTCTCTTTAGCAAGAACACTAGTTTTAGTTTAGACAACGATCCCGACCAAGTTTAGTCCATGTTGCCTCTTGCGATAAAAATTCGTTTTTTATACCGTTTCCGCCTCCCCGTAAGCACCGGGGGTCGCAATATGGACTTACAGGATCCACCTGAAAGCTTCTACCTTTGGCTTCTCTTCAAACTAGAAGGAAGTAGAACACTTGGTTTGCCAAACCTTATGAACTAGGATGAGTAGAGGAGTGTGTTGCGATTTATCTCTATGGTTCTTGCTTCTCAACACATGAGACAAGTGAACCATAGACTAGAGAGAGAGCAAGAGGAAGAGGGAGAGCTCAAGCAAGAGAGAGAAAGCAAATGAGAGAATGAGCAACTCTTTTGCCATCCAAGCTCTCATAATCCAAAATCGTGATAACTCATAATAGTAATGATAACTCATAATAGTAATTGAGTATTATGTGATGGTTCAAGTCAAAATGGCCATATCATTTCATGCACTCATTTTGCAAAAAGAAACAAGCAAGCAAAAGTCTTTGCCATGAAATGATAGCCATTGTAATGATGGTGGTCAACTAGTCCAACCTAGTCAACCGGTCAACAAAGTCAACAAGTCAACAAAGTTAACCCTTCATCTCAACCATGTCACTATAATACTTAATTAATAATATTGTTAATCATATTTCATATTCTCATTAGGGTTTTAGCATGGGTCAATGGTCAACAGTAAACAGTCAACAACCCCAATGAGAATCCTCTGCCTCTGTCTCTCTGTCAACTGTGCATACACACCCGCATCCGCGTTCCGAGGAACACGAATACATACGAGATAAAACCAATCCCAAAACGTACACTAGGATCTGGCTTAAACCAAAACCCGCTAGTGTTAACTGTCCGGACACTAAACGTGCACAAGTGCACGGATGTGACCGAACCCTGTCGCAAAACCATGCGACCTCTACTCTTTTGCCTAAAGGCGAATAGCTTTCTGTGTGGGACTCTAAAGACTCGACACTACGCTGGCAGTGGGTTTAACCACAGACCGCAAGCGGCACTAGCTGTGCGTAACGGTCCCTAGGTAGATGCCGATAAGAAGACGGACGAGGTGAAACCCATCTGAACTCCTACTGAGCCTGGATGTGACAATCTCCGTACAGTCCGGTTTGTTCGTCTGATAACATCGCATGGCGGGCCTAGGAGGCGGTAAATGTCAGTCCCCTAATAGCGGTACAAGTCATGTCGGAGTGTAGCCCAGAACACCCTGAGATAACACTGGAAACCTACCATTATATCTCGCTTGCCCTGGCCAGGGACGACTTGTGTAATGGCTCTCCTAGACACAGCACGGTGTCAACCCCCAATACCGGGAGAGACGAATTCTGTCTAACCGTCACTGCCTCCAAGTACTTCGGGACTGCACCCAACTACTACCTGTTTGCACGACTCCTTTGAGCCGTGGTAGGGTAGTAATCTAAGTACATTGGGAACACACTCGAGGCGAAGTGACAGTGTCAAGTCAGCGGACTAAGCTGTACTCATGTCACCTGGGAACTGATAACTGACGATAGGTATAGTACCAACCAAAAGTTCCCTACGAGTCCTGTCCAGTGTACTCGTAACCTAACGAGCACCCACATACTATCTCAAGTACGACGTACCGACGGCTGTAGGACAGACCGTCTCCCACACTGGGATGAGAAGCGCATACGCTAGTCTACTCCGCAGTATCGATGCCCTGTCTCGATAGTCCTACGACTAGGGACCTGCATAAGGATGTGCTTGTGGATTACCCAGCCCCCACTAGTGTGACTGCCATCACAATTCTGGTAATCAAGCAAAGATCCTAAGGGCTCCACTAATGTGTATAGGTAATATACTAAAATAAACACATGTACACATTAAAGCAGAAACAAACCAAGTAGCATACTACTATATTGAGCAAGATTGTCTATACAAGGTGAATATCCCAAGCTTCCATTAAGTAATATACAAACTAGTATAATACAGTAATGGCCTTTATGGCATATACACTAACAGTCTCCCCCACAACGGAGGTGCGGATGAATCTCCTCTCCTGAACGCCATCAACGCCCTAACCGTCTGGATAGATCGACTAGCGTCCGTTGTGGATACGCTGGTCCGTGTCCAAACGGCGGGACAAGCTCTCCAGGTCGCCACTCCCCCACCTCGGGACCGGGACCCCTACAGAGAGAGAGAAGACTCTGCTCACGTTGGCACAGCCGACCACCGCCTCGCTGCCTCCCATGGCCGCAGATCTCCCGGGCCAACATATTCCATGACCCACTGGGCGCCCCACAGTTCAACACCGAGGTCCATCGTCAGAGCGCCTCGCCCCGAGCCTCATCGCGCCCTTGTCCCTCCCGAGGAGGTGTCGGTCAGCTCGCATGCGCCCAGGCATGAACAACACACCCTCCCTCGACGGGGTTGCGCGGACGAGACTCGTCACGGCAGCTCGAGGACTACCTCGCCAGGGGACCTAAGGAACATCACCAAGAGGCAACCGGGCTCGCCCCTGCTCGGCTATCACCGGCTGGCAGTTCATTACCCCACGACGCCAAGGATCAAAGCCCTCACCAAGAGGCAGCCGAGCGGCTACCCTGCTCGGTTATCCCTAGCTGGTAGTTCGCTACCCTACGACGCCGGAGATTTAAACCCTCGCCAAGAGGCAGCCGAGTGGCTACCCTGCTCGGCTATCCCTGGCTTGTAGTTCCCTACCCCATAACGCCAGGGATTGAAGCCCTCACCAAGAGGCAGCCGAGCGGCTACCATGCTTAGCTATCCTTGGCAGGTAGTTCCCTACCCCACAATGCCAGGGATCGAAGCCCTCACCAAGAGGCTGCCGAGCGGCTACCCTGCTCGGTTATCCCTGGATGGTAGTTCCCTACCCCGCAACGCCAGGGATCGAAGCCCTCGCCAAGAGGCAGCCGAGCGGCTACCCTGCTCGGCTATCCCTGGCCGGTAGTTACTTACCCCGCAACGCCAGGGATCGAAGCCCTCGCCAATAGGCAGCCGAGCGGCTACCCTGCTCGGTTATCCCTAGCCGATAGTTCCCTACCCTATAATGTTCATATCAGAATTTTGCATTATTATATTCCCCATTCTTAATCATATTGCAAATAAATAGGTGCTTTTGATCCATGTCTGCTAAATAGTTGCAGGTTATAGGTTCTCAGAACAATACAGTGAAATTCAGGAAAAGACGCTACAAATGTGAGACTACGACCAAAAAATAGATGAATTTGCAAGATGCCGCCTACCAGTTTACGGAACAAACGAAGATCAATGAACAGTTCGATTGCACAAGATACAAGGGCATCACAAGATTCAAGACTTCAACGCGAAACTAACGGTAAAAGTCCACAAATTCTGCACTGTTGGAAATCTGGAAGAAAGTAGAAAAGATTCTGAGGAACCAAGTGAAGAAAACAGAAGGAAAAAGCAACTTGAAGCATCACAGAAGAATTGAGCCCAAGAGCCCACCAAACGGCCGCGGAACCGTGGCCTAAGAGGGCATTCCGCCGCGGATCCGCGGCCGTGCTGTGCACGTGTCGGTGGGTGTCGGTGCTTTGACCCGGCTTTCTTAGGGTAGTCTTGTAATTTCAGATGTGGATCAGATTTAAACCCTAGGTTTTCTCCTATCTATAAATAGGAAATCCTACAGCCTTTTTTGGGGCATGCCTCTTTTTATTTTTCTAGTCTAAAATTTTAATTCCTTTGTAATCGTCAAGAGTGCATCAATAAAGTAAGACTTTTTATCTGAATTTAATTCTTGCATTTTTATCTGTTCTTTTAATATCTGCTATTTTATTTTGTCATTTATTATTTGCAACTTAAATAGTTTTTAAAATAAAACATAAAAATGAATTCCATTGTTAATACCCTAATGAGTGAGTAATTCCTCACTTGTTAGGGTTATGATTGGGTAGGTTTGAGAGATGGAAATCTCTCACTCCTTTCTTAACCGTATAATACTTTAAATTAGGACTCAATGTTAATCAAACACACACTGCTCACTACGGCACCCTATCCCACGAGATAGCGGTGATTCCCTAATTAGACCGGTTGTGGTTGATTTACATAGTGGTTAGGGCTAAGAGTTAAGAAAGGACGGACAAGGACCAAAAGGAAAAAACGAAGTTTCTTCTTTATCGTGCTAATCCCCTTTGTTAATTATTACCCTAACACCTATTTTCTTAATTAGGGCAAAGGAAGCGCTGAGTAGAATTAACTTTCCAAACTAACCTAATCCTAACCCTAGCAAGGTTTTAATCCAAATCAAATTCAATCTTAGTTTTTATAAAAATCAAAACCTACCACAAATATGACTTAACTCGTAAGAACAATAAGAAAAGAATAAGTTTTACCTGTGGACCGACCCGTACTCAACCGGCTAGCTACCAAGCGACACCGTTATTGATTGCGGTATTCTTAACTTTGATTTTAAACGCATACGCAAAACTTCGACCAATCAAATGGCGCCGTTACCGGGGATAGCGGTAGTTATTTTCTTTTTGTAATTTCGGGTTAATTAAAATTAAAAAAAATCATAAAAATTGAAAAATATAAAAACATAAAAAAATATCATCTTGTTATTTTTTGAAGGGTTTTTGTGTGAATTGCGCAGGAAAGGAGGAAGGACAGATTCAGATCTGGAGCAAGCTCGGTGAGCAAATCCAGAAACAGAAGATCTGAACAGACAGAGGAGAACCACAACAGAAAACAGAAAGATTTTGGAGATTTGAACCTATTCTTCCACCGCGGAACCGCGGCACGAGTGCAGGTTTGACCGCGGAACCGTGGTCAACTGCTGACGTCAGCAATCTGATTTCTCTGTAAGTATTCCTTATCTCCTCCGTAACCCCCTAAACTCCACTAAAAAAATTTCCTGCAGGGTTCTTTGCGCAAAATTTCTTCTCCCTCTCCAATAAATCAATCTTGTGCAGGATTCTTTGCGTCCCAAATAAAAATAAAATTTTTTGGCAAGTGTTTTAGATTTTTGTGTGTTTACTGCTTTGCATTTTTAAAACGGAATTTTAAGGGGCTATAACACCAATCCAGATTGGGTGGGGATTTCATTACCCTTCCTAGGACCCCAAAAATCACAAAAAGTATATGCATCAACACTCGATTTAATTAAAAAATATTTAGACTCAGCCAATAAGGACTGTCGCGCTCATTAGGAAAAAGGAAGGGTGTGGGCAATCGGTCGTTTATTTAAACCTGATTTTGTGGTGTCTAGGCTAGACAAGTGGGAAAGGTAATTTTAAAATTCCCGTCTCACGGTGATTCGTGAGCGGATCCATCTTTTCTTTACTTGTGCTTACCTGGCCACAATTAGCGGTGAAGAGGCGATTCGAGAGATATCTCACAACTTGCCTTTTGGACCGTTAGGAGCAGTCTAGTTGACTTAGGAGACCCTAGCTCTAGGCTTTATCGTGCATGCTTAAATTGTGATTGCTTGAAAGTGCGTCTTAGTTCCCTATAAAAATCTTTTGCAAAGACTCTAAAAAAAACACAAAACAAAATTTTTACAAAAACTTGCCATTTTGTCGCTAGAAATCCATTGCACCCAACTTACACCCACATTCTCTCATTGACGTTTTCTTACCCCCACCTTCTACTTTTTGACTACACTACACCTCATTTAGTGTATGTCCGGTTAGACTAGGGACACTAGTGCCCGTTTAGTCCGTGTCTCGTTAGTTCCTACTGACGACGTGTTCGACTCCGAAGTCGAAATTCCCTCCACTTCTTTACCTTCATCTTCAAATTCATCATCTTCTAAGGAGATGTCGGGATTCAATCCTAACAATCCCTTACTTATTTCGGGACTGGTTCCACCTCAACTGGGTGCGAATAACCCACAACACCCTCCTGTCGAAGCGCCCCAAGGAATCACGCTCCAAGATATTATCTATTCAATCCGCACCGCACTTACTACTTGTCTTTCATTTTCACCGGCCAATGGGGATAACTTCGAAATTAAACCCCACTTCATCAATATGTTGCCCAAATTTCACGGGCTGGAATCCGAAGATGCCTATATCTTCATTAACAAATTACAAAATGTTTGCGTAATGTAATGCCCCAGGTGCAGTTGGGGCTGAATACCACCTACCCCGTGAAGAAGTGAGGTGTTATCCGGTATCGAGGTGGGGATATAACCGATACGGATACACACGGGGAACCACTATAGAACAATGGGGAGTATCGAATTTCATTCCGAAAGAGGGCACGATCTGAACTATAAATGGAATTATACCCCTCTTCAATCCAGAGGCGCCTTTTGGATGAATCGGAACTCCGGAGTTTGAAGAACTCCGTAGTTAAGCGTGCTCGGGCCAGGGAAGTCCTGGGATGGGCGACCTCCTGGGAAGTGGCCCGTGGTCGGGTCCGATTCACTCCGAAGGACAAAACCGTGCGGCTTCGGCCAGAGCGGACAATACTCTTTGTATTGGGGGCGGGTGGTGACAGAATGGTATCAGAGCCGGTCCCTCAAAAGTAGGTCTGTGGTTCGAGGACGAACCATTGTTCTAAGTGGGGGGGGGGAATGTAATGCCCCAGGTGGAGTTGGGGCCAAATACCACCTACCCCGTGAAGAAGTGAGGTGTTATCCGGTATCGAGGTGGGGATGTAACCGATACGGATACACACGGGGAACCACTATAGAACAATGGGGAGTATCGAATTTCATTCCGAAAGAGGGCACGATCTGAACTATAAATGGAATTATCAATCCAGAGGCGCCTTTTTGATGAATCGGAACTCCGGAGTTTGAAGAACTCCGTAGTTAAGCGTGCTCGGGCCAGGGAAGTCATGGGATGGGTGACCTCCTGGGAAGTGGCCCCTGGTCGGGTCCGATTCACTCCGAAGAACAAAACCGTGCAGCTTCGGCCAGAGCGGACAATACTCTCTGTATTGGGGGCGGGTCGTGACACGTAATGATGAAGACCACCAAACTTTCCGATGATGCTATAATGCTACATGTCATTCTATTCACTTTATGTGACCTAACTGAAAAGTGGCTATATAGTACAACATCGCATTCCATAAAAAGTTGGGAAGAGTTTGCTAAGGCTTTTTTTAAAAACTTTTACCCACACCACAAGACCGCGAGAATTAGAAATGAAATTAATCAATTTTCCCAGCTTCCTTCCGAACCATTTTGGAAGTGTTTCGAAAGATTTAAGGACCTTCTTCTTCAGTGCCCTCACCACGGTATCGAGAGATGGCAACTTTGACAAACTTTATACGAAGGACCGAACCCAGCAACTAAGCAGTTGCTGGAAACCATTTGTCAAGGTCATTTTCTTACAAAATCTGATGAGGAAGCTTGGCAATTTCTCGACGATCTTACTGAACAAACGCTTCAGTGGGAAAGAACTAGACAAACCGCTTTATCCACTTCATCTACTTCATCCGGTTCGTCTGGGGAAGGTGTTCATCAACTTGACATGTCAATTGCAATGAAAGCCGAAATGGCTGCGATTACACGTAAACTAGAAGCAATTGAGAGCAAATTCTCATTGCCTTCTCCTGTTCCCGCTTTACCCCCTCGCACTATATGCGCTTGTTGTTCGGATCCGTCCCATTTGACCGAAGAGCGTCCTTACAACCCACCTGCTCAAGGATCAAGTCAATGCTGCCTTTCAGCAGAGAAAAAGAAATGATCCATACTCATCAACTTATAATCCCGGTTGGAGGAACCATCCCAATTTTGCTTGGAATCAAAATCAACAACAATTCCAAGGCAATAACAATTTTCAAAGGCCTCCTCCAAAACAACAAGCCCCTCAACAAACTCAATATCAGCAACCTTTCCAACCCCAACCTTACCAAAATCAAATGAACAATTTTGAACCAAACAACTCTTTTCCACAAAATAATTTTGTTCAACCAAATAACGATAAGGTTTCCTCGCTAGAACGAAGTCTGGATGCGTTTTTAAAACAATCTACACAATCCTCAGCCAACATCCTGTCTTTCATTCAGTCTTTGGTGCAACACACTGTATCACATGAGCAAAGCATCAAAACAATTGAAGCTCAAATTGCACAACTGAATGCTGCTCTAAGCGAGCGAGAAAAGGGGAAACTTCCATCTCAACCACTGCCAAATCCTTGTCACACACAAGATGCACATGTTGCTCATGAACAAAAAAATCATAATGTGAGTGTAGTGACTTCATTGGGATCTGGAAAGGTATTGCACAACAACGTTAGCAATAATAATAACACCCCGGCCTCCGCTTCTTCATCTTCTTCAGAGCCTGTTCTTCATTCTTCACAAGGCTCTACTTCTTCTACTAATTCGAACGGACCCACATCTCACTCCACGAAAAAACCAACACTGGGATCCGTTCCAACTCCGCAATCTACTCCACAAATATTGGACTCAACAAATTTTTGAAATATTCCATTTCCAAACAGGTTGAGATACAATAAACAAACTCCGCAAATGGAGAAGATTATGGAGTTATTTAAACAGGTTAGCATTGACATACCTCTCTTGGATGCAATCCAACAAGTCCCTTCTTACGCTAAAATATTGAAGGACTTATGCACCAAGAAGAGGAAATCACAGGTACCCAAGAAAGTTTTCTTGGCTGGTGCAGTAAGTGATGGTCTTACCCAACCTTTACCTCAAAAATGAAAGAACCCTGGCTGTCCTACAATTTCAATAACTATTGGGGATAAGAACATCAACCGCGCACTTTTAGATCTTGGTTCTAGTGTTAATTTGCTTCCTTATTCAGTATATGAACAATTAGGTGTTGGAGAGCTGAAACCCACACATTGTACTCTCCAAATGGCCGATCGATCCATCACCCATCCTAGGGGTGAGTTAGAGGATGTGCTGATTAAAGTAGGGGACTTCATTTTCCCCGTTGATTTCATTGTTATGGACACACAGCCTGTAGCTAACCCCCGGAGTCAAATTCCGGTGATACTAGGTCGACCATTCCTTGCAACTTCTAATGCAGTGATCAATTGTCTAAATGGTTCGATGAACCTATCTTTTGGAAATATGACAATTGAGCTCAACATTTTTAAGTTGGGGAATTAGCCCTCCGAGCCTAATGCTAATATACTTGATGTTTTCTCGATCCAAGAGATCACTCAGGAGGACTGTGAGCTCGAAAAATTTCTGTTCGATCACAGCAATTTTGATGCCAGTAGTGCGTTCCTCCTTGAATCTGACACAGCTTTCACACCCGATAACGATTACGAGTGTTTCACTTTTTCGAACGATTTTGAAGAATCACCACCCAAGTTCGAATCCTTTGAATTTTCGAATGAGTTAGCTGAACCATCCGACTCGGTTTCTTACACTCGCTTCGAACCTCTCTTGGAATCCTTCGAGTTTGAGGCAGTTTCACCAATTTTACCTTCAATTGTTTCACCTCCAAAACTCGAACTTAAGCTATTGCTGTCTCACCTTAAATACGCTTACTTAGGTGAGAATGTGACCCTTCCCGTTATCATCTCGGCCTATCTAGCCCCTGAGCAAGAGAAAGCCCTTTTAATGGTCTTACAAAACAATCGGCAAGCTTTTGGCTGGACTATGGCGGACATCAAGGGGATCTGTCCCCTAATAGTTGAACATCATATTCATATGATGGATGATGCCAAGCCAGTAAGTGATCCACGGAGACGACTAAACCCTATCTTGAAGGAGGCTGTTAAAAAGGAGATTGTAAAATGTCTTGATAGTGGTATCATTTACCCTATCTCTGATAGCCAGTGGGTTAGCCCCATTCACGTTGTCCCAAAGAAATCGGTCATAACGGTCATAACTAATGAGGTGAATGAGTTAATACCTACTCGTACCCAAAGTGGGTGGAGAGTTTGCATCGATTATAGAAAACTCAACACCGCGACACGGAAAGACCACTTTCCATTACCTTTTATTGACCAAATGTTAGAACGATTGGCTGAGCATGAATTTTATTGCTTTTTGGATGGCTACTCCGGCTATAATCAAGTTTCCATCGCCGAAAAGGACCAAGACAAGACCACATTTACTTATCCTTTCAGTACGTTTGCTTACCGTCGCATGCCCTTTGGGTTATGCAATGCACCCGCTACTTTCCAGCGGTGTATGATGGGCATTTTTTCAGACATGGTGGAAAAATTCTTGGAGATTTTTATGGACGATTTCTCCATTTTCGGCGACTCCTTTGATGAGTGTTTGCTATATTTAGACGCAGTTCTTACCCAGTGTAGGGATAAGAACCTCACTCTAAATTGGGAGAAATTCCACTTTATGGTACGAGAAGGTATTGTCTTAGGACATATTATCTCGCAAAATGGCATTAAGGTAGATAAAGCTAAGATTGAAGTCATCTCCAATCTTCCTCCTCCCAAATGTGTCCGAGACATTCGAGCCTTCCTTGGCCATGCCGGTTTCTATAGACGGTTCATCAAGGATTTTAGCAAGATAGCCAGACCCTTGACTCTTTTGTTGTCCAAGGATGCCACTTTTGATTTTGACTCAAACTGTATGAAGGCGTTCGGGTCATTGAAAAACTCACTTATTTCCGCTCTCATTCTTTCATCTCCTGACTGGACGCATCCATTTGAAATTATGTGCGATGCATCTGATTTCGCCATTGTTGCTGTCCTTGGATAACACATAAATAAAATGCCGCATGTAATTTATAACGCTAGCCGAACCTTAAACGAGGCCCAATTAAATTACACAACAACTGAAAAAGAATTCTTAGCTGTTGTGTTTGCATTAGAAAAGTTCAGGCCCTATTTAATCGGCTCTCCAGGCATCGTTTACACTGACCACTCAGCTCTTCGCCATCTTTTCGCGAAGAAGGATGCTAAATCTCGGCTGATACGTTGGATTCTCTTACTACAAGAGTTTGACCTTGTCATCAGAGACAAGAGAGAATGCAAAAACGTAGTCGCCGACCATCTTTCACGCCTCCCTTCTTCGCCTACACTTCAAATTCATATTAAAGACGTTTTTCCGGATGAGCAGCTCTTAACTGTGTCATGTGAAGCTTGGTTCGCAGATATCGTAAATTATTTGGTCACCGGACTTATACCAAACGAATGGTCGAATCAGGATAGACTCAGATTTCTATCTCAGGTAAAACATTTTTACTGGGATGAACCATATCTATTCAAATACTGTCCCGACCAAATTATTCGTCGGTGTGTCCCCGACAATGAGTTTAAGAGCGTGGTGTCATTCTGCCACGATCAAGCGTGTGGCGGGCATTTTGGCCTTAAAAATACAGCAGAAAAGATCTTGCAGTGTGGCTTCTACTGGCCACAACTTTTTAAAGATGCACATGAGTACTGCAAGACATGCTCCCGGTGCCAACACTTGGGCCGGATATCTAGGAGAAATGAAATGCCGTTCCAACCAATAATAGTTGTTGAACTTTTTGATGTTTGAGGGATAGACTTTATGGGACCGTTTCCCAACTCTTTTGGGAACATGTATATTCTACTCGCTGTTGACTATGTTTCTAAATGGGTCGAGGATGTGCCCAGCCGAACTAATGACAACAAGATTGTCATTAGATTTCTCAAAGAAAACATTTTTTCTCGGTTTGGGCATCCTCGCGCTATTATCAGCGATAATGGATCTCACTTTTGTAATAGGACTTTCGAGTCATTAATGCGAAAATACTCTATTACTCACAAGCTGTCAATGCCCTATCATCCCCAAACTTGTGGACAAGCCGAGATTTCGAATCGGCAGATTAAACAGATATTGGAGAAAACGGTTTCCAAAAACCGTAAAGATTGGTCGTCAAAACTTGTTAATACCCTTTGGGCATTCCGAACTGCCTATAAGACCGATCTTGGCATGTCTCCATATAGGCTTGTTTATAGAAAGGCTTGCCACCTTCTAGTTGAAATAGAGCATAAAGCATTTTGGGCAATAAAAGAGTTGAATATATCTCTAGGAGATGAAAGCTGCAGTTGAACGAATTAAACGAGCTTTGGGATGAAGCTTACGAGAATGCTATAATCGTCAAAAGCCGAATGAAGGTGTTCCACGATAAACACCTTATACGCAAAACTTTCAAACCTGGTCAACAGGTTTTACTTTACGACACTCGGTTACATTTCCATCCCGGCAAGCTCAGATCTCGATGGAAAGGGCCATTCTTGGTACGCACCGTATATCCGCACGGTGCGGTCGATCTAGAAAACCCGGAGGACGGTTCACTATTTTAAGTGAACGGATATAGACTTAAACCGTTCCTCACTGCGGACCCTTCGGAGGAGCTCCTGTTTTTGCAGGAGCCAACCTACATTGACTGATCTTCCTCTATCTACTCCTAAATTTCGATTATCTAGCCAAAAGATTATTTCAAATAAGTTTGGGGGTATGTATCACTTGTAATTATATAAAAACAAAATAAAAATAAAATTTTTTTGAAAATAAATTTTTTTGGGTATTCTTGTAAATTTCAAGTTTTAATAAAAAAATAAAAAAATAAAATTTTTTTATTTACAAATAATTTCCTCTTTTTAGGAGGAGTTTTTTGCAAATAACCATCACATCCCCCCTATAAATAGAACCCGACCCCTCTCTGTTTTATCAAACCCTAAAAATTGCTCTCAGAAAACCCTAGCCGCCGCCGCAGCCAGAGCAAGCAGTCTCCTCCAGAGCGCCGCGCAACCGCCGCCGAAGCCCCCTTTCCGCCGCTGATCCGCCGCACCCCTACCTCTTCTCCCTCTGATTTTTTTCAAAGGAGGTTTGCATCATCTCTCCCCCTCTGTTAATTTTTTTCATAAATCTGTGAACTTTCTGAATAGCACCAACCATGCAATTAGAACGAGATTTTTCACAAATCTTTTCACACACAATTTACGGAAGTTATTTTGGTGATGAGATCACACGGCGAGGGTGGAACTTTTTAATTTTTAATCATCCTAATGCCTACGCTCTTCGAGATCTAGTTACTCATTTTTACGAGTGCATGGAGGAAGGCTGCCTAGCACAATACGGTTTTATTAAATTACTTTGGGGCGATAGGGAAATAATCATTGATAGGGACTTCATCCATGAAGTCACCTTAATTCCTAGATTACCTGTTCACGACCAACCCCTTCAATTTGAAGACTACTTACCCTTAATGGGTAATGACTGTTTGAAGGAACCTAGGAAGGGCATACAGGCTAGAACCCTCTTCGCCAATGTATTAACCGTGTGCCGTTAGGCACAAAACAACATTTTTGGCAGTTCACATAACACAACATTTTTCACCCCATCTCTTCATATCGTACACACCTTAATGACTAGGAACCCTAGATTTGACATGTGCACGGTTTTGCTTAATTCAATTGGTGCTGGAAAAAGGGCCGCAAATTACCCATGCCCTATGTTAGTGACACAACTGTGTCGCTATTTCCTCCCTGTGGAGGAATTTGAGTTTTACATACATGGAGGTATACCCATTAGGCCTCTTATTGAGGGCGTATTCACGTCCTATACTCGCCTAACTGATGTATGGTCGCGAAGAGAACATGCCGAACATGTACCCGGCAGAACACCCAGCTCCAGCTCGACTGCGAGCGAGGAAGAGCTTACCCCCATAGAACATGCACGTCTTCTTAGAAGAGCTATTAGGGGGATTGATAATTTGGTGGGGATGGTGACCAATTTGGATCATCGAGTGACAGAGATTGAACATGGCGTATCTACGTTGCTGGCGCGAGAGGAGCGTTCCCGTTTACGTTCAAGGGGACGGTGAGGTCCTGAGCAGTGATGGCACTGTTTTTGGTAAGTTTGGGGGATGGGGTGGTTTGTAAATAGTTATCATTGCATTGCATATTGTAATTTTTGTATATATTTTTTCTCTTTCTTTGCATGTTTAATCTTGCATTGCATCTTTATAAAAAATTATAAAAATAAAAAAAATGAAAATAATTTTTTTTTAAAAATAAAATCAAATAAAAAATTGATTTTTTTTAAAGATTATAAAAATTGAAAAATTCAATCTTGGCCATATTTGACTTGAGTTTGACAAGAAGGTTAACTAGCTAGGAAAAACTAGATCCTAAACTTAGTAAATTAAAAACCCTAAAAATAACCTTTTTTAAAGTTTAACGGTAGAAAATATATGTCCTTATAGTTTATTTAGAAATAGGCAAAATTTGAGTTCAGTTCTTGGGCTAAGTTAAAATAAGGGAAGAGTGTTGAAATTTTTATTGAAGTGTAAGTCTGAAAAATAATTACGAACCTTTAGTCTAAATTCTTAAAATATATACCCTACAACTCGCACATACACGCACCTTGAAACTTGGAATAGTAGAGGATACCTTGAATTGCTCTTGTCTAAAATCCTTAGTATGAGAAAAAAATTAAATAAAAGTATAAATGTGAATAAAGAGATATAAAAAAATGAACACTGGTTTTGTGATTACTTAAGGCTGCGTAAAATAAAAAATATATAGCGAGGGTGCTTTATCACCTAGTGCCTTAGACCAACTGGTTTGGGAGTCACTGCTAAAGCCTTAGTTATTACAAGACGAGGAATTACGCCTTAATGCGCAAACACATTTTGTAATCGGTCATTAGTACCTCAAGAAGTATTAACGGTCGCATGAAGGATGTGTGTGCAATTTCATCTAAAATTCACCAACTAAAAGTACTTTGGAAAATTGACAAGAGTATGATACTTTGAATTGAATTTCCAAGTGTAGGGGTGATACATACACACACGTAGGGGGTATATGATTGGGGTTTGGATGAGAGATAGGAATGAAAAATAGGACTTATATTTTTAGTGGAGATGATAAAAATTCCTAAGTTAAGATGGAACCTTAGAAGGAAAATTCAAAAGATGCTAAAAGCTAAGTAAATTTATAGAACATATACGATCTTAAGTTAAATGATAAGTGAGTGTAAAAAATACGGGTTGATGATTTCTAAGTTGAAGATGATAGAATTTCTTGCTAGAACACCGAATTGAAGAATGAAAGTCAATAGGCCAAATTGATCGGATTTTGTGGGTAGTATCCGCTGAAAACCCTCAGGAGACAACACTCCTCCTACTAGGGACACTTAGAGGTTTAATGGCTTATTGCACGAGCTCAGTGCAATCGCGATTCCCTGCGAAAGTGAGGTTAGGTTTTTTCGAGAATAAAATTGGTTTTTCTCGGGACGAGCAAAAGATAAGTTTGGGGGTATTTGTTCATATCAGAATTTTGCATTATTATATTCCCCATTCTTAATCATATTGCAAATAAATAGGTGCTTTTGATCCATATCTGCTAAATAGTTGCAGGTTACAGGTTCTTAGAACAATACAGTGAAATTCAGGAAAAGACGCTACAAATGTGAGACTATGACCAATAAATAGATGAATTTGCAAGATACCGCCTACCAGGTTAAGGAACAAACGAAGATCAATGAACAGTTCGATTGCACAAGATATAAGGGCAGCACAAGATTCAAGACTTCAACGCGAAGCTAACGGTAAAAGTCCACAAATTCTGCACTGTTGGAAATCTGGAAGAAAGTAGAAAAGATTCTGAGAAACCAAGTGAAGAAAACAGAATGAAAAAGCAACTTGAAGCATCACAGAAGAATTGAGCCCAAGAGCCCACCAAACGGCCGCGGAACAGCGGCCAAAGAGGGCATTCCGCCGAAGATCCGCGGCCGTGCTGTGCATGTGTCGGTGGGTGTCGGTGCTTTGACCCGGCTTTCTTAGGGTAGTCTTGTAATTTCAGATGTGGATCAGATTTAAACCCTAGGTTTTCTCCTATCTATAAATAGGAAAGCCTACAGCCTCTTTTGGGGCATGCCTCTTTTTATTTTTCTAGTCTAAAATTTTAATTCCTTTGTAATCGTCAAGAGTGCATCAATAAAGTAAGACTTTTTATCTGAATTTAATTCTTGCATTTTTATCTGTTCTTTTAATATCTGCTATTTTATTTTGTCTTTTATTATTTGCAACTTAGATAGTTTTTAAAATAAAATATAAAAATGAATTCCATTGTTCATACCCTAATGAGTGAGTAATTCCTCACTTGTTAGGGTTAGGATTGGGTAGGTTTGAGAGATGGAAATCTCTCACTCCTTTCTTGACCGTATAATACTTTAAATTAGGACTCAATGTTAATCAAACACACACCGCTCACTACGGCACCCTATCCCATGAGATAGCGGTGATTCCCTAGTTAGACCGGTTGTGGTTGATTTACATAGAGGTTAAAGCTAAGAGTTAAGAAAGGACGGACAAGGACCAAAAGGAAGAAATAAAGTTTCTTTCTTGTCGTGCTAATCCCCTTTGTTAATTATTACCCTAACACCTATTTTCTTAATTAGGGCAAAGGAAGCGGTGAGTAGAATTAACTTTCCAATCTAACCTAATCCTAACCCTAGCAAGGTTTTAGTCCAAATCAAATTCAATCTTAGTTTTTATAAAAATCAAAACTTACCACAAACAGGACTTAACTCGTAAGAACAATAAGAAAAGAACACGTTTTCCCTGTGGACCGACCCGTACTCTACCGGCTAGCTACCAAGTGACGCCGTTATTGATTGTGGTATTCTTAACTTTTATTTTAAAACGCATACGCAAAACTTCGATCAATCACACAACGCCAGGGATCTAAGCCCTCACCAAGAGGCAGCTGAGTAGCAACCCTGCTCGGCCCGTCCTTAAGGATCAAAGCCCTCGCCAAGAGGCACCACGCAGTAACCCTGTTCGGCCCGTCCTTAGCAGGCCGCTTATGGCCCCTCCCGCGCTAAGGATCAAAGCCCTCTCCAAGAGGCACCGGGTAGCAACCCTGCTCGGCCCGTCCTTAGCAGGCCTCTTACGGCTCCTCCCGCACTAAGGATCAAAGCCTTCGCCAAGAGGTACCGGGCAGTAACCATGCTCGGCCCATCCCTAAGGATCCAAGACCTCGCCAAGAGGCAACCGGGCAACAATCTTGCTCGGTCCATCCTTAGCAGGACTCTTGCGGCCCCTCCCGCGCTAAGGATCGAAACCCTCACCAAGAGGCAACCAGGCTCGGCCTTGCTCATTTATCCCTGGCTGGTACTTTCCCAGCCTGCAACGCCAGGGATCCAAGCCTTCGCCAAGAGGCACTGGGCAGCAACCCTACTCGGCCCGTCCTTAGCAGGCCACTTACGGCCCCTCCCGTTCTAAGGATCAAAGCCCTTGCTAAGAGGCACCGTGCAACAACCTTGCTCGGCCCATCCTTAAGGATCCAAGCCCTCGCCAAAAGGCACCAGGCATCAACCCTGCTCGGCCCATCCTTAGCAGGCCTCCTATGGCCCCTCCCGCGCTAAGGATCCACGCCTTCGCCAAGAGGCACCGTGCAGCAACCCTGCTCGGTCCATCCTTAGCAGGCCTCTAACGACCCCTCCCACACTAAGGATCAAAGCCCTCACCAAGAGGTAACCGGGCTCGCCCTTGCTCGGTTATCCCTGGCTGGTAGTTCCCTACCCCCACAACGCCAGGATCGAAGCCCTCACCAAGAGGCAGCCGAGCGGCTACCCTGCTCGGCTATCCCCGGCTGGTAATTCACTACCCCACGACGCCAGGGATCTAAGCCATCGCCAAGAGGCTCCGGGCAGCAACCCTGCTCGGCCCATCCTTAGAAGGCCTTTTACGACCCCTCCCATGCTAAGGATCGAAGCCCTCACCAAGAGGCAGCCGAGCGGCTACCCTGCTCAGCTATCCCTGGCTAGTAGTTCACTCCCCCATGATGTCAGGGATCTAAGCCCTCGTCAAGAGGCAATCGGGTAGCAAACCTGCTCGTTCCACCCTTAGCAGGCCTCTTACGGCCCAACCCGCGCTAAGGATCAAAACCCTCACCAAGAGGCCCCGAGCAGCAACAACGCTTGGCCAATTCTTTGGAAAGCACCAACCTTCTTGCAACAAAGGTTCCTCCAAACTGTTCAAATAAACGATCACCACCTCGACTCCGGGGGCTGGTGGACACCGATCTTCTTTCACAGCGGTTAACTGACAAACACTCGAAGGGCGATCGTTATCTAAAACACGGGTCATCGACTTGCGTCTTAACACTTGATCGAGGTCAGAACAGACAAGTTCAAGTACTTACGCAGGAAAAGCATTATCACGCTGAAGAAAAAAACTAAGTTTCATTCAAACTTCCAAAATCTTTTACAAAGTACTCTGGACTCCCAAGCCTTACCAAAAGAGAGAGAAAAAGGAAAAGCCAAAAATTTCAGGCCGCAAGCCCCGTCTAGACCTCACCTTCCTCGGTACAATCCCCAGGAGCCAGGGCTTCCGCTCCAGCAGCGTCCCCTCCCTCATCACCATCTGCCGGAAGCATGACCACCGAAAGTAGGACCCGAGCGCAGAGCTCACCGTCGGAAAACTCCGGAAACTGTGCCTTGACGGCATCAAGAGCTTCGTGCCATACAATGGCAGAGGCTTCGCCGAGGTCGGCGTAAAACTGGTCCGACCCCTTGTAATCGGCCACCGCCTTTCGAGCTCGAACCTCGGCAACTTTCGCCGCCTGAAGCGCAGCTTCGGCATCCTGTCTGCTGGCATCCTTCACCCTATTCACTGATGCATAGAGATCGGCCAGCTCCGCCAACTTAGCTTTGATTTCTCGGTGGGACTCATTTAGCCAGTGATAGGACTCCCGACACTTTGAGACGGTGAGCTCCCCGGCGGCCAATTGGGCTTTTAGGATGGCCATCCTCTCCTTCTCCCGACGCAGCTTGAGTCGCAGGTCCTCGGCCTCCGAAGAAGACTCCTCCGCCAACCTCATAGCATGGACAGTCTCCTCGGCCTCCATGCGACCAATGAGGGCACAATGCCGAAGGACCTGTTCAAAAACAGCAGAGAGACTTAGATACGCTCGAACTAAGAAAAAGGCGCTCAAAATAACACATAAGAGAGTACGTACCTGCACTGCATCCTGATCTATAGCTGCTATTTAGGCCCTCAGGGTCCCCCGCGGAATTTTGCCTCCTGCCGACTCTTCCGTATCAGAAAGCGGGCTGGCAGCAACGGAAAGCCAGGACGGGACTATGAAACAGGAGTCCCCTTCCTGCACAGGAATCCCCTAGGGTATCTCAATCGGTGGCATGCGAGAGACCGTCTTCTTCCTCTTAAGAGGAACCTCGTCTTCGTCCTCTTCCGCTTCCCTCGTCCGGGGTTCAGGCGGCTCGGACGCCTCTGGCCGCTACCACGACAATCATAGGGCGCTCGGGTCGAGGCGGATGGCCTCGTCGCCGGAGACTGCCTTGGTGTGGAACTCGAGTCAGCCAGAGGCACGACCATGCCCCCGGCTCTTTTCTGGGACAGGGCACCGAGGTCAGCAAGAATCATGGATCGGTCCATTTGTTCTGCCAAAGGGGGAAGCAGGCTCGACTCAAAAGAAGAAGAAGCAGAAGAAGAAAAGGAAGAATTAACAGGGGACTACCTAGACTCTACCCGAACTATTTTTACAGACTCTTCACAGGAAGACATCTAACCCGATGGAGGGGATGAATTCTCGGAAGAGCAAAATGCAAATATCCCGACCTAAGAAGGAGAGCGCCGAGCTAACGAGACTCAAGACGAGGAAATTATGAAGAAGTATAGTCCCTGATTGGGACCCCACCTCTATTTATAGCCGCTGGCGTGCACATCCAACGGCGACAGTCATCTCCCGCCGAAACAACTCATCACATTCGACGACCTTCATCGCTCCACCTGTTGTGCACGCATTGGTCGCACCCCATCGAAAACGGGAAATCTGCGGCCCGTCGCGTCATCCAACTAGCGCAAGGCACGTGGACAGTAGCTTTGGCGAACGTACGCAAGATCCGCGGCATCCTCTTTAATGCAAGATCTGGCTCCTAATCCGCTGACATCGTCAAAAAAATACGGCTGATTGCCAGGGAATGCGCACTTACTATATCTTCGAAAAGGAGCTCACCTCGGGGACCCAGCATACCACTCTCGACCCGACCCATGAACAAGTTGGGACGAGAGTGGGGGGCTAATGGTGATGCTCGATATCGTCGATTTCCTAGATCGTGACACGTGGCAGATGACGTGTCCCGAAGCTAGCAAGAAAGGACCAAGAATGGTACGTCGGTAGAATAACCCGGTTCTACGGCCCATGGACGTGGCCGACCTCCTGTGACCGTCCACACCACTCCTATGCCTGCCTTACAAACAACCATTGGCTCGCCTCCAAGCCCCCTGCAAAATTGGCCTCCTCGGCTCTCTCAGCTCGTCTCCGGGCTACCGCAGAACCATGATGCCTCGGCCTCCCGCTTGTTCCCGAGCCACCCGCCGAGCTCATCTTCCTAGGTCCCACCAACCGACCAGCAGCACCAGTTGCAGGCACCTCCATGAATCTCGCCATGCGTGAGTTATCCGCTGTCCACGTCCCGCGTTACGCTACCACGATCCCCCATTAACGAGCATGTTTTGTCATTAATGCAGGATCCCGTCTATCACGTGGGCGTGATACCGAGGGCATAACGGCCGGCGTTATTCTTGCGTCCGCCTGCCATTCATTGCAGTGTATATAAACCCCTCTTTCAGGTGACTCAAATAAGTTATTCTTTCCTCACTAGGCCGTTACTCTGCTCAAATATCTGGTCTAACTTGATCGTCGGAGAGTCCTCGGTGGCACAACCACCCAGGGACATCCTTGCAGGTAGCTCGGCCATAACAACCTCAAACCCATTGAGATCCACATGCTTCAGGAGGCAATCTCCAATTCAATCTCGGCTGTCCATCGTCGCTTGCAGCAGATCTACGGAAGGTACCATCTTGACAAGATCCGACATCCGTCAAGTACTATTTCGTATGAGTCAGCCCCAACTACTTTAGAATGAAATATTTATATAACAACTGAGATTATTCGAAATATTTATCATTCCATGATACCAACCTGATTATTCGAAATATTTATCATTCCATGATGCCAACCTGATTAAACAGGTAATTAACATAATCACATATGCTTAACACACTCGGGAATTATAACCCTAATTCTACAGGAGGTCTTTTTCGACTGTAGGTTTTAAATCACAACAGAAGGCCGCCCTCGCTGTAAACCTCGTCGATGGAGGCATAATTCAACGGGCACTACGCATCGAATTAGACTTATCTAATTTGACGCATCAAGCACGTCGAATTAGATCTTATTTCGACGCATCAGGCATGTCGAATTATACTTGATTTATTAGAATAGAATATTGTTAAAAAATAAAATAAATATTTTTATAAAATCTAATTCGACGGGTATATGCTGTGGAATTAGGGTGTATTTCGATAAGTAATACCCGTCGAAATAGATATAATTAGCAGAAAAAAATATTTTTCAAAATAGAAAATTTGGAATTTCAATTACAATCCAATATCAATTCAAATATCGATTACAATCCAATATCAATTAAAATATCGATTACAATCCAATATTAATTCAAATATCAATTAAAATCCAATATCAATTCTAATACAATCCTAAAATCATATATGTAAATGAAAGTTAGAAATGAAATCATGGGGAGGTAGATCACGGGGAGGGAGAAAGTCGATTATGAGGGAGGCACATCATCTTCATCTAGGGGTAAAACATTTTTTTCCTATTTTTCCTTTTCCTCTAAACCTAAAACTCTAACCCATGCCCTGAAACAAGCTTCCCTTCTCTTTATTGTTCTATTTTCTAAAACCCACACACAGACACAAGCCCGACCCACTTCCCATGACCCCCTCTCTACTTCTTTCCTTATTTTTCTTTACCCTTATAACTTCCCAGGCCCAAGCCCAACAGAACTTAACCTCTATCTCTCTTCCCTTCTCTTTAAACAGTAACCCTTCTCTTTTATTTTCTTCTCGTTTTTTTCATTTCCCTTCCTTTCAAATTTCCTCTATAACTCTCCCTCAAATCCCAACTGATATTCTCGATCAATTCTCTTATAACACCAATTTAATTCCTTCTTAAATTCTATTAATTTTCTTTATCCCTATCACTTTTTTAACGACAGAGCTCCCTCCTTCTCTCTCAAAATTTCTCACTCTCCCTCTCTCATCATCTCCATCTCCCTCACTCCCTCACTCTCTCCTCTGTGCTCCACCACCAGCTGACCCCATCACTGACGAGCAACCGCCACCGCTCACCACCACTTTCCGGCCGACGCCACTGTCCACTGCACCCATTCACCCACCATCCCCTACCGAGCTCACCGCCGGCCACTTCCTCTCTCGACCTCTACAACGTTCCTTGCACTGTGCTTAAGCCGCTGCACTAGCGCCGACCACATTACCGCAGCCTCATCGTGTAACATTTCAAAAAAATAAAATATTATTTTTGAGAATTTTTATAATTAAATAATAAAATATTGAATATTTTAATAAGGCGGTATAATTAAATACCGATAAATTGGGAAAAAATTTGGAAAATTATGGAAATTACTAAAAAGAGGATGTTTTATGTGAATTATGCAAATTATAAGTTTTTATGATTAATTATACGCTATTTAGTGCTAATCGCGATTAAATATCGCTAATCGCGCATTAAGCTTGTTTTGTGCAAAACATGCACATGTCTTTTTTTAGCACTTGTTACATTTTTCTTTCATGTTTTCTTCTTTTTATCATGCATGGTTATAAATTAAAAAGAAGAAAAGAAAAGGAAAAGAAAAGAAAAGAAAAGGGATATGAATAAAGAAGTAACGTATGGGCATGTGAGAGAGTGAGTGGTGAGGGGTCTCCCATTGACCAAGACCCTTATTTTCTTTCTCATCTTCATCATTCTCTTTTCTCCTCTCACTTGGGCTGCTGCCATATTCCTCCCCCCATCTCAAAACCCCCATAACTCCATGAAAAATTCATCAAAACATCATCTCCATTTCATAAAAAATGTGCATGAGCTCACTAGCTACACTATGGACCAAGAAAAATTTGATTTCGGTGCCCTAGGGGATTCATGAGTGCAAAATGAGGTAATTATTCCATCATTAGCATAGTATTTCCATTGCTTTTAAATCCATGTTTGTTTAGAACCGATTTGGTGTCGTTTAGTGAGATTTGGAAATTTCTAGTTAGGGTTTATGGAATTCTTGAGTTGTGATGTGTAATTGAGCTTAGTAGAGGCCACACAAACCCCTAGTGCTAGAATTCAGACCCAAATCAGAGACTAGAACCCCGGAATACGAACTTAGAAACCCGATATCGGAGGAATTGTGGATTCTGCGAGTGTAAAATGAAATCTGCTATCACCCGGAGCCTCTGAAAATTATTTAGCAACTACAGAGGAGTATGCAGGCACCTAAGAAGCTAACCCCAAGACCCTAGCCCCTGACTCCACCTTTTGGCCACAAATATAATCTTTCTGGCCGCAAATTGCGGCCAGACCTGATCCAAATTGGTTCGTGTTTGGTCTGTAGCTCCATCTTCTGTAAACTAGGCCCTTGGCATATGCAAAATTGACCAATTTGAAAAAGGGTAAAATCTGGGACCATTTTCAAGAGTTGCTGTTTTGATTTGGGGTTTCGTTTTGCATATTTTGAATTCTGGATTTTTGTGATTTGTGTTGTATTCGATCACTTGACGTTTGTACGTCGAAATCGAGTGTTATTTGGTGGTTTCGAAAGCGTAGTCCATAGGTTCTAACCTATAGGCTCTTAGCGTGTCGTTTTGGTTTTGAATTAGGTTTTAATGTGACATGATACGTTATGATGTGTAGGTACCCCCATGAAGACTTCAAGACGACAAGCAAGCGCGTGGCGACGTCGGCAACGGAAAGCGAAAAGCAAAGTGAGTAGATTATATCTACGGGGGAAGTTCGGTGGATGGCGTATAGCACCCCCGCAGTTCGTAGCATAGTTTATAGTATTATATTTATATGGATATAGTTATATGGTATTGTGGGGTTATGATTATCTAGATAGACATTGGGAGTCATGGATAACTTTAGTGTAATTGGATGATAGTGTCACTAGTTAGTTTAGTCGCGAGCCCTAAAATAAGGTTTACACTCACACGCACACACATACTTACTTGTTATACTTATGCGTATATGGGACTATGTATATTTATACGTATACCTACACATGGATGATGAGGATTGTATATGATATGTGGAGATGAGTCGATGAGATTGGGCATGGTGCTATGAGATCAGTGATATGATGTGGTTCGTATTATGAGATACTGCATGAGATTTTAGCGGGCCTTTGAACGCGTGTTTTACACACGCATTTATATTTATATAGATGGTATTAGTTGTACTAAACTTAGATCAGTGCCCCAGTTCATGAGATATGATGATAAGGATACCAGATAATTGATGAGATAAATGTGAGATTCGACCCATACCCAGATTTGGGATGCCGTATGACGGATTTACCGTACGAGATAACTATGATGATAGATCCACACTCTTGACTCGAGGATGTCATATGATATATTGTATCGTACGCGGTACAATTGAGGCGAGATCACCGACTATTATATATATATATATATATATATATATATATATCGACTCAGATTTAGGTGGTTTCCATACCCTTTCGATTAGCTGGTTAGTTAGATCTGTAGTTTACTTAGTAGATGTTAGACTAGACCCGAGTCATACCTATTTCAAAAACTACCGAATCGTGAGTATTTTAATGACAGGCCAAGGGATTCTATGGATAATTTCAAAAGACACATCTTTTCTTAAAAACACCGTAGCCCTTATTTTTCTAAACGCCACGATTCGTCTTATTTCAGATGGCAAAACTGTATGACACATACATATTGATATAGATTCTTCACTGTTGCGTTTATTATTCGATTTCCGCATTTCTTGCTTTTTGCATCGCATTGCATGTGTAAATGTGTTTATTGTTATATTAAACCCATACTGTCAGGACACCAGCACCATTATTGATGATGCGTATGTTCCACGTACACCTGCTTGCCAGCTCACACACTTCATCATCGATAATTTCCATGTCACTACAGAGTAGGATTGTTGCATCAGGATATACCTCCTTGTATAACATATTGGCACACAGGCATATTGTACACTCATACTTGCGTATATACCTACTTGTACATCCATATTTGCGTACAGACATATTGTACACTCATACTTGCGTACATACATATTGTACATCATACTTGCGTATATACGTCCTTATATAACATATTGACACACAGGCATATTGTACACTCATACTTGCGTATATATCTACTTGTACATCCATATTTGCGTACAGACTTATTGTACACTCATACTTGCGTACAGACATATTGTACACTCATACTTGCGTACAAACATATTGTACACTCATACTTGCGTACACACATATTGTACACCCATACTTGCATACATACGTATTTGCACATACATAGATGATTCTGGCTTGATTTTGGAGATTTGGGAACCGCAAAATATATTTTAAAACTGGATTCATTTCAAAGAGCGGTTTTCCCTCGATGTGTTCATATTACTGTTTTATGTTGCATGATATACGGATATGCTTACATTTCTATTATATGTCGCATACATCATCCTTTGTGATTATACGCATTGAGATATGTTGTTTTCATGAGATTTCTGGATTTGAGAATCGTGGCTGTTTCAAAAGAAAGTATGTATTGTTTAAAAACCCGGTTTCTCTTGATATGATATTTCAGTGCGTCCACCATATGTTTTCTCGGTTCTGAGACATATGACATGTGAAACCCAATTCGGGGATTGGATGAGGCCAATTGCGGGTACATGGTGGACCCGGTATGGTACCCCAGGGCAAGAAAGGGATGCTGTGTATACAGACGGTGAGCCTGGCAGAGGGACTACTACCTACTGGTGATAGTATTTGTGCTCAGCGGATATCCGGAGGATACCGACCGAAGTCGAGAGATGATACGGGCCGATCCGGACTGACGGAGCCCTATATATATATGAGGATTTACGTGCCGATGCTGGGCATAGGTTTCATGATGTTTTCGAGTGTCGATGCTGGACACTTAGGTTCCATGATTTTGATGTGTCGCGAGGGAAACACGTTGATTTATATCCTCATACTTCCATGCATATGCTTTATGATATTTACATGCATGATGTTTTGTGTCATTGGTTGACACGTGGACGAGATCCACATGCATACAGACATTGATTACATAGTTGGATGATATCCACATACTTATAGACTTCATGATATAGTTGACATTGATTCCTGTTGATTACATTGACCTTACCTCATATTTATGATATGTTGCTACCTGAGGCAATGACACGAGCACTTGGTATTACACTGATGTATATATGTTTACCCTTGCCACCTTATCATGCTTCAGACTTTATCATTTTGAGGATATATATTATTACTGATCGTTTGACCTAGGATTGAGTCATACATACGATTTCTTCTCTATGATGTTTTCTACTCACGAGTTGGCAACTCACCCCCGTTGTGCCACAGTTCTTGCAGGTTTTGCCGTACAGGTTTCATTGCGGCTTTCTGGCATACTGCTTCATTTCTGGGTGATTGCTTTGGTTGGTGGGTTCACTCGCATCGTGACCACCCTTGTATTTATTTTAATTAGTTGTATCTATTAATTCCATCAACCAGACTTGTATTTTATTTCAGACTTAGAAAACCAGTGTATTATTTCGACCTTAGAGTCGCGCGTTGTAGTATTATGGTTTCTTAATGATTTTGAGTTTCTTTTTGAGTTTTGATCCTCGCCTTCGGCGTTGTATATCATATTGCTTGCGTGGTTGTTACCGTCGATTGACGAAGAGCTAGCTCCCGCTTGGGGATGCCTTTTATCATTGTGCATATATCATTCATGTTGTATCCCGTTTGGGGCCAGTATTTACAAAGGAAATTCTGCCAAAATTTTCAGAAAAGACTTGGTATTTTTAAAAAAATGCATATTCGTCTTATGTTATTTAAAAACACTTGTTTTAAAACTAGTTTTCTTTACTTCTTCCTTAAAATGGTTTAGATTTCTGGGATTTTTGGTTTACTTGAATTAGATGGGGTCCTATAGACTTCATATGATTCAAGTGCCAGTCACGTGCCATTTCGGGTCGTGACCCCTCGTAGTCCCATAACTCTCTCTACTCACCACCATCGAGCTTCTCCACTGTCGAACCCAAATCGACGCCACCGTTGAGTCCCGGCATTTTATTGAGCACTTACAATCGTCATAAACGCCGCTGTTCCAGTTGCCGTTATTTCCTTCCAAGATGGTGCCTCGGTCGCTGTAACCATCACCGTCGTCAACGCAGTAGCTGTCGCAATACCAGTGCACGTTCATCGCGGCCATATCACGTTCGATCCCTACTCACGCCACGTCGCGTAGACACCGTCTCGGGTGTCGAGACGATTCATGTCGTGTCTCTTCCATATCAGCTGTAACGACTCTGAAATTTTTGTACGGAAAATTTTCTGTTAATATACAAGAAATGAGTTTTATAGCTTGAGTTTGAGTTATAAGTTACTTTTGTTAAATAACAACAACAAACAACTTGTAGCTCACCGGTAAAGCCTTGCACTGCTGTGACGTATCCTCTGTGTTCGATTCCTATCAGACACAATTATATTTTTTCTGACTTTTTTTTTAACTTTTTGGAAGCCCAAAAGATTGCATGTGCAATACACGAGGAAATGAAAAATTCAGAAAAATCAAACATGTGGAAAATGCAGTAAACTCTGAATAATCCACGTTGCACGAATCTTGAGATCTAAATCCCTAGATTGACAGGCGGAAAATGCACATAAGCCAGTGCCGACGGTCAGATGTTGGCCAATGAAGCCCGTGCTCTGCACACATGACTCTTCAGCTATCCCTAATCTCTTTGCACTGTTTGATTTCCCTACAATAAAACAAAGACCTTTCATTTCACAATTAAACACAATTTGAATGCTTTTAATCCACATTTTTAATTCCCAAACCCTAATTCTTCACTATAAATACCACCCCTATCTTGGTTCAGCACCATTCTGAAAATTCTAGCCAAAACCCTAATTTTTCACTATAAATACCACCCCCTATGTCCTATGTGGGACTCTAAACACTTGTCAATACGCTGGCAATGGGTTTAACCACAAGCACGTCAGCGGCACTAGATGTACGTAATGGCTACTCAAGTATTGAGCGAAAGAAAGGCCGACGAGCAAACACATCCGAACCTCTATTGAGCCTGTCCATGACAATCTCCATACAGTCCGGCCCGTTCGTCTAAGGGTATCGTATGTCGAGTCTAGCGGGGTGGATAAAGTCAGACCCCTAATAACATGATATTTCGTGTCGGTATGAAGCCCATCACCAACTGAGAAACTACTGATCCAAATCAGTAATTCTTGACTATCTTGGCCAAGGATTTCTGGTGATGGCCACCCATGCACTACGCGACATCAACCCCCAATACTGGGAGAGACGAATTCCCGACGATCCGCTTACTGCCTCCATGTGGCTCGAGACTGTACCCAACTAAAACTCGTTTGTGTTAGGATTCCTCAGCACCCTACTGGGTTTTCACAGTATCTACCATGCCAATTTCAAATATTACAAGAGCGCTAAGGAACCCTAGACTAGGATCAAGCTAGAGTAAATAGACAAACTAAACATGTAATCAAACATTACAAGTAGTGAACAAGGAATACAACCTTTCTCGACCAGTCCTTCACTTCTAAAGCTCCGTGTAGTAGTCCCTTCACTGCGAGTAAAGATCTTCCGAACTCTAGTATGGGTTCCCTTAGAGAAATGAACAACCTTGCTCGAAGTCTTCGAGGCCGAAGATGATCTACGTCAAGGAGACTCAAACCCAAGCTACCTCTTCACTAGGTGATGAACTTTGTGAAGAGAACACCCTATACTAAATGACTAATAGTAGAGGATGATGAAGTTGGAAGTGGGCTCACTTTAGATTTATTTTTCTCACAATATTTTCTCACTTGAAAAAAAGCTAGTAAGCTTTTTCTCATGAAGAAGAAGAAGCTTAAGTGAAGAATGAAGATGAGAGAAATGAACTCATGAGGTGAGAATAGCAACCATGGGTGAATTAGTGTCATACACTAACTCATGTAGAGAATAAACCATGGGTTACAATAATGGTTAGGTTAATAAATATCTACAAGTAAAACAAAAAGGGTGGACTTGGTCAATGGTTCCACAAGCTTCTACAAGCTTCAACCATGTGACAATTTCCAACCAATTTTGATTTAATTTAAATAAATAAAACCCTCACATTATTATAAGCATGGTGTGAGTCTCATAAACCCATGTAGCATGTGGCATCTAGCATGACACAAAATATTGTACACTAATATATATCACATATATACTAATGCACAATCAAGTGAGAAAAGAAATCTTAAGTGAGCTAATACTAGTTAATGTAAATTAATATATCAAATATATAATTATTCATTAGATTATTAAATCAACACTTGATTTAATAATCCGGCTATATCACATATAACCGACTAATATCATGTGTATCATTTTATCGAATCAACACTTAATCCGATAACCCGGCTATATCACATATAACCGACCGATGACACAAATCGCAAGAATAGAATACGGTATCACATACTCGTATTAATCTCGATCCCGCACATATCACATATGTGCTCCTACTCCATTTCTCTTGAGCCAGGAAACCTCTGTGTAGGACTCTAAAGACTCGTCAATACGCCGGCAGTAGGTGATGATCATATCAAACACCCACAAGCCGCAAGAGGCCTACTAAACGTAACGGCCACCCGGGTATTGAGCGAACAGAAGATCAACAAGCAAGACTGCTCATACTCCTGCGAATCCAATCAGAAACACTACCGTACAGCCCGGTCTCTTCATCTGATATGTCGTATATCTCGCCCAGGGGTGGTAAACGTCAAACCCAATAGCTTGAGAAGTCATGCTGATGCAAGGTCCATAATAGGTCAAGAAACTACTGATAACACTTACCAGTAAATCTCATCTACCCTGGCCAGGGATTTCAGTTATGTCCAATCAAGCATAGTGCAACATCAACCCCCAATACCGGGAGAGACGAATCCCCTACTATCGCTCATTGCCTCCATATGACTTAGGACTGTACCCAAAAACCACCTGTTTGCATGCCTCAGAAGAGCCATGGTATGGTGGAAATCAAAGCACAGTGGGAGATACATAAGACATTATGACGATCTCGGGTCGACAGACTAACCTGTACCAGTGTCACCAGAGAACTGCTATCTGGCGTGATGTATAATACCATCTAGGAGTTCTCGGCGAGTCTGTTCAGTGTACCCAGTCTCCACTGAGCACACGTATACCATCTCTGATGTCAAATACCAATGGATATGGGATCATACATCGCCCATCACATGGGTCGAGAAGATATACTCTAGTCTACTCTGGAATATCGATGCCCCGTCTCGATATTCCCACGACTAGGAACATTGAAAGATGAACTCATGGACTACTCAGGACCGATTAGTATGATCTGTATCATAATCCTGGTAGTCAAGTACACATCCTAAGGGCTTTATCAACATGTAACAGAGAGACAGTGGGTGTACATGTTAAGATAAAGAGCAACCAGATAGCATACTATCATGTCGAGCAAGAAAGCCCTCCCTATATATGTCCCAGCATCCACAATAATATACATCTCATGTACAATAATGGTATCTAGGGCATACATATAACTAACAATCTCCCACTTGCACTAAGGCCAGTTATTGTAGTATCTCATACCCAATGTCTTATAAAAGTCTCTCCCAGGAAAGGCCTCAGTGAGTGGATCCGCTGTGTTTTCCTTCGCGTCAACATTCCTAACCTCGATCTTTTAGAGATCAGCCATCTTCATGATTAGGTGATACTGTCTTAGAATATGTCTGGGTTACTGATGGGACCGGGGTTCCTAGGCCGAAGCCACATCTCCATTGTCACACAATGGTAGGAACCCAGTTCAACTCATGAACTAATATACACCCAGACTGCCTCTTTGGTAGCATCATTGATAGCGATGTATCCAACCTTTATCGTCAAATTTTCCCCGGTATCTAGCATGGAACTCTTCCAACATACCGCCCCACTTCTGGGGTAAAGACAAAGCCTGTGACTGTCTGACAGCCGACCTTATCATTCTGGAAGTTCGAGTCGGTAAAGGACTCCCACTGGAGTTCACCATTACCAAACTCAAAGTACATTTCATTGGTGCTTCTCAAGTACTTAAGAAGGTTCTCCAAAGCTGTCCAGTGATTCTCCCCAGGATCATTTGATACCATCTCGCTACTCTTAGTGAGAATCCTAACATCCTTTTATATCTATCTCATAGATCCAAAACCCAGGATTTAGGAGGTATCACTTAGATCTAATATGGAGAATTAATTTGATAAGAGGAGATTGACCGAGTGTAGCATAGGAAACTCCTTTCCTATCAAGAGTATGTTATCCACGTACAATACGAGGAAGACCACCTTACTCTCTACTACCTTTTTGTATATACAAGATTCATCTACCATTTTGATAAAGTCAAACGCTTTGACTTTCACATCAAACCAGATGTTCCAACTCCGCGATACCTGCTTTAAGCTGTAAAGCAACTTGCACACGTTTCCGCTGCTCCCACTAACTACGAAGCCCTTTGGCTGTGTACTTATAGACGCTCTCTTCTAAATCAGTATTCAGAAAAGCAATCATGACACCCAACCACCAGATATCGTATTCATGGTATGTAGCAATGGCAAGTAGGATCCGGATGGACTTAAGCATAGGCACTGGAGAAATGGTTTCATCATTATCCATACCTGGTCGATGACGAAAACCTTTTGCAACAAGTCTAGCTATTAAAGTCTCAACTTTTCCATCTACACCAAGTAACCTTCTCAAGATATACTTACTCCTGATGGGGATTTAACCCTTCAGATATAGCAACCAAAGTCCATACTTTGTTGGTGTACATGGATTCCATCTTAGATCGCTTAGTATCTAGCCATTCTTACAGAGTCCCCACTCTTGATGTCCTGCTCGAAACTAGTTGGGTCATCATCTCATGATGCAATCCTCGCTCCCACTGTCATCGAGAAAACCGTAGTATCTCTCAGGTGGATGAGGAACCCTACCAGATTGGTGGAGTGGCTGAGGTTCATTGGGAACTATTGAATCCTTCGGTTCTACCAAATCATCAGCTGTAGTTTGTATAGCTGGAACTCCTTCCAGTTCTACCTTATGACCACAAATTTCTTTCCAAAATAAATTCCTTTTCCTTAAAAAGGTGGTCATGCTGAGAAATAAAACACCTTTCGTTCCTCGGTACGGTAGAAGATATTCCCTTGCGAATACTTGGGATGTCCAACAAACTTCCACAGAACCGACCTTGCCTCGAGCTTGTCCGGATTTTGCTTTTAGACATAGGCCGGACAACCCAATTCTTAACTGCTTAAGAGATGGGCTCTTCCCATACCATATCTCATATGAAGTGTTAAGCGCTGATTTGATTGGAACCCAATTCAATAGTATGCTGCTTCTTCAAGCGCATAACCCCAAAATAAAATAGGCAACTCAGCAGTACTCATCATAGAGCGCACCATATCTAATAGGGTGCGATTGCTCTGCCCCGATACATCGTTGTGCTATGGTGTATACCGAGGAGTAGTGATGAGAGAGAATCTCATTCTCTTTTAGAATAGTCTAAGAATTCCATGCACAAGTATTCTCCTCCCTGATCCTATCAAAGGACATAATACTTATACCCGTTTTGGTTCTCTACTTCGGATTTATATTCATTGAATTTCTCAAAAGCATCAGGCTTGTATTTCAACATGAACACATTTCTGAATCCTGATAGATCATCAGTGAATATAATGAAGTACAAAGAACCAGTCCTGACATGTGTAAACAGGGGACCATATACATTATCATATATCAGTCCCAAGAGTTTACTAACCCTTTCTCTGTGGAGCTATGGTCATCTTATCTTTGTGACATGACTGGCAAGTTTCACAAGATGTAATTCAAACTGATTTAAATATGCATCTTAATGTATCTTAGCTAGTCGGGTCGCATTGATATGACCTAGTCTACATTGTCATAAGTAGGATTTATTCATTTTTGAACTCTTCTTCTTGTGTGTGTTCTGTACGTAAAGAACCGTGGTTTGATTTAGAGCGCATATGCTATTAGATAACGTGCCTAAACTGATCAACTCTTGATATAGGAAATGTATAAAACATTATCTAACAATACAAAATTATATCTTTCTTTAGAAAATAAAGAGGCTGATATAATGTTGCATATCAGATTCGGTATCTAATAACATTCGTTCAGAATCAATGTATTACCATTTGGTAATACAAGGTGATAACTGCCAACACTTTGGCTGCAACAATTGCACCATTTCTCTATACTTAGAGACATATCACCCATTCCCAGTTCTCCACCTTTCTGTAGCCCATGTAACAGATTACATATGCGGGATCCTGATCCGGTATCAAATACCCAAGACGTAGAGGATACTGAGAAATAGTTCTCTGTAACGAACAAACCTGAAGAAGATGCATCAACTGTTGGATATATATGCCCTAGAGGCCAGTATTGTATATGTATACATATGGATGCTTGGGATATGTATGTACAGGACAATCTTGCTCAGTTATATAGTATATTATTTCACTTGTCTTTGTCAGGATATGTGTATTTATTTCTATTGTTGTTATATCAACCTAGCACATATTGATAAAGACTCGATACGGTAGTATAATATTATGGTTTGTCTCTATCTTAACATGGCATATGTCATACTAGTTATTACATATTGTGGTTACATGTTGATAAAGCCCGTAGGATCTTGCTTGACTACCTGCGTTGTGATGGCGATCATACTTTTGGGGAGCAGGGTAGTCCATAAGCACATCCCTAAATGGTCCCAAGTCGCGTGAGTATCGAGACTGGGCATTGATACTCCAGAGTAGACTAGTGTATACGTTTCTAGCCCCGTCGGGGGATGGTTGGTCCCGCAGCCATTGGTCTGATGCACCTAAGATCGTATACTAGTTCTCACTGGGTATGAGTACACTGGACGGACTCACTGAGAACTTCCAGATGGTACTATACCTATCGTTAGATGGAAGTTCTCAGGTGACATGTGTACAGGTTAGTCTTTGGACCTAAGATCGGCATTTTTCTCGTGTGAGTTCCCACTGGGCTTTGATCACTACCCTACCACGGCTCTACTAAGTCGTGCAAATAGGTTTAGGTTGGGTACAGTCCCGAGCCACATGGAGGCAGTGAGAGATTGTTGGGGATTCGTCTCTCCCGGTATTGGAAGTTGATATCGCACAGTGATCGATTGGTCAGGACCATAAGAGCTTGGCCAAGGCAGTTGGGATTTACTGATAGGTTGATCAGTAGTTTTCCCGGATTGGTCCTGAGCCACATCAGCACGACTTATCGGGTTATTAGGGTCTGACGTTTACCACCCCTAGACCCGGTATGCGATACTCTTTGACGAAGAGACCGGACTTTACGAATATTGTCACGCATAGTCTCAGTAGGAGTTCGGACGAGTTTGCTCGTCGGCCTTCCTTTTCGACAGCTACTGTAATGTTTTGAAAATCGTTTCGGTGAAATTTCGAAAAAACGGTAAAATAAGGGGGTTTTCGGTAAAAAGTCAAAATACAAATATCTTTATTATAAAATTAAATATACATATTCTAGCTATGTAATTGCTAGTATTTGGTGTTTACTGACCCACTTGTGAAATTTCAAATTTTCTGAAAAATTTTCCGAAATTAATTATTTTAATATTATTTTAAGCCGTCACTAATATATTTAATTAGGGAAAATTACAAATTGGAATGAGTTGAAACAAATTTTGTACATCATAAAACATTAAACAAAATTTTATCATGTGGTTTTTGAAACGAAATGGTTTGCCAAAACGGTTTAGAAAAATATCGAAGAAAAAGGCTTTTTTCGGTGAAATTAGTGTTAATGGGAATTGGGGTAATACATTTATCTTTTTCCCTAACCCACACACCCACACCTCACCCTCTCTTCCTCTCCCCATGTGGCTGGCCCCACCATGACAGCCCTCCCCCCCTCTCTCTCCAATCACCAAGAAAAGAAAAGAAAAGAAAGGAAAATGATAGAAAAAGGGTGGACTTTGACTAGATATTACTTTCTCCACCTCACTCTCTCTCCTCCCTCACCCAAACCCCCTCCATTTCTGGCCCAAACCTGAACCCCCCACAGCAGCAGCCCTCCACCAAAATCCCACACCATTTTGCCTCAAAAATCCATTAAAATGCTTCAAAAATCCATGCAAATTCAAAGAAAACTCAAAATCCAAGCTATACCCATTTTTCCTTGGCTACCATAGCATGGATCTAGGTATTTAGATTTCAATTTGGGTGGCTAAGTGTGCTTGTGGTAGCTTCAAATTATTTGGGTATAAATTCTAACCTTTTTGCTTAATGTGTTGTTAATTGCTTAGGTTAGCTTAATTAATTGTTTAATTAGGTTTTTAATTAGTTCTAGATGCATGATTTAAAATTCAAGAGAGGGGTTTGATTTCAAATTGGTATTTTATGTTGTGAGATTTAGTTTATGTGATATAATTGACATATTAATGTTATGCTAAATCCAATTAATGTTGCTAGTTTGCATATTTGTTGATTTAAAAGTGATAATTATATAATTGGTAAACTAGGTTTTTTAAATAATTATATTCTTGTGAGAGGAAATTCAAATTTAGGTTTCATGTCATTATAAATATTATATTGAGTGGTTTAATGCTTTAGTTCATGAAAATCCAAGCTAGATTGTAGTTTGTTCATTTTTGCTATAAAATTGTTAAAATTGGTTAATATTGCAAACTAGGTTTTTGAAATTGAATTAAATTGTGGGTTTAAAATTTACGTAATGGTTTCTATGGCATAATTAAGATATTAAGTTATCATCTTGGTCACTAGAATTGTTAAAACATCATGTTTTGTACAAAAACGGCGAATTGTGCTTGCTAGATTTTCGGAAAAATGACTTTTTAAGTGAAATTGGGGTTTTTGTGAGTTTTAACCTATTTTATATTAAAATTAGTGTTCGTGAATGTGCAAATGAGTGTATTTGGGTTTTTCTCGATGGTCTAGCGTTTGTACACCGACGTCGAGGGTTTTTAGGTTGATTTGTGAAAGTAACCATAGGTTTTGACTTATGTGGGATTCGTGTGTCGTTTTGGTCATGAGTCGGATTTTAATGCGATACGATGCGTTGTGATATGTAGGTACCTCCATGTGGACTTCGAGATGACAAGCAAGCGCGTGGCGACGTCGGCACCGGCGAGCGAGGACCAGGTGAGTAGATTTATATCTACGGGGAGAAGTCGGGTGGATGGCGTATAGCACCCCCGCAGTTCGTGGTGATGTATACGAATACGTATACATACATATATATATTGTTTATATATTGTTTGAGTATATTGATGGTAATATGGATATTTGGTGTTCTTGGATGATTTAGTGTCGCGAAACCCTAGAGTAGTGGTCGCACTACACATGCACACACCAACCCATACTTGCATACTTTCTTCTTTCATTTGTGCTTATACGGGAATATATAGTTACGTGTTCATATGGGTATGGGACTATGTGTTCACATACGGATTTGAGGATGATACTTGGGTTTGAGATGAGTCGATGAGATTTGTATTGAGGTTGTGAATTCGGTGATATGGCAGGATTCGTATTTGAGATACGACATGACGTTGTAGCGGGTCCTTGACGTATTGTTTCATACACGTCCATACATACTTAGGCGGTATCAGTATTGTACTAGACGTAGATCAGTACCCCGATCATGATATTTGATAAAGAGGATACTAGGTGAATAGTATGATGAATGTGATATTAACCCGTACCCAGATTTGGGGATGCCGTACGACGGATTTACGTACGAGCTATATTTTGATGATTGATCCGCACTCTTGACTTAGGATGTCTGATTATAGATATGGTATCGGATATGATATTATTGAGGCGGGATCACCGACTAATATATATACAGGTATGTATATGTATCGACTCAGATGTTAGGCGGTTTCCTTACCTGTAGTCCAGCTTGTTAGCTTAGCCCTTTAGTTTAGTTTAGTTGTTAGATTAGATTCGATTCTTACCTATTTCAAAAACTAACGAATCGTGGGTATTTTAAAAGACAGCCCAAGGGATCCTACGGATATTTTAAAAGACGTATCTTTTCATAAAAACACCGTAGCCCCTATTTTCAAAACCCCATGATTCGTGTTATTTCAAAAGGCACCATTTGTAGGACTTATATTAGTTTAATGCAGATTAGTTATAGTTGCGTCTAGTATTCAGCTCCCACTCATTATTGTGGTTCGCTTCGCATCGCATGCTTATATTATGTTTCATACTCCATTATTGATATCATGCTGTTAGGACACCAGCACCATTACCGATGATGCGTATGTACCACGTACACTTACTTGCCGGCTCACACACATCTTCATCGGTAATTGACATGTCACGTACACCTTAGAAAATATTGTTGCTTGACATAGCCTGTTAGCTAATAGTTTAGACATGATATTAGTGTACTTGCCGTATATGTTAGTTTAGACATTGTAGTTATTACCTGCTACTTCATGCATACTGTTATTCATTGTTATGCCGCATTCATGGATTCTCATGCATATATTCATTATTTTACGTGTTATTGAGGTTTTGGATTCGGATTTCCATGAGATTTTCTGGATTTGGAGGAAAACCGCAAAAACATAAATAAACCTTTTCTCTCTTTTAAAATAAAAAGTGCGGTTTTCCCATGATGTATGAGTCGTCCACCATGAGTTTGCTGATGGATTTCGAGACCCGATTCGAGGAGTGGCGGAACCGTTTCGGGTACATGGTGGGCCCGGTGCGGTACCCCGGGGCAAGAGGATCGTGTTGTTGACGTTGAGCCTGGCAGGGGAGCACTACCGACCGGTGATATTACCCGACGCGTCGGATATCCGGAGGATTCCGTCGTGGTCTTGAGATAGATGGTAAGGGCCAGTCTGGATTGACGGCGCCTTAGATATTGTGATTGAGATATTGAGATTTTGAGATATTGAGGTACAGAGATTGTGATACAGAGATATCAAGATATTTGGACACTTGTTTTGTGTCGATGCTGGGCACTGTTTTATGCTGATTTCATTTATGGTACCTCACTTTTAAAATAAAAAAATCTCACTGATTTATGAAAGCAGCTTTCTTCAGTACATGCATTCTGTTTCATGCATTCATACATTGCTACCTGAGGCACTGACACGGCACATGGATTTACACTTGGGTTAGATATTTTCCCTAACCATTGTTATGGGTTGCTGGTTATTTATTTGAGGATATATTATGATCATTGACCTAGAATTGCGTTATTTATGCGATTTCTTTTCGTAGATGTTTTTCTATTCACGAGTTGGCAACTCACCCCCGTTGTGCCCCAGTTCTTGCTTGTTTGCCGTACAGGTTTCATTACGGCTTTGCGGGCATAGTTTCCTTCGGGTGATTTGCTAGTAGGTGGGTTTACTTGTATCGTACCCCCATTATATATCTTGTATATCATTAATCTGTTGTATCTAGAAGTTCCATCAACCAAACATGTATTTATTTTTAGATAGAGACCAGTGATGTTAGTCCTTCGACCTTAGAGTCGCGCGTTATATTTCTGTGGTTTTCTTGTGGTTTTGAGTTTCCTTTTGAATTTTGATCCTCGCCGTTGGCGTTGTATATTTTATTGCTTGTGTGGTTGTGACCGTCGATTGACGAAGAGCTAGCTCCCGCTTGGGGGTGCCTTTTATTGATTTCGTATACTATTCATGTTGTATCCCGTTTGGGGGCCAGTATTTACAAAAGAGACTCTGCCGAAATTTTCAGGAAATTTTTGATGTTTTAAAAACCCGCATAATTCGGCTTATGCTATTGAAACTACTTGTTTTAAATTGGTTTTCCTTCACTCTACTACTTTTCTTGGTTTGGATTTCTGGGGTTTCGGTTTACTTAGATTACGTACGCCTCGAGACGTTCGTAGTTTAAGTGCCGGTCTTGTTCCGTACTCTCAGGACGTGACAGCTACCTGGGTAGCTGTTACGTACAGCTAGTACCGCTGACATGCTTGTGGTTAAACTCACTGCCAGAGTATTGTCGAGTCTTTAGAGTCCCACACAGAGGGTTTCCTAGCTTCGGGCGAAACGAGTAGAGGTCGTATGGTTTTTGGACAGGGTTCGATCGCATATGTGTACTTGTGCACGTGTGGTGTTTGATCGGACAATACAAGTAGACTTTGGTTTAAGCCAGATCCTAGTATTTGATTATTGGATTAGCTTCGTCTTATAGTATTCGTGTTTCTCGGAATACGATTGCGGGTATGTATATACAGATGAGAGGGGGTATAGAAGGAGATACCTCATTAGGGTTTTGACCATTGACTTGGTCAAAACAAATATGAGGTAAAGAAAAGTAATTGTTATTTTTGATAAATGATAATTTTGTGGCATGGCTACTTTTGTTGACCACTTGATTTGGATTGACTTGTTGACCTTAGATATTTTGTGAGATATTTTTGACCTTAGATAATTTGGTGAGATATTTTCCATGCCATGCTTGTGGTCATATATAAGTTGTCCATTCTATTTTTTATTATCATTATCACAAATACTTTCTCTTTCCTCAAGCTTGCTCTCTCCTTCTTCCTCTCAAAACCCTAAGTGTATCATGTGTTGATAATCAAGGGTTAGTGAGACTAAGCCACTCTAAATCACACTCTACTCACTCTAGTCTACTTAGATTAGCAAGCTATGTATTCTAGTTATCTCAACTTGGAGGTTTAGCTCAAGGTTAGAACTCTCGGGTGGATCATCGTTGACACAAGGAGGCCAAAGTTCAAGCATGATCCATACTTCCATCGAGGAGCTTAAGGAGAGGATCGAAGACCCGAAAGACTTGTTTTCTTTAGATATACTTTCTATCATTGTAGATAGAACCATTCTGTGCTAGTTAGGTTTATGGTTAAAGATCTGTTTTAGGTTTATTCTAGCGCCAAGTTTCGTATCGTAGTAAAAATTTTATTCCGCATTTGGCCACGAGAGATGGCTGGGGTGCTAGGGTAACCCTTCATGGTATCAGAGACAATCTATAAACCCTACTAGCTATTTTGCACAAGGTTAAAATCTCGATCGACCAAAATTTCCGAATCGTATTTCCATTTTGGTGTGCTTGCTGTCGAATTTTAAAGTTGTTCATAAATTTTTTTTAGGCATCTTAAAAATATGTGCAAGCAAAATTATAGCTGTGGAAAACATTTGGGCACGTAACTCCAAAATTCGGCGGCGGAACCGGAGCAAAATGGCACATTTTGCGGCCGTTCCACCGCGCTTTTTGGGCTACAGTGCCCGAAACTTTTTCTGGGGCTTTAGTTCATTGAAATATGATTTGTTTGATATATGGTTTTGGCCCAGATTTGTTTGAGTGCTCTATTTACCTTTGGGGCCAATTTGGGAAAGTTTAGCCGATCGAAATTTTAAAATACATATTTTGTTATCAGTACTTAGATTAGCATCAGTGACCGTGAATGTCATTTGATCGGTAAACCCGTCTAACTGCTATATGTTCTCTTAGACGGATTTGCGAACGTGACATTCACGTTGATGTTTCTGTGATTGTGCTGATATTGTGGTTGGATTGTCGTGGTGGATAGCATGTGGTGCAATGTTAGAAGTACAGTTAATATTCATTTGTACATTGGTTATTGCGGGGCGAGCGTCTGACATATGGACTGCCGTCTTTGCCGAGTTGTATATTATTTGATTGGCGCTGGTTGAGGTCGATGTCACCATTTGCACATATTATTTTCTTTTTCTGTACTAGGATTGCCCCGCGATGGAGTGCACGAATAGCCGGGTTCTAGAAGGTAACAAGCCCGCATCTCATGGCATTGAGACGGAGGGGGTTCATTCTAGAATTGGCGGGCTATTCGCCGCACTCGTAGGGGTATAGGATGACACACGGAGGGGCGCCCAAGTTACCGGATTCCATGAAGTGCTGGGTGGCCCATTCACTTTGTTGAAGGGGGCTGTTTTACTTCTGGGATTGGCGGGTAACTTGCCGCGCTCGTGGGGGTCCAGGTTTTCATTGCTCAGGCTATCCACACGACCGGGAACGTCGGGTTTTATTTGCGGCTCAAATAAAACCCGGGGCTCCAAGATTATCCACCATTCTGTATTATTGGCTGTGATTCTGTGATGTTGCTTATTATCATGCCTAGGACGAATGTTATATATTTACATATATACACTAGTAGATGTTGTATATGTTTTGCACCCGCGCTAGTCCAGCCCCCGCTCTGTCGTTAGTTAAGTAACCTAACGGGTGATGACGGGGCCCAGTAGCGAATGCGGATGGCATATACGTACATCGTATTTTCGTTCTTTTCTGGTGTGATAGGATTAAAATGATGGGACCACATTAATTTTGATTAATGCAAGAAAAAAAACCTATATGATGTTGTTGGAACCAAGATTTTTAAAAAAATTGACATTACAGACGTTCTTTTTTTTGCTTTGCATAGTGGTATTCGGTTATGAATATCCAGCATCTCATTCGACGAGGCAAGGGCCGAGATCTGTTCATAAGGAGTGACCCCTTAAGTAAAAGTTTGCGTCAACGTAATAAATTCACTATAGTCAATTATTTTTGTTTTGCATCGTGGTATTCAGTCTAGAATATCCTGCACCTTTTTCGACGAGGAAAGAGTCGAGATCCTTTCACAGGGAGTGACCTCTTTAGCAAAAGTTTTTCGCCACTGTATATTTGTAAAACTGCTCAGGTTACTTCAACGATATCAAGTTCATTACGTTAACGGGTTTTTCGCCAAAAACCCAACCGTAGCCCTCCGTCATTTCAGAATTGTAATATTTAGTATTCGTGCTGCGTTTGTTGACCTAGTCAAGACGTAGTGTACAGTAACTAAGTGGTATTTTTCTGTGCATTGTAAATGAGATTGGTTAGGACAGTCGTGTGACCTTGTTGACCTAGTTAAGGGCTCGTACGGGTGGGTTTAATGCAATCAAGAAAATGATGGGTAGAACTTGACTAGCGGTTTATGGTTTGTTGACCTAGTCAAGATCATAAATCGTTAGGGGCAAAAACCACATCGGGAGTTTCAAACATATAGGAAACTTGCAGATTCAGCATACTTTCTAGAGTGTGGTGACTAGAGTGGATTCCATCTAGTGCATCACACAATGATAGTTGGATCCCGATCCCACTGATGAGTAGCATTACTCTCGGGAGATTATCACACTTAACAATCAATGCTATAAAGCACGTAGGTGTCTAGAAAGGTGTTAGTGGGGCTATGCCTCCAGGAAAAAGAGGTTATATAATTAAGGAACTTCGTGAAAACGATGGAAAACCTCCCTCGAAGTACCAACACTAGCCTGGCTTAAAGGTTAAGCAAGTATTATGACAAGCGATTAATCCTGACTAGTTCTTCTTTTAGGGTTTGAAGAAGAATTCGAGGAAACAGTGGGAGCCATTCTGGTTAGATAAACTAATAACCAATCTAATCTTGCAAGAGCGCATGCTGAGTGTTTCTTTTCTCTCTCTCCAGGTAGTAACCATTTCACGCCCTAATCAAGATAATAAAATGTATCGCTTGACCGATCAGAATTCTTATTTGGGGCTGGGGAACGTCGGTTCGGCTCTAACTTATGACAACGGTCATAAGTATGAGCAAGGGAAAGAGGATTGTTTGAATTCCTTGTGAAGGGTTTCCTAGCACGACAACAAGGTTTTGGGAGGCATCGTCCATGCCAATTTCAAATTTTAGCCATACCAGCTAACCCTAGTATAGAATCATTTACTAGAAATCCGACGGAATGAAATGCAAACACTTTGCAACTAAAAGAGAACAAGGAATACAACCTTTGTAGACCGGTCCTTCACTTCATTAGCTCCGTGTAGTAGTTCCTTTGCTGCGATCATGAAGTCTCGGACTCTAAAGAGGCTCCCATGAAGAAATGAACATGCTTGCATCGATGTCTTCGAGGCCGAAGATGATCTACGTCGAGGAGACACTAACCCAAGCTATCTCTTCACTAATTGTGGAATTAGTGAAGCAAACACCCTATACTAAATGGCAAGTAGTAGAGGATGATGAAGTAGGAAGTGGGTTCACTTTAGATTTATTTTCTCACTATTTTTCATCACTTGCTCAAGTCAAGAGAGAAAAAAATCAATGAAGAAGAAGAAGCTCAAGTGAAGTGATGAAGAGAATGAATGAGGTTAGAAATGCAACCATGGGTTAATCATGTCATGCTTAACCCTTGTAGAGATTTAACCATGAGCTAGCGTTAAAGGTTAGGTTAACAAATATCTTAGAAAATATCCAAAAGGGTGGACTTAGTCAACTATGATAAATATCTTAGCATAAATCCAAACATTTTGAATTATCTATGAATAAAATGTAAACCCTAATCTTAACCCTAGCATGGTATAAGTCTCTCACATCCATGTTGCATGTGTAACCTAGTATGTTACAATTATACATAACACATATATATAATTTAGTAACAAAAGAAAAGAATACAATAAACATATATCACATATATGTTAAAAGTATCCAAAGTGAGAAATGAAATCTTAAGTGAACTAATATTAGTTAATGTAATGTAATATATCAAATATATAATTATACATTAAATTATTAAATCAACTCTTGATTTAATAATCCGGTTATATTATATATAACCGACTAATATTAAATGAATCAACTTTTCGAATCAACACTTGATCCGATAACCCGGCTATATCATATATAACCGACCGATATAACATATCACGAGAATAGAATATGGTATCACATATCGTATTAATCTCAGTTCCGCACATATCACATATGTGCTCCTACTTCGTTTCGCTTGAGCCAGGAAACCTCTGTGTAGGACTCTAAAGACTCGTCAATACGCCGGCAGTAGGCGATGATCATATCAAACACCCACAAGCCGCAAGAGGTCTGTTAAACGTAACGGCCACCTGGGTATTGAGCGATCAGAAGATCAACAAGCAAGCCTGCTCATACTTCTGCGAATCCGATCAGTAACACTACCGTACAGTCCGGTCTCTTAGTCTGATATGTCGCATATCTCGTCTAGGGGTGGTAAACGTCAGACCCTAGTAACTCGATAAGTCGTGTCGATATGAGGCTCATAACGGGTTGTGAAACTACTGATAACACTTACCAGTATATCTCTAAAGCAGCCCTGGCCAGGGACTTCCTGTTATAGCCAATCGAGCACAGCGCAACATCAACCCCCAATACCGGGAGAGAAGAAACCCCTCCTATCGCTCATTGCCTCCATGTGATTCGGGACTGTACCCAAAAGCCACCGTTTTGCACATTCTCTTGAACGTGGTAAGGTGGAAATCAAACCACAGTGGGAATCACACAAGTCTCTATGACGATCTCGGATCTACAGACTAACCTGTACCAGTGTCACCAGAGAACTGTTATCTGACGTTAGGTATAAAACCATCTAGGAGTTCTCGACGAGTCCGTTCAGTATACCAAGTCTCCACTAAGCACCCGCATATTATCTATGATGTCAAACACCAATGGATATGGGATCATCCATCGCCCATCTACATGGGTCAAGAAGCTATACGCTAGTCTACTCTGGTATATTGATGCCCTGTCTCGATACACCCACGACTAGGAACATTTAAAGGATGTACTTAACGACTACTCTGTCCCCACTAGTATGATTTGCATCATAATCCTGGTAGTCAAGTACTCATCCTAAGGGCTTTACCAACATGTAATAGAGAGACAATCAATGTACATGTTAAGATAAAGAGCAACCAGATAGCATACTATCACGTCGAGCAAGAAAGTCATCTCTATATATGTCCAAGGATCTACTACAATATACATCGTATGTACAGTAATGGCCTCTAGGGCATACATATAACTAACACCTTGATGACCCCATCGAACAAGAGATACTATTGTGTATTCTTGAGGTCTTCTTGTTATTGAGAACTGTTTTTCAGTCAGTCCTACCTCTTAGGTACTCGATACCGGATCGGGATCTCATATCTGTAATTTATTATGGGGACTGAGAAAAAGTAGGATGGTTGGACCTGGTGATATATCCCTCAGAGTAGGGAATGGAGCACAGGTTGATGCTTCTGCCGTCTGTGAATATCACCTAGCATTGTCAAATGGCAAACTATGATTTTGAACAATTTCTACTATGTACCTTCCATAGTTTGCAATATCATATCAGTTTCTTTACTTGATAAAGATAGATATAAGTTTTTTCTTGATAGAAATATCATGAACATTTACCTTAATCAGGTATTGGTTGCAGAAGGTACATTGTGTAATGGTATCTATGTTCTTAATCAAAACACAGTTCTCAGTATACAAAACACACGCAAAAGGAAGAGTTCAGATATGAACGAATCCTACTTATGGCATTATAGACTTGGTCATATTAGAAAGAAAAGACTGAGTAAGTTGCATAAAATGGACTTTTGGATACGTTCGAATTTTCATCTTATGAAACTTGTCAATCCCGTCTCAAAGGAAAGATGACCAAATCTCCGTTCACAGGACACGGAGAAAGAGCAGCAGAGCTCTTAGGACTCATACACAGTGATGTGTGTGGTCCGATGTCTATACATGAAAGGGTAGGTTCTCGTACTTCATCACATTCACTGACAATCTCTCTAGATTCGGATATGTGTATCTTATGAAACACAAATCTGAAGCTTTTGTGAAATTCAAAGAATTCAGGAACGAAGTAGAGAACCAGACTGACAAAAGTATCAAAATCCTCCGGTCTGATAGGGGTGGGGAGTACTTAAGCACGGAATTCTTAGATTACTTAAAAGAGAATAGAATTCTCTCTCAGCTTACTCCTCCTTACACACCACAACACAATGGTGTATCGGAGCGGAGGAATCGTACCCTATTGGACATGGTTCGCTCCATGATGAGTAATGCTGAGTTGCCTCTTTCATTTTGGGGGCATGCGCTTCAGACAGCAGCATACCTATTGAATGATGTTCCGTCCAAATCTGTGCCTAAGACACTGTTCAAGATATGGAATGGAAAAAGGCCATATCTTAAAAGATTTAAGATATGGGGCTGTCTGGCTTATGTTAAAAAGCATAAACCAGATAAACTAGATGCACGGCTAGTTTTATGTAAGTTTGTGGGATATCCAAAGAATGGTTATGGATATCTGTTCTACCATACCGAGGAACAGAAGGTGTTTGTTGCTCAACATGCTGTTTTCTTGGAAACAGAGTTTCTTGCAAAAGAAATTAGTGGGAGCACGGTAGAACTGGAAGAAATTCAGCGACCACAAACTGAAACTGAAGATTTGACAGAACCTCAAGATTCAATAACCCCAGACGAACCTTAGCCACTCCACAGATCTAGTAGGATTTCTCATCCGCCCGAGAGATACTACGATTTTATCATAGACGGGGATCGAGAGGATTGCATCTTGGAATAAGATGATCCTACTAGTTTCAGGCAGGCCATTATCGGTAGGAACTCTGATAAGTGGCTGGATGCTTTGCGACCCGAAATGGTATCCATGTACACCAATAAAGTGTGGACCTTGGATATTTGTCATGACCCGAAGGTACGGAACGTGACTGGCTCTTAAATTACGAACGTCTCAGGGCGTACGTAATCTAAGTAAGCCAAAGCCCAGAAATCTAAACCAAATAAAGAAATAGAGTGAAGGAAAACCTATTTAAAGAAAGCGATTAAAACCAAATAAGTCACATTAACCATTATAAAAATATCAAAATTTCCTGAAAATTTCGGCAGAGTCTCCTTTGTAAATACTGGCTCCGAAATGGGTACAAAGCAAGAAAATACATATAAGTGAATAAAGGCATCCCCAAGCGGGGGCTAGCTTTTCGCCCAAGACGGAATCACAACCACATGCAATAAATACATCATAATAATGCGAAATAAACAATAAAGCATAAAAGCATTACGTCGGTTCAAGTGAGCATCGACATCAAACCACAAATACAAGTCTCACGAATCTCACCGTCTAGTCCAATATACAAGGGTATATGGAGTGTACTAGATATAAGGTAATATACAAGTGAAAACAAGATATCCTTGCAACCCACCATGAGCTAGCTGCAAGCCGAAGCAAAGGAAGCAGAATAGGTGTACGCCCGGCGCTACTGTGCTGATGGGTCAGACCTGCAAGATACGGTGGCACAACGGGGTGAGTTGCCAACTCGTGAGTAGTAAGTAACATCTAATAAGGCTATCGTAAGCATGCATGCAAACACGTCACGACCTACCCATATAATAATATGATGCAATGCACTAACATGTATGCAATGTGAATGCATAATCAACATGAATCCTGAATATGTTTGGTATGAGAAAATCTTTATTTTTATCTTAGAAATCTCCTGTGAAATAACTGAAGTAATATCAATGAAACCAATAGAAATCCGTGTCAAGCATCGACACAAAATATGTATATCTTAATGTCTCAATATCTCATATTTCTATATCTTAATATCTCAATATCCCTGTATCTAAAATATCAATATCTCAATATCTCTGTATCTCAAATCTCAATATCTCGGGCTCCGGCAGTCTGGATCGGCCCATATCATCAATCACATGACTACGGTCGGTATCCTCCGGATATCCGCCGCGTCACAAATAACCTGTAGGTAGTGCTCCCCTACCGGGCTCAACGCCATCATCTGCGATCTTCTTGCCCTGAGATACCATACCGGGTCAACCATGTACCCACAGACGGTGCATCCCCCTCCTCGAATCGGGTATATGATACTGCTGAAGAACCGAGAAAAACTCATGGTGGACGCCACACACATCACATCACGAGAAAACCGCAACTTGCATATTTTAAAAAGGATAATAAGTTTATAAATTCTTACGGTTTTCTAAAAAATCCAAAAATCTCATCAATACAGAAATCATCAAGACGAATCACAATACATGATTATGTAAGAAAATGATAATGTCTATGATATCCATATCATGAAATGCGATTATAACTAGAAAACTATGTATGAATGATGACGAAATGCGGTATATGCACGACTGGCAATCCCTAGTGTCAATCTTGATGAGATGGAAAACAAAACTACTGGTTTAAATATCATGTATGATGCAAATATTTTCGATACTAATCTAAGCATGTCCTCTGACATAGCAATTACCAATGGCGTGTGTGTTCGCATAAATAGCTGTAACGTTTTAGAAATCGTTTTGTGAATGTTTCCGCTTTTGGGTAAAATTCGTCGGTATTTTCTGTTTTATACCGACTGTGATCAAACGGCCGTATCGACTTGCCAGCACCTAGTTTAGCTAAAATAAAGCTAGTGCGCAAGGTTTGGGGTTATGTGGGACGTTTTGGTCCAATTTGAATTTTTCTCAATTTTAATGTTATTTTAATGCGGTATTCACATTTTGGGCAATTTCTCTTTTGAGATCTTTTCTTTCTATTATGCTTGAGTTAACCAAAGTCCACATAATATCAAGATATTTTTATGGGTTTTGATTTAAATTTAATATAAAAAGAAAAGAAAAGAAAAGAAAAGAGATGCATGAATGTGGTGTGAAAGCATTAAATGACATTTTTGCTTGGAAATTGCTTGGAAACCCTCTCCCTCTCCCTCCTTGGCCGAGCTCTCTCTTTCTCTTCTGTCCTTAGCCATTTCTCTATCTCTTTTCATCATAAAACCCTTCATAAATTCTCAAAAATCATCAAAAGTTCACAAAAATTCCTTTTTTCTTCACTTTTTGCCTCTTGCTTGCTTTGGAGTGCACAAAGCTTGGATCTTTGGGTTCTTTTGGCTAGGTGTTAATCCCTATCTGTTCTTTTTGTGTTTTTAGTGTAGCTTTGCTTGTTAATTCTGTTTAGATTAGTTAAAGTTAGGTTTTTGTGCGTAATATCGTATTTTTGTGTCGGTTTATGGTATCTAGGATCTGCTGTGATCCGGGAAATTTACTGAAAAACTAAACAAAATTGTAGTGTTGTACCTGTGACACTGGAGCACCACCAGAGACACGACACCCAGGCCACCGTCCAGGGCCGGCAACGGCAAAGGGGAGGTCCGGCGACGCCGGCCATGGTGAGGGGCTAGGGTTTGGTTTTTCTGTGTGTTGGTGTCTGCAGTGGTGTGGGTTCTATTGGTATTGTTTGTTTGTTTAGTTTTCACAGTAGGCAAAATCTGGGATCACTTAGGTAGTTTCTAGTGTTTTGTGTCCGCGCGATACGTGATACGACACGGGTCGTGCAGTTTGTGTGGTTTTGCTCTTAAGTTGTTTTCGTCGTGTCGCTACGCAAATTAACCACAATACGAACACTTAAGAGGATGTTTTGTGTTGTTGTGTCGGTTTTGTGTAGTTTGTTCGTGTCTTGTAGCTGTTATTAATATATATTTGTTTGTTGTTTTAATGTTGCAGTTTCGCAGACGGGGACTACGGACACTGCCTCAGGGGGAAACAGGTGGTAGAATTCACCTAGCTTGGAGTGTTGGTGAGTAGATTTAACATCTACAAGGGAATCGCCCGCATGACGTTATGCATCTGGGCTAGAGATATTAACTTGTCGCATATTCTATGTCATGTTTAGAATTGCGCATTTACCCTATTCATTAGATGTAGTGTGCCTGGACTAGTAGTAGTAGCACACTGCACATATTATTGACGATTAATGTTGCACGAGCACTGTTTGTATGCTACACACGCCGTCAATAATTACCATGTCACACACAAGCACTTATAGATGTTATATTGCTTGGTTAGGGACATTGTGAAATTGATTCATATTTCTTATCGTTTATGACATATGCTTTGATATGCTAGTTACCTGTTTACCTATAAGGTATTGTACCATTAGTGTTAGGTACATACACACCTGAGGACATAGCTACAGGTGTGCTTTACATTTCATATTTTACTTATACCTGATAGGTATATCACATCATTACAAATAGGTAGATACCAATATTTTTCTGCTATACCTTCATGTATTTACATATATCTGGTTATAGTTATGTGTTTACCCTTATTGTTGTATTATTAAGAATTGGAGATATTAGGAACCACATGTTATTTATATTAACTGGTTGCATTTAATTAGCGGCTTTTCCTTTATACGCTTACATTACAGTTTTTATGTTGCGTATACTTTATTCATGGACTTTCGCATTGTTATATGGATTTTTTATGATGTTTTCTGGATTCGGGAACCGTGGTAGTTCATGAAATTATGCATTATTTGAACAACACGGTTTCCTTGATACGATATTTTAGCAGCCACCATGAGATTTGTCGTTTACGATGTGTATACCCTACGCGAGGAAAGGTGGGATCCATGTACGGGTACATGGTGGGGCCCGGAGGTACCCCGAAGCAAGAACGATGTCGTGGTGCTAGACGATGAGGCTTAAGGGAACCATACTTTCCGGTGACAGGACCAATGACTCAGCGGCTATCATGTGGATACCGATGGGAGTCATGTACGTATGGATCCGTCGAGAGGCCAGGGTCAGAGCTAGGCACTCGAGCTTCCGGGATAGCGTATGATACGTACCTATCAGGGGGCCAGTCATGGTGACATGCACCTGATAGATCAGCATTTCTGTATCGATGCTTGGCACATTGGTTTCATGATATTTATAATTACTCCTTTGTATATATAACAGGGGATTGAGCCGCTGTTATATATACCCTTACACCAATATTAGTGGAATGGGACGCTAATATATGTGTATTGACCTCATCATATTTATTTATGTCATTATATTTAGGATGTTAGAATTTTGCTGGAGAATTGATTCGGGGTATAAGAGATTCATTTGAGATTGGATACTGGATATATATGTGAGATCTACTTGATCTTGTATACTCGATATATATGAGATCCACTTGATGTTGTACATTCGATATATGTGAGATATACTTGATATTGTACATACGAGATATGTGAGATCCACTTGATGTTGTACATTCGATATATGTGAGATATACTTGATATTGTACATACGAGATATGTGAGATCCACTTGATATTGTACATTCGATATATGTGAGATATACTTGATATTGTACATACGAGATATGTGAGATCCACTTGATGTTGTACATTCGATATATGTGAGATATACTTGATATTGTACATACGAGATATGTGAGATCCACTTGATGTTGTACATTCGATATATGTGAGATATACTTGATATTGTACATACGAGATATGTGAGATCTACTTGATGTTGTACATTCGGGATATACAAGATATACCTAATATTGTGAAATTGAGGAGATGTGACACTTAGATGATATGAGAGCCAATTTGGGGGCTGATTTGAGGAATTAGGATTTGATTTGTCTTGCTGGATTGTGATCCTACCATGATGTCAGAATTCCGTGGAAATGACATATTTCACTCCACACCTCACCTTTATCTATTTGTGCACTATTTCATGTATTAGTAGTACCTGTTAGTGTACCTTTCATGAGTGTTGCACATTTACATTCTCATATCCCCATTGCATGATTATTGCTTACTGTTGTCATATCATTATTGCTTTATATATATTGGTTGTACTTGTTAGTGTACTTTCTATTATTCAGCATTCATATGACATGTTATTACTGATAATTGCATATCTTAGATTCACGCAGTACGTGCATACTTGCAATAACCTGCATATGTTATTTACTATTCACGAGTTGGCAACTCACCCCCGTTGTGCCACAGTGTTTGCAGGTGTTTCTCCAGAGTAGTCGAGGCTGGCTATTCACCTATCTATCATCTTTTGCTCTAGATACCGCATCGACTCACAGTGTGCCGTTTGCTTAGGTGGGTTTTGGTGGTTATCTGTATTTTGTATTGTTATTCGTTGTATCTTGTACTCTCCATCTACTACTAGTATGTTGACTTAGAGACTTGGTGAGGACGATATTGTATATTATTGTGGATTTGTTGCCTTTTATACAGTTTCCTTTCATTTGTCTCTTATTTCTTCGCTACGGCGTCGTATATCTGTTGTGGTGTTGTTTTCCGCCGTTGGGCGTGGATTTTTGCTCCCGTTTGGGATGCTTTACTTTATATTTATGTTGTACCCTTTTTGGGGGCTTATTTTACAAAGGGGGTGCTGCCAAAATTTTAAAGAAAAAGTGGACTCTTTTAAAGAATTTGGGTTGTGATTTCAAACGTTTCCAAAACTTTTATTATCTTTTCCGTATTTTCATGGTTTAGATTTCTGGTTTTTGGGTTTCTTTTACTGCGTTACGTCTGTAGGCGTTGCGTAGTATTAGGGTCGTCACGTGCCAATTTCGGGTCGTGATAAAGTTGGTATCAGAGCGTTAGGTTTTACCTTTCGGAGTGTAGGATGACCTTGGTATGATGGAGTAGGTAGCTTAAGCTGAGTAACGTAGTGTGTGTATGTCTGCAGCATGCTCACGATGCGGTACTTCGCCTAAAGTGCCTAAGTACAAATTGCTTGAAATTCCTTCCTTGATGATTCATATCCTTGTGATTCGATTTCCTTGTTCTTATCGAATCTTATCTCTATTTATAGCCTTTCCGCCGATGACTATGGGGACTCAGAGTGATGCAGCGAGGGCCGAGGTCAGAGTTAGCTCGGGTGAGACGAGCACTGACCAGGATGACACTCTTGTTGCACAGGTGCAGACAGATCGGCCTTTCTAAGATCAGCTCGCTAGGCTTATGGCAGAGATGTAGGACTTGCGCCAGACGATGAGATCTTTGGTTGATGCCATTCGAGCACAGTGACAGGAGGTTGACATCCCAGTTACTCAGTTGTTCCTTGGGATCAGCATGCAGCAGTCTGTCACCTACGTAGCACCAGTGGATACAGCCCCAGTCGGCGAGACCCGTATTCCAGAGACTTTGAGAGTTCCGAAACAGTGGAGGACTCGTACCGGTGTACCATCCCAGAGGCAGAGGCCTAGTCGTCGAGACAGATTTCGTGACCGTCGCGGGAGTAGCAGAGGCTTAGGACGAGGTCAGTCGTTCAGCTATCATCCACAGGAGGGTCAGCAGCGTTATATTGGATGCTATCGATGTGGGAGCCTTCACCACCTCATCAGGGGTTGTTCCTTAGCGCCGCGTCAGGGTAGAGTTCAGAGAGTCCGTGGACGTAGAAGGTTCACTCAGAGGGGTCAGTCTAGCAGAGGAGGATTTCAGTCAGTTGTGGGTAGAAGGCAGACACGGGAGTTTGCTTCTACTCATCGGGACGCACAGGCGTCCAATGCAGAGTTTTCAGGTATCCTTAATTCACTTGTTCTTTTGATGTACTTGTTGGTTTTTCGCACTTTGTGCCGTGGTTGGGACGAGGATCGTGTTAGCTAGATCAGTCGTTTTGTTGCGTTAACTTCTGTCAGCGATTCTTTTGTTGCGCGACACGTATTTCGGTCGTATGCCAATCGGTGAGGAGATTTTGCCGTCATTAGATCCTTCTAGAGATGTTGGATTTGACGTTCTCCTGGGCATGGATTGGTTAGCTACGTGTTAGGCGTCTGTGGACTACCGTGAGGAAACATTCAGGAATTTTTTCCCCGGAGAGTCAGTTCTTGTTGTGCAGGTGGATAGTTGTGCCGCCTCTCATAGCTTGAATTCAGCCTTTTTCGCTAGTCAGCTTTTTGAGGAGATATCGTGGATTCTTGGCGTTCATTCGTGATACCGGAGCCACAATAGATTTGTTGGACCGGTTTTCTATCGTGCGAGAGTTTTCCGACGTCGTTCCAGATGAGCCGGCGAAGCTTAGGGAGCTTAAGGATCTGCTGCAGAGTTGTTTGTTGGGAGGTTTGTGTGTCCGAGTGTTTCGATTTTGGGAGCTCCTATTTCTGTTCGTCAAGGAGAAAGACGACAGATTGCGGTTGTGGATTGATAGATCGTCAATTGAACCGGCTTACGGTGTGGTTAGGTATCATTTACCTCGCTTTGACGATTTCTTCGGTCAGCTCCAGAGTGCGAGACTTTTTCTAAGTTTGTTGGGGATCGGGTCATCATCGTTGCGGGTTCGAAGTGATGGCATTCCGAATACTGTTTTTATGCATGCTACGGGCAGTTTGTGTTTTGGTGGTGTCGTTGGACTCGCCAATGCCTTAGCAGCATTCGTGGATATGATGAACCGGATTTCTTCAGGCCGTTCCTCGACCTGTTTCTGTTGTACTATTGAAGACATTCTGGTCTATACTTTGTAAGTCCACGTTGCCGTCCCCGGTTTTTGCGGGGAGGCGGAAACGGTATAAAAATCAAATTTTTAGCGCAAAGGGCAACATGGACTATCAAAGTCGGGATCTTTTCTAAACTAAACTAGCTATCATGCTAAAGAGAGTTAGCTACTCGGATAAAAGGTTATACCTAACTTGAACTCCTTCTTCTTGAAACCTTTGTAGGGTTTGATGGTGCTTTCCTCGTCGCCTTCTTCCGCCAAAGATGGATCCACCTGAGGGTTCAACCTTCGGGCTCTTTCTCGAACTTTGAGTGAACTAGGATCTTTGGCTTGCTAAACCTCTAACCCTAGAGTGAGTAGAGAGTGGCTTTGGGGTGTTTTTATCTCAAGGAGATGGATTCTCAACACATGAGAAGGGAGCTCCTTGAACTAGAGGAGGAGGAAGAAGAAGAGAGGAGAGAGAAGTGTTATGATAGAATGAATAATATCCTTCTCATTTTGCAACCATAACAAAATGAAAAGAATTATCAAATTAACAATAAGAATAAAAATGAAATAGTTGATGGAAGGTTTGGAATGACCATTATCATTACATTCATTAAATGGTTTTGCTAGAATCAAAGAGCATCTTTGATATGTAATGATGATGGTCAAACTTTCAACCATGGTCAACAAGTCAACCTTGGTCAACAAGTCAACAAAACCAACCATGACACAATTTCATTTAATTAATATTATTAATTGATATATCATAAATTCATTAGGGTTTGGAAAAAGACGACTGTCAACTGTGCATACGCACCCGTTCCGAAACCCTAATGAAAATCCTCTTCCTCTGCCTCAATCAACTGTGCATACACACCCGCATTCTTGTTCCGAGGAACATGAATACTAAGAGATAAAATCAACCCCAAAACATATACCAGTGTCTGGCCCAAACCAGCGCCTGCTAGTAATATCTGTCCGGACTCCAAACGTGCACAAGTGCGCGGATGAGAACGAACCCTGTCGCAAAACCATGCAACCTCTACTCTGTTTTGCCCAGAGGCGAATAGCCCTCTGTGTGGGACTCTAAAGACTCGACACTTACGCTGGCAATGGGTTTAACCACAGACCGCAAGTGGCACTAGCTGTGCGTAACGGTCCCCAGGTAGATGCCGATAAGAAGACTGACGAGGTGAACCCCATCTGAACTCCTACTGAGTCTGAATGTGACAGTCTCCGTACAGTCCGGTCTGTTCGTCTGATACAACGCATGTCGGGCCTAGGGGGGCGGTAAACGTCAGTCCCCTAATAGCGGTACAAGTCGTGTCGGAGTGAAGCCTAAAACACCCTGAGATAACACTGGAAGCCTACCAGTATATCTCACTTGCCCTGGCCAGGGACTACTTGTGTAATGGCTCTCCTAGACACAGCGCGATGTCAACCCCCAATACCGGGAGAGACGAATCCTGTCTAACCGTCACTGCCTCCAAGTGCTTCGGGACTGCACACAACTACCACCTGTTTGCATGACTCCTTTGAGCCGTGGTAGGGTAGTAATCAAAATACAGTGGGAACACACTCGAGGCGAAGTGCCAGTGTCAAGTCAGCGGACTAAGCTGTACTCATGTCACCTGGGAACTGATAACTGACGATAGGTATAATACCAACTTGTCAGTTCCTGACGAGTCCTGTCCAGTGTACTCGTAACCTAACGAGCACCCGCATACTATCTCAAGTACGACGTACTGACGGCTGTGGGACAGACCGTCTCCCACACTGGGATGAGAAGCGCATGCGCCAGTCTACTCCGGAGTATCGATGCCCTGTCTCGATAGTCCTGCGACTAGGGACCTGTATAAGGATGTGCTTATAGATTACCCAGCCCCACTAGTGTGACTGCCATCACAACGCTGGTAATCAAGCAAAGATCCTAAGGGCTCCACTAATGCGTATAGGTGATATGATAAAATAAACACATGTACACATTGAAGTAGAAACAAACCATGTAGCATACTACTATTTTGAGCAAGATTGTATATACAAGGTGAATATCCCAAGCTTCCATTAAGTAATATACAAACCAGTATGATACAGTAATGGCCTCTACGGCATATACACTAACAATCTCCCACTTGCACTAAGGCCATGTACTGGCGTATCGAAGACCTATCATCTCGATCAGCCGCTCGAACTGTGTCTGGGGTAGGGCCTTGGTGAATGGATCTGCAGTGTTTTCTTCTGAAGCAACCCTCCGTACCTCGATCTCCTTGCGATCCACGATCTCTCTGATCAGGTGATACCGCCTCAAGATATGTCTGGATCTCTGATGGGACCTGGGTTCCTTCGCTAAAGCTATAGCCCCGTTGTTGTCGCAATACAGAGGTATTGGGTCAACAATGGACGGAACCACCTGAAGTTCTTTCAAGAACTTCCTCATCCAGACAGCTTCTTTTGCGGCATCAGATGCAGCGATGTATTCCGCTTCCATCGTCGAGTCTGCAACGGTTTCCTGTTTGGAACTCTTCCAACACACCGCCCCTCCATTGAGGGTAAAGACAAAACCCGACATGGACTTGGAATCATCCTTGTCACTCTGGAAGCTGGAGTCAGCAAAGGCCTCGATCTGGAGGTCTTTTCCGCCATACACCAAGAACATCTCCTTAGTCCTTCTCAGGTAGTTGAGAATGTTCTTTACTGCTATCCAGTGTTTCTCCCCAGGGTTTGACTGATACCGGCTTACCACACTTAGTGCATAAGCTACATCCGGTCTGGTACACAACATCGCATACATTATAGAGCCTACCGCAGAAGCGTAGGGTATAATAGACATGCGATCCCTCTCTAAATCAGCCTTGGGAGACATCTCTTTAGAGAGGGTGATCCCGTGACAAGCCGGTAGGTTACCGCGCTTGGAATCTTCCATACTGAATCTCTTCAGTATAGTGTCGATGTACCTGGACTGTGAAAGTCCTAATATCCTCTTGGATCTATCACGATGGATCCGGATCCCCAGGATGTATGAGGCATCACCCAGGTCTTTCATGGAGAACCTGTGTGACAAGAATCCCTTGACAGATTGTAGCATAGGAATGTCATTTCCTATTAAGAGAATGTCATCCACGTATAAAACGAGGAATACTACAGTTCCCGCTACAAATCTACTATAGATGCATGGTTCATCTGGATTTTTGATAAAGCCAAATTCCTTGACCGTCTCATCAAAACAGATGTTCTAACTCCGCGATGCCTGCTTTAGTCCATAAATGGACTTAAGCAACTTGCACACCTTTCCGCTGCTCCCACTCTGAATGAAACCCTCTGGCTGGTCCATATAGACACACTCCTCTAAATTTCCATTTAGAAAAGCGGTTTTTACGTTCATCAGCCAAATCTCATAATCGTGGAAGGCAGCAATGGCAAGAAGGATCCGAATGGATTTCAGCATAGCCACTGGAGAAAAGGTTTCGTCATAGTCCAAACCAGGTCTTTGACGAAAACCCTTTGCAACAAGTCTAGCTTTATTGGTCTCAACCTGTCCATCTACACCAATCTTCCTTTTGAAGATCCACTTGCATCCTACGGGTTTTACCTTGTCTGGAGCAATGTCCAACGTCCATACTTTGTTGGTGTACATGGACTCCATTTCGGTCCGCATTGCATCCAGCCATTTTACCGAGTCAACGCTCTGAACGGCCTGTTGGAAGCTAGTAGGCTCATCATAATCTATGATGCAATCCTCTCTATCCCCGTCTATGAGAAAACCGTAGTATCTCTCGGGCGGATGAGACTGCCTACTACTCCTGCGGAGCGGCGTAGGAATGTCCTGTTCTTTTGAACCCTCTGGTTCCGCTAAGCTTTCAGTAATAGTCTGTGGTTCTGGAATTTCTTCCAGTTCTACTGCGCTCCCACTAATTTCCTTTTCTAAGAACTGGTGTTCTAGAAAGTGGGCATTACGGGAAACAAGAACTTTTTGTTCCTCTGCGTAGTAGAAAAGATACCCTCTGGTGTTCTTTGGGTATCCCACAAACTTGCACAGTACTGAGCGTGCCTCGAGTTTGTCCGCATGCTGCTTTTTGACAAAAGCTGGACATCCCCAGATCTTCAGATATTGAAGATAGGGTTTCTTCCCACTCCATAGCTCATATGGTGTGGTAGGCACAGTCTTAGTAGGAACTCGGTTCAAAAGGTATGCGGATGATTCTAGCACATATCCCCAGAATGATCGCGGTAACTCAGCGTTACTCATCATGGACCGTACCATATCCAATAGGGTGCGGTTCCGTCTCTCCGATACACCGTTATGTTGCAGAGTGTATGGAGGAGTAAGAGGAGAGAGAATTCCATTCTCTTTTAAATAGTCCAGGAACTCGGCACTCAAGTATTCACCACCTCGATCCGATCTTAGAATCTTGATACTTTTGCCGGTTTTTTTTTCTACCTCATTCTTATATTCCTGAAATTTTCCAAAGGCTTCGGATTTATGTTTCATTAAGAAGACATGTCCGAACCTTGAAAAATCATCCGTAAAAGTAATGAAGTAAGAAAAACCGCTTCGCGCATGTGTAGACATTGGACCGCACACGGCGCTGTGTACGAGTCCCAAGAGCTCGCTCTTACTCCGTGTCCAGTGAACAGAGTCTTTGTCATCTTTCCTTTGAGACAGGATTGACAAGTGGCATACGATTGATATTCGAACGGATTCAAATATCCTTCTGTATGTAACTTAGTCAACCTTCTCTCATTGATGTGACCCAGTCTACAATGCCATAAGAAAGCCTGATTTATATCTGGAGACTTTCTTTTGTGTGTATTCTGGACATTGAAAATCTGTGGTTGGTTTAATACGTATATACCATTGCTTAGTGTACCTGACCCAATCAAAACTTGATTAAGGTGAATGTTTACAACATTACTTACAAACGCAAATCCATAACCTTCTTTAGAAACCAAAGATACAGAAATGATATTACAAGTTGCGTTAGGTACAAAAAAGCAATTACGTAAAACCAAAACATGTCCATCTGACATTCCCAGGTGATAGTCCCCCACGGCTTTAGCATCCATGCTAGCTCCGTTCGCAACTCTGAGGGTCATGTCACCTGCCTTCAAAACCCTACGGTTTCTCAACGCCTGCAAAGAATTACAGATATGAGATCCTGATCCGGTATCCAATACCCAGGAAGTAGAGTTTATTGAAAGACAGTTTTCAATAACATACACACCTGAAGCTGAAGCCGCAACCTGCTTCAGTTCCTGTGTCCTGGCTTTCCAAGCCCTGCAATCTTTCTTCCAGTGTCCACTTTTATGACAATAGAAGCATTCTTCTTTACCCACAAGCTTCCCCGCTATCTTTGTTGCCTTTGCCTTTCCCTTCGTATCCACTTTACTAACACCGCCCCTTAGTTTGGCGGGGGCTTTCTTCTTCTTTCCCTTGGCTTTCTCCTTGGACCTAGAAGAAGAAGATCCTCCTACAAACAAAGTGGGTGTTTTCCTACCTTTCTGTAGGGTGCCCTCTGCGCTCCTCAGCATGTTGAGGAGTTCTAAAAGTTCAACTTCCTTTTCTTGTAAGTTGAAGTTCATTATAAACTGGCCGTAAGTGGAAGGAAGGGACTGGAGAATCAAGTCCGTATAGAGCTCACTCTCCAACGTGGTCCCAAGTTTTGCGAGCTCCTCAATGTAGCCAATCATCTTAAGCATGTGTTCCGCTACTGATGATCCGACGGCCAATCTTGCTGAAAATAACTTTTTCGATATTTTGTATCTTGCGATACGAGACTGCTCTCCATACAGTTCTTTTGTATGGAGAAATATGGATTCCAGGTCCATATTCACGTGCCTCCTCTGATGTTCATTGTCCATAGAGGCAAGCACGAGGCACTTGGCCTTCGCGCAATCAATCTCCCAAGTCTTACGGATTTCCTTATCCGCGACGCTGGAGGTGGGACCTGGGACGGGGGGAGCTTTGGTGGTAAGAAGATACCCCAGCTTGTCGTAAGTGATTGCCATCTTGACATTCCTGAGCTAATCTTTGTAGTTTGGCCCTGTCAGTATGTTTTTATCTAGAAGTAACTTAAGTCCAGTCATGTTGATTGGTCGCTGCAATTAGGAGAGAGAGAAGAAACACTCAGCACGATGCTCTTGCAAGTTTAGAATGGTTTTTAATTTGTCTAAACAGGATGGCTCCCACTGTCTCTCGAATCCCTCCTCAAACCATAAAGGAAGAATTAGTCGGGATCAATCCCACCGCACAATACTTGCTTAACCGTTCAGCCAGGCCAGTGTCGGTACTTCGAGGGAGGTTTTCCAACGCTTTCGCGAAGTTCCTTAATTTAAGAACCTCTTTTCCCTGGGGGCGTAGCCCCGCTAATACCTTTCTAGACACCTACTAGGTTTATAGCATTGATCGTTTAGTGAAAAATTTCCTGAGGAGTAGCATATACTCACAGTAGGATCGGGATCCAAATATCATTGCGTGACGAAAATGAAGGAATCCTACCATAATCATCACACTCCAAATGGTATGCAAATCTAGCAAGTTTCAGTGCTTATGAAACTCCCGATGTGGATTTTTGCCCCATGCTCTTATGACCTTGGCGTGAGGTCAAAATGTCATAAGTCACATGTCAAGTTCTACCCATCATTATCCCTGTTGATTTGAACCCACCCGTATCTACCCTTGACGTAGGCCAAAATGGCAGTACGGCTGTCCCAAAACAACGCATTCTATCTATGCAACAGATAAATATCCGGTAGCTACCAATCACTATGCCTTGGCGTGAGGTCAAAATACATAGCTAGAATACTACCGAATATTTAGCTGAAATGATGGAGGGCTACGAATGGTTTTGGCTAAACCGTGAACGTAGTGAACTTGATATAATCGATGGAACGAGATAGCTTTTAAAAGGAGTGGCTCAAGCTCCGTATTTAAAAGTTAGTTTTGAAAAGAACCGAGTGGTTTTTCGAAAGTGTTCCAACGACTTTAGCTTGGTTTATTATCTTGCATTAGTTCTTTTAATGCGTGATATTCTTGCATTAGTTCTTTTAATGCGTCCCATCATTTAATCCTACCATTGCAGAAAACAACCAAAATATGACGTACGCTTATGCCATTCGCATTCGCCACGGGGTCCCGTCATCACCCGTTAGGTTACTTAACTAACGACAGAGCGGGGGCTGGGCTAGCACGGCTGTAAAACATAAGCAACGCCTAAATAGTTATAAATATAAAGCAATGATAGACATTACAGATCACAGATGAATACATTGGATATACTAGGAATCCGCAATCCTTTCGAGCCTGCAACGAAAAGCGGATAACACGGTCGCGGTGAATAGCCAATACCCCACCCAAGACCCCTACGGGTGCGGCAAACTACCCGCCAAGTACCCGAAGTGGAGCAACCTCCCTCAACGCCGTGAGTAGGCCACTCGGCACTTCGAGATACCCGGTAGTTTGTGCACCCCTCCATGGGTCTATCCTAGGAGCAAAAACAGTAAACAGAATTATACAATGATGGCTACAACCCCGACCCGGTTGTGCGGCCATACAAATAATAATATTACATCAATTTACATTTTACATGAATGAAAGAAAAAGAAACACTCATCTCATATCCACCCCGGCTATTCACCCGCGACAGTCCAACGCATTCATATACACAAACCAACATCAAACACAGATCACAGATATGTATAACCCCGACTAATCGACATATAGCGATTAGCCGAGGTTCAATACATATAAACATCACAGATATAACCAATATAGTCAAAGTGTAGTGAAGTTCGATAAAAATACGGATTTATAGGCCCCCAAATACAAATTTCTTTTCTGGAAAACCTGGGCACAAATAAACCATCTGAAAAATCCCAAAACCATACCAGAAGAACACTGCACAAAACCCGATCACGAGAAGAGCCTAAACGGCGGCGGTTCCGCGGCAAATGCATACCTATTGCCGCGGAACCGCGGCGGTTTGAGGGAATCAGGGGATCGTTTTTTGTGGGTGTTCTTACAAAACCCTGAGCCGATTTTAGGAGTAAAACATTTTAATTTTAGAGCACAAAAAATTTCAACAGAAAGTTAGGGTTTTGTTTTTCCGGTTTTTGCGATTTTTCCGTTCGAACTTCCATACACTTTACTACTAAGCTAGTTTAAGTTTAGTTAGGCTCTGATACCACTGTAAGTCCACGTTGCCGTCCCCGGTTCTTGCAGGGAGGCGGAAACGGTATAAAAATCAAATTTTTAGCGCAAAGGGCAACATGGACTATCAAAGTCGGGATCTTTTCTAAACTAAACTAGCTATCATGCTAAAGAGAGTTAGCTACTCGGATAAAAGGTTATACCTAACTTGAACTCCTTCTTCTTGAAACTTTTGTAAGGTTTGATGGTGCTTTCCTCGTCGCCTTCTTCCGTCAAAGATGGATCCACATGAGGGTTCAACCTTCGGGCTCTTTCTCGAACTTTGAGTGAACTAGGTGTTAGTTATATGTATGCCCTAGAGGCCATTACTGTATATTGGATGTATATTGTAGTGGATGCTGGGACATATATAGGGAGGACTTTCTTGCTCGACATGATAGTATGCTATCTGGTTACTCTTTACCTTAACGTGTACATTGATTGTCTCTCTGTTACATATTGGTAAAGCCCTTAGGATGTGTACTTGACTACCTGGACTGTGATGCGGATCATACTAGTGGGGACATGGTAGTCCATAAGTACATCCTTCAAGGTCCCTAGTCGTGGGTGTATCGAGACGGGGCATCGATATACCAGAGTAGACTGGCGTATACCCTCTCGACCGATATAGATGGGCGATGGACAGATCCCATATCCATTGGTGTTTGACATCAGAGATGATATACGGGTGCTCAGTGGAGACTGGGTACACTGGACGGACTCGCCGAGAACTCCCAGATGGTATTATACCTTACGTCAGATGGCAGTTCTCTGGTGACACTGGTACAGAGTAGTCTGTTGACCCGAGATCGTCATAGAGTTTTGTGTGGTTCCCACTGTGCTTTGATTTCCACCTTACCACGTCCAAGAGGGCGTGCAAAATGGTGGCTTTTGGGTACAGTCCCGAATCACATGGAGGCAATGAGCGATAGGAGGGGATTCGTCTCTCCCGGTATAGGGAGTTGATGTTGCGCTGTGTTCGATTGGCTATAACCGGAAATCCCTGGCCAGGGTTGCTGAGATTTACTGGTAAGTGTTACCAGTAGTTTCTCGAATAGTTATAGACCTCATATCGACACGACTTATCGAGCTATTGGGGTCTGACGTTTACCACCCCTAGGCAAGATATGCGACATATCAGACGATCAGACCGGACTGTACGGTAAGTGTTACTGATTGGATTCACAGGAGTGTGAGCGGGCTTTCTCGTCGATCTTCTGATCGCTCAATACCCGGGTGGCCGTTACGTTTAGCAGACCGCTTGCGGCTTGTGGGTGTTTGATATGATCATCACCTGCTGCCGGCATATTGACGAGTCTTTAGAGTCCTACACAGAGGTTTCCTGGCTCAAGCGAAACGAAATAGGAGCACATATGAGATATGTGCGGGACCGAGAATAATGCGTGTATGTGATACCGTATTCTATTCTCGCGTTGAATGTATCGATTGGTTGTATGCGATATAACCTAGTTATCGAATCAAGCATTGATTCGATAAGCCGATACATAGGATACTAGTCGGTTATATGCGATATGACCGGATCGTTAAATCAAGTGTTGATTTAATGATTTAATGTATAATTATATATTTGATATATTACTTTGCATTAACTAGTATTGGTTCACTTTAAATGGATTTTCTTACTTGATGTGCACATTGTATATGTGATATATTTTATACACTTGATTGTATCATGTTTGATGATACATGAATGTTTAAGTGTATGTTTAGACTAAACCATGGTTATGTAATGGTTAGGGTTTTGAATTTATTTACTTATTCATTTATTTATTCATTTTGGCAAAAGGGAAAATGGTGGCTATTTTTGTTTCTAAGTTGAAGCTTCATGAAAGCTTTGACTAAGTGACCATTTTGTCTTCATGCTTAACCTAACCATTCCATCTAACCATGATTTATTCTCTACACTTGACCATGGTTTCCATATGATAAGTATTGTTTTATTTTCTTTTAGAAAATAACTTATCATAATTTTTTTCATCTTCTTCTTCTTCTTCACATGAAGAAGCTTGCCTCCATCAATGGCAACTTGATGAAAAGAGTGAGAAATCCAATTCTAAAGTGAACTCACTTCCTATTTCTTCATCCTCTACCTCTTGCCAAGTAGTATAGGGTGTTCTCTTCACATGTTTCATGACTTGGTGAAGTGGGAGCTTGATCTTGTGATGCCTCGACGTAGATCATCTTCGGCACGAAGTCGGCGACCTAGCCCGCCCATTTCTCCGATGAAGCCGACGCTAGAGCCCGGGTTTCCATTTGGACAGCGAGTAGACTTCATTGCAGAGCTTTGGAGGTGGAGGACCGGATCTACAAAGGTTGTATTTCCGTTTACTCGTAGTTAAGTTGTTAACTAGTTGCATGTTTCGCCTATATATCTAGTTAACGATCCGTATTAGGGTTTCTCGGCACCCGTAAAATTTGAAATTGGCATGGTTGATGCCATGTGAGACCTCTTGAGAGTGCCTAGGAACCCTACAGTGGTATCAGAGCCTAGCTAGTGCCTTAGGCGATGCGTAGACGATGTTAGAAACCCGATCGAACCCCGAAACCCTAACATTTAACCCTCTTTGGACTTTTTCTGAAAAAGTGGTTTTTTCCAAATTAAAAATGCTTAAAAAATTCAGCAGGAAATTCTAAGAATTACGGTGCAAAAATTTCCTAATGATCTTTCTAAAGAGCGGCGGAATCGCGGCATTAGCCGCCTATTGCGGCGGTTCCGCGCCCATTTAGTCTCTTCAGTCAACCATTTTTGCACAGTAACTTCTTTATTTAAATGCTGAGTTTTATGGGAATTTTTAATATTTATTCAAGAGTTGAATTTTCTGGGTTGTATTGGGGACTCGGTGTTTCGATCGGAGTATCAGATTTTGTCTATGTGGTTTTTCGGATAATTTCTGAATATGTTAAAAAGTTCGACCGGATAGAAATACCCAATTTTTCCCCTGTCGGGAAATTTCCAAGTGTTGGATTTTTCCGTAGTTTAACGACGTTCTAAGTAGTGCAAGTAACGCGATGGACCCTCTAGAAGACAACAAACCTTAACTCGATTATGTGACCGTCTTGAACTGCCCTTTGAACCTTAGGGTTTGGGGCAGTACGACGTGCCACATGTGAGGCGTTGGCTTGACCCTTCTACGGCTGGACCGTTGGTACTGAGGCACGAACTGAATGTTTTTGGACTTGTTTCATGTGTTGATCTGTATCGGGAAAACTTGGGTGTTCGAATCTTCGATCGGAAAGTTTAACATTTTCTATTTATCCGGAATGTGATACAATAATTGAAATTCACAAATAGTTATGAGATAACTGAATGAATGTTATAAACATAGCACTTTAGTCTCACTTGATCGGTTGCCACGGAATTTTGATGTGATCAAAAGTCCGTCGCAATCACGTAGCGTACGCGGATACTCGCCGGATAAACTTAATAGACAGCCTCACTCCATAGCCCTGACCAAGTGACTGTAGGAGAACCCCGTCGCCGAAAGCATCCGTAAGGGTGCTCGCGGTAGCGGTGTTTCGCCTTAGTGCACTTCGTCGACGGTATCGGGGGTGCAGCCGCCTACTAAAGTTTGCGACGAGCATTCGATCTGAATGTCGGGAATCCTGTTGAATTGCCCGACATTATATTGAAAAGTGTTTTCGATAATGAGACTAAAATGCGGGGTTTATAATTGTTAGGCATGCGATGTCTAAGGAATTCATTTGATTAGGCATGCGATGTCTATGCAGGTTGCGGATTCCAACTGTTGTAGTTTTACACTTTCTTTTCTGTGACCGTAAGTGTAATATATGATATCGCCGGTTTCGTTGCTATATGTCAACGACAATTGGGATGGACATATTTACTTACGTTGATGACATGTGATGTTATGTGTTGCTGGATATGTTATATTGGATCGTCGTGTTTGAATAGCCGGGGTTTTTTTTATGTGAGATGAGTGTTTTTCATTTTCATTCATGTAAAAACTTGTATGTAATATTCTTTTATTGGGGCACTTCCAGGTTGCGGAAGATCTCACCCTTTGTATATTATTTACTTTTCCGCACTAGGATAGACCCAAGGAGGAGGGCACAAGTAACCGGGTTCTAGGGTCCAGTGGGAGACCAACTTGAGGAGTCGAGTCCGGGTCTCCTAACTCTAGAATTGGTAGGGTTGCTTGCCGCTCTCGTAGGGGTCTAGGGGTGTGGGTTTGGCTATTCATCGCGACCGTGGAATCCGTGTTTTATACTGGCTCGTATTGAAAACACGGACGTCCTAGTATATCCAATATTTCATATGTTTCTTCTGCTACGATATCTGTGATGTGATCATGTGATATGTTCTGTGATGGATACCGTATATAGTATATATGATATATTATATACACGTTACTTATGTTTTACACCCGTGCTAGCCCTGCCCCGCTCTGCCGTTAGTTACCAAACCTAACGGTGCACGAGGGGACATCGAGGCGAATGCGGATGGCATAAGTGTACGTCATATTTATCTGTGATGTTTAGGTACTTAAATGATGGGACTTCATTAATGTGATTAATGAAATAAAAGAAACCGAAGATGTTGTAGAATCGAATTTCAAAATAAAACAGGCAGCTACAGTTCTTGCTTTGCACAGAGGTATATGTGATATATCCTGCACCTTATTCGATAAGGAAAGGACCGAGATCCCTTCACCGGGAGTGACTCGTTTAGCAATAACTGGCAGATGCTACACACTCGGTTTGTTTTCTGATTGCTTTTAAGAGTTTTTGCTTTGTACAGTGATATATATGATATATCCCGCACCTCATTCGACGAGGAAAGGGCCGACGATCCCTTCACCGGGAGTGACCCCTTTAGCAAAACTAGAAAGGCCTCAAAAGCACTCCATTTTAAAAAACCATTTGATTCTACAACGATATCAAGTTCATTACGCAATAGGTTTTCAGAAAAACCTGTCGTAGCCCTCCGTCATTTCAGATAAGTGGTAGTTAGTATTCGTGCTACGTTTGTTGGCCTGCGTCAAGGCGTAGTGTGCGGTAGCTAACTAGTATTTATCTGCTTATGCATATGATGCAGATTGGATTAGGGTAGTCGTGCGGGTGGGTTTAATTCAATCAGGAAATGACGGGTTGAACTTGACTAGCGCACTATGGTTTGTTGGCCTGCGTCAAGGTCATAGGACGCTAGGGGCAAAATTATCGGGAATTTCAAGTGTTGAAATTTGCAATGAGATTGCATACCTTCTATGAGATAGTTGGATCCCGATACCCGCTGCGAGTAAGTGTTACTCCTGGGAGAGTTTTATACATTACAATTAGCTGATCAAGTAGGTGTCTAGAAAGGTGTCAACGGGGTTACGCCTCTGGGAAAACGAGGTTTACATTAATTAGGTTCGTGCGAAAGCACGGGGGACCTCCCTCAAAGTACCGACACTGGCCTGGCTGAAAGATTGGCGAACTTGTAGTGTGTAATTAATCCCGGCCAGTCTTTCCTTTTAGGGTTTGAAGGAAGATTTGATAAAAAGCAGTGGGAGCCATCCTGATTAGATAAAATAATAACCAATCTGATCTTTCAAGAGCATACGCTGAGTGTTTTCTTCTCTCTCTCTCTCCAGGTAGCGACCATATCATGCCTTAATCAAGATAATAATACGGATTATTGACCGAACCTGCTTGTTATACTGAGCTGGGGAACGTTGGTCCCGCTCCAACTTATAATTGTTATAAGACAGAGCAGGAAATTGGGGAATACCAGATTTCCCGTGCCGCCCAAACGAAGAGAGTGCATGCTGATGCATCATCTTCGGGTGTGTTCATTACAGAGAACTGTTTCTCAGTATCCTTTACGTCCTGGGTATGTGATACCAGATCAGGGTCCCAGATATGTAATCTGTTACATAGGGCTACAGAATGGTAGGGAACTAAGAACGGGTGATAAGTTTCATGAGGCAGAAAACGGGGCAAGTGTTGCAGCCAAGTCTGTTGGTCACTGTCACCCTGTATTACTAATACATTGATTCTGAACGATTGTTATTAAATACCGAACCTGATATACAAAATCATATCAGTCTCTTTATTAGTAAAGAAAGGATATAATTTTGTATTGTTGGATAATGTTTTGAGCATTTCCTATATCAAAAGTTGATCGGATCAGGCACGTTATCTAAAAGCGTTGATGTTCTAAATCAAACTACAGTTCTTTAGTATACTGAACACACACAAGAGGAAGAGTTCAGAAATGAACGAATCCTTCTTGAGGCATTGTAGACTAGGTCATATCAATGCGACCCGACTAGCTGAAATTACATGAAGATGCATATTTAAATCAGTTTGAATTTACATCTTATGAAACTTGCCAGTCATGTCACAGAGATAAGATGACCATAGCCCTGTTTATTGGAAACAGAGAAAGAGTTAGTAAACTCTTGGGATGATACATGTTGATGTATGTAAGGTCCCCTGTCTACACATGCCAGGACTGGTTTTTTATACTTCATTACGTTCTCTGATAATCTCTCAAGATTCAGTCATATGTTCCTGTTGAAACATGAGTCCGAACCTTTTGAGATATTCACAGAATATAAGCGAGAAGTAGAGAACCAAAATACGGGTATAAGTATTATGTCCTTTGATGTAATCGAGGAGGAGAATACTTGAGCACGGAAATCCTGGTCTATTCTAAAGGAGAATGAGATTCTCTCTCAGCATTACTCCTCCGTATACACCATAGCACGATGGTATATCGGGGCGGAGCAGTTGCACCCTATATGATATGGTGTGCTCTATGATGAGTACTACTGAGTTTCCTATTTCCTTTTTGGGAGTTATGCACTTGAGAAGCTGCATACCTATTGAATTGGATTCGAATCAAATCAGTTGCCTACCACTCCATATGAGATATGGTATGGGAAGAGCCTATGTCTTAAGCTAGTTCAGATTTAGGGTTGTCCGGCCTATGTCTAAAAGCAAAATCCGGACAAGCTCAAGGCAAGGTTAGTTATGTAGAACTGGAAATGTTTCAGCTATACAAACTACAGCAGATGATTTGATAAATCCAGAGGATTCAATAAGAGACCAACGAACATCAGCCTCTCCGCCGATCTAGTAGGGTTCCTCACCCACCTGAGAGATACTTCTGTTTCTCTATGACAGTGGGAGCGAGGATTGCATCATAAGATGATGACCCAACTAGTTTCGAGCTGGCCATCAGGAGTGGGACTCTGTAAGAATGGCTGGATGCTTAGTGATCTGAGATGGAATCCATGTACACCAACAAAGTATGGACTTTGGTTGCTATATCTGAAGGGTTAAATCCCCATCAGGAGCAAGTATATCTTGAGAAGATTACTTGGTGTAGATGGAAAGGTTGAGACTTTCAAAGCTAGTCTTGTTAAAGGTTTTCGTCATCGACCAGGCGTGGATAATGATGAAACTTTTTTTTCAATGGCTATGCTTAAGTCCATCCGGATACTACTTGCCATGGCTACATACCATGACTACGATATCTGGCGGTTGGGTGCCATGACTGCTTTTCTAAAATGATGTTTTAGAAGAGAGCGTCTATAAGTACACAGCCAGAGGGCTTCGTAGACAGTGGGAGCAGCGGAAACGTATGCAAGATGGTTTATGTGATAAAGCAGGCATCGCGGAGTTGGAACATCTGTTTTGATGGATTAGTCAAAGAGTTTGACATTATCAAAATGGTAGATGAACCTTGTATAAACAAAAAGGTAGTAGGGAGTATAGTAACGATCCTCGTAGAGTACGTGGATGACATGCTCCTGATAGGGAAGGAGTTTCCTATGCTACGCTCGGTCAATCTCCGCTTATCACAATGATTCTCCATATAGGATCAAAAGTGATACCTCCTAAATCCTGGGTTTTGGGATCTATGAGATAGATCTAATTGGATGTTAGGATTCTCACTAGTTGTAGTGAGATGGTATCAACAGATCCTGGGGAGAATCACTGGAAGGGTTCCAGGGTGATAAGGACGACTGAATGTCAGTCACAGGCATTGTCTTTTCCCTCAGTAAAGGGACGGTATGTTGGATGAGTTCCAAGCTAGATACCGTGGCATACTAGACGATAAAGGCTGGATACATCGCTACTTAAGATGCTACCAAAGAGGCAGTCTGGGTGTATATTAGTTCATGAGATGAACTTTGTTCCTCCCATTGTGTGACAATGGAGTTGTGGCTTATGCCGAGGAACACCGGTCCCATCAGTGATCCAGACATATTCTAAGGCAGTGTCACCTGATCGTGGAGATGGTTGATCTCCAGGGGATCAAGGTCAGGAGAGCAGACTCAGAGGACAACACGGCGGATCCACTCACAAAGGCCTTTTCCCAGAGAGAGACTTTTATGGGATGGTTGAGTATGAGATACTACAACCACTGCTATCAGATGGCCTTAGTGCAAGTGGGAGATTGTTAGTTATATGTATGCCCTAGAGGCCATTACTGTACATTGGATGTATATTGTAGTGGATGCTGGGACATATATAGGGAGGACTTTCTTGCTCGACATGATAGTATGCTATCTGGTTACTCTTTACCTTAACGTGTACATTGATTGTCTCTCTGTTACATGTTGGTAAAGCCCTTAGGATGTGTACTTGACTACCTGGACTGTGATGCGGATCATACTAGTGGGGACATGGTAGTCCATAAGTACATCCTTCAAGGTCCCTAGTCGTGGGTGTATCGAGATGGGGCATCGATATACCAGAGTAGACTAGCGTATACCCTCTCGACCCATATAGATGGGCGATGGACAGATCCCATATCCATTGGTGTTTGACATCAGAGATGATATACGGGTGCTCAGTGGAGACTGGGTACACTGGACGGACTCGCCGAGAACTCCCAGATGGTATTATACCTTACGTTAGATGGCAGTTCTCTGGTGACACTGGTACAGAGTAGTCTGTTGACCCGAGATCGTCATAGAGTCTTGTATGGTTCCCACTGTGCTTTGATTTCCACCTTACCATGTCCAAGAGGGCGTGCAAAACGGTGGCTTTTGGGTACAGTCCCGAATCACATGGAGGCAATGAGCGATAGGAGGGGATTCGTCTCTCCCGGTATAGGGAGTTGATGTTGCGCTGTGTTCGATTGGCTATACCCGGAAATCCCTGGCCAGGGTTGCTGAGATTTACTGGTAAGTGTTACCAGTAGTTTCTCGAATAGTTATAGACCTCATATCGACACGACTTATCGAGCTATTGGGGTCTAACGTTTACCACCCCTAGGCAAGATATGCGACATATCAGACGATCAGACCAGACTGTACGGTAAGTGTTACTGATTGGATTCACAGGAGTGTGAGCGGGCTTGCTCGTCGATCTTCTGATCGCTCAATACCCGGGTGGCCGTTACGTTTAGCAGACCGCTTGCGGCTTGTGGGTGTTTGATATGATCATCATCTGCTGCCGGCGTATTGACGAGTCTTTAGAGTCCTACACAGAGGTTTCCTGGCTCAAGCGAAACGAAATAGGAGCGCCTATGAGATATGTGCAGGACCGAGAATAATGCGTGTATGTGATACGGTATTCTATTCTCGCGTTGAATGTATCGATTGGTTGTATGCGATATAACCTAGTTATCGAATCAAGCATTGATTCGATAAGCCGATACATAGGATACTCGTCGGTTATATGCGATATGACCGGATCGTTAAATCAAGTGTTGATTTAATGATTTAATGTATAATTATATATTTGATATATTACTTTGCATTAACTAGTATTGGTTCACTTTAAATGGATTTTCTCACTTGATGTGAACATTGTAAATGTGATATATTTTGTACACTTGATTGTATCATGTTTGATGATAGATGAATGTTTAAGTGTATGTTTAGACTAAACCATGGTTATGTAATGGTTAAGGTTTTGAATTTATTTACTTAGTCATTTATTTATTCATTTTGGCAAAAGGGAAAATGGTGGCTATTTTTGTTTCTAAGTTGAAGCTTCATGAAAGCTTTGACTAAGTGACCATTTTGTCTTCATGCTTAACCTAACCATTCCATCTAACTATGATTTATTCTCTACACTTGACCATGGTTGCCATATGATAAGTATTGTTTTATTTTCTTTTAGAAAATAACTTATCATAATTTTTTTCATCTTCTTCTTCTTCTTCTTCTTCACATGAAGAAGCTTGCCTCCATCAATGGCAACTTGATGAAAAGAGTGAGAAATCCAATTCTAAAGTGAACTCACTTCCTATTTCTTCATCCTCTACGTCTTTCCAAGTAGTATAGGGTGTTCTCTTCACAAGTTTCATGACTTGGTGAAGTGGGAGCTTGATCTTGTGATGCCTCGACGTAGATCATCTTCGGCACGAAGTCGACGACCTAGCCCGCCCATTTCTCCGATGAAGCCGACGCTAGAGCCCGGTTTTCCATTTGGACATCGAGGAGACTTCATTGCGGAGCTATGGAGGTGGAGGACCGGATCTACAAAGGTTGTATTTCCGTTTACTCGTAGTTAAGTTGTTAACTAGTTGCATGTTTCTCCTATATATCTAGTTAACGATCCGTATTAGGGTTTTTCGGCACCCGTAAAATTTGAAATTGGCATGGTTGATGCCATGTGAGACCTCTTGAGAGTGCCTAGGAACCCTACACTAGGATCTTTGGCTTGCTAAACCTCTAACCCTAGAGTGAGTAGAGAGTGGCTTTGGGGTGTTTTTATCTCAAGGAGATGGATTCTCAACACATGAGAAGGGAGCTCCTTGAACTAGAGGAGGAGGAAGAAGAAGAGAGGAGAGAGAAGTGTTATGATAGAATGAATAATATGCTTCTCATTTTGCAACAATAACAAAATGAAAAGAATTATCAAATTAACAATAATAATAAAAATGAAATAGTTGATGGAAGGTTTGGAATGACCATTATCATTACATTCATTAAATGGTTTTGCTAGAATCAAAGAGCATCTTTGATATGTAATGATGATGGTCAAACTTTCAACCATGGTCAACAAGTCAACCTTGGTCAACAAGTCAACAAAACCAACCATGACACAATTTCATTTAATTAATATTATTAATTGATATATCATAAATTCATTAGGGTTTGGAAAAAGACGACTGTCAACTGTGCATACGCACCCATTCCGAAACCCTAATGAAAATCCTCTTCCTCCGCCTCAATCAACTGTGCATACACACCTGCATTCTTGTTCCGAGGAACATGAATACTAAGAGATAAAATAAACCCCAAAACATATACCAGTGTCTGGCCCAAACCAGCGCCTGCTAGTAATATCTGTCCGGACTCTAAACGTGCACAAGTGCGCGGATGAGAACGAACCCTGTCGCAAAACCATGCAACCTCTACTCTGTTTTGCCCAGAGGCGAATAGCCCTCTGTGTGGGACTCTAAAGACTCGACACTTACGCTGGCAGTGGGTTTAACCACAGACCGCAAGCGGCACTAGCTGTGCGTAACGGTCCCCAGGTAGATGCCGATAAGAAGACTGACGAGGTGAACCCCATCTGAACTCCTACTGAGTCTGAATGTGACAGTCTCCGTACAGTCCGGTCTGTTCGTCTGATACATCGCATGTCGGGCCTAGGGGGGCGGTAAACGTCAGTCCCCTAATAGCGGTACAAGTCGTGTCGGAGTGAAGCCCAAAACACCCTGAGATAACACTGGAAGCCTACCAGTATATCTCACTTGCCCTGGCCAGGGACTACTTGTGTAATGGCTCTCCTAGAAACAGCGCGATGTCAACCCCCAATACCGGGAGAGACGAATCCTGTCTAACCGTCACTGCCTCCAAGTGCTTCGGGACTGCACCCAACTACCACCTGTTTGCACGACTCCTTTGAGCCGTGGTATGGTAGTAATCAAAATACAGTGGGAACACACTCGAGGCGAAGTGCCAGTGTCAAGTCAGCGGACTAAGCTGTACTCATGTCACCTGGGAACTGATAACTGACGATAGGTATAATACCAACTTGTCTGTTCCCGACGAGTCCTGTCCAGTGTACTCGTAACCTAACGAGCACCCGCATACTATCTCAAGTACGACGTACTGACGGCTGTGGGATAGACCGTCTCCCACACTGGGATGAGAAGCGCATGCGCCAGTCTACTCCGGAGTATCGATGCCCTGTCTCGATAGTCCTGCGACTAGGGACCTGTATAAGGATGTGCTTATAGATTACCCAGCCCCACTAGTTTGACTACCATCACAACGCTGGTAATCAAGCAAAGATCCTAAGGGCTCCACTAATGCGTATAGGTGATATGATAAAATAAACACATGTACACATTGAAGTGGAAACAAACCAAGTAGTATACTACTATTTTGAGCAAGATTGTATATACAAGGTGAATATCCCAAGCTTCCATTAAGTAATATACAAACCAGTATGATACAGTAATGGCCTCTAGGGCATATACACTAACATACTTTGTGCCTTGAGGAACAGGAGCAGCACTTAAGGATTTGTTTTGCAGACATTGGGAGAGCCCCAGCTGTTTGCTAGATTCTCGGAGTGTTTCTTTAAGCTTGTTTGTGTTGACTCCTAGGTCTTGTAGTTACGGGAGACGGTTTCGTATGGTTCCGAGTGAGATCGAGACCGTACAGCTTTGGCCCAGACTTGTGTACGGACAGAGGTCCTTTGATTTTGGACTTAGCAGGTTTTTACCACCGTTTCGTGCAGGATTATTAGCGTATTGTTGCACCGTTGACTAGAATGACCGGAAAGGAGGTTCTTTTCTTTGGACTGAGGCATGTGTACGGAGTTTTTGGCAGTTGGAGATTCGGTTAGCAACTGCATCAGTTCTTTGCTTTTGGTTCGGGCTATTTTGTGGTTTAACTGTAATGTTTTACGAGAGTGGCTCGATTGTGTGGTTGTCACACTGCCCGCCGACGCTCGTTCATTAGAGATACTTGAGTATACTCGGCTGGATAATGATTCGGAGCCCTTGATTGTGACAAGGGTGTGCTAAGTTAGGAATGCGTTTGTGTACCTGATATTATCGGGTAGAGACGTGAAATTCTAGAGCAAGCATATCAGTCAACTCTCTATGTTCATTCAAGTTCCGCCAACATTCACGTGACTTGTGAAATAGTTACGGGTGGACAGGAATGTAAAGAGAAATTTCAGGTTTCGTTTCAAAGTGTTTGTCTTGTTGTGCGTTTGTGTTAATTTGTTGTTGGCAGTTGGGATAGTCACTCACCATTGTTGGGATATTTCTTTGATAGCTGTTATCAGGAGACATTCCAATTGGCAACCTTTAGGTTTAGACAGGTCGTGTCGATCACCAGTCTGTTTTTCTGACTTTGCGTAGTAGGATTTTTTGGACCTCAGCTAGTCTAGAAACTTCGGAGATGATCCAGTTGGTTCAGGTCAGGATGAGTAGCCGTGCAGACAGAGGTCTTATGCCGACTATGTTGGTCGCAGACTTGAGTTCGCAGTGGAAGATCATGTATTCCTACGGACTTTCCGATGAATGACATGTTGTGTTTTGGGAAGCTTATCCCAGGATTATAGGTCCTTTTGAGATCCTTTAAGCGAGTTAGTTTTCGTTGCCTTTAATTTGGCACTTCCGCCTAGATTATCGATTTTTCACCCCATTTTCATTGTGTTAATACTTTGCAATTACCTTCATGACTTTCTCACATGATTCAGCACAGACCATTAGTTTGGACTCGATCTTTTCGTTCACCAGGAGCCATGTGTGTTAGTGGCTCGGCAGGTGGAGAAACTTCGGTCAAGCGTCTTGCCATCTGTGGAGAGTTTTCTTGGACGTAGCCGTATAGTGAGGTGATCACTTGGGAGGCAGCAAGCGAGATTTGGGAGTTTTGTACTCTTCTCTTTGAAGGTATGCTTGGTGAAAATTTTAAATTCGGGGACGAATTTTTATAAGGGGGGGGGGAGATTGTAACGTTTTAGAAATCGTTTTGTGAATGTTTCCGCTTTTGGGTAAAATCCGTCGGTATTTTCTGTTTTATACCGACTGTGATCAAACGGCCATATCGACATGCTAGCACCTAGTTTAGCTAAAATAATGCTAGTGCGCAAGCTTTGGGGTTATGTGGGACGTTTTGGTCCAATTTAAATTTTTCCCAATTTTAATGTTATTTTAATGCGGTATTCACATTTTGGGCAATTTCTCTTTTGAGATCTTTTCTTTCTATTATGCTTGAGTTAACCAAAGTCCACATAATATCAAGATATTTATATGGGTTTTGATTTAAATTTAATAGAAAAAGAAAAGAAAAGAAAAGAGATGCATGAATGTGGTGTGAAAGCATTAAATGGCATTTTTGCTTGGAAATTGCTTGGAAACCCTCTCCCTCTCCCTCCTTGGCCGAGCTATCTCTTTTCTCTTCTGTCCTTAGCCATTTCTCTCTCTCTTTTCATCATAAAACCCTTCACAAATTCTCAAAAATCATCAAAAGTTCACAAAAATTCCTTTTTTCTTCACTTTTTGCCTCTTGCTTGCTTTGGAGTGCACAAAGCATGGATCTTTGGGTTCTTTTGGCTAGGTATTAATCCCTATCTATTCTTTTAGTGTTTTTAGTGTAGCTTTGCTTGTTAATTCTGTTTAGATTAGTTAAAGTTAGGTTTTTGTGCGAAATATCGTATTTTTGTGTCGGTTTGTGGTATCTAGGATCTGCTGTGATCCGGGAAATTTACTGAAAAACTAAACAAAATTGTAGTGTTGTACCTGTGACACTGGAGCACCACCTGAGACACGACACCCAGGCCACCGGACAGGGTCGACGACGGCAAAGGGGAGGTCCGGCGATGCCGGCCATGGTAGGGGCTAGGGTTTGGTTTTTCTGTGTGTTGGTGTCTGCAGTGGTGTGGGTTCTATTGGTATTGTTTGTTTGTTTAGTTTTCACAGTAGGCAAAATCTGGGATCACTTAGGTAGTTTTTAGTGTTTTGTGTCCGCGCGATACGTCATACGAAACGAGCGTTCAGTTTGTGTGGTTTTGCTCTTAAGTTGTTTTCGTCGTGTCGCTACGCACGTTAGCCACAATACGAACACTTAAGAGGATGTTTTGTTTTGTTGTGTCGGTTTTGTGTAGTTTGTTTGTGTCTTGTAGCTGTTATTAATATATATTTTTTTGTTGTTTTAATGTTGCAGGTTCCCAGACGGGGACTACGGACACTGCCACAGGGGGAAACATGTTGTAGAATTCACCTAGCTTGGAGTGTTGGTGAGTAGATTTAACATCTACAGGGGAATCGCCCGCATGGCGTTATGCGTCTGGGCTAGAGATATTAACTTGTCGCATATTCTATGTCATGTTTAGAATTGCGCATTTACCCTATTCATTAGATGTAGTGTGCCTGGACTAGTAGTAGTAGGACACTGCACATATTATTGACGATTTATGTTGCACGAGCACTGTTTGTATGCTACACACACCGTCAATAATTACCATGTCACACACAACCACTTATAGATGTTATATTGCTTGGTTAGGAACATTGTGATATTGATTCATATTTCTTATCGTTTATGACATATGCTTTGATATGCTAGTTACCTGTTTACCTATAGATTATTGTACCATTAGTGTTAGGTACATACACACCTAAGGACATAGCTACAGGTGTGCTTTACATTTCATATTTTACATATACCTGATAGGTATATCACATCATTACAAATAGGTAGATACCTATATTTTTCTGCTATACCTTCATGTGTTTACATATATCTGGTTATAGCTATGTGTTTACCGTTATTGTTGTATTATTAAGAATTGGAGATATTAGGAACCGCATGTTATTTATGTTAACTGGTTGCAGTTAATTAGCGGCTTTTCCTTTATACGCTTACATTACAGTTTTTATGTTGCGTATACTTTATTCATGGACTTTCGCATTGTTATATGGATTTTTCATGATGTTTTCTGGATTCGTGAATTGTGGTAGTTCATGAAATTATGTATTATTTGAAAAACCAGGTTTCCTTGATATGATATTTTAGCAGCCACCATGAGATTTGTCATTTACGATGTGTATACCCTACGCGAGGAATGGAGGGATCCGTGTATGGGTACATGGTGGGGCCCGGAGGTACCCCGAAGCAAGAACGATGCCGTGGTGCTAGACGATGAGGCTTAAGGGAACCATACTTTCCGGTGACAGGACCAATGACCCAGCGGCTATCATGTGGATACCGATGGAAGTCATGTACGTATGGATATGTCGAGAGGCGAGGGTCAGAGCTAGGCACTCGAGCATCCGGTATAGCGTATGATACGTACCTATCAGGGGGCCATTCGTGGTGACATGCACCTGATAGATCAGCATTTCTGTGTCGATGCTTGGCACATTGGTTTCATGATATTTATAATTAATCCTTTGTATATATAACAGGGGATTGAGCCGCTGTTATATATACCCTTACACCAATATTAGTGGAATGGGACGCTAATATATGTGTATTGACCTCATCATATTTATTTATGTCATTATATTTAGGATGTTAGAATTTTGCTGGAGAATTGATTCGGGATATAAGTGACTCATTTGAGATTGGATACTGGATATATATGTGAGATCTACTTGATGTTGTATACTCGATATATGTGAGATCCACTTGATGTTGTACATTCGATATCTGTGAGATATACTTGATATTGTACATACGAGATATGTGAGATCCACTTGATATTGTACATTCGATATATGTGAGATATACTTGATATTGTACATACGAGATATGTGAGATCCACTTGATGTTGTACATTCGATATATGTGAGATATACTTGATATTGTACATACGAGATATGTGAGATCCAGTTGATGTTGTACATTCGATATATGTGAGATATACTTGATATTGTACATACGAGATACGTGAGATCTACTTGATGTTGTACATTCGGGATATACGAGATATACTTAATATTGTGATATTGAGGAGATGTGACATTTAGATGATATGAGAGCCAATTTGGGGGCTGATTTGAGGAATTGAGATTTGATTTGTCTTGCTGGATTGTGATCCTACCACGATGTCAGGATTTCGTGGAAATGACATATTTCACTCCACACCTCACCTTTATCTATTTGTGCACTGTTTCATGTATTAGTAGTACCTGTTAGTGTACCTTTCATGAGTGTTGCACATTTACATTCTCATATCCCCATTGCATGATTATTGCATACTGTTGTCATATCATTATTGCTTCATATATATTGGTTGTACTTGTTAGTGTACTTTCCATTATTCAGCATTCATATGACATGTTATTACTGATAATTGCATATCTTAGATTCACGCAGTACGTGCATACTTGCGATTACCTGCATATGTTATTTACTATTCACGAGTTGGAAACTCAGTCCCGTTGTGCCACAGTGTTTGCAGGTGTTTCTCCAGAGTAGTCGAGGCTGGCTATTCACCTATCTATCATCTTTTGCTCCAGATACCGTATCGACTCACAGTGTGCCGTTTGCTTAGGTGGGTTTTGGTGGTTATCTGTATTTTGTATTGTTATTCGTTGTATCTTTTACTCTCCATGTCACGTCCCGAAAGTACGGAATATGACCGGCACTTAGACTACGAACGTCTCGAGGCGTACGTACTCTAAGTATGCCGAACCCAGAAATCCAAACCAAGAAAAGAAGTAGATTTTAGGAAGAACCATACCAAATCAACCTGTAGCAGCATAATATACAACGCCTAAAGGCAAGGATCACAACAGAAAGAAAGCTCCAACAACAGAAATCCACAGAAATATAACGCATGACTCTAAGGTCGAAAGAATAAACATCACTGGTCTCTATCTTAAATAAATACATGTTTGGTTTATGGAACTTCTAGATACAACTGAAATATAATATACAATGTATAATGATGGGTACGATACAATAACCCACCTACTAGAGGATAGCAAGTCACCTGGAAAGAAACCGTGCCCGCAAAGCCGTAATGAAACCTGTACGGCAAACCTGCAAGAAACTGGGGCACAACGGGGGTGAGTTGCCAACTCGTGAGTAGAAAAAGATCTACAAACAGAAATCGCATGTATGACGCAATCCTAGGTCATACGATCATAATATAATCCTCAAATATAAATAACCAGCAACCTATACAATGGCTAGGGTAACTATCTAACCCAAATGTAATCCCATATACCTGTGTCAGTGCATCAGGTGGCAATGTATCATATGAATGATGTATGAATGCATGAAACAGAATGCATGTACTGAAGAAAACCGCTTTCATAAATTAGTGAGATTTCTGTATTTTTAAAATGAGGTATCATAATGAAATCTTCATAAAACAGTGCCTAGCATCGGCACAAAACATAAATCTCAATATCTTGATATCTCTGTATCATAATCTCTGTACCTCAATATCTCAAATCTCAATGTCTCAATCATAATATCCAGGGCGCCGTCAGTCCAGATCGGCCCCTGCCATCCATCTCATGACTACGATGGTATCCTCCGGATATCCGACGTGTCGGGTAAAATCACCGGTCGGTCGTGCTCCCCTGCCAGGCTCAACGCCATCTCCTGCGATCTTCTTGCCCCGGGGTACCGCTCCGGGCCCACCATGTACCCGAAACGGTTCATCCGCCTCCTCGAATCGGGTCTCGAAATCCATCAGCAAACTCATGGTGGACGACTCATACATCATGGGAAAACCGCATTTTTATTTAAAAAGAAAGAAAGCAGTTTATATGTGTTTTGCGGTTTTCCTCCAAATCCAGAAAATCTCATAGAAACCCGAATCCAATCAATAGCATGTAAAATCATGAATATAAGCATGAGAATCCATGAATGCAGCATATAAAGAATAACAGTATGCATGAAGTGACAAGTAATAATTACAATGTCAAGCTGGCATATAAGGCAAGCATACTAATATCATGTCACTACTAGCTAACAAGCTAAATCAGGCAATAATATTCTATAAGTGTACGTGACATGGCAATTACCGATGAAGATGTGTGTGCGCTGGCAAATAAGTGTATGTGGAACATACGCATCATCGGTAATGGTGCTGGTGTCCTAACAGCATGATGTCAATAATGGAATATGAATCACAATAAGTATGCGATGCAGAGCAACAATAAAAATGTGCAGAAGCTGAGTACTAAACACAATGATAGCTAAACTGCATCTAATCTCATAAGAGTCATATAGCTATACCACTATAAGGCTGAGCTAAAGCTAACAGTAGGTAAGGGAAACCGCCTAACCTCTGAGTCGATACATAATATATATATAGTCGGTGATCCCGCCTCGATAATATCACATCCGATAACATATCTCTGTAATCAGTTATTCCCAAATCAAGAGTGCGGATCAAACATCAATTTATAAGTCGTACGTGAATCCGTTGTACGGCATCCCCAAATATGGGTACGGGTCAATATCATATTCGTCATGTCATTCATCTAGTATCCTTTTTATCAAGATCATTATCTGGGTACTGACCTATGTCTAGTACAATGCTAATATCATCACTATAATCAAGATCTGACTACTGATCGATAGTCTCGTATAAATCGATATTATCATCATATATCATCAATATAATCATAATCCGACTTCCGATTGACAACCTCTAGCAAAAAGGATATCATCAGCACATATCATCTCAAGGAGTAAACAACGCCCAAGGCGGCCTATCATAAATATCTTGTCATGTCATGTCATATCACAACCTATCTCGTATCATAGTCACATGTCGATCATCTAAAATATATGTATCACTATGCATATGGCATCGTCATCCAAGACCCGCTATCATATCAGGACGTATATCAAATACGAATCCTGCCAATCACTGACATCATAATTTCAGATCAACCCTCATCGACTCATCTCAATCCCAAGTATCATCCTCAAATCCGTATGTGAACACATAATCCCAAACCCATGTGAACACATGTTTATATAGAATCCCATAACCACATATGATATAAGGATGTATGCAAGTATGTATATGTGTGTATATATGTGTAGTGCACCCACTACCCTAGAGTTTCGTAACCTTTCACCAATCCAACACACCAATATTCATCTTTAATCATCAATAATCCCAAACAACATATAATAATTGTTAGTGTGTATAAGCATCCGTATACATCACTACGAACTGCGGGGGTGCTATACGCCATCCACCCGACTTCTCCCCATAGATAAAAATCTACTCACCTAGTTAAATGCGTGTCGGTGCCGATGTCGCCATTCGCATCTCCAACGCCTCAATGCCACGCGGGGTACCTACAAGGATTCACACGCTAAAACACATGAAAACCATGTCGGAAACCAAAATGGTGCACGCTACGCCCATAGGTAAAAACCCGTGGCCTCGCGTGAAAACACAGCCAATATCCGCTGTCGCTGACGTCCAAACGCCACCCGACAGAAACGAATCATCGAATACCAAAATCCATACGAAAACATGTCGTAAATCATAAGCCAACTCAGGAAAATCAACTCAGATTCTATCCTAACTGGAATCAGTCAGAACTAGACATACAGGGGGTCAGGTTTACATGAAATAGGGCTGTGCACACAAAACGAGGCGATTTCACCCTGGTCTGGCCGCAATTTGCGGCCAGAAGGAATTAAATGGCGGCCCAAAAATGGTGGTTGGGGCTAGGGTTTTGGGTGTTGGTTCCTACTAGCCTGCATACCCCACTGTCAAGTCAATTTCATTTTAGGAGGTCCTGGGTGATAGCAGTTCTCAGAAAGGTCACAAAATCGACAAAAACGATCAAATACACCAAGTTGAAACTTTCAGGTAACCAACTGGGAAACTGGGATAATCTTGGTTAATCTGGTCTCAAATACAGCTAATAAGGTTACTCTAACATTCAAAACCAACTCTTAGCCAAATCTCACTCAAAATCACTAATCTAACACTAATCACAGTATAAACACTACATTTTCAGCTAAACAACTCAAACTTAGCAAGATAGGAGTTGGGTTGCAAGATTATACCTCAAAGAAGGTCCTAGGTTGTAGGAGAAGAGTGGATGAAGGAAGGATTGATGCTGCTGCTGTGCTCCTGGTGTTGCTGTTGCAGCTGTTGTTGAAGCATGCTCTGGCTGCTGCTGCTGCTTGCAATCTTTTCTTTCTTTTTGTTGTTGTTTGCAGCAGCTACTGCAGAGCTGGGGTTGTTTTTGGTGGTGAGAAGAAGTGTTGTGGTTATGGTTTGATGGTGGTGTTGTGTGGTGTTGGTTGGAATAAGGTTGCTGCTGCTGTGGCTGATAAAAATGTGGCTGAAAATGTGCTGAGCTGATGCTGGAATTGGGGCTGATGGGTTGCCTCAGCTGCAGTTGGAGCTAAAATGATGCTGCAGATGTGGGTGTTGGGGCTGGTGTGGCTGCTGAAGCAGCAGGTGTAGGGGGGGCTGAAGTAGCTGCTGATGTGAGGGATTTGGGGTGTAGGTTTTGGGCTATGGTGCTAGGGTGGCTACAGCAGCTACTGCTGATATTGTGGCTGAATTCTGGGCAGAAATTGGGCTGATGCAAATGATGGTGTTGCTGCTGATGTAGCCACTGCTGATATATTGGGTGGTTTAGCAGCTGCTGATGCTGCCTTAGCTGATGTAGGGTGTGTAGGTGTTGGCTGAAATTGTTTGAAGTGGTGTGATGTGTGAGAGTGAGAGGTAGTATGAAAGAGTACAAGGGATAATGAAGGTTGAGAGGGATCATGCACACTCAAGCCACCTCTCTCTCTCTCCCCCCTACACATGGTCAATTCCCGTCCTAATCACCCTTAACAAGCTAAAACCCTTAACTAACCCAATTAACATAACCAAATGGTTAACCCATCATGGTTGGCTAAACAAGGCAACCCTAGACTTAACCCAAGATAACATGCACAAGTGTGTGCAGTCCAGATAAAATTCCGATAAAATATCCTTAAAACCAGATAAAATATTTAAAAGCCATTTTGGTAAACTTTTTACCAAAACCCCCACATTAACACAAAATTACCACTAAACACAAACTCAGGTGTTACAGTCTTCCCCCTTAAGAAAATTCGTCCCCGAATTTTAAAATATGAAGCAACGCCTACCTTCAAAAAGATTAGGGGACTTCTCCCGCATTTTGCCCTTAGCCTCCCAAGTGACCTCGTCACCTATTCGGGTTGCGCCAAAGCACCCTTACTGATGACAAGGCCTTCGATCTAAGTTTCTTCACTTGTTGGTCCAATATCACGGCTGGTTGCTCGGTGAATGTAAGATTGCGCTCGGCTGAATGGTCTGATGCTGAATCATGATCGAAGGGTCATGTAGGTATCTGCGAAGCATCGACACATGGAACACGGGGTGAACATCTGGGAAGTTGGGTGGAAGAGCCAAACGATATGCTACTGTGCTGACACGCTCGAGGATCTCGAAGGGACCCACAAATCTGGGGCCAAGCTTTCCCTTTCGCCCAAATCGCATCACACTCTTCATCGGAGAGACCCTCAGAAAAAACATGATTACCAACGGTGAACTCTAATCTGCGACGGCGTCTGTCAGTATACGATCTCGGTTTTCTTTGAGCTGTCCTCATCCTGTCTCAAATCAGCTGTACCTTCTCGGTCGTCTCCTATACGATCAGTGGCCCCAAAATACTGCTCTCCCTGAGCTCTGTCCAACAGACGAGCGATCTGCATCTCCCCCCCATTACAAGGCCTCGAAAGGTGCCATCTGAATAGTGTCCTGGAAGCTGTTGTTGTAGGTGAACTCCACCAAGGGTAAATGATGATCCCGGCTACTACCAAAGTCTAAAACGTACGCTCTGAGCATGTCCTCGAGAGTCTGAATAGTCTGCTCTGCCTGGCCGTCGGTCTGCGGACGCAATGCTGTGCTGAAACTCAAGCGTGTGCCCAACGTCTCCTGATGTCTCTGCCATAGTCGGCCGGTAAGCTAGGTACCTCTGTCGGACACGATACACGTCGGGACTCCATGCAGTCATACAATCTCGTCGATGTATGTCTGGGCATACAGAGAAAATCCAAAAGTCGTCTTCACTGGCAGGAAGTGAGCCACTTCCGTCAAACGATCCATGATCACCCAAATGGAGTTATACCCTCGCTTAGTCCTGGGTAGACCCACAACGAAATCCATCGAAATCTGTTCCCATTTCCACTCCGGAATGGGTGACGGATGTAGCTCACCTGCTGGTCTCTAGTGCTCGGCCTTGACTTGATGACAAGTCAGGCATCTTGACACGAAATCCGCGATGTTCCTCTTCATTCCGTCTCACCAGTAAGCATATCTCATATTATGGTACATCTTGGTGGAACCCGGAGGAACACTGTACACCGATCGATATGTCTCCTCAAGAGTCTCACGTCGCAGTTCGTCGGCATCTAGTACGCACAGTCTCGTCCAAAATCACCGTATCACCAGATCATTGAATCAGTCATGCGAATAGATCGCCCAAAACATCGAAATCAAATATGGCGGAATAGTCCGCTCAAGCACATCCTCCAAGAATCTCTGGCAACTGTCGTGGTTACTTACAACATATCTCGTCGACGATCCTGAACTCTGACCTGCTGGTGTACGTAACATGACCACTCCGGGTCCAAGTCTTCTCGTAATTCATTCCAGAAAGGTCCTCGTCTTCCCTATAGGTTATCAATCTCATGATCCATCGGCTCATCGGCCCTGTCAGATGTGCTAACGGGGATGATTCCGTCCTAGCACTTTCCTGGTCATCTCTTAGTCAATCATCGCGATAACTCATAAGCAGCATGTCACTGGCGTCGGCTTCCGACTCTCTGAATGCATGTGACACATCTGATCCTGGGTGCAAATATCATTGCAGCAGTGTCCTGGAAGGAATCCTGCTCAAGGTCTCTTCCAAGTCTCATCTCTGCCAATCGTCCGGAAGTCATCGTCCTTTACTATATCTGTTCCTGCTCCGGAACGGCTGCATATTCATCGCGACTGCTTTTGGAAGGTATATCCAGTATTCTGCCCCGACATGCGCATCGCATCTCTGATGTCGGCGGAGTGGGACGTTATCATATCCAGATTTTGCATGAACCGCTTACTCCACTTTTTTTCTAATGTCGACTGCTTCGGACACGTCTCGTCGTGGCTGCATGGACTGAGCTCCAATGGCTATCCTCGTATCTGGAGTCTCCCAAGAAATGTATCTCACTACCTAGCATCCGAATTAAGTCGAGCCATCCGATCGAGTCGTCAGAACCTTATAATCCCCCAAGAGCTCAACATCTTGGGTACAGTATAATAGTATCGAGTACATACCACAGCATTGGTGGTCCAGCCGTAGAAGGGCAAACCCAAGCCTCACTAATGGCTGTTAGTTGTATGTATGCCCTAGAGGCCAGTATTGTACAGATGATGTATATTATATTGGATGCTTGGACATATATAGAGATGACTTTCTTGCTCGATATGATAGTATGCTATCTGGTTGCTCTTTATCTTAACATGTACACTAGTCTCTTTAAACTGTCTTATAGTTACATGTGGTAAAGCCCTTAGGATGTGTACTTGACTACCTAGACTATGATGCAGATCATACTAGTGGGGACATGGTAGTCCATAGGTACATCCTTCAAGGTCCCTAGTCGTGGGTGTATCGAGACGGGGCATCGATATACCAGTGTAGACTAGCGTATACGCTTCTCGACCCATGAGATGGGCGATGGATGATCCCATATCCATTGGTGTTTGACATCAGAGATGGTATACGGGTGCTCAGTGGAGACTGGGTACACTGGACGGACTCACCGAGAACTCCCAGATGGTATTATACCTCACGTCAGATGGCAGTTCTCAGGTGACACTTGTACAGGTTAGTCTGTAGACCCGAGATCTTCATAGAGTCTTGTGTGATTCCCACTGTGCTTTGATCTCCACCTTACCACGTCCATGAGGGCGTGCAAAACGGTGGTCTTTGGGTACAGTCCCGAGTCACATGGAGGCAATGAGCGATAGGAGGGGTTTCGTCTCTCCCGGTATTGGGGGTTGATGTTGCGCTGTGCGCTGTGCTCGATTGGCCGTTATGAGTCTCACATCGGCACGACTTATCGGTTATTGGGGTCTGACGTTTACCACCCCTAGACTTGATATGCGACGTATCAGACGAACAGACCGGACTGTATGGTAAGTGTTACTGGTTGGATTCACAGGAGTGTGAGCGGGCTAGCTCGTCGATCTTCTGATCGCTCAATACCCGGATGGCCGTTACGTTTAGCAGACCGCTTGCGGCTTGTGGGTGCTTGATATGATCATCATCTGCAACCGGCGTATGGACGAGTCTTTAGAGTCCTACACAGAGGTTTCCTGGCTCAAGCGAAACGAAATAGGTGCGCATATGAGATGTATGCGGGACCGAGAATAATGCGTGTATGTGATACCGTATTTCATTCTCGCGATTAATGTTTCGATTGGTTGTATGCGATATAACCTAGTTATCGAATCGAAGGTCGATTCGATAAGTCGATACATTGGATACTAGTCGGTTATGTACAACATGACCGGATCATTAAATCAAGTGTTGATTTAATGATATAATGTATGATTATATATTTGATATATTACTTTACATTAACTAGTATTGGTTCACTTTAAAGGGATTTTCTCACTTGAAAAACACATTGTATATGTGATACATTTTGTGTGCACTTGATTGTATCATATTTGATGATACTTGCTCATTTGGTTAAGTGTAAAGAATTGAACCTTGGTTAAGTAAATGATTAGGGTTTTTATTTATTCATTCATTTATCTTTTTAATTTGGATTAAAAAGAAATGGCAAAAGAAAACAAAAGGGTTGCTTTCATTCTTGAAGCTTGTTGAAGCTTCATGAAGCTTTGACCAAAGTGACCATTTTGTCTTCATGCTTAACCCTAACCATTCATCTAACCTTAGTCAATTCTCTACACCTAACCATGGTTTACATTATGATAAGTATTCATTTTCTTTTTCATTTCAGAAAGACTTATCATAATATTCTTCATCTTCTCCTTCTTCTTCTTCAAGAAAAACCTTGCCTTTATCAATGGCAACTTGAGCAAAAGTGAGAGAAATCCAAATCTAAAGTGAACCCACCTCCTATTTCTTCACCCTCTACCTCTTGCCAAGTAGTATAGGGTGTTTTCTTCACAAGTTTCACAACTTGGTGAAGTCGGAACTTGATCTTGTGAAGCTTCGACGTAGATCATCTTCGGCACGAAGCCGACAACCTTGCCCGCCCATTTCTCCGATGAAGCCGATGCTTGAGTTCGGGATTCAAGACGAACAGCGAGAGGACGTCTACGTGGAGCTAAGGAAGTGGATAACCGGATCTACAAAGGTTGTAGCTTCTTATCTTTAGTTAAGTTGTTAACTAGATTCGTTTTTCGCCTAAACTTCTAGTCAACGATCCGTATTAGGGTTTCTCGGCACCCCTAAAATTTGAAATTGGCCTGGTTGATGCCTTGTGAGACCTCTTGAGAGTGCCTGGGAACCCTACAGTGGTATCAGAGCTTAGCTAGAGCCTTAGGCGAAGTCTAGACGATGTTTGAAACCCGATCGAACCGAAACCCTAAAACCCAAAATGCTCTCTGGAAATTTTCTGAAAATTTGGATTTTTGTCAATTAAAAATATGCAGAAAAATAAGCAGGGTCTTATTTGAATTGCTGTGAAATACGAGGGCCTAAATCGATTTTTCCACCGCGGAACCACGGCACGAGCTAGGCATGTGCGGCGGTTCCGCGGCCGTACTGTCCCCTTGTCTGATGATTTCTGCACAGTAACTCATATAATTTAATGCTATATTTTCTGGGTATTTTTATTGTGACTCTACAGATGAGTATTCTGGGGTTGTATTGGGAATCAAAGATTCGATCGGATTTTCAAATTTTGTCTGTGTGGTTTTCCGGATTATTTTAGAATATGTTAAAAAGTTCGACCGGATGTAAATACCCAATCTTTCCCCTGCCGGGAAATTTCCAATTGTTGGACTTTTCCGTAGTTTAATGACGTTCTAAGTAGTGCAAGTAACGTGATGGTCCCTCTAGAAGACAACAAACCTTAACTCGATTATGTGACCGTCTTGAACTGCCCTTTGAACCTTCGGGTTTGGGGCAGTACGGCGTGCCACATGTGGGGCGTTGGCTTGACCCTTTTACGGCTGGACCGTTGGTACTGAGGCATGAAGTGAATGTCTTTGAACTTATTTCATGTGTTGAACGGTTTCGGGAAAACTTGGGTGTTCGAATGTTCGATCGGAAGGTTTAATATTTTCTATTTATCCGGAATGGGATACAATAATTGGAATTCACAAACAGTTATGAGATAACTGGATGAATGTTATAAATCTAGCGGTTTAGTTTCATTTGATATTGAAAAGAGTTTTCGATAATGAGACTAAAATGCGGGGTTTATAACTGTTAGGCATGTGATGTCTAAGTATTTCATTTGATTAGGCATGTGATGTCTAAAGAGGTTGCGGATTCCAACTGTTGTAGTTTTACACTTTCTTTTCTGTGACCGTAAGTGTAATATGTGATATCGCCGGTTTCGTTGCTATATGTAAACGACAATTGGGATGCGCATATTTACTTACGTTGATGACATGTGATGTTATGTGTTGCTGGATATGTTATATTGGATTGTCGTGTTTGAATAGCCGGGGGTTTTTATGTGAGATGAGTGTTTTTCATTTTCATTCATGTAAAAACTTGTATGTAATATTCTTTTATTTGGGGAACTTCCAGGTTGCGGAAGTTGTCACCTTTTGTATATTATTTACTTTTCCGCATTAGGATAGACCCAAGGAGGGTAGCACAAGTAACCGGGTTCGAGGGTCCAGTGGGAGACCATCTCGAGGAGTCGAGTCCGGGTCTCCAAACCCTAGAATTGGCAGGGTTGCTTGCCGCTCTCGTAGGGGTCTAGGGGTGTGGGATTGGCTATTCATCACGACCGTGGAATCCGTGTTTTATACTGGCTCATATTGAAAACATGGACGTCCTAGAATATCCAATGTTTCATATGTTTCTTCTGCTGCGATATCTGTGATGTGATCATGTGATGTTCTGTGATGGATACTTTATATAGTATATATGATATATTATATAGGCGTTACTTATGTTTTACACCCGTGCTAGCCCTGCCCCGCTCTGCCGTTAGTTACCTAACCTAACGGTGCACGAGGGGACATCGAGGCGAATGCGGATGGCATAAGTGTACGTCGTATTTATCTGTGATGATTAGGTATTTAAATGATGGGACTTCATTAATGTGATTAATGAATGAAAAGAAACCTAAAATGTTGTAGAATCAAATTTTAAATAAAACAGGTAGCTACAGTTCTTGCTTTGCACAGCGGTATATATGATATACCCTGCACCTTATTCGATGAGGAAAGGACCGAGATCCCTTCACCGGGAGTGACTCCTTTAGCAATAACTGGCAGATGCTACACACTCGGTTTGACTTTTTATTGCTTCTATAGTTTCTGCTTTGCACAGTGATATATATGATATATCCCGCACCTCATTCGACGAGGAAAGGGCCGACGATCCCTTCACCGGGAGTGACCCTTTTAGCAAAACTAGAAAAGCCTCAAAATCATTCCATTTCAAAACTTCATTTGATTCTACAACGATATCAAGTTCATTACGCTCATGGTTTTCAGAAAAACCTGTGTAGCTCTCCGTCATTTCAGATAAGTACTACTTAGTATTCATGCTGCGGTAGTTTGGCCTCCGTCAAGGCGTAGTGTATGGTAGCTAACTAGTGCTTATCTGCCAGCATATGATGCGATTGGATTAGGGTATTCATACGGCGTAGTTTGGCCTCCGTTAAGGGTCGTACGGGTGGGTTTAATTCGATCAAGAAATGACGGGTTGAACTTGACTAGCGCCCTGTGGGTAGTTTGGCCTCCGTCAAGGTCACAGGACGCTAGGGACAAAAGTATTATCGGGAATTTCAAGTGTTGAAATTTGCAATGAGATTGCATACCTTCTATGAGATAGTTGGATCCTGATACCCACTGCGAGTAAGAGTTACTCCTGGGAGAGTTTTACACATTGCAATTAGCTGATCGAGTAGGTGTCTAGAAAGGTGTCAATGGGGTTACGCCTCTGGGAAAACGAGGTTTACATTAATTAGGTTCGTGCGAAAGCACGGGGGACCTCCTTCAAAGTACCGACACTGGCCTGGATGAAAGATTGGCGAACTTGTAGTGTGTAATTAATCCCGGCTAGTCTTTCCTTTTAGGGTTTGAAGGAAGATTTGATAAAAACCAGTGGGAGCCATCCTGATTAGATAAGATAATAACCAATCTGATCTTGCACGAGCTTACGCTAAAGTGTTTTTTTCTCTCTCTCTCCAGGTAGCGACCATGTCATGCCCTAATAAAGATAATAATATGGATGTATTGACCGAACCCGCATGTTATACTGTGCAGGGGAACGTTGAACCCGTTATATCTTATAAGTGTTATAAGAATGAACAGGAAACAGGAGAATATCTGGATTCTCACACCGCCCAAACGGAGAACATGCATGTTGATGCATCATCTTCGGGTGTGTTTGTCATTGAGAACTGTTTCTCAGTTCACCCTACGTCCTGGGTATTAGATACCGGATCAGGATCCCACATATGTAAGATTTACATGGGCTGCGGAAAGGTAGAGAACTGGGAAAGGGTGATCATTCCGTTCAAGTTGGGAATGGGGCAAATGTTGCAGCCAAAGCAGTTGGCGAATATCACCTAGTATTACCAAGTGGTGATACAATGATTCTGAATGAGTGCTATTATATACCAAACATGATGTGCAACATTATATCAGTTTCTTTATTGAGTAAAGAAGGATATAATTTTGTAGTACAGGATAATGTTATGAACATATTCCTAGATCAAAAGTTGATTGCATCAGGCTCGTTACATAATGGCATATTCATTCTAAATCAAAATACAGTCCTCAATATACAAAACACACACAAGAGGAAAAGTTCAGAAATGAACGAATCCTACTTGTGGCATTGTAGACCCGGTCATATCAATGCGACACGACTGGCTAAGTTACACAAGGATGGTTATTTGAATCCGTTCGAATTATCATCTTATGATACTTGCCATTCATGTCTCAAAGGAAAAATGACCAAAGCTCCGTTTAGTGGACACGGAGAAAGAGTTACTGAACTCTTAAGACTGGTACATAGTGATGTATGCGGTCCCATGTCTACCCATGCCAGGAACGGTTCTTCCTACTTCATTACATTCACTGACGATCTCTCTAGATTCAGATATATGTTCCTGATGAAACACAAATCAGAAGCTTCTGAGAAATTCAGAGAATATAAACAAGAAGTAGAGAACCAAACGGGCAAAAGTATTAAGATCCTTCGATCTGATCGAGGAGGAGAATACTTAAGTAACGAATTCAGAGATTATCTAAAAGAGAATGGGATTCTCTCTCAGCTTACTCCTCCTTATACACCACAACACAACGGTGTATCGGAGCGGAGAAATCGCACCCTATTAGATATGGTGCGCTCTATGATGAGTGCAGCTGAGTTACCTATTTCCTTCTGGGGATATGCACTGGAGACTGCTGCATATCTATTGAATAGAGTTCCAACCAAATCAGTGCCTACCACTCCATATGAGATATGGAATGGCAAGAGACCATGTCTTAATTTTATTCAGATATGGGGTTGTCCGGCCTATGTTAAAACACAAAATCCGGACAAGCTCGAGGCAAGGTCTGTTCTATGTAAGTTTGTTGGATATCCCAAACATTCGCGAGGGTATATCTTCTACCACTCCGAGGAACAAAAAGTGTTTGTTTCTCGACATGCTACTTTCTGAGAAAAGAGTTTTCTTATGAAACAGACAAGTAGCATTGAGGTAGAACTGGAAGAGGTTCCAGCAACACAAACTGTAACAGAAGACTTGGTAGAACCAGAGGATTCAGTAGAACTGGACGAACCCCAGCCTCTCCGCCGATCTAGTAGGGTATCTCGTCCACCTGAGAGATACTACGGTTTTCTCATTGACGGTGGAAGCGAGGATTGCATCATGGAGGATGATGACCCAACTAGCTTCGAGCAGGCCATCACGAGTAGGGACTCAGTGAAATGGCTGGATGCTATGCGGTCCGAGATGGAATCCATGTACACCAACAAAGTATGGACTTTGGATGTTGCTCCTGAAGGGGTAAAACCCATCGGGAGCAAGTGGATCTTCAAGAAAAAACTTGGTGTAGATGGGAAAGTGGAGACTTTCAAAGCTAGACTTGTAGCAAAGGGTTTTCGTCAAAGACCAGGTGTGGACTATGACGAAACCTTTTCTCCAGTGGCTATGCTTAAATCCATCCGGATCATGCTTGCCATCGCTGCATATCTTGATTACGAAATCTGGCAAATGGATGTTAAGACCGCCTTTCTAAATGGTGATTTAGAAGAGTGCGTGTACATGACTCAGCCAGAGGGCTTCGTAGACAGTGGGAGCAGCGGGAAGGTGTGCAAGCTGCTTAAATCCATTTATGGATTAAAGCAAGCATCGCGGAGTTGGAACATCTGCTTTGACATCGTTATCAAAGAGTTTGATTTCGTCAAAAATCCAGATGAACCTTGTATCTACAAGAAGGTGGCAGAGAGTAAGGTTGTCTTCCTCGTATTGTACGTGGACGACATACTCTTGATAGGAAATGATATTCCTATACTGCAATCGGTCAAGCTCTTCTTATCACAAAGATTCTCAATGAAAGATCTTGGTGATGCCTCCTGCATATTAGGAATTAGGATCTATAGAGATAGATCCAAACGGATATTGGGATTGTCCCAATCTAGGTACATTGACACCATACTAAAGAGGTTTAGTATGGAAGAATCCAAGCGTGGGAACTTGCCCACGATCTCTGGAGTCACTCTCTCCAAAGAGATGTCTCCCAAGACTGATTTGGAGAGAGCTCGCATGCAAGGGATACCCTATGCTTCGGCTGTAGGCTCTATCATGTATGCGATGCTATGTACCAGACCCAATGTAGCATACTCACTAAGTGTAGTGAGCAGGTATCAAGCTGATCCTGGAGAGAGTCACTGGACAGCTGTGAAGAGCATTCTCAAGTACTTGCGAAGGACTAAAGAGATGCTTAACGGAGAACTCCAAGTGGAGTCCTTTACCGATTCGAGCTTCCAGAGTGATAAGGACGACTCTAAGTCGCAGTCGGGATTTGTCTTTACCCTTTACGGAGGGGCGGTTAGCTGGAAAAGTTCCAAGCAGGAAACCGTGGCAGACTCGACGATGGAGGCTGAATACATCGCTGCCAACGATGCTGCTAAAGAGGCTGTCTGGATCAAGAAGTTCATTACTGAACTTGGAGTGGTTCCATCCATTGAGCATCCAATACCTTTGTATTGCGATAACAATGGAGCGGTGGCTTTGGCCAAGGAACCCAGGTCCCATCAGCGATCCAGGCATATTCTGAGGCGGTATCACCTGATCCGGGAGATAGTTGATCGCCGAGAGATCGAGGTCAGGAGGGTTGACACGAAGAACAACACGGTGGATCCACTCACGAAGGCCATTCCCCAGATACAGTTTGAGAGACTCTTCGGGATGCTCGGTATGCAATACTACAGCAGCTGGCCCTAGTGCAAGTGGGAGATTGTTAGTTGTATGTATGCCCTAGAGGCCAGTATTGTACAGATGATGTATATTATATTGGATGCTTGGACATATATAGAGATGACTTTCTTGCTCGATATGATAGTATGCTATCTGGTTGCTCTTTATCTTAACATGTACACTAGTCTCTTTAAACTGTCTTATAGTTACATGTTGGTAAAGCCCTTAGGATGTGTACTTGACTACCTGGACTATGATGCAGATCATACTAGTGGGGACATGGTAGTCCATAGGTACATCCTTCAAGGTCCCTAGTCGTGGGTGTATCGAGACGGGGCATCGATATACCAGTGTAGACTAGCGTATACGCTTCTCGACCCATGAGATGGGCGATGGATGATCCCTTATCCATTGGTGTTTGACATCAGAGATGGTATACGGGTGCTCATTGGAGACTGGGTACACTGGACGGACTCACCGAGAACTCCCAGATGGTATTATACCTCACGTCAGATGGCAGTTCTCAGGTGACACTTGTACAGGTTAGTCTGTAGACCCGAGATCGTCATAGAGTCTTGTGTGATTCCCACTGTGCTTTAATCTCCACCTTACCACGTCCATGAGGGCGTGCAAAACGTTGGTCTTTGGGTACAGTCCCGAGTCATATGGAGGCAATGAGCGATAGGAGGGGTTTCGTCTCTCCCGGTATTGGTGGTTGATGTTGCGCTGTGCTCGATTGGCCGTAACAGGGAAGTCCCTGGCCAGGACTGATCAGAGATTTGTTGGTAAGTGTAACCAGTAGTTTCTCGACCCGTTATGAGTCTCACATCGGCACGACTTATCGGTTATTGGGGTCTGACGTTTACCACCCCTACACTTGATATGCGACGTATCAGACGAACAGACCGGACTGTATGGTAAGTGTTACTGGTTGGATTCACAGGAGTGTGAGCAGGCTAGCTCGTCGATCTTCTGATCGCTCAATACCCGGATGGCCGTTACGTTTAGCAGACCGCTTGCGGCTTGTGGGTGCTTGATATGATCATCTGCTACCGGCGTATTGACGAGTCTTTAGAGTCCTACACAGAGGTTTCCTGGCTCAAGCGAAACGAAATATGTGCGCATATGAGATGTATGCGGGACCGAGAATAATGCGTGTATGTGATACCGTATTTCATTCTCGCGATTAATGTTTCGATTGGTTGTATGCGATATAACCTAGTTATCGAATCGAAGGTCGATTCGATAAGTCGATACATTGGATACTAGTCGGTTATGTACGACATGACCGGATCATTGAATCAAGTGTTGATTTAATGATATAATGTATGATTATATATTTGATATATTACTTTACATTAACTAGTATTGGTTCACTTTAAAGGGATTTTCTCACTTGAAAAACACATTGTATATGTGATACATTTTGTGTGCACTTGATTGTATCATGTTTGATGATACTTGCTCATTTGGTTAAGTGTAAAGAATTGAACCTTGGTTAAGTAAATGATTAGGGTTTTTATTTATTCATTCATTTATCTTTTTAATTTGGATTAAAAAGAAATGGCAAAAGAAAACAAAAGGGTTGCTTTCATTCTTGAAGCTTGTTGAAGCTTCATGAAGCTTTGACCAAAGTGACCATTTTGTCTTCATGCTTAACCCTAACCATTCATCTAACCTTAATCAATTCTCTACACCTAATCATGGTTTACATTATGATAAGTATTCATTTTCTTTTTCATTTCAAAAAGACTTATCATAATATTCTTCATCTTCTCCTTCTTCTTCTTCAAGAAAAACCTTGCCTTTATCAATGGCAACTTGAGCAAAAGTGAGAGAAATCCAAATCTAAAGTGAACCCACCTCCTATTTCTTCACCCTCTACCTCTTGCCAAGTAGTATAGGGTGTTTTTTTCACAAGTTTCACAACTTGGTGAAGTCGGAGCTTGATCTTGTGAAGCCTCGACGTAGATCATCTTCGGCACGAAGCCGACGACCTTGCCCGCCCATTTCTCCGATGAAGCCGATGCTTGAGTTCGGGATTCGAGATGAACAGCGAGAGGACGTCTACGTGGAGCTAAGGAAGTGGATAATCGGATCTACAAAGGTTGTAGCTTCTTATCTTTAGTTAAGTTGTTAACTAGATTCGTTTTTCGCCTAAACTTCTAGTCAACGATCCGTATTAGGGTTTCTCGGCACCCGTAAAATTTGAAATTGGCATGGTTGATGCCTTGTGAGACCTCTTGAGAGTGCCTGGGAACCCTACAATGGCGCCGCAGAACTGCCGCAAACCCTAAGGTTCAAAGGCTTTCATATGGTCATTATGTCGAGCTAGGGTTTCATTCTTCTAGAGGGACCATAAAATTGCCTGCATGTCTTTCCGAGTACTTTAAACTTGGAATAATAGGTTTCTGACATTCGATCGTCTCTGTCGACTCTCAACGTCTCTGCGTGAAGTCATCTCAGCTGGAATCAATCTATCTGATGGCCTCGCATCGGGGTAGCGAACGAATCACATGTCCTAGTCTTTCATCCTTGGTGACTAGCGACCTTCTATTATCTGTTAGTACAATCTCGTACTGTAATAGCTCCAATCATCTGGGGCGATATCTCGTCATTCGCAGCAAGAACTGGCTCACTCGTCTGCACGCTGAACCGTGCCTCAATCATCATGAATAAGCAATACACCAACGGTCATCAAACTCTGGTTGGCCTCTGTCAGTGGCTCAATCCTCTGGTGCTGATCTGCACGTCCGAGTAATCTCATACAGCGATCCATCCAACGCTCGTGGCGCGAAACACAATCAAAAGACACATCTCTACAATCGTGTGTCGCCGGAATCACGCCCTGGTCAGTCCTCATTCGCGACGAGCTCGTGCTGACCGCAACTCTAGCCGTAGCTCTCCCTGCCCGTAATCATGGCAGCAAAACCAAACTGGTACCGATGAAGCTAGATCAGGAATGAATATGATACTGAACAAAGAAATGTACATCCTAAGGCTTCTTAAGTGGAGTGGCGTGTCGTAAATATGCCGCGGAACATACCAACGGTACGTCACTCTACTTTAGTCACCTATTCCATCAACCAAGGGTCATCCTACACTCCGAAGGTAAAACCAAACGCTCTGATACCAACTTTGTCACGTCCCGAAAGTACGGAATATGACCGGCACTTAGACTACGAACGTCTCGAGGCGTACGTACTCTAAGTAAGCTGAACCCAGAAATCCAAACCAGGAAAAGAAGTAGATTGTAGGAAGAACCATACCAAATCAACCTGTAGCAGCATAATATACAACGCCTAAAGGCGAGGATCACAACAGAAAGAAAACTCCAACAACAGAAATCCACAGAAATATAACGCATGACTCTAAGGTCGAAAGAATAAACATCACTGGTCTCTATCTCAAATAAATACATGTTTGGTTGATTGAACTTCTAGATACAACTGAAATATAATATACAATGTATAATGATGGGTACGATACAATAACCCACCTACTAGCGGATAGCAAGTCACCCGGAAAGAAACCGTGCCCGCAAAGCCGTAATGAAACCTGTACGGCAAACGTGCAAGAAACTGGGGAACAACGCGGGTGAGTTGCCAACTCGTGAGTAGAAAAAGATCTACAAACAGAAATCGCATGTATGACGCAATCCTAGGTCATACGATCATAATATAATCCTCAAATATAAATAACCAGCAACTTATACAATGGCTAGGGTAACTATCTAACCCATATGTAATCCCATGTACCCGTGTCAGTGCATCAGGTGGCAATGTATCATATGAATGATGAATGAATGCATGAAACAGAATGCATGTACTGAAGAAAACCGCTTTCATAAATTAGTGAGATTTCTGTATTTTGAAAATGAGGTATCATAATGAAATCAGCATAAAACAGTGCCTAGCATCGGCACAAAACATAAATCTCAATATCTCGATATCTCTGTATCATAATCTCTGTACCTCAATATCTCAAATCTCAATGTCTCAATCATAATATCCAGGGCGCCGTCAGTCCAGATCGGCCCCTACCATCCATCTCATGACTACGACGGTATCCTCCGGATATCCGACGTGTCGGGTAAAATCACCGGTCGGTCGTGCTCCCCTGCCAGGCTCAACGCCATCTCCTGCGATCTTCTTGCCCCGGGGTACCGCACCGGGCCTACCATGTACCCGAAACGGTGCATCCGCCTCCTCGAATCGGGTCTCGAAATCCATCAGCAAACTCATGGTGGACGACTCATACATCATGGGAAAACCGCATTTTTATTTAGAAAGAAAGAAAGCAGCTTATATGTGTTTTGCGGTTTTCCTCCAAATCCAGAAAATCTCATGGAAACCCGAATCCAATCAATAGCATGTAAAATCATGAATATAAGCATGAGAATCCATGAATGCAGCATATAAAGAATAACAGTATGCATGAAGTGACAAGTAATAACTACAATGCCAAGCTGGCATATAAGGCAAGCATACTAATATCATGTCACTACTAGCTAACAAGCTAAATCAGGCAATAATATTCTCTATGTGTACGTGACATTGCAATTATCGATGAAGATGTGTGTGCGCTGGCAAATAAGTGTATGTGGAACATACGCATCATCGGTAATGGTGCTGGTGTCCTAACAGCATGATGTCAATAATGGAATATGAATCACAATAAGTATGCGATGCAGAGCAACAATAAAAATGTGCAGAAGCTGAGTACTAAACACAATGATAGCTAAACTGCATCTAATGTCATAAGAGTCATATAGCTACACCATTATAAGGCTGAGCTAAAGCTAACAGTAGGTAAGGGAAACCGCCTAACCTCTGAGTCGATACATAATATATATATAGTCGGTGATCCCACCTCGATAATATCACATCCGATAACATATCTCTGTAATCAGTTATTCCCAAATCAAGAGTGCGGATCAAACATCAATTTATAGCTCGTACGTGAATCCGTCGTACGGCATCCCCAAATCTGGGTACGGGTCAATATCATATTCGTCATGTCATTCATCTAGTATCCTTTTTATCAAGATCATCATCTGGGGTACTGACCTATGTCTAGTACAATACTAATATCATCACTATAATCAAGATCTGACTACTGATTGATAGTCTCGTATAAATCGATATTATCATCATATATCATCAATATAATCATAATCCGACTTCCGATTGACAACCTCTAGCAAAAACGATGTCATCAGCACATATCATCTCAAGGAGTAAACAACGCCCAAGGCGGCCTATCATAAATATCTTGTCATGTCATGTCATATCACATCCTATCTCGTATCATAGTCACATGTCGATCATCTAAAATATATGTATCACTATGCATATGGCATCGTCATCCAAGACCCGCTATCATATCAGGACGTATATCAAATACGAATCTTACAAATCACAGACATCATAATTTCAGATCAACTCTCATCGACTCATCTCAATCCCAAGTATCATCCTCAAATCCGTATGTGAACACATAATCCCAAACCCGTGTGAACACATGTTTATATAGAATCCCATAACCACATATGAAATAAGGATGTATGCAAGTATGTATATGTGTGTATATATGTGTAGTGCACTCACTACCCTAGGGTTTCGTAACCTTTCACCAATCCAACACACCAATATTCATCTTTAATCATCAATAATCCCAAACAACATATAATAATTGTTAGTGTGTATAAGCATTCGTATACATCACTACGAACTGCGGGGGTGCTATACGCCATCCACCCGACTTCTCCCCGTAGATATAAATCTACTCACCTAGTTAACTGCGTGCCGGTGCCGATGTCGCCATTCGCATCTCCAACGCCTCGATGCCACGCGGGGTACCTACAAGGATATCACACGCTAAAACACATGAAAACCATGTCGGAAACCAAAATGGTGCACGCTACGCCCATAGGTAAAAACCCGTGGCCTCGCGTGAAAACACAGCCAATATCCGCTGTCGTTGATGTCCAAACGCCACCCGACAGAAACGAATCATCGAATACCAAAATCCATACGAAAACATGTCGTAAATCATATACCAACTCAGGAAAATCAACTCAGAATCTATCCTAACTGGAATCAGTCAGAACTAGACATACAGGGGGTCAAGTTTACTTGAAATAGGGCTGTGCACCCAAAACGAGGCGATTTCACCCTGGTCTGGCCGCAATTTGCTGCCAGAAGGAATTAAATGGCGGCCCAAAAATGGTGGTTGGGGCTAGGGTTTTGGGTGTTGGTTCCTACTAGCCTGCATACCCCACTGTCAAGTCAATTTCAATTGAGAAGGTCCTGGGTGATAGCAGTTCTCAGAAAGGTCACAAAATCGACAAAAACGATCAAATACACCAAGTTGAAACTTTCAGGTAACCAACTGGGAAACTGGGGTAATCTTGGTTAATCTGGTCTCAAATACACCTAATAAGGTTACTCTAACATTCAAAACCAACTCTTGGCCAAATCTCACTCAAAATCACTAATCTAGCACTAATCACAGTATAAACACTACATTTTCAGCTAAACAACTCAAACTTAGCAAGATAGGAGTTGGGTTGCAAGATTATACCTCAAAGAAGGTCTTAGGATGTAGGAGAAGAGAGGATGAAGGAAGGATTGATGCTGCTGCTGTGCTCCTGGTGTTGCTGTTGCAGATGTTGTTGAAGCATGCTCTGGCTTCTGCTGCCTACTGCTGATATTGTGGCTGTATTCTGGGCAGAAATTGGGCTGATGCAAATGATGGTGTTGCTGCTGATGTAGCTACTGCTGATATATTGGGTGGTTTAGCAGCTGCTGATGCTGCCTTAGCTGATATAGGGTGTGTAGGTGTTGGCTGAAGTTGTTTGAAGTGGTGTGATGTGTGAGAGTGAGATGTAGTATGAAAGAGTACAAGGGATAATGAAGGTTGAGAGGGATCATGCGCACTCAAGCCACCTCTCTCTCTCTCTCTTTCCCTACACAAGGTCAATTCCCGTCCTAATCACCCTTAACAAGCTAAAACCCTTAACTAACCCAATTAACATAACCAAATGGTTAACCCATCATGGTTGGCTAAATAAGGCAACCCTAGACTTAACCCAAGATAACATGCACAAGTGTGTGCAGTCCAGATAAAATTCCGATAAAATATCCTTAAAACCAGATAAAATATTTAAAAGCCATTTTGGTAAACTTTTTACCAAAAACCCCACATTAACACACAATTACCACTAAACACAAACTCAGGTGTTACACTCCATCTACTACTAGTATGTTGACTTAGAGACTTGGTGAGGACGATATTGTATATTATAGTGGATTTGTTGCCTTTTATACAGTTTTCTTTCTTTTGTCTCTTATTTCTTCGCTACGGCGTCGTATATCTGTTGTGGTGTTGTTTTCTGCCGTTGGGCGTTGATTTTTGCTCCCGTTTGGGATGCTTTACTTTATATTTATGTTGTACCTTTTTTGGGGTCTTGTTTTACAAAGGGGGTGCTGCCAAAATTTTAAAGAAAAAGTGGACTCTTTTAAAGAATTTGGGTTGTGATTTCAAATGTTTCCAAAACTTTTATTATCTTTTCCGTATATTCATGGTTTAGATTTCTGGGTTTTGGCTTTCTTTTACAGCGTTACGTCTGTAGGCGTTGCGTAGTATTAGGGCCGTCACGTGCCAATTTCGGGTCGTGACAATAGTGCACGTGCAGCAGAAACCAATGGTAATGGTGCAAGTGTCCTATGACATGATATCACACACACACACACACACACATATAACGATGTGATGCAATGAGATAGCTAACTAGGAAACTACTCATATAATGCAAATACTATAAGCAATACTAAACCATCGGGCGCCTCGCGCCATCTAGACGATCCCCCATAGATGTATATATCTACTTATTGGGACGCCTCGGCTAATCTGATCCGATCTCAGCCATGTCTTTCTGCGCCGTGTCTGACGCCTCTGCAACCTATCCTAGAATCACGTACAAGCAATTAAAAGAATAAATATACGAATAGCCACGGAACAAACGAAACAAATCAAACAACGCGCGCTAATTAACGCGCATGCACTTGGCGCACAAACACGCTCGTGATAATGCCACAAACTACAACTAGGGTCACTATACGTGAAAAACACCAAGCCTAAAATCCAAATCGCATCAATCGCGCATTCACAACACATTAAATAATATATGAATAAGGTGGCAAACAATCAAAACCTCGAACTTAATTTAAATCGATTTATTCTAAAAACCTAGTAAGCGACCATAAACAGCTTTAATACAAATCTTGATGTTTTAGCCTGTTGGATATAGTGCCCTCAGAGTCAATTATTGGATCACAGGCACATGATTGCAATGATTGAGGGAAGACTTATGCCGGTAGGACAGTCTTACTCAAGATGATAGTATGCTATCTGGTTTATCTTTATCACCGTGTACTGTTTTATGTGACATTACAGATCACTATTGCACGTTGGTAGAGCCCTTAGGATTCTTGCTTGACGGCCAGTAGTATGATGGCGATCATATACGTGGGAGCTGGGGTCTATAAGCACATCCTTAAAGTGGTCCCTATTCGTAGGAGTTTCGAGACTGGGCATCGATACTCCGGAGTAGACTAGTGTATACATTCGATCCCCGACGAGGGGCGGTTGCCGGTCTCACAATCCATTGGTATCAGTTGGTTCACCTAAGATGTATACAGGTGCTCATTGGATTATGAGTACACCGGACAGGACTCGCCGGGAACATGCTAGTTGGTATTATACCTGACGTCAGATAGCAGTTCCCTGGTGACATGTGTACAGGTTAGTTCATCGACCTGAGATCGTCATTTGTCTCGTGTGAGTTCCCACTGTGCTATGATTACTACCCTACCACGGCTCAAAGGAGTCGTGCAAACAGGTTTTAGTTGGGTACAGTCCCGAGCCACATGGAGGCAGTGAGCGGATCGGCAGGGGTTTCGTCTCTCCCGTTATTGGGGGTGAGATCGTGCAGTGTCTAGGAGAGCCATTACACGAAGTCCTTGGCCAAGGCAGGAGATTTACTGGTAGGTATTTCAGTAGTATCTCTGGGTGTTCTGGGCTACACTCCGACACGACTTGTACCGCTTTTGGGGGTCTGACTTTTACCAACCCCCTAGGCCCGCCTTGCGATGCTCATAGATGAACGGACCGGACTGTACGAATATTGTCAGTGAAAGGCTCAATAGGGTGTCAGGATGAGTTCGCCCATCGACTTCCCTTTTGGTCAATACCTGGTAGCCCGTTACGTACAGCTAGTACCACTGACGAGCTAGTGGTTAAATCCACAGCCAAAGTATTGACGAGTCTTTAGAGTCCCCCACAGACTGTTTCTCAAGTTTCGGGCGAAACGTTGTAGTGGTCGTACGATATATGGCAGGGTTCGATCATATACATGCGGTATTGCACGGATCATGATCGGACGGATCATACTAGTGGGCTTTAGTTTAAGCCGGATCCTAGTATTAGATTTGTAGGATTACTTTAGTCTCATCGCATTCGCATTCAGTCGGAATGCGGATGCAGCTATGTATATACAGGTGAGGGGCATCCTTATGATCCATCACGAGTTTACTTTAGATTTTGCCGGATCTTTTTGTTGGACCAAACATTTGGATTAATGTTTGGATAATAGAATTAGTGAGCTAGAAATCATCATTTGATGCATTAATGTGACATAAACATATACTACGACTCATGGTCTCTTTTTTAGAAAATATGTCACATTAATGGATTGATTTACGATGATATGAGAGGAAGAGAGAGAGAGAGGGGCTGCCATGGTTATTGTTTCGGTCTTGTATTTTTATCATCTCACACCCTTGTTAGTGTATATGCCCTAGGGGCCATTATTGTATCATACTAGCTTGTATATTACTTAATGGAAGCTTGAGATATTCACAGTTATATAACAGTCTTGCTAAACATGGTAGTATTCTACTTGGTTTTATCTTTCTTAATATGTGAGTATACGTATTGATAGAGCTCTTAGGATCTTGCTTGACTACCAGCGTTGTGATGGCAGTCACACTAGAGGGGCTGGGTAGTCTACAAGCACATCCTTTTTCAGGTCCCTAGTCATAGGATTATCGAGACAGGGCATCGATACTCCGGAGTAGACTAGTGTGTACCTTCTCATCCCAGTTGGGGAGATGGTCTGTCCCGCAGCCATCAGTACATCGTACTGGAGATAGTATACAGGTACTCGTTGGGTTACGGGTACACCGGACAGGACTCATGGGGAACTGTTGGTTGGTATTATACCCGTCGTCAGTTAACAGTTCCCAGGTAACATGGGTACAGTATAGTCCGCAGACTTGACACTGCTACTTCTCCTCGAGTGTGTCCCACTGTTCTTAGATTACTACCCACCACGGCTCAAAGGAGTCGCGCAAACAGGTAGCAGTTGGGTGCAGTCCCGAGCACCTGGAGGCAGTGGCGGTTAGACAGGATTCGTCTCTCCCGGTATTGGGAGTTGATATCGTGCTGTGTCAGAGAGCCATTACGCAAAGTCCCTGGCCAGGGCAAGCGAGATTTACTGGTAGGTTTTCCAGTAGTTTCTCAGGGTGTAATGGGCTACTCTCTAACACGACTTATACCGCTATTAAAGGACTGCCGCTTGCCGCCCCCTAGGCCCGATATGAGATAGTCTTAGACGAATAGACCGGACTGTACGGAGATTGTCACATCAGGCTCAGTAGAAGTTCGGATGGGTTTCCTCATCGGCCTTCTTATCGACATCTACCTGGGGACCGTTACGTACAGCTAGTGCCGCTTGTGGTCTGTGGTTAAACCCACTGCCAGCATAATAGTCGAGTCTTTAGTGTCCTACACAGAGAGCTTCCCTACTCCAGGCGAAACGATATAGAGGTCGTATGGTTTTACGACAAGGGTTCGGACGCATACGTGTGTTTACGCACGTACGACATTCGGACAGTTTTTACTAGCCGGCTTTGGTTTAAGCCAGATTCTAGTATCGGATTATTGGATTTAAACAGTCTAAAGTTTTTCCGTGTTTTCACGGATAGGAGGGGCGTTCTCGTAATTTCGTGGGAAGCTTCTAGAAGGATGGTGACTTGAGGGTTTAGGTGGCATTTGCATTTATTGTTTTAATGACTCTTTTGTGTGATTCATCCATGGAGTTAATGCATCATTTATTGATCCAATGACTCATGAGATGAATCACTCATATGAATAAATGAAGCATGATTGTTAAATGATTTTATATTTTTCATAAAAGATAATGCTTCATATATTCAAATGAGTTCATTATCTCTTCTCATTCTCATGCTCACCTTCTCTCTCCTCAAGCTCACTCTCTCTTCAAACCCTAATCCTACCACTCATGTGTTGAGACCAAGGATTAGAATAGACTCATTAATCCATAACCCTTCTCTATATCATCTAGGTACTTTGATTAGCAACTAAAGAAACCTAGTTACCTAAAGTTTAGAGGTGAAGCTTGGAGTAAAGCTCTCGGGTGGATCATCTACTACATAGAGAAGGCCGGAGAGGAGGTGGAGAACAAAAAGACGAAGGACATGGTTCATTAGGTATAATAACTTCTCATAGTAGTTAACAACTTCTATGTTTCATGTTAGTTATAGTTTAGCAAAGATTCTTTAGTTAGTCGTTGTTTACGCAAAGAACAAGATCGTTTTTCACTTTTCTGCCTCCCCGCAAGTCGTGGGGTGCAGTACATCGACTTACAGTGGTATCAGAGCCTCGCTAAACAATAATTAACTCAATAGCAAAGTCGTTACAATTTCGAACGGGAAACGAACCGGAAAAAACATCGATATCATATAGTTTCTGTCGATTTTAAAATGAGGTCTAAAAATTTTTTAGGGACCTGCAGAATAACCTACAGAGAAATATAAGAACACTGAAAAAAATTGGGTTCATGAATCGGCCAAACAGCCGTGGAACCGCGGCCGATCCCACCGATCCGCTGCGGATCCACGGCCGAGTTGGAGCCGATTCAGCCCAAGTTTTTCCAGTGGCTCTTTTGTGATGTTTTTGTCTTTTCTGGAATGTTTATTTTCTGCTCAAGTTTCAGGTGCACAGAGAAGTTTTGGAGTAGAATCTGATATGTTTTCTCGATCGAAATTATATGATGTTTGCTAATTTGATTATATCTGTGAACTGTTTAATGTGTTCGTAAACCTCCCCTAACTGCTAATATGTCGGTTGGCAGGGGGTTGCACATTTCTGTAATGGATTTTACTGTTTGTGGTTATGAACTGTATTGGATTGTTGTGATGATTAGCCGGGGTTTGTGATGGGTTGTTATATTCATTCATTCAATGTAATTGTAATATGTTGTAATATTATTTTACGGGGCACATCCAGGTTGCGGTTGTAGACACCATTGTATTATTTCATTTTACTGTTTTTTCTCCTAGGATAGACCCAAGGTGGGGTGCACAAACTACCGGGTACTTTGAAGTGTTTAGTGGCCTACTCACATTGTTGAGGGAGACCGCTTCACTTCGGGTACTTGACGGGTAGTTTGCCGTACCCGTAGGGGTCTAGGGTGGGGTAATGGCTATTCGTCACAACTGTGTAATCCGTCTTTTGTTGCAGGCTCAAAAGAAACACGGATTGCTTGCATATCCAATAATTTTCATCTGTGATCTGGAATGCCTATTATTGCGTCTGACGAATGTACAATATCTATATATGATAGCTATTTAGACGTCACTTATGTTTTACACCCGCGCTAGCCCAGCCCCCGCTCTGCCGTTAGTTAAGTAACCTAACGGGTGATGACGGGACCCAGTAGCGAATGCGGATGGCATAAGAGGACGTTGTATTTTCATTGTTTTCTGCAATGATAGGTTAATGATGGGAGACATTATTATTATTGCAAAGAAAATAAACCAAAGTTGAATCGTTGGAACAGTTTAAAAGAAACCACTCGGTTATTTTTAAAACAGAAGATATTTTTAATTACGGAGCTTTAACCACTCCTTTTAAAAGCTATCAGGTTCCTTCGGTCATATCAAGTTCACTATGTTCACGGTTTCGCCAAAACCATTCGTAGCCCTCCGTCATTTCATTTATGTATTCAGTAGTATTCAAGCTATGTATTTTGACCAATGCCAAGGCATAGTGTTTGGTAGCTGCTGGGTATTCATTTGTTACATAGATAGATGAGTTAGTTTGGGACAGTCGTATTGTCATTTTGGCCAACGTCAAGGATATGTACGGATGGGTTCAAATTAACAAGATAATGATGGGTAGAACTTGACATGTGACTTATGACATTTTGACCAATGCCAAGGTCATAAGAGCATGGGGCAAAAATTTATATCGGGAATTTCTAAAGAAAATGAAATTTGCAAAGAGATGCATACCATTTGGAGTTTGATGAATGTTGGTAGGATTCCTTCAACATTATCATATGATGATATTTGGATCCCGATCCTACTGTGAGTATATGCTACTCATCAGGAGATTCATCTCTTAACGAACAATGATATAAAACAAGTAGGTGTCGAGAAAGGTGTCAGCAGGGCTACGCCCCTAGAGAAAAGAGGTTATTTAATTAAGGAACTTCGCGAAAGCGTTGGAAAACCTCCCTCGAAGTACCAACACCGGCCTGGCTGAACGGTTAAGCAAGTATTGTACGGTGAGAATAGTCCTGGCTAAATTCTTCTTTTATGGTTTGAGGAAGGATTCGAGAAACAGTGGGAGCCATCCAGTTTATATAAATTAAAAACCACTCTAAACATGCAAGAGCATCATGCTAAAGTGTTTCTTCTCTCTCTCCTACTTGCAACGACCCTGAAAATGACTGGACTTAAGTTACTTTTAGAGAAAAATATACTGACAGGGCCAAACTATAAAAATTGGCTGCGGAATGTCAAAATGGCTTTGACCTATGACAAATTGGGGTACGTCCTTACCGCTAAGGCACTTGCAGTCCCAGGTCCCAAATCAAGTAATGCGGATAAGGAAATCCGCAAAACCTGGGAGTATGATTGTGCGAAGGCCAAGTGCATCGTGCTGGCCTCGATGAACAATGAACATCAAAGGAGGCACGAGGATATGGATCTTGATGCCATATTTCTCCATACAAAGGAACTTTATGGAGAGCAATCTCGTATAGCAAGATACGAGACCTCAAAGAACTTGTTTCGAGTGAGGTTGGCCTTCGGATCATCGGTAGGAGAACATGTCCTAAAGATGATAGGCTATATTGAAGAGCTCGCAGACCTTGAGACGACTTTGGATAATGAGCTCTATACAGACTTGATTCTCCAGTCCCTTCGTTCCACCTGCGCCCAGTTTATTCTGAATTTCAACATTCAAAGAAAACAAGTTGAACTTCCAGAACTCCTAAACATGTTGAGGAGTGCAGAGGGAACCTTGCAGAAGGCAAGGGAAACACCCGCTATGTTTGTTAGCGGTGCTTCTTCTTCCGGGTCCAAGGCTAGGGCTAAAGGAAAGAAGAAGAAGGCCGCCACCAAACCTAGAGGAGGTGTTAGTAAGGTGGGAGCGAAAGGAAAGAAAAAGTTTGCGGTACCAGCAGTGGCCCAGGATGAGTGCTTCCATTGTCATAAGAAAGGGCACTGGAAGAAAGACTGCAAGGCGTGGAACGCCAAGAACCAGGAACCGAAGCAAGCTGTGGCTTCGACTTCAGGTGTGTTTGTAAGTGAGAATTGTCTGTCAATCAACTCTACTTTCTGGGTATTGGATACCGGATCAGGATCTCATATATGCAATTCATTGCAGGCCCTGAGAAACCGTAGAGTGCTGAAGGATGGTGATATGACCCTGATGGTTGCTAACGGAGCTAGCGTGGGAGCTGTGTCCGTAGGGGATTATCACTTGGGATTGACGAGTGGACACATTTTGGTTTTACATAACTGTTTTTGTGTAACTAGCTTAATGTGTAATATCATATCAGTTTCCTTGTTATCAAATAAAGGTTATGATTTCACGTTTGTAAGTGATGTTGTTAACATCCACCTTAATCATAGTTTGATTGGGTACGGTACACTGGATAACGGTATATATGTCTTAAACCAACTCTAGATTTTCAATGTCCAGAACACACTAAAAAGAAAGTCTCCAGATTTAAATAAGGCTTTCTTATGGCATTGTAGACTAGGTCACATCAATGAGACAAGGTTGACTAAGTTACATAGAGAAGGATATTTGGACTCGTTCGAATATCAAACTTATGCCACTTGTCAATCATGTCTTAAAGGAAAGATGACAAAGACTCCATTCACTGGACATGGAGTAAGAGCGAGCGAGCTCTTAGAACTCATACACAGCGATGTATGTGGTCCAATGTCTACACATGCAAGAGGTGGTTTTTTCCTATTTCATTACTTTTACGGATGATTACTCAAGGTACGGATTCATTTATCTGATGAAACATAAATCCGAGGCTTTTGAGAAATTCCATGAGTATAAGAATGAAGTAGAAAACCAAACCGGCAAAAGTATCAAGACACTAAGATCTGATCGAGGTGGTGAATACTTAAGTGCCGAGTTCCTAGGTTACCTAAAAGAGAAAGGAATTCTCTCTCAGCTTACTCCTCCATACACTCCACAGCATAACGGTGTATCGGAGAGAAGGAATCGAACCCTATTGGATATGGTACGTTCCATGATGAGTAATGCTGAGTTACCGCGATCTTTCTAGGGTTATGTGCTAGAATCAGCGACATATCTTTTGAACATGGTTCCTACAAAGACTGTGCCTACCACGCCATATCAGATGTGGAGTGGGAAGAAACCCTATCTTCAGTATCTGAAGAAATGAGGATGTCCAGCTTTTGTTAAAAACCAGCATGTGGACAAGCTCGAGGCACGATCAGTACAGTGTAAGTTTGTGGGATATCCAAAGAACTCCAAGGGGTATCTATTCTATTACGCAGAGGAACAAAAGGTTTTTGTTTCTCGTAATGCCCATTTTCTAGAATATCAGTTTTTAGAAAAGGAAATAAGTGGGAGCGAAATAGAACTGGAAGAAATTCCAGAACCACAAACTACTACTGAAAGTTTGGTAGAACCAGTAGTTCAAAAAGAACAGGACATTCCCGCACCCCTCCGCAGGAGTAGTAGGACGTCTCATCCGCCTGAGAGATGTAGGGTTCCTAGGCACACACTAGAGGTCTCACAAGGCATCAACCATGCCAATTTCAAAATTTTCCGGTGCCGAGAAACCCTAATGCGATCGTTAACTAGAGAATAGGCGAAACTACGAGCTAGTTAATAACTTAACCGCTAAGAGATTGGAAATACAACCTTTGTAGATCCGGTCCTCCACCTCCATAGCTCCGTGATGATGTCCCCTCACTGCGATCATCGGATCCCGGGCTCTAGCGTCGGCTTCATCGGAGAAATGGGCGGGCTAGGTCGTGGACTTCGATGCCGAAGATGATCTACGTCGAGGCAACTCAAGATCAAGCTCCAACTTCACCAAGTCATGAAACTTGTGAAGAAAACACCCTATACTACTTGGCAAGTGGTAGAGGATGAAGAAATAGGAAGTGGGTTCACTTTAGAATTGGATTTCTCACTCTTTTTCTCATTTCACCATTGAAGCTAGCAAGCTTCTTTCTTCTTGAAGAAGAAGAAGAAGAAGAAGAAGAAGATAATATCATAAGAAGAATGGGAAAATAGAAAATAAGTGATTGTTATCATATTAGCAACCATGGTTATGTGTAGAGAGTAAACTAAGGTTAAGTGAATGGTTAGGTTAGGCATGAAACAAAAATGGTAGACCTTTTCAAAGCTTAAAGAAGCTTCAATGTAAAACAAAGCAAGCCACCATTTCTCTTTTCTTTTGCCAAAAATGAATAAATCAAATAAATGAGTAAATGAAACCCTAACCATTAATATAACCATGGTTTAATCATACATACCCAAGTTTGCATGTATCATCAAACATGATACAAACTAGTGCACAAAACTATATCATATATACAATGTGCAAATCAAGTGAGAAAATCCATCTTAAGTGAACAAATAATAGTTAATGTAAAGTAATATATCAAATATATAATTATACATTAAATCATTAAATCAACACTTGATTTAACGATCCGGTCATATCGCATATAACCGACTAATATCAAGTGTATCAATGTATCGAATCAACACTTGATTCGGTAACCCGGCTATATCACATATAACCGACCAATGATACAATTCGCGAGAATAGAATACAGTATCACATACTGGTATAATTCTCTGTCCCGCACATATCTCATATGCGCTCCTATTTCGTTTCGCTTGAGCCAGGAAACCTCTGTGTAGGACTCTAAAGACTCGTCAATACGCCGGCAGCAGGTGATGATCATATCAAACACCCACAAGCCGCAAGCGGTCTGCTAAACGTAACGGCACCCGGGTATTGAGCGATCAGAATATCGACGAGCAAGCCCGCTCACACTCCGGTGAATCCAACCAGTAACACTTACCGTACAGTCCGGTCTGTTCGTCTGATATGTCGCATATCTTGCCTAGGGGTGGTAAACGTCAGACCCCAGTAGCTCGATAAGTCGTGTCGATATGAGGTCTATAACAGTTCGAGAAACTACTGGTAACACTTACCAGTAAATCTCAGCAACCCTAGCCAGGGATTTCTGAGTATAGCCAATCGAACACAGTGCAACATCAACTCCCTATACCGGGAGAGACAAATCCCCTCCTATCGCTCATTGCCTCCATGTGATTCGGGAATGTACCCAAAAGCCACCGTTTTGCACGCCCTCTTGGACGTGGTAAGGTGGAAATCAAAGCACAGTGGGAATTACACAAGACTCTATGACGATCTCGGGTCTACAGACTAACTTGTACCAGTGTCACCAGAGAACTGCCATCTGACGTAAGGTATAATACCATCTGGGAGTTCTCGGCGAGTCCGTCCAGTGTACCCAGTCTCCACTGAGCACCCGTATATCATCTTTGATGTCAAACACCAATGGATATGGGATCATCCATCGCCCATCTGTATGGGTCGAGAAGGTATACGCTAGTCTACTCTGGTATATCGATGCCCCGTCTCGATACACCCACGACTAGGGACCTTGAAGGATGTACTTATGGACTACCATGTCCCTACTAGTATGATCCGCATCATAGTTCAGGTAGTCAAGTACACATCCTAAGGGCTTTAACAATATGTAACAGAGAGACAATCAGTATACACGTTAAGGCAAAGAGTAACCAGATAGCATACTATCATGTCGAGCAAGAAAGTCCTCCCTATATATGTTCCAGCATCCACTACAATATACATCCTATGTACAGTAATGGCCTCTAGGGCATACATATAACTAACAAGAGATACTACGGTTTTCTCATAGATGTGGATAGAGAGGATTGCGTCATAGATGATGATGAACCTACTAGCTTCCAGCAGGCCATCCAGAGCGGCGACTCGGTACGATGGCTAGATGCAATGCGGACCGAAATAGAGTCCATGTACACCAACAAAGTATGGACTTTGGACTTTGCTCCAGATGGGGTAAAACCCATAGGATGCAAATGGATCTTCAAGAAAAAGATTGGTGTAGATGGACAGGTGGAAACCTATAAGGCTAGACTTGTTGCAAAGGGTTTTCGTCAAAGACCAGGTTTGGACTATGACGAAACTTTTTCTGCAGTGGCTATGCTCAAATCCATTCGGGTCCTTCTTGTTATTGCTGCCTTCCATGATTATGAAATCCGGCAGATGGACGTAAAGACGGCTTTTTTGAATGGTAATTTAGAAGAGTGCGTCTATATGGATCAGCCAGAAGGTTTCAATTAGAGTGGGAGCAGCGGGAAAGTATGCAAGTTGCTTAAGTCCATTTATGGACTAAAGCAGGCATCGCGGAGTTGGAACATCTATTTTGATGAAACAGTCAAAGAATATGACTTTATCAAAAATCCAGATGAACCATGTATATATAGTAAAGTTGTAGCACGAACTGTCGTATTCCTCTTCTTGTACGTGAATGATATTCTATTGATAGGAAATGACATTCCTATTCTAAAATCTGTCAAAGGATTCTTGTCATACAGGTTCTCCATGAAAGACCTGGGTGATGCTTCTTACATTCTGGGGATCCGGATCTATCATGATAGATCGAAGAGGATGTTGGGACTTTCGCAGTCCAGGTATATCAACACTATACTGAAAAGATTCAGTATGGAAGATTCTAAGCGCGGTAATCTACCGTCTTGTCACGGAATCACCCTATCCAAAGAGATGTCTCCCAAGACTGATTTGGAAAGGGAACGCATGTCTATTATACCCCACGCTTCTGCGGTAGGCTCTATAATGTATGCGATGTTGTGCACCAGACCAGATGTAGCTTACGCACTGAGCGTGGTAAGCCGGGTATCAGTCAGACCCAGGGGAGAAGCACTGGATAGCAGTAAAGAACATTCTCAAGTTCCTGAGAAGGACTAAGAGATGTTCTTGGTTTACGGCGGAAAAGACCTCAAGATGGAGGCCTTTGCTGATTCCGGCTTCCATAGTGATAAGGACGATTCCAAGTCCATGTCAGGTTATGTCTTTGCCCTCAATGGAGGGACGGTGTGCTGGAAGAGTTCCAAGCAGGACACCGTTGCTGACTCGACGATGGAAGCTGAGTATATTGTTGCTTGCAATGCCGCAAAAGAGCGGTCTGGATGAAGAAGTTCCTAACAAAACTTCAGGTGGTTCCTACCATTGTTGATCCAATACCTCTGTATTGTGACAACAACGGAGCTATAGCTTTAGCGAAGGAACCAAGATCCCATCAGAAGTCCAGACAAATCTTAAGGCGGTATCACCTGATCAGGGAGATCATAGATCGCCGGGAGATCGAGGTCCGGAGAGTTGCTACTGAAGAGAACATTGTTGATCCATTCACAAAGGCCCTACCTCAGATTCAGTACGAGAGGCTACTCGAGATCATCGGTCTTCGATATGCCAGTACATGGCCCTAGTGCAAGTGGGAAATTGTTAGTGTATATGCCCTAGGGGCCATTATTGTATCATACTAGCTTGTATATTACTTAACGGAAGCTTGGGATATTCACAGTTATATAACAGTCTTGCTAAACATGGTAGTATGCTACTTGGTTTTATCTATCTTAATATGTGAGTATACGTATTGATAGAGCTCTTAGGATCTTGCTTGACTACCAGCGTTGTGATGGCAGTCACACTAGTGGGGGCTGGGTAGTCTACAAGCACATCCTTTTTCAGGTCCCTAGTCGTAGGATTATCGAGACAGGGCATCGATACTCCGGAGTAGACTAGTGTGTACCTTCTCATCCCAGTTGGGGAGATGGTCTGTCCCACAGCCATCAGTACGTCGTACTGGAGATAGTATAAAGGTGCTCGTTGGGTTTCGGGTACACCAGACAGGACTCACGGGGAACTGTTGGTTGGTATTATACCCGTCATCAGTTAACAGTTCCCAGGTGACATGAGTACAGCATAGTCCTCAGACTTGACACTGCTACTTCGCCTCGAGTGTGTCCCACTGTTCTTAGATTACTACCCTACCACGGCTCAAAGGAGTCATGCAAACAGGTAGCAGTTGGGTTCAGTCCCGAGCACTTGGAGGCAGTGGCGGTTAGACAGGATTCGTCTCTCCCAGTATTGGGAGTTGATATCGCGCTGTGTCAGAGAGCCATTACGCAAAGTCCCTAGCCAGGGCAAGCGAGATTTACTGGTAGGTTCCAGTTGTTTCTCAGGGTGTAATGGGCTACGCTCCTACACGACTTATACCGCTATTAAGGGATTGACGCTTGCCGCCCCCTAGGCCTGATATGCGATAGTCTTAGACGAACAGACCGGACTGTACGGAGATTGTCACATCAGGCTCAGTAGGAGTTCGAATGGGTTTCCTCATCGGTCTTCTTATCGACATCTACCTAGGGACCGTTACGTACAGCTAGTGCCGCTTGCGGTCTGTGGTTAAACCCACTGCCAGCGTAGTAGTCGAGTCTTTAGAGTCCCACACAGAGAGTTTTCTACTCCAGGCGAAACGATATAGAGGTCGTATGGTTTTACGACAAGGGTTCGGACGCATACGTGTGTTTACGCACGTACGACATTCGGACAGTTTTTACTAGCCGGCTTTGGTTTAAGCCATATTCTAGTATCAGATTATTGGATTTAAACAGTCTAAAGTTTTTCCGTGTTTTCACGGATAGGAGGGGCGTTCTCGTAATTTCGCGGGAAGCTTCTAGAAGGATGGTGACTTGAGGGTTTAGGTGGCATCTGCATTTATTGTTTTAATGACTCATTTGTGTGATTCATCCATAGAGTTAATGCATCATTTATTGATCCAATGACTCATGAGATGAATCACTCATATGAATAAATGAAGCATGATTGTTAAATGATTTTATATTTTTATTTCATAAAAGATAATGCTTCATATATTCAAATGAGTTCATTATCTCTTCTCATTCTCATGCTCACCTTCTCTCTCCTCAAGCTCACTCTCTCTTCAAACCCTAATCCTACCACTCATGTGTTGAGACCAAGGATTAGAATAGACTAATTAATCCATAACCCTTCTCTATATCATCTAGGTACTTTGATTAGCAACTAAAGAAACCTAGTTACCTAAAGTTTAGAGGTGAAGCTTGGAGTAAAGCTCTCGGGTGGATCATCTACTACATAGAGAAGGCCGTAGAGGAGGTGGAGAACGAAAAGACGAAAGACGTGGTTCATTAGGTATAATCACTTCTCATAGTAGTTAACAACTTCTATGTTTCATGTTAGTTATAGTTTAGCAAAGATTCTTTAGTTAGTCGATGTTTACGCAAAGAACAAGATCGTTTTTCATTTTTCCGCCTCCCCGCAAGTCGTGGGGTGTAGTACATCGACTTACAACTCTCTCTCACTCTCATTCTATCAAAAGAAAAGATAACAAGAAAAGAAAAGAAGAGAAAGTCTTCTCTTCTTCTTCTTCTTCCTCTAGCTTACATTCTCCATTAATGGCAACACCTTCTACCTCCATCCAAACTCATTGATGCAAGAGGCAAAGTGATCACAAACATTCTCTACAACACCTTGGACAAGTCGGCTAGCACACTTCGTGCCCGAGTTGCTTCGGATGAAGCAGGAGCCCGTAAAAAGAATCGATGATGTGGTGCCCTTTCCGACGAGGAGATCGAGACCGGAGATGCCGCGAGGATCTTGGGATGGTGGCCAAAGACCGAAGGACACGGATCGATCGGTATAGCTTTCCAACCCTCTCTCTTGTTACTAGTAGAAGGTTAATGGTCCGGTCCGGGTTTTAAGCATACGATAGCGCCGTTTTTCTAGTTTGAAAAAGTTTTCGTTTCCGCATTATGGCCTCGGAAAGACGGCCGGGACGCTACCGTAGACTTACATGGTTCTGAGCCACGCCATTAACCTTTACTAGATTGCTCTAACGTGTTTAACTTCGATCGAACGAAAATTCCAAAAACCACAGTTTCAAATATGCACTTTCTGTCGAATTTTATTTGTGCTCGAAAAATTATTTGCTACATTGCAGAAATATGTGCAGGATTTTTCAAGAGAACTGAAGAAATTTGGTAGGCTGATTTCACTGTAGCGCGGCGGATCCGCGTCCGTAACCACGTTTTGGCCACGGATCCACCGCCGTACTGTAGCTACAGTGCACCAAATTTCTTCAGTAGGTCTCTGTGTTGGAATTGGGTTTTTTTGTATATTCTGTTTGGGCCCAGATTATTTTGAGTGCTGTAGTTGTACTTGGGGCCCACTTTGGGATGTTTTGTCGATCGGAATTTTAAATACGTTAGTTTATAGTATTTACAATATATCTGCGACCGTGAATGTTATTTGATCGGTAAATCCTGTCTAATTGCTATAGCCCTTTTAGACGGATTTGCGAACGTGACATTCGCGTTGATGTTCTGTGTTGTGCTGTAATGTTGCGGATTTGTCGTGGTGGATAGCCTGGATGCAATGTTAGTATAGTTTGGTTATATTTGTTCATTTGATATTGCGGGATGAGCGTCCAACATGTGGACTGCCGTCACGGCCTGTTTGTATATTATTCTTTTGGGGCACGACCGGGCTGAGGTCGATGTACCCGTTGTATGTATATTTTACTTTCTGTACTAGGATTACCCCGCGGAGGGGTGCACGGGTAGCCGGATTCTAGAGGGCAACGGGCCCGCATCTCATAGCTTTGGGACGGAGGGGGCTGCACTCTAGAATTGGCGGGCTATTCGCCGCACTCATAGGGGGTACAGGTTGACCCAAGGAAGGGTGCACAAGTTACCGGATTCCATGAAGTGCTGGGTGGTCCATTCACGTTGTTGAAGGGGGCTGCCTCGCTTCAGGTTTTGGAGGGTAACTTGCCGCGCCCGTAGGGGTCTAGGATTTCATTGCATAAGCTATCCACAGGACCAGGGGAACGTCGGGTTTCAGTAGCGGCTCTATGAAACCCGGGGCTTCCAGATTATCTGTATTGTTCTGTGATGCTTATTACATTTATGTGATGTTGCATTTTCTCACGCCTTGAGCGAATATTATATATTGATATATATACTAGTAGATATTGTATATGTTTTACACTCGCGCTTGTCCAGTCCCCGCTCTGTCGTTAGTTAAGTAACCTAACGGGTGATGACGGGACCCAGTGGCGAATGCGGATGACATATACGTACATCATATTTTCGTTCTTTATTGGTGTGATCAATTGATGGGACTGCGTTGATTCGGATCAATGCAAGCTAAACAAACCTATTCTGATGTTGTTGGAACATTTTTCAAAAAGCTGTTATTGCAAGGACGTTTTCTTTTGTTTTGCACAGTGGTATTCAGTTGGAATATCCTGCACCTTAGTCGACAAGGCAAGGGCCGAGATCCCTTTACCGGGAGTGACCCCTTGGACAGAAGTTTGCGTAAGGGTAATAACTTCACTATAGCCGATTGCCTTTTTGCTTTGCATCGTGGTATTCAGTTGGAATATCCTGCACCTCATTCTACGGGGAAAGAGCCGAGATCCCTTCAACGGGAGTGACCTCTTTAGCAAAGGTTTTCGTCACTATATTTTTATAAAAAGCTATCCGGTTCCTTCAAAGATATCAAGTTCATTACGTTAAAGGTTTTTCGCCAAAAACCATTCATAGCCCTCCGTCATTTCAGTAAGGTAGCACCTAGTATTCATTCTATGTATGTTGTCCTACGTCAAGGCATAGGGTATGGTAGCTATTTGTTACTTATCTGTTGCATAGATAGATGCGTTAGTTTGGGACAGTCGTACTACTATTTTGGCCTACGTCAAGGGTATGTACGGGTGGGTTCAAATTAACCTGGATAATGACGGGTAGAACTTGACATGTGATATATGATATGTTGGCCTACGTCAAGGTCATAAGAGCATGGGGTTAAAATCACATCGGGCGTTTCTAAAGAAACTGAAACTTGCCAGATAGGCACATACCTTCTGGAGTGTGATAACATGAGTGGATTCCATCACGTTATCATGCGATGATAGTTGGATCCCGATTCCCACTGATGAGTTGGTTTACTCCTCGGGTGATCCCGACTAATTCTTCTTTTAGGTTTGGAGGAGAATTTGAGGTTACAGTGGGAGGTTTCCTGATTGGATAAAGTGATAACCATTCTGATCTAGGTTAGAGTGCACGCAGAGTGTTTCTTTTCTCTCTCTCTTTGGCAGCGACCATGGCCCGACCCTTGACTATAACTCAGTGACCAAGTTGACCGAACCATCTTAAAACACTGGCTTTTGGTTTGTCAGAGTTGCATACCTCATTGCCACTCCTACTTTTACCCTTTTCTCCAAAACAACCCGTATTATTACGAACATCCACTTCCATTGGATAAAACCATCGTATGGTTATATACGAACTCGAAGGAACTTATTCGAGGATGGTTTCCGGTTCTGGAGAAAACGAATAGGACTATTGAGTTGTCTTTTCCTTTTACCTTCTCTCAGGTTGCGAGTGCTCCTTGGATTAGGACAGTACACCCATTATGCTCATTGGATAGTCTTCTTTCAAACCATAGGAAGGTGCCGAATGGTGAGGAATGAAGAAAACTAATTAGCCTAAAAGGTGTACAGAAGGTATTAAGTAAAGACAAATAAAGAGATTAGTAAGAGGGCAAAGTAAACCGCGACTGCTATTCACGACCAAACCAAGTATTTCTTCGCCAATCCTACATCACCTTTGCATTTCTCCAGAACACTCCGTGTCACTACGAAGATCCACAGTTTATTGGATACTCCATCGTATGGTTATATACGAACTAGAAGGAAGTTGTTCCAGTTCGGGGATGGGTTCTGGTTCAGGAGAAATATGAATAAGATTTATTCAGTTGGCATTTATCTTTACCTTCTCTCGGGTTGCGAGTGCTCCTAGGATTAGGACAGTACACCTATTACGCTTATTGGATAGTCTTCTTCCAAACCATAGGCTGCTGTCGAACAGTAGGGAAAGAAGAAAACCGTTTAGCCTAACGATGGTGTGTAGAAGGTAATGACTAAAGACATATAAAGGGATTTGGAGAGATGGCAAAGAAATATACGATTATAGTTGTGAATCTGATAATGGAAGAGGCATTACTAAGAATACCCGGATACCCCTTCGAAACATTTACATGTTTCGATTTCACTGTGTATTGTTAAAAGAAAACTGATTTCCCAATTAGCCCTTGCTCCACGGTATGTATTTACCAGGTTTGATTCTCACATCTGTATGGTTTGACAGATGATGAGTAGGAGTAACTTATTGGGAATTGGGTGATTATCCTCATTATATTGGGATTCGTTGTAATTGGTGATATTTGAGGAAATCACCTGGGATGTTTGCCGGACGGCAAATATTTGGTTTTGAACATCCGTTGTAATGCACCAATTTCAAATTGATATATCTGTACGTTTATTTTTATAAAGTGAGATATAACATTTTGAAATTATGTCTATGACATTTACCTATATCAGTGGATGGTTAGGTAAGGAGCATTAAACAACGGTGTAATTCTTCTTAACCATAAGTACAGTTTTCAAGCTACGACACACAGGGAATGAGTTATTAGACTCAATAGACTTATACAGAGTATTGTATGTTGTCCAGTGTCCATTAGGACAGAGGGGTTGGTCCTCGTACTATATTCGGTTTACTTATGACTTCTCTAGTTTTTAGACAAGTGTTTCGTAGAAACACAAGGTCCAAGTTTTGAGAACTTACAGGTATATGAATAAAGTAGAGAACCAGGTGTTGCAAGTATTGGGATTTTTCAAGATGATCGAAGATGTAGATACTTGTGTATGGTATTCAGTTAATAGTAATGATTAAGAGAACTTGCTTCTCTTTCAGGTTACTTATAATTGGAAGCATTCCTAAGTTAAGTAATGCTGATCGGCCTCTCTCCATTTAGTTGACATGCACTTGAGACAGCTGCATGATTTGAATCTGGTTCCAATTAAATCAGTGCCTCTGTTTCTATATTGGATTATCTAGATATTTTGTGATGAGTTAAAGAACAAAGGAAATTAACCAAGGTTAAGTCAATGGTCAAACAAAGAAGTGTATAGAAACAATGAGTCATTTGTAAAGAAATGACTCATTAGTTAATTTCCTTTATCTTTTAACTTAAAACAAAAACTATATATTAATATGAACCATATGAGTTTTGCATTGCCATCTTCAATATATCAACAACCATGATATATATGCATGTATGTAAGTGTGTATGCACATCAACATGTACATATACATGCACGCATCCATCAAAAGAATAGGGTCTAATAAAAGTGAGCTAAAAGTCATTATTAAATCAACATTTGATTTAATAAACTGGTCATATCACATACGACTCGACCAAAAGAAAACACCCGATTAACATGTTGGAGATAGTGCCCTCAGGGTCAATTATTGCATCACAGACACGTGATTGCAATGATTGAGGGAGGACCTATACCGGTAGGACAGTCTTACTCAAGATGATAGTATGCGATCTGGTTCATCTTTATCAACGTGTACTGCTTTAGGTGACCTTACAGGTCACTATTGCGCGTTGATAGAGCCCCTAGGATTCTTGCTTGACTGCCATTAGTATGAGGGCGATCATATACGTGGGAGCTGGTAGTCTATAAGCACATCCTTAAAAGGTCCCTAGTCGTGGGAGTTTCGAGATAGGGCATCGATACTCCAGAGTAGACTAGTGTATACAGTCGAGACCCCGACGAGGGGCGGTGGCTGGTCTCACAAGCCACCGGTGTCAGTTGGTTCACCTACGATGTATACAGGTGCTCATTGGGTTATGAGTACACCGGACAGGACTCGCCGGGAACATGCTAGTAGGTCTTATACCTGACGTCAGATAGCAGTTCCCTGGTGACATGTGTACAGGTTAGTTCATTGACCAGAGGATCGTCATTTGTCTCGTGTGAGTTCCCACTGTACTTTGATTACTACTCTACCACGCTCAAAGGAGACGTGCAAACAGGTGTTAGTTGGGTACAGTCCCGAGCCACATGGAGGCAGTGAGCGGATCTGCAGGGGTTCGTCTCTCCCGGTATTGGGGGTGAGGTCGCGCTGTGTCTAGGAGAGCCCTTACACGAAGTCCTTGGCTAAGGCAGGAGATTTACTGGTAGGTATTCCAGTAGTATCTCAGGGTGTTCTGGGCTACACTCCGACACGACTTGTACCGCTTTTGGGGGTCTGACTTTTACCAACCCCCTAGGCCCGCCATGCGATGCTCATAGACGAACGGACCAGACTGTACGGATATTGTCACTGACAGGCTCAGTAGGGTGTCAAGATGAGTTCGCTCATCGACGTCCCTTTTGGTCAATACCTGGTAGCAGGTTACGTATGGCTAATACCTCTGACTTGCTAGTGGTTAAATCCACAGCCAAAGTGTTGACGAGTCTTTAGAGTCCCCCACAGACCGTCTGTAGGGTTCCTAGGCACACAAATGAGGTCTCATAAGGCATCAACCATGCCAATTTCAAATTTTACATGTGCCGAGAAACCCTAATACGGATCGTTAACTAGAATTTTAGGCGAAACAGGCAACTAGTTAACAACTTAACTAAAAGAACGGAAATACAACCTTTGTAGATCCGGTCCTCCACCTCTATAGCTCCATGATGAAGTCTCCTTGCTGTCCAAATCGAATCCCGGGCTCTAGCGTCGGCTTCATCGGAGAAATGGGCGGGCTTGGTCGTCGGCTTCGATGCCGAAGATGATCTACGTCGAGGCATCACAAGATCAAGCTCCCACTTCACCAAGTCATGGAACTTGTGAAGAAAACACCCTATACTACTTGGAAAGAGGTAGAGGATGAAGAAATAGGAAGTGGGTTCACTTTAGAATTGGATTTCTCACTCTTTTTCTCAAGTTGCCATTGATGGAGGCAAACTTTCTTCATGTTGAAGAAGGAGGAGAAGAAGAAGATAATATGATAAGTTAATTAAAAAATAGAAAAGAAAATGAATTCTTATCATAATATCAACCATGGTTAGGTGTAAAGAATTGACTAAGGTTAGATGAATGGTTAGGGTTAAGCATGAAGACAAAATGGTCACTTTAGTCAAACCTTCATGAAGCTTCAACAAGCTTCATCTTTGAAAGCAACCATTTTCTCTTTTTCTTTTGTCAAAACAAAATAAATAAATTCATAAATAAATCAAATGAAACCCTAACCATTAACTAACCATGGTTTAATTATACACTTAACCAAGTTAGCATGTATCATCAAACATGATACAATCAAGTGCACAAAAGTATATCACATATACAACTTGTGCAATGCAAGTGAGAAAATCCATTTAAAGTGAACCAATACTAGTTAATGCAAAGTAATATATCAAATATATAATTATACATTAAATCATTAAATCAACACTTGATTTAACGATCCGGTCATATCGCATATAACCGACTAATATCCAATGTATCGTCTTATCGAATCAATCCTTGATTCGATAACTAGGTTATATCGCATACAACCATTCGACACATTCATCGCGAGAATAGAATACGGTATCACATACACGCATTATTCTCGGTCCCGCACATATCTCATATGCGCTCCTATTTCGTTTCGCTTGAGCCAGGAAACCTCTGTGTAGGACTCTAAAGACTCGTCAATACGCCGGCAGCAGGTGATGATCATATCAAACACCCACAAGCCGCAAGCGGTCTGCTAAACGTAACGGCCACTCGGGTATTGAGCGATCAGAAGATCGACGAGCAAGCCCGCTCACACTCCTGTGAATCCAACCAGTAACACTTACCGTACAGTCCGGTCTCGTCGTCTGATATGTCGCATATCTCGCCTAGGGGTGGTAAACGTCAGACCCCATTAGCTCGATAAGTCATGTCAATATGAGGTCTATAACAGTTCGAGAAACTACTGGTAACACTTACCAGTAAATCTCAGCAACCCTGGCCAGGGATTTCCGGATATAGCCAATCGAACACAGCGCAACATGAACTCCCTATACCGGGAGAGACGAATCCCCTCCTATCGCTCATTGCCTCCATGTGATTCGGGACTGTACCCAAAAACCACCGTTTTGCATGCCCTTTTGGACGTGGTAAGGTGGAAATCAAAGCACAGTGGGAACCACACAAGACTCTATGACGATCTCGGGTCAACAGACTACTCTGTACCAGTGTCACCAGAGAACTGCCATCTGACGTAAGGTATAATACCATCTGGGAGTTCTCGGCGAGTCCGTCCAGTGTACCCAGTTTCCACTGAGCACCCGTATATCATCTCTGATGTCAAACACCAATGGATATGGGATCATCCATCGCCCATCTGTATTGGTCGAGAAGGTATACGCTAGTCTACTCTGGTATATCGATGCCCCGTCTCGATACACCCACGACTAGGGACCTTGAAGGATGTACTTATGGACTACCATGTCCCCACTAGTATGATCTTCATCATAGTCCAGGTAGTCAAGTACACATCCTAAGGGCTTTACCAATATGTAACAGAGAGATAATCAGTATACACGCTAAGGTAAAGAGTAACCAGATAGCATACTATCATGTCGAGCAAGAAAGTCCTCCCTATATATGTCCAAGCATCCACTACAATATACATCCTATGTATAGTAATGGCCTCTAGGGCATACATATAACTAACAATCTCCCACTTGCACTAGGGCCATCTGATAGCAGTTGTTGAAGTATCTCATACTCAACCATCCCATAATAGTCTCTCTTGGGAAAAGGCCTTTGTGAATGGATCCGCCGTGTTGTCCTCTGAGTCTATTCTCCTAACCTCGATCACCCTAGAGATCAACCATCTCCATGATCAGGTGATACTGCCTTAGAATATGTCTGGATCACTGATGGGACGGGTGTTCCTTGGCATAAGTCACAACTCCATTGTCACACAATGGGAGGAACGAAGTTCATCTCATGAACTAATATACACCCAGACTGCCTCTTTGGTAGCATCTTAAGTAGCGATGTATCCAGCCTTTATCGTCTAGTATGCCACGGTATCTAGCTTGGAACTCTTCCAACATACCGTCCCTTTACTGAGGGTAAAGATGATGCCTGTGACTGACATTCAGTCGTCCTTATCACTCTGGAACCTTTCCATTGATTCTCTCCAGAATCAATTGATACCGTCTCACTACAACTAGTGAGAATCCTAACATCCATTTAGATCTATCTCATAGATCCAAAATCCAGGATTTAGGAGGTATCATTTTGATCCTATATGGAGAATCATTGTGATAAGCGGAGATTGACCGAGCGTAGCATAGGAAATTCCTTTCTTATCAAGAGTATGTCATCCACGTACTCTACGAGGTTCATCATCATACTCCCTACTACCCTTTTTGTATATACAAGGTTCATCTACCATTTTGATGACGTCAAACTATTTGACTACTACATCAAAACAGATGTTCCAACTCCGCGATACCTGCTTTATCCTATAAAGCATCTTGTACATGTTTCCGCTGCTCCCACTGTCTACGAAGCCCTCTGGCTGTGTACTTATAGACGTTCTCTTCTAAAACATCATTTAGAAAAGCAGTCATGGCACCCAACCGCCAGATATCGCAGTCATGGTATGTAGCCGTGGCAAGTAGGATCTGGATGGACTTAAGCATAGCCACTTGAAAAGGTTTCATCATTATCTACGCCTGGTCGATGACGAAAAGCTTTAACAAGTCTTGCTTTGAAAGTCTCAACTTTTCCACCTACACCAAGTAATCTTCTCAAGATATACTTGCTCCTGATGGGGATTTAACCCTTCAGATATAGCAACCAAAGTCCATACTTTGTTGGTGTACATGGATTCCATCTCAGATCGCTAAGCATCCAGCCATTCTTACAGAGTCCCACTCCTGATGGCCAGCTCGAAACTAGTTGGGTCATCATCTCATGATGCAATCCTCGCTCCCACTGTCATAGAGAAACCGAAGTATCTCTCAGGCGGATGAGGAACCTTACTAGATCGGCGGAGAGGCTGAGGTTCGTTGGTAATCTACTGAATTCTTTGGTTCTACCAAATCATCTGCTGTAGTTTGTATAGCTGGAACCTTTCCAGTTCTATATAACAGACCTGGCCTCGAGCTTGTCCGGATTTTGCTTTTAGACATAGGCTGGACAACCCCAAATCTTAACCATCTTAAGATATGGGCTCTTCCCTTTCCATATCACATATGAAATGGTAGGCAACTGATTTGATTTGAACCCTATTCAATAGGTATGCAACTTCTCAAGTGCATAACTCCCAAAAAGGAAATAGGAAACACAGTAGTACTCATCATAGAGCACACCATATCACATAGGGTGCTATTGCTCCGCCCCGATATACCATCGTGCTATGGTGTATACGGAGGAGTAATGCTGAGAGAGAATCTCATTCTCCTTTAGAACAATCCAGGATTTCCGGGCTCAAGTATTCTCCTCCTCGATCTCATCAAAGGACATAATACTTATACCTGTGTTTTGGTTTTCTACTTCTAAATCATATTCTGTGAATATCTCAAAAGGTTCGGACTTGTGTTTCAACAGGAACATATGTCTGAATCTTGAGAGATTATCAGAGAATGTAACGAAGTACAAAGAACCAATCCTGGCATATGTAGACAGGGGACCTATCATACATCATCATGTATCAGTCCCAAGAGTTCACTAACTCTTTCTCTGTTTCCAATAAACAGAGCTGGTGTCATTATATCTTTGTGACATGACTGGCAAGTTTCACAAGATGTAAATTCAAACTGATTTAAATATGCATCTACAAGTAACTTCAGCTAGTCGGGTCGTATTGATATGACCTAGTCTACAATGCCTCAAGAAGGATTCGTTCATTTCTGAACTCTTCCTCTTGTGTGTGTTCTGTATACTAAGAACTGTAGTTTGATTTAGAACATCAATGCTTTTAGATAACGTGCCTGAACCGATCAACTTTTGATATAGGAAATGTTCAAAACATTATCCGACAATACAAAATTTTATCATTTCTTTACTAATAAAGAGACTGATATGATTTTGTATATCAGGTTCGGTATCTAATAGCATTTGTACAGAATCAATGTATTGGTAATACAGGGTGACAGTGACCAACAGACTTGGCTGCAACACTTGCCCCGTTTTCTGTCTCATGAAACTTATCAACCGTTCTCAGTTCTCTACCTTTCTGTAGCCCTATGTAACATATTATATATCTGGAATCCTGATCCGGTATCAAATACCCAGGACGTAGAGAATAGAGAAACAGTTCTGTATAAAGAACACACCCGAAGATGATGCATCAGCATGCACTCTCTTTGTTTGGGCGGCACGGGAATTCTGGTAATCCCCAATTTCCTACTCTGTCTTATAACAATTATAAGTTGGAGCGGGACCAACGTTCCCCAGCTCAGTATAACAAGCGGGTTCAGTCAATACATCCGTATTATTATCTTGATTAAGGCGTGATATGGTCGCTACCTGGAGAGAGAGAGAAGAAAACACTCAGCGTGCGCTCTTGCAAGAATAGATTGGTTATTATTTTATCTAATCAGGATGGCTCCCACTGTTTTTATCAAATCTTCCTTCAAACCCTAAAAGGAAAGACTAGCCGGGATTAATTACACACTACAAGTTCGCCAATCTTTCAGCCAGGCCAGTGTCGGTACTTTGAGGGAGGTCCCCCGTGCTTTCGCACGAACCTAATTAATGTAAACCTCGTTTTCCCAGAGGCGTAACCTCGTTAACACCTTTCTAGACACCTACTTGATCGGCTAATTGTAATGTATAAAACTCTCCCATGAGTAACTCTTACTCGCAGTGGGTATCGGGATCCAACTATCTCATAGAAGGTATGCAATCTCATTGCAAATTTCAACACTTGAAATTCCCGATAATATTTTGCCCCTAACCTCCTATGACCTTGACAAAGGCCAACAAACCATAGGATGCTAGTCAAGTTCAACCCGTCATTTCCTGATTGAATTAAACCCACCCGCACGACCCTTGACAAAGGCCAACAAGGTCGCACGACTACCCTAACCCAATCTGCATCATATGCATAAGCAGATAAGCACCAGTTAGCTACCGCACACTGCGCCTGGACAAAGGCCAACAAACGCAGCACGAATACTAACTACTACTTATCTGAAATGACGGAGGGCTACAACAGGTTTTTGTGAAAACCTATTGCGTAATGAACTTGATATCGTTGTAGAATCAAATGATTTTAAAATGGAGTGTTTTTTTTGAAGCTTTTCTAGTTTTGCTAAAGGAGTAACTCCCGGTGAAGGGATCGTCGGTCCTTTCCTCGTCGAATGAGGTGCGGGATATATCATATATATCACTGTGCAAAACTGAAACTATAGAAGCAATCAAAAAGACAAACCGAGGGTTGTAGCATCTGCCAGTTATTGCTAAAGGAGTCACTCCCGGTGAAGGGATCTCGGTCCTTTCCTCATCGAATAAGGTGCAGGATATATCATATATACCGCTGTGCAAAGCAAGAACTGTAGCTACCTATTTTATTTTGTAATTCGATTCTACAACATCTTTAAGTTTCTTTTATTTCATTAATCTCATTAATGAAGTCCCATCATTTAAGTACCTAAACATCACAGATAAATACGACGTACACTTATGCCATCCGCATTCGCCTCGATGTCCCCTCGTGCACCGTTAGGTTAGGTAACTAACGGCAGAGCGAGGCAGGGCTAGCACAGGTGTAAAACATAAGTAACATCTATATAATATATCATATATACTATATACAGTATCTGTCACAGACCATATCACATGATCACATCACAGATATCGCAGCAGAAGAAACATATGAAATATTGGATATACTAGGACGTCCGTGTTTTCAATACGAGCCAGTATAAAACACGGATTCCACGGTCGCGATGAATAGCCAAACCCACACCCCTAGACCCCTACGAGAGCGGCAAGCAACCCTATCAATTCTAGAGTTAGGAGACCCGGACTCGACTCCTCGAGTTGGTCTCCCACTGGACTCCAGAACCCGGTTACTTGTGCTCCCCTCCTTGGGTCTATCCTAGTGCGGAAAAGTAAAAAAAATACAAAGGGTGACACCTTCCGCAACCTGGAAGTGCCCCAATAAAAGAATATTACATACAAGTTTTTTACATGAATGAATATGAAAAACACTCATCTCACATAAAAAACACCCCGGCTATTCAAACACGACGATCCAATATAACATATCCAGCAACACATAACATCACATGTCATCAACGTAAGCAAACATGCGTATCCCAATTGTCGTTGACATATAGCAACGAAACCGGCGATATCACATATTACACTTACGGTCACAGAAAAGAAAGTGTAAAACTACAACAGTTGGAATCCGCAACCTCCATAGACATCGCATGCCTAATCAAATGAATTACTTAGACATCGCATGCCTAACAGTTATAAACCACGCATTTTAGTCTCATTATCGAAAACACTTTTCAATATCAAGTCGGGCAATTCAACAAGATTCCCGACATCCTGATCGAATGCTCGTCGCAAACTTCAGTAGGCGGCCGCACCCCCAACGCCGTCGACGAAGTGCACCAAGGTGGAACACCGCTACCGCGAGCACCCGAACGGATGCTTTCGGCGACGGGGTTCTCCTACAGTCACTTGGTCGGGGCTATGGAGTGAGGCTGTCTATTAAGTTTACCCGGCGAGTATCCGCGTACGCTACATGATTGCGACGGACTTTTGATCGCATCAAAATTCCGTGGCAACCGATCAAGTGAGACTAAACTGCTATGTTTATAACATTCATTCAGTTATCTCATAACTACTTATGAATTCCAAATATTGTATCACATTCCAGATAAATAGAAAATGTTAAACTTTCCGATCGAGCAATCGAATACCTAAGTTTTCCCGAAACAGATCAACACATGAAACAAGTTTAAAAACATCCGGTTCATGCCTCAGTACCGACGGTCCAGCCGTAGAAGGGTCAAGCCAACGCCTCACATGTGGTACGCCGTACTGCCCCAAACCCTAAGGTTCAAAGGGCAGTTCAAGACGGTCACATAATCGAGTTAAGGTTTGTTGTCTTCTAGAGGGTCCATCGCGTTACTTGCACTACTTAGAACGTCTTTAAACCACGGAAAAATCCAACACTTGGAAATTTCCCGACAGGTGAAAATTGGGTATTTATATCCGGTCGAATTTTTTAACAGTTTCTAAAAATACCCGGAAAGCCACATAGACAAAGTCTGATAATCCGATCGAATAATCGAATCCCCAAAACAACCCAGAATATTCAACTCTTGAATAAATATTAAAAATTCCCAGAAAATCCAGCACCATAAAAGAGGAATTACTGTGCAAAAATGGTTGGCTAATGTCATCAATTGGCCGCGGAACCGCCGCAGAAGCCAGGCTTCTGGCGCGGTTCCGCCTCGGTTTGGAGGTATCATTTGCCCAATTTTGCATGGTAATTCTTAGAACTTCCTGCTGAATTTTTTAAGCATTTTTAATCTGGAAAAAACCCAGTTTTTGAAAAAAGTCCAGAGAGCATATTCGGGTTAGGGTTCTGGTTCGATCGGACTTCAAACTCCGTCTACGCTTCGCCTAAGGCACTAGCTAGGCTCTGATACCACTGTAGGGTTCCTAGGCACACAAATAAGGTCTCACAAGGCATCAACCATGCCAATTTCAAATTTTACATGTGCCGAGAAACCCTAATACGGATCGTTAACTAAAATTTTAGGCGAAACAGGCAACTAGTTAACAACTTAACTAAAAGAACAGAAATACAACCTTTGTAGATCCGGTCCTCCACCTCCATAGCTTCATGATGAAGTCTCCTTGCTGTCCAAATCGAATCCTGGGCTCTAGCGTCGGCTTCATCGGAGAAATGGGCGGGCTTGGTCGTCGGCTTCGATGCCGAAGATGATCTACGTCGAGGCATCACAAGATCAAGCTCCCACTTCACCAAGTCATGAAACTTGTGAAGAAAACACCCTATACTACTTGGCAAGAGGTAGAGGATGAATAAATAGGAAGTGGGTTCACTTTAGAATTGGACTTCTCACTCTTTTTCTCAAGTTGCCATTGATGGAGGCAAACTTTCTTCATGTTGAAGAAGGAGAAGAAGAAGAAGATAATATGATAAGTTAATTAAAAAATAGAAAAGAAAATGAATACTTATCATAATATCAACCATGGTTAGGTGTAGAGAATTGACTAAGGTCAGATGAATGGTTAAGGTTAAGCATGAAGACAAAATGGTCACTTTAGTCAAACCTTCATGAAGCTTCAACAAGCTTCATCTTTGAAAGCAACCATTTTCTCTTTTTCTTTTGTCAAAACAAAATAAATAAATTCATAAATAAATCAAATGAAACCCTAACCATTAACTAACCATGGTTTAATCATACACTTAACCAAGTTAGCATGTATCATCAAACATGATACAATCAAGAGGACAAAAGTATACAACTTGTGCAATGCAAGTGAGAAAATCCATTTAAAGTGAACCAATACTAGTTAATGCAAAGTAATATATCAAATATATAATTATACATTAAATCATTAAATCAACACTTGATTTAACGATCCGGTCATATCGCATATAACCGACTAATATCCAATGTATCGTTTTATCGAATCAATCCTTGATTCGATAACTAGGTTATATCGCATACAACCATTCGACACATTCATCGCGAGAATAGAATACGGTATCACATACACGCATTATTCTCGGTCCCGCACATATCTCATATGCGCACCCATTTCGTTTCGCTTGAGCCAGGAAACCTCTGTGTAGGACTCTAAAGACTCGTCAATACGCCGGCAGCAGGTGATGATCATATCAAACACCCACAAGCCGCAAGCGGTCTGCTAAACGTAACGGCCACCCGGGTATTGAGCGATCAGAAGATCGACGAGCAAGCCCTCTTACACTCCTGTGAATCCAACCAGTAACACTTACCGTACAGTCCGGTCTCGTCGTCTGATATGTCGCATATCTCGCCTAGGGGCGGTAAACGTCAGACCCCAATAGCTCGATAATGTAAGTCAACGTTGCGACCCCCGGTTCTTACGGGGAGGCGGAAACGGTATAAAAAACAAATTTTTAGCGCATGGGGCAACATGGACTAACAAAGTCGGGATCTTTTCTAAACTAAACTAGCTATCATGCTAAAGAGAGTTAGCTACTCGGATAAAAGGTTATACCTAACTTGAACTCCTTCTTCTTGAAACCTAGTAGAGGTTGATGGTTCTCTCCTCGTCGCCTTCTTCCGTCAAAGATGGATCCACCTGAGGGTTCAACCTTCGGGCTCTTTCTCGAACTTAGAGTGAACTAGGATCTCCGGCTTGCTAAACCTTGAACCCTAGAGAGAGTAGAGAGTATCTATGGGGTTTTTTTTTTTTCAAGGAGAGGGATTCTCAACACATGAGAAGGATTCTCCTTGAGCTTGAGAAAGAAGAAGATGAAATGAGGAGAGAGAATCAATATGATAGAATTGAGCTCATTTTCCTCTTGCAACCATAACAAAAGGAAAAAGATATATCTAATTAATAATAATAATTCAAAATGAAATAGTTGATGGTTGTATTTGGAATGACCACTATCATCACTTCATTAAATGAATGTAAGCTAGAATCAAGGAGTATCCTTGCAAAGCAATGATGATGGTCAAACATTCAACCATGGTCAACAAGTCAACCATGGTCAACAAGTCAACAAAATCAACCATGACACAATTTCATTTAATTACTATTATTAATTGATATTTCATAAATCCATTAGGGTTTGGAAAAAGACGACTGTCAACTGTGCATACGCACCCGTTCCGAAACCCTAATGAAAGACCTCTTCCTCCGCCTCAAACAACTGTGCATACACACCTGCATTCTCGTTCCGAGGAACAAGAATACTGAGAGATAAAAGCAACCCCAAAACATATACCAGTATCTGGCTCAAACCAGAGCCTGCTAGTATAATCCGTCCGGACTCCAAAAGTGCACAAGTGCGCGGATGAGAACGAACCCTGCCGCAAAACCATACGACCTCTACTCAGTTTTGCCCAGAGGCGAATAGCCCTCTGTGTGGGACTCTAAAGACTCGACGCTACGCTGGCAGTGTGTTTAACCACAGACCGCAAGCGGCACTAGCTGTGCGTAACGGTCCCCAGGTAGATGCCGATAAGAAGACTGACGAGGTAAAACCCATCTGAACTCCTACTGAGTCTGAATGTGACATTCTCCGTACAGTTCGGTCTGTTCGTCTGATACATCGCATGTCGGGCCTAGGGGGCGGTAAACGTCAGTCCCCTAATAGCGGTACAAGTCGTGTCGGAGTGAAGCCCAAAACACCCTGAGATAACACTGGAAGCCTACCAGTATATCTCGCTTGCCCTGGCCAGGGACTACTCATGTAATGGCTCTCCTAGACACAGCGCGATGTCAACCCCCAATACCGGGAGAGACGAATCCTGTCTAACCGTCACTTCCTCCAAGTGCTTCGGGAATGTACCCAACCATTACCTGTTTGCACGACTCCTTTGAGCCGTGGTAGGGTAGTGATCAAAATGCAGTGGGAACACACTCGAGGCGAAGTGCCAGTGTCAAGTCAGCGGACTAAGCTGTACTCATGTCACCTAGGAACTGATAACTGACGATAGGTATAATACCAACCTGTCAGTTCCCGACGAGTCCTGTCCAGTGTACTCGTAACCCAACGAGCACCCGTATACTATCTCCAGTACGACGTACTGATGGCTGTGGGACAGACCATCTCCCACACTGGGATGAGAAGCGCATACGCTAGTCTACTCCGGAGTATCGATGCCCTGTCTCGATAGTCCTGCGACTAGGGACCTGTATAATGATGTGCTTATAGATTACCCAGCCCCCACTAGTGTGACTGCCATCACAACGCTGGTAATCAAGCAAAGATCCTAAGGGCTCCACTAATGCGTATAGGTGATATACTAAAATAAACACATGTACACATTGAAGTAGAAACAAACCAAGTAGCATACTACTATATTGAGCAAGATTGTTTATACAAGGTGAATATCCCAAGCTTCCATTAAGTAATATACAAACTAGTATGATACAATAATGGCCTCTAGGGCATATACACTAACAATCTCCCACTTGCACTAAGGCCATGTACTGGCATATCGAAGACCTATCATCTCGATCAGCCGCTCGAACTTAGTCTGGGGCAGGGCCTTGGTGAATGGATCTGCAGTGTTTTCTTCTGAAGCAACCCTCCGAACCTCGATCTCCTTGCGATCCACAATCTCCCTGATCAGGTGATACCGCCTCAAGATGTGCCTGGATCTCTGATGGGACCTGGGTTCCTTCGCTAAAGCTATAGCCCCGTTGTTGTCGCAATACAGAGGTATTGGGTCAACAATGGACGGAACCACCTGAAGTTCTTTCAAGAACTTCCTCATCCAGACAGCTTCTTTTGCGGCATCAGATGCAGCGATGTATTCCGCTTCCATCGTCGAGTTTGCAACGGTTTCCTGTTTGGAACTCTTCCAACACACCGCCCCTCCATTGAGGGTAAAGACAAAACCCGACATGGACTTGGAATCATCCATGTCACTCTGGAAGCTGGAGTCAGCAAAGGCCTCGATCTGGAGGTCTTTTCCGCCATACACCAAGAACATCTCCTTAGTCCTTCTCAGGTACTTGAGAATGTTCTTTACCGCTATCCAGTGTTTCTCCCCAGGGTTTGACTGATACCTGCTTACCACACTCAGTGCATAAGCTACATCCGGTCTGGTACACAACATCGCATACATTATAGAGCCTACCGCAGAAGCGTAGGGTATAATAGACATGTGATCCCTCTCCAAATCAGTCTTGGGGGACATCTCTTTAGAGAGGGTGATCCTGTGACAAGCCGGTAGATTACCGTGCTTGGAATCTTCCATACCGAATCTTTTCAGTACGGTGTCGATGTACTGGGACTGTGAAAGTCCTAATATCCTCTTGGATCTATCACGATGGATCCGGATCCCCAGGATGTATGAGGCATCACCCAGGTCTTTCATGGAGAACCTGTGTGACAAGAACCCCTTGACAGATTGTAGCATAGGAATGTCATTTCCTATTAAGAGAATGTCATCCACGTATAAAACGAGGAATACTACAGTTCTCGCTACAAATCTACTATAGATGCATGGTTCATCTGGATTTTTGATAAATCCAAATTCTTTGACCGTCTCATCAAAGCAGATGTTCCAACTCCGCGATGCCTGCTTTAGTCCATAGATGGACTTAAGCAACTTGCACACCTTTCCGCTGCTCCCACTCTGAATGAAACCCTCTGGCTGGTCCATATAGACACACTCCTCTAAATTTCCATTTAGAAAAGCGGTTTTTACGTCCATCTGCCAAATCTCATAATCGTGGAAGGCAGCAATGGCAAGAAGGATCCGAATGGATTTCAGCATAGCCACTGGAGAAAAGGTTTCGTCATAGTCCAAGCCAGGTCTTTGATGGAAACCATTTGCTACAAGTCTAGCTTTATAGGTCTCAACCTGTCCATCTACACCAATCTTCCTTTTGAAGATCCACTTGCATCCTACGGGTTTTACCCTGTCTAGAGCAATGTCCAACGTCCATACTTTGTTGGTGTACATGGACTCCATTTCGGTCCGCATTGCATCCAGCCATTTTACCGAGTCAACGCTCTGAACGGCCTGCTGGAAGCTAGTAGGCTCATCATAATCTACGATGCAATCATCTCTATCCCCGTCTATGAGAAAACAGTAGTATCTCTCGGGCGGATGAGACTGCCTACTACTCCTGCGGAGCGGCGTTGGAATGTCCTGTTCATTTGAACCCTCTGGTTCCACTAAGCTTTCAGTAATAGTCTGTGGTTTTGGAATTTCTTCCAGTTCTACTGCGCTCCCACTTTATTCTTTTTCTAAGAACTGGTGTTCTAGAAAGTGGGCATGACGAGAAACAAGAACTTTTTGTTCCTCTTCGTAGTAGAAGAGATATCCCTTGGAATTCTTTGGATATCCCACAAACTTACACAGTACTGAGCGCGCCTCGAGCTTGTCCGCATGCTGTTTTTTAACAAAAGCTGGACTTCCCCAAGTCTTAATGTGACTGAGATGGGGCCTCTTCCCACACCACATCTCATATGGTGTAGTAGGCACAGTCTTAGTAGGAACTCGGTTCAAAAGGTACGCAGCTGATTCTAGCGCATACCCCTAGAATGATCGCGGTAACTCAGCGTTACTCATCATGGACCGTACCATATCCAATAGGGTTCGGTTCCGTCTCTCCGATACACCGTTATGTTGCGGAGTGTATGGAGGAGTAAGCTGAGAGAGAATCCCATTCTCTTTTAAGTAATTCAGGAACTCGGCACTTAAGTATTCTCCACCTCGATCCGATCTTAGAATCTTGATACTTTTGCTGGTTTGTTTTTCAACTTCATTCTTATATTCCTGGAACTTTTCAAAGGCTTCGGACTTATGTTTCATTAAGAAGACATAACCGTACCTTGAAAAGTCATCCGTAAAAGTAATGAAGTAAGAATAACCGCTTCGCGCATGTGTAGACATTGGACCGCACACGTCGCTGTGTACGAGTCCCGAGAGCTCGCTTGCTCTTACTCCGTGTCCAGTGAACGGAGTCTTTGTCATCTTTCCTTTGAGACAGGATTGAAAAGTGGCATACGATTGATATTCGAATGGATCCAAATACCCTTCTGTATGTAACTTAGTCAACCTTCTCTCATTGATGTGACACGGTCTACAATGCCATAAGAAAGTCTGATTGATTTCCGGAGACTTTCTTTTGTGTGTATTCTGGACATTGAAAATCTGTGGTTGGTTCAATACGTATATACCATTGCTCAATGTACCTGACCCAATCAGAACTTGATTAAGGTGAATGTTTACAACATTACTTACAAACGCAAATTCATAACCAAAGATACTGAAATGATATTACAAGTTGCGTTGGGTACAAAAAAGCAATTACGCAAAACCAAAACATGCCCATCTGACATTTCCAGGTGATAGTCCCCCACGGCTTTAGCATCCATGCTAGCTCCGTTCGCAACTCTGAGGGTCATGTCACCTTCCTTCAAAACCCTACGGTTTCTCAACGCCTGTAAAGAATTACAGATATGAGATCCTGATCCGGTATCCAATACCCAGGAAGTAGAGTTTATAGAAAGACAGTTTTCAATAACATACACACCTGAAGCTGAAGCCGCAACCTGCTTCAGTTCCTGTGTCCTGGCCTTCCAAGCCCTGCAATCTTTCTTCCAGTGTCCACTCTTATGACAATAGAAGCATTCTTCCTTTCCCACAAGCTTCCCCGCAATCTTTTTTGCCTTTTCCTTTCCCTTCGTACCCACTTTACTAACACCGCCCCTTGGTTTGGCGGGGGCTTTCTTCCTCTTTCCCTTGGCTTTCGCCTTGGATCTAGAAGAAGAAGATCCTCTTACAAACAAAGCGGGTGTTTCCCTACCTTTCTGTAGGGTGCCCTCTGCGCTCCTTAGCATGTTGAGGAGTTCTGAAAGTTCAACTTCTTTTTCTTGTAAGTTGAAGTTCAGTATAAACTGGGCGTAAGTGGATGGAAGGGACTGGAGAATTAAATCCGTATAGAGTTCACTTTCCAACGTGGTCCCAAGTTCCGCGAACTCCTCAATGTAGCCAATCATCTTAAGCACGTGGTCCGCTACCGATGATCCGACAGCCAACTTTGCCGAAAATAACTTCTTCGACACTTCGTATCTTGCGATACGAGACTGCTCTCCATACAGTTCTTTTGTATGAAGAAATATGGATTCCAAGTCCATATTCTCGTGCCTCCTCTGATATTCGTTGTCCATAGAGGCAAGCACGAGGCACCTGGCCTTCGCGCAATCAATCTCCTAAGTCTTACGGATTTCCTTATCCGCGAAGCTGGAGGTGGGACCTGGGACGGGGGGAGCTTTGGTGGTAAGAAGATACCCCAGCTTGTCGTAAGTGATTGCCATTTTGATATTCCTGAGCCAATCTTTGTAGTTTGGCCCTGTCAGTATGTTTTTATCTAGAAGTAACTTAAGTCCAGTCATTTCGATTTGGTCGCTGCAGGGGGAGAGAGAAGAAACACTTTAGCATGATGCTCTTGCAAGTTTAGAGTGGTTTTTAATTTGTCTAAACAGGATGGCTCCCACTGTCTCTCGAATCCCTCCTCAAACCATAAAGGAAGAATCAGTCGGGATCAATCCCACCGCACAATACTTGCTTAACCGTTCAGCCAGGCCAGTGTCGGTACTTTGAGGGAGGTTTTCCAACGCTTTCGCGAAGTTCCTTAATTTAAGAACCTCTTTTCCCTGGGGGCGTAGCCCCGCTAACACCTTTCTAGGCACCTACTAGGTTTATAGCATTGATCGTTTGGTGAGAAATTTTCCGAGGAGTAGCATATACTCACAGTAGGATCGGGATCCAAATATCATCGCGTGACGAAACTGAAGGAATCCTACCAGAATCATCACACTCCAAATGGTATGCAAATCTAGCAAGTTTCAGTACTTATGAAACTCCCGATGTGGATTTTTGCCCCATGCTCTTATGACCTTGACTTTGGCCAAAATATCATAAGTCACATGTCAAGTTCTGCCCGTCACTATCCAGGTTAATTTGGATCCATCCGTACCTACCCTTGACTTTGGCCAAAATGGCAGTACGACTGTCCCAAACCAACGCATCTATCTATGCTACACATGAACACCCAATAGCTACCAATCACTATGCCTTGACTTTGGCCAACAAACATAGCTTGAATACTATTGCCTATTCATGCGAAACGACGGAGGGCTACGAATGGTTTTGGTAAAACCGTGAACGTAGTGAACTTGATATAATCGATGGAACGAGATAGCTTTTAGAAGGAGTGGCTCAAGCTCCGCATTTAAAAGTTAGTTTTGAAAAGAACCGAGTGGTTTTTCGAAAGTGTTCCAACGACTTTAACTTGGTTTATTATCTTGCATTAGTTCTTTTAATGCGTGATATTCTTGCATTAGTTCTTTTAATGCGTCCCATCATTTAATCCTACCATTGCAGAAAACAACCAAAATATGACGTACGCTTATGCCATTCGCATTCGCCACGGGGCCCCGTCATTACCCGTTAGGTTACTTAATTAACGACAGAGCGGGGGCTGGGCTAGCGCGGCTGTAAAACATAAGCAACGCCTAAATAGTTATAAATATAGCAATGATAGACATTACAGATCACAGATGAATACATTGGATATACTAGAAATCCGCAATCCATTCGAGCCTGCAACGAAAAGCGGATTACACGGTCGCGGTGAATAGCCAAAACCCCACCCAAGACCCCTACGGGTGCGGCAAACTACCCGCCAAGTACCCGGTAGTTTGTGCACCCCTCCATGGGTCTATCCTAGGAGCAAAAACAGTAAAAAGAATTATACAATGACGGCTACAACCCCGACCCGGTTGTGCGGCCATACAAATAATATTATTACATCAATTTACATATTACAAATGAATGAAAAAAAAACAAAAGCTCATCTCACATCCACCCCGGCTATTCACCCGCGACAGTCCAACACATTCATATACACATTCCAATATCAAACACAGATCACAGAGATGTATAACGCCGACTAATCGACTTATAGCGATTAGCCGACGTTCAATACATACAAACATCACAGATATAACCAACATAGTCAGAGTGTAGTGAAGTTCGGAAAAAATACGGAATTATAGGCCCCCAAAAACAAATTTCTATTCTGGAAAATCTGGGCACATATAATATATCTCAAAAATCCTAAAACCAATCCAGAGATACACTGCACCAAAATCGAGGCAGAGAGGAGACAAGACGGCCGCGGATCCGCGGCAACATAACTTGCTGTTGCCGCGGAAACGCGGTCGTTTGGTCAGATCTCTGGCTCGTTTTTTGTGGTTATCTTTAAAAAACCCTGAGATGATTTTAGGTGAATAACAAATTTTGTTTTGACCAGAAAAAAATTTAACAGAAACTAGGGTTTTTGAAAAGTTTGGTTTTTGGATTTTTTTTCGGTTCCGAACTTCGTTACACTTCACTACTTAGCTAGTTTATGTTTAGTTAGGCTCTGATACCACTGTAAGTCCACGTTGCGACCCCCGGTTCTTACGGGGAGGCGGAAACGTTATAAAAAACAAATTTTTAGCGCATGGGGCAACATGGACTAACAAAGTCGGGATCTTTTCTAAACTAAACTAGCTATCATGCTAAAGAGAGTTAGCTACTCGGATAAAAGGTTATACCTAACTTGAACTCCTCCTTCTTGAAACCTAGTAGAGGTTGATGGTTCTCTCCTCGTCGCCTTCTTCCGTCAAAGATGGATCCACCTGAGGGTTCAACCTTCGAGCTCTTTCTCGAACATAGAGTGAACTAGGATCTCCGGCTTGCTAAACCTTGAACCCTAGAGAGAGTAGAGAGTATCTATGGGGTGTTTTCTTTTCAAGGAGAGGGATTCTCAACACATGAGAAGGATTCTCCTTGAGCTTGAGAAAGAAGAAGATGAAATGAGGAGAGAGAATCAATATGATAGAATTGAGCTCATTTTCCTCTTGCAACCATAACAAAAGGAAAAAGATATATCTAATTAATAATAATAATTCAAAATGAAATAGTTGATGGTTGTATTTGGAATGACCACTATCATCACTTCATTAAATGAATGTAAGCTAGAATCAAGGAGTATCCTTGCAAAGCAATGATGATGGTCAAACATTCAACCATGGTCAACAAGTCAACCATGGTCAACAAGTCAACAAAATCAACCATGACACAATTTCATTTAATTACTATTATTAATTGATATTTCATAAATCCATTAGGGTTTGGAAAAAGACGACTGTCAACTGTGCATACGCACCCGTTCCGAAACCCTAATGAAAGACCTCTTCCTCCGCCTCAAACAACTGTGCATACACACCTGCATTCTCGTTCCGAGGAACAAGAATACTGAGAGATAAAAGCAACCCCAAAACATATACCAGTATCTGGCTCAAACCAGAGCCTGCTAGTATAATCCGTCCGGACTCCAAAAGTGCATAAGTGCGCGGATGAGAACGAACCCTGCCGCAAAACCATGCGACCTCTACTCAGTTTTGCCCAGAGGCGAATAGCCCTCTGTGTGGGACTCTAAAGACTCGACGCTACGCTGGCAGTGGGTTTAACCACAGACCGCAAGCGGCACTAGCTGTGCGTAACGGTCACCAGGTAGATGCCGATAAGAAGATTGACGAGGTAAAACCCATCTGAACTCCTACTGAGTCTGAATGTGACATTCTCCGTACAGTCCGGTCTGTTCGTCTGATACATCGCATGTCGGGCCTAGGGGGCGGTAAATGTCAGTCCCCTAATAGCGGTACAAGTCGTGTCGGAGTGAAGCCCAAAACACCCTGAGATAACACTGGAAGCCTACCAGTATATCTCGCTTGCCCTGGCCAGGGACTACTCATGTAATGGCTCTCCTAGACACAGCGCGATGTCAACCCCCAATACCGGGAGAGACGAATCCTGTCTAACCGTCACTTCCTCCAAGTGCTTCGGGACTGCACCCAACCATTACCTGTTTGCACGACTCTTTTGAGCCGTGGTAGGGTAGTGATCAAAATGCAGTGGGAACACACTCGAGGCGAAGTGCCAGTGTCAAGTCAGCGGACTAAGCTGTACTCATGTCACCTGGGAACTGATAACTGACGATAGGTATAATACCAACCTGTCAGTTCCCGACGAGTCCTGTCCAGTGTACTCGTAACCCAACGAGCACCCGTATACTATCTCCAGTACGACGTACTGATGGCTGTGGGACAGACCATCTCCCACACTGGGATGAGAAGCGCATACGCTAGTCTACTCCATAGTATCGATGCCCTGTCTCGATAGTCCTGCGACTAGGGACCTGTATAAGGATGTGCTTATAGATTACCCAGCCCCCACTAGTGTGACTGCCATCACAACGCTGGTAATCAAGAAAAGATCCTAAGGGGCTCCACTAATGCGTATAGGTGATATACTAAAATAAACACATGTACACATTGAAGTAGAAACAAACCAAGTAGCATACTAATATATTGAGCAAGATTGTTTATACAAGGTGAATATCCCAAGCTTCCATTAAGTAATATACAAACTAGTATGATACAGTAATGACCTCTAGGGCATATACACTAACAGATAAGTCGTGTCGATATGAGGTCTATAACAGTTCGAGAAACTACTGGTAACACTTACCAGTAAATCTCAGCAACCCTGGCCAGGGATTTCCGGTTATAGCCAATCAAACACAGCGCAACATCAACTCCCTATACCGGGAGAGACGAATCCCCTCCTATCGCTCATTGCCTCCATGTGATTCGGGACTGTACCCAAAAACCACCGTTTTGCATGCCCTCTTGGACGTGGTAAGGTGGAAATCAAAGCACAGTGGGAACCACACAAGACTCTATGACGATCTCGGGTCAACAGATTACTCTGTACCAGTGTCACCAGAGAACTGCCATCTGACGTAAGGTATAATACCATCTGGGAGTTCTCGGCGAGTCCGTCCAGTGTACCCAGTCTCCACTGAGCACCCGTATATCATCTCTGATGTCAAACACCAATGGATATGGGATCATCCATCGCCCATCTGTATGGGTCTAGAAGGTATACGCTAGTCTACTCTAGTATATCGATGCCCCGTCTCGATACACCCACGACTAGGGATCTTGAAGGATGTACTTATGGACTACCCTGTCCCTACTAGTATGATCTTCATCATAGTCCAGGTAGTCAAGTACACATCCTAAGGGCTTTACCAACATGTAACAGAGAGACAATCAGTATACACGTTAAGGTAAAGAGTAACCAGATAGCATACTATCATGTCGAGCAAGAAAGTCCTCTCTATATATGTCCAAGCATCCACTACAATATACATCCTATGTATAGTAATGGCCTCTAGGGCATACATATAACTAACACCGTATTCTCAAGTTTTGGGCGAAACGCTGTAGAGGCCATATGGAGATATGGCAGGGTTCGATCAGATACGTGCGGTATTGCACGGATCATGATCGGACGGATAATACTAGCGGGTTTTGGTTTAAGCCGGATCCTAGTATTGTACAGTGTAGATTTGTCTCATTGCATTTGTATTCGGTCGGAATACAAATGCGGGTATGTATATACTGTAGCGGGGTTTTCCTGTAATTTATTACGGGATCAGTTTTATGAAGTTGCCAGTTTATTTTCCGTTTCGGCTATTTTTCTTTGTATCTTTCATTGGCTGAAGATTTGTGGAGGAGGGCTTATTTGCAATTGTGCAAATTAGCATTGTGGAGGGTGGTCTTTGCATATTGTTGCTTCTTGATGGTTGCACCATCATTTGACTTCTTGACCTCATCATGGCTTGACTTTTGTGGGGACATGATTTTCACGATTTGTTTGTAGAGTGTTGGATTTGGTTGGTGATCATTTCTTCTAATGATCACCTTTCTCTCTCCTTCTTGTATGATAGCTTCCTCCCCCCTTTGACTTTTCTCTCACTCCAATTTCTCACTCATTCTTGGATTGGCCGGCCACATTTTGAGGGAGTGATTTTTTTTGGTGTGAGGATTATTTTTTGGTTCATTTTCATTGCAAAAGAAAAGTCCTCAAGTTCATTCCTCTTGCTCATTCTTCTCCTCCACCCAAATGGCAACTTCATACAACCCCAATGAGACATAGCACTACACTCATTCTATACCAATTCTTAGGCACGTCGGCACACCAACTTCGTGCCCGAGTTGCCTCGGTCCAGAGGTGGGAGCCCGTAAAATAACCCGGCGATGTGGTGCCCTTCCGACGAGGAGATGAAGACCGGAGATTCCGTGGGGAGATCGGGACGACGACGAGAAGACCGAAGGACACGGATCGTTCGGAATATCTCTCTACCCCTTCTCTTGTTAGCTAGGATTAGATTAATGGCCCGATCCGGGTTTAAAGTGCGCGGTGGTGCCGGTTTTAAAGTTTAAAGAAAAGCATCGTTTCCGCATTCCGGCGTCGGATTGACGGCCGGGGCGCCGCCGTGCACTTACATGGTATCAGAGCCACGCCATTAACCTTGTCTAGCTTGGTCTAATGTGTTTACATTTTCGATCGAAAAAAATTCCAAAAGCCACAATTTCATTGTATTAGTTTTCTGTCAAAATTTTTTTGGCTCCAAAAAATTTTCAGGTTGTTGCAGAATAATGTTCAGGAAATTCTAAGACATCTGTGAAAAAATGGTAGCGTGATACTGTAGACCCACCGCGGAACCGCGGCCAAAACCCCCTTGGCGCCGCGGTTCCGCCGCAGTACAGTGTCTTCACTGCACCATTTTTGCACAGTGATCTTTGTACAGGGAAATTGGGGTTTTGGAATGTTTCTTTTGGGCCCAGATTTTCTTTAAGTGCTACAGTAGTGCTTGAGGGCCCACTTGGGTAAAGTTGATCGATCGAAAATTTTAAACATGTTAGTTCACAGTATTTACATTATATCTGCGATCGTGAATGACATTTGATCGGTAAATCCAGTCTTACTGCTATAGCCTTTTTAGACGGATTTGCGAACGTGACATTCACGTTGATGTTCTGTGTTGTGCTATGATGTTGCGGATTGGTCGTGGGGGATAGCCTGGATGCAATGTTAGTGCAGTTTGGTTATTTATGTACATTTGATACTACGGGGCGAGCGTCCGACATGTGGACTGCCGTCACTGCCTGTTTGTATATTATTATTTTGGGGAACGACCGGGCTGAGGTCGATGTACCCGTTGTATGTATATTTTACTTTATGTACTAGGATTACCCCAAGGTGGGGTGCACGGATAGCCGGGTTCTAGAGGGCAACGGGCCCGCATCTCATGGCATTGAGATGGAAGGGGATTCACTCTAGAATTGGCGGGCTATTCGCCGCACTCATAGGGGGTACAGGTTGACCCAAGGAGGATTGCCCAAGTTACCGGATTCCATGAAGTGCTGGGTGGTCCATTCACATTGCTGAAGGGGGCTGCCTCGCTTCAGGTTTTGGCGGGTAACTTTCCGCGCCCGTAGGGGTCTAGGATTTCATCGCATAGGCTATCCACACGACCAGGGGAAAGTCGGGTTTCAGTAGCGGCTCTATGAAACCCGAGGATCCCAGATATCTGTATTGTTCTGTGATGCTTATTACATTTCTGTGATGTTGCATTTTATCACGCCTTGAGCGAATATTATATATTGATATATATACTAGTAGATGTTGTATATGTTTTACATCCGCGCTAGTCCAGTCCCCGCTCTGTCGTTAGTTAAGTAACCTAACGGGTAATGACGGGACCCAATAGCGAATGTGGATAGCATATACGTACATCATTATTTTCATTCTTTATTGGTGTGATCAATTGATGGGACTGCGTTGATTCAGATCAATGCAAGTTAAATAAACATATTCTGATGTCGTTGGAACAATTTTCAAAAAGCTGTTATTGCAAGGACGTTCACTTTTATTTTGCACAGTGGTATTCGGTTATGAATATCCAGCACCTCAGTCGACGAGGCAAGGGCCGAGATCCCTTCAGCGGGAGTGACCCTTTGGACAGAAGTTTGCGTCAGCGTAATAACTTCACTATAGCCGATTACTTTTGCTTTGCATCGTGGTATTCAGTTGGAATATCCTGCACCTCATTCTACGGGGAAAGAGCCGAGACCCCTTCACCGGGAGTGACCTCTTTAGCAAAGGTTTTCATCACTATATTTTTAAAAGCTATCCGGTTCCTTCAACGATATCAAGTTCATTACGTTAAAGGTTTTTGCCAGAAACCATTCGTAGCCCTCCGTCGTTTCATATGGATAGTCAATAAGTATTCAAGCTGTGTATGTTGGCCAAAGTCAAGGCACAGTGATTGGTAGCTATTGGGTATTGATATGCAGCATAGATAGATGCGTTGGTTTGGGACAGTCGTACTACTATTTTGGCCGAAGTCAAGGGTATGTATGGGTGTGTTCAAATTAACCTCGAGAATGACGGGTAGAACTTGACATGTGACTTATGATATGTTGGCCAAAGTCAAGGTCATAAGAGCATGGGGTAAAAAAATAATCACATCGGGAGTTTATAAAGGAACTGAAACTTGCCAGATATGCGCATACCTTCTGGAGTGTGATAACGTGAGCGGATTCCGTCACGTTGTCATGCGATGATAGTTGGATCCCGATTCCCACTGATGAGTTGGTTTACTCCTCGGATGATCCCGACTGATTCTTCTTTCAGGTTTGGAGGAGAATTTGACAGTACAGTGGAAGGTTTCTAGATTAGATAAATTGGTAACCATTCTGATCTAGGTTAGAAAGCACGCTGAGTGTTTCTTTTCTCTCTCTCTTTGGTAGCGACCATTGACCCGACCCTAGACTATGACTCAGTGACCAAAATTAACCGAACCTTCTTAAACATTGGCTTTTGGATTGTCAGAGTTGCAAACCTCATTGCCACTCCTACTCTTACCCTTTTCTCGAGGACACCCCGTATTATTACGAACATCCACTTCCATTGGATAAAACCATCGTATGGTTATATACGAACTCGAAGGAATTTATTCGAGGATGGTTTCCGGTTCTGAGAAAACGGATAGGACTATTCAGTTGTCTTTTCCTTTTACCTTCTCTCAGGTTGCGAGTACTCCTTAGTTTAGGAGATAGTACACCTATTACGCAAATTGGATAGTCTTCTTCCAAGCCTTAGGCTGGTGCCGAACAGTAGGGAATGAAGAAAACCAATTAGACTAACGATGGTGTACAGAAGGTATTAAGTAAAGACATATCAAGGGATTAGTAAGAGGGAAAAGTAAATTGCGACTGATATTCACGACCAAACCAAGTATTTCTTCGCCAATCCTAAATCACATTTGTATTTCTCCAGGACACTCCGTATCACTACGAAGATCCACAGTATATTGGATACTCCATCGTATGGTTATATACGAACTCGAAAGGAACTTGTTCCAGTTCGGGGATGGATTCTGGTTCAGGAGAAAAAGGAATAAGGTTTATTCGGTTGTATTTTATCTTCATCTTCTCTCGCAATGCGAGTGCTCCTAGGATTAGGACAGTACACCCATTATGCTTATTGAATAGTCTTCTTCCAAACCATAGGCTGGTGCCGAACGGTAGGGAAGAAAGAAAACCATTTGGCCTAAGAGGGTGTACAGAAGATAATGACTAAAGACATATAAAGGGATTTGGAGAGATGGTAAAGAATTATACGGTTATAGTTGTGAATCTGCATAATGGAAGAGGCATTACTAGGAATACCAGGATACCCCATCGAAACATTTCAATGTTTCAGTTTCACTGTGTACTGTTAAAAGAAAACTAATTTCCCAATCAGATCTTGCTCCAGGGTATGTATTTAACATGTGTGATTCTCACATCTGTATGGTTTTATAGATGATGAGTGGGAGTAAGTTATTGGGAATTAGGTAATCATCCTCATTATATCGGGATTCGTTGTAATCGGTGATATTTGAGGAAGTCACCTGGGTTGTTTGCCGGACGGCAAATATTTGGTTTTGAATATCCGCTGTCATGCACCAATTTCAAATTGATATATCTATACGTCTATTTTTATAGAGTGAGATATACCTTTTTGAAATTATGTCGATGACATTTACCTATATCAGTTGATGATTAGGTAAGGAGCATTGAACATCGGTGTAATTCTTCTTAACCATAAGTACAGTTTTCAACCTACGACACAGAGCGATTGAGTTAGCAGACTCAAGGGACTTATACAGAGTATTGTATGTTGTCCAGTGTCCACTAGGACAGAGGGGTTGGTCCTCGTACTATATTCGGTTTACTTATGACTTCTCTAGTTCTTAGATAAGTGTTTCGTAGAAACACAAGGTCTGAGTTTTGGGAAGTTATAGGTATAAGAATAAAGTAGAGAACCAGGTGTTGCAAGTATCGGGATTCTTCAAGGTGATCGAAGATGTAGATACTTGTGTAGGGTATTCAGTTGATAGTAATGTTTAAGAGAACTTGCTTCTCTTTCAGGTTACTCATAATTGGAAGCATTCCTAAGTTGAGTAACGCTCATCTGCCTCCTTCCATTTAGTTGACATGCACTGGAAACAGCTGCATGATTTGAATCTGGTTCAATTAAATCAGTGCATCTGGTTCTATATTGGATATAGAACAGTTCATATCTTAATGTTGTTAAGGTACGGGGAGTTGTCCAGCTTATGCTTAAAACCAGACTCTGGATAACTCTAGGCACGTTTCTGTAATGGCTGTTTGTGGGTTGACCCGAGCTATGACGAGGGTTGACTTTCTACCATCTGGAAGATCAATAGTGATATTGTTCTAGACTCACCACAGTTTTAATAAAAATGGATTTTTTCAGAAAACAGTAGTGGGAGTATGGTTGAACTGGAAGTGATTCCAGAACCACAAACGATTTCTGAAAATTTGATAAGAACCTAAAGATTCAATCTGGTTTGACATTCCATTGGCCACTCCGCAGATAAGATGAGTAACCTCAGGCACCCGAGAGGTACTCCGGTAGCCTCAAGGACGGTGACAGGGAGGTTCTTGTTTACCCAGACTTGCCATTGCTGTTGTTCCAGACTGTGAGACTCGGCACGAGGATGAGTATAGCGTTGTTCTAAACTGGCTTTAGAAGTGTACGTCTATATGACTCTGCCAGAAGGTTGTCGTAGTCAGTGGGAGCAGCGGAAGCATTGGTGGACAAGTAGCTTATGTTTATGGACTAAAGCAGATATAGCGGAGATAGATCATCTATTTCTGATGTGACAGTCATAGGTTTGACTTCATCAGAATAGGGGATGGATCTGTTGAGAAGGTAGTAGGGTGTGATGTCCTGGTATTTGGATGACATACACAGAGTAGGAAGTGATATTCCTATACTATGATTGGTTATACTTTGGTTGTCACACAGTGGTTTCTCCACATGGGACTAGGATATTATATCAGACATTCTGGTTACTGGATCTATGGTTTTAGATCTAGATTTAGGTAGTTTCCCAATCAGGGTACTTAGAAGGCATTCTAGAGGTGCTTTAGAATGGACGACTCCTGGCATGGTGGTGTACCTGCAGGTGATGGAGTCACCCTCTCTAAAGGTGTCTTACAGACTAAAGGGGAGAGGGATGTGCATGATTGGCAGATCACTTGCTTAGGCAATTGAGTCAATCATGAGATGTCAAGTACCACACCGGATGTTGTTTTTACACTAGATGCAATAAGTTGACATTGATCCAATCCTGGAGAAACAGTCGGAAGCAGTTTTAGAACATAAGTGTATGTTCTAGGGATATGATAACGACAGCCTCATTCGGGAGACAGTTATCATTCCAGGCTTCCAAGATGACCTGGATGACAGAGAGGTTGTCAGAGTTATAGTTTTCCCTCTGATGAGGGACGGTATTACGGACAGGTGGTCCAAGGGGATACTGAGGGAGTCATGGCGCATGATACTGATTAAGTTCAGTTGACGATACAGTTTAAGAAGTTTGGATTTGGAGTTCATTTATGAGCTAGGCACCATCAGACATCCAGACACATTCTAAGACAAGTATTGCTCATTTCAGGAGATGGCTTTCTCCGCGAACTTTAGTTATAGAGAGATATAGAAAGAAACATCAAAGCGGATCCATTCGCTGAGGCTATTCCTCGAACGCAATAGTTTCACAAACGGGTTTTGTGAGACTGACTAGTAGAGAAGTTGGGTGTTCGGTATCACACGGGCTGTGAGTATGCGACATCGCAATAATTAGCCTTGAGTGCAAGTGGGAGATTGTTGGAGATAGTGCCCTCAGGGTCAATTATTGGATCACAGGCACGTGATTGCAATGATTGAGGGAGGACCTATACTGGTAGGACAGTCTTACTCAAGATGATAGTATGCTATCTGGTTTATCTTTATCATCGTGTACTTCTTTAGGTGACGTTACAGGTCACTATTGCGCGTTGATAGAGCCCCTAGAATTCTTGCTTGACTTCCAGCAGTATGAGGGCGATCATATACGTGGGAGCTAGTAGTCTATAAGCACATCCTTAAAAGGTCCCTAGTCGTGGGAGTTTCGAGATAGGGCATCGATACTCCAGAGTAGACTAGTGTATACAGTCGAGACCCCAACGAGGGGCGGTGGGGGGTCTCACAAGCCACTGGTGTCTGTTGGTTCACCTAAGATGTATACAGGTGCTCATTGGGTTATGAGTACACCGGACAGGACTCGCCGGGAACATGCTGGTTGGTCTTATACCTGACGTCAGATTGCAGTTCATTGGTGACATGTGTACAGGTTAGTTCATCGACCTGAGGATCGTCATTTGTCTTGTGTGAGTTCCCACCGCACTTTGATTACTACCCTACCACGCTCAAAGGAGACGTGCAAACAGGTTTTAGTTGGATACAGTCCCTAGCCACATAGAGGCAGTGAGCGGATCTACAGGGGTTCGGCTCTCCCGGTATTGGGGGTGAGGTCACGCTGTGTCTAGGAGAGCCCTTACACGAAGTCCTTGGCCAAGGCAGGAGATTTACTGGTAGGTATTCCAGTAGTATCTCAGGGTGTTCTGGGCTACACTCCGACACGACTTGTACCGCTTTTGGGGGTCTGACTTTTACCAACACCCTAGGCCCGCCATGCGATGCTCATAGATGAAATGACCGGACTGTACGGATATTGTCACTGACAGGCTCAGTAGGGTGTCAGGATGAGTTCGCTCATCGACGTCCCTTTTGGTCAATACCTGGTAGCGGGTTACGTATGGTTAATACCTCTGACTTGCTAGTGGTTAAATCCACAGCCAAAGTGTTGACGAGTCTTTAGAGTCCTCCACAGACCGTATTCTCAAGTTTCGGGCGAAACGTTGTAGAGGCCGTATGGAGATATGGCAGGGTTCGATCAGATACGTGCGGTATTGCACGGATCATGATCGGACGGATAATACTAGCGGGCTTTGGTTTAAGCCGGATCCTAGTATTGTACAGTGTAGATTTGTCTCATTGCATTTGTATTCGATCGGAATACAAATGCGGGTATGTATATACTGTAGCGGGGTTTTCCTGTAATTTATTACGGGATCAGTTTTATGAAGTTGCCAGTTTGTTTTCCTTTTCGGCCATTTTTCTTTGTATCTTTCATTGGCTGGAGATTGGTGGAGGAGGGCTTATTTGCAATTGTGCAAATTAGCATTGTGGAGGATAGTCTTTGCATATTGTTGCTTCATGATGGTTGCACCATCATTTGACTTCTTGACTTCATCATGGCTTGACTTTTGTGGGGACATGGTTTTCATGATTTGTTTGTGGAGTGTTGGATTTGGTTGGTGATCATTTCTTCTAATGATCACTTTTCTCTCTCCTTCTTGCATGATAGCTTCCTCCCCCCCTTTGACTTTTCTCTCACTCCAATTTCTCACTCATTCTTGGATGGGCCGGCCACATTTTGAGGGAGTGATTTTTTTTGGTGTGAGGATTATTTTTTGGTTCATTTTCATTGCAAAAGAAAAGTCCTCAAGTTCATTCCTCTTGCTCATTCTTCTCCTCAACCTAAATGGCAAATTCATACAACCCCAATGAGACATAGCACTACACTCATTCTACAGCAATTCTTGGGCACGTCGGCACGCTAACTTCGTGCCCGAGTTGCCTCGATCCAGAGGTGGCAGCCCGTAAAAGAACCCTGCGATGTGGTGCCCTTCCGACGAGGAGATGAAGACCGGAGATTCCGCGGGGAGATCAGGACGACGACGAGAAGACCGAAGGACACGGATCGTTCGGTATATCTCTCTACCCCTTCTCTTGTTAGCTAGGATTAGATTAATGGCCCGATCCGGGTTTAAAGTGCGCGGTGGTGCCGGTTTTAAAGTTTAAAGAAAATCATCGTTTCCGCATTCCGTTGTCGGATTGACGGCCGGGGCGCCGCCGTGCACTTACATATACGGTATCTCATACACGTATTTAATCGAGTTCCCGCGCATATCTCATATGCATACCACATCGTTTTGCCTGAGCTAGGAAACTTCTATGTGGGACTCTAAGACTCGTCAATACGCCGGCAGTAGGTGATGATCACATCAAACACCAATAAGCCGCAAGTGGTCAGCTAAACGTAACGGCCACCCGGGTATTGAGCGATCAGAAGAAGAACAAGCGAACCTGTCTAACCACCCGTCAATCCAACCGGCAACACTTACCATAAAGTCCGGTCTCTTCGTCAGATATGCTGCATATCGAGTCTAGGGATGGAATCGTCGACCCCAATAACTCAATAAGTCATGCCGGTATATGGTCTACAACAGATCGAGAAACTACTGATAACACTTATCAGTAATATCTCAGCAGCCCTGGCCAGGGACTTCCTGTTATAGCCAATCGTGCACAGTGCAACATCAACCCCCAATACCTGGAGAGACAAAACCCCTCCTATCGCTCATTGCCTCCATATGCCTCGGGACTGTACCCAAAATCCACCTGTTTGTACGCCTCATCAGAGCCGTAGTAGGGTGGAGATCAAAATACGGTGGGAGGAGACACAAGACTCTATGGCAATCTCGGTTCTACAAATTAACTTGTACCAATGTCACCTGAGAATTGCTATCCGACGTATGATATAATACCACATAGGAGTTCTCGGTGAGTCTGTTCAGTGTACCCAGTCTCACTGAGCACACGTATACAATCTTTGGTGTCAGCACACCAGACGGATATGGGATCATCCATCGCCCATCATATGGAACAAGAATGGTATACGCTAGTCTATACTGAAATATCGATGCCCTGTCTCGATATACCCATGACTAGGAACATTTCAAGGATATGCTTATAAACTACAGGTGTCCTACTAGTATGATCCACATCATAATCCCAGTAGTTAAGCCAATATCCTTAGGGCTTTATCAACATGTATCAAATGAGTAAAAACATTATCAAGTGAACATATGATAAAGTGAAACCAGATAGCAAACTATCATGTCGAGCAAGACTGTCCTCTGAATATATATATAGACACACACACACACACACATCAGTACATACACTATCATATAATGGCCTCTAAGGCATACATATATCCAACATAATTCCTCAATTTTGAATTACTTAATGATAAATTTAAACCCTAATCATAACCCTAGCATGGTTTAACCCTCATTAACCCTAGTTGCATTTGTAACCTAACTTGATATATTTAACATATATCACATATGCATCAATGTACCCAATGTGAGAAAAGAAATCATAAGTGAGCTAATATTAGTTAATGTAATATAATATATCAAATATATAATTATACATTAAATTAATAAATCAACACTTGATTTAATAATCCGGCTATATCACATATAACCGACTAATATCATAATGTAACATCTTATCGAATCAACACTTGATCCGATAACCCGGCTATATCACATATAACCTTTCATGTCACACATCGCGAGAATATAGTGCGGTATCACATATCACATTGATCTCGGTCGCGCACATATCACATATGTGCTCTTACTCTATTTCTCTTGAGCCAGGAAACCCCTGTGTAGGACTCTAAAGACACGTCATTACGCCAGCAGTAGGTGATGATCATATCAAACACCCACAAGCCGCAAGCGGTCTGCTAAACGTAACGGCCACCCGGGTATTGAGCGATCAGAAGATCAACAAGCAAGACTGCTCACACTCTTGCGAATCTAATCAGTAACACTACCGTACAGTCCGGTCTCTTCGTCTGATATGTCGCATATCTCGTCTAGGGGTGGTAAACGTCAGACCCCAGTAACTCGATAAGTCGTGCCAATGTGAGGCACATAACGGGTCGAGAAACTACTGATAACACTTACCAGTGTAACTCTGAAGCAGCCTTGGCTATAGACTTCCTGTTATAGCCAATCAAGCACAGCGCAACATCGACTCCCTATACCGGGAGAGACGAAACCCCTCCTATCGCTCATTGCCTCCATATGACTCGGGACTATACCCAAAAGCTACCGTTTTGCACGTTCTCTTGAACGTGGTAAGGTGGAAATCAAAGCACAGTGGGAATCACACAAGACTCTTTGATGATCTCGGGTTTACAGACTAACCAGTACCAGTGTAACCAGAGAACTGCCATCTGACGTTAGGTATAATACCATCTGGGAGTTCTCGGAGAGTCCGTCCAGTGTACCCAGTCTCTACTAAGCACCCGTATACTATCTCTGATGTCAAACACCAATGGATATGGGATCATCCATCGTCCATCTACATAGGTCGAGAAGCTATACGCTAGTCTACTCTGGTATATCGATGCCCTGTCTCGATGCACCCACGACTTGGAACATTTGAATGATGTACTTAGCGACTACTCTGTCCCCACTAATATTATCTGCATCATAGTCCTGGTAGTCAAGTACTAATCCTAAGGGCTTTATCAACATGTAGCATAGAGACAATCAGTGTACATGTTAAGATAAAGAGCAACCAGATAGAATACTATCATGTCGAGCAAGAAAGTCATCCCTATATAAATCCAAGCATCCACTACAATATACATCGTATGTACAGTAATGGCCTCTAGGGCTTACATATAACTAACAATCCTCTACCACCTCTTTACTACTCTTGTGGCCAGGTAAGTGGGAGGTATCCACTATACAAATCACCGAAAATAGCGGGTCTAATTAAATAATCACTTGCCTTAGACACACTTGCCTAGACACCATAAAAGTAATGCGGATAAGCGATAGATTAACCACGACCTTCCTCTGTCCTATTTGTGCGTGACAGTCTTTAGAGTCTTGGTCTAAATATTTTTTAATTAATGTAGGGTTGATGCAGATGCTCGTTTTGTGATTTTTGGGGCCTAGCAAGGGTGATGAAATCCCCACCTAATCTGAATTTGGTCTTTGCCCCTTAATGTCCATATTAAAATATGCAAAAACAAACCGCAAAACAAAACTTGCAAAAATATTTTTGCGCGGCGATATTTTGTAAAGAATCCTGCAGAAAAGATATTTTATTGGATTTCAGAGGAAAGAGAAGGAGTTGAGAAATATACCAGAGAAATTTGGAAGCCTAAATCTCTAAATGCGTCGCGTTTCCGCCGCTATTTAACCTTACTGCCATGGATTCGCCGCCGAAAGGAGGGTTCTCGTGAAGATTTTTGCTACGTGGCCTCCCTTTGCTCCTCTGGATCTTGATGAATGTCTCCGACTCTCTGTTTCCTCAAGTCTGTGACTCCATATCCCCTTACAAAATTCACACAATAATCGTTAAATATACAATTTACAGTTTTGTTTTATTTATGATATTGATCGAATAAGAATTCAACACAAATAGTAAGAATAAAAAATTACGCACGTATCCCCAGCAACGGCGCCATTTGATTGGTTCTGTTTTTAGAGTTGCGTTGTAACCGTAATCAATAACGGTGTCGCGTGTATCTAGACCGAGATGAGTACGGGTTGTCCTCAAGGAAACATTTAATCTTTTAATCTTACTTTAGATGTGTTGAAAAAGGGGAAGAATAAAGAATGGTGAATAATGGTTGTAGATTCTTGATCCACGTCAAACACGGATGCAGGATATAGATCTAGATTAAGTACGGGTTTATATTAGAATGGGGCTTGTAGGGTTCGTTAAGATTTAGTAGTCATGAATGATTAATTAAAGATTACTCCTCTTATCCTTTAATAGATTTAAAACTAGATCGACAGTGATGCACGTAGATTAGGGTTTCTGGAGGGAAAATGGTTCCCACTCTTAATCCCTACCTTGACATGGATCTCCGTTCATGTCTAGCCTTTATCAAAACAATTGTTAATCTAATCTCTAATCGCGGTCGTAGCTCCCAATGAATTGGTAGCGCCCGATTAGGATGTTAATAATTCTTTTGGTAAAGTTTATAAACTTTATAGGACGTCAAAAGAGTTTAAGGATCCTCATCATCCATTAATCTACCCTAATTCTACGAACCCTAACGAGCGCAGAATTACTCGCGCATGTTGGGAAAAGAAAAGATAGAAATCATGAAGAAAATAAAATGCAATAGAATAAAACTACCTTTCTTAATCAACAAGATCAAGTACACTTTGTTCCTTTAGAAAATGATTACAAAACCCTAGTTTGCTTCTCGATCTCTTCTGAAGGAGGTAGATGAACTGTCGATGATCAACCAGGATTCTTGAGTCGTCGTCGACTTCGTGATCGCGTCGGTCTGATCACTTTTTTTAACGTTTTAGAAATCGTTTATGCGAATTTTCCGTTATTAGGTAAAATAAACTGCGTTTTCCGTTAAAATCTAGAAGTGATCATTTTTTTTGTATAAACTTAACTGTACCTAGTTTAACTAGGACATTGGTAGTTGCGGTATTAGGTTAGTCGCTTGTATATTTTAGTTCACTTAATTATTTTTCCTTAATTAAAATATTATTATAAGCTTTTAATTATGCACTTAATTAGTGGTAATTACAATTTGGATTTTGTTAATTATGCTAATATGAATCCATGCTAATTTAATCATAAGATTAAGCATCTTTGACTTCTTGCAAAATATCTTGAAAAATATCTAGATATTTTGAAGGTTAATGAAGATTTTAATTAAAATTATTATGAGGTGGCATAAAGTAAGTGTTTTATTAAGCTTTAATAGTGTTTTTAACCGAGATTTTTCCACACACTTCCATACATTTCCCCATTTCTCCCAAGTTGGCCGAACCCCCCTTTGCTGCCCCATCATTTTCTTCACCCCATTTCCTTTAACATTTCAGAAAATATAAAATATTGTTTTTGGAATTTAATATTAAAATAATACATTTCCCGAAAACTGCCCGATTTGCGAAATTGGGGTTTTCGAAAAAGGGTATAAATATATACCAATAATTGTGAAATAAAAGGAAATTAAAATGATTTATTCATTTAAAAATATATTTAAAGGATTTGGCAATTTTAAAATTTATTATATGCAGTTTTGATAAAAACCCGATTAGTGCACTGCTACTCGCGATTAAGCCAAATCCGTGTTTATACAGTTTTCATGGTTAGTGCACCATGACATGTTTCATTAGGTTACATGTTGTTTCATTTCATTTGGGTTATGTGTTATGGTTTATTGGTGGTGAGAAAAGGAAAATGAAAAGAAAAAGGTGTAATGATGAATTGGAGAGAGAGAGAGAGGGGACATAATGATGACTTGGAGAGAGAGTGTGAGAATATTAGAGAGAGAGAGATGAGAGGGCATACACATATCCCTCCACCATTATTCATTTTCTTCTCCTTCTTCATCTTCCTCACCCTTATCTCCCTCCACCTTCAAGCCCTAGATCCATCTCCAAATAATCCCCAAAACTTATTACTCCATTCACAAAAATTAATCCCCATTTCTTCCTCTACACTTTGGACCAAGCAAAGTGGGATCTTGACAACTTAAGGACTTCTAGGGTTTTTGCTTGGGTGTAACCATGAGGTATAACTTCTTCCTTGTTGTTTAGCTTGGTGTGAAATCGTGTTTTAGTTTCGTTTTGAGATATCGATAACCTGCTGTGACCCCGAATGTTCACTGTAAAAACAAACAATGTAGTAATGCTGTAGTTGTGATCCTGAGTACACACTTGTGACCCCGACCCAGCCTGCTCGGTTTTGGCCGGCGAGGAGTGTGGGAATTCCGGAGACCTCGGGTTTTTAGGGGGGTTAGGGCTTGGGTTTCGTAGGGTAGTTGCTTGGGGTTGTTTAAGGGTGTTTGGTCCTACTAGATTTTTCTGTAGTGAAAATAGGTGAAATCTGGGAACAGTTGTGATTGTTTACATGACCATGGTTACACGATTCCTGACCTGAGCCATAGAAGTGAACCCAATGCACGAACTTAGAATTGTTCCATATCAGTTTTGTGACTTTTAGTGTGCCTACAGGGTATCTGGAACAACCCAGGGAAATTTTGAGAGTAGCAAACAATACCAGGGACCTAGATACACTACCAGGAGACCACCATGATAGAACGAACCGCATTGGAGCCTGGGGGGCCGAGGTGGCCGGAATTTTGATGGGATTGACCGGCCACTTGGTGAGGGTAGGGGTCTAGGTTGGTCCAGTAGGTCATATACACTACATACATCACCCTAGACTTGTTTGCTTAGATTTATTGGACCTGAGTCAAAATCTGGGAGCTTTTTAGAGTGATTTTGGCTATGTTTTCCGTATTTTGGAATACTAATTCTTGTTATTTGGATTTTTATTTGGTTGTAGGAAGTTCGTACATCAACAACAAGGGCTGTTTGGTTGATTTTGTACACGTATGCTATAGGTTCTAACCTACGAGCAAGGCGCGAGCCGTTTTGGATTTTAGAACTTGATTTTAATACCGTTGCGATATGTGTTGTTATTGTAGGTACCTTCTTGTGTATTCCGTGGCGACGGAGCTTAGCGTCAATGACTTCGGCAAGCGAAGACTATGGTGAGTAGATCTATATCTACCGGGGAAGTCGGGTGGATGGCCTATAGCACCCCCGCAAAGTTTTGATGGAATTTGATTTATAGAATTTGGTTAAGAAAACCTAGATTTGAAAACTAGGGTTAGATTTAAATAATAGTTAGTAAAACCATATTAGAAACTAAGGATAGTTAGAAGTGATATAATACGGCTAATATGTGATGACGGGATTTGAGGATGATGTTTGACGATATTGCCGTTTAGGATACTATAGGACTAGATAGTCGACGTAGATGTGCCATCCGAACCATACATATTTCTAAACTGAAGAATCGTATGCATCTTTTAAACAGATACCTTGAGGGAAGTTATAGAATTTCAAATGATATCTTCTCTTTAAAAACACTGTAACCCCTATTTTCAAAACTACGATTCGCTTCTTTAAAAATCTTATTGTATGGTTCGGGTGTGTATGTTAGATTAGATACTTATACTTAAAGTAGAGACAGAATGTTTATGTAAACTCGACTTGATGTGAGATATATATGCGATGAAAAGAATATAAGACGAATATGATGACATGATGATATGTTGGTATACAGATGCGGGTCGATTGAGATGATTGATACCTTGTCGGTCCCCTGATATGAGATCGTTATGGATGTGACCTGGGACATAGGTGTATATATATATATGACCTGTGACCTGATATGAGATCGTTGTGAATCATGTATAATAGGACGTACGTAATATTAGGCCGTACCCTCATTTGTCTTATAAGAATTTAGGATCCCTATTGGTTTAATGCCGTCGTACGATGATTTTCCGTGCGTGATGAGTTTGACTAGATGTTTGATCCATACACTTGACTAGAGGTTGCCGTACGATGTATTGTACCGTGCGCGTTGTTGTGAGACCATATGCCGATTGATAGATTCACCGACTCGATCATGCTAGATATGTATACCGTCAGCATTTGCTTATGATTTACCTTATGCTGCATTCACGTAATTCGCATTGCATTACTTATACCTGTGATAGTACACCTGCACCATTATCGATGATGCGTATGTTACACGTACACAGATTGTAGGCTCACACACTTCATCATCGATAATTGCCATGCCACTACACAGTAGGATTGCTGCATCATGATATGACTCTTCGCATAACAAACATATTGTACGCCATACTTGCACACATCCATATTGTACACCATACTTGCGCACATACATATTGTACGCCATACTTGCGTACATACATATTGTACACCATACTTGCACACATCCATATTGTACACCATACTTGCGCACATACATATTGTACACCTTACTGGCGCACATACATATTGTACACCATACTCGCGCACATACATATTGTACACCATACTTGCGTATATGCATATTGTACACCATTAATTGCGCACATACATATTGTACACCGTTCTTGCGTATATACATATGCACCTTTATACGGTATTGCATTCGATTTTGGAGATTTGGGAACCGCATGATATATTTTAAAACTGGATTCATTTAAAAGAGCGGTTTTCCCTCGATATGTGCATATTACTGTTCTATGTACATGATATACAGATATGCTTACATTTCTATCATTTGACGCATACATCATTCTTTATGATTTTACGCATTGAGATATGCTATTTTCATGAAATTTCTGGATTTGAGAACCGTGGCTATTTCAGAAGAAAGTATGTATTGTTTTAAAAATCCGGTTTCTCTTGATATGATATTTCAGTGCGTGCACCATGTGTTTTCTCGGTTCTGAGAGCGACATGTGAAACCCGATTCGAGGAGGCGGATGAGGCCGATTGCGGGTACATGGCGGACCCGGTATGGTACCCCGGGTCTAGAAAGGGATGCTGTGTATATAGACGATGAGCCTGGTAGAGGGACTACTACCTACCGGTGATTGGTTGGACCTGGCGGTTATCCGGAGGATACTGACCAGAGACGAGAGATGGATACAGGCCGGCCCGTACTGCCGGGGCCGAGGGCCGATTCTGCAGACGGGGTCCGTAGGCCAATCCGGAATGACGGAGCCCGATATATGATGATTTACATGCCGATGCTGGGCACGGTTTTCATGATGTTTTCGAGTGTCGATGCTAGGCACTCAGGTTCCATGATTTTGATAAGTCGCGATGGATACACGTTGAATTATATCCTCATACTTTCATGCATATGCATTTATGATATTCACAGACATTGATTATATGATTGGACGAGATCCACATGCATACATACATTGGTTATATGGTTGGACGAGATCCACATGCATACATACATTGATTTTATTGTTGGATGATATCCACATGCTGATTGACATTGATATTAGTGTTGGCACACATACAGACCCGGTCACCCTAGATATCATAGTATTACTTTAATTATATAGTTGACCTAGGAGTCGTTGTTTTTTCGATTTCTACTTGTAGATGTTTTTTTTCTACTCACGAGTTGGCAACTCACCCCCGTTGTGCCACAGTTCTTGCAGGTTGACCGCACGATTCAGTAGCGGCATCGCTGGCACATAGCTTCATTTGGGTGTTTTGTATTGGTAGGTGGGGCATTTGTATCGTACCCACTCTTGTATTATATTTCATATTGTATCTAGTCAACTCCATCAATCACAATTAGTAAATTGTATAAGTAATGAGACTTACTGAGACTTGTAGTTGCGAGATTTGAGCGATGGGTTTTATATTCGCTTTTGGTGTTATGTCTTGCTTATTTCTTTATCTTTTGTGGTGATCTTCGCCGTTGGGCGTCGTATACTTATATATATTGTCTTGCATGGTTGTGATCCGCCGTTTGGCAAAGAGCTAGCTCCCGCTTGAGGATGCCTTTATTATCTTCATGTATTTGTGGTTTTGGATCGAAAAATACAAAAGTGGTGCTGCCCAAATTTTTAAAAGAAGAAACTCGTTTTCAAACTACCAAATTTCAGTTGCATTTTCATGTCCCTTTTCTACCAATTAAGAAAACTTGATTTCATTATACCTTTATTTCAAGACTTCACCTCCTTTATTTTCATAAAAAGGTTTAGATTTCTGGGTTTCAGCTTACTTGAATTGCGTTACGCCTTTAGAAGTTGCGTGATTTAAGTGCTGGTCACGAGCTAATATTTCGTGCCGTGACAATGTTGGTATCAGAGTGCTAGGTTTAATCTTGGTTCGAGTCTATGTTTGACTATGCGGAGTCTAGGGCGGGTATGTATTTCGGAACCTGGGCTTGACCTTACGGAACGTAGACTTGAATGGGGGGGGATTAGACCCGAACTTTCGTTTCATAGGCTGACCCTGATTGATGGTGTAGGTAGCCTGAGTAGAGTGACGTACCGTACGTATGTTCCGCGGCATATTTACGATACGATACTCCACTTAAGAAACCATAGGATGTACATATTTTGAGATCTATGATTCGCTTCGTACCCATGATTATACATCCATTTGAGATCCTCGATTATATCAGTTCTATGATCATACTTTCATTGATGATGTTCCTTCTTATGATCATGTATCCATTCTGGATCTGTCGTTTCCTCCCATGCCGTTGATCTTCTTTCTTCGATAATCGATTGAGGTTCCTGTCACCATAGTTGAGCGCAGTTTGAGCTGCTGCTGGTGTTGCGGTCAGGGCAAGTTCGTCTAGTACGAGGGCCGACCGTTGTGTTTTCTGGTGACATGGGAACGTCTCGATGTAGCGTTGTGTTGTGACCTCCTGTTGAGGAGAGTGTTTGGTTTTGCACCGGATGATCGGGCCATCGATAGAGGCTGCCAGTTGTGAGAGGACTGTTGATGTACAACATACCTCAGAGATTATGATTTCGCCTACCGTGCAGACAGATGACTCAGCTGTTGCTGAAATTGATAGGATGTCGCTCCCAGAGCTTACGAGCTGAGATCGCCGGAGCTTCCAGGCAGAGATGCGACAGGTGATGGCTAGTCTACCCCGATTTGCGAGACGAAGGTGATTCGTCAGATTGATGCGTCGACGCAGGCCCAGTTGAGTTGAAGATTTCTAGTGTGGCAAGAATCTTCCTCAGACCTAGAGCAGACCGATCCAGAGATGGCCGTCGATGTATCGCCTTTCCTGGAGGATTGAGGCATTGTTTAGCATGCGGGCGAAGGGTATTCACATGTTGTATAGGCGAAGTTAAAAAAAAGTTCGAATGAGTGTTAGAAAACCATTTTTCCCAAGTTTTAAGTGTTCGGAGGAACATGCAGGTAATTCTGTGGACCCTCTAGAAGAATGAAACCCTAACTCGACATGATGACCATGGAACCGCTTTGAACCTTAATGTTTGCATCAGTTTAGTGGTGCCATCAGTGAGGCTTGGGTTTGCCCTTCTACGGCTGGTCCATAGGTACTGTGGTATGTACCAGATATTTTTATACTGTGCTCAGGTGTTGAGCCTTCGGGAAATTTTGGGACCTTGATGACTCGATCGAAAAGTTTAACGCCGTCTGGATACCATGTGATAGGAGACTAGTAAGCTGACCAGCTTTGGATAGAGGACCTCACCCAGATGCGTTGTGAGTTGATCGAGAACGGACGAAAATTGAGTATTCCTCCGATGGTTGGGACGAGTTCCCGAGGACATGTTCGGCTAGAGATCTTATACAGAGTGATGAAGATACCGAGTTCGTGATTTTGAGTCTGTGTGAGAGACTTCGGATTGACCGTGGCCGAAGACAGTAGCAGTACGCAGACAGCAAGACGTGACGTCAGAGCGGACGATGATAAGACGAGTGGAGCTAGAGGTTCATGCGCGATGATGATGAGGTGTTGCTACTCCCCGTCGAGATTAGTGATCTGATGTGTACAGAGGCGTTGGGATGCGGCCAGTTCCTGAGGAAATGTTGGGCTGAAAATGCAGATGTCCAGAAAAACGAGAACAGGTTATGTAAGAGTACCAGCCTCCGTACAGTTCGGCATAGGTGAGATCGGAAGAGACCTTGAGCAGGATTCCTTCCAGGACACTGCTTCAATAAGATTTGCATCCAGGATCAGATGTGTAATGTGTATTCAAAGGACCAGAGGCCGAAACTAGTAACGTGCTACTTTACGAGCGGTCGTGATGATTGGCCGAGAGATGACCCGAGAAGTGCTAGAGCGGAATCGTCCCCGTTAGTACACCTGACCGGGCTGATGAGCCGATGGATTGCGAGATTGGTAATCCACAGAAAAAATGAGGACCAAGAGACAGAGGACGCCAGATCGTGAGCAGGAGGCAAGCGGATGTTCTTGTTATGCCTATTTTGGGTGCACCGACATTCTTCGACATTGTAGGAGGGGTGCCTCAATGTCATTTATTGCGATTTACGTTTGTGATCCAAGTATCACGCTTATATCGCTTGGATTTGAGTTTTGATGATTGAGCTTATGATATTGGTTTTCATGCACTATGGCTGCACCTACTGGATATTTCCATTTACGCATCGTTATCGTACTTGATATATATTTCATACACCGTTGCGTTGATTTGTGATTTGTGCATATCTATTGTAATTGATGTCGATTTTGTACCTTCGTAGCATGTGTTTATGATTTCGTGGATTTCCTATGGATGATGTGATTTTTGCACTCGGTATAGCTTATATGTGCTTGCAGTGCATTGATATGTATTTTGTGCACGCAGTTGCACACGTTTATGATTTTATACACCTTGGTGTACTCGGTGTTGCTTTTTATGCGTTTGAGTTATTGATTGTATTTCGTGCATTTAATGCACCAGATGTTGCTTTCGTGCACAATAGATGCACCGGATGTTGTTGTCGTGCACACCCGTTGCACTGGACAGATGTTTTCGTGCACACCTGTTGCACCTAGTTTTGGTTTTGTGCATATTATAGTACCTGTGTTGGATTTTATTTCCGTGCGCACCAGACGCGCGTGATTGTTGGATACGCCTTTTGAGGCTGATTTTGCTTTTGAGCACTTTGTTTTCATGTTGGCACTATATTGTGTAGTAGCCAAACATGACTGATCTGAGGACAGTACCTGAGTACTTTGCATGCATCAAAAGTTTACCAATAGGATTTTGAAAAAGAGCTATAGTCTCGCTATTTCCTACTTGTCTGTGAGTGATACGAATATTTAATAAGGAAAACCTTTTGGGATATTTTAGAAACGACGGAACGTATATTTAACAAAACATATATGGGCATATATTATTACTTTACAAATGGACATCCGTCACTTATGCCGTGAGTTACGCATTCACGCGGCGATTTAGAAAAGATTTTTGCATGATTTTTATTCAAATTTTGAAAGTTTTTCCAAAAAAAATGCGTACTATACAAGTATTACAGTATTTGACTAGTGTACATTGGATTTCTGTAGTGGATTTCGAGATTTGTATCTCTATTGTACCTCCGAGGATATGCGTGCAATCCGAAGATTTGGATGACACTTGACGGAGTTCGGTTTTTGAGTTTTGTACTCGTTTTCATCCGCACTTGACGCGCTGTGTTGTTTATGTATCTTCCGTGTTTTCGGAGCCCCGTTGATTTGAGCTGATTATTGAAAGTTTTAGATTTTGGGGGTTTAAATTTAAATTCGGGGACCGAATTTCTTTTATGGGGGAAGATTGTAACATTTCAGAAAATATAAAATATTATTTTTGGAATTTAATATTAAAATAATACATTTCCCGAAAACTGCCCGATTTGCGAAATTGGGGTTTTCGAAAAAGGTATAAACATATACCAATAATTGTGAAATAAAAGAAAATTAAAATTATTTATTCATTTAAAAATATATTTAAAGGATTTGGCAATTTTAAAATTTATTATATGCAGTTTTGATAAAAACCCGATTAGTGCACTGCTAATCGCGATTAAGCCAAATCCGTGTTTATACAGTTTTCATGGTTAGTGCACCATGACATGTTTCATTTGGTTACAAGTTGTTTCATTTCATTTGGGTTATGTGTTGTGGTTTATTGGTGGTGAGAAAAGGAAAAAGAAAAGAAAAAGGTGTAATGATGAATTGGAGAGAGAGGGGGGACATAATGATGACTTGGAGAGAGTGTATGAGAATATTAGAGGGAGAGAGAGGAGAGGGTATCCACATATCCCTCCACCATTATTCATTTTCTTCTCCTTCTTCATCTTCCTCACCCTCATCTCCCTCCAACTTCAAGCCCTAGATCCATCTACAAATAATCCCCAAAACTTATTACTTCCTTCACAAAAATTAATCTCCATCTCTTCCTCTACACTTTGGACCAAGCAAAGTGGGATCTTGACAACTTTGGGACTTCTATGGTTTTTGCTTGGGTGTAACCATGAGGTATAACTTCTGCCTTGTAGTTTAGTTTGGTGCGATATCGTGTTTTAGTTTCGTTTTGAGATATCGATAACCTGCTGTGACCCCGAGTGTTCACTGTAAAAACAAACAGTGTAGTAATGTTGTAATTGTAACTCTGAGTACACACTTGTGACCCCGAACCTGCCTGCTCTGTTTTGGCCGGCGAGGAGTGTGGGAATTCTGGCGACCTCGGGTTTATAGGGGGTTAGGGCTTGGGTTTCGTAGGGTAGTTGCTTAGGGTTGTTTAAGGGTGTTTGGTCCTACTTGATTTTTCTTTAGTGAAAATAGGTGAAATCTGGGAACAGTTGTGAGTGTTTACATGACCATGGTGACACGATTCCTGACTTGAGCCATAGAAGTGAACCCGATGCACGAACTTAGGATTTGTTCTATATCAGTTTTGTGACTTTTAGTGTGCCTACTTGGTATCTGGAGCAACCCAGGGAAATTTTGAGAGTGGCAAACAATACCAGGGACCTAGATACACTACCAGGAGACCACCATGACAGAACAAACCCCATTGGAGCCTGGGGGGCCGAGGTGGCCGGAATTTTGATGGGAGTGGCCGGCCACTTGGTGTGGGTAGGGGTCTAGTGTTAGTTATATATATGCCCTAGAGGCCATTACTATACATAGGATGTATATTGTAGTGGATGCTTGGACATATATAGGGAGGACTTTCTCGCTCGACATGATAGTATGCTATCTGGTTACTCTTTACCTTAACATGTACACTGATTGTCTCTCTGTTACATGTTGGTAAAGCCCTTAGGATGTGTACTTGACTACCTGGACTATGATGCGGATCATACTAGTGGGGACATGGTAGTCCACAAGTACATCCTTCAAGGTCCCTAGTCGTGGGTATATCGAGATGGGGCATCGATATACCAGTGTAGACTAGCGTATACCTTCTCGACCCAGACAGATGGGCGATGGATGATCCCATATCCATTGGTGTTTGACATCAGAGATGATATATGGGTGCTCAGTAGAGACTGGGTACACTGGACGGACTCGCCGAGAACTCCCAGATGGTATTATACCTTACGTCAGATGGCAGTTCTCTGGTGACACTGGTACAGGTTAGTCTGTAGACCCGAGATCGTCATAGAGTCTTGTGTGGTTCCCACTGTGTAGGGTCCCTAGGCACCCTAGTGAGGTCTCACAAGGCATCGAACATGCCAATTTCAAAAGTTCTAGGTGCCGAGAGACCCGACTACGGATCGTTTGCTAGAAAACTAGGCGAAAAAGCTAACTAGTTAACACTTAACTAAGAGATACGGAAATACAACTTTTGTAGATCCGGTCCTCCACCTCCATAGCTCCGAGATGAGGTCCTCTCCGCTGTCCAAATCAAATCCGGGCTCTAGCGTCGACTTCATCGGAGAATAAGAGAGCTAGGTCGTCGATGTCCATGCCGAAGATGATCTACGTCGAGGCATCGCTAAATCAAGCTCCACCTTCACCGAGCCTTGAAAACTTGTGAAGGAAACACACTCTACTACTTGGCAAGAGGTAGAGGATGAAGAAATAGGAAGTGGGTAGACTTTAGAATTGGATTTCTCACTCTTTTCCAACAATCACCATTGATGGAGCTTGGTTTTCTTTAAAGAAGAATGAAGAAGAAGAAGAGCAAGAAGAAGATAAGTATTATGATAAGAATAAAAGAATAAATAAAAATCCATTCTTATCATAATTCTCACCATGGTTAGGTGTAGAGAATTAACTTGAGTTAATTGAATTGGTTAGGGTTAAGCATGAGACAAAATGGTGACTAAGTCAAAAGTTCATGAAGCTTCATGAAAGAAAACAAAAGAAGCCACCATTCTATTTTATGCAATTTATTTTCCAAAAATAGAAACAAATGAATAAATGAATAATCAAATAAAAACCCTAACCATTTCTTTAACCAAGGTTTAATTCTTTACACAAACCCTAATTTGCATGTATCATCAAATATGATACAAACAAGTGCACAAATCATATCGCATATGCAATGCGCACAACCGAGCGAGAAAATCCATTTAAAGTGAACCGATACTAGTTAATGCAAAGTAATATATCAAGTATATAATTATGCATTAAATCATTAAATCGACGCTTGATTTAACGATCCGGTCATGACGCACATAACCGACTGGTATCATTAGTAACATCTTATCGAATCAACACTTGATCCGATAACCCGGCTATATCGCATATAACCGATCAATGTCACATCGCGAGAATCAAATACAGTATCACATACTCGTATTTTTCTCGGTCCCGCACATATCTCATATGCGCTCCTATTTCGTTTCGCTTGAGCCAGGAAACCTCTGTGTAGGACTCTAAAGACTCGTCAATACGCCGGCAGCAGATGATGATCATATCAAGCATCCACAAGCCGCAAGCGGTCTGCTAAACGTAACGGCCACCCGGGTATTGAGCGATCTGAAGATCGACGAGAAAGCCCGCTCACACTCCAGTGAATCCGACCAGTAACACTACCGTACAGTCCGGTCTGATCGTCTGATATGTCGCATATCTCGCCTAGGGGTGGCAAACGTCAGACCCCAATAGCTCGATAAGTCGTGTCGATATGAGGTCTATAACAATTCGAGAAACTACTGGTAACACTTACCAGTAAATCTCAGCAACCCTGGCCAGGGATTTCCTGTTATAGCCAATCGAACACAGCGCAACATCAACCCCCAATACCGGGAGAGACGAATCCCCTCCTATCGCTCATTGCCTCCATGTGACTCGGGACTGTACCCAAAAACCACCGTTTTGCACGCCCTCTTGGACGTGGTGAGATGGAAATCAAAGCACAGTGGGAACCACACAAGACTCTATGACGATCTCGGGTCAACAGACTACTCTGTACCAGTGTCACCAGAGAACTGCCATCTGACGTGAGGTATAATACCATCTGGGAGTTCTCGGCGAGTCCGTCCAGTGTACCCAGTCTCTACTGAGCACCCGTATATCATCTCTGATGTCAAACACCAATGGATATGGGATCATCCATCGCCCATCTGTATGGGTCGAGAAGGTATACGCTAGTCTACTCTGGTATATCGAAGCCCCATCTTGATACACCCACGACTAGGGGCTCACAAGGATGTACTTATGGACTACCATGTCCCCACTAGTATGATCCGCATCATAGTCCAGGTAGTCAAGTACAGATCCTAAGGGCTTTACCAACATGTAACAGAGAGACAATCAGCATACACGTTAAGGTAAAGTTCAACCAGATAGCATACTATCATGTCGAGCAAGAAAGTCCTCCCTATATATGTCCCAGCATCCACTACAATATACATCCTATGTATAGTAATGGCCTCTAGGGCATACATATAACTAACACACTGTGCTTTGATTTCCACCTTACCACGTCCAAGAGGGCGTGCAAAACGGTGGTTTTTGGGTACAGTCCCGAATCACATGGAGGCAATGAGCGATAGGAGGGGATTCATCTCTCCCGGTATAGGGGGTTATGTTGCGCTGTGTTCGATTGGCTATAACCTGAAATCCCTGGACAGGGTTGCTGAGATTTACTGGTAAGTGTTACCAGTAGTTTCTCGAATTGTTATAGACCTCATATCGACACGACTTATCGAGCTATTGGGGTCTGACGTTTACCACCCCTAGGCGAGATATGCGACAGATCAGACGATTAGACCGGACTGTACGGTAAGTGTTACTGGTTGGATTCACAAGAGTGTGAGCGGGCTTGCTCGTCGATCTTCTGATCGCTCAATACCCGGGTGGCCGTTACGTTTAGCAGACCGCTTGCGGCTTGTGGGTGCTTGATATGATCATCATCTGCTACCGGCGTATTGACGAGTCTTTAGAGTCCTACACAGAGGTTTCCTGGCTCAAGCGAAACGAAATAGGAGCGCATATGAGATATGTGCGGGACCGAGAATAATGCGTGTATGTGATACCGTATTTCATTCTCGCGATGAATGTGTCGAATGGTTGTATGCGATATAACCTAGTTATCGAATCAAGGATTGATTCGATAAATCGATACATTGTATACTAGTCGGTTGTGTGCGACGTGACCGGATCATTGAATCAAGTGTTGATTTAATGATTTAATGCATAATTATATATTTGATATATTACTTTGCATTAACTAGTATTGGTTCACTTTAAATGGATTTTCTCACTTGAAGTTCACAAGTTGTATATGTGATATACTTTTGTGCACTTGATTGTATCATGTTTGATGATACATGCTTACTTGAGTTTGTGTAAAGATTAAACCATGGTTATTTAAATGGTTAGGGTTTTGTTTTTCATATCTATTTATTCATTTATTTATTTATTTCTTTTTGGCAAAAGAAAAGAAAAATGGTGGCTTTCTTTGGATGCATGTTGAAGCTTCATGAAGCTTTGACTAAGTCACCATTTTTGTCTTCATGCTTAACCCTAACCATTGACCTAAACCTAGTTTATTCTCTACACTTGACCATGGTTGGATTATGATAAGTATTCATTTTTTCTTTTTGAAATATACTTATCATAACATTTTTCATCTTCTTCTTTTTCTTCTTCAAGAAGAAGCTTGCCTCCATCAATGGCAACTTGAGAAAATGAGTGAGAAATCCAATTCTAAAGTGAACCCACTTCCTATTTATTCATCCTCTACCACTTGCCAAGTAGTATAGGGTGTTTTCTTCACAAGTTTCATGACTTGGTGAAGTTGGAGCTTGATCTTGTGATGCCTCGACGTAGATCATCTTCGGCACGAAGCCGACGACCTTGCCCGCCCATTTCTCCGATGAAGCCGACGCTAGAGCCCGGGATTCCATTTGGACAGCGAGGAGACTTCATTGCGGAGCTATGGAGGTGGAGGACCGGATCTACATAGGTTGTATTTCCGTTCTTTTAGTTATATTGTTAACTAGTTGCATGTGTTCGCCTAAAATTCTAGTTAACGATCCGTATTAGGGTTTCTCGGCACCCGTAATATTTGAAATTGGCATGGTTGATGCCTTGTGAGACCTCTATAGTGTGCCTAAGAACCCTACAGTGGTATCAGAGCTACTAGTCATTAGATGTCGACCTATGGGGGGTTCTCACTGTGTGACAGTGTGGCGAAGCATAGGCTCTTACCCCCAGGGTGTCCCGAGACCGGAAGGTGTTCCGGCGGGTTGTCGTCCTCGCGAGGGGGCATGCGTAAAAAGTAGTTGCTGAGGGACCCGTTGGTGCCACGGCGATCCCATTGGATGGGGTGGCTGCCTGACCTACAGTGGTATCAGAGCCTAGCTAGAGCCTTAGGCGATGCGTAGACAGAGTTTGAAGTCCGATCGAACCAAAACCCTAACCCGAAACATGCTCTCTGGACTTTTTTCAAAAACTGGGTTTTTTCCAGATTAAAAATGCTTAAAAAATTCAGCAGGGAATTCTAAGAATTACGGTGCAAATTTTTCCCAGTGATGCTTCCATAGTGCGGCAGAACAGCGGCAGAAGCCTGGCTTCTGCGGCGGTTCCGCGGCCAGATGATGACATCATCATTCCCTGTTTGCACAATAACTCCTATTTTATTATGCTGGATTTTCTGGGAATTTTTAATATTTATTCAAGAGTTGAATTTTCTGGGGTTGTTTTGGGGATTCGGTGTTTCGATCGGAGTATCAGATTTTGTCTATGTGGCTTTCCGGATAATTTTTGAATATGTTAAAAAGTTCGACCGGATATAAATACCCACCTTTTCCCCTGTCGGGAAATTTCCAAGTGTTGGATCTTTCCGTAGTTTAACGACGTTCTAAGTAGTGCAAGTAACACGATGGTCCCTCTAGAAGACAACAAACCTTAACTCGATTATGTGACCGTCTTGAACTGCCCTTTGAACTTTAGGGTTTGGGGCAGTACGGCGTGCCACATGTGAGGCGTTGGCTTGACCCTTCTACGGCTGGACCGTTGGTACTGAGGCACGAAGTGAATGTTTTCAGACTTATTTCATGTGTTGAGCTGTATCGGGAAAACTTGGGTGTTCGATTGTTCGATCGGAAAGTTTAACATTTTCTATTTATCCGGAATGTGATACAATAATTGGAATTCACAAGGAGTTATGAGATAACTGAATGAATGTTATAAATCTAGCGGTTTAGTCTCACTTGATCAGTTGCCACGGAATTTTGATGTGATCAAAAGTCCGTCGCAATCACGTAGCGTACGCGGATACTCGCCGGATAAACTTAATAGACAGCTACACCCCTTAGCCCCGACCAAGTGACTGTAGGAAAACCCCGTCGCCGAAAGCATCCGTTCGGGTGCTCGCGGTAGCGGTGTTCCACCTTGGTGCACTTCGTCGACGGTATCAGGGGTGCGGCCGTCTACTAAAGTTTTCGACGAGCATTCGATCAGGATGTCGGGAATCTTGTTGAATTGCCCGGCTTGATATTGAAAAGAGTTTTCGATAATGAGGCTAAAATGCGGGGTTTATAAAAGTTAGGCATGCGATGTCTAAGGAATTCATTTGATTAGGCACGCGATGTCTAAAGAGGTTGCGGATTCCAACTGTTGTAGTTTTACACTTTCTTTTCTGTGACCATAAGTGTAATATGTGATATCGCCGGTTTCGTTGCGATATGTCAACGACAATTGGGATTCGCATATTTACTTATGTTGATGACATGTGTTGTTATGTGTTGCTGGATATGTTATATTGGATCGTCGTGTTTGAATAGCCGGGGGTTTTTATGTGAGATGAGTGTTTTTCATTTTCATTCATGTTAAAACTTGTATGTAATATTCTTTTATTGGGGCACTTCCAGGTTGCGGAAGATGTCACCCTTTGTATATTATTTACTTTTCCGCACTAGGATAGACCCAAGGAGGGGAGCACAAGTAACCGGGTTCTGGGGTCCAGTGGGAGACCAACTCGAGGAGTCGAGTCCCGGTCTCCTAACCCTAGAATTGGTAGGGTTGCTTGCCGCTCTCGTAGGGGTCTGGGGGTGTGGGATTGGCTATTCATCACGACCGTGAAATCCGTGTTTTATACTGGCTCGTATTGAAAACACGGACGTCCTAGTATATCCAATATTTCATATGATTCTTCTGCTGCGATATCTGTGATGTGATCATGTGATATGTTCTGTGATGGATATTTTATATAGTATATATGATATATTATATAGGCGTTACTTATGTTTTACACCCGTGCTAGCCCTGCCCCGCTCTGCCGTTAGTTACCTAACCTAACGGTGCACGAGGGGACATCGAGGCGAATGCGGATGGCATAAGTGTACGTAGTATTTATCTGTGATGTTTAGGTACTTAAATGATGGGGTTTCATTAATGTGATTAATGAAAAATAAAAAGAAACCTAAGATGTTGTAGAATCGAATTTCAAAAATAAAACAGGTAGCTACAGTTCTTGCTTTGCACAGCGGTATATATGATATATCCTGCACCTTATTCGATGAGGAAAGGACCGAGATCCCTTCACCGGGTGTGACTCCTTTAGCAATAACTGGCAGATGCTACACACTCGGTTTGTCTTTTGAAAGCTTCTATAGTTTCTGCTTTGCACAGTGATATATATGATATATCCCGCAACTCATTCGACGAGGAAAGGGCCGACGATCCCTTCACCGGGAGTGACCCCTTTAGCAAAACTAGAAAAGCCAAAAAAAAACACTCCATTTTAAAATCGTTTGATTCTACAACGATATAAAGTTCATTATGCAAAAGGTTTTCTTAAAAACCTGACGTAGCCCTCCGTCATTTCAGATAAGTAATAGTTAGTATTCGTGCTGCGTTTGTTGACTCAGTCAAGGCGTAGTGTGCGGTAGCTGATTAGTGCTTATCTGCAAAGCATATGATGCGATTGGATTAGGGTAGTCGTGCGGCCTTGTTGACTCATTCAAGGGTCGTGCGGGTGGGTTTAATTCAATCGAGAAATGACGGGTTGAACTTTACTTGCGTTCTATGGTTTGTTGACTCAGTCAAGGTCATAGATCGCTTGGGGCAAAATATTATCGGGAATTTCAAGTGTTGAAATTTGCAATGAGATTGCATACCTTCTATGAGATAGTTGGATCCCGATACCCGCTGCGAGTAAGTGTTACTCCTGGGAGAGTTTTACACATTACAATTAGCCGATCAAGTAGGTGTCTAGAAAGGTGTCAATGGGGTTACGCCTCTAGGAAAACGAGGTTTACATTAATTAGGTTCGTGCGAAAGCACGGGGGACCTCCCTCAAAGCACCGACACTGGCCTGGCTGAAAGATTGGCGAACTTGTAGTGTGTAATTAATCCCGGCTGGTCTTTCCTTTTAGGGTTTGAAGGAAGATTTGATAAAAAGCAGTGGGAGCCATCCTGATTAGATAATAATAATAACCAATCTATTCTTGCAAGAGCGCACGCTGAGTGTTTTCTTATCTCTCTCTCTAGGTAGCGACCATATCACGCCTTAATCAAGATAATAATACGGATATTGACCGAACCCGCTTATTATACTGAGCTGGGGAACGTTGGTCCCGCTCCAACTTATAATTGTTATAAGACAGAGCAGGAAATAGGGGATTACCAGAATTCCCGTGACGCCCAAATGAAGAAAGTGCATGCTGATGCATCATCATCGGGTGTGTTCATTACAAAGAACTGTTTCTCAGTATCCTCCGCATCCTGGGTATATGATACCGGATCAGGATCCCAGATATGTAATCTGTTACATATGGTTGCAAAAAGATAGAAAAACTGAGAACGGGTGATAAGTTTCATGAGACAGAAAACGGGGTAAGTGTTGCAGCCAAGTCTGTTGGTCACCCTGTATTCCCAATACATTGATTCTGAACGAATGTTATTAGATACCGAACCTGATATACAAAATCATATCTATCTCTTTATTAGTAAAGAAATGATAAAATTTTGTATTGCTGGATAATGTTTTGATCATTTCCTATATCAAAAGTTGATCGATTCAGGCACGTTATCTAAAAGCATTGATGTTCTAAATCAAACTACAGTTCTTTAGTATACTGAACACACACAAGAGGATGAGTTCAGAAATGAACGAATTTTTCTTGAGGTATTGTAGACTAGGTCATATCAATGCGACCTGACTAGCTAAAGTTACATTTAGATGCATATTTAAATTTGTTTGAATTTACATCTTATGAAACTTGCCAGTCATGTCACAAAGACACAATGACCATAGCTCTATTTGCTGGAAACAGAGAAAGAGTTAGTGAACTCTTGGGACTGATACATGATGATGTATGTAAGGTCCCCTGTCTACATATGCCAGGACCGGTTCTTTGTACTTCGTTACATTCTCTGATAATCTCTCAAGATTCAGACATATGTTCCTGTTGAAATACAAGTCCGAACCTTTTGAGATATTCACAGAATATAAGCTAGAAGTAGAGAACCAATAGAGGGTATAAGTATTGTTAGTTGTATGTATGCCCTAGAGGCCAGTATTGTACAGATTATGTATATTATATTGGATGCTTGGACATATATAGAGATGACTTTCTTGCTCGATATGATAGTATGCTATCTGGTTACTCTTTATCTTAACATGTACACTAGTCTCTTTATACTGTCTTATAGTTACATGTTGGTAAAGCCCTTAGGATTTGTACTTGACTACCTAGACTATGATGCAGATCATACTAGTGGGGACATGGTAGTCCATATGTACATCCTTCAAGGTCCCTAGTCATGGGTGTATCGAGACGGGGCATCGATATACCAGTGTAGACTAGCGTATACGCTTCTCGACCCATGTGATGGGCGATGGATGATCCTATATCCATTGGTGTTTGACATCAGAGATGGTATACGGGTGCTCAGTGGAGACTGGGTACACTGGACGGACTCGCCGAGAACTCCCAGATGGTATTATACCTCACGTCAGATGGCAGTTCTCAGGTGACACTTGTACAGGTTAGTCTGTAGACCCGAGATCATCATAGTGTCTTGTGTGATTCCCACTGTGCTTTGATCTCCACCTTACCACGTCCATGAGGGCGTGCAAAACGGTGGTCTTTGGGCACAGTCCTGAGTCACATGGAGGCAATGAGCGATAGGAGGGGTTTCGTCTCTCCCGGTATTGGGAGTTGATGTTGCGCAGTCCTCGATTGGCCGTAACAGGGAAGTCCCTGGCCAGGGCTGATCAGAGATTTGCTGGTAAGTGTTACCAGTAGTTTCTCGACCCGTTACGAGCCTCACATCGGCACGACTTATCGGGTTATTGGGGTTTGACGTATACCACCCCTAGACTTGATATGCGACGTATCAGACGAAGAGACCGGACTGTACGGTAAGTGTTACTGGTCGGATTCGCAGGAGTGTGAGCGGGCTAGCTCGTCGATCTTCTGATCGCTCAATACCCGGGTGGCCGTTACGTTTAGCAGACCGCTTGCGGCTTGTGGGTGCTTGATATGATCATCATCTGCTACCGGCGTATTGACGAGTCTTTAGAGTCCTACACAGAGGTTTCCTGGTTCAAGCGAAACGAAATAGGAGCGCATATGAGATATGTGCAGGAACGAGAATAATGCGTATATGTGATACCGCATTTCATTCTCGCGATATATGTTTCGATTGGTTATATTCGATATGACCTAGTTATCGAATCATTGATTCGATAAATCGATATATTGGATTCTAGTCGGTTATGTACGACATGACCGGATCATTAAATCAAATGTTGATTTAATGATTTAATGCATAATTATATATTTGATATATTGCATTGCATTAACTAGTATTGGTTCACTTTAAACGGATTTTTCTCACTTGATGCACATTGTGTATGTGATATGCTTTAGTGCACTACTTTGTATCATGTTTGATGATACTTGATAATGTGGTTAAGTGTACAGGGTTAAACCATGGTTAAGTGATGATTAGGGTTTGGGTTTTTCATTTATTTATTTGTTTATTTATTTGGAAAGGATTAAGTTGAGAATGGTGGCTTATTTTGGAGCTATGTTGAAGCTTCTTGAAGCTTTGACAAAGTCCACCATCCTTATCTCATCCTTAACCCTAACCACTCTAACTAACCTTGGTTTAATCTCTACACTTGACCATGGTCAAGATATGATAAGTATTCATATTAGTTTTATTTTTAAGAAAAAGAAGACTTATCATTCTTGCTTCATCTTCATCTTCTCCTTCTTCTTCAAGCTTGCTACTTTAATGGCAACTTGAGATCTAGTGAGATAAATCCAATTCTAAAGTGAACCCACCTCCTATTTCTTCACCCTCTACCTCTTGCCAAGTTGTTTTGGGTGTTTTCTTCACAAGTTTCACAACTTTGTGAAGTCGGAGCTTGAGCTTGTGCAACCTCGACGTAGATCGTCTTTGACATGAAGCCGACGACCTATTCCGCACGTTTCTCCGATGAAGCCGTCACGAGAGTCCAAGGTTCATGATGGACAGCGAGGGGACGACCACATGGAGCTAAGCAAGTGGATATCCGGATCTACAAAGGTTGTAGCATCTCAACTTCTAGTTAAATAGTTAACTAGTTTTGTATTTCGCCTAGACATCTAGCAACGATCCGTTAACTAGGGTTTGTCGGCACCATAATTTTTAAATTTGGCATGTCCGATGCCTTGTGAGACCTCTATAGGATGCCTAGGAACCCTACAGTGGTATCAGAGCCTAGCTAGAGCCTTAGGCGAAGTCTAGACGGAGTTTGAAGTCCGGACGAACCCGAAACCCATATACCCATAAGCTCTCTGGAAATTTTCTAAAATCTGGGATTTTTTAATATTAAAAATGTCTAAAAAATTCAGTAAAGAATTATAAGAATTACGATGCAAAATATTTCACATGAACAGTTCCTTAAGCCGCGGAACCGCGGCAGAAGCATGGCTTCTGCCGCTGTTCCGCGCTCAAAAGGTGACGTCAGCCATACTTAATTGCACAGTAATTCCTGATAAATTCTACTGAGTTTTCTGGGTAAATTGATTCTAAGATTGAGTGCTCAGGGGTTAAATTGGGAATCGACGATTCGATCGGAATATCAAACTTTGTCTAAGTGTTTTTCCAGATAACTGTAGAATATGTTAAAGAGTTCGACCGGATATAAATACCCAAGTTTTCCCCTGCCGGAATAATTCCAAGTGTTGGATTTTTCTGTGGTTAAAAGACGTTCTGAGTAGTGCAAGTAACGCGATGGTCCCTCTAGAAGACAACAAACCTTAACTCGATTATGTGACCGTCTTGAACTGCCCTTTGAACCTTCGGGTTTGGGGGAGTACGGCGTGCCACATGTGAGGCGTTGGCTTGACCCTTCTACGGCTGGACCGTTGGTACTGAGGCATGAAGTGAATGTTTTTGAACCTATTTCATGTGTTGATCGGTGTCGGGAAAACTTAGGTGTTCGAATGTTCGATCGGAAAGTTTAATATATTCTATTTATCCGGAATTGGATACAATAATTGGAATTCACAAACAGTTATGAGATAACTGGATGAATGTTATAAATCTAGCAGTTTAGTCCCATACGATATTGAAAAGAGTTTTCAATAATGAGACTAAAATGCGGGGTTTGTAACTGTTAGGCATGTGATGTCTAAAGAGGTTGCGGATTCCAACTGTTGTAGTTTTACACTTTCTTTTCTGTGACCGTAAGTGTAATATGTGAATCGCCGGTTTCGTTGCTATATGTCAACGACAATTGGGATGCGCATATTTACTTACGTTGATGACATGTGATGTTATGTGTTGCTGGATATGTTATATTGGATCGTCGTGTTCGAATAGCCGGGGGTTTTTATGTGAGATGAGTGTTTTTCCATTTTCATTCATGTAAAAACTTGTATGTAATATTCTTTTATTTGGGGCACTTCCAGGTAGCGGAAGTTGTCACCTTTTGTATATTATTTACTTTTCCGCATTAGGATAGACCCAAGGAGGGGAGCACAAGTAACCGGGTTCTGGGGTCCAGTGGGAGACCAACTCGAGGAGTCGAGTCCGGGTCTCCTAACCCTAGATTTGGCAGGGTTGCTTGCCGCTCTCGTAGGGGTCTAGGGGTGTGGGATTGGCTATTCATCACGACCGTGGAATCCGTGTTTTATACAGGCTTGTATTGAAAACACGGACGTCCTAGTATATCCAATATTTCATATGTTTATTCTGCTGCGATATCTGAGTTGTGACTCTGTGATGGATATAGTATATAGTATATATGATATATTATATAGACGTTACTTATGTTTTACACCCGCGCTAGCCCTGCCCTGCTCTGTCGTTAGTTACCTAACCTAACGGTGCACGAGGGGACATCGAGGCGAATGCGGATGGCATAAGTGTACGTCATATCTATCTGTGATGTTTAGGTATTTAAATGATGCGACTTCATTAATGTGATTAATGAAAGATAAGAAACTTAAGATGTTGTGGAATCGAATTTTAAAATAAAACAGGTAGCTACAGTTCTTGCTTTGCACAGCGTTATATATGATATATCCCGCACCTTATTCGATGAGGAAAGGACCGAGATCCCTTCACCGGGAGTGACTCCTTTAGCAATAACTGGCAGATGCTACACACTCGGTATGCTTTTGACTGCTTTTGGGTTTTTGCTTTGCACAGCGATATATATGATATATCCCGCACCTCATTCGACGAGGAAAGGACCGAGATCCCTTCGCCGGGAGTGACTCCTTTAGCAAAACTAGAAAAGTCTCAAAATCACTCCATTTCAAAACTTCATTTGATTGTACAACGATATAAAGTTCATTACGCAAAGGGTTTTCTTAAAAACCTGACGTAGCCCTCCGTCATTTCAGATAAGTAATAGTTAGTATTCGTGCTGCGTTTATTGACTCAGTCAAGGCGTAGTGTGCGGTAGCTGATTACTATTTATCTGTTTATGCATATGATGCAGATTGGATTAGGGTAGTCGTGCGGCCTTGTTGACTTAGTCAAGGGTCGTGCGGGTGGGTTTAATTCAATCAGGAAATGACGGGTTGAACTTTACTTGCGGTCTATGGTTTGTTGACTCAGTCAAGGTCATAGATCGCCTGGGGCAAAATATTATCGGGAATTTCAAGTGTTGAAATTTGCAATGAGATTGCATACCTTCTATGAGATAGTTGGATCCCGATACCCACTGCGAGTAATTGTTACTCCTGGGAGAGTTTTATACATTACAATTAGCCGATCAAGTAGGTGTCTAGAAAGGTGTTAACGAGGTTACGCCTCTGGAAAAACGAGGTTTACATTAATTAGGTTCGTGCGAAAGCACGGGGGACCTCCCTCAAAGTACCGACACTGGCCTGGCTGAAAGATTGGCGAACTTGTAGTGTGTAATTAATCCCGGCTAGTCTTTCCTTTTAGGGTTTGGAGGAAGATTTGATAAAAAGCAGTGGGAGCCATCCTGATTAGATAAGATAATAACCAATCTGATCTTGCACGAGCATACGCTAAAGTGTTTTCTTCTCTCTCTCTCCAGGTAGCGACCATTTCATGCCCTAATGAAGATAATAATATGGATGTATTGACCGAACCCGCATGTTATACTGTGCAGGGGAACGTTGGACCCGTTCTATCTTATAAATGTTATAAGACTGAACAGGAAACAGGAGAATATCTGGATTCTCACACCGCCCAAACGGAGAACATGCATGTTGATGCATCATCTTCGGGTGTGTTTGTCATTGAGAACTGTTTCTCAGTTCACCCTACGTCCTGGGTATTAGATACCGGGTCAGGATCCCACATATGTAAGATGTTACATGGGCTGCGAAAAGGTAGAGAACTGAGAAAAGGTGAACATTCCGTTCATGTAGGGAATGGGGCAAATGTTGCAGCCAAAGCAGTTGGCATATATCACCTGGTATTACCAAATGGTGATACACTAGTCCTGAATGAGTGCTATTATATACCGAACATGATGTGCAACATTATATCAGTTTCTTTATTAAGTAAAGAAGGTTATAATTTTGTAGTAAAGGATAATGTTATGAACATATTCCTAGATCAAAAGTTGATTGCATCAGGCTCGCTACATAATGGCATATTCATTCTCAATCAAAATACAGTCTTCAATATACAAAACACACACAAAAGGAAAAGCTCAGAAATGAACGAATCCTTTTTGTGGCACTGTAGACTTGGCCATATCAATGAGACACGACTAGCTAAGTTGCATAAGAATGGATATTTGAATTCATTCGACTTATCATCTTATGACACTTGCCATTCATGTCTCAAAGGAAAAATGACCAAAACTCCGTTTACGGGACACGGAGAAAGAGTTACTGAACTCTTGGGACTGGTGCATAGTGATGTATGCGGTCCAATGTCTACACACGCCAGAAATGGTTCTTCCTACTTCATTACATTCACTGACGATCTCTCTAGATACGGACATGTGTTCCTGTTGAAACACAAGTCTGAAGCTTTTGAGAAATTCAAAGAATATAAGCACGAGGTAGAGAACCAAACGGGCAAAAGTATTAAGGTTCTTCGATCTGATCGAGGAGGTGAATACTTAAGCAGTGAATTCCTGGATTATCTAAAAGAGAATGGGATTCTCTCTCAGCTTACTCCTCCTTATACACCACAGCACAACGGTGTATCGGAACGAAGGAATCGCACCCTATTAGATATGGTGCGTTCAATGATGAGTAATGCTGAGTTACCTATTTCCTTTTGTGGGTATGCGCTTGAGACAGCCATATACCTATTGAATCTGGTTCCGTCTAAATCTGTACCTACCACACCATATGAGATATGGAGTGGGAAGAGACCATATTTTAAACGAATTAAGATATGGGGTTGTCCGGCCTATGTCAAAAAACAAAATCCGGACAAACTCGAGGCACGATCAGTCCTTTGCAAGTTTGTGGGATATCCTAAGAATTCTCAAGGATATTTTTTCTACCAAGCTGAGGAACAAAGAGTGTTTGTTGCTCAACATGCCACCTTTTTGGAAAGGGAATTTCTTGCAAAAGAAATTAATGGCAAAGAGGTAGAGCTGGAAGAGGTTCCAGCACCACAAACTGCAATTGACAATTTAGTAGAACCAGAGGATTCAGTGGTGCCCGACGTACCCCAGCCTCTCCGCCGATCTAGTAGGGTTTCTCGTCCACCTGAGAGATACTATGGTTTTCTCATTGATGGTGGTAGTGAGGATTGCATCATGGAGGATGATGACCCAACTAGCTTCGAGCAGGCCATCACGAGTGGGGACTCAGTGAAATGGCTGGATGCTATGCGGTCCGAGATGGATTCCATGTACACCAACAAAGTATGGACTTTGGAAGTTGCTCCTGAAGGGGTAAAACCCATTGGGAGCAAGTGGATCTTTAAGAAGAAACTTGGTGTAGATGGGAAAGTGGAGACTTTCAAAGCTAGACTTGTAGCAAAGGGTTTTCGTCAAAGACCAGGTATGGACTATGACGAGACCTTTTCTCCAGTGGCTATGCTTAAATCCATCCGGATCATGCTTGCCATCGCTGCATATCATGATTACGAAATCTGGCAAATGGATGTTAAGACCGCCTTTCTAAACGGTGATTTAGAAGAGTGCGTGTACATGACTCAGCCAGAGGGCTTCGTAGACAGTGGGAGCAGCGGGAAGGTGTGCAAGCTGCTTAAATCCATTTATGGATTAAAGCAAGCATCGCGGAGTTGGAACATCTGTTTTGACGTCGTATTCAAAGAGTTTGATTTCGTCAAAAACCCAGATGAACCTTGTATCTACAAGAAGGTGGCAGTGAGTAAGGTTGTCTTCCTCGTATTGTACGTGGACGACATACTCTTGATAGGAAATGATATTCCTATGCTGCAATCGGTCAAGCTCTTCTTATCACAAAGATTCTCAATGAAAGATCTTGGTGATGCCTCCTGCATATTGGGAATCAGGATCTATAGAGATAGATCCAAACGGATTTTGGGATTGTCCCAATCCAGGTACATTGACACCATACTAAAGAGGTTTAGTATGGAAGAGTCCAAGCGTGGGAACTTGCCCACGATCTCTGGAGTCACTCTCTCCAAAGAGATGTCTCCCAAGACTGATTTGGAGAGAGCTCGCATGCAAGGGATACCCTATGCTTCGGCAGTAGGCTCTATCATGTATGTGATGCTATGTACCAGACCCGATGTAGCATACTCACTAAGTGTAGTGAGCAGGTATCAAGCTGATCCTGGAGAGAATCACTGGACAGCTGTGAAGAGCATTCTCAAGTACTTGCGAAGGACTAGAGATATGTTCTTGGTGTATGGTAACGGAGAACTCCAAGTGGAGTCCTTTACCGATTCGAGCTTCCAGAGTGATAAGGACGACTCTAAGTCGCAGTCGGGCTTTGTCTTTACCCTTTACGGAGGGGTGGTTAGCTGGAAGAGTTCCAAGCAGGAAACCGTGGCAGACTCGACGATGGAGGCTGAATACATCGCTGCCAACGATGCTGCTAAAGAAGCTGTCTGGATCAAGAAGTTCATATCTGAACTTGGAGTGGTTCCATCCATTGAACGTCCAATACCTTTGTATTGCGATAACAATGGAGCGGTGGCTTTGGCCAAGGAACCCAGGTCCCATCAGCGGTCCAGGCATATTCTGAGGCGGTATCACCTGATCCGGGAGATAGTTGATCGCCGGGAGATCGAGGTCAGGAGAGTTGACACGAAGAACAACACGGCGGATCCACTCACGAAGGCCATTCCCCAGATACAGTTTGAGAGACTCTTCGGGATGCTCGGTATGAGATACTACAGCAGCTGGCCCTAGTGCAAGTGGGAGATTGTTAGTTGTATGTATGCCCTAGAGGCCAGTATTGTACAGATTATGTATATTATATTGGATGCTTGGACATATATAGAGATGACTTTCTTGCTCGATATGATAGTATGCTATCTGGTTACTCTTTATCTTAACATGTACACTAGTCTCTTTATACTGTCTTATAGTTTCATGTTGGTAAAGCCCTTAGGATTTGTACTTGACTACCTAGACTATGATGCAGATCATACTAGTGGGGACATGGTAGTCCATATGTACATCCTTCAAGGTCCCTAGTCGTGGGTGTATCGAGACGGGGCATCGATATACCAGTGTAGACTAGGGTATACGCTTCTCGACCCATGTGATGGGCGATGGATGATCCCATATCCATTGGTGTTTGATATCAGAGATGGTATACGGGTGCTCAGTGGAGACTGGGTACACTGGACGGACTCGCCGAGAACTCCCAGATGGTATTATACCTCACGTCAGATGGCAGTTCTCAGGTGACACTTGTACAGGTTAGTCTGTAGACCCGAGATCATCATAGAGTCTTGTGTGATTCCCACTGTGCTTTGATCTCCACCTTACCACGTCCATGAGGGCGTGCAAAACGGCGGTCTTTAGGCACAGTCCTGAGTCACATGGAGGCAATGAGCGATAGGAGGGGTTTCGTCTCTCCCGGTATTGGGAGTTGATGTTGCGCAGTGCTCGATTGGCCGTAACAGGGAAGTCCCTGGCCAGGGCTGATCAGAGATTTGCTGGTAAGTGTTACCAGTAGTTTCTCGACCCGTTACGAGCCTCACATCGGCACGAATTATCAGGTTATTAGGGTCTGACGTACACCACTCCTAGACTTGATATGCGACGTATCAGACGAAGAGACCGGACTGTACGGTAAGTGTTACTGGTCGGATTCGCAGGAGTGTGAGCGGGCTAGCTCTTCGATCTTCTGATCGCTTAATACCCGGGTGGCCGTTACGTTTAGCAGACCGCTTGCGGCTTGTGGGTGCTTGATATGATCATCATCTGCTACCGGCGTATTGACGAGTCTTTAGAGTCCTACACAGAGGTTTCCTGGTTCAAGCGAAACGAAATAGGAGCGCATATGAGATATGTGCAGGACCGAGAATAATGCGTATATGTGATACCGTATTTCATTCTCGCGATATATGTTTCGATTGGTTATATTCGATATGACCTAGTTATCGAATCATTGATTCGATAAATTGATACATTGGATTCTAGTCGGTTATGTGCGACATGACCGGATCATTAAATCAAATGTTGATTTAATGATTTAATGCATAATTATATATTTGATATATTGCATTGCATTAACTAGTATTGGTTCACTTTAAACGGATTTTTCTCACTTGATGCACATTGTGTATGTGATATGCTTTAGTGCACTACTTTGTATCATGTTTGATGATACTTGATAATGTGGTTAAGTGTAAAGGGTTAAACCATGGTTAAGTGATGATTAGGGTTTGGGTTTTTCATTTATTTATTTGTTTATTTATTTGGAAAGGATTAAGTTGAGAATGGTGGCTTATTTTGGAGCTATGTTGAAGCTTCTTGAAGCTTTGACAAAGTCCACCATCCTTATCTCATCCTTAACCCTAACCACTCTAACTAACCTTGGTTTAATCTCTACACTTGACCATGGTCAAGATATGATAAGTATTCATATTAGTTTTATTTTTAAAAAAAAGAAGACTTATCATTCTTGCTTCATCTTCATCTTCATCTTCTTGTTCAAGCTTGCTACTTTAATGGCAACTTGAGATCTAGTGAGATAAATCCAATTCTAAAGTGAACCCACCTCCTATTTCTTCACCCTCTACCTCTTGCCAAGTTGTTTTGGGTGTTTTCTTCACAAGTTTCACAACTTTGTGAAGTCGGAGCTTGAGCTTGTGCAACCTCGACGTAGATCGTCTTTGACACGAAGCCGACGACCTATTCCGCACGTTTCTCCGATGAAGCCGTCACGAGAGTCCAAGGTTCATGATGGACAGCGAGGGGACGACCACATGGAGCTAAGCAAGTGGATATCCGGATCTACAAAGGTTGTAGCATCTCAACTTCTAGTTAAATAGTTAACTAGTTTTGTATTTCGCCTAGACATCTAGCAACGATTCGTTAACTAGGGTTTCTCGGCACCATAATTTTTAAATTTGGCATGTTCGATGCCTTGTGAGACCTCTATAGGATGCCTAGGAACCCTACAAGTATTATGTCCTTTGATGTGATCGAGGAGGAGAATACTTGAGCACGAAAATCCTGGACTATTCTAAAGGAGAATAAGATTCTCTCTCAGCATTACTCCTCCGTATACACCATAGCACGATGGTATATCGGGGCGGAGCAATCACACCCTATGTGATAAGGTGTGCTCTATGATGAGTAATACTGAGTTACCTGTTTTCTTTTTGGGAGTTATGCGCTTGAGAAGCTGCATACCTATTGAATAGGGTTCCAATCAAATCAGTTGCCTACCATTTCATATGTGATATGATAAGGGAAGAGCCCATATATTAAGTTGGTTAAGATTTGGGGTTGTCCGGGCTATGTCTAAAAGTAAAATCCGGACAAGCTCGAGGCAAGGTCAGTTATGTAGAACAGGAAAGGTTCCAGCTATACAAACTACAGCAGATGATTTGATAAAACCAAAGGATTCAATAGTTACCAACGAATCTCAGCCTCTCCGCCGATCTAGTAGGGTTGCTCACCCACCTGAGAGATACTTCGGTTTCTCTATGACAGTGGGAGCGAGGATTGCATCATGAGATGATGACCCAACTAGTTTCGAGCAGGCTATCGAGAGTTGAGACTCTGTAAGAATGGCTGGATGCTTAGCGATCTGAGATGGAATCCATGTACACCAACAAAGTATGGACTTTGGTTGCTATATCTGAAGGGTTAAATCCCCATCAGGAGCAAGTATAGCTTGAGAAGATTACTTGGTGTATTTGGAAAAGTTGAGACTTTCAAAGCAAGACTTGTTAAAGCTTTTCGTCATCGACCAGGCGTGGATTATGATGAAACCTTTTCAAGTGGCTATGCTTAAGTCCATCCAGATCCTACTTGCCACGGATACATACCATGACTACGATATCTGGTGGTTGGGTGTCATGACTGCTTTTCTAAATGATGTTTTAGAAGAGAGAGTCTATAAGTACACAGCCAGAGGGCTTCGTAGACAGTGGGAGCAGCGGAAACGTGTACAAGATGCTTTATAGGATAAAGCAGGTATCGCGGAGTTGGAACATCTGTTTTGATGAAGGAGTCAGACAGTTTGACATCATCAAAATGGTAGATGAACCTTGTATATACAATAGGGTAGTAGGGAGTATAGTGATGATCCTCGTAGAGTATGTGGATGACATACTCCTGATAGGGAAGGAGTTTCCTATGCTACGCTCGATCAATCTCCGCTTATCACAATGATTCTCCACATAGGATCAAAGTGATACCTACTAAATCCTAGGTTTTGGGTCTATAAGATAGATCTAATTGGATGTTAGGATTCTCACTAGTTGTAGTGAGAAGGTATCAACAGATCATAGGGAGAATCGCTGGAAGGGTTCCAGGGTGATAAAGACGACTGAAAGTCAGTCACAGGCATTGTCTTTACCCTCAGTAAAGGGACGGTATGTTGGAAGAGTTCCAAGCTAAATACCGTGGCATACTAGACGATAAAGGCTCGATGCATCGCTACTTAAGATGCTACGAAAGAGGCAGTCTGGATGTATATTAGTTCATGAGATGAACTTAGTTCCTCCCATTGTGTGACAATGGAGTTGTGGCTTATGCCAAGGAACGTCCGTCCCATCAGTGATCCAGACATATTCTAAGGAAGTATTACCTCATCATGGAGATGGTTGATCTCCAGGGGATCGAGGTTAGGAGAGTAGAATCAGAGGACAACACGGCGGATCCACTCACGAAGGCCTATTCCTAGAGAGAGACTTTTATGGGATGGTTGAGTATGAGATACTACAACCACTACTACAGATGGCCCTAGTGCAAGTGGGAGATTGTTAGTTATATGTATGCCCTAGAGGCCATTACTATACATAGGATGTATATTGTAGTGGATGCTTGGACATATATAGGGAGGACTTTCTCGCTCGACATGATAGTATGCTATCTGGTTACTCTTTACCTTAACGTGTACACTGATTGTCTCTCTGTTACATGTTGGTAAAGCCCTTAGGATGTGTACTTGATGTTGGAGATAGTGCCCTCAGAGTCAATTATTAGGTCACAGGTACGTGATTGTAATGATTGAGGGAGGACCTATCCCGGTAGGACAGTCTTACTCGAGATGATAGTATGCTATCTGGTTTACCTTTATCATCGTGTACTGTTTTAGGTGACCTGACACGTCGCTATTACACGTTGATAGAGCCCCTAGGATTCTTGCTTGACCACCAGCAGTATGAGGGCGATCATATAAGTGGGAGCTGGGGGTCTATAAGCTTATCCTTAAAAGGTCCCTAGTCGTGGGAGTTTCGAGACTGGGCATCGATACTCCCTTAGTAGACTAGTGTATACAGTCGAGACCCCGACGAGGGGCAGTGGCCGGTCTCACAAGCCACTGGTGTCTGTTGGATCACCTAAGATGTATACAGGTGCTCATTGGGTTATGAGTACACCGGACAGGACTCGCCGGGAACATGCTAGTTGGTCATATACCAGACGTCAGATGGCAGTTCCCTGGTGACATGTGTGCAGGTTAGTTCATCGACCTGGGGATCGTCATTTGTCTCATGTGAGTTCCCACTGTACTTTGATTACTACCCTACCACGGCTCAAAGGAGTCATGCAAACAGGTTTTAGTTGGGTACAGTCCCGAGCCACATGGAGGCAGTGAGCGTATCTTCAGGGGTTCGTCTCTCCCGGTAGTGGGGGTGAGGTCGTGCTGTGTCTAGGAGAGCCATTACACAAAGTCCTTGGCCAAGGCAAGAAGATTTACTGGTAGGTATTCCAGTAGTATCTCAGGGTGTTCTGGGCTACACTCCGACACGACTTGTACCGCTTTTGGGGGTCTGACTTTTACCAACCCCCTAGGCCCGCCATGCGATACTCATAGACGAACGGACCGGACTGCACGGATATTGTCACTGACAGGCTCAGTAGGATGTCAGGCTGAGTTCGCTCGCAGACGTCCCTTTTAGTCAGTACCTGGTAGCCCGTTACGTATTGGCTTATACCTCTGACGTGCTAGTGGTTAAATCCACAATCAAGGTGTTGACGAGTCTTTAGAGTCCCCCACATTCAGTTACTCAGCTTTCGGGCGAAAGGTTGTAGAGGCCGTATGGAGATATGGCAAGGTCCGATCAGATACGTGCGGTATTGCACGGATCAGGATCGGACAGTTTGTACTATAGGCCGTATGGTTATATGGCAGGGTTCGATCAGATACGTGCGGTATTGCACGGATCAGGATCGAACAGATATTACTAGCCGGTTTTGGTATAAGCCGGATCCTAGTATAGTACAGTGTAGATTTTGTCTCATTGCATTTGTATTTCGGTCGGAATACAAATGCGGGTGTGTATGCACAGTATCGGGGTTTTCCTGTAATTTATTACGGGACCAGTTTTTGGAGTTGCCAGTTTGCTTTCCGTTTCGGCCAATTTCCTTTGTTCCGTTCATTGGCCGAAGATTGGTGGAGGAGGGCTTATTTGCATTGTTGCAAATAAGCATTTGTGGAGGGGGTCTTTGCATATTATCATGTCATGATACTTGTCCCATCATTTGACTTCATAAACTCATGATTGCTTGACTTTGTATATCATCATGGTTGTTGATGATGAGGTTGGTGGTAGGTGGTTGAGTGTGGGTTTTGATTTGGTGATCATTTCCTTTTGCATGATAGTCTTCTCTCTCTCTCCCTTTGGTATTATTGGATGGCTCTCTCATTATCTTGGAGATGACACTCTCATTCTCTCCTCTCTTGAGGTCATGGCCGGCCTTCCCCTTGGAAGGGCTGTCCAAGTTTTTTTTGGGTGGAAATCTTGTTCATTTCATGCTCCAAAAGCCTACAAGTTCCTCCACATAATCCTTGTATCATCCCTCCACAAAAAGGCACCTCCATGAACCCCAAATGAGACACAATCCTCTACTACACATTCTACAGCAAACCTTGGGCACGTCGAGTAGCCGGCTTCGTGCCCGAGTTGCCTCGGCATTGAGGTGGGAGCCCGTAAACAAAGTAGGCGATGTGGTGCACTTCCAGCGACGAGGAGGAGACAGGACATTCCGCAGGAGATCGGGACGATGACGAGAAGACCGGAGGACTTGGATCGTCGGTATATCTCTAAACCCATCTTCTAGTTAGCTTAGACTTGTTAATGGTTACGATCCGGGTGTTTAGTGCGCGGTGGTGCCGGTTTGCTAAGTCCGCAAAATTAAAGTTTTTCACCGCTTCCGCATTTGGCCGTCGGATTGACGGCCGGGGCGCCGCCGTGCACTTACATTGGTATCAGAGCCTCGCCATTAACTTAGTCTAGCTTGGTGTAGTGTGTTTTTCAGTTCCGATCGATCGAAATGTTCAAAAACCCGTATTTGCCCACATCAGTTTTCTGTTGAAACTTTTTGGTCCCCAAAAATTTTTCAGGTTGTAAAATATTGATGTACTGGAAAATCTAAGAGCTCTGTAAAAATTCGACGAAGTAACTCCACAGTGGGAGCGCGGAACCGCCGCGAAAACCCCCTTCCCGCCGCCCTTCCGCCGCACACAGTGGAGATCACTTCACCAATTTTTTACAGAGGCCTTCTGGGCTTAAAATATGGATTTTGGAATATTAAAATTGGGCCCAGGATTTCTGTGAGTGCTACAGTTTTGATTGGGGGCCCACTTGTTAATTTTTGATCGATCGGATATTTTAAACACATTTTTCACAGTATTTACATTATATCTGCGACCGTGAATGTCACTTGATCGGTAAATCCGGTCTAACTGCTATAGCCCGGTTAGACGGATTTGCGAACGTGACTTTCACGTTGATGTTTTGTTTTTGCTGTGATGTTGCGGATCGGTCGTGGGGGATAGCCTGGATGCAATGCTAGTACAGTTTTGTTGTATTATGTACATTTGGTATTGTGGGGCGAGCGTCCGACATGTGGACTGCCGTCACTGCCTGTTTGTATTATTATTTTTGGGGCACGACCTGGTTGCGGTCGATGTACCCGTTGTATGTATATTTTACTTTCTGTACTAGGATTGCCCCGCGGAGGGGTGCACGGATAGCCGGGTTCTAGAGGGCAACAAGCCCGCATCTCATGGCATTGAGACGGAGGGGGCTTCACTCTAGGATTGGCGGGATATTCGCCGCACTCGTAGGGGGTACAGGTTGACCCAGGAGGGGTGCCCAAGTTACCGGATTCCGTGAAGTGCTGGGTGGTCCATTCACGTTGCTGAAGGGGGCTGCCTCGCTTCAGGTTTTGGCAGGTGACTTGCCGCACCCGTAGGGGTCTAGGATTACATTGCACAGGCTATCCACACGACCAGGGGAACGTCGGGTTTCAGTAGTGGCTCTGTGAAACCCGGGGATCCCAGATATCTGTATTGTTTCTGTGATGCTGTACATTTTTCTGTGATGTTGCATTTCTTTCACGCCTTGAGCGAAATACTATATATTGGTATATATATTAGTAGATGTTGTATATGTTTTGCATCCGCGCTAGTCCAGTCCCCGCTCTGTCGTTAGTTAGCTAACCTAACGGGTAATGACGGGACCCAGTGGCGAATGCGGATGGCATATACGTACATCAGTATATTTTCGTTCTTTGTGGTGTGATCAATTGATGGGACTGCATTGATTCGGATCAATGCAAGTTTAAAAACAAACCTAATCTGATGTTGTTGGAACACTTTTCAAAAAGCTGTTATTGCAAGGACGTTCACTTTTGTTTTGCATCGCGGTATTCATTTGGAATATCCTGCTCCTCAGTCGACGAGGCAAGGGCCGAGATCCCTTCACCGGGAGTGACCCCTTGGACAGAAGTTTGCGTCAGGGCATTAACTTCACTATAGCCGACTACTTTTGCTTTGCACCGTGGTATTCAGTTGGAATATCCTGCACCTCATTCTACGGGGAAAGAGCCGAGATCCTTTCACCGGGAGTGACCTCTTTAGCAAAGGTTTTCGTCACTATATTTTTAAAAAGCTATCCGTTCCTTCAACGATATCAAGTTCATTACGTTAAAGGTTTTCGCCAGAAACCATTCGTAGCCCTCCGTCGTTTCAGACGGGTAGCACGTAGTATTCATGCTATGTTTGTTGACCTTCGTCAAGGCATAGTGTATGGTAGCTGCTTGTTACCTTTCTGCTGCATAGATAGATGCGTTGGTTTGGGACAGTCGTATAGCCTTGTTGACCGTCGTCAAGGGCTTGTACGGGTGGATTCAAATTAACCTGGATAATGACGGGTAGAACTTGACATGTGACTTATGATTTGTTGACCTTCGCCAAGGTCATAAGAGCATGGGGCAGAAATCACATCGGGAGTTTCAAAAGAACTGAAACTTGCCAGATATGCGCATACCTTCTGGAGTGTGACACCGTGAGCGGATTCCGTCACGTTGTCATGCGATGAGAGTTGGATCCCGATTCCCACTGATGAGTTGGTATACTCCTCGGGTGATCCCGACTAATTCTTCTTTCAAGTTTGGAGGAGAATTTGAGGTACAGTGGGAGGTTTCCAGATTAGATAAATTGGTAACCATTCTGATCTAGGTTAGAGTGCACGCTGAGTGTTTCTTTTCTCTCTCTCTTTGGTAGCGACCATTGACCCGACCCTAAGACAATGACTCAGTGACCAAGTTGACCGAACCTTCTTAACACTGGCTTTTGGATTGTCAGAGTTGCAAACCTCATTGCCACTCCTACTTTTACCCTTTTCTCCAGGACACCCCGTATTGCTACGAACGTCCACTTCCATTGGACAAAACCATCGTATGGTTAGATACGAACTCGAAAGAATTTATTCGAGGATGGTTTCCGGTTCTGGAGAAAACGGATAGGATTGTTCAGTTGTCTTTTCCTTTTACCCTCTCTCAGGTTACGAGTACTCCTTGGTTTAGGGGTAGTACACCTATTACGCAAATTGGATTGTCTTCTTCCAAACCTTAGGCTGGTGCCGACCGGTAGGGAATGAAGAAAACCAATTAGCATAACGATGGTGTGCAGAAGGTATTAAGTTCAGACAAAGCAAGGGATTAGTAAGAGGGCAAAGTAAATTGCAACAGATATTCACGACCAAACCAAATATTTCGTTACCACTCCCACATCACCTTTGTATTTCTCCAGGACACTCCGTATCACTATGAAGATCCACAGTTTATTTGGATACTCCATCATATGGTTATATACGAACTCGAATGGAACTGGTTCCAGTTCGGGGATGGATTCTGGTTCAGGAGAAATAGGAATAAGGTTTATTCGGTTGTCTCTTATCTTCACCCTCTCTCATTGCGAGTGTTCCTAGGATTGGGACAGTACACCCATTATGCTTATTGGATAGTCTTCTTCCAAACCATAGGCTGGTGCCGAACGGTAGGGAAGGAAGAAAACCATTTGGCCTAAAAGGGTGTGCAGAAGGTAAAGACTAAAGACATATGAAGGGATTTGGAGAGATGGCAAAGAATTATACGGTTACAGTCGTGAATCTGGAAGAGGCATTACTAGGAATACCAGGATACCCCATCGAAACATTTCAATGTTTCAGTTTCACTGTGTAATGTTAAAGGAAAACTGATTTCCCGATTAGATACTTACTCCAGGGTATGTATTTACCAGGTACGATTCTCACATCTGTATGGTTTTACAGATGATGAGTGGGAGTAAGTTATTGGGAATTGGGTGATTATCCTCATTATATCGGGATTCGTTGTAATCAGTGATATTTGAGGAAATCACCTGGGCTGTTTGCCGGTCGGCAAATATTTGGTTTTGAATATCCGCAGTTATGCACCAATTTCAAATTGATATATCTGTACGTCTATTTTCATAGAGTGAGATATACCTTTCTGAAATTATGTCTACGACATTTACCTGTATCAGTGGATGGTTAGGTAAGGAGCATTAAACAGCGGTGTAATTCTTCTTAACCATAAGTACAGTTTTCAACCTACGACACACAGTGAATGAGTTATCAGACTCAAGGGACTTATACAAAGGATTGTATGTTGTCCAGGGTCCATCAGGACAGAGGGGTTGGTCCTCGTACTATATTCGGTTTACTTATGACTTCTCTAGTTTTTAGACAGGTGTTTCGCGGAAACACAGGGTCCAAATTTTGAGAAGTTATAGGTATTTGAATAGAGTAGAGAACCAGGTATAGCAAGTATCGGGATTCTTCAAAGAGATCGAAGATGTAGATACTTGTGTATGGTATTCAGTTGATAGTAATGATAAAGAGATCTTGCTTCTCTTTCAGGTTACTCATAATTGGAAGTATTCCTAAGTTGAGTAACGCTGATCGGCCTCCTTCCATTTAGTTGACATGCGCTGGGGACAGCTGCATGATTTGAATCTGGTTCAATTAAATCAGTGCCTCTGTTTCTATATTGGATATAGAACAGTTCATATCTTAACGATGTTAAGGTACGGGGAGTTGTTCGGTTTCTGATTAAAACCAGACACTGGACAACTCAAGGCACGTTTCTGTAATGGCTGTTTGTGGGTTGACCCAGGCTATGACGAGGGTTGACTTTCTACCATCTGGATGAACAATAGCGATATTGTTCTAGACTCACCACAGTTTTATTAAAAATGGATTTTTTCAGAAAACAGTAGTGGGAGTATGGTAGAACTGGAAGTGATTCCAGAACCACAAACGATTACTGAAGATTTGATAAGGAACCTAAAGATTCAATGTGGATTGACATTCCATTGGCCACTCCGCAGATAAGGTGGGTAACTTCAGGCACCCGAGAGGCACTACGGTAGCCTCAAGGACGGTGACAGGGAAGTTTTTGTTTACCCACAATTGCCATTGCTGTTGTTCCAGGTTACGAGACCCGGCGGGAGGATGAGTATAGCGTCGTTCTAAACCAGTTTTAGAAGTGTACGTCTATATGACTCTGCCAGAGGGTTGTCGTAGTCAGTGGGAGCAGCGGAAGCATTGGTGGACAGGTTGCTTATGTCTATTTATAGACTAGAGCAGATGTAGCGGAGATAGATCATCTGTTTCTGACGTGACAGTCATGGATTTGACTTCATCAGAATAGGGGATGGATCTGTTGAGAAGGTAGTAGGGTATGATATCCTGGTATTTGGATGATATACACAGAGTAGGAAAAGAAACTCCTACACTACGATCGGTTATACTTTGGTCGTCACACAGTTGTTTCTCCACAAAGGAAATGGATTTTATATCAGACATACTGTTTACTAGATCTATGGTTTTAGATCTAGATTTGGGTGGTTTCCCAATCAGGGTACTTGACAGCATTCTAAGAGTATTTAGGATGGACGACTCCTGGCACGGTAGTATACCTGCAGGTGATGGAGTCACCCTCTCTGAAGCAGTTTTACAGACTAAAGGGGAGAGGGATGTGCATGATTGGCAGATCACTTGCTTAGGAAATTGAGTCAATCATGAGATGTCAAGTACCACACCAGATGTTGTTCTTGCACTAGATGCAATAAGTTGACATTGATCCAATCCTGGAGAAACGGTCGGAAGCAGGTTTAGAACATAAGTGGATGTTCTAGGGATATGATAACGACAGCCTCATTCGGGAAACAGTTATCATTCCAGGCTTCCAAGGTGACATGGACGACAAGGAGGTTGTCAGAGTTATAGTTTTCCTTCTGATGAGGGGCAGTATTTTGGACAGGCGGTCCAAGGCAATACTGAGGGAGGCATGGCGCGCAGGATACTGATTAAGTTCAGTTGACGATACAGTCTAAGAAGTTTGGATTTGGAGTTCATTTATGAGCTATGTCCCATCAGACATCCAGACGTATTCTAAGACAGGTATTGCTCTTTTCGGGAGATGGCTTTCTCCGCGAACTTGAGATATAGAGAGACATAGAAAGAAACAACTAAGCGGATCCACTCACTGAGGCTATTCCTCGAACGCAATAGTTCCGCAAACGAGCTTTGTGAGACTGACTAGTAGAGGAGTTGGATGTTCGGTATCACACGGGCTGTGAGTATGCGACATCGCAATAATTAGCCTTGAGTGCAAGTGGGAGATTGTTGGAGATAGTGCCCTCAGAGTCAATTATTAGGTCACAGGTACGTGATTGTAATGATTGAGGGAGGACCTATCCCGGTAGGAAGTCTTACTCGAGATGATAGTATGCTATCTGGTTTACCTTTATCATCGTGTACTGTTTTAGGTGACCTGACACGTCGCTATTACACGTTGATAGAGCCCCTAGGATTCTTGCTTGACCACCAGCAGTATGAGGGCGATCATATAAGTGGGAGCTGGGGGTCTATAAGCTTATCCTTAAAAGGTCCCTAGTCATGGGAGTTTCGAGACTGGGCATCGATACTCCATTAGTAGACTAGTGTATACAGTCGAGACCCCGACGAGGGGCGGTGGCCGGTCTCACAAGCCACTGGTGTCTGTTGGATCACCTAAGATGTATACAGGTGCTCATTGGGTTATGAGTACACCGGACAGGACTCGCCGGGAACATGCTAGTTGGTCATATACCAGACGTCAGATGGCAGTTCCCTGGTGACATGTGTGCAGGTTAGTTCATCGACCTGGGGATCGTCATTTGTCTCGTGTGAGTTCCCACTGTACTTTGATTACTACCCTACCACGGCTCAAAGGAGTCGTGCAAACAGGTTTTAGTTGGGTACAGTCCCGAGCCACATGGAGGCAGTGAGCGTATCTTCAGGGGTTCGTCTCTCCTGGTATTAGGGGTGAGGTCGTGCTGTGTCTAGGAGAGCCATTACACAAAGTCCTTGGCCAAGGCAAGGAGATTTACTGGTAGGTATTCCAGTAGTATCTCAGGGTGTTCTGGGCTACACTCCGACACGACTTGTACCGCTTTTGGGGGTCTGACTTTTACCAACCCCCTAGGCCCGCCATGCGATACTCATAGACGAATGGACCGGACTGCATGGATATTGTCACTGACAGGCTCAGTAGGATGTCAGGCTGAGTTCGCTCGCAGACGTCCCTTTTAGTCAGTACCTGGTAGCCCGTTACGTATTGGCTTATACCTCTGACGTGCTAGTGGTTAAATCCACAACCAAGGTGTTGACGAGTCTTTAGAGTCCCCCACATTCAGTTACTCAGCTTTCGGGCGAAAGGTTGTAGAGGCCGTATGGAGATATGGCAAGGTCCGATCAGATACGTGCGGTATTGCATGGATCAGGATCAGACAGTTTGTACTATAGGCCGTATGGTTATATGGCAGGGTTCGATCAGATACGTGCGGTATTGCACGGATCAGGATCGAACAGATATTACTAGCCGGTTTTGGTATAAGCCGGATCCTAGTATAGTACAGTGTAGATTTTGTCTCATTGCATTTGTATTTCGGTCGGAATACAAATGCGGGTGTGTATGCACAGTATCGGGGTTTTCCTGTAATTTATTACGGGACCAGTTTTTGGAGTTGCCAGTTTGCTTTCCGTTTCGGCCAATATCCTTTGTTCCGTTCATTGGCCGAAGATTGGTGGAGGAGGGCTTATTTGCATTGTTGCAAATAAGCATTTGTGGAGGGGGTCTTTGCATATTATCATGTCATGATACTTGTCCCATCATTTGACTTCATAAACTCATGATTGCTTGACTTTGTATATCATCATGGTTGTTGATGATGAGGTTGGTGGTAGGTGGTTGAGTGTGGGTTTTGATTTGGTGATCATTTCCTTTTGCATGATAGTCTTCTCTCTCTCTCCCTTTGGTATTATTGGATGGCTCTCTCATTATCTTGGAGATGACACTCTCATTCTCTCCTCTCTTGAGGTCATGGCCGGCCTTCCCCTTGGAAGGGCTGTCCAAGTTTTTTTTGGGTGGAAATCTTGTTCATTTCATGCTCCAAAAGCCTACAAGTTCCTCCACATAATCCTTGTATCATCCCTCCACAAAAAGGCACCTCCATGAACCCCAAATGAGACACAATCCTCTACTACACATTCTATAGCAAACCTTGGGCACGTCGAGTAGCCGGCTTCATGCCCGAGTTGCCTCGGCATTGAGGTGGGAGCCCGTAAACAAAGTAGGCGATGTGGTGCACTTCCAGCGACGAGGAGGAGACGGGACATTCCGCAGGAGATCGGGACGATGACGAGAAGACCGGAGGACTTGGATCGTCGGTATATCTCTAAACCCATCTTCTAGTTAGCTTAGACTTGTTAATGGTTACGATCCGGGTGTTTAGTGCGCGGTGGTGCCGGTTTGCTAAGTCCGCAAAATTAAAGTTTTTCACCGCTTCCGCATTTGGCCGTCGGATTGACGGCCGGGGCGCCGCCGTGCACTTACACTTGACTACCTGGACTATGATGCGGATCATACTAGTGGGGACATGGTAGTCCACAAGTACATCCTTCAAGGTCCCTAGTCGTGGGTGTATCGAGATGGGGCATCGATATACCAGTGTAGACTAGCGTATACCATCTCGACCCATACAGATGGGCGATGGATGATCCCATATCCATTGGTGTTTGACATCAGAGATGATATACGGGTGCTCAGTGGAGACTGGGTGCACTGGACGGACTTGCCGAGAACTCCCAGATGCTATTATACCTTACGTCAGATGGCAGTTCTCTGGTGACACTGGTATAGGTTAGTCTGTAGACCCGAGATCGTCATAGAGTCTTGTGTGGTTCCCACCGTGCTTTGATCTCCACCTTACCACGTCCAAGAGGGCGTGCAAAACGGTGGTTTTTGGGTACAGTCCCGAATCACGTGGAGGCAATGAGCGATAGGAGGGGATTCGTCTCTCCCGGTATAGGGGGTTAATGTTGCGCTGTGTTCGATTGGCTATAACCGGAAATCCCTGGCCAGGGTTGCTGAGATTTACTGGTAAGTGTTACCAGTAGTTTCTCAAATTGTTATAGACCTCATATCGACACGACTTATCGAGCTATTGGGGTCTGACGTTTACCACCCCTAGGCGAGATATGCGACAGATCAGACGATCTGACCGGACTGTACGGTAAGTGTTACTGGTTGGATTCACAGGAGTGTGAGCGGGCTTGCTCGTCGATCTTCTGATCGCTCAATACCCTACGTTTAGCAGACCGCTTGCGGCTTGTGGGTGCTTGATATGATCATCATCTGCTACCGGCGTATTGACGAGTCTTTAGAGTCCTACACAGAGGTTTCCTGGCTCAAGCGAAACGAAATAGGAGCGCATATGAGATATGTGCGGGACCGAGAATAATGCGTGTATGTGATACCGTATTTCATTCTCGCGATGAATGTGTCGAATGGTTGTATGCGATATAACCTAGTTATCGAATCAAGGATTGATTCGATAAATCGATACATTGTATACTAGTCGGTTGTGTGCGACATGACCGGATCATTGAATCAAGTGTTGATTTAATGATTTAATGCATAATTATATATTTGATATATTACTTTGCATTAACTAGTATTGGTTCACTTTAAATGGATTTTCTCACTTGAAGTTTACAAGTTGTATATGTGATATACTTTTGTGCACTTGATTGTATCATGTTTGATGATACATGCTTACTTGAGTTTGTGTAAAGATTAAACCATGGTTATTTAAATGGTTAGGGTTTTGTTTTTCATATCTATTTATTCATTTATTTATTTATTTCTTTTTGGCAAAAGAAAAGAAAAATGGTGGCTTTCTTTGGATGCATGTTGAAGCTTCATGAAGCATTGACTAAGTCACCATTTTTGTCTTCATGCTTAACCCTAACCATTGACCTAACCCTAGTTTATTCTCTACACTTGACCATGGTTGGATTATGATAAGTATTCATTTTTTTTCTTTTTGAAATATACTTATCATAACATTTTTCATCTTCTTCTTTTTCTTCTTCAAGAAGAAGCTTGCCTCCATCAATGGCAACTTGAGAAAATGAGTGAGAAATCAAATTCTAAAGTGAACCCACTTCCTATTTATTCATCCTCTACCACTTGCCAAGTAGTATAGGGTGTTTTCTTCACAAGTTTCATGACTTGGTGAAGTTGGAGCTTGATCTTGTGATGCCTCGACGTAGATCATCTTCGGCACGAAGCCGACGACCTTGCCCGCCCATTTCTCCGATGAAGCCGACGCTAGAGCCCGGGATTCCATTTGGACAGCGAGGAGACTTCATTGCGAAGCTATGGAGGTGGAGGTCCGGATCTACAAAGGTTGTATTTCCGTTCTTTTAGTTATATTGTTAACTAGTTGCATGTGTTCGCCTAAAATTCTAGTTAACGATCCGTATTAGGGTTTCTCGGCACCCGTAATTTTTGAAATTGGCATGGTTGATGCCTTGTGAGACCTCTATAGTGTGCCTAGGAACCCTACATCTAGGTTGGTCCAGTAGGTCATATACACTACATACATCACCCTAAACTTGTTTGCTTAGATTTATTTGACCTAAGTCAAAATCTGGAAGCTTTTTAGAGTGATTTTGGCTATGTTTTCCATATTTTGAAATGCTAATTCTTTTTATTTGGATTTTTATTTGGTTGTGGTATGTTCGTACATCAACAACAAGGGTTGTTTGGTTGATTTTGTACGCGTATGCTATAGGTTCTAACCTACAAGCAAGGCGTGTGCCGTTTTATATTTTAGAACTTGATTTTAATAGCGTTGTGATATGTGTTGTTATTGTAGGTACCTTCGCATGGATTCCGAGGCGAAGGAGCGTGGCGTCAACGACTTCGGCAAGCGAAGACTATGGTTAGTAGATCTATATCTACCGGGGAAGTTGGGTGGATGGCGTATAGCACCACCGCAAAATTTTGATGGAAACTGATTTATAGAATTTGGTTAAGAAAACCTAGATTTGGAAAATAGGGTTAGAGTTAAATAATAGTTAGTAAAACCATATTAGAAACTAAAGATAGTTAGAAGTGATATAATAGGCTAATATGTGTTGACGGGATTTGAGGATGATGTTTGACGATATTGCCGTTTTGGATACTATAGGACTAGATAGTCGACGTAGATGTGTCATCCGAACAATACATATTTCTAAACTGAAGAATCGTATGCATCTTTTAAACAGATACCTTGAGGGACGTTACAGAATTTCAAATGATATCTTTTCCTTAAAAACACCGTAACCCCAATTTTCAAAACTACGATTCGCTTCTTTAAAAATCTTATTGTATGGTTCGGGTGTGTATGTTAGATTAGATACTTATACTTCTTGTAGAGATAAAATGTTTTTGTAAACTCGACTTGATGTGAGATATAAATGTGATGAAAAGAATATAAGACGAATATGATGACCGGATGATATATTGGTATACGGATGTGGGTCGATTGAGATGATTGATACCTTGTCGGTCCCCTGATATGAGATCGTTATGGATGTGACCTGGGACATAGGTATATATATATATATATATATATATATATATATATATATATGTTAGTTATATGTAAGCCCTAGAGGCCATTGTTGTACATATGATGTATATTGTAATGGATGCTTGGACATATATAGAGAGGACTTTCTTGCTCGACATGATAGTACGCTATCTGGTGGTACTTTATCTTAACATGTACTTTGATTGTCTCTATGTTACATGTTGATAAAGCCCTTAGGATATGTACTCGACTACTGGGACTATGATGAGATCATACTAGTGAGGCCACGGTAGTCGACGAGTACATCCTATAACAGTTCCTAGTCGAGGGTGTATCGAGACAGGGCATCGATACACCAGAGTAGACTACATATACGCATCTTGACCCATATGATAGGTGATGGATGATCCCATATCCATCGGTGTTTGACATCAAGGATGGTGTATGGGTGCTCAGTAGAGACTGGGTACATTGGACGAACTCGCTGAGAACTCCCAGATGGTATTATACCTCACGTCAGATGGCAGTTCTCCGGTGACACTAGTACAGAATAGTCTGTTGACCCGAGATCGTTATAGAGTTTTGTGTGATTCCCACTGTGCTTTGATTTCCATCATACCACGTCTAAGAGGGCGTGCAAAAAGGTGGCTTTTGGGTACAGTCTCGAATCACATGGAGGCAATCAGCGATAGGAGGGGATTCGTCTCTCCCGGTATAGGGAGTTGATGTTGTGCTGTGTTCGATTAGCTATAACTGGAAATCCCTGGCTAGGGTTGCTGAGATTTACTGGTAAGTATTATCAGTAGTTTCTCTAACTGTTATAGACCTCATATCGACACGACTTATCAAGCTACTAGGGTCTGACGTTTACCATCCCTAGGCGAGATATGCGACATATAAGACGACGAGACCGGACTGTATGGGAGTGTTACTGATTGGATTCACAGGAGAATGTACAGTCTTGCTTGTTGATCTTCTGAGCGCTCAGTACCTGGGTGGCTGTTACGTTTAGCTGACCGCTTGCAGCTTGTGGGTGTTTGATATGATCATCACCTACTGCCGGCGTATTGATGATTCTTTAGAGTCCTACACAAAGGTTTCTTGGCTAAGGCAAAACGGAGTAGGAGCACATAAGTGATATGTGCGGGTCTGAGGATAATGCGGTATGTGATACCGTATTGGATTCTCGCGATATGAGATATCGGCGGGGTATATGTGATATAGCCGGGTCATCGTATTAGTCGATTATATACGATATAGACGGATTTTCGGATCAAGTGTTGATTCGATAATTTAATATATAATAATATATATGATATATTAAATTACATTAAGTAAGATTAGCTCACTAAAAGATTGTTTTTCTCACTCGGGTAATACATTGATATATATGCGATATATGTTAATTGTATTATTTTATTTTGTTACGATAAATATTATATATGTGATATATAATATTGTAACATGATATGGTTAGTAATGCAACATGTTTTGTGGAGTTTAAACATGATTAGTGTTTGGATTAGGGTTAAGACTTCTAGTAGATTCTAGAAGCTTTTCTTTTGTCTTGGAAAAGATATTATGCTTGATATTTTCAAGTGACTCACTTTTAACCCAACCCAAACCCTAGCCCTTGGTTAATTCTCTACAAAGGTTTAGCAACCATGGTTGCATTATTCATCATGATCTTCTTTTCATTATTCATCACAAAAGGATTCATGATATTCTTCTTCTTCTTCCTTCTTCTTTCTTTCATGGAAAAAGCTTTCTAGCTTTTTTCCAAGTGATGAAAATGAGTGAGAATAAGAAAATAAAAGAGGGCAAAAATCCTACTTCATCATTCTCATCTATCCTTGCCCTTTAGATGAGAGTGTTCACTTCATTTAGCGAGTGTTATCTTGTGTTAATGAAACTTCAAGGTAGATCATCTTTGTTATCGAAGATCGGAAGCAAGACTGCATCTTTCTCTTCGTGAAGCCTCTCGAGAGTCCGGAACACGATGATCGCAGCGAAGGGACCTCAACATGGAGCTTAAGAAGTGAAGGACTGGATCTACAAAGGATGTAATCTCTCTCACTTAGTGTTAAAGAGTTTAACATGCTTGTTTTCACCTAAACTCTAGTTTAAAGATCCGGCTTTGGGTTTCGGCATGGCTAATTTTTTAATCGGGCATGGTTGATGCCTCGTAGACCCTTGTGCGTGTGCCTAGCACCCTACAGTGGTATCAGAATGAAGCTAGAGCTTTAGGCGAAATCCAGACGAAGTTTAAAGTCCGATCGAACACCGAAACCCTAATTTGAACCCTTCTCTGGATATTTTTCTAAAATGTGCTTTTTTATGAATTAAAAATTCTCAGAAAATTAAGCAGGAAAAACTAAGAATTAATGTGAAGTACGGACTTTTAATGCGCTGATTTGACCGCGGAACCGCGGCCAAACCATGGATTTGGCGGCGCTTCCGCGGCCAAAATTATGAATTAGTCCCTGAAACTTCATATATTTATTCTTAGGTCCTTTCTTGTCATTTTTTTCTGGGAATATTTTAATTCCACTCAAGTGTTGAGTTTTCAAGGGTTGTATTGGTGACTCGTTGATTCGATCGGATAATTTAACTTTGTTTAGTTTGTCCGGGTAATTTTTAGATCAAGTTAAAAAGTTCGACCAGATATCAATAACTCATTTTTTCCCCTGCCGGAAAATTTTCAAGCGTTGGATTTTTTCGTAGTTTAGGAACGTTTTAAGTCATGCAAGTAACGCGGTGGACCCTCTAGAAGACAACAAACCTTAACTCGATTATGTGACCGTCTTGAACTGCCTTTGAACCTTAGGGTTTGTGGCAGTACGGCGTGCCACATGTGAGGCGTTGGCTTGACCCTTCTACGGCTGGACCATTGGTACTGTAGCATGTGATGGATGTTTTTAAACTAATTTCAAGTGTTGAGAACTATCTGGGAAAACTTGGATGTTTGACTATTCGATCGGCAAGTTTAACACTGTCTTTTTATCTGGAATGTGATAGAATATTTGGAATCCAAAAATAGTTATGAGATAACTGATTTGAATATTATAAACACAGCAGTTTAGTCTTAGATGATCGGTTGCCACAGAATTTTGATGTGATCAAAAGTCCGTCGCAATCACGTAGCGTACGCGAATACTCGCCGGGTAAACTTAATAGATAGCCACGCCCCATAGCCCCGACCAAGTGACTGTAGGAGAACCCCGTCGCCAAAAGCATCCGTTTGGGTGCTCGCGGCAGCGGTGTTCCGCCTTAGTGCACTTCGTCGACGGCATCCGGGGATGCGGCCGTCTACTAAAGTTTGCGACGAACATTCGATCAGGATGTCGGGAATCTTGTTGAATTGCCCGACTTGATATTGAAAAGTGTTTTCGATAATGAGACTAAAATGCGGGGTTTATAATTGTTAGGCATGCGATGTCTATGGAATTCATTTGGTTAGGCATGTGATGTCTAAGGTGGTTGTGGATTGCAACTGTTGTAATTTTACACTTTCTTTTTTGTGACCGTAAGCGTAGTATGTGTTGTATCGCCGGCTTCATTGCTATACATCAACAACAATCGGGATACGCATACTTGCTTACGTTGATGATATGAGATATTATGTGTTGCTGTGATATGTTGTATTGGATCGTCACATTTGAATAGCCGGGGGTTTTATGTGTGAAGAGAGTTTTTCTTTTTCATTCATGTAAAATTCATTTGAATGTAATATTCTTTTATTAGGGCACTTCCGGGCTGAGGATGATGTCACCATTGTATATTATTTACTTTTCCGCATTAGGTAGACCCAAGGCGGGGAGCATAAGTAACCGGGTTCTAGGGTCCAGTTGGAGACCATCTTGAGGAGTCGAGACCGGGTCTCCTAACCCTAGAATTGGCAGTGTTGCTTGCCGCTCTCGTAGGGGTCTAGGGATGTGGGTTTGGCTATTCATCGCGACCGTGGAATCCGTGTTTTATACAGGCTCGTATTGAAAACACGGACATCCTAGTATATACAATATTTCATATATGTTCTTCTGCTGCAATGTTCTGTGATAAGATTATATTACTGCCTGAGACGAATGTTTATATTATATATATGAGATATATGTTATATTGCAGATTTCGTTTCAAAAGAGATGCTTGTGAAGCATAATAAAATGGGACTTCATTAATGAGATTAATGAAACTAAAAGAAACCAAAAGATGTTGTAGAAACTTGTCTCAAAAACCGGTAGCTCTAGTTCTTGCTTTGCATAGCGGTGTTTCTTGTAGAACATCCAGCACCTTATTCGATAAGGAAAGAGCCGAGATCCCTTCATCGGGAGTGACCTCTTTTGTGAAACTAGTAGATGCTACAAACTCGGTTTATTTATTGATTGCTTCTATAGTTCTTGCTTTGCACAGCGATATTTGTGAAATATCCTGTACCTTATTCGATGAGGAAAGGGCCGACAATCCCTTCACTGGGAGTGACCCCTTTAGCAAAACTAGAAAAGCCTAAAAAACACTCCATTTAAAATCACTCGATTCTACAACGATATCAAGTTCATTACACAAAGGGTTTTCTTAAAAACTTGTCGTAGCCCTCCGTCATTTCAGATAAGTACTAGTTAGTATTCGTGCTAGGTTTGTTGACTATGTTAAGGCATAGTGTGCGGTAGCTGATTAGTGCTTATCTGTATAAGCATATGATGCGATTGGATTAGGGAAGTCATGCGACTTTGTTGACTATGTTAAGGGTCGTGCGGGTGGGTTTAATTCAATCGGGAAATGACGGGTTGAACTTGAATAGCACTTATGATTTGTTGACTGTGTTAAGGTCATATAGCTGCTAGGGGAAAAATATTATCGGGAATTTCAAGTGTTGAAATTTGCAATGAGATTGCATACCTTCTATGAGATAGTTGGATCTCGATACCCACAGCGAGTAAGAGTTACTCCTGGGAGAGTTTTACACATTACAATTAGCCGATCAAGTAGGTGTCTAGAAAGGTGTTAACAGGGTTACGCCCCTGGGAAAATGAGGTTTACTTTAATTAGGTTCGTGCGAAAGCACGGGGGACCTCCCTCAAAGTACCGGCACTGGCCTGGCTGAAAGATTGGCGAACTTGTAGCGCGTAATTAATCCCGGCTAGTCTTTCCTTTTAGGGTTTGAAGGAAGATTTGACTAAAATAGTGGGAGACATCCTGATTAGATATATTAGATAACCAATCTAATCTTGCAAGAGCATACGCTGAGTGTTTTCTTCTCTCTCTCTCCTGGTAGCGACCATGTCACGCCTTAATCAAGATAATAAAACGGATATAATGACCGAACCCGCTTATTATACTGAGCTGGGGAACGTTGGTCCCGCTCCAACTTATAATTGTTATAAGACAGAGCAGGAAATTCGGGAATACCAGATTTCCCGTGCCACCCAAATGAAGAAAGTGCATGTTGATGCATCATCTTGGGGTGTGTTCATTACAGAGAACTGTTTCTCAGTATCCTTTACGTCCTGGGTATGTGATACCGGATCAGGATCCCGTATATGTAATCTGTTACATGGGCTACAGATAGGTAGAGAACTGAGAACGGGTGATAAGTTTCATGAGATAGAAACAGTGCAAGTTTTGCAGCCAAGTCTGTTGGTCACCATCACCCTGTATTAGCAGAATACATTGATTCTGAACAAATGTTATTAGATACCGAACCTGACATCATATCAGTCTCTTTATTAGTAAAGAAGGATATAATTTTGTATTGTTGGATAATGTTTTGAACATTTCCTATATCAAGAGTTGATCGGTTCAGGCACGTTATCTAAAAGCATTGACGTTCTAAATCAAACTACAGTTCTTAGTATACAGAACACACACAAGAGGAAGAGTTCAGAAATTAACGGATCCTTCTTGAGGCATTGTAGACTAGGTCATATCAATGCGACCCGACTAGCAAAGTTACATTTAGATGCATATTTAAATTTGTTTGAATTTACATCTTGTGAAACTTGCCGGTCATGTCACAAAGATAAGATGACCACAGCTCTGTTTATTGGAAACAGAGAAAGAGTTAGTGAACTCTTGGGATTGATACATGCTGATGTATGAAAGTCCCCTATCTACACATGCCAAGACCGGTTCTTTTTACTTCATTACATTCTCTGATAATCTCTCAAAATTCAGACATGTGTTCCTGTTGAAACATAAGTCCGAAACTTTTGAGATATTTACAGAATATAAGTTAGAAGTAGAGAACCAAATACGGGTATAAGTATTATGTCCTTTGATGTGATCAAGAAGGAGAATACTTGAGCACGAAATTCCTGGACTATTCTAAAGGAGAATGAGATTCTCTCTCGGCATTACTCCTCCGAATACACCATAGCACGATGGTATATCGGGGCGGAGCAATAGCACCCTATGTGTTATAGTGTGCTCTATGATGAGTACTACTGAGTTTCCTATTTCCTTTTGGGAGTTATGCACTTGAGAAGTTGCATACCTATTGAATAGGGTTCAAATCAAATCAGTTACCTACCACTTCATATGTGATATAGAATGGGAAGAGCCCACATCTTAAGTTTGTTCAGATTTGGGGTTGTCCAGCCTATGTCTAAAAGCATAATCCGGACAAGCTCGAGGCAAAGTCAGATCTGTGGAAGTTTGTTGGATATCCCAAGCATTCGCAAGGGAATATCTTCTACCTAACCGAGGAACAAAAGATGTTTTTGTTTCTTAACATGCCACCTTTATGAAAGGGAATTTCTTGTGAAGAAATAAGTGGTCATGAGGTAGAACTGGAAGGAGTTCCAGCTATACAAACTACAGAAAATGATTTGGTAGAACCAAAGGATTCAATAGTTTCCAACGAACCTCGGCCTCTCCGCCGATCTAGTAGGGTTCCTCACCCACCTGAGAGATACTTCGGTTTCTCTATGACAGTGGGAGCGAGGATTGCATCATTAGATGATGACGCAACTAAGTTTTGAGCAGGCCATCAGGAGTGGGACTTTGTAAGAATGGCTGGATGCTTATCGATATGAGATGGAATCCTTATACACTAACAAAATATGGACTTTGGTTGCTTTATCTGAAGGGTTAAATCCCCATCAGGAGAAAGTATATCTTGAGAAGATTACTTGGTGTACATGGAAAAGTTGAGACTTTCAAAGCTATGCTTAAGTCCATCCAGATCCTACTTGCCACGGCTACATACCATGACTACGATATCTGGCGGTTGGGTGTCATGACTGCTTTTCTAAATGATGTTTTAGAAGAAAGCGTCTATAAGTACACAGCCAGAGGTCTTCGTAGACAGTGGGAGCAGCGGAAACGTGTGCAACATGTTTTATGTGATAAAACAGGCACCGCGGAGTTGGAACATCTGTTTTGATGTGGTAGTCAAAGAGTTTGACTTCATCAAAATGGTAGATGAACCTTGTATATACAAAAAGGTAGTAGGGAGCATGGTGGTGATCCTCGTAGAGTACGTGGATGACATACTCTTGATAGGGAAGGAGTTTCCTATGCTACGCTCGGTCAATCTCTGCTTATCAGAAGGATTCTACGCATAGGATCAAGGTGATACCTCCTAAATCCTAGGTTTTATATCTATGTGATAGATTTAAATGGATGTTAGGATACTCACTAGTTGTAGTGAGATGGTATCAATCGATCTTGGGGAGAATCACTGGAAAGGTTCATGGGTGATAAGGACGACTGAATGTCAGTCGCAGGCATTGTCTTTACCCTCAGCGGAGGGACGGTATGTTGGAAGAGTTCCAAGCTAGATACCGTGACTTACTAGATGATTAAAGGCAAGATACATCATTACCAAGGATGATACCAAAGAGGCAGTCTGGATATATAAGTTCATGAGATGAACTTCGTTCCTACCATTGTGTGACAATGGAGTTGTGGTTTTAGCCAAGGAACTACCATCCCATCAGTAATCCAGATATAATTCTTAGGCAGTATCACCTGATCATGGAGATGGTCGATCTCCAGGGAGATCAAGGTTAGGAGAGTAGACACAGAGGACAGCAGCGCGGATCCACTCACAAAGGCCTTTTTCCCAGTATAGACTTTTATGGGATGGTTGAGTAGGAGATACTTCAACCACAGCTAATTGTTGGGTATGTGATACCACAACAGATGACCCAAGTGCAAGTGGGAGATTGTTAGTTATATGCATTCCCTAGAGGCCATTACTGTACATATGATGTATATTGTAATGGATGCTTGGACATATATAGGGAGGACTTTCTTGCTCGACATGATAGTATGCTATCTGGTTGTACTTTATCTTAACATGTACTCAGATTGTCTCTATGTTTCAAGTTGATAAAGCCCTTAGGATATATACTCGACTACTGGGACTATGATGAGATCATACTAGTGGGGCCACGGTAGTCGACGAGTACATCCTATAACAGTTCCTAGTCGAGGGTGTATCGAGACAGGGCATCGATACACCAGAGTAGACTAGCGTATACGCATCTTGACCCATATGATGGGTGATGGATGATCCCATATCCATCGGTGTTTGACATCAAGGATGGTGTACGGGTGCTCAGTAGAGACTGAGTACACTGGACGGACTCGCCGAGAACTCCCAGATGGTATTATACCTCACGTCAGATGGCAGTTCTCCGGTGACACTGGTACAGAGTAGTCTGTTGACCCGAGATCGTCATACAGTCTTGTGTGATTCCCACTGTGCTTTGATTTCCATCATACCACGTCCAAGAGGGCGAGCAAAAAGGTGGATTTTGGGTACAGTCCCGAATCACATGGAGGCAATGAGCGATAGGAGGGGATTCGTCTCTCCCGGTATAGGGAGTTGATGTTGTGCTGTTTTCGATTGGCTATAACTGGAAATCCCTGGCCAGGGTTGCTGAGATTTACTGGTAAGTGTTATCAGTAGTTTCTCGAACTATTATAGACCTCATATCGACACGACTTATTAAGCTACTGGGGTCTGACGTTTACCACCCCTAGGCGAGATATGCGACATATCAGACGACGAGACCGGACTGTACGGGAGTGTTACTGATTGGATTCACAGGAGAATGTACAGGCTTGCTTGTTGATCTTCTGAGCGTTCAGTACCTGGGTGGCTGTTACGTTTAGCTGACTGCTTACAGCTTGTGGGTGTTTGATATGATCATCACCTACTGCCGGCGTATTGATGATTCTTTAGAGTCCTACACAAAGGTTTCTTGGCTCAGGCAAAACTGAGTAGGAGAACATATGTGATATGTGCGGGACCGAGGATAATGCGGTATGTGATACCGTATTCGATTCTCGCGATATGAGATATCGGCCGGGTAAATATGTGATATAGCCGGGTCATCGTATTAGTCGATTATATGCGATATAGACGGATTTTCGGATCAAGTGTTGATTCGATAATTTAATATATAATAATATATATGATATATTAAATTACATTAAGTAAGATTAGCTCACTAAAAGATTGTTTTTCTCACTCGGGTAATACATTGATATATATGCGATATATGTTAATTGTATTATTTTATTTTGTTACGATAAATATTATATATGTGATATATAATATTGTAACATGATATGGTTATTAATGCAACATGTTTTGTGGAGTTTAAACATGATTAGGGTTTGGATTAGGGTTAAGAATTCTAGTAGATTCTAGAAGCTTTTCTTTTGTCTTGGAAAAGATATTATACTTGATATTTTCAAGTGACTCACTTTTAACCCAACCCAAACCCAAGCCCTTGGTTAATTCTCTGCAAAGGTTTAGCTACCATGGTTGCATTATTCATCATGGTCTTCTTTTCATTATTCATCACAAAAGGATTCATGATATTCTTCTTCTTCTTCCTTCTTCTTTCTTTCATGGAAAAAGCTATCTAGCTTTTTTCCAAGTGATGAAAATGAGTGAGAATAAGAAAATAAAAGAGAGCAAAAATCCTACTTCATCATTCTCTTCTATCCTTCCCCTTTAGATGAGAGTGTTCACTTCATTTAGTGAGTGTTAGCTTGTGTTAATGAAACTTCAAGGTAGATCATCTTTGTTATCGAAGATCGGAAGCAAGACTGCATCTTTCTCTTCATGAAGCCTCTCGAGAGTCCGGAACACGATGATCGCAGCGAAGGGACCTCAACACGGAGCTTAAGAAGTGAAGGACCGGATCTACAAAGGTTGTAATCTTTCTCATTTAGTGTTAAAGAGTTTAACATGCTTGTTTTCACCTAAACTCTAGTTTAAAGATCCGGCTTTGGGTTGTTCGGCACGGCTAATTTTTTAATCGGGCATGGTTGATGTCTCTTAGACCCTTGTGCATGTGCCTAGCATCCCTACAATATATATATATATAGAATGTTGTGAATCATGGATGATAGGCCATACGTAATATTAGGCCGTACCCTCATTTGTCTTATAGGATCCCTATTGGTTTAATGCCGCCGTACGATGATTTTCCGTGCGTGATGAGTTTGACTTGATATTTGATCCATACCCTTGACTAGAGGCTGCCGTACGATGTATAGTACCGTGCGCGTTGTTGTGAGACCATATGCCGATTGATAGATTCACCGACTCGATCTTGCTAGATACGTATACCGGAAGCATTTGCTTATGATTTACCTTATGCTGCATTCATGTTATTCGCATTGCATTACTTATACCTGTGATTGTACACCTGCACCATTATCGATGATGCGTATGTTATACGTACACAGATTGTAGGCTCACACACTTCATCATCGATAATTGCCATGTCACTACACAGTAGGATTGTTGCATCATGATATGACTCTTCGCATAACATACATATTGTACGCCATACTTGCGTACATACATATTGTACACTATACTTGCGCAAATCCATATTGTACACCATACTTGCGCACATACATATTGTACGTTATACTTGCGTACATACATATTGTACACCATACTTTCGCACATCCATATTGTACACCATACTTGCACACATACATATTGTACACCATACTTGCGTACATGCATATTGTACACCATTACTTGCGCACATACATATTGTACACCATACTTGCGTATATACACATATGCACCTTTATACAGTATTGCATTCGATTTTGGAGATTTGGGAACCACATGATATATTTTAAAACTGGATTCATTTAACAGAGCGGTTTTCCCTCGATATGTGCATATTACTGTTCCATGTACATGATATACGGATATGCTTACATTTGTATCATATGACGCATACATCATGCTTTATGATTTTACACATTAAGATATGTTATTTTCATGAAATTTCTGGATTTGAGAACCGTGGCTATTTCAAAAGAAAGTATCTAATGTTTTAAAAACACGGTTTCTCTTCATATGATATTTCAGTGTGTCCATCATGTGTTCTCTCGGTTCTGAGAGTGACATGTGAAACCCGATTCGAGGAGGCAGATGAGGCCGATTGCGGGTACATGGTGGACCCGGTATTGTACCCCGTGGAAAGAAAGGGATGCTGTGTATACGGATGGTGAGCCTGGCAGAGCGACTACTACCTACCGGTGATTAGTTGGACCTGGCGGTTATCCGGAGGATACTGACCAGAGACGAGATATGGATACGGGCCGACCTGTACTGCCGGGGCCAAGGGCTGATTCCGCAGACGGAGCCCGTGGGCCGATCCGGACTGACGGAGTCTGATATTTGAGGATTTACGTGCTGATGCTGGGCACGGTTTTCATGATGTTTTCGAGTGTCGATACTAGGCACTCAGGTTCCACGATTTTGATGTGTAGCGAGGGACATACGTTGATTTATATCCTCATACTTTCATGCATATGCTTTTAGGATATTCACAGACATTGATTATATGGTTGGATAAGATCTACATGCATACATACATTGGTTATATGGTTGGACGAGATCCACATGCATACATACATTGATTTTATTGTTTGATGATATCCACATGCTGATTGACATTGATATTAGTGTTGGCAAACATACTGACCCGGTCACCCTAGATATCAAAGTATTACCTTTATGATATAGTTGACCTAGAAGTCGTTGTTTATTCGATTTCTACTTGTAGATTTTTTTTTCTACTCACGAGTTGGCAACTCACCCCCGTTGTGCCACAGTTCTTGCAGGTTGACCGCACGGATCAGTAGCAGTATCGCTGGCACATAGCATCAATTGGGTGTTTTGCATTTGTAGGTGGGGCATTTGTATCGTACCCACTCTTGTATTATATATCATATTGTATCTAGTCAACTCCATCAATCAAAATTACTAAATTGTATAAGTAATGAGACTTAGTGAGAGTTGTAGTTGCGATATTTGAGCGATGGGTTTTATATTCGCTTTTAGGGTTACGTCTTGCTTATTACTTTATCTTTTGTGGTGATTTTCGCCGTTGGGCATCGTATACTTATATATATTGTCTTGTGTGGTTGTGATCCACCGTTTGGCGAAGAGCTAGCTCTCGCTTGGGGATGCCTTTATTATCTTCATGTATTTGTGATTTTGGATCAAAAAATTCAAAGGAGGTGCTGCCCAAATTTTTAAAAGACGAAACTCGTTTTCAAACTAGAAAATTTCACTTGCATTTTCATTACCCTTTTCTATGGATTTAGAAAACTTGATTTCATTATACTTTTATTTCAAAACTTCACCTCCTTTATTTTCTTAAAAATGTTTAGATTTCTGGGTTTCAGCTTACATGAATTACGTTACGCCTTTAGACGTTGCGTGATTTAAGTGCTGGTCACGAGATAATATTTCGGGTCGTGACATTTCCACTCCTTCAAGCTTCTAAAATTTATCAAAAATCATCAAATAATCCCACAAACTCTAAAACAAATCCATACCCATTATTCTTTAGCCTAAATCTTCCTTGGATCTTGATGAAAGTTAGCATTTTGGAAAGCTTTTTTCATGTTTAGAATCAAGTTTTGAGGTATAAAATCCTAACCCTAAACATAGTTGTTATTTTAATACATTAAGCTAGCTTATTAGTGTAGGGTTACTACGCACACGCACAAGGGTCTACGAGGCATCAACCATGCCCGATTAAAAATTTAGCCGTGCCGAACAACCCTGGACAAGATTTTAGACTAGAGATTAGGCGAAAACAAGCATGTTAAACACTTTAACACTAAGTGAGAGGGATTACAACCTTTGTAGATCCGGTCATTCACTTCTTAAGCTCCGTGTTGAGGTCCCTTCGCTGCGATCATCGTGCATCCGGATTTTAGAGAGGCTCCACGAAGAGAATGATGAAAACTTGCTTCCGATCTTCGATAACAAAGATGATCTACCTTGAAGTTTCATTAACACAAGCTCTCACTCACAAAATGAAGTGAACACCCTCATCTAAATGTCAAGGGTAGATGAGGATGATGAACTAGGATTTTTGCTCTCGTTTGTTTTCTTATTCTCACTTACTTTCATCACAAAAATCAAAGCAAGAAAGCTTTGCTCAAAGGAAGAAGAAGAAGAATAGTGATCAATCCTTTTCTGATAAATAATGCAAAGAATATATGATTAATAATGTAACCATGGTCAAGGATGACTCATGTAGAGATTTAACTAGGGCTAGGGTTTGGGTTGGGTTAAGAATGAGTCACACAAAAATATCAAAGCATAATATCTCTTTCATGACAAAAGAATAACCTTCTAGAATGTTCATGAATGAACTAACCCAATTCAAACCCTAACCTTGTTTAATCTCCACTAAACATGTTGCATTAGTAATCATATCATGTTACAATATTATATATCACATATAAAATATTTATTGTAACAAAATAAAATAATACAATTAACATATATCGCATATATATCAATGTATTACCCGAGTGAGAAAAAGAATCTTTTAGTGAGCTTATATTAGTTAATGTAATTTAATATATCATATATATTATTATACATTAAATTATCGAATCAACACTTGATCCGACAATCCGGCTATATCGCATATAACCGACTAATAACTCAGTTACCGATTCATCGAATCAACACTTGGTCCGATAACCCGGCTTCTATCAAATATCACGAGAATAGAATACGGTATCTCATATCTCATTATCCTCGGCCCTGCACATATCACATATGTGTTCCTACTCCGTTTTGCCTGAGCCAAGAAACCTCTGTGTAGGATTCTAAAGAATCACCAATACGCCGGCAGTAGGTGATGATCATATCAAACACCGACAAGCTGCAAGCGGTCAGCTAAACGTAACAGATATCCAGGTATTGAGCACTCAGAAGATCAACAAGCAAGCCTGTATATTCTCATATGAACCCAATCGGTAACACTCACGTACAGTCCGGTCTCGTCGTCCGATATGTCGCATATCTCGCCTAGGGGTGGTAAACGTCAGACCCCAGTAGCTTTATAAATCATGTCGATATGAGGTCCATAACAGTTTGAGAAATTACTGATAACACTTACCAGTAAATCTCAGCAACCCTGGCCAGGGATTTCCAGTTATAGCCAATCGAACACAACACAACATCAACTCTCTATACCGGGAGAGACGAATCCCTTCCTATCGCTCATTGCCTCCATGTGATTCGGGACTGTACCCAATAGCCACCTTTTTCCACGCCCTCTTGGACGTGGTATGATGGAAATCAAAGCACAGTGGGAATCACACAAGGCTCTATGACGATCTCGGGTCAACAGACTACTCTGTACCAGTGTCACCGGAGAACTGCCATCTAACGTGAGGTATAATACCATCTGAGAGTTCTCGGCGAGTCTGTCCAGTGTACCCAGTCTCTACTGAGCACCCGTACACCATCCTTGATGTCAAACACCAATGGATATGGGATCTTCCATCACCCATCATACGGGTCAATATGCGTATACGCTAGTCTACTCTGGTGTATCGATGCCCTGTCTCGATACACCCTTGACTAGGAACTGTTATAGGATGTACTCGTCGACTACCGTGGCCCCACTAGTATGATCTCATCATAGTCCCAGTAGTCAAGTACTCATCCTAAGGGCTTTATCAACATGTAACATAGAGACAATTGATTATGTGTAGGTTTTTAAGATCAAAAATATTTTTACCGCAATCAAGAACGGCGTCGGATGAAGCTAGCTGGTGAATACGGGTCGATCCACAGGGATGTGTAATTTTCCTACGTGTTCTTACGAGTTGATTCCAATGGTTGTTTGGTTTTGTTGATTGATTCTAAAAACTAAGTTGTACGATGGTTAAGGAACTTGCTAGGGTTAGGTCTAAAGTAGGGTTTGATAAGATTAATATTAACACCTCTTTCAATGCCCTCGATTAAATCTTTTTAGAAGTTATAACAATTATTTGTAAAGGGGATTAGGATGATTGGGAAGAAACGAAGTTTCTTCCTCTAGATCCTTGTCCGTCCTTTCCTACTAATTGCTATAACCTTCATGGAAGTCATGCATGTCCGGTCCTTTATACTACGGTTTCACCGTTACCTCATGGGTAGGGTGCCGTAGGGAGCGGATCATGCATGCGTGCATGAAGTTCTAGTTGTTACAAGTTATTGGGCTTGAAAGAGATGAGAGATATTCATCTCTCAACCCCTCCCTTATTCCTAACCCTAACAAGCGAGGAAATTACTCGCTCATTAGGGGATCTTTTAAAAATAACATTTTAAAATTCACTTACCTACTGCAGTTTAAGAAAGACTACACTAGATTAAACTAGGGCAATGGTATGATTTATCTAAGGCAAGAATTTAAATTAGAGAGCTAGGGCAATAAATTAATTTTAAACTAAGGCAAAAAAAATAAAAAGGAACTTACAAGAAAATGATGCTCTTCAATCCTCAAAAGATCTGAATTTTTATTAATTGAAAAGAGGCATCCCTATTAGAGTATTTTGATTACAATTTTATAGGGAAACAGGGAAATTTAGGGTTACGGGATTCGCACATATGCGATTACAAAAATACCCCCGAAAAATCCCAACAAAGTCACCGACGCACCGCCACCCAAAATCTGCACCGACACGTGCATTAAATGGCCGCGGAACCGCGGCGCCAGCCTGGGTTTGGCCGCGGTTCCGCGGCCAAACTGGGGACTTGTGTCTGTACAATTTTGGGTTTACTTCTATGCTTCTTAGGCTTTCTATTTTTCTAATTCTTTTCTCGATTTGACTTCTGGGTCTTCTCCAGATCTTCAGTGAAAACTTGTAATGATCTTTTAACCGTTCACTTTGACATTTTGGACCTTGCATTGCCTTGTACAGTTGTGAATTGTTCTTCGTCTAGGCTCGACTAGAATCCTTCTACTTGTGGGTCAAAAGTCTCTTTTTTGTATCATCTTTTGTCTTTTTCACTGTCTTCGCTCCAAGAACCTGTATCCTGTAATATGTAGCTGACATGCGTCAAAAGCACCTATTTATTTATAAAACGAATAAGAATGGAGAATATAATAATGCAATATTATGAAATGAACAAATACCCCCAAACTTATCTTTTGCTCGTCCTCGAGCAAACTAATTATTTTATTCTCGATGAAACCTAACCGCACTATCGCAGGGAAACGCGAGTGCACTGAGCACGTGCAACAAGCCGTTAAACCTCTAGGTGTCCCTAGTAGGTGGAGTGTTGTCTCCTGAGGGTTTTCAGCAGATACTACCCACAAAATCCTATCAATTAGTCCCATTGACTTTTGTTCTCCAATTAGGTTTTATAACAAGGAATTCTATTATCATTGACTCGTAAATTACCCACCCATATTCTTCACACTTCCTCATAATTTAACTTAAGATTATATATGTTCGATAGACTCACTCAGCTTTCAGCATTTCTTAAGTTTTCCTTCTAAGGTTCCATCTCCACTTGGGAATTTTTCTATCAACTCTACTAAAGATACAAGTTCTATTCTTCATTCTTTTCTCTTATCTCAATTCTAATCATATATCCCCACGTGAGTGTATAAATCACCCTTACACTTGGAAATTCAAATCAAGCAATCATACTCTTGTCCGTTGTCCAAAGCACTAATTAACTGGTGAATTCACATCCTTCATGCGACTGTTAATACTTCTTGAGGTACCAACAACCGATTACAAGATATGTTTGCACTCTAAAGCGTAATTCCTAGTATTGCAACATCCAAGGCTTTTAGCAGTGACTCCCAAACCAGTTGGTCTAAGGCACTAGGTGATGAAGAACCCTCGCTAAATATTTTTTCTATTTTTGCAGCCTTAAGTCATCACAAAGACCAGTGTTCATTTTTTTCTTTATTCACACACATTTTTTATTTTCTTCGTACTAAGGACTTTAGACAAGAGCATTTTAAGGTCTCTTCTACTATTCTATGTTTCAAGGTGCGTGATTGTGCAATTTGTAGGGTATACATTTTCAGAATATAGACTTAAGCTAGGAATTATTTTTCAAACTTATACTCTAATAAAAATATCAATATTTTTCCTTTATTTCAACTTAGCCCAAAAAGTGAACTCAAAATTTGCCTAGTTCTAAATAAACTAGAAAGACATATACTTTCTACCGTTAGTTTTTAAGGGAGGTTATTTTTAGGGTTTTTAATTTACTCAGTCAAAGATCTAGTTGTTCGAAACCAGTTAACCTATTTGTCAAACTCAAGTTAAATAAGGTCAAAATTGAATACATTTATTTTTATAATTTTTGAAATTTTCAAATTTTTTATGGGTTTTCAAAATAAGTATGCAAATGCAAAATGTACATATGAATGCGAAGGAAGAAAACGTATCGAGCATACCCCCAAACTTAAACTGGACAGTGTCCTCACTGTCATGCTACACCAAGTGGGTCAAAATGTCGGCACTCTCCTGTTTATTTATTTATAAATTTTTTTATTTTATTGTTAAAAGAAAAACAAAAATATATACAGAAAGGCCCCCCCAAACTTCAGTGAAACAATGTTAGACATTACTGCCAGACTTTGCACAGACCAAACATCAACACCAACCAGTCGAAAAATTTATCTGTAAAGAGTGTCGGTTAGTAGAAGAACATGTTGTGCCGATCCAAAAAGAATTGGGGAAGATGGGAGTGATGGCAGGGAAAGTATGGAAGTGAATAGATATGATGTGGTGATGAATCAAAACAAGAATGAGAATGATCAGCAATCAGTGGAATATTGGCATTCTCATAGCTTATTAAAAGAAATGGCGGCGGTTCAAGTTCTAAAGGAGGAGGTTGACTCACTACAATATCCCCAAAATGTTTCTGTGGGTCCTTTATTGACTTGGCATCATCCATCAATTGCATATGATATTCAATTATGAAGGAACTAATCTCCTCGATGTCCGCCATAGACCAACCGAAAACTTGCCGCCTATCTTGTAAGACTTTTAAAATAGCATTCTCTTGCTCGAAGGCTAGAGAGGCTGATATTATAATGGGAAAGGTCTCATTCTCACCTATGTAAGCATATTTAAGGTGAGACGGCAAGGACATGAGTTCGAGTTTCGGAGGCGAAAGAATCATTGCGGAATCTACCTCGAACTCAAAGGACTCCAACACAGGTTCGAAATCACTGCAAACAACCGATTCGGATGGTTCAACTAACTCATCCAAAAATTCAAAAGACTCACATTCGGGCTGTGAGTCGTCATCATCCAAAAAAGTGAAACTTTCATAATCAATATCGGTTGTGTCAACTGTGGTAGGCTCAAGGAGGGACACGCTAGTGGCGTCAAAACTGTTCTCATCAAACAAGAAACTTTCAAACTTGCAGTCCTCCTGCGTGATTTCATGAATAAAGAAAACTTCTCGTGTACTAGTATTAGGCACGGGGGGCAGACTTCCTGAATTGTAAATATTGAACTCACTAGACGTCTTCCCGAAGGATAGAGTCATGGAGCCATTGCGACAGTTTATTACGGCATTGGAAGTGGCCAAAAATGGTCGACCGAGGATCACCGGAATTTGGTTCCGTGAGTTAGCAACAGGTTGTGTGTCCATAACAATAAAATCAACGGGGAATATGAACTCCCCAACTTTGATCAACACATTCTCTTGCTCACCCCTTGGATGGGTGATTGATCGATCAGCCATTTGGAGAGTACAATGAGTGGGCTTAAGCTCTCCAATGCCTAATTGCTCGTACACAGAATAAGGTAGCAAATTGACACTAGCACCAAGATCTAGTAGTGCTCTATTGATGTTCTTGTCCCCAATTGTTATCGAAATAGTAGGACAACCGGGGTCCTTGTGATTTTAGGGTAAAGAATTGACAAGAGCATCGCTAATAGCACTAGCCACAAAAACTTTCTTTGGTACTTGTGACTTCCTCTTTTTGGTGCATAAGTCCTTTAAGATTTTTGCATATGAAGGAACTTGTTGGATTGCATCCAAAAGAAGGATATTTATGCTCACCTGTTTGAACAACTCGACAATCTTCAACATTTGTGGAGTTGGTCTATTGGATCTCAACAGGTTTGGAAAAGGAGCATTTTGAAATGTTGTTGAGTCCAATTTTTGCGGATCAGATTGTTGAGTTGGAACGGAACCCCGTGTAGATGTGTTCGTGTTGTGAGAAGTGGGTCCGTTCGAGCTAGAAGGATTAGAGCCTTGTGAATGATGGAGAACAGGCTCTAACGAAGAAGAAGGAGGTGAAGAAGAACCACCGGCAGGGGTGTCATTGTGAATGCCCACATTGTTTTGCAATATTTTCCCCGATCTCAACGTGGTCACAGCGTTTACGTTATGAGTTTGCTGTTGATGTGCAGCATGTGCGTGACCGGGATTGGGTAGTGGTTGAGATGGGAGCTTTCCTTTCTCTCGCTCGCTCAATGCTGCATTGAGTTGTGCGATTTGTGCCTCAATAGATTTGATGCTTTGATCGTGTGAGGCACTGTTTTGCACCAAAGATTGATTAGAAGTCTCTAGTCTTGCTGTAGACTGTGTAGATTGCTTTAGGAACACATCTAGACTTCTTTCGAGCGAGCTAACCTTGTCATTGTTTGGTTGAACAAAATTGTTTGGCGCGTAAGAATTATTAGGCACAAAATTGTTCACTTGACTAGGGTAAGGTTGCTGTTGGAAAGGTTGTTGAAATTGAGTTTGTGGGGGTGGTTGTTGTTGTTGTGGAGGAGGCCCTTGATAATTGTTATTCCCTTGGAATTGTTGATTTTGGTTCCAAGAGAAATTTGGGTGACTCCTCCACCCCGGATTGTATGTCGAAGAGTATGGATCGTTTCTCTGTCGTTGCTGAAAGGCGGCATTGACTTGATCCTGTCCTTAAGTAGATGCATTGTAAGGACACTCTTCAGTGAGATGTGATGGAGCCGAACAACAACCACAAACAGTTCGTGGAGGCACAACAGAGGTAGGAGAAGACGATGAGATTTTGGTCTCAATTGCTTCTAGCTTTTTCGTAAGAGCGGCCATCTCGGTCTTCATAGCAATTGACATCTTTACTTGATGGATGCCTGCCCTAGATTGACCATTAGAAGAAGATGATGTGGTCTTGGTGCTCTCCCACTGAATTGTTTGTTCACTAAGATCATCAAGAAACTGCCACGCTTCCTCACTAGATTTGGAGAGAAAGTGACCTTGACATATGGTTTCTAGCATTTGCTTCGTTGCCGAGTTCAATCCTTCGTATAATGTTTGGCAAAGTTGCCAATTTTCGATCCCATGATGAGGGCATTGAACGAGTAGGTCTTTGAATCTCTCAAAACACTTCCAAAATGGTTCGGAAGGAAGCTGTGAAAATTGTATAATCTCATTGCGGATTCTAGCAGTTTTGTGATGAGGATAGAACTTCTTAAGGAAAGCCTTCACAAACTCGTCCCAATTTCGAATGGAATGTGATGCTGTGCTGTATAGCCACTTCTCGGCTAGGTCACATAAGGTGAAAGGAATGACCCTTAGCCTTATAGCGTCATCACTTAATTGGGTCGTTTTCATCATAGCACAAACGTTTTGGAATTTATTAATAAAAATATACGCATCTTCTGATTCCAAACCATGAAATTTTGGCAGCATATTGATGAAATGTGGTTTTATTTCAAAATTGTCCCCATTTGCCGGTGGGGGTGAAAGACAGGTGAGTAAAGAAGTGTGGACAGGGTAGAAGAGATCCTAGAGCGTGACTCGTGCGGGCGGTTCAACAGGCTGTTGATTCGGGTTATTCGCACCTGGCGGAGGTGGAATCATTCCCGTCGGTAAGGTATTGTTGGGGTTGAATCCCGACATGCCTTCGGAGGAAGAATTTGAATGTGGAGGTAAGGAAGTGGGCGAAATTTCGACTTCGGTGTCGAAAGGTATGTCGGTCGGTATTAACGAAACACGGACTAATCGGGCGTTAGTGTCCCTAGTCAAAAGTGACATACACTAAAGGGGTAGTGTAGTCAGAAAAAAAAATGAAAGACAGAATGTGGAGGTAAGAGAACGTCAATGAAAGGAAGTGGTGTAAGTGAGGTGCAAGTTTTCTTTAGCGACAAGTTGCAAGTTTGAAAAGATTTTCCCTTTTTTTTATGTGAGAGTTTTGCAAAGAGATTTTTGAAAAGATTTGAGGCGTAAACGCGAACAACCACACATGCACAATCAGGCCTAGATCTAGGGCCACCTAGGTCAGCTAGACAGCTCCTAACTAGGGCTAAAAATAGGACCTCAAACCACCTCTTCACCGTCTATTGCGGCCAGGTAAGTGCCAGGTAAGTGGGTGGCTCCCCGCTACAAGTAGCGGTCCTAATTAAGTAACCACTTGCCTTGACACACTTGCCTAGACACCGCAAAGTCAGTTAGGATAAACGGTCGATGCCTATGTCTAGTCATTTGTCCTATTGAGCTCGAAGTCCTTAGGGCTGAGTCTAGTATTTTTTAATTAAAAGTGGTCGATGCAAATGCTTTAAGTGCTTTCTGGGGTCCTGGGAAGGGTGATGAAATCCCCACCCAATCTGAGTTTGGTCAATAGCCCTTTAAAGTCCGATTAAATTATGCAAAACAGTAAATTCACTTACAATCAATTTTTTTTAGCGCGGCGCAAAGAAACCTGCAGAAAATCTGTTATTGAGAAGGGGGAAGAAGATTTTTAGCGCAAAGAAATCCTGCAGAAAATCTCGCAAAAGGATATATGGAGGTTGGCAGAGGGGGTTGAAAGAAACAAACGTAGCAAAATTTGTGCACTATGGCCATGTGTCCACCACGGTTCCGCGGTTTGGGGCACTGTTCCGCCGCGGTTCCGTGGTTCTGCTGAGGGATCAGGTCTCCAGAAAATTTGTATGGCTCTGTTGTGTCAATCTACCTCTATTCTGATGTGCACTTTTCTGATTTGTCTTCTGTAAAATTCCAGATCCGAGATTCTTCGCTGTTCTTGCAAGATTCAAACAATAAAACCCATCAAACAGATAAAAATTGATAAAATGTTTTTGTACTTTTTCTATTTTCAGATTTTTATGATTTTCAAAATTTATATCAACCCGAAATTACACAAAAGAAATTTTACGCCATCCCCAGCAACGGCGCCATTTGATTAAGTGTAGGTTTTTAAGATCAAAAATATTTTTTACCGCAATCAAGAACGGCGTCGCATGATGCTAGCCGGTGAATACGGGTCGATCCACAGGGAAGTGTAATTTTCCTACGTGTTCTTACGAGTTGATTCCAATGGTCATTTGGTTTTGTTGATTGATTCTAAAAACTAAGTTGTACGATGGTTAAGGAACTTGCTAGGGTTAGGTCTAAAGTAGGGTTTGATAAGATTAATATTAACACCTCTTTCAATGCACTCGATTAAATCTTTTTAGAAGTTATAACAATTATTAGTAAAGGGGATTAGGATGATTGGGAAGCAACGAAGTTCCTTCCTCTAGATCCTTGTCCGTCCTTTCCTACTAATTGCTATAACCTTCATGGAAGTCATGCATGTCCGGTCATTTATACTACGGTTTCACCGTTACCTCGTGGGTAGGGTGCCGTAGGGAGCGGATCATGCATGCGTGCATGAAGTTCTAGTTGTTACAAGTTATTGGGCTTGAAAGAGATGAGAGATATTCATCTCTCAACCCCTCCCTTATTCCTAACCCTAACAAGCGAGGAAATTACTCGCTCATTAGGGGATCTTTTAAAAGTAACATTTTAAAATTCACTTACCTACTGCAGTTTAAGAAAGACTACACAAGATTAAACTAGGGTAATGGTATGATTTATCTAAGGCAAGAATTTGAATTAGAGAGCTATGGCAATAAATTAATTTTAAACTAAGGCAAAAAAATTAAAAGGAACTTACAAGAAAATGATGCTCTTCAATCCTCAAAAGATCTGAATTATTATTAATTGAAAAGACGCATCCTTATTAGAGTATTTTGATTACAATTTTATAGGGAAACAGGGAAATTTAGGGTTACGGGATTCGCACATGTGCGATTATAAAAATACCCCCGAAAAATCCCAACAAAGTCACCGACGCACCGCCACCCAAAATCTGCACCGACACGTGCATTAAATGGCCGCGGAACCGCGGCGCCAGCCTGGGTTTGGCCGCGGTTCTGCGGACAAACTGGGGACTTTTGTCTGTACAATTTTTTGTTTTCTTCTATGCTTCTTGGGCTTTCTATTTTTCTAATTCTTTTCTCGATTTGACTTCTGGGTCTTCTCCAGATCTTCAGTGAAAACTTGTAATGAACTTTTAACCGTTCACTTTGACATTTTGAACCTTGCATTGCCTTGTACAGTTGTGAATTGTTCTTTGTCTAGGCTCGACTAGAATCCTTCTACTTGTGGGTCAAAAGTCTCTCTTTGGTATCATCTTTTGTTTTTTTCACTGTCTTCGCTCTAAGAACCTGTATCCTGTAATATGTAGCAGACATGCGTCAAAAGCACCTGTTTATTTATAAAACGAATAAGAATGGGGAATATAATAATGCAATATTATGATATGAACAACAATCAGAGTACATGTTAAGATAAAGTACAACCAGATAGCATACTATCATGTCGAGCAAGAAAGTCCCCCTATATATGTTCAAGCATCCATTACAATATACATCATATGTACAGTAATGGCCTCTAGGGCATACATATAACTAACAATATCCCACTTGCACTAGGGCCATCTGTTGTTGTATCACATACCCAACAATTAGCTGTAGTTGAAGTATCTCATACTCAACCATCCCATAAGAGTCTCTACTGGGAAAAAGGCCTTTGTTAGTGGATCTGCGCTGTCGTCCTCAGTGTCTACTCTCCTAACCTCGATCTCCCTGGAGATCAACCATCTCCATGATCAGGTGATGCTGCCTATGAATTATATCTGGATTTCTGATGGGACGGGGGGTTCCTTGACAAAAGCCACAACTCCATTGTCACACAAAGGTAGGAACGAAGTTCATCTCATGAACTTATATATCCAGACTGCCTCTTTGGTAGCATCCTTGGTAACGATATATCTTGCCTTTAATCATCTAGTAAGTCACGGTATCTAGATTGGAACTCTTCCAACATACCGTCCCTCCACTGAGGGTAAAGACAAAGCCTGCGACTGACATTCAGTCATCCTTATCATCCTGGAACCTTTCCAGTGATTCTCCCCAGGATCGATTGATATCATCTCACTACAGCTAGTGAGAATCCTTAAATCCAATTAGATCTATCTCATAGAATCAAAACCCAGGATTTAGGAGGTATCACTTTGATCCTATATGGAGAATCATTGTGATTAAGAGGAGATACACCGAGAGTAGCATAGGAAACTCCTTCCCTATCAAGAGTATGTCATCCACGTACTCTACGAGGATCACCACTATACTCTCTACTACCTTTTTGTATATACAAGGTTCATCAACCATTTTGATGAAGTCAAACTTTTTGACTACCACATCAAAACAGACATTCCAACTCCGCGATGCCTGATTTATCACATAAGACATCTTGCTCACGTTTCCGCTGCTCCCACTGTCTACGAAGCCCTCTGGCTGTGTACTTATAGACACTCTCTTCCAAATCATCATTTAGAAAAGCAGTCATGACACTCAACCGCCAGATATCGTTGTCATGGTATGTAGCCGTGGCAAGTAGGATCTGGATGGACTTAAGCATAGCTTTGAAAGTCTCAACTTTTCGATGTACACCAAGTAATCTTTTCAAGATATACTTGCTCCTGATAGGGATTTAACCCTTCAGATAAAGCAACCAAAGTCCATATTTTGTTGGTGTATAAGGATTCCATCTCGGATCGCTAAGCATCCAGCCATTCTTACAGAGTCCCACTCCTGATGGCCTGCTCGAAACTAGTTGGGTCATCATCTCATGATGCTATCCTCGCTCCCACTGTCATAGAGAAACCAAAGTATCTCTCAGGTGGGTGAGGAACCCTACTAGATCGGCGGAGAGGCTGAGGTTCGTTGGTTACTATTGAATCCTTTGGTTCTACCAAATCATCAGCTGCAGTTTGTATAGCTGGAACTCTTTCCAGTTCTACCTCATGACCAATAATTTCTTCACAAGAAATTCCCTTTCATAAAGGTGGCATGCAGAGAAACAAAACATCTTTTGTTCCTCGGTTAGGTAGAAGATATTCCCTTGCGAATGCTTGGGATATCCAACAAACTTCTACAGAACTGACTTTGCCTCGATCTTGTCCGGATTTTGCTTTTAGACATAGGCCGGACAACCCCAAATCTTAACTTACTTAATGTTGGAGATAGTGCCCTCAGAGTCAATTATTGGATCACAGGCACGTGATTGCAATGATTGAGGGAGGATCTATACCGGTAGGACAGTCTTACTCAAGATGATAGTATGCTATCTGGTTTACCTTTATCATCGTGTACTGTTTTAGGTGACATTACTGATCACTATTGCACGTTGATAGAGCCCCTAGGATTCTTGCTTTACTACCAGCAGTATGAGGGCGATCATATACGTGGGAGCTGGGGTATATAAGCACAACCTTAAAAGGTCCCTAGTCGTGGGAGTTTCGAGACAGGGCATCGATACTCCAGAGTAGACTAGTGTATACAGTCGAGACCCCGACGAGGGGCGGTGGCCGGTCTCACAAGCCACTTGTGTCAGTTGGTTCACCTAAGATGTATACAGGTGCTTATTGGGTTATGAGTACACCGGACAGGACTCGCCGGGAACATGCTAGTTGGTATTATACCTGATGTCAGATAGCAGTTCCCTGGTGACATGTGTACAGGTTAGTTCATCGACCTGATATCGTCATTTGTCTCGTGTGAGTTCCCACTGTGCTTTGATTACTACCCTACCACGCTCAAAGGAGACGTGCAAACAGGTTTTAGTTGGGTACAGTCCCGAGCCACATGGTGGCAGTGAGCGGATCTGCAGGGGTTCGTCTCTCCCGGTATTGGGGGTGAGGTCGCGCTGTGTCTAGGAGAGCCAGTACATGAAAGTCCTTGGCCAAGGCAGGAGATTTACTGGTAGGTATTCCAGTAGTATCTCAGGGTGTTCTGGGCTACACTCCAACACGACTTGTACCGCTTTTGGGGGTTTGACTTTTACCAACCCCTTAGGCCCGCCTTGCGATGCTCATAGACGAACGGACCGGACTGTACGGATATTGTCACTGACAGGTTCAGTTGGGTATCAGGATGAGTTCGCTCATCGACGTTCCTTTTGGTCAATACCTGGTAGCCCGTTACGTACAGGCTAATACCTCTGACGTGCTAGTTGTTAAATCCACAACCAAAGTATTGACGAGTCTTTAGAGTCCCCCACATACCAGTTTCTCAAGTTTCGGGCGAAACGCTGTAGAGGCCGTAAGGAGATATGGCAGGGTTCGATCTTATACGTGCAGTATTGCACGGATCAAGATCGGACGGATAATATTAGCGGGCTTTGGTTTAAGCCGGATCCTAGTATTGTATAGTGTAGATTTTGTCTCTTTGCATTTGTATTCAGTGGGAATACAAATGCGGGTATGTATATACAGTCGCGGGGTTTTCCTGTAATGTATTACGGGATCAGTTTTCTGAAGTTGCCAGTTTGTATTCCGTTCCGGCCAGTTTTCCATTATTCCTTCTCGGCCGGATTTTTCTGATGGAGGGGGTTATTTGCAAGTGTGCAAATGTTCTTTTGTGGAGGGTTTTCTTGTAAATGGAGGCATCATGATGGTTCTTAGCATGATGAGATTCTTTTTGGGTCATTTCTTTTGCGTTTATTATGAAAGGATTGGATTAGTATTGATGTGATCTTTTTCTTTAATATTATCCTTCATTATCATACTAATTCCTTCTTGCATTATTGCAATTTTTCCACCACCCATTTTTGAATGAGAATGGTCGGCCACTGTTAGAGAAGGAAGGAGGGTTCATTTTTGTGGGTGGGGAAATTATCATCTCATTCTTTGATACACCAAAGTTCATCTCCATTGTTCATTATTTCCCTCCATCCAAAGGCAACTTCAAACCCCCATGAGACATACTTCTCTACACTTTCCTACAGCATTCCTTGGACACGTCGACTCGCCAACTTCGTGCCCGAGTTGCCTCGGTCCAGAGGTGGGAGCCCGTAAAAGAACCCGGCGACGTGGTGCCCTTTCCGACGAGGAGGTGAAGACCGGAGATTCCGCGAGGAGATCGGGACGGAGGCCAAAGACCGAAGGACATGGATCATTCGGTATAGCTTCCTTCCCTTTTTCTAGTTTTCTAGAGTTAGGTTAATGGCCCGATCCGGGTTTTTAGTGCGCGGTGGTGCCGGTTCTAGTTTATAGAAAAGTTTTCGTTTCCGCATTCCGGCGTCGGGTTGACGGCCGGGGCGCCGCCATGCACTTACACTGGTATCAGAGCCACGCCATTAACCTAGTCTAGCTTGCTCTAACGTGTTTACAAGTTCAATCGATCGGATTTTCCAAAAACCACATTTCCATGTCGCACTTTCTGTCGAATTTTTCCTTGCTCTAAAAATTATTTGGTACATTGGAAAATTACGTGCAGGTTTTTTTATGAATTCTGTGAAAATTTGGTACGCTGATGTTACTGTAGAGCGACGGTTTAGCGGCCAAACCACGTTTTGGCCGCGGAACTGCCGCCGTTTTGTGGCCAAATCGTTCCAAATTTCTACAGTGGTTTACTTACATGGAAATAGGGTTTCTGGTATATTCATTTTGGGCCCAGATGTTTTTGAGTGCTACAGTTGTGCTTGGGGCCCACTTCGGTAAATTTGATCGATCGAAAATTTTAAACATGTTAGTTCACAGTATTTACATTATATCTGCGACCGTGAATGTCATTTAATCGGTAAATCATGTCTATCTGCTTTAGCCCTTTTAGACGGATTTGCGAACGTCACATTCACGTTGATGTTCTGTGTTGTGCTGTGATGTTGCGGATTGGTCGTGGGGATAGCCTGGATGCAATGTTTGTACAGTTTGGTTTATTATGTACATTTGTTATTGCGGGGCGAGCGTCCGACATGTGGACTGCCGTCACTGCCTGTTTGTATATTATTCTTTTAGGGCACGACCGGGTTGAGTTCGATGTACCCGTTGTATATTTTACTTTCTGTACTAGGATTACCCCGCGGTGGGGTGCACGGATAGCCGGGTTTTAGAGGGAAACGGGCCCGCATCTCATGGCTTTGAGACGGAGGGGGCTTCGCTCTAGAATTGGCGGGCTATTCGCCGCACTCGTAGGGGGTACAGGTTGACCCAAGGAGGGGTGCCCAAGTTACCGGATTCCGTGAAGTGCTGGGTGGTCGATTCATGTTGCTGAAGGGGGCTGCCTCGCTTCAGGTTTTGGCGGGTAACTTGCCGCGCCCGTAAGGGTCTAGGATTTCATTGCACAGGCTATCCACATAACCAGGGGAACGTCGGGTTTCAGTAGCGGCTCTATGAAACCCGGGGATCCCAGATATCTGTATTGTTCTGTGATGCTGGTTACATTTATGTGATGTTGCATTTTATCACGCCTTGAGCGATGTTATATATTGATATATATACTAGTAGATGTTGTATATGTTTTGCATCCGCGCTAGTCCAGTCCCCGCTCTGTCGTTAGTTAAGTAACCTAACGGGTGATGAGGGGACCCAGTGGCGAATGCGGATGGCATATACGTACATCATTATTTTCGTTCTTTATTGGTGTGATCAATTGATGGGATTGCGTTGATTCGGATCAATGCAAGCTAAACAAACCTATTCTGATGTTATTGGAACTCTTTTCAAAAAGCTGTTATTACAAGGACGTTCACTTTTGTTTTGCACAGTGGTATTCGGTTATGAATATCCAGCGCCTCAGTCGACGAGGCAAGGGCCGAGATCCCTTCACCGGGAGTGACCCCTTGGACAGAAGTTTGCGTCAGGGCAATAACTTCACTATAGCCGATTACTTTTGCTTTGCATCGTAGTATTCAGTTGCAATATCCTGTACCTCATTCTATGGGGAAAGAGCCGAGATCCCTTCACCGGGAGTGACCTCTTTAGCAAAGGTTTTCGTCACTATATTTTTATAAAGATATTCAGTTCCTTCAACGATATCAAGTTCATTACGTTAAAAGTTTTCGCCAGAAACCATTCGTAGCCTTCCGTCGTTTCATATGGATAGTCAATAAGTATTCAAGCTGTGTATGTTGGCCAAAGTCAAGGCACAGTGATTCGTAGCTATTGGGTATTCATATGCAGCATAGATAGATGCGTTGGTTTGGGACAGTCGTACTACTATTTTGGCCAAAGTCAAGGGTATGTACGGGTGCGTTCAAATTAACCAGGAGAATGACGGTTAGAACTTGACATGTGACTTATGATATGTTGGCCAAAGTCAAGGTCATAAGAGCATGGGGTAAAAATCCACATCGGGAGTTTCTAAAGAAACTGAAAATTGCCAGATATGCGCATACCTTCTGGAGTGTGATAACGTGAGCGGATTCCGTCACGTTATCATGCGATGATAGTTGGATCCCGATTCCCACTGATGAGTTGGTTTACTCCTCGGGTGATCCCGGCTAATTCTTCTTTCAGGTTTGGAGAAGAATTTGACGTTACAGTGGGAGGTTTCCTGATTAGATAAATTGGTAACCATTCTGATCTAGGTTAGAGTGCACGTTGAGTGTTTCTTTTCTCTCTCTCTCTTTGGCAGCGACCATGACCCGACCCTAGACTATGACTCAGTAACCAAGTTGACCGAACCTTCTTAAACATTGGCTTTTGGATTGTCAGAGTTGCAAACCTCATTGCCACTCCTACTTTTACCCTTTTCACCAGGACAACCCGTATTACTACGAACGTCCACTTCCATTGGATAAAACCATCATATGGTTATATACGAACTCGAAGGAATTTATTCGAGGATGGCTTCCGGTTCTGGAGAAAGCGAATAGGACTATTCAGTTGTCTTTTCTTTTACCTTCTCTCAGCTTGCGAGTACTCCTTGGTTTAGGAGATAGTACACCTATTACGCAAATTAGATAGTATTCTTCCAAACCTTAGGCTGGTGCCGAACGGTGGGGAATGAAGAAAACCAATTAGCATAACGATAGTGTACAGAAGGTATTAAGTAAAGACATATCAAGGGATTAGTAAGAGGGCAAAGTAAATTGCGACTGCTATTCACGACCAAACCAAGTATTTCTTCGCCAATCCTAAATCACCTTTGTATTTCTCCAGAACACTCCGTATCACTACGAAGATCCACAGTTTTTTGGATACTCCATCGTATGGTTATATACGAACTCGAAGGAACTTGTTCCAATTTGGGGATGGATTCTGGTTTACGAGAAATAGGAATAAGTTTTATTCAGATGTCTTTTATCCTCACCTTCTCTCAGGTTGCGAGTGCTCCTAGGATTAGGACAGTACACCCATTATGCTTATTGGATAGTCTTCTTCCAAACCATAGGCTGGTGCCGAACGGTAGGGAAAGAATAAAACTATTTAGCCTAAGAGGGTGTACAAAAGGTAATGACTAAAGACATATAAAGGGATTTGGAGAGATGGCAAAGAGATATATGGTTACAGTTGTGAATTTGATAATGGAAGAGGCATTACTAGGAATACCCGGATACCCCTACGAAACATTTCAATATTTCGTTTCACTGTGTACTGTTAAAAGAAAAACTGATTTCCTAATTAATCCTTACTCCAGGGTATGTATTTATCAGGTATGTTTCTCACATCTGTATGGTTTTACAGATGATGAGTGGGAGTAAGTTATTGGGAATTAGGTGATTGTCCTCATTATATCGGAATTCGTTGTAATTGGTGATATTTGAGGAAGTCACCTGGGTTGTTTGCCGGAAGGCAAATATTTGGTTTTGAATATCCGTTGTTATGCACCAATTTCAAATTGATATATCTGTACGTCTATTTTTATAGAGTGAGATATACCTTTTTGAAATTATGTCTATGACATTTACCTATATCAGTGGATGGTTAGGTAAGGATTATTGAACGGCGGTGTAATTCTTCTTAACCATAATTACAGTTTTCAACCTACGACACAGAGTGAATAAGTCACTAGACTCAGGGGACTTATACAGAGTATTGTATATTGTCCAGTGTCCATTAGGACAGAGGGGTTTGTCCTCGTACTATATTCGGTTTACTTATAACTTCTCTAGTTTTTAGACAAGTGTTTCGTAGAAACACAAGGTTCAAGTTTTGAGAAGTTATAGGTATAAGAGTAAAGTAGAGAACCAGATATTGCAAGTATCGGGATTCTTCAAAGTGATCGAAGATGTAGATACTTGTGTGTGGTATTCAGTTAATAGTAATGATTAAGAGAACTTGCTTCTCTTTCAGGTTACTTATAATTGGAAGCATTCCTAAGTTGAGTAACGCTGATCGGCCTCCTTCCATTTAGTTGACATGCACTGGAGACAGCTGCATGATTTGAATCTGGTTCAATTGAATCAGTGCCTCCGTTTCTATATTGGATATAGAACGGTTCATATCTTAACATTATTAAGGTACGGGGAGTTGTCCAGCTTATGCTTAAAACCAGACTCTTGATAACTCAAGGCACGTTTCTGTAATGGCTGTTTGTGGGTTGACCCGGGCTATGACGAGGGTTGATACTCTACCATCTAGAAGATCAATAGTGATATTGTTCTTGACTCGCCACCGTTTTAACAAAAATGGATTTTTTTCAGAAAACGGTAGTGGGAGTATGGTAGAACTGGAAGTGATTCCAGAACTGCAAACGATTACTTAAGATTTGATAAGAACCTAAAGATTCAATCTGGTTTGACATTCCATTAGCCACTCCGCAGATATGGTAGGTAACCTCAGGCGCTCGAGAGGTACTTCGGTATGCTCAAGGACGGTGACAGGGAGGTTCTTGTTTACCCAGACTTTCCATTGTTGTTGTTCCAGACTGTGAAACCCGGCAGGAGGATGAGTATAGCGTCGTTCTAAATTAGCTTTAGAAATGCACGTGTATATGACTATGGCAGAGGGTTGTCGTAGTCAGTGGGAGAAGCGGAAGCAGTGGTGGACAAGTGGATTATGTCTATTTATAGACTAAAGCAGATGTAGCGGAGATAGATCATCTATTTCTGACGTGACAGTCATAGGTTTGACTTCATCAGAATAGGGGATGGATCTGTTAAGAAGGTAGTAAGGTGTGATGTCTTGGTATTTGGATGACATACACAGAGTAGGAAGTGATATTCCTATACTACGATCGGTTATACTTTGGTTGTCACACAGTAGTTTCTCCACATAGGGCTTGGATATAATATTAGATATTCTGGTTACTAGATCTATAGATCTAGATTTGGGTGGTTTCCCAATCAGGGTACTTGACAGCATTCTAAAGGTATTTAGAATGGACGACTCCTGGTATGGTGGTGTACCTGCGGGTGATGGAGTCACGCTCTCTAAAGGTGTCTTACAGACTAAAGGGGAGAGGGATGTGCATGATTGGCAAATCACTTGCTTAGGCAATTGAGTCAATCATGAGATGTCAAGTACCACACCAGATTTTGTTTTTGCATGAGATGCAGTAGGTTGATATTAATCCAATCCGGGAGAAACGATCGGAAGCAGTTTTAGAACATAAGTTGATGTTCTAGGGAAATGATAACCTCCTTTGGGAGACAGTTATCATTCCAGGCTTCCAAGTTGACATAGATGACAGAGTGGCTGTCAAAGTTATAGTTTTCCCTCTTACGACGGGCGGTATTTTGGACAGATGATCCAGGCGGAAACTGAGGGAGGCATGGCGCAAGACACTGATTAAGTTCAGTCGACGATACAGTCTAAGAAGTTTGGATTTGGAGTTCACTTGTGAACTAGGTCCCATCAAACATCCAATCATATTCTAAGACAGGTATTGCTCATTTTGAGAGATGGGTTTCTTCGCGAACTTGAGATAAATAGAGACATAGAAAGAAACATCACAGCGGATCCACTCACTGAGGCTATTCCTCGAACGCAATAGTTTCGCAAACGAGCTTTGTAAGACTGACTAGTAGAGGAGTTGGGAGTTCGGTATCACACGGGCTGTGAGTATGCGACATCGCAATAATTAACCTTGAGTGCAAGTGGGAGATTGTTGGAGATAGTGCCCTCAGAGTCAATTATTGGATCACAGGCACGTGATTGCAATGATTGAGGGAGGACATATACCTGTAGGACAGTCTTACTCAAGATGATAGTATGCTATCTGGTTTACCTTTATCAACGTGTACCGTTTTAGGTGACATTACTGATCACTATTGCACGTTGATAGAGCCCCTAGGATTCTTGCTTTTCTACCAGCAGTATGAAAGCGATCATATACGTGGGAGCTGGGGTCTATAAGCACATCCTTAAAAGGTCCCTAGTCGTGGGAGTTTCGAGACAGGGCATCGATACTCCAGAGTAGACTAGTGTATACAGTCGAGACCCCGACGAGGGGCGGTGGCCGGTCTCACAAGCCACTGGTGTCAATTGGTTCACCTAAGATGTATACAGGTGCTCATTGGGTTATGAGTACACCGGACAGGACTCGCCGGGAACATGCTAGTTGGTATTATACCTGATGTCAGATAGCAGTTCCCTGGTGATATATGTACAGGTTAGTTCATCGACCTGAGATCGTCATTTATCTTGTGTGAGTTCACACTGTGCTTTGATTACTACCCTACCAAGCTCAAAGGAGACGTGCAAACAGGTTTTACTTGGGTACAGTCCTGAGCCATATGGAGGCAGTGAGAGGATCTGCAGGGGTTCGTCTCTCCCAGTATTGGGGGTGAGGTCGCGCTGTGTCTAGGAGAGCCAGTACATGAAAGTCCTTGGCCAAGGAAGGAGATTTACTGGTAGGTATTCCAGTAGTATCTCAGGATGTTCTGGGCTACACTCCGACACGACTTGTACCGCTTTTGGGGGTCTTACTTTTACCAACCCCTTAGGCCCGCCATACGATGCTCATAGACGAACGGACCGGACTGTATGGATTTTGTCACTGACAGGCTCAGTAGGGTGTCAGAATGGTTCGCTCATCGACGTCCCTTTTGGTCAATACCCGGTAGCCCGTTACGTATAGGCTAATACCTCTGACGTGCTAGTGGTTAAATCCACAACCAAAGTATTGACGAGTCTTTAGAGTTGCCCACAGACCAGTTTCTCAAGTTTCGGGCAAAACGCTGTAGAGGCCGTATGGAGATATGGCAGGGTTCGATCTTATACGTGCAGTATTGCACGGATCAAGATCGGACGGATAATACTAGCGGGCTTTGGTTTAAGCCGGATCCTAGTATTGTACATTGTAGATTTTGTCTCTTTGCATTTGTATTCAGTGGGAATACAAATGCGGGTATGTATATACAGTCGCGGGATTTTTCTGATGTAGGGGGTTATTTGCAAGTGTGCAAATGTTCTTTTGTGGAGGGTTTTCTTGTAAATGGAGGCATCATGATGGTTCTTAGCATGATGAGATTCTTTTTAGGTCATTTCTTTTGCGTTTATTATGAAAGGATTGGATTAGTATTGATGTGATCTTTTTCTTTGATATTATCCTTCATTATCATACTAAATCCTTCTTGCATTATTGCAATTTTTCCACCACCCATTTTTGAATGAGAATGGCCGGCCACTATTAGTGAAGGAAAGAGGGTTCATTTTTGTGGGTGGGGAAATTATCATCTCATTCTTTGATACACCAAAGTTCATCTCCGTTGTTCATTATTTCCCTCCATCCAAAGGCAACATCAAACCCCCATGAGATATACTTCTCTACACTTGCCTATAGCATTCCTTGGACACGTCGACTCGCCAACTTCGTGCCCGAGTTGCCTCGGTCCAGAGATTGGAGCCCGTAAAAGAACCCGACGACGTGGTGCCCTTTCCGACGAGGAGGTGAAGACCGGAGATTCCGCGAGGAGATTGGGACGGAGGCCCAAGACCGAAGGACATGGATCGCACGGTATAGCTCCCTTCCCTTTTTCTAGTTTGCTAGAGTTAGGTTAATGGCCCGATCTGGGTTTTTAGTGCGCGGTGGTGCCGGTTCTAGTTTATAGAAAAGTTTTCGTTTCCGCATTCCGGCGTAGGATTGACGGCCTGGGCGCCGCCGTGCACTTACACTTAAGATATGGGCTCTTCCCATTCCATATCACATATGAAGTGGTAGGCAACTGATTTGATTAGAACCCTATTCAATAGGTATGCAGCTTTTCAAGTGCATAACTCCCAAAAGGAAATAGGAAACTCAGTAGTACTCATCATAGAGCACACCATATCACATAGGGTTCTATTGCTTCGCCCCGATATACCATCGTGCTATGGTGTATACGGAGGAGTGATGCTGAGAGAGAATCTCATTCTCCTTTAAAATAGTCCAGGAATCTCCGCGCTCAAGTATTCTCCTCCTTGATCTCATCAAAAGACATAATACTTATACCCGTTTTTGGTTCTCTACTTCTGACTTATATTCTGTGATTATCTCAAAAGTTTCGGACTTGTGTTTCAACAGGAACATATGTCTGAATCTTGAGAGATCATCAGTGAATGTAATGAAGTACAAAGAACCGGTCTTGGCATCTGTAGACAGGGGACCTTCATACATCAGCATGTATCAATCCCAAGAGTTCACTAACTCTTTCTCTGTTTCCAATAAACGGAGTTGTGGTCATTTTATCTTAGTGACATGACTGGCAAGTTTTACAAGATGTAAATCCAAACTAATTTAAATATACATCTTTATGCAACTTCAGATAGTCGGGTGGCATTGATATGACCTAGTCTATAATGCCTCAAAAAGGATTCATTCATTTCTGAACTCTTCCTCTTGTGTGTGTTCTGTATATTAAGAACTGTGGTTTGATTTAGAACATCTATGCTTTTAGATAACATGCCTGAACCGATCAACTCTTGATATAGGAAATGTTCAAAACATTATCCAACAATACAAAATTATATCCTTCTTTACTAATAAAGAGACTGATATGATGTTGTATATCAGGTTCAGTATCTAATAACATTCGTTCAGAATCAATGTATTCTGGTAATATAGGGTGATAACTACCAACAGACTTGGCTGCAACACTTGTACCGTTTCTATCTCATGAAATTTATCACCCGTTCTCAGTTCTCTACCTATCTGTAGCCCATGTAACAAATTACATATACGGGATCCTGATCCGGTATCTCATACCCAGGACGTAAAGGATACTGAGAAACAGTTCTTTGTAATGAACACACCCGAAGAAAATGCATCAGCATGCACGTTCTTCGTTTGGGCGTCATGGGAATTCTGGTAATACCCAATTTCCTGCTCTGTCTTATAACATTTATAAGTTGGAGCGGGACCAACGTTCCCTAGCGCAGTATAACAAGCGGGTTCGGTCAATACATCCGTATTTTTATCTTGATTAAGGCGTGACATGGTCGCTACCTGGAGAGAGAGAGAAGAAAACACTCAACGTGCGCTTTTACAAGATTAGATTGGTTATTAATTTATCTAATCAGGATGTCTCCCACTGTTTTAGTCAAATCTTCCTTCAAACCCTAAAAGGAAAGACTAGCCGGGATTAATTACACCCTACAAGTTTGCCAATCTTTCAGCCAGGCCAGTGCCGGTACTTTGAGGGAGGTTCCCCGTGCTTTCGCACGAACCTAATTAAAGTAAACCTCGTTTTCCCAGGGGCGTAACCCCATTGACACCTTTCTAGACACCTGTCACGACCCAAAAATTGGCCCGTGACGGCCCTAATACTACGCAACGCCTAAAGACGTAGCGCAGTAAAAGAAAGCCAAAACCCAGAAATCTAAACCATAAAAATACGGAAAAGATAATATAAGTTTTCGAAACATTTGAAATCACAACCCAAATTCTTTAAAAGCCCCACTTCCATTCTTTTAAAATTTTGGCAACACCCATTTTGTGTAAAAACTAGCCCAAAGGCGGAAAACAATCTCATCACAAGTATACGACGCCGTAGGAAAGAAATGAAAGACAATAGAGATAAAGCTGTATATAAAAGACATCAATCCACAAGAATATACAAATACGTCCTCACCAAGTCTCTAAGTCAACAATACAATAGTAGATGGAGAGTACAAATACAACGAATGTGCAATATGTAATACAGATAACCATCTAACCCACCTAAGCAAAATGGTACTGTGAGCTGATGCGGTATCTGTAGCAAAAGATGATAGCTGGATAGCTGAATAGAAGAATAGCCTGCCTCGACTACTCTGGGGAAAAACCTGAAACACCTGTGGCACAACGGGGGTGAGTTGCCAACTCGTGAATAGTAGATAACATATGCAGGTAATCGCAGGAATGCACGTACAGCATGAATCTAAGGTATGCGATTACAGTAATAACTTGTTATGCAAATGCTGAATAAATGCAAGTACACTAGCAAGTACAATCCATATGTGAAGCAACAGTAACATGACAGTAATCTGCAGTAACTATGCAATAAGGATATGAAAATGTAGATATGCAACTATCATAAGGGTACACTAACAGGTACTACCCGTATATGAAACTGTGCATGAGGTAGATAAGGGTGAGATATAGGGTGGAATATGTCATTTCCACGGAAACCTGACATCGTGGTAGGATCACAATCCATCAAGACACTCACATCCCAGATCGTCAAATCGGCCCCCAAACTGGGCTCTCACCTCACATAGGTCTCACATCACCCCAAAGTACAATATCGAATAGCTCTCCTATATCTCGAATGTACAAATCAACCATATCTTTCATATCCAATATCCAATCTCAATGAATCACCTAATAACCCAAGTCAAATCTCAAATAATCTCTAACATCCTAAACATATATATATACAGAAATAAATATGATGGGGGCAATACACATATATTAGCGTCCCATTCCACTAATATTGGTGTAAAGATATATATAACAACGGCTAGATCCCCTGTTATATATACAAAGGTATTAAAAGAAATATCATGAAATCAGTGTGCCAAGCATCGACACAGAAATCCTCGTATATCGGGCTCCGTCAGTCCGGATCGGCCCACGGGGTCCGTCTGCGTTGTCGGCCCTCGGCCCCGGCAGTACAGATCATCCCGCATCCATCTCTCGACTCTGGCCAGTATCCTCCGGACAACTGCCAGGTCCAACCAATAACCGGTAGGTACTCGCCCGCCTCCAGGCACAATCGGCAAACCCATCGATCTTCTTGCCGAGGAGAACCATACCGAGCTCCACCATGTACCCTCATACGGCAACCACACCTCGTATGGAGTATATAATCAGCACCGATAAAACTCATGGTGGACGCGGAAATATCATATCAAGGAAACCGGGTTGTTCAATGTATGCATAATTTCATGAACTCCCATGGTTCCCAAATCCTGAAAACATCATATAAAATCTAAATAAACAATGCGCAAATCCAGGAATAAATATATGCGATATATCTGAATGCGAGCAGGTAAACAAAAGTATATAGCTGAACCAGATGCATGCAAAATCAATAAGGTACAGCCAAGTATAGGTATCTACCTATAAGAACTGATGTCGTATACCCCCCTGGGTATAAGTAACATATGTAGGAAACCCCCCTGGTATAACTAAAATATGTGCATGGTATACCTGTAGCTGTATCGCAAGGTGTATATCTACCTATCACTAAAGGTAGGATACACTATAGGTATACCAGTAAGCTAGATGTCAAGTATGATAAGCAATATAGTATCAATAAAGGGTTGTGTGTGACATGGCAATTATTGACGGTGTGTGTGTAGCATACAATCCGTGCTCGTGCAACATAAACCGTCAATAATATGTGCAGTGTCCTACGGCTGCTAGTCACAGTACAACTATATCAAAGAAATAACATAAGGGCGCAATTCTAACAATGACGTAGAATGCGCGACAGGTATATGAATCCTAGCCTAGACGCATAACGCCATGCGGGCGATTCCCCTGTAGATGTTAAATCTACTCACCTACGCCCCACGCTAGGTGAATCCTACCATCCGCTCCCCCTGTAGCCGTGTCCGTAGTCCCTGCCTGCAAACCTGCAAATAAGGCATGGAAATCACATATAAGCCAAATATTCCGCGAAACGCGATATCGAACCAAAACGAGAAACTCGCGTCGCGAACTAAACGCGCGTGTGCACGATACGCTGAATCGTGTGTGTACGCGTCTAAAACCATCGCGACACGCCGCGATACGCTGGATCACAGAACCCACTCACGTATCGCGCGTATCGCGCAAACACAACGGACACTAAAAACGACATATGACCCCAGATTTTCCTACAGGCCAAAACTAGACATGCCAAAACACTACACTACACAGCGGGGAACCCTACACAAAACCCCAACACCCAACTCACCTTCCTGGCCGGAAATTGCGGCCAGAACTATTTAATTGGCGGCCTGAAATGGGGGTGGTGGGTTCGTGTTCATGTGGTGTGCTCTATACCTAGGTAGCATGACCCAGTCTTCTCAATTTTATTCTGTAGGGTCCGGATCAAAAGCAGATTCCAGATGTCATAATTCTCACTTTAAAATCACCAATTTGCACAATATGGAAAATCTATGGTATTTTTGTGAAACCTGGGTTGAATCTCGGTTGAGGTGACCTAACAGCACTACAATGAGCTAGGTTAACCAATTCCAACACATTCCCACCAAAATTCCACACAAAACACCTAAACTAGCACTAAACTAGCAATTAACCACAAACCGACACTAACAATCACACAACTAAGCAAACTAGGGATTTGGGTTAAGGAAATATACCCAAAAGACCTCCAAGAAGCAGGGGAAGAAGTGAAAGGAGCTGCTGTTGCTGCTGCTTGCCTCTGCTGCTTCTGCTGCTTGCTGCTGCTTCCGCTGCTTCTTCTGCTGCTGCTTCTGCTGTCACTGCTGCTTGCTGCTGCTTCTGCTGCTTCTTCTGCTGCTGAGAGTGTGTGTGAGTGTGTGTTTGTGAGAGAGAGTGAGAGAAAGACAAAATGAGAGGAGAAATGAGAGAACAAGCCAAGACCCCCCTCTCTCTCTTCCCTCATAATGAGGCATAGGCAAAGCCATCATGCCCCATGATTCTCTCTCTCTCTCTCACACCAAGGTCAACCCAATAAAACAATTTTAAAAACCTTTTCCAAATTCATTTTCATTTTAAAACAACCATGACACTTAAACAAAACATAAAACTAGATTAGGGAAAGTGGTTAGTTCACCATGTTGCTAATCATGGTTAAACCCTAAAAACAACCCTAGTTATCATGCACAAGTGTGTTCAAGCCTAGGAAAAATATAATAAAATATTCATTAAATAGGATAAAATAATTAAAAACCAACTTGGTAAACTTTTTATTAAAAACTATATATTAAAATATAATTAACTACAAAACACATTCTAAGGTGTTACAATCTCCCCCCCTTAAAAGAAATTCGTCCCCGAATTTAAAAATATACTTTTACGCGTACCTTCAAAGAGAGGATTAAAATCCTCAAATCTCGCTCGCCGCCTCCCAAGTGATTACCTCACTATACGGCTACGTCCAAGAAAACCCTTCACAGATGGCAAGACCCTTGACCGACGTTTCTCCACCTGCCGAGCCATTAACACAATTGGCTGCTGGTGAACGAAAGATCGCGTCAAGCTAAATGGTCTGATGCTAGATCATGTGAGAAGGTCAAGAAGGTAATTGTAAAGTATCGTCATAAGGAATACGGGGTGAAAATTTAATAATCTGGGCGGAAGAGCCAAATTAAAGGCAACGAAATTAACTCGCTTATAGGATCTCAGAAAGACCTAAACCCTGGGACAACCTTCCCAAAATCCAACATGTCATTCATCGGAAAGTCCGTAGGAATACATGATTTGTCCCTGCGAGCTCGAGTCTATGACCAATCACAGTCGGCATAAGACCTCAGTTCGCAATGGACAATTCCCATCCTGACCTAACACAACTGGACTATCTCCGAAGTCTCTAGACATAGCTGGGGTCCAAAGTCCTACTTACGCGGAGTCAGAAGAATAACAGACTGGTGATCGACACGACCTAACCCCTAAGCCTAAGGGTGGCCAATTGGAGTGTCTCCTGATAACGGTTATCGAAGGAGAACCCTAACGATGGCGAGTGACGATCCCCCAACTGCTGACAACAATCAAAACAAACACACAACTTAACAAAGAACAACTGAGAAAACTGAGTATAACCGGATGACAAGAATCCGTATGGAGTCACACCCTAACTAAACCCTGGGTAGAAACCATAACGGAATTCATGGAGATCTGCTCCCACTCCTACTTCGGAACGGTAAAAGGTTGCAACTCTTCAGCCGGCCTCAGATGCTCGACCCAAGCACACAAACAGACAGACACCTTGAAACGAAACCTGAAACTTCTCTTTACATCCTGTCCACCCGTAACCATCTCACAAGTCACGTCACTGTTGGCGGAACTTGAATGAAAACAGAGAGTTGACTAATGTGCCTATTCTAGGATTATACGTCTCTACCCGATGAAACCAGGTACACAAACGCGTCCCTAACTTAGCACATCATTGTCACAAATCAAGGTCTCCGAATCATTACCCAGCCGAGTATGCTCAAGTATCACTGACGAACGAGTATCGGCGGGCAGTGTCTCGCGAAAACGATTTAAGGAAAGGTGGTCGGGTGCGGACATGAGCAAGCTGTCCCCTCCGTAGAGACGAACTTAAACTGTACTCAACGATCACACAAGAACTATAATTCTGCAGAAGAGTATCACAACAATCAAAATCCGCTGCAGGAAGATGTTCATTAAGCTCTAGTGGTCCGTGGAAGATCTGACACGACTCTCAAACAAGTAGTGTCCCCAAATCTCCAACGCAAAAACCACCGCGGCCATCTCCAGATCATGAGTGGAATATCCTTCTCGTTCTTCCTCCAAATGTAGGGAAGCAAAAGCGATGACTCTGTAGTGTCACATCAGAACACACTCGAGCCCACTCAAGAAACATTACAGTTTAAACAACAAGGTCGCCCGAACCAAAGGCAAAGAAAGAATTGATGCAGTTGTTAACCGAATCTCCAACTGCCGAAAACTCCGTACACATGCCTCAGTCCACAGAACAGAAACCTCCATCTCGGTCAATTCAGTCGACGGTGCAGCACTACTCTCGTAATCCTGCACGAAACGGCAGTAAAAACCTGCTAAGTCCAAGAATCTGCGGATCTCCGTCCTGCACACATGTCTGGACCTAAGCTGTACGGTCACGATCTCCCTCGGAACCATACGAAACCGTCTCCCGTGACTACAAGACCTAGGAGTCGACACAAAACAAGCCTGAAGGAACACTCCGAGAATTTAGCAAACTGCTGGTACTCCCCCAGTATCTGCATAACAAATTCCCAAGTGTTACTCCTGTTCCTCAAGACACGTTAGATAGACCGGAATGTCGTAAATAACACAACAGAAACTGGTCGAGGAACGGCCTGAAGAAATCTGGTTCATCACATCTACGAATGCTGCTAGGGCATCAGTGAATCCAACGACTCACAAAAACACACAAGGCCCGTAGCACGCACAAGGCAGTCTTCGGAATGCCATCACTCCGAACCTACAATAATGATGACCTGATCCCAAGCAAACTTAGAAAATGTCTCGCGCTCTGGAGCTGATCAAAGAAATCGTCAATGCGAGGTAAGAGACACCTATCCGCACCGTAAGCCGGTTCAATTAACGATCCGTCGATACACAACCTCAAACTGCCGTCTTCCTCCCTGACGAACAGAAATCAGAGCTTCCAAAAGCGAAACACTCAGACACACAAAACTCCCCAAACCACAACTCTGCAGCTGATCCTTTAAGCTCCGTCAGCTTCACCGGCCCATCTGGAACAGCGTCGGAAAAACTCTCGCACGTAAGGAACCCGGTCCAACAATCTCACTGTGGCTCCGGTATCACGAATAAGCGCCAAGAATCCCCGACATCTCCTCAGTAGCCGACTAGCGAAAAAGGCTGAATTCAAGCTGTGAAAGGCGGCACAACTATCCACCGGCACAACAAGAACTGACCTGCCGGGAAAAACAAAGTTGACTGTTTTCCTCACGGTAGTCCACAGACGCCTAGCACGTAGTTAACCAGTCCGTGCCCCAGGAGAACGTCAAATCCAACTTCTCTAAAAGGATCTAAACGACGGACGAATCTCTATCTCCTATCCGATTGGCACACAACTGAATACGTGTCGCACAACAAAGGATCGCTGACAGAAGTTAAAACAACTGCTACTAATCTACCCGACAACGGTACAAGCAAGAAGACAAACGAATACATCAAAAGAACATATAAATAAAGATACCGAAAAACTCCACATTGGACGCCTGCGCGTCCCGATGAGTAGAAGCAAACTCCTGTGTCTGCCCTCTACTCGCAGCTGGATGAACTCCTCTGGTAGACTGAGCCCTCTGAGCAATTCTTCCACGTCCACGGCTTCTCTGAATACGACTGTGACGAGGTGCTAAGGAACAATCCCTGACGAAGTGCTGAAGGCTTCCGCATCGAAAACATCCACGCGCTGACTGCTGACCATCCTGGGGATAAGAGCTGAACGACTGTCCTCGTCCTAAGCCTCTGCTACTCCCGCGACGACCACGAAATCTGCCTCGCCGACCAAATCTCTGTCTCTGAGCTGGTATGCTAGAAAGGTTTGTTTAGCACCCTATGAAGAGTTTTGAAGCATCACATGACCCAAAGTTTAAATTTTTATGGTGCTAAACGAACATGCAAAGGAATCGATCCTAGAAAATTAGGGTTTTGAAATATAAAGCAAACTAATCTAGGGTTTCGAGACTACAACCTTTGTAGCTCCCTTTCGCTGGACTCCTTGGTCTTTAGGGTGTTGAACGGAGGTCCTCTTGAAGTCCTCTTGTGTCCACGATGATCCACCACGGAGATCTCCGTCCAAGCTCGCAACTTCGTCAAACCGAAGAGAACACTCTAAACAAAACGGCTAAGCTTGTGTAGAATGATGTTGTGGTTAGGTTTCTCACTTCAAAAACCTATCTTTAAGTGGTATTTTCTCACTAGAAAAAAAACTAGAGAGCAAAAGAGCAAGAGGAAGAAGATGGTGGCAATTTTTGACAAGAGGTAAAAAGATAACTCTAGTGAAGAAAAAGAAATATATCAATCTATATTTTATTCCTTCATGCTATGAACCATGGTTAAAGTGATGGAGACATTATTTAACTTGAGTTTTGAATGATAAAGAGAAGGATAACCATAGGTTAGTGGTAGTTGAGCATGGTTAGGTCAAAGGAAGAATGTAGAAGCAAGAATGATTATCCTTTCCTTTTCATTTTCTTTTTAAATCCAAAATCAAATAATAATCCATAATATAATCCATGGTGTGAGTCTTATATTGCCACCATTTCCAAATGCTAACAACCATGATGGATGGGTGTATGTATGTATGCATGTATGCACATCCACATGTGCATGAAACTAGCATGAAAGAAAGAAAGAAAAGCACACATGCATGCACACATCCATCATCCAAGAAAAGGTTTTAAGTGAGAAAACTAATGGTTAAATGATAAATCAACACTTGATTTATCAATCCGGTCATATCTCATATGACCCCACCAAAAGCAGTTCACCCGATCAATGTTCGGTATCATATACGCACATTTCAATCGGGTGCATGCGCATATCGCATACGCGCACCACAACGTTTCGCCTGGACTGGGTAACTCCTTTGTGGGACTCTAAGACTCGTCAATACACCGGAAGAGGGTAATGATCATATCAAGTACCCTCAAGCCGCAAGCGGTCAGCTAAACGTAACGGCCACCCTGGTATTGAGCGATCAGAAGACAACAAGCGAACCAGCTACAACTCCCGTCGAGCCATCCGGCAACACTACCGTACAGTCCGGTCTCTTCGTCAGATATGCTGCATATCGAGCTTAGGGATGGTCACGTCGACCCCAATAACTCAATAAGTCGTGCCGGTGAATGGTCTATAACAGATCGAGAAACTACTGATAACACTTATCAGAAAATCTCAGCAGCCCTGGCCAGGGACTTGCTGTTATAACCAGTCGGGCACAGCACAGCATCAACTCCCAATACCGGGAGAGACGAAACCCCTCCTATCGCTCATCGTCTTCGTGTGTCTCGGGACTGTACCCAACGGCCACCTGTTTGCACGACTCAGTAGAACCGTGGTAGGGTGGCAATCAAAGTACAGTGGGAGAACACACAAGACTCCATGACGATCTCGGGTCTACAGACTAACCTGTACCAGTGTCACCTGAAAACTGCTATCCGACGATAGATATAATTCCATATAGGAGTTCTCGGTGAGTCCGTCCAGTGTACTCAGTCACCACTGAGCACCCGTATGTGATCTTGATGTCAAACATCGATGAATGTGGGAACATCCATCGCCCATCGTATGGGTCTAGTATCATATACGCTAGTCTACTCTGGTATATCAATGCCCCATCTCGATATACCTACGACTAGGGACGTTCCAGGATATGCTTATAGACTACAGATGTCCCACTAGTATGATCTTCATCATAATCAGAGTAGTCAAGCAGATATCCTTAGGGCTTTATCAGCATGTATGAATGAATAAAAGCATGATCAAATCAACATGTCAGATAAAGAAGAACCAGATAGCATACTATCATGTCGAGCAAGAATGCAAACTGAATATAAATACATGTATAGATACATCCACTATCATATAATGGCCTCTAGGGCATACATATATCCAACAATCTCCCACTTGCACTAAGGCCAGTTATTGGCGTATCTCATACCCAACATCTCAAAAAGTCGCTCATGCTGTGGCTGAGGGAGGGCCTTGGTGAGTGGATCCGCGGCATTGTTCTTTGTATCTACTCTCTTAATCTCGATCTCGCGGCGATCTACAATCTCCCGGATCAAATGAAAGCGCCTCAGGATATGTCTGGACCGCTGATGGGATCTGGGCTCCTTGGCTAACGCCATCGCCCCATTCTTGTCACAATACAAAGGTATTGGATCAATAATGGCTGGAACTACTCCTAGCTCCGAGACGAACTTCTTCATCCAGATGGCTTCCATGGCGGCATCATTTGCAGCAATGTACTCAGCTTCCATCGTAGAGTCTGCAACGGTATCTTGTTTGGAACTCTTCCAACTTACCGCCCCTCCATTGAGGGTAAATACAAACCCTGAGATAGATTTGCTGTCATCCTTATCGCTCTGGAAGCTCGAATCGGTAAAGGCCTCCATTTAGAGATCTGTATTACCATACACCAAGAACAATTCTTTAGTCCTTCGTAAGTACTTAAGAATGTTCTTCACAGCTGTCCAGTGGTTCTCCCCTGGGTTGGATTGATACCTGCTTACAACACTAAGTGCATAAGCTACATCTGGGCGTGTACATAACATCGCATACATTATAGACCCTACTGCCGAAGCATAAGGTATAATGCTCATGCGAGCTCTCTCTTCATCGGTCTTTGGACAAGAATCCTTGGAGAGAGTGACTCCATGGCAAGCGGGTAAAGCACCCCGCTTGGAGTCTTCCATACTAAACCTCTTTAGGATGGTGTTGATGTACCTGGTTTGGGACAATCCCAATAACTTTTTGGATCTATCCCTATAGATCCGTATGCCCAGGATGTATGTGGCATCACCCAGGTCCTTCATGGAGAACCTTAGTGATAAGAATGATTTGACCGACTGTAGCATAGGAATATCATTTCCTATCAGAAGAATATCATCCACGTACAATACGAGGAATGTGACAGCTCTTCCTACAGCCTTCTTATAAACACAAGGTTCATCTGGATTTTTGATGAAATCAAACTCTTTGATAACATCATCGAAACAGATGTTCCAACTCCGAGATGCCTGCTTTAACCCATATATGGATTTAAGCAATCTACATGCTTTCTCGCTGCTCCCACTGTCAATGAAGCCCTCTGGCTGATCCATATAAACGCATTCTTCTAAATCTCCATTTAGAAATGCTGTTTTAACGTCCATCTGCCCGATTTCATAGTCGTAGTGAGCAGCAATAGCAAGTAGGATCCGAATGGATTTAAGCATGGCTACGGGCGAAAAAGTTTCGTCATAGTCCAAACCTGGTCTTTGACGAAAACCTTTCGCCACAAGTCTTGCCTTATAGGTCTCTACCTGCCTATCCACACCAATCTTTCTTTTAAAGATCCACTTGCACCCTACAGGTTTTACCCCAGGGGGTACAACGTCCAAAGTCCATACTTTGTTGGTGTACATAGACTCCATTTCGGATCTCATAGCATCCAGCCACTTCACAGAGTCACCACTCGTGATAGCTTGCTGAAAACTGGTAGGATCATCATCATCCATGATGCAATCTTCTCCGTTACCATCAATGAGGAAACCGTAGTACCTCTCCGGTGGGCGAGAAGTCCTACCAGACCTACGGAGTGGCCGAGGTTCTTCAGTTTCTGTTGCAACAGCTAGTTCAACCAAATCATCATTTGTAGTTTGTGTCTCCAGAACCTCTTCTAGATCTACCACCTTGCCATCATCTTTATCTGTGAAAAACTCTTTTTCCAAGAATGTGGCATACTGAGAAACAAACACTTTTTGTTCCTCTTTGTGGTAGAACAGATATCCATAAGAATTCTTTCGATATCCCACAAAGTTACACATGACTGACCGTGTCTCGAGTTTGTCCGGATTCTGCTTTTTAACATAGGCCGGGCAACCCCAAATCTTAATTCTCTTAAGAGATGGTCTCTTCCCATTCCATATCTCATATGGCGTGGTAGACACGGCTTTGGTTGGAACCCTGTTTAGCAGAAACGCTGCAGTCTCCAATGCATGCCCCCAAAATGAGACTGGTAACTCGGCGTCACTCATCATGGACCGGACCATATCTAATAGGGTCCTATTCCGTCGTTCTGACACACCGTTGTGCTGTGGTGTGGAAGAAGGAGTGAGCTGAGAGAGTATCCCATTCTTTTTTAGGAAGTTTGCAAATTCTGTACTGAGATACTCTCCACCTCGATCTGATCGAAGCATCTTAATACTCAAGCCGGTTTGTTTTTCTACTTCTTGTTTATATTCAACGAATTTCTCGAAAGCGTCGGACTTGTACTTTAATAAAAATACATGACCGAATCTTAAGAAATCGTCGGTGAATGTAATGAAGTATGAAAAACCGCCTCTAGCCTGTGTACACATTGGCCCACATACATCACTATGTATGAGGCCAAGGAGCTGAGTAGCTCTTTCTCCGTGTCCGGTAAACGGAGTTTTGGTCATTTTACCCTTGATACAAGACTGGCAAGTCGCATAAGATTTATATTCAAAAGAGTTTAAATATCCATCTTTGTGTAACCTGTTTAGTCTTGTTTCGTTAATATGACCAAGTCTACAATGCCAAAGAAAAGCTTCATTTAATTCTGAAAGTTTTCTTTTATTAGTGTGTTGTATACTGAAAACTGTGTGTTGATTTAGGACATATATTCCGTTATTAAGCATACCATACCCAACCAACATTTGATTTAGGTGAATGTTCATAACATTGTTCTGCAACACAAAATTATATCCTTCATTGTCCAACAAAGAAACGGATATTATATTACATAGCATACTTGGTACAAAATAACATGGATTCAAAATCAAAATACATCCAGATAGCAACCCCAAGTGATACTCTCCCACTGCGACTGTATGTACATTGGAACCATTTCCAGCGCGGAGAGTATGGTCACCTGTCTTCAAAACCTTGCTATTTCTCAGCCCCTGCATAGAATTGCAAATGTGAGAACCTGAACCGGTATCCAATACCCAGGAAGCAGAGTTTATAGAAAAACAGTTTTCCGTCACAAACTGTAACGTTTTAAAAATAATTAAATAAATAATTAAATGAATAAAATTGTTTAAGTGAATTTTATGATTTTCGGTAAAGCAAAATGTATTTTTCGTAAAATCAAACCGCAATTGTTTTTCATTATAAATTCAAAAATACCTATTTAATTATGTAATTACTAGTAAATAGTGTTTATTTAGCCACTTATAAATTTTTAGTTTAATTAAAAAAATTTCCTAAATTAATTATTTTAAATATTAACATAAGCTTTATTTTTACACTAAATTAGTGTAAATTAAAAATTTAAATGGTTTTAATTTGTAAAAATGAACCATGGCATGTTAGAATTTAGTATGTATCATGCAAAAATTATTTGCAAATTTTTGCTATTTTCTATAGTTTTCTTGAGTTGCTATAGTGAAGGAATAAATAAATAAATAATTAAAAGCATGAAAAGACTTTAAATGATGATTCTTTTCTTGAAACTTCCACACTTTTCTTCACTCTTTTCTCTTTCTCCCTCTCTCTCATACATGGCCGGCCTCATCCATGGCAGCCCCCCCCATTTCCCACTTCATTTTATTTCAAAATTCATCAAAAATACTTCAAAAATCCAATTAAAATTCCACAAAATCCTAATTATTTCATACCCTTTATTCTCTACTCTTCTTTACATGGATTTTGGAGTGGGAAAGCATGTATTTTTTAGGCTCATTTTCAAGTTTGGACATGAGGTTGTGGAGGTATAAATCCTTCTCTTTTGTTTTATTTCTATTAGATATTTCTTTTAAAGCATAATTAGATTAATTAGATTAATTCTAGTTGCAAATTCTAAAATTCAAGTTAGGGTTTGCAAATTCAAGAGGTGGTTTTTATTAATTAATTAGGGTTATAATAGCTAGTTTAACATCTTTTAGAGTGGAAAATTCTTGCATGGTGGTGGTATAATAAATTGTTTATCGAAATTGTTTTAATTAAACTATTTAGCTAACTAGTTTTTTCTAAAATGTGTTTGTGGGTAAAATAAAATTCTTATTAAGGGTGTTATAATTAGATGGTAATTTTAATGAGAATATTAGCATATTAATTTAATGAAAAACTTAGTTTGATCACTAGATTACTTTGATAATTGGAAAAATAGTAATAAAATGCTATTATTTTGTAAACTAGATTTTAGGAATTTCTAAATAAATGTGATTAAAAATATAATATTGGTTTCATTATATCATTATCATCATAAATTGTGGTTTAAGTCATTAATTTATGCAAAATCATGTTTTGAGGTGGAATTATGGTATTTTGCTTGGAAAATGTTGAAAATTGTTAAATGTTGCAAACTAGAAATTTCAAATTAATATAAATTTGTGTAATAAAAATATAGTAATGGTTTGTATAGTCTAGTAATGCTATTTAATGAGTTTTATGACCATTAGTTTCATTTAAATGTCAAGTTTTGATGAAAAACGGTATACTGGCATTTTCGGGTTTTTGCGAAATTGGACGGTTTGATAGATTTTAGGGTTTCGATGGATTTAATCGTGTTTTATGGTATAAGTAATGTGTTTTAAAACTACAAGTTGTTTGATGATGTTATCTTGATCCATCGGAGTTTGTACGCCGATATCGAGCGGTATTTGGTTCTTTTGCATGGAAGAGACATAGGTTTTAACCTATTCTTGTTCCTTGTATCGTTTGACTTTTGTATGTGATTCGGTTTACGATGCTATTTATATGTTTGCGTCTAGGTACCCCCACGTGGACTGCGGGCGATGAAGAGGAGGATGGCGACACTGTCTTCGGCAGACATGGACCAGGTGAGTAGATGCATATCTACGGGGGGAAGTCGGGTGGATGGCGTTTAGCACCCCCGCAACGTAGAATAGGAATAGTACTTATTGACATTAGGAAACCAGACGTGACCCTAGTAGGACCCTAGTATTGACCCTAGGCTGGACTAGACTGATTTAGGAAAACCATATCAGAGGATGAGTACCTTGGAAGAGGTTCGTAGGTTTCTGACAGAAACACACCCACGCACACACTGAAACTCGACATGGGGTACGTGTATGTGTATATATATAGAACTAGGTATAGGTATATACATATAAATACAACACGTATAGGTGATTCATTGATGTGATATGATATCCGAGGTTTGATGAAACAGTATAACTGGGCTTGATGCCGTGATTCTTGACTATACAGTCGTAATAAAGTGTTAGCGGATCATTAGAGAATGAGATAATGAACATGAATATATAAATTATAAAGAGTGGTGGTGATATTGATGTACATGGGACGCTAGAATAGTATCCGGACTGTAACTTGTGACTGATCACGATATGATATATGTATAACTTGATTACGACATTATATTGGTGTGACCTGATGCCGATATCATATAAGTATGACCTAGTCACAATATGATACATATGACATGATATTTCTGAGGAAAAACTAATGATACTTATCATGATGGCAATGATATATGATTGATGTATGCAATCACAGTTTAACACCTTGATCATGAGATGTGCTGATGATGACATTATACGAATGAAGAGACACCGAGGAGATACTTGACCGTACCCCGATATTGGGATGCCGTACGATGGATTTTACCGTATGAGGCTTAGATTTGATGATTGATCTGCACTCTTGATTCGAGGAGGCCGTACTACGTACGTGACGCTATTGAGGCAGGATCGCCGACGATTAGAGATATTGATTTAGACCTTAGGTAGACTCTAGTTTCTTACTGACTAGTCTATTAGGTTTAGTTCCTTAGGATGTTAGATGGACACTGGTTTAGGTTCGACTCACATAGTGGTAGTTGTACTCATATCTCGCAGAGGAGTGGATAATGCACATCTATATTTACATTCATACTGTAATCATCATGGTGCATGTTCTTTTATATGTTGCTATAATCAGTATAAACTTTACCTGTTAGGACACCAGCACCATTACCGATGATGCGCATATTCCACGCACACTTATTTGCCGGCTCACACACATCATCATCGGTAATTGCTATGTCACGTACACTTTAGATCATATTATCTTTTATTGATAGAATCAGTTAACAACTAAACCGATATAATATTGTGATCACTCTCTGATGTTAAGTATAAGACATGATATTCATTACTTAGACATTCATGCATTCATATTTTCGTGTTATCATGCAGTATTATGGGCATATGCCGACACTTATCATATAGTTACTCATGATTTTGAGATTTGGATTTCTATGAGATTTCTGGATTTTTGGGGAAAAACCGCAAAAATATATAAAAACTTCTCTCTCTCTCCTCTTCTCTTTTTAAAATAAGATGCGGTTTTCTCGTGATGTATGTGTCGTCCACCATGAGTATTTCATGTTTTCTGATGGATTTCGAGACCCGATTCGAGGAGTGGATGAACCGTCTCGGGTACATGGTGGGCCCGGTATGGTACCCCGGGGCAAGAAGATCGAGTTGTAGACGATGAGCCTGGCAGGGGAAGGCTACCTACCGGTGATGTCTGGCGCGGCGGATATCCGGAGGATACCGATCGTTGTCGTGGAATTTGATGATATGGGCCGATCCGGACGGACGGAGCCCGACATATTGAGACTTGAGGTTACATGTGTTGTGTCGATGCTTGACACGGATTTCCATGGATTTCATTGTTGAGATTTCAGATTCTTATACACACTTTACTATGATAACAGCTAAAGAGTTCTCATACATATATATCTGGATTTCAGGATTTGTTACTTTACATTCATGGTGCATGCATTTCATTTCATATGACATAGTACTATGTGAGGCACTGACACGACACGGAGTAATTGCACTTACACGTAGTATTACCCTGCTATTATTAGATGTTTGGGATATAGTAGTGTATTATTATGACCTAGGATGGCGTCGTGCATTCGATTTCTTTTCGTAGATGTCTTCTACTCACGAGTTGGCAACTCACCCCCGTTGTGCTAAATTCTTTACAGGTTCGATGTACAGGTTTCCGTGGCAGCTTGTTGGCACATCTTTTCTTCAGGGTGATTTGCACGGTAGGTTGGTTCACTTGTATCCGAACCACCATTGTACTTTTATTCATTCATTTGTATCTAGTAAGCTCCATCAACCATATTTGTATTACTTGATAAGTTTATTGGACCAGTTGTTTATTTCGACCTTAGAGTCACGCATGTGTTATTCTGATCTGGTGGTTTTTGTTTTCTTTTGAGATTTGAGCCTCGCCCTTTGGCGTTGTATATTATTGTGATTGTTGTGGTTGTCTCCGCCTGTTGGCGTTGAGCTAGCACCCGTTGGGGATGCTTTTTATTGTTTATGTATATTATACTTATTGTACCCGTTTGGGGGCCAGTTTTTACAGAGGAGACTCTGCCGAAATTTTTGGAAAAATTTGCTGATGTTTTTATAATTGTTTTCTTTTCTTTTCTTCTTTTTCTTCTTTTATGGTTTAGATCTCTGGGCTTCGGCTTACTTAGGTCACGTGGCGCCTCTAGACGCTTCGTAATCTAAGTGTCGGTCACGTTCCGTACTTTCGGGTCGTGACAATGTTGGTATCAGAGCTCTAGGTTTAACCTTGTATAAGTCTAGGTGACCCTTGGTTGATGGAGTAGGCGATTTAGGTAGAGTAACGTACCGTGGGTATGGTCCGCGGCATACTTACGATACGCTACTCTGCTTAAGGAGCCTTAGGATGTACATTGTTTGCACCGTATTTCATTCGTTCTTTTAATCTATCTTCGTCGTTGTCGGATGGTGGTTTCTGTTACCACGGGCAGAGGGAGCTGCGGCTCGAATGTGATAACCATTAGAGTATTGGTTATTCTTGAGGATTGAAGCATTGCTTAGCGTGCGGACGAAGGGTATTCACATGCCGTCCGGATGAAGTTAAAGGGTTCGAACGATTATCAGAAAACCAGTTTCCTAAGTTTAAAGTATTCGGAAGAACATGCAGGTATTTCGATGGACCCTCTAGAAGAATGAAACCCTAACTCGACATAATGACCACGAGAACGCCCTTGAACCTTAGGGTTTACGGCAGTTCCGCTGTGCCATTAGTGAGGCTTGGGTTTGCCCTTCTACGGCTGGATCATCGATGCTGGGGTATGTACCGGATATTTTTAAACTGTACTTGAGTGTTGAGCTCTCGGGGAATTATGGGATTTTGATGGATCGATCGAAAAGTTTAATGTAGTCCGGATATCAAGTGAAGGGATCGACTATGTGGGAGACTCTAGACATGAGTATTGCCGTTGGTAGCGCAGTCAGCACACCTATGAAAGAACGAGTTCGAAGCAGTCGACATCAGAGGAAAGAGGCGCACATTGACGATAGTGTTTACGATTGTGATTTAGTGATTTGAATTTCCTATTTTCGTTGATTGGATTTTTGTATTTTGAGGACTTTGTTCTACGATTGGTATTTCCTGTGTGTACCTTCATTCTATCTGTGTTTCATATATCAGTTGTATTGATGTGGTTTAGTACGCACCCAGTACACTTGATTTGGTTTTATATATTTTGAGATTTTGATTTGATTTCGTGCATATGGGTTACACATGATTTAGATATATGCTTCGACCTAGTTTTTATCCATTTTCGTACTGTGATTCAAGTCTGATATCCGATGTATGTTTTCGTGCTCCATGTGCACCTTATTAGGATTCTTGCGCATACTTGACGCACTTGATGCGATTTTGTGCACACCAGATGCACTAAATCGGGGTTTTGTGCTGATTAGATGCACCTGATAGTGAGTCGTGCACGCCCGTTGCACTTGACAGATGTTTTTGGTGCACACCTGTTGCACTTAGTTTTGTTTTGTAGGTATTCATGGTTTCTGCATTTGGTTTCGATTTCAGTGCGCACCGGACGCACATGACATTTAATTGATGTGATTGGGATTGATTTTAGTTTGAGCAGTATGTTTTCATAATCATTATTATTTGAGTTAGTAACCAGGCGGGACGTGTATGTTAAATAAAAGATATATATATAGCTATTTTTTAAATTAAACGTCCGCTACTTAGACCGTGACACGTGCATTGCACGGCGATTTTCAAGAAGGGTTTTTGTATGCTACTTTATTATGATGATTCGGCGATTTTACTAGGATGCGAACTATATATAAGTTATAGATTGATGTATATTATGATGGTTTTCACATTGGGTTATGATATTTTATTATCGCCATAACTCCGATGATTGCGTCATGCTTGACGGAGTTGATTTTTGTTATGTATTGATGATTTCGGAGCCCCGACGATTTGAGTGTTTTGCTAAATGTTTTAGTATTTGGAAGGGGAGTGTTAATTTAAATTCGGGGACCGAATTTCCTAAAGAGGGGAAGATTGTAACGTTTTAAAAATAATTAAATAAATAATTAAATGAATAAAATTGTTTAAGTGAATTTTATGATTTTCGGTAAAGCAAAATGTATTTTTCGTAAAATCAAACCGCAATTGTTTTTCATTATAAATTCAAAAATACCTATTTAATTATGTAATTACTAGTAAATAGTGTTTATTTAGCCACTTATAAATTTTTAGTTTAATTAAAAAAATTTCCTAAATTAATTATTTTAAATATTAACATAAGCTTTATTTTTACACTAAATTAGTGTAAATTACAAATTTAAATGGTTTTAATTTGTAAAAATGAACCATGGCATGTTAGAATTTAGTATGTATCATGCAAAAATTATTTGCAATTTTTTGCTATTTTCTAGAGTTTTCTTGATTTGCTATAGTGAAGGAATAAATAAATAAATAATTAAAAGCATGAAAAGACTTTAAATGATGATTCTTTTCTTGAAACTTCCACACTTTTCTTCACTCTTTTCTCTTTCTCCCTCTCTCTCATACATGGCCGGCCTCATCCATGGCAGCCCTCCCCCATTTCCCACTTCATTTTATTTCAAAATTCATCAAAAATACTTCAAAAATCCAATTAAAATTCCACAAGATCCTAATTATTTCATACCCTTTATTCTCTACTCTGCTTTACATGGATTTTGGAGTGGGAAAGCATGTATTTTTGAGGCTCATTTTCAAGTTTGGACATGAGGTTGTGGAGGTATAAATCCTTCTCTTTTGTTTTATTTCTATTAGATATTTCTTTTAAAGCATAATTAGATTAATTAGATTAATTCTAGTTGCAAATTCTAAAATTCAAGTTAGGGTTTGCAAATTCAAGAGGTGGTTTTTATTAATTAATTAGGGTTATAATAGCTAGTTTAACATCTTTTAGAGTGGAAAATTCTTGCATGGTGGTGGTATAATAAATTGTTTATCGAAATTGTTTTAATTAAACTATTTAGCTAACTAGTTTTTTCTAAAATGTGTTTGTGGGTAAAATAAAATTCTTATTAAGGGTGTTATCATTAGATGGTAATTTTAATGAGAATATTAGCATATTAATTTAATGAAAAACTTAGTTTGATCACTAGATTACTTTGATAATTGGAAAAATAGTAATAAAATGCTATTATTTTGTAAACTAGATTTTAGGAATTTCTAAATAAATGTGATTAAAAATATAATATTGGTTTCATTATATCATTATCATCATAAATTGTGGTTTAAGTCATTAATTTATGCAAAATCATGTTTTGAGGTGGAATTGTGGTATTTTGCTTGGAAAATGTTGAAAATTGTTAAACGTTGCAAACTAGAAATTTCAAATTAATATAAATTTGTGTAATGAAAATATAGTAATGGTTTGTATAGTCTAGTAATGCTATTTAATGAGTTTTATGACCATTAGATTCATTTAAATGTCATGTTTTGATGAAAAACGGTATACTGGCATTTTCGGGTTTTTGCGAAATTGGACGGTTTGATAGATTTTAGGGTTTCGATGGATTTAATCGTGTTTTATGGTATAAGTAATGTGTTTTAAAACTACAAGTTGTTTGATGATGTTATCTCGATCCATCGGAGTTTGTACGCCGATATCGAGCGGTATTTGGTTCTTTTGCGTGGACGGGACATAGGTTTTAACCTATGCTTGTTCCTTGTATCGTTTGACTTTTGTATGTGATTCGGTTTACGATGCTATTTATATGTTTGCGTCTAGGTACCCCCACGTGGACTGCGGGCGATGAAGAGGAGGATGGCGACACTGTCTTCGGCAGACATAGACCAGGTGATTAGATGCATATCTACGGGGGGAAGTCGGGTGGATGGCGTTTAGCACCCCCGCAACGTAGAATAGGAATAGTACTTATTGACATTAGGAAACCAGACGTGACCCTAGTAGGACCCTAGTATTGACCCTAGGCTGGACTAGACTGATTTAGGAAAACCATATCAGAGGATGAGTACCTTGGAAGAGGTTCATAGGTTTCAGACAGAAACACACCCACGCACACACTGAAACTCGACATGGGGTACGTGTATGTGTATATATATAGAACTAGGTATAGGTATATACATATATATACAACACGTATAGGTGATTCATTGATGTGATATGATATCCGAGGTATGATGAAACAGTATAACTGGGCTTGATGCCGTGATTCTTGACTATACAGTCGTAATAAAGTGTTAGCGGATCATTAGAGAATGAGATAATGAACATGAATATATAAATTATAAAGAGTGGTGGTGATATTGATGTACATGGGATGCTAGAATAGTACCCGGACTGTAACTTGTGACTGATCACGATATGATATATGTATAACTTGATTACGACATTATATTGGTGTGACCTGATGCCGATATCATATAAGTATGACCTAGTCACAATATGATACATATGACATGATATTTCTGAGGAAAAACTAATGATACTTATCATGATGGCAATGATATATGATTGATGTATGCAATCACAGTTTAACACCTTGATCATGAGATGTGCTGATGATGACATTATACGAATGAAGAGACACCGAGGAGATACTTGACCGTACCTCGATATTGGGATGCCGTACGATGGATTTTACCGTACGAGGCTTAGATTTGATGATTGATCTGCACTCTTGATTCGAGGAGGCCGTACTACGTACGTGACGCTATTGAGGCAGGATCGCCGACTATTAGAGATATTGATTTAGACCTTAGGTAGACTCTAGTTTCTTACTGACTAGTCTATTAGGTTTAGTTCCTTAGGATGTTAGATGGACACTGGTTTAGGTTCGACTCACATAGTGGTAGTTGTACTCGTATCTTGCAGAGGAGTGGATAATGCACATCTGTATTTACATTCATACTGTAATCATCATGGTGCATGTTCTTTTATATGTTGCTATAATCAGTATAAACTTTACCTGTTAGGACACCAGCACCATTACCGATGATGCGCATATTCCACGCACACTTATTTGCCGGCTCACAGACATCATCATCGGTAATTGCTATGTCACGTACACTTTAGATCATATTATCTTTTATTGATAGAATCAGATAACAACTAAACCGATATAATATTGTGATCACCCTCTGATGTTAAGTATAAGACATGATATTCATTACTTAGACATTCATGCATTCATATTTTCGTGTTATCATGCAGTATTATGGGCATATGCCGACACTTATCATATAGTTACTCTTGATTTTGAGATTTGGATTTCTATGAGATTTCTGGATTTTTGGGGAAAAACCGCAAAAATATATAAAAACTTCTCTCTCTCTCCTCTTCTCTTTTTAAAATAAGATGCGGTTTTCTCGTGATGTATGTGTCGTCCACCATGAGTATTTCATGTTTTCTGATGGATTTCGAGACCCGATTCGAGGAGTGGATGAACCATCTCGGCTACATGGTGGGCCCGGTATGGTACCCCGGGGCAAGAAGATCGAGTTGTAGACGATGAGCCTGGCAGGGGAAGGCTACCTACCGGTGATGTCTGGCACGGCGGATATCCGGAGGATACCGACCGTTGTCGTGGGATTTGATGATATGGGCCGTTCCGGACTGACGGAGCCCGACATATTGAGACTTGAGGTTACATGTGTTGTGTCGATGCTTGACACGGATTTCCATGGATTTCATTGTTGAGATTTCAGATGCTTATACACACTTTACTATGATAACAGCTAAAGATTTCTCATACATATATATCTGGATTTCAGGATTTGTTACTTTACATTCATGGTGCATGCATTTCATTTCATATGACATAGTACTATGTGAGGCACTGACACGACACGGAGTAATTGCACTTACACGTAGTATTACCCTGCTATTATTAGATGTTTGAGATATAGTAGTGTATTATTATGACCTAGGATGGCGTCGTGTATTCGATTTCTTTTCGTAGATGTTTTCTACTCACGAGTTGGCAACTCACCCCCGTTGTGCCAAATTCTTTACAGGTTCGATGTACAGGTTTCCGTGGCAGCTTGTTGGCACATCTTTTCTTCAGGGTGATTTGCACGGTAGGTTGGTTCACTTGTATCCGAACCACCATTGTACTTTTATTCATTCATTTGTATCTAGTAAGCTCCATCAACCATATTTGTATTACTTGATAAGTTTATTGGACCAGTTGTTTATTTCGACCTTAGAGTCGCGCATGTGTTATTCTGATCTGGTGGTTTTTGTTTTCTTTTGAGATTTGAGCCTCGCCCTTTGGCGTTGTATATTATTGTGATTGTTGTGGTTGTCTTCGCCTGTTGGCGTTGAGCTAGCACCCGTTGGGGATGCTTTTTATTGTTTATGTATATTATACTTGTTGTACCCGTTTGGGGGCCAGTTTTTACAGAGGAGACTCTGCCGAAATTTTTGGAAAAATTTGCTGATGTTTTTATACTTGTTTTCTTTTCTTTTCTTCTTTTTCTTCTTTTATGGTTTAGATCTCTGGGCTTCGGCTTACTTAGGTCACGTGGCGCCTCTAGACACTTCGTAATCTAAGTGCCGGTCACGTTCCGTACTTTCGGGTCGTGACACAAACGCACCTGAAGCAGAAGCATCACCATTCTTCTTCTTGAGACTTAGGTACTCCGTACAATTGCGCTTCCAATGTCCTGTCTTGTGGCAATGAAAACACTCGCCTTTCCCCGGGTCTCCAGCTGTGGACTTTCCCTTTCCCTTCACCTTTTTAACTCCGCCCTTAGGATTAGCGGGTTTCTTCTTTTTCTTTCCCTTGGCCTTAGCTTTCGGGCGAGAAGAAGAAGACTGTCCAATGGTCATAACGGGAGTCTTTGCTGACTTCATTGTGCTCTCTGCACTCCTTAACATATTGAGGAGTTCAGGGAGTTCCTTCTCCACGCCATGCATGTTAAAGTTCACTATGAACTGAGCAAAGGTGGAGGGGAGGGACTACAGAATAATATCTATATATTGTTCATTGTCCATTGTCCATCCAAGGTCCTCAAGCTCTTCTATAAGAGCTATCATCTTCAAAACATGGTCTCCTACTGGTGTGCCAGGGGCCATTCGCATCTGAAACAGTTTCTTTGATGCTTCGTATCGTAATACGCGGGATTGCTCCCCATACAACTCCTTTGTATGGAGCAATATACCGTGAATGTCCATGTCCTCGTGCTGCTTTTGATGTGTGTTGTCCATCGATGCAAGCGCGAGGCATTTTGCCGTGGCACAGTCAGCGTCCCATGTCTTGCGGACTTCAATGTCCGCAACTGAGGATTTTGGACCTGGGACGGGCGGGGCTGAAGCCGTGAGGACATATGATACTTTATCATAAGTCAAGGCGATCTTCAGATTCCTCAGCCAGTCTTTATAGTTGGTCCCATTCAGATTGTTTTTATCTAGTAGAAGCTTAAGTCCAGTCATTGGTATCTGCCATTAAGAGAGAGAAAAGAATACACTCAGTGAAAGCTCTTGCACAGATTAGATTGGTTTATTATCTTGTCTAATCGATGTTTCCCACTGTTTTTTATCAAGTTTTTCTTTCAAACCTTAAAAAGAAAAACTAGCCAGGATTAATTACAGTCTACAACTTCGCTAACCGTTCAGCCAGGCCAGTGTTGGTACTTTGAGGGAGGTTCCCCGTGCTTTCGCACGGACCTAATTAGAGTAAACCTCGTTTTCCTAGAGGCGGAGCCCCGTTAACACCTTTCTAGTCACCTAATGAGTTAGCTAATTGTAAACTGTAAAACTCTCCTAGGAGTAACTATTGCCCACAGTGGGATCGGGATCCAACCATCACATGGAAGGTATGCAATCTCATTGCAAATTTCAACACTTGAAATTCCCGATGTAATTTTTACCCCTAGTACTTATGACCTTAACTATGGTCAACAAATCATAAGTACCAGTCAAGTTCCACCCGTCATTTCTTGATCAATTAGACCCACCCATATGACCCTTAACTATGGTCAATAAAGTCGCATGAATGTCCTAATTAATCTGCATCATATGCAGTGTAGGAAGACATCACTTAGCTACCGTACACTACGCCTTAACTAAAGTCAACAAACGTAGCACGAATACTAAGTACTCTACTTCCTAAAATGACGGAGGGTTGCGAATGATTTTTAAGAAAATCTTTAACGCTTTGAACTTGATATCGTTGTAGAATCAAACAGTTTTCAAAAGGAGTGGCTTAAGCTCCGCAGTTTTGAAATGTAGCTTTTTCATAAATAGCCGAGCAGTTTTTAAATCCGATTCTACAACATCTTTTTAGGTTTATTTTCTTTACATTAATCACATTAATGTAATCCCATCATTTATGTCCTTAAGCCAATCACAGAAAAGAAACGAAAATAACACGTACGCTTATGCCATCCGCATTCGCCGCAATATTCCGTTATGCACCGTTAGGTTACTTAACTAACGGCATGCCGGGACGGGACTAGCGCGGACGTAAAATATAAGCAACGTCTACTATATATCATATATATAATATGTCATTCGTCTCAGATATCATAGAACACAGGCAGCAGAAACATAGATATAATGTGGGATATCCTAGGACGTCCGTATTTAGTATTTAGCCAGAAAAGAAAATACGGATTCCACAGTCGCGATGAATAGACAAGCCCACACCCTGGACCCCTACGAGAGCGGCAAGTGACCCTACCAATTCTGGAGTTTAGGAGACCCGGTCTCGACTCCTCGAGATGGCCTCCCACTGAACCCCAGAACCCGGTCACCTGTGCTCCCCTCCTTGGGTCCATCCTAATGCGGAAAAGTAAATAATATACAACACTGGTGACACAACCGCAACCTGGAAGTGCCCCAAATAAAAGAATATTACATTACATTTGAATTTACATGAATGAAAATATAAAACTCTCATCTCACAAAAAAAAACCCGGCTATTCGATCGCGACAATCCTGCACATCATATCTCAGCAACACATAATATCACATATCATCAACGTAAGTAAGTATGCGTACCCCGATTGTCGTTGATGTATAGCAACGAAACCGGCGATATCGTACATACTACACTTACGGTCACAGAAAAGAAAGTGTAAAACTACAATATTTGGAATCCAGATTCTCTTTAGACATCATAAATGCGAAATATCACATATTTCGTATTTCATGCCTACACTATATGAATTCCACATATTGTATCACATTCCAGACAAACAGACAGTATTAAAGTTTTCGAACGAACGATCAAGCACCCAAGATTCACTAAAGCTCAACACTTGAGCATGGTTCAAAAATCCGGAGTGTGACACAGTAGTAGCGGTCCAGCCGTAGAAGGGTCAAGCCAACGCCTCACATGTGGCACGCCGTACTGCCCCAAACCCTAGGGTTCAAAGGGCAGTTCGAGATGGTCACATAATCGAGTTAAGGTTTGTTGTCTTCTAGAGGGACCACCGCAAAAAGACTTGCACGTATCTCCAAACTATTTAAACCCCGTGAATAGTGAGTAAATGATACTCGTTCAAACACTTCAATACTTTCTAATTTACCCGGAAAAGCTACGAAATGAAAATCCCGATCGAATTGACGAGTCCAAAACCACCTCCAGAATTTTTCAAAACCAAATACAGATTAAAAATATCCAAAAATTTATACAAGCAGATTCATGAATTACTGTACAAAAAGTATCCATCAATTCATATATATGGCCGTGGAACCGCGGCCTAAGCAAGCTTAGGCCGCGTTTCCGCGGTGATAATCACTGTTCACTGGAAAATTTTTGTACCGTAATCCTTATTTTTTCCTGCTATATTTTTTACATATTTTTAATTCTGCAAATTGTCAAATTTTAGAAAATTTCCAGAGAGCACCCTAAAATACCGTATTTTTGTCCGATCGGGGTTTTCACTTCGTAAAAACGTCGCCTAATGTTCTAGGTCGGCTCTGATACCAATGAAAGGTTTGTTTAGCACCCTATGAAGAGTTTTGAAGCATCACATGACCCAAAGTTTAAATTTTTATGGTGCTAAACGAACATGCAAAGGAATCGATCCTAAAAAATTAGGGTTTCGAAATATAAAGCGAACTAATCTAGGGTTTCGAGACTACAACCTTTGTAGCTCTCTTTAGCTGGACTCCTTGGTCTCTAGGGTGTTGAACGGAGGTCCTCTTGAAGTCCTCTTGTGTCCACGACGATCCACCACGGAGATCTCCGACCAAGCTCGCAACTTCGTCAAACCGAAGAGAACACTCTAAACAAAACGGCTAAGCTTGTGTAGAATGATGTTGTGGTTAGGTTTCTCACTTCAAAAACCTATCTTTAAGTGGTATTTGCTCACTAGAAAAAAAACTAGAGAGCAAAATAGCAAGAGGAAGAAGATGGTGGCAATTTTTGACAAGAGGTAAAAAGATAACTCTAGTGAAGAAAAAGAAATATATCAATATATATTTTATTCCTTCATGCTATGAACCATGGTTAAAGTGATGGAGACATTATTTAACTTGAGTTTTGAATGATAAAGAGAAGGATAACCATAGGTTAGTGGTAGTTGAGCATGGTTAGGTCAAAGGAAGAATGTAGAAGCAAGAATGATTATCCTTTCCTTTTCATTTTCTTTTTAAATCCAAAATCAAATAATAATCCATAATATAATCCATGGTGTGAGTCTTATATTGCCACCATTTCCATATTCTAACAACCATGATGGATGGGTGTATGTATGTATGCATGTATGCACATCCACATGTGCATGAAACTAGCATGAAAGAAAGAAAGAAAAGCACACATGCATGCACACATCCATCATCCAAGAAAAGGTTTTAAGTGAGAAAACTAATGGTTAAATGATAAATCAACACTTGATTTATCAATCCGGTCATATCTCATATGACCCCACCAAAAGCAGTTCACCCGATCAATGTTCGGTATCATATACGCACATTTCAATCGGGTGCATGCGCATATCGCATACGCGCACCACAACGTTTCGCCTGGACTGGGTAACTCTTTTGTGGGACTCTAAGACTCGTCAATACGCCGGCAGAGGGTAATGATCATATCAAGTACCCTCAAGCCGCAAGCGGTCAGCTAAACGTAACGGCCACCGGGGTAATGAGCGATCAGAAGACAACAAGCGAACCTGCTACAACTCCCGTCGAGCCATCCGGCAACACTACCGTACAGTCCGGTCTCTTCGTCAGATATGCTGTATATCGAGCCTAGGGATGGTCACGTCGACCCCAATAACTCAATAAGTCGTGCCGGTGAATGGTCTATAACAGATCGAGAAACTACTGATAACACTTATCAGCAAATCTCAGCAGCCCTGGCCAGGGACTTGCTGTTATAACCAGTCGGGCACAGCACAGCATCAACTCACAATACCGGGAGAGACGAAACCCCTCCTATCGCTCATCGTCTTCGTGTGTCTTGGGACTGTACCCAACAGCCACCTGTTTGCACGACTCAGTAGAGCCGTGGTAGGGTGGCGATCAAAGTACAGTGGGAGAACACACAAGACTCCATGACGATCTCGGGTCTACAGACTAAGCTGTACCAGTGTCACCTGAGAACTGCTATCCGACGATAGATATAATTCCATATAGGAGTTCTCGGTGAGTCCGTCCAGTGTACTCAGTCACCACTGAGCACCCGTATGTGATCTTGATGTCAAACATCGATGAATGTGGGAACATCCATCGCCCATCGTATGGGTCTAGTATCATATACGCTAGTCTACTCTGGTATATCAATGCCCCGTCTCGATATACCTACGACTAGGGACGTTCCAGGATATGCTTATAGACTACAGATGTCCCACTAGTATGATCTTCATCATAATCAGAGTAGTCAAGCCGATATCCTTAGGGCTTTATCAGCATGTATGAATGAATAAAAGCATGATCAAATCAACATGTCAGATAAAGAAGAACCAGATAGCATACTATCATGTCGAGCAAGAATGCAAACTGAATATATATACATGTATAGATACATCCACTATCACATAATGGCCTCTAGGGCATACATATATCCAACAACGCTGGTACTAGTCCTCTACTGTCCTGGAACTCTCTGAGCCTCTTGAATATGCGCCTCGTCAACTGGAGCTGCGATCACTGGTGCTATGTAAGTGATGGATTACTGCACGTTGATCGTAAGGGACAGCTGGGTAACAGGGGTGACAACCCCCTGTCGTAGCTCCCGAACGACATCAACGAAAGACTCATCGTCTGGCCGAAGTCCTGCATCTCTACCAAAAGTCTATCCATAGTATAGATCGTAGGCTGATCCGTCTGCACCTGTGCAACTAGAGTGCCATCCTGGTCAGTACTCGTCTCACCCGAGCCAATTCTGACCTCGGCCCTCGCTGCATCACTCTGAGTTCCCATAGTCATCGGCGGCAAGGCTAAGCAAAATAGATATAAGATTCGATAAGAATAAGGAATCGAATCTTAAAGATAGGAAATCATCAAGGAAGGAATTTCAAGCAAATTTGTACTTAGGTCACTTAATGCGAAGTACCGCATCATGGGTATGCTGCAGACATACACACTCTACGTTACTTTGCTCAAGCAACTTACTCCATCATACTAAGGTCATCCTACACTCCGAAAGGTAAAACCTAACGCTCTGATACCAACTTTGTCACGACCCAAAAATTGGCCCGTGACGGCCCTAATACTACGTAACGCCTAAAGACGTAGCGCAGTAAAAGAAAGCCAAAACCCAGAAATCTAAACCATAAAAATACGGAAAAGATAATATAAGTTTTCGAAACATTTGAAATCACAACCCAAATTCTTTAAAAGCCCCACTTCCATTCTTTTAAAATTTTGGCAACACCCATTTTGTGTAAAAACTAGCCCAAAGGCGGAAAACAATCTCATCACAAGTATACGACGCCGTAGCGAAGAAATGAAAGACAATAGAGATAAAGCTGTATATAAAAGACATCAATCCACAAGAATATACAAATACGTCATCACCAAGTCTCTAAGTCAACAATACAATAGTAGATGGAGAGTACAAATACGACGAATGTGCAATATGTAATACAGATAACCATCTAACCCACCTAAGCAAAATGGTACTGTGAGCTGATGCGGTATCTGTAGCAAAAGATGATAGCTGGATAGCTGAATAGAAGAATAGCCTGCCTCGACTACTCTGGGGAAAAACCTGAAACACCTGTGGCACAACGGGGGTGAGTTGCCAACTCGTGAATAGTAGATAACATATGCAGGTAATCGCAGGAATGCACGTACACCATGAATCTAAGGTATGCGATTACAGTAATAACATGTTATGCAAATGCTGAATAAATGCAAGTACACTAGCAGGTACAATCCATATGTGAAGCAACAGTAACATGACAGTAATCTGCAGTAACTATGCAATTAGGATATGAAAATGTAGATATGCAACTATCATAAGGGTACACTAACAGGTACTACCCGTATATGAAACTGTGGATGAGGTAGATAAGGGTGAGATATAGGGTGGAATATGTTATTTCCACGGAAACCTGACATCGTGGTAGGATCACAATCCATCAAGACACTCACATCCCAGATCGTCAAATCGGCCCCCAAACTGGGCTCTCACCTCACATAGGTCTCACATCACCCCAAAGTACAATATCGAATAGCCCTCCTATATCTCGAATGTACAAATCAACCATATCTTTCATATCCAATATCCAATCTCAAAGAATCACCTAATAACCCAAGTCAAATCTCAAATAATCTCTAACATCCTAAACATATATATATACAGAAATAAATATGATGGGGGCAATACACATATATTAGCATCCCATTCCACTAGTATTGGTGTAAAGGTATATATAACAACGGCTAGATCCCCTGTTATATATACAAAGGTATTAAAAGAAATATCATGAAAACAGTGTGCCAAGCATCGATACAGAAATCCTCGTATATCGGGCTCCGTCGGTCCGGATCGGCCCACGGGGTCCGTCTGCGGTGTCGGCCCTCGGCCCCGGCAGTACAGATCATCCCGCATCCATCTCTCGAGTCTGGCGTGTATCCTCCGGACAACTGCTAGGTCAAACCAATCACCGGTAGGTACTCGCCCGCCTCTAGGCTCAATCGGCAAACCCATCGATCTTCTTGCCGACGGGAACCATACCGGGCTCCACCATGTACTCTCATACGGCAACCACACCTCGTATGGAGTATATAATCAGCACCGATAAAACTCATGGTGGACGCGCAAATATCATATCAAGGAAACCGGGTTGTTCAATGTATGCATAATTTCATGAACTCCCGCGGTTCCCAAATCCCGAAAACATCATATAAAATCCAAATAAACAATGCGCAAATCCAGGAATAATTATATGCGATATATCTGAATGCGAGCAGGTAAACAAAAGTATATAGCTGAACCAGATGCATGCAAAATCAATAAGGTACAGCCAAGTATAGGTATCTACCTATAAGAACTGATGTCGTATACCCCCTGGGTATAAGTAACATATATAGGAAACCCCCCTGGTATAACTAAAATATGTGCATGGTATACCTGTAGCTGTATCGCAAGGTGTATATGTACCTATCACTAAAGGTATGATACACTATAGGTATACCAGTAAGCTAGATGTCAAGTATGATAAGCAATATAGTATCAATAAAGGGTTGTGTGTGACATGGCAATTATTGACGGTGTGTGTGTAGCATACAATCCGTGCTCGTGCAACATAAACTGTCAATAATATGTGCAGTGTCCTACGGCTGCTAGTCACAGTACAACTATATCAAGGAAATAACATAAGGGCGCAATTCTAACAATGACGTAGAATGCGCGACAGGTATATGAATCCTAGCCTTGACGCATAACGCCATGCGGGCGATTCCCCTATAGATGTTAAATCTACTCACCTACGCCCCACGGTAGGTGAATCCTACCATCCGCTCCCCCTGTAGCCGTGTCCGTAGTCCCTGCCTGCAAACCTGCAAATAAGGCATGGAAATCACATATAAGCCAAATATTCCACGAAACGCGATATCAAACCAAAACGAGAAACTCGCGTCGCGAACTAAACGCGCGTGTGCACGATACGCTGAATCGTGTGTGTACGCGTCTAAAACCATCGCGACACGCCGCGATACCAACTTTGTCACGACCCAAAAATTGGCCCGTGACGGCCCTAATACTACGCAACGCCTAAAGACGTAGCGCAGTAAAAGAAAGCCAAAACCCAGAAATCTAAAGCACAAAAATACGGAAAAGATAATATAAGTTTTCAAAACATTTGAAATCACAACCCAAATTCTTTAAAATCCCCACTTCCATTATTTTAAAATTTTGGCAACACCCATTTTGTGTAAAAACTAGCCCAAAGGCGGAAAACAATCTCATCACAAGTATACGACGCCGTAGCGAAGAAATGAAAGACAATAGAGATAAAGCTGTATATAAAAGACATCAATCCATAAGAATATACAAATACGTCCTCACCAAGTCTCTAAGTCAACAATACAATAGTAGATGGAGAGTACAAATACAACGAATGTGCAATATGTAATACAGATAACCATCTAACCCACCTAAGCAAAATGGTACTGTGAGCTGATGCGGTATCTGTAGCAAAAGATGATAGCTGGATAGCTGAATAGAAGAATAGCCTGCCTCGACTACTCTGGGGAAAAACCTGAAACACCTGTGGCACAACGGGGGTGAGTTGCCAACTCGTGAATAGTAGATAACATATGCAGGTAATCGCAGGAATGCACGTACAACATGAATCTAAGGTATGCGATTACAGTAATAACATGTTATGCAAATGCTGAATAAATGCAAGTACACTAGCAGGTACAATCCATATGTGAAGCAACAGTAACATGACAGTAATCTGCAGTAACTATGCAATAAGGATATGAAAATATAGATATGCAACTATCATAAGGGTACACTAACAGGTACTACCCGTATATGAAACTGTGCATGAGGTAGATAAGGGTGAGATATAGGGTGGAATATGTCATTTCCACGGAAACCTGACATCGTGGTAGGATCACAATCCATCAAGACACTCACATCCCAGATCGTCAAATCGGCCCCCAAACTGGGCTCTCACCTCACATAGGTCTCACATCACCCCAAAGTACAATATCGAATAGCTCTCCTATATCTCGAATGTACAAATCAACCATATCTTTCATATCCAATATCCAATCTCAATGAATCACCTAATAACCCAAGTCAAATCTCAAATAATCTCTAACATCCTAAACATATATATATACAGAAATAAATATGATGGGGGCAATACACATATATTAGTGTCCCATTCCACTAATATTGGTGTAAAGGTATATATAACAACGGCTAGATCCCCTGTTATATATACAAAGGTATTAAAAGAAATATTATGAAAACAGTGTGCCAAGCATCGACACGGAAATCCTCGTATATGAGGCTCCGTCAGTCCGGATCGGCCCACGGGGTCCGTCTGCGGTGTCGGCCCTCGGCCTCGGCAGTACAGATCATCCCGCATCCATCTCTCGACTCTGGCCAGTATCCTCCGGACAACTGCCAGGTCCAACCAATCACCGGTAGGTACTCGCCCGCTTCCAGGCTCAATCGGAAAACCCATCGATCTTCTTGCCGAGGGGAACCATACCGGGCTCCACCATGTACTCTCATACGGCAACCATACCTCGTATGGAGTATATAATCAGTACCGATAAAACTCATGGTGGACGCGCAAATATCATATCAAGGAAACCGGGTTGTTCAATGTATGCATAATTTCATGAACTCCTGCAGTTCCCAAATCCCGAAAACATCATATAAAATCCAAATAAACAATGCGCAAATCCAGGAATAAATATATTCGATATATCTGAATGCGAGCAGGTAAACAAAAGTTTATAGCTGAACCAGATGCATGCAAAATCAATAAGGTACAGCCAAGTATAGGTATCTACCTATAAGAACTGATGTCGTATACCTCCCTGGGTATAAGTAACATATGTAGGAAACCCCCCTGGTATAACTAAAATATGTGCATGGTATACCTGTAGCTGTACCGCAAGGTGTATATGTACCTATCACTAAAGTTATGATACACTATAGGTATACCAGTAAGCTAGATGTCAAGTATGATAAGCAATATAGTATCAATAAAGGGTTCTGTGTGACATGGCAATTATTGACGGTGTGTGTGTAGCATACAATCCGTGCTCGTGCAACATAAACCGTCAATAATATGTGCAGTGTCCTACGGCTGCTAGTCACAGTACAACTATATCAAGGAAATAACATAAGGGCGCAATTCTAACAATGATGTAGAATGCGCGACAGGTATATGAATCCTAGCCTAGACGCATAACGCCATGCGGGCGATTCCCCTGTAGATGTTAAATCTACTCACCTACGCCCCACGCTAGGTGAATCCTACCATCCGCTCCCCCTGTAGCCGTGTCCGTAGTCCCTGCCTGCAAACCTGCAAATAAGGCATGGAAATCACATATAAGCCAAATATTCCGCGAAACGCGATATCAAACCAAAACGAGAAACTCGCGTCGCGAACTAAACGCGCGTGTGCACGATACGCTGAATCGTGTGTGTACGCGTCTAAAACCATCGCGACACGCCGCGATACGCTGGATCACAGAACCCACTCACGTATCGCGCGTATCGCGCAAACACAACGGACACCAAAAACGACATATGACCCCAGATTTTCCTACAGGCCAAATCTTACAAAACTAGACATGCCAAAACACTACACTACACAGCAGGGAACCCTACACAAAACCCCAACACCCAACTCACCTTCCTGGCCGCAAATTGCGGCCAGAACTAATTAATTGGCGGCCTGAAATGGGGGTGGTGGGTTCGTGTTCATGTGGTGTGCTCTATACCTAGGTAGCATGTCCCAGTCTTCTCAATTTTATTCTGTAGGGTCCGGATCAAAAGCAGATTCCAGATGTCACAATTCTCACTTTAAAATCACCAATTTGCACAATATGGAAAATCTATGGTATTTTTGTGAAACCTGGGTTGAATCTCGGTTGAGGTGACCTAACAGCACTACAATGAGCTAGGTTAACCAATTCCAACACATTCCCACCAAAATTCCACACAAGACACCTAAACTAGCACTAAACTAGCAATTAACCACAAACCGACACTAACAATCACACAACTAAGCAAACTAGGGATTTGGTTAAGGAAATATACCCAAAAGACCTCCAAGAAGCAGGGGAAGAAGTGAAAGGAGCTGCTGTTGCTGCTGCTTGCCTCTGCTGCTTCTGCTGCTTGTTGCTGCTTCCGCTGCTTCTTCTACTGCTGCTTCTGCTGTCACTGCTGCTTGCTGCTGCTTCTGCTGCTTCTTCTGCTGCTGAGAGTGTGTGTGTGTGTTTGTGAGAGAGAGTGAGAGAAAGACAAAATGAGAGGAGAAATGAGAGAACAAGCCAAGACCCCCCTCTCTCTCTTCCCTCATAATGAGGCATGGGCAAAGCCATCATGCCCCATGATGCTCTCTCTCTCTCTCACACCAAGGTCAACCCAATAAAACAATTTTAAAAACCTTTTCCAAATTCATTTTCATTTTAAAACAACCATGACACTTAAACAAAACATAAAACTAGATTAGGGAAAGTGGTTAGTTCACCATGTTGCTAATCATGGTTAAACCCTAAAAACAACCCTAGTTATCATGCACAAGTGTGTGCAAGCCTAGGAAAAATATAATAAAATATTCATTAAATAGGATAAAATAATTAAAAACCAACTTGGTAAACATTTTATTAAAAACTATATATTAAAATATAATTAGCTACAAAACATATTCTAAGGTGTTACAATCTCCTCCCCTTAAAAGAAATTCGTCCCCGAATTTAAAAATATACTTTTACGCGTACCTTCAGAGAGGATTAAAATCCTCAAATCTCGCTCGCCGCTTCCCAAGTGATTACCTCACTATACGGCTACGTCCAAGAAAACCCTTCACAGATGGCAAGACCCTTGACCGACGTTTCTCCACCTGCCGAGCCATTAACACAATTGGCTGCTGGTGAACGAAAGATCGCGTCAAGCTAAATGGTCTGATGCTAGATCATGTGAGAAGGTCAAGAAGGTAATTGTAAAGTATCGTCACAAGGAATACGGGGTGAAAATTTAATAATCTGGGCGGAAGAGCCAAATTAAAGGCAACAAAATTAACTCGCTTATAGGATCTCAGAAAGACCTAAACCCTGGGACAACCTTCCCAAAATCCAACACGTCATTCATCGGAAAGTCCGTAGGAATACATGATCTGTCCCTGCGAGCTCGAGTCTATGACCAATCACAGTCGGCATAAGACCTCAGTTCGCAATGGACAATTCCCATCCTGACCTAACACAACTGGACTATCTCCGAAGTCTCTAGACATAGCTGGGGTCCAAAGTCCTACTTACGCGGAGTCAGAAGAATAATAGACTAGTGATCGACACGACCTAACCCCTAAGCCTAAGGGTAGCCAATTGGAGTGTCTCCTGATAACGGTTATCGAAAGAGAACCCTAACGATGGCGAGTGACGATCCCCCAACTGCTGACAACAATCAAAACAAACACACAACTTAACAAAGAACAACTGAGCAAACTGAGTATAACCGGACGACAAGAATCCGTATGGAGTCACACCCTAACTAAACCCTGGGTAGAAACCATAACGGAATTCATGGAGATCTGCTCCCACTCCTACTTCGGAATGGTAAAAGGTTGCAACTCTCCAGCCGGCCTCAGATGCTCGACCCAAGCACACAACAAGACAGACACCTTGAAACGAAACCTGAAACTTCTCTTTACATCCTGTCCACCCGTAACCATCTCACAAGTCACGTCACTGTTGGCGGAACTTGAATGAAAACAGAGAGTTGACTAATGTGCCTATTCTAGGATTATACGTCTCTACTCGATGAAACCAGGTACACAATCGCGTCCCTAACTTAGCACATCATTGTCACAAATCAAGGTCTCCGAATCATTACCCAGCCGAGTATGCTCAAGTATCACTGACGAACGAGTATCGGCGGGCAGTGTCTCGCGAAAACGATTTAAGGAAAGGTGGTCGGGCGCGGACATGAGCTAGCTGTCCCCTCCGTAGAGACGAACTTAAACTGTACTCAACGATCACACAAGAACTGTAATTCTGCAGAAGACTATCACAACTATCAAAATCCGCTGCAGGAAGTTGTTCATTAAGCTCTAGTGGTCCGTGGAAGATCTGACACGACTCTCAAACAAGTAGTGTCCCCAAATCTCCAACGCAAAAACCACTGCGGCCATCTCCAGATCATGAGTGGAATATCCTTCTCGTTCTTCCTCCAAATGTTGGGAAGCAAAAGCGATGACTCTGTAGTGTCACATCAGAACACACTCGAGCCCACTCAAGAAACATTACAGTTTAAACAACAAGGTCGCCCGAACCAAAGGCAAAGAAAGAACTGATGCAGTTGTTAACTGAATCTCCAACTGCCGAAAAATCCGTACACATGCCTCAGTCCACAGAACAGAAACCTCCATCTCGGTCAATTCAGTCGACGGTGCAGCACTACTCTCGTAATCCTGCACGAAACGGCGGTAAAAACCTGCTAAGTCCAAGAATCTGCGGATCTCCGTCCTGCACACATGTATGGACCTAAGCTGTACGGTCACGATCTCCCTCGGAACCATACGAAACCGTCTTCCGTGACTACAAGACCTAGGAGTCGACACAAAACATGCCTGAAGGAACACTCCGAGAATTTAGCAAACTGCTGGTACTCCCCCAGTATCTGCATAACAAATTCCCAAGTGTTACTCCTGTTCCTCAAGACACGTTAGATAGACCGGAATGTCGTAAATTACACAACAGAAACTGGTCGAGGAACGGCCTGAAGAAATCTGGTTCATCACATCTACGAATGCTGCTAAGGCATCAGTGAATCCAACGACTCACAAAAACACATAAGGCCCGTAGCACACACAAGGCAGTCTTCAGAATGCCATCACTCCGAACCTGCAATAATGATGACCTGATCCCAAGCAAACTTAGAAAATGTCTCGCGCTCTGGAGCTGATCGAAGAAATCGTCAATGCGAGGTAAGGGACACCTATCCGCACCGTAAGCCGGTTCAATTAACGATCCGTCGATACACAATCTCAAACTGCTGTCTTCCTCCCTGACGAACAGAAATCAGAGCTTCCAAAAGCGAAACACTCAGACACACAAAACTCCCCAAACCACAACTCTGCAGCTGATCCTTTAAGCTCCCTCAGCTTCGCCGGCCCATCTGGAACAGCGTCGGAAAAACTCTCGCACGAAAGGAACCCGGTCCAACAATCTCACTGTGGCTCCGGTATCACGAATAAGCGCCAAGAATCCACGACATCTCCTCAGTAGCCGACTAGCGAAAAAGGCTGAATTCAAGGTGTGAAAGGCGGCACAACTATCCACCGGCACAACAAGAACTGACCTGCCGGGAAAAACAAACTTGACTGTTTTCCTCACGGTAGTCCACAGACGCCTAGCACGTAGTTAACCAGTCCGTGCCCAGGAGAACGTCAAATCCAACTTCTCTAGAAGGATCTAAACGACGGACGAATCTCTATCTCCTATCCGATTGGTACACAACTGAATACGTGTCGCACAACAAAGGATCGCTGACAGAAGTTAAAACAACTACTACTAATCTACCCGACAACGGTACAAGCAAGAAGACAAACGAATACATCAAAAGAACATATAAATAAAGATACCGGAAAACTCCACATTGGACGCCTGCGCGTCCCGATGAGTAGAAGCAAACTCCTGTGTCTGCCCTCTACTCGCAGCTGGATTAACTCCTCTGGTAGACTGAGCCCTCTGAGCAATTCTTCCACGTCCACGGCTTCTCTGAATACGACTCTAACGAGGTGCTAAGGAACAATCCCTGACGAAGTGCTGAAGGCTTCCGCATCGAAAACATCCACGCGCTGACTGCTGACCATCCTGAGGATAAGAGCTGAACAACTGTCCTCGTCCTAAGCCTCTGCTACTCCCGCGACAGCCACGAAATCTGTCTCGCCGACCAAATCTCTGTCTCTGAGCTGGTACGCTGGTACGAGTCCTCCACTGTACTGGAACTCTCTGAGCCTCTTTAATATGCGCCTCGTCAACTGGAGCTGCGATCACTGGTGCTATGTAAATGACGGATTGCTGCACGCTGATCGTAAGGGACAGCTGGGTAACAGGGGTGACAACCCCCTGTCGTAGCTCCCGAACGACATCAACTAAAGACTCATCGTCTGGCGGAAGTCCTACATCTCTACCAAAAGTCTATCCATAGTATAGATCGTAGGCTGATCCGTCTGCACCTGTGCAACTAGAGTGCCATCCTGGTCAGTACTCGTCTCACTCGAGCCAATTCTGACCTCGGCCCTCGCTGCATCACTCTGAGTTCCCATAGTCATCGGCGGCAAGGCTAAGCAAAATAGATATAAGATTCGATAAGAATAAGGAATCTAATCTTAAAGATAGGAAATCATCAAGGAAGGAATTTCAAGCAAATTTGTACTTAGGTCACTTAATGCGAAGTACCGCATCATGGGTATGCTGCAGACATACACACTCTACGTTACTTTGCTTAAGCAACCTACTCCATCATACTAAGGTCATCCTACACTCCGAAAGGTAAAACCTAACGCTCTGATAACAACTTTGTCACGACCCAAAAATTGGCCCGTGATGGCCCTAATACTACGCGGCGCCTAAAGTCGTAGCGCAGTAAAAGAAAACCAAAACCCAGAAATCTAAACCATAAAAATACGGAAAAGATAATATAAGTTTTCGAAACATTTGAAATCACAACCCAAATTCTTTAAAATCCCCACTTCCATTCTTTTAAAATTTTGGCAACACCCATTTTGTGTAAAACTAGCCCAAAGGCGGAAAACAATCTCATCACAAGTATACGACGCCGTAGCGAAGAAATGAAAGACAATAGAGATAAAGCTGTATATAAAATACATAAATCCACAAGAAAATACAAATACGTCCTCACCAAGTCTCTAAGTCAACAATACAATAGTAGATGGAGAGTACAAATACAACGAATGTGCAATATGTAATACAGATAACCATCTAACCCACCTAAGCAAAATGGTACTGTGAGCTGATGCGGTATCTGTAGCAAAAGATGATAGCTGGATAGCTGAATAGAAGAATAGCCTGCCTCGACTACTCTGGGGAAAAACCTGAAACACCTGTGGCACAACGGGGGTGAGTTGCCAACTCGTGAATAGTAGATAACATATGCAGGTAATCGCAGGAATGCACGTACAGCATGAATCTAAGGTATGCGATTACAGTAATAACATGTTATGCAAATGCTGAATAAATGCAAGTACACTAGCAGGTACAATCCATATGTGAAGCAACAGTAACATGACAGTAATCTGCAGTAACTATGCAATAAGGATATGAAAATGTAGATATGCAACTATCATAAGGGTACACTAACAGGTACTACCCGTATATGAAACTGTGCATGAGGTAGATAAGGGTGAGATATAGGGTGGAATATGTCATTTCCACGGAAACCTGACATCGTGGTAGGATCACAATCCATCAAGACACTCACATCCCAGATCGTCAAATCGGCCCCCAAACTGGGCTCTCACCTCACATAGGTCTCACATCACCCCAAAGTACAATATCGAATAGCTCTCCTATATCTCGAATGTACAAATCAACCATATCTTTCATATCCAATATCCAATCTCAATGAATCACCTAATAACCCAAGTCAAATCTCAAATAATCTCTAACATCCTAAACATATATATATACAGAACTAAATATGATGGGGGCAATACACATATATTATCGTCCCATTCCACTAATATTGGTGTAAAGGTATATATAACAACGGCTAGATCCCCTGTTATATATACAAAGGTATTAAAAGAAATATCATGAAAACAGTGTGCCAAGCATCGACACAGAAATCCTCGTATATCGGGCTCCGTCAGTCCGGATCGGCCCACGGGGTCCGTCTGCGGTGTCGGCCCTCGGCCCCGGCAGTACAGATCATCCCGCATCCATCTCTCGACTCTGGCCAGTATCCTCCTGACAACTGCCAGGTCCAACCAATCACCGGTAGGTACTCGCCCGCCTCCAGGCTCAATCGGCAAACCCATCGATCTTCTTGCCGAGGGGAACCATACCGGGCTCCACCATGTACTCTCATACGGCAACCACACCTCGTATGGAGTATATATAATCAGCACCGATAAAACTCATGGTGGACGCGCAAATATCATATCAAGGAAACCGGGTTGTTCAATGTATGCATAATTTCATGAACTCCCGCGGTTCCCAAATCCCGAAAACATCATAAAAAATCCAAATAAACAATGCGCAAATCCAGGAATAAATATATGCGATATATATCTGAATGCGAGCAGGTAAACAAAAGTATATAGCTGAACCAGATGCATGCAAAATCAATAAGGTACAGCCAAGTATAGGTATCTACCTATAAGAACTGATGTCGTATACCCCCCTGGGTATAAGTAACATATGTAGGAAACCCCCCTGGTATAACTAAAATATGTGCATGGTATACCTGTAGCTGTATCGCAAGGTGTATATGTACCTATCACTAAAGGTATGATACACTATAGGTATACCAGTAAGCTAGATGTCAAGTATGATAAGCAATATAGTATCAATAAAGGGTTGTGTGTGACATGGCAATTATTGACGGTGTGTGTGTAGCATACAATCCGTGCTCGTGCAACATAAACCGTCAATAATATGTGCAGTGTCCTACGGCTGCTAGTCACAGTACAACTATATCAAGGAAAAAACATAAGGGCGCAATTCTAACAATGACGTAGAATGCACGACAGGTATATGAATCCTAGCCTAGACGCATAACGCCATGCGGGCGATTCCCCTGTAGATGTTAAATCTACTCACCTACGCCCCACGCTAGGTGAATCCTACCATCCGCTCCCCCTGTAGCCGTGTCCGTAGTCCCTGCCTACAAACCTGCAAATAAGGCATGGAAATCACATATAAGCCAAATATTTCGCGAAACGCGATATCAAACCAAAACGAGAAACTCGCGTCGCGAACTAAACGCGCGTGTGCACGATACGCTGAATCGTGTGTGTACGCGTCTAAAACCATCGCGACACGCCGCGATACCAACTTTGTCACGACCCAAAAATTGGCCCGTGACGGCCCTAATACTACGCAACGCCTAAAGACGTAGCGCAGTAAAAGAAAACCAAAACCCAGAAATCTAAACCATAAAAATACGGAAAAGATAATATATGTTTTCGAAACATTTGAAATCACAACCCAAATTCTTTAAAAGCCCCACTTCCATTCTTTTAAAATTTTGGCAACACCCATTTTGTGTAAAAACTAGCCCAAAGGCGGAAAACAATCTCATCACAAGTATACGACGCCGTAGCGAAGAAATGAAAGACAATAGAGATAAAGCTGTATATAAAAGACATCAATCCACAAGAATATACAAATACGTCCTCACCAAGTCTCTAAGTCAACAATACAATAGTAGATGGAGAGTACAAATACAACGAATGTGCAACATGTAATACAGATAACCATCTAACCCACCTAAGCAAAATGGTACTGTGAGCTGATGCGGTATCTGTAGCAAAAGATGATAGCTGGATAGCTGAATAGAAGAATAGCCTGCCTCGACTACTCTGGGGAAAAACCTGAAACACTTGTGGCACAACGGGGGTGAGTTGCCAACTCGTGAATAGTAGATAACATATGCAGGTAATCGCAGGAATGCACGTACAACATGAATCTAAGGTATGCGATTACAGTAATAACATGTTATGCAAATGCTGAATAAATGCAAGTACACTAGCAGGTACAATCCATATGTGAAGCAACAGTAACATGACAGTAATCTGCAGTAACTATGCAATAAGGATATGAAAATGTAGATATGCAACTATCATAAGGGTACACTAACAGGTACTACCCGTATATGAAACTGTGCATGAGGTAGATAAGGGTGAGATATAGGGTGGAATATGTCATTCCCACGGAAACCTGACATCGTGGTAGGATCACAATCCATCAAGATACTCACATCCCAGATCGTCAAATCGGCCCCCAAACTGGGCTCTCACCTCACATAGGTCTCACATCACCCCAAAGTACAATATCGAATAGCTCTCCTATATCTCGAATGTACAAATCAACCATATCTTTCATATCCAATATCCAATCTCAATGAATCACCTAATAACCCAAGTCAAATCTCAAATAATCTCTAACATCCTAAACATATATATATACAGAACTAAATATGATGGGGGCAATACACATATATTAGCGTCCTATTCCACTAATATTGGTGTAAAGGTATATATAACAACGGCTAGATCCCCTGTTATATATAGAAAGGTATTAAAAGAAATATCATGAAAACAGTGTGCCAAGCATCGACACAGAAATCCTCGTATATCGGGCTCCGTCAGTCCGGATCGGCCCACGGGGTCCGTCTGCGGTGTCGGCCCTCGGCCCCGGCAGTACAGATCATCGCGCATCCATCTCTCGACTCTGGCCAGTATCCTCCGGACAACTGTCAGGTCCAACCAATCACCGGTAGGTACTCGCCCGCCTCCAGGCTCAATCGGCAAACCCATCGATCTTCTTGCCGAGGGGAACCATACCGGGCTCCACCATGTACTCTCATACGGCAACCACACCTCGTATGGAGTATATAATCAGCACCGATAAAACTCATGGTGGACGCGCAAATATCATATCAAGGAAACCGGGTTGTTCAATGTATGCATAATTTCATGAACTCCCGCGGTTCCCAAATCCCGAAAACATCATATAAAATCCAAATAAACAATGCGCAAATCCAGGAATAAATATATGCGATATATCTGAATGCGAGCAGGTAAACAAAAGTATATAGCTGAACCAGATGCATGCAAAATCAATAAGGTACAGCCAAGTATAGGTATCTACCTATAAGAACTGATGTCGTATACCCCCTGGGTATAAGTAACATATGTAGGAAACCCCCTGTTATAACTAAAATATGTGCATGGTATACCTGTAGCTGTATCACAAGGTGTATATGTACCTATCACTAAAGGTATGATAAACTATAGGTATACCAGTAAGCTAGATGTCAAGTATGATAAGCAATATAGTATCAATAAAGGGTTGTGTGTGACATGGCAATTATTGACGGTGTGTGTGTAGCATACAATCCGTGCTCGTGCAACATAAACCGTCAATAATATGTGCAGTGTCCTACGGCTGCTAGTCACAGTACAACTATATCAAGGAAATAACATAAGGGCGCAATTCTAACAATGACGTAGAATGCGCGACAGGTATATGAATCCTAGCCTAGACGCATAACGCCATGCGGGCGATTCCCCTGTAGATGTTAAATCTACTCACCTACGCCCCACGCTAGGTGAATCCTACCATCCGCTCCCCCTGTAGCCGTGTCCGTAGTCCCTGCCTGCAAACCTGCAAATAAGGCATGGAAATCACATATAAGCCAAATATTCCGCGAAACGCGATATCAAACCAAAACGAGAAACTCGCGTCGCGAACTAAACGCGCGTGTGCACGATACGCTGAATCGTGTGTGTACGCGTCTAAAACCATCGCGACACGCCGCGATACGCTGGATCACAGAACCCACTCACGTATCGCGCGTATCGCGCAAACATAACGGACACCAAAAACGACATATGACCCCAGATTTTCCTACAGGCCAAATCTTATAAAACTAGACATGCCAAAACACTACACTACACAGCAGGGAACCCTACACAAAACCCCAACACCCAACTCACTTTCCTGGCCGCAAATTGCGGACAGAACTAATTAATTGGCGGCCTGAAATGGGGGTGGTGGGTTCGTGTTCATGTGGTGTGCTCTATACCTAGGTAGCATGTCCCAGTCTTCTCAATTTTATTCTGTTGGGTCCGGATCAAAAGCAGATTCCAGATGTCACAATTCTCACTTTAAAATCACCAATTTGCACAATATGGAAAATCTATGGTATTTTTGTGAAACCTGGGTTGAATCTCGGTTGAGGTGACCTAACAGCACTACAATGAGCTAGGTTAACCAATTCCAACACATTCCCACCAAAATTCCACACAAAACAACTAAACTAGCACTAAACTAGCAATTAGCCACAAACCGACACTAACAATCACACAACTAAGCAAACTAGGGATTTGGGTTAAGGAAATATACCCAAAAGACCTCTAAGAAGCAGGGGGAAGAAGTGAAAGGAGCTGCTGTTGCTGCTGCTTGCCTCTGCTGCTTCTGCTGCTTGCTGCTGCTTCCGCTGCTTCTTCTGCTGCTGCTTCTGCTGTCACTGCTGCTTCTTCTGCTGCTGAGAGTGTGTGTGTGTGTGTGTGTTTGTGAGAGAGAGTGAGAGAAAGACAAAATGAGAGGAGAAATGAGAGAACAAGCCAAGACCCCCCTCTCTCTCTTCCCTCATAATGAGGCATGGGCAAAGCCATCATGCCCCATGATGCTCTCTCTCTCTCTCACACCAAGGTCAACCCAATAAAACAATTTTAAAAACCTTTTCCAAATTCATTTTCATTTTAAAACAACCATGACACTTAAACAAAATATAAAACTAGATTAGGGAAAGTGGTTAGTTCACCATGTTGCTAATCATGGTTAAACCCTAAGAACAACCCTAGTTATCATGCATAAGTGTGTGCAAGCCTAGGAAAAATATAATAAAATATTCATTAAATAGGATAAAATAATTAAAAACCAACTTGGTAAACTTTTTATTAAAAACTATATATTAAAATATAATTAGCTACAAAACACATTCTAAGGTGTTACAATACCTACTTGATCGGCTAATTGTAATGTGTAAAACTCTCCCAGGAGTAACTCTTACTCGCTGCGGGTATCGTGATCGAACTATCTTATAGAAGGTATGCAATCTCATTGCAAATTTCAACACTTGAAATTCCCAATAATATTTTGCCCCTAACGTGGTATGACCTTGACGAATGCCAAACAACCCATAGTCCGCTAGCAAAGTTCAACCCGTATATTTCCTGATTGAATTAAATCCACCCGCACGACCTTTGACGAATGCCAAACAACGCCGTACGAATACCTTAATCCAATCGCATCGTATGCTAGAAGATAAGCACTAGTTAGCTACCGTACACTACGCCTTGACGAATGCCAAACTACCGCAGCACGAATACTAAGTAGTACTTATCTGAAATGACGGAGGGCAACAACAGGTTTTTAGGAAAACCTTTTGCGTAATGAACTTGATATCATTGTAGAATCGAGTGATTTTAAATGGAGTGTTTTTTAGGCCTTTTCTAGTTTTGCTAAAGAGGTCACTCCCGGTGAAAGGATCGTCGGCTCTTTCCTCATCGAATAAGGTGCAGGATATTTCACAAATATCACTTTGCAAAGCAAAAACTATAAAAACAATCAAAAGACAAACCGAGTTTGTAGCATCTGCCAGTTTTGCTGAAGAGGTCACTCCCGGTGAAGGGATCTCGGCTCTTTCCTTATCGAATAAGGTGCTGGATGTTCTACAAGGAACACCGCTAAGCAAAGCAAGAACTAGAGCTACCAATTTTTAAAAAAGTTTCTACAACATCTTTAGGTTTCTTTTATTTCATTAATCTCATTAATGAAGTCCCATTTTATTTTGCTTCACAAGCATCACATTTGAAACGAAATCTGCAATATAACATATATCTCATATATATAATATAAACATTCATCTCAGGCAGTAATATGATCTCATCATAGAACATCGCAGCAGAAGAACATATATGAAATATTGGATAAATTAGGACGTCCGTGTTTTAATACGAGCCTGTATAAAACACGGATTCCACAGTCGCGATGAATAGCCAAACCCACATCCCTAGACCCCTACGAGAGTGGCAAGCAACACTGGCAATTCTAGGGTTAGGAGACCCGGTCTCGACTCCTCGAGATGGTCTCCCACTGGACTCTAGAACCCGGTTACTTGTGCTCCCCGCCTTGGGTTTACCTAGTGCGGAAAAGTAAATAATATACAATGGTGACATCATCCTCAGCCCGGAAGTGCCCCAATAAAAGAATATTACATACAAATGAATTTTACATGAATGAAAATAAAAAACTCTCATCTCACATAAAACCCCGGCTATTCAGAACACGACGATCCAATATAACATATCACAGCAACACATAATATCACATATCATCAACGTAAGTAAATATGCGTATCTCAATTGTCGTTGATGTATAGCAACGAAACCGGCGATACACCACATATTACACTTACGGTCGCAGAAAAGAAAGTGTAAAACTACAACAGTTGGAATCCGCAACCTCCTTAGACATCGCATGCCAAACCAAATGAATTCCTTAGACATCACATGCCTAACAATTATAAACCCAGCATTTTAGTCTCATTATCGAAAACTCTTTTTAATATCAAGTCAGGCAATTCAACAAGATTCCCGATATCCTGATCAAATGCTCGTCACAAACTTTTGTAGATGGCCGCACACCTGATGCCGTCGACGAAGTGTACTAAGGCGGAACACCGCTGCCGCGAGCACCCGAACAGATGATTTTGGCGACGGGGTTCTCCTACAGTCACTTGGTCGGGGCTATGGGGCATAGCTGTCTATTAAGTTTACCCGGCGAGTATCCGCGTACGCTACGTGATTGTGACGGACTTTTGATCACATCAAAATTCCGTGGCAACCGATCATCTGAGACTGAACTGCTAGATTTATAACATTCAAATTAGTTATCTCATAACTACTTATGGATTCCAAATATTGTATCACATTCCAGATAAATAGACAATATTAAACTTTCCGATCGAATAATCAAACACCCAACTTTCCCAAATAGTTCCCAACACATGAAATTAGTTTAAAAACATCCATCACATGCCACAGTACCAATGGTCCAGCCGTAGAAGGGTCAAGCCAACGCCTCACATGTGGCACGCCGTACTGCCACAATCCCTAAGGTTTAGAGGCAGTTCAAGACGGTCACATAATCGAGTTAAGGTTTGTTGTCTTCTAGAGGGTCCACCGCGTTACTTGCACGACTTAGAATGTTCTTAAACTACGGAAAAATCCAAGACTTGGAAATTCTCAGGTAGAGGAAAAAGTGAGTTATTGATATCCGTTCGAACTTTTTAACACGTTCTAAAAATTACCCGGACAAAATAAACGAAGTTAAATTATCCGATCGAATCAACGAGTCCCCAATACATCCCAGAAAACTTAACACTTGAGTAGAATTAAAAATTCCCAGAACTATCAAAAAGGACCCAGGAATATAACCCTGAAGTAGTGGGCCCCAACTCCAATAATTGGCCGCGGAACCGACGCCAAACGCATGGTTTGGCCGTGGTTCCGCGGTCATGTGAGGGATTCAGTGGTCCGTACTTCACAGTAATTCCTATATTTCCCTGCATGATTTTCTGAATATTTTTAATACGAAAAAATCAACATTTAATTTTTTTTTTCCAGAAACTAGGTTTTATCGGGTATTCGGAGTTCATCGGACTTTAAATTTCGTCTCGACTTCGCCTAAACCTCTAGCCTGGTTCTGATACCACTGTTGGGTTATTAGGCACAGGCATAAGGGTCTACGAGGCATCAACCATGCCCGATTAAACATTTAGCCGTGCCCAACAACCCTAGACAAGATCTTAGACTAGAGATTAGACGAAAACAAGCATGTTAAATAGTTTAACACTAAGTGAGAGGGATTACAACCTTTGTAGATCTGGTCCTTCACTTCTTAAGCTCCGTGTTGAGGTCCCTTCGCTGCGATCATCGTGCATCCGGACTCTAGAGAGGCTCCACGAAGAGAATGATGCAAACTTGCTTCCGATCTTCGATAACAAAGATGATCTACCTTGAAGTTTCATTAACACAAGCTCTCACTCACAAAATAAAGTGAACACCCTTATCTAAATAGCAAGGGTAGATGAGGATGATGAAGTAGGATTTTTTCTCTCATTTGTTTTCTTATTCTCACTTACTTTCATCACAAAAATCAAAGCAAGAAAGCTTTGCTCAAAGGAAGAAGAAGAAGAATAGTGACCAATCCTTTTGTGATGAATAATGCAAAGAATATATGATTAATAATGTAACCATGGTCAAGGATGACTCATGTAGAGATTTAACTAGGGTTTGGGTTGGGTTAAGAATGAGTCACACAAAAATATCAAGCATAATATCTCTTTCATGACAAAAGAAAAACCTTCTAGAATGTTCATGAATGAACTAACCCAATTCAAACCCTAACCTTGTTTAATCTCCAATAAACATGTTGCATTAGTAATCATATCATGTTACAATATTATATATCACATATATAATATTTATTGTAACAAAATAAAATAATACAATTAACATATATCGCATATATATCAATGTATTACCCGAGTGAGAAAAAGAATCTTTTAGTGAGCTTATATTAGTTAATGTAATTTAATATATCATATATATTATTATAAATTAAATTATCGAATCAACACTTGATCCGACAATTCGGCTATATCGCATATAACCGACTAATATCTCAGTTACCGATTCATCGAATCAACACTTTATCCGATGAACCGGCTGATATCAAATATCGCGAGAATAAAATACGGTATCTCATATCGCATTATCCTCGGTCCCGCACATATCACATATGTGCTCCTACTCCATTTTTCCTGAGCCAAGAAACCTCTGTGTAGGACTCAAAAGAATCGTCAATACGCCGGAAGTAAGTGATGATCATATCAAACACCGACAAGCTGCAAGCGGTCAGCTAAACGTAACGGCTACCCAGGTATTGAGCACTCAGAAGATCAACAAGCAAGCCTGTACATTCTCCTGTGAATCCAATCAGTAACACTCCCGTACAGTCCGGTCTCGTTGTCTGATATGTCGCATATCTCGCCTAGGGGTGGTAAACGTTGTTGGATATAGTGCCCTCTAAGTTAATTATTGGATCACAGGTACGTGATTGCAATGATTGAAGCAGGACCTATACCGATAAAACAGTCTTACTCGAGATGATAGTATGCTATCTGGTTTGTCATTATCATCATGATAAAGCCCATAAGATTCTTGTTTGACTACCAGCAGTATGATGGCGATCATATATGTGGGAGCTGGGGTCTATAAGAATATCCTGAAAGTGTCCCTAGTCGTAGGAGTTTCGAGACAGGGCATTGATACTCCAGAGTAGACTAGTGTATACAGTCGAGACCCCGACGAGGGGCGGTGGCCGGTCTCAAAAGCCACTGGTGTCAGTTGGATCACCTTAGATGTATACAGGTGCTCATTGGGTTATGAGTACACCGGACAGGAATCGCCGGGAACATGCTAGTTGGTATTATACATATCGTCAGATAGCAGTTCCCTGGTGACACGTGTACAGGTTAGTTCAACGACCTGAGGTCATCATTTGTCTCGTGTGAGTTCCCACTGTGCTTAGATTACTACCCTACCACGCTCAAAGGAGTTGTGGAAACAGGTTTTAGTTGGGTACAGTCCCGGGCCACATTGGAGGCAAGTGAGCGGATCGTCGGGGATTCGTCTCTCCCTGTATTGGGGGTGAGATCGCGCTGTGTTTAGGAGAGCCATTACACGAAATCCCTGGCCAGGGTAATCGAGATTTACTGGATGGTATTCCAGTAGTATCTCACGGTGTTCTGGGCTGCTCTCTGACACGACTTATAAACTTATTGGGGGTCTGACGTTTACCGGCCCCTTAGGCCCTATATGCGATACTCATAGACGAATGTTCCGGACTGTACGGATATTGTCACTGTCAGACTCAGTAGGGTTTATAGATGAGTTCGCTCGTCAGCTTCCCTTCCAATCAACACATAGGCAAAACGTTACGTACAGCTAGTACCTCTGACGTACTAGTGGTTATACCCAGTGCCAGTGTACTGATGAGTCATTAGAGTCCCCCACCGACACTTTCCCAGGTTCGGGCGAAACGTTGTAGAGGCCGTATGGGTTTATGGCAAGGTTCGGAAAATGCACGTGCATTTTCGCACGTGTCAGTTTTCGGGCAGATAATACTGGTAGGCTTTGGTTTAAGCCGAAACCCAGTATTATACTGTGTAGATATAATATATTTGTCTCGGTTGCATTTGTATTCGGTCGTAATACAAATGCGGGTATGTTTATACCGATACGGGGTTATCCTGAAATTCGTTTCGGGATGATTTTTGGAAGTTGCCAGTTTCCAGTTTTCTATCAGCCGTATTTTGACATTTGGTTAAATGCGGATTTATCTTTTCTTGGGATTTGTGTGGAAACTTCTAGAAGAGGTGACTAGGATGGTGACTAGGATAATGAGGTGGCTTTGTCATTAATGGTTCATTAATGATAAAGGATGACTAGGTTAATTGTGATAGGTTTGCTTTTAATGCTAGTTGATGATTCATTCTTTGTGATAAGTATGAAGGCAAATGGTCACCCCTCTCTTGCTCCTACACTCACCTCCCTTGTTCCTTAAATTGGCCGGCCCCTCTTTGTGAGGAGAGGATTTTTTTTGATTCATTTGAAAAAGATTATGATACTTTAGTGTATGGAAATTTCATATAGTTCAATTTCCATTCACCCGATTTCCAATTGGCAACTTCTTTTAACCGTTCGTCCATAACCTTGGACGTAACGAGACAAAGTATTCTACTTATTCTCTACATCAATCTTGGTCGTCTCTTTTGGCAAACTTGGCGATCGAGTTGCCTCGGGTCAGAGGCGGGAGCCCGTTTAAAGATCCGTCGACGTGGTGCCACCTGGACGACGAGACCGGAGATCGAGCAAGTTCGGATCAGTTGCAACATAGCGTGGGATGATGGTTGAAGACCGAAGGACTCGGATCATTCGGTATAACAATTCTACCCTCTTTACAATTTGTTAGTTCAGCTTTAATGGACGATCCGGGATAAAGTACGCGATAGCGCCAGTCGTAAAAGTGTTGTTCCGCATATTGGCGTCTGTTAGACGGCCGGGGCGCTGCCGCGGACTTACAGTAGTATCAGAGCCTCACCATTAAGCTATACTAACTTGTGCTAACGCGTTTAAAAGATCGATCGAACGGAATTTCCGAAATCACAATTTTCTGTACATGAAGTTTCTGTCGATTTTTAAACTGTTCTAAAATTCATTTTGAGCATTTCAGAAAATCATGCAGGGTTTTTGAATCAAACTGTGAAAATTTGGGCACATGATCCCATTAAATCACCGCGGAACCGCGGTCAAACCTGGGGTTTGACCGCGCTTCCGCGGCGGTTTAGTGGGATTGGTGCACCAAATTTTTCCAGGGGCTTCTTCACAGGGAAATGTGGTTTCTGGTACTGTTATTTTGGGCCCATATTTTATTACTGTACACCAGATGCTTGTGTGGCCCACTTCGTGATATTTAGTCGATCGAAATTTTAAACTTGTTAGTATGCAGTACTTTCATTATATCTCCGACCGGGAATGTCATTTGATCGGTAAACCGCGTCTGATTGCTATAGTTCTTTTAGACGGGTTTGCAAACGTGACATTCGTGTTGATGTTCTGTGTTGTGCTGTAATGTTGCGGATTCGTCGTGGTGGATAGTAGGGTGAATTGATAGAGCTGTTTGAATTTATTTGTACATTTGATATTGCGGGGCGAGCGTCCGACTTGTGGGCTGCCGTCACTGCCTGTTTGTATAATATTCTTTTGGGGCACGACCAGGTTGCGGTCGATGTACCTGTTGTACTATTTTTATTCCTGTACTAGGTTTACCCCGCGGTGGGGTGCACGAATAGCCGGGTTCTGGAGGGCAACGGGTCCATATCTCATGGCTTTGAGAGGTAGAGGGGCCTCACTCTTGAATTGGCAGACTATTCGCCGCACTCGTAGGGGGTACAGGTTGACCCAAGGAGGGGTGCTCAATTTACCGGATTCCGTGAAGTGCCGGGTATTCCATTCACTATGTTGTGGGGACTACCTCGCTTTAGGTTTTGGTGGGTAACTTGCCGCACCCGTAGGGGTCCAGGTTTCATTGCACAGGCTTTCCACATGACCAGGGGAACGTCGGGTTTCAGTAGCGGCTCTGTGAAACCCCGGGATCCCAGATTATCTGTATTGTTCTGTGATACTTATTACTTATCTGTAATGTTGCATAATATCACGCCTGGAGCGATTACTGTATATTAGTATATATACTATTAGATGTTGTATATGGTTTACACCCGCGCTAGTCCAGTCCCCGCTCTGTCGTTAGTTAAGTAACCTAACGGGTGATGACGGGACCCAGTGACGAATGCGGATGGCATATACGTACATTTTATTTTCGTTCTTTTCTGGTGTGATTGATTGATGGGACTGCATTGATTCTTATCAATGCGAGATAAAACAAACCTATATTTGATGTTGTTGGAACAAATTTTAAAATTATTACAAAGACGTTTCCTTTTGTTTTGCATAGCGGTATTCAGTTGGAATATCCTGCACCTCATTCCACGAGGAAAGAGCCGAGATCCCTTCACCGGGAGTGACTTCTTTAACAAAAGGTTTTCGCTACCATATATTTTTATAAAGCTATCAGGTTCCTTCAATGAGATCAAGTTCATTACGTTAAAGGTTTTTCGCCAAAAACCAGTCGTAATCCTCCGTCGTTTCTTATGGATGGTCAGTAGTTTTCAAGCTATGTTTGTTGGCCTACGTCAAGACATAGTGTTTGGTAGCTGCTGGGTATTCATTTGTTGCAGAGATAGATGCATTAGTTTAAGTAAGACGTACACCTTGTTGGCCTACGTCAAGGGCATGTACGATGACTTAAGTTGATCAGGACAACGACGGGTAGAACTTGACATGTTGCTTATGATTTGTTGGCCTACGTCAAGGTCATAAGAGCATGGGATAAAAATTACATCGGGAGTTTCAAACATACAAGAAACTTGCCAGACTTGCGCATACCTTCTGGAGTGTGATGACTTGAGTGGCTTCCATCAAGTTATCATGCGATGATAGTTGGATCCCGATTCTCACTGATGAGTTGGTTTACTCTTCGGGTGACCCCGACTAATTCTACTTCCAGGTTTGGAGGAGAATTTGAGAAAACGGTGGGAGGTTTCCTAATTAGATAAAGTGATAACCATTCTGATTTAGGTTAGAGTGCACGCAGAGTGTTTCTTTTCTCTCTCTCTTATGGCAGCGACCTTTGACCGACCCTAGACTATGACTCAGTGACCAAGTTGACCGAACTTTTTTTAATTAACTGACTTTTGGATTGTTTAAAGTTGCATAAGTCATTGCCGCTCCTTCTTTTACCCTTTGTATTTCTCAGAACACCCCGTATTACTACGGATATCCAATTCCATTGGATCGATCCATCGTATGGTTATATACGAACTCGGAGGGATTTCTTCGAGGATGGATCCAGGTTTAGGAGAAATTGAATTGGCTTATTCAGTTGTCTTTTACTATCACCTTCTCTCAGATTGCGAGGGCTCCTTGGTTTAGGAGAGTACGTCTATTACGCTTATTGGATAGTCTTCTTCCAAACCATAGGCTGATGACGAAAGGTAGGGAATGAAGAAAACCAATTAGCCTAAGTAAGGTGTGCAGAAGGTAATATGTAAAGACAAGATAAAGGAATTAGAAAGAGGGCAATGTAAATTGCGACTATTTACATTCACGACCAAACCACGTATTTCATCGCCACGCCTACTTCACCTTTGATTTCTCCAGAAAAACCCGTATCAATACGAACATCCAATTCCATTGGATAAATCCATCGTACGGTTATATACGAACTCGAAGGATATTTTTTCGAGGATGGATTCTGGTTCAGGAGAAATAGGAATAAGGTATTGTTCAGCTGTCTTTTTGTAAGTCCATGCTACCTCTCCCGGTACTTTCGGGCATGCGGAATTTGGTGAAAAACAATTTTCTAGAGGCGGTAACATGGACTCAAAACCGGATCTTTGTTAAACTACTAACTAACAACCTAGCAAGAGTTTAACTACTCGGTTAGGGGGCTATACCTTACTTGAACTCCTTCGTCTTCGACTCCTTCCGGTGTACGTATCGGCCTCACCTCGTCGTCTCCTTGCGCCGAAGATGGATCCACCCGAAAGCTTCTACCTTTGGCTTCTTCTTCGAACTTTGAAGAAACTAGATCACTTGGCTTGCCAGGCTTTATGAATTAGAATGAGTAGAGGAATGTTTTGGTGTCTTTTTATCTCTAAGGCAATGAGTCTCAACACATGAGAATGGTTTGCCTTGAGGTAGAGAGAGCAAGAGGAAGAGGGAGAGCTTGAGAATGAGAGAGCTCAAGAGAGAGAAAACAAATAATAGAATGAACCATACACTTCTCATTCTCACCTCTCATAATCCAAAAGCCATCATAACAAAAATAGTAATCAAGTATTGTGTAAATGGTTTAAGTCAAAATGGCTATATCATTTCATGCACTCATTTTTCATAAATAAACAAGCAAGCAAAAGTCTTTTCCATGGAATGATAGCCATTGTCATGATGATGGTCAACTAGTCCAACCTAGTCAACCGGTCAACAAAGTCAACAAGTCAACAAAGTCAACCCCTCAACAACCATTTCACTACAATACTTAATTAATATTAATGTTAATCATATATCTTATTCTTATTAGGGTTAAGCAAAAGTCAATGGTCAACAGTCAACTGTCAACAGTCAACAGTCAACAACCCCAATGAGAATATTCTGCCTCTGTCTCTCTGCCAACTGTGCATACACACCCGCATCCGCGTTCCGAGGAACACGAACACAAATGAGATAAAATCAATCCCAAAACGTACACTAGGATCCGGCTTAAACCAAAGCCCGCTAGTGTTAACTGTCTGGACACTGTACGCGCATAAGTGCACGGATGTGACCGGACCCTGTCGTAAAACCATGCGACCTGTCAAAAAACCATGCGACCCCTACTCTTTTGCCTAAAGGAGAATAGCTTTCTGTGTGGGACTCTAAAGACTCGACACTACGCTGGCAGTGGGTTTAACCACAGACCGCAAGCGGCACTAGCTGTGCGTAACGGTCCCCAGGTAGATGCCGACAAGAAGACTGACGAGGTGAAACCCATCTGAACTCCTACTGAGTCTGACCGTGACAATCTCCGTACAGTCCGGTCTGTTCGTCTGATAATTCGCATGGCGGGCCTAGGGGGCGGTAAACGTCAGTCATCTAATAGCGGTACAAGTCGTGTCGGAGTGAAGCCCAATACAACCTGAGATAACACTGGAAGCCTACCAGTATATCCCGCTTGCCCTGGCCAGGGACTACTCGTGTAATAGCTCTCCTAGACACAGCGCGATGTCAACCCCCAATACCGGGAGAGACGGATCCTGTCTAACCATCACTGCCTCCAAGTGCTTCGGGACTGCACCCAACTACTACCTGTTTGCACGACTCCTTGGAGCCGTGGTAGGGTAGTAATCAAAGTACAGTGGGAACACACTCGAGGCGAAGTGACAGTGTCAAGTCAGCGGACTAAGCTGTACTCATGTCACCTGGGAACTGATAACTGACGATAGGTATAATACCAACCGGTCAGTTCCCGACGAGTCATGTCCGGTGTACTCGTAACCCAACGAGCACCCGCATACTCTCTCCAGTACGGCGTACTGATGGCTGTGGGACAGACCATCTCCCACTCTGGGATGAGAAGCGCATGCGCTAGTCTACTCCGGAGTATCGATGCCCTGTCTCGATAGTCCTGCGACTAGGGACCTGCATAAGGATGTGCTTATAGATTAACCAGCCTCCACTAGTGTGACTGCCATCACAACGCTGGTAATCAAGCAAAGATCCTAAGGGCTCCACTAATGTGTATACGCGATATACTAAAATAAACACATGTACACATTGAAGTAGAAACAAACCAAGTAGCATACTACTATTTTGAGCAAGATTGTATATACAAGGTGAATATCCCAAGCTTCCATTAAGTAATATATAAGCTAGTATAATACAGTAATTGCCTCTAGGGCATATACACTAACAATCTCCCACTTGCACTAAGGCCATGTACTGGCGTATCGAAGACCTATCATCTCGATCAGCAGCTCGAACTGAGTCTGGGGCAAGGCCTTGGTGAATGGATCTGCAGTGTTATCTTCTGAAGAAACCCTCCGAACCTCGATCTCCTAGCGATCCACGATCTCCCTGATCAGGTGATACCGCCTCAAGATGTGTCTGGATCTCTGATGGGACCTAGGTTCCTTCGCTAAAGCTATAGCCCCGTTGTTGTCGCAATACAGAGGTATTGGATCAACAATGGACGGAACCACCTGAAGTTCTTTCAAGAACTTCCTCATCCAGACATCTTCTTTTGCGGCATCAGATGCAGCGATGTATTCCGCTTCCATCGTCGAGTCTACAACGGTTTCCTGTTTGGAACTCTTCCAACACACCGCCCCTCCATTGAGGGTAAAGACAAAACCCGACATGGACTTGGAATCATCCTTGTCACTCTGGAAGCTGGAGTCAGCAAAGGCCTCGATCTGGAGGTCTTTTTCGCCATACACCAAGAACATCTCCTTAGTCCTTCTCAGGTACTTGAGAATGTTCTTTACCGCTATCCAGTGTTTCTCCCCAGGGTTTGACTGATACCGTCTTACCACACTCAGTGCATAAGCTACATCCGGTCTGGTACACAACATCGCATACATTATAGAGCCTACCGCAGAAGCGTAGGGTATAATAGACATGCGATCCCTCTCCAAATCAGTCTTGGGAGACATCTCTTTAGAGAGGGTGATCCCGTGACAAGCCGGTAGGTTACCGCGCTTGGAATCTTCCATACTGAATCTTTTCAGTATGGTGTCGACGTACCTAGACTGTGAAAGTCCTAATATCCTCTTGGATCTATCACGATGGATCCGGATCCCCAGGATGTATGAGGCATCCCCCAGGTCTTTCATGGAGAACCTGTGTGACAAGAACCCCTTGACAGATTGTAGCATAGGAATGTCATTTCCTATTAAGAGAATGTCATCCACGTATAAAACGAGGAATACTACAGTTCTCGCTACAAATCTACTATAGATGCATGGTTCATCTGGATTTTTGATAAAGCCAAATTCCTTGACCGTCTCATCAAAACAGATGTTCCAACTCCGCGATGCCTGCTTTAGTCCATAGATGGACTTAAGCAACTTGCACACCTCTCCGCTGCTCCCACTCTGAATGAAACCCTCTGGTTGGTCCATATAGACACACTCCTCTAAATTTCCATTTAGAAAAGCGGTCTTTACGTCCATTTGCCAGATCTCATAATCGTGGAAGGCAGCAATGGCAAGAAGGATCCGAATGGATTTCAGCATAGCCACTGGAGAAAAGGTTTCGTCATAGTCCAAGCCAGGTCTTTGACGGAAACCCTTTGCAACAAGTCTAGCTTTATAGGTCTCAACCTGTCCATCTACACCAATCTTCCTTTTGAAGATCCACTTGCATCCTACGGGTTTTACCCCGTCTGGAGCAATGTCCAACGTCCATACATTGTTGGTGTACATGGACTCCATTTCGGTCCGCATTGCATCCAGCCATTTTACCGAGTCAACGCTCTGAACGGCCTGCTGGAAGCTAGTAGGCTCATCATAATCTATGATGCAATCCTCTCTTTCCCCGTCTATGAGAAAACTGTAGTATCTCTAGGGCGGATGAGACTGCTTACTACTCCTGCGGAGCGGCATAGGAATGTCTTGTTCTTTTGAACCCTCTGGTTCCACTAAGCTTTCAGTAATAGTCTGTGGTTCTGGAATATCTTCCATTTCTACGGCGCTCCCACTAATTTCCTTTTCTAAGAACTGGTGTTCTAGAAAGTGGGCATGACGAGAAACAAAAACCTTTTGTTCCTCTTCGCAGTAGAAGAAATATCCCTTGGAGTTCTTTGGATATCCCACAAACTTGCACTGTACTGAGCGTGCCTCGAGCTTGTCCGCATGCTGCTTTTTGACAAAAGCTGGACTTCCCCATGTTTTAATGTGATTGAGATGGGGCCTCTTCCCACACCACATCTCATATGGTGTAGTAGGCACAGTCTTAGTAGGAACTCGGTTCAAAAGGTATGCAGCTGATTCTAGCGCATACCTCCAGAATGATCGCGGTAACTCAGCGTTACTCATCATGGACCGTACCATATCCAATAGGGTTCGGTTCCGTCTCTCCGATACACCGTTATGTTGCGAAGTGTATGGAGGAGTAAGTTGAGAGAGAATTCCGTTCTCTTTTAAATAGTTCAGGAATTCGGCACTCAAGTATTCACCACCTCGATCCGATCTTAGAATCTTGATACTTTTGCCGGTTTGTTTTTCTACTTCATTCTTATATTCCTGGAATTTTCCAAAGGCTTCGAACTTATATTTCATTAAGAAGACATAACCGTACCTTGAAAAGTCATCCGTAAAAGTAATGAAGTAAGAATAACCGCTTCGCGCATGTGTAGACATTGGACCGCACACGTCGCTGTGTACGAGTCCCAAGAGCTCGCTCGCTCTTACTCCGTGTCCAGTGAACGGAGTCTTTATCATCTTTCCTTTGAGACAGGATTGACAAGTGGCATACGATTGATATTCGAACGCATTCAAATATCCTTCTGTATGTAACTTCGTCAACCTTCTATCATTGATGTGACCCAGTCTACAATGCCATAAGAAAGTCTGATTTATTTCCGGAGACTTTCTTTTGTGTGTATTCTGGACATTGAAAATCTGCGGTTAGTTTAATACGTATATACCATTGCTTAATGTACCTGACCCAATCAGAATTTGATTAAGGTGAATGTTTACAACATTGCTTACAAACGCAAATTCATAACCTTCTTTAGAAACCAAAGATACAAAAATGATATTACAAGTTGCGTTGGGTACAAAAAAGCAATTACGCAAAACCAAAACATGTCCATCTGACATTCCCAGGTGATAGTCCCCCACGGCCTTAGCATCCATGCTAGCTCCGTTTGCAACTTTGAGAGTCATGTCACCTGCCTTCAAAACCCTACGGTTTCTCAACGCCTGCAAAGAATTACAGATATGAGATCCTGATCCGGTATCCAATACCCAGGAAGTAGAGTTTATTGAAAGACAGTTTTCAATAACATACACACCTGAAGCTGAAGCCGCAACCTGCTTCAGATCCTGTGTTCTGGCTTTCCAAGCCCTGCAATCATTCTTCCAGTGTCCCTTCTTATGACAATAGAAGCATTCTTCCTTATCCACAAGCTTTCCCACTTTCTTTGTTGCTTTTGCCTTTCCCTTCGTATCCACTTTACTAACACCGCCCCTTGGTTTGGCGGGGGCTTTCTTCTTCTTTCCCTTGGCTTTCGCCTTGGACCTAGAAGAGGAAGATCCTCCTACAAACAAAGTGGATGTTTCTCTACCTTTATGTAGGGTGCCCTCTGTGCTCCTCAGCATGTTGAGGAGTTCTGAAAGATCAACTTCCTTTTCTTGTAAGTTGAAGTTCAGGATAAACTGGGCGTAAGTGGAAGGAAGGGACTGGAGAATCAAGTCCGTATAGAGCTCATTCTCCAACGTGGTCCCAAGGTCCGCGAGCTCTTCTATGTAGCCAATCATCTTAAGCACGTGTTCCGCTACCGATGATCCGATGGCCAACCTTGCCGAAAATAACTTCTTCGACACTTCGTATCTTGCGATACGAGACTGCTCTCCATATAGTTCTTTTGTATGGAGAAATATGGATTCGAGGTCCATATTCTCGTGCCTCCTCTGATGTTCGTTGTCCATAGAGGCAAGCACGAGGCACTTGGCCTTCACGCAATCGATTTCCCAGGTCTTACGGATTTCCTTATCCGCGACGCTGGTTTTGGGACCTGGGACAGGGGGAGCTTTGGTGGTAAGAAGATACCCCAGCTTGTCGTAAGTGATTGCCATCATGACATTCCTGAGCCAATCTTTGTAGTTTGGCCCTGTCAGTATGTTTTTATCTAGGAGTATCTTAAGTCCAGTCATGTCGATTGGTCGTTGCAATTAGGAGAGAGAAGAAGAAACACTCAGCATGATGCTCTTGCAAGTTTAGAATGGTTTTTAGTTTGTCTAAACAGGATGGCTCCCATTGTTTCTCGAATCCCTCCTCAAACCAAAAAAGAAGAATTAGTCAGGATCAATCTCACCGTACAATACTTGCTTAACCGTTCAGCCAGGCCAGTGTCGGTACTTCGAGGGAGGTTTTCCAATGCTTTCGCGAAGTTCCTTAATTAAATAACCTCTTTTCCCTGGGGGCGTAACCCCGCTAACACCTTTCTAGACACCTACTTGGTTTATAGCATTGATCGTTATATAAGAAATTTCCCGAGGAGTAGCATATACTCACAGTAGGATCGGGATCCAAATATCATCGCGTGACGAAACTGAAGGAATCCTACAAGAATCATCACACTCCAAATGGTATGCAACACTAGCAAGTTTCAGTTCTTTTGAAACTCCCGATGTGGATTTTTGCCCCATGCTCTTATGACCTTGACTTTGGCCAAAATATCATAAGTCAGATGTCAAGTTCTACCCGTCATTCTCCAGGTTAATTTGGATCCACCCGTACCTATCCTTGACTTTGGCCAAAATGGCAGTACGACTGTCCCAAACCAACGCATCTATCTATGCTACACATGAATACCCAATAGCTACCAATCACTATGCCTTGACTTTGGCCAACATACACAGCTTGAATACTATTGACTATTCATGTGAAACGACGGAGGGCTACGAATGGTTTTGGCAAAACCGTGAACGTAGTGAACTTGATATAACCGATGAAACGAGATAGCTTTTAAAAGGAGTGGCTCAAGCTCCGCATTTAAAAGTTAGTTTTGAAAAGAACCGAGTGGTTTTCCGAAAGTGTTCCAACGACTTTAACTTGGTTTATTTTCTTGCATTAGTTCTTTTAATGCGTGATATTCTTGCATTAGTTCTTTTAATGCGTCCCATCATTTAATCCTACCATTGCAGAAAACAACCAAAACATGACGTACGCTTATGCCATTCGCATTCGCCACGGGGCCCCGTCATTACCCGTTAGGTTACTTAACTAACGACAGAGCGGGGGCTGGGCTAGCGCGGCTGTAAAACATATGCAACGCCTAAATAATATCATATATAGATATATTGCAATGATAGCCATTTCAGATCACAGATGAACACATTGGATATACTAGGAATCAGCAATTCGTACGAGCCTGTAACGAAAAGCAGATTACACGGTCGCGGTGAATAGCCAATACCCCACCTAAGACCCCTACGGGTGCGGCAAACTACCCGCCAAGTACCCGAAGCGAAGCAACCTCCCTCAACTCCGTGAGTAGGCCACTCGGCACTTCGGCATACCCGGTAGTTTGTGCACCCCTTCCATGGGTCTATCCTAGGAGCAAAAACAGTAAAAAGAAATTATACAATGACGGCTACAACCCCGACCCGGTTGTGCGGCCATACAAATAATTATTATATCAATTTACAAATTTACATGAATTGAAAGAAAAGAAAACTCTCATCTCACAACCCCCGGCTATTCACCCGCGACAATCCAATGAATTCATATACACATTCCAGCAACATTACAGATCACAGATTTGTATAACCCCCACTAATCGACATATAGCGATTAGAAGACGTTCGATACAAATATCACATCACAGATAAAAACCCTTCAGCTTAAGTCTTTAGAAGTTCGATCAAAAATACGGATTTTTAAGCCCAAACACAAAATTTTCGTTCTGGAAAATCTGGGCTGAAAAGACATATTCCAAAAATCCCAAAACAACCCCAGAAATACACTGCACTAAATTTGGACCTCGGCCGAGTCAACTCGGCCGCGGAACCGCGGTGGAAGCGTGCTCCCGCCGCGTTTCCGCGGCGCTTTGATCGGTTCGTGGGCCCAAATTTTGTGGTTATTCTATAAAAAGCCTGGGCCGATTTTTAAGATGAAAATTTTCAAATTTTTAACAGAAATAAAATCGGCAGAAACTTGACAAATTGGGTTCATTTCGTGACTTTTTCTTTGATCTATCTTCTACTTACTTTGCTAACATGTTAGATAGAGTTTAACTAGGCTCTGATACCACTGTAAGTCCATGCTACCTCTCCCGGTACTTTCGGGCATGCGGAATTTGGTGAAAAACAATTTTCTAGAGGCGGTAACATGGACTCAAAACAGGATCTTTGTTAAACTACTAACTAACAACCTAACAAGAGTTTACCTACTCGGTTAGGGGGCTATACCTTACTTGAACTATTTCGTCTTCGACTCCTTCCGGTGTACGTATCGGCCTCACCTCGTCGTCTCCTTGCGACGAAGATGGATCCACCCGAAAGCTTCTACCTTTGGCTTCTTCTTCGAACTTTGAAGAAACTAGATCACTTGGCTTGCCAGGCCTTGTGAACTAGAATGAGTAGAGGAATGTTTTGGTGTCTTTTTTATCACTAAGGCAATGAGTCTCAACACATAAGAATGGTTTGCCTTGAGGTAGAGAGAGCAAAAGGAAGAGGGAGAGCTTGAGAATGAGAGAGCTCAAGAGAGAGAAAACAAATGATAGAATGAACCATACACTTCTCATTCTCACTTCTCATAATCCAAAAGCCATCATAACAAAAATAGTAATCAAGTATTGTGTAAATGGTTTAAGTTAAAATGGCTATATCATTTCATGCACTCATTTTGCATAAATAAACAAGCAAGCAAAAGTCTTTGCCATGGAATGATAGCCATTGTCATGATGATGGTCAACTAGTTCAACCTAGTCAACCGGTCAACAAAGTCAACAAGTCAATAAAGTCAACCCCTCAACAACCATGTCACTACAATACTTAATTAATATTAAAGTTAATCATATATCTTATTCTTATTAGGGTTAAGCAAAAGTCAACAGTCAACAGTCAACTGTCAACAGTCAACAGTCAACAACCCCAATGAGAATACTCTGCCTCTGTCTCTCTGCCAACTGTGCATACACACCCGCATCCGCGTTCCGAGGAACACGAACACAAACGAGATAAAATCAATCCCAAAATGTACACTAGGATCCGGCTTAAACCAAAGCCCGCTAGTGTTAACTGTCCGGACACTGTACGCGCACAAGTGCACGGATGTGACCGGACCCTGTCGCAAAACCATGCGACCCCTACTCTTTTGCCTAAAGGAGAATAGCTTTCTGTGTGGGACTCTAAAGACTCGACACTACGCTGGCAGTGGGTTTAACCACAGACTGCAAGCGGCACTAGCTGTGCGTAACGGTCCCCAGGTAGATGCCGATAAGAAGACTGACGAGGTGAAACCCATCTGAACTCCTACTGAGTCTGACTGTGACAATCTCCGTACAGTCCAGTCTGTTCGTCTGATACATCGCATGGCGAGCCTAGGGGGCGGTAAACGTCAGTCCCCTAATAGCGGTACAAGTCGTGTCGGAGTGAAGCCCAATACACCCTGAGATAACACTGGAAGCCTACCAGTATATCCCGCTTGCCCTGGCCAGGGACTACTCGTGTAATGGCTCTCCTAGACACAGCGCGATGTCAACCCCCAATACCGGGAGAGACGAATCCTGTCTAACCGTCACTGCCTCCAAGTGCTTCGGGACTGCACCCAACTACTACCTGTTTGCATGACTCCTTTGAGCCGTGGTAGGGTAGTAATCAAAGTACAGTGGGAACAAACTCGAGGCGAAGTGACAGTGTCAAGTCAGCGGACTAAGCTGTACTCATGTCACCTGGGAACTGATAACTGACGATAGGTATAATACCAACCGGTCAGTTCCCGACGAGTCCTGTCCAGTGTACTCGTAACCCAACGAGCACCCGCATACTATCTCCAGTACGGCGTACTGATGGCTGTGGGACAGACCATCTCCCACTCTGGGATGAGAAGCGCATGCGCTAGTCTACTCCAGAGCATCGATGCCCTGTCTCGATAGTCCTGCGACTAGGGACCTGCATAAGGATGTGCTTATAGATTAACCAGCCCCCACTAGTGTGACTGCCATCACAACGCTGGTAATCAAGCAAAGATCCTAAGGGCTCCACTAATCTGTATAGGCGATATACTAAAATAAACACATGTACACATTGAAGTAGAAACAAACCAAGTAGCATACTACTATTTTGAGCAAGATTGTATATACAAGGTGAATATTCCAAGCTTCCATTAAGTAATATACAAGCTAGTATGATACAGTAATGGCCTCTAGGGCAATACACTAACACTTTTATCGCCACCTTTTCTCAAGTTGCGAGTACTCCTAGGATTAGGAGGGTACACCTATTATGCTTACTGGATATTCTTCTTCTAAACCATAGGCTGGTGCCGAACGGTAGGGAAGGAAGAAAACCATTTAGCCTAATGATGGTGTACAGAAGGTAACGACTAAAGACAAATAAAGGAATTGGAATGATGGCAGGGAAATATACGGTTAAAGTCATGATTTGGAAGAGGCATTACTAAAGAATACCAGAATACCCCTACGAAACATATTTATGTTTCATATTCACTGCGCATTGTTAATTGAAAACTGATTTCCCGATTGGATACATACTCCAGGGTATGTATTTACCAGGAACTATTCTCATATCTGCATGATTTTACAGATGTTGAGTGGGAGTAATTTATTGGGAATTAGGTGATCATCCTCATTATATCGGAATTCGTTGTAATTGGTGATATTTGAGGAAATCACCTAGGTACAGTTTTCAACCTACGATGCACAGGTCTTGAGTTATTCAACTCAGCGGACTATTGTATGTTGTCCAGTGTCCATCAGGACAAAGGGGTTGGTCCTCGTACTATATTCTATTTACTTGTGACTTCTCTAGTTTATAGACAAGTGTTTCGTAGAAATACAATGTCTAAGTATTGAGAATTTGTTGGTATAAGAATAAAGTAGAGAACCAGATGTCACAAGTATCGGGATTCTTCAAAGAATTCGAAGATGTAGATTCTTGTGATTGGTATTCAGTTGATAGTAATGGTTTTTGAGAAACTCGTTTCTCTTTCAGGTTACTCATAAATGGATGGATTCCTAAGTTGAGTAATGCTGATTAGCCTCTCTCCATTAAGTTTATATGTACTGGAGACAGTTGCATGATTTGAATCTGGTTCCAATTAAATAAGTGCCAAAGTTTCTATATTGAATATAGAATGCTTCATATCTTAACGATATTAAGGTACGGGGAGTTGCCCAGCTTATGCTTAAAACCAGACACTGGATAACTCAAGGCACGTTTTTGAAATGGCAGTTTGTGGGTTGACCCTAGCTTCGACGAGGGTTAATTTTCTACCATCTGGAAGATCAATGGTGATATTGTTCTTGACTCGCCACAGTTTTATTAAAATGGATTTTTTCAGAAAACAGTAGTGGGAGCATGGTAGAACTGGAAGTGATTCCAGAACCGCAAACGATTACGGAAAGTTTAAAAGGACCTATATATTCAATCAGGTTTGACATTCCAATAGCCACTCCGCAGATATGGTGGATAACCTCAGACACCCGAGAGGTACTCCAGTAGCCTCAAGGACGGTGACAGGGAGTTTCTTGTTTACCCAGACTTGACACTGCTGTTGTTCCAGACTATGAGACCCGGCAGGAGGATATGTATAGCGTCGTTCTAAACTAGTTTTAGAAGTATACGTATATATTATTCTGCCAGAGGGTTGTCGTAGTCAGTGGGAGCAGCGGAAGCATAATGGGCAAGAAGCTAGTGTCTATTTATAGACTTGAGCAGATATAGCGGAAATAGATCATCTGATTTTTGATGTAACAGTCATGGGTTTGACTTCATCAGAATAGGGGATGGATCTGTCAAGAAGGTAGTAAGGTGTGATGTCCTGGTATTTGGATGACATACACATAGTATGAAGTAAAATTCCTATACTACGATCGGTTGTACTATGGTCGTCACACAGTTGTTTCTCCACAAAGAATATGGATGTAATATAAGACATTCTGATTACTAGATCTAATGGTTTTAGATCTTGATTTGGGTAGTTTCCCAATGGGGGTACTTTGACAGTATTCTAATAGTATTTTAGAATAGTAGACTCCTGGCATGGTGGTGTACCTGCAGGTGATGGAGTCAACCCTCTCTAAAGGTGTCTTACAGACTAAAGGGGAGAGGGACGTGCATGATTGACAGATCACTTGCTTAGGAAATTGAGTCAATCATGAGATGTCAAGTACCACACCAGATGTCGTTTTTGCACTAGATACGATAAGCTTATATTAATCCAATCCTGAAGAAACATAAGGAATCAGTTCTACGGATTTGATGACGGCAGCCTCCTTCGGGAGACAGTTATTATTCAGGCTTCACAGGTGACATGGATGACAGAGTGATTGTCAGAGTTATAGTTTTCCCTCTGGCGAGGAACAGTATTATGGACAGATGGTCCAAGAGGATACTGTGGGAGGCATGGTGCTGGACACTGATTAGTTTCAGTTGTCGGTACAGTCTAAGAAGTTTGGATTTGGAGTTCATTTATGAACTAGGTCCCATCAGATATCCAGACATATTCTAAGACAGGTATTACTCAATTCGGGAGATGGTTTTCTCCGCGAAGTTGAGATATAGAGAGATACAGAAAGAAACATCGGAGCGGATCCACTCACTGAGGCTATTTCCCGAACACAATAGTTTTTGCAAACGAGCATTGTGAAACTGATTAGTAGAGGAGTTGGATGCTCGGTATCACACGAGCTGTGAGTACACGACATCGCAATAATTAGCCTTAAGTGCAAGTGGGAGATTGTTGGATATAGTGCCCTCTAAGTCAATTATTGGATCGCAGGTACGTGATTGCAATGATTGAGGCAGGACCTATACCGATAAAACAGTCTTACTCGAGATGATAGTATGCTATCTGGTTTGTCTTTATCATCATGATAAAGCCCATATGATTCTTGTTTGACTACCAGCAGTATGATGGCGATCATATATGTGGGAGCTGGGGTCTATAAGCACATCCTTAAATTGTCCCTAGTCGTAGGAGTTTCGAGACAGGGCATCGATACTCCAGAGTAGACTAGTGTATACAGTCGAGACCCCGACGAGGGGCGGTGGCCAGTCTCACAAGCCACTGGTGTCAGTTGGATCACCTTAGATGTATACAGGTGCTCATTGGGTTATGAGTACACCGGACAAGACTCGCCGGGAACATGCTAGTTAGTATTATACATATCGTCAGATAGCAGTTCCCTGGTGACACGTGTACAGGTTAGTTCATCGACCTGAGGTCGTCATTTGTCTCGTGTGAGTTTCCACTGTGCTTAGATTACTACCCTACCACGCTCAAAGGAGTTGTGCAAACAGGTTTTAGTTGGGTACAGTCCCGAGCTACATTGGAGGCAAGTGAGCGGATCGTCGGGGATTCGTCTCTCTCTGTATTGGGGGTGAGATCGCGCTGTGTTTAGGAGAGCCATTACACGAAATCTCTGGCCAGGGTAATCGAGATTTACTGGAAGGTATTCCAGTAATATCTCAGGGTGTTCTGGGCTGCTCTCTGACACGACTTATAAAGTTATTGGGGGTCTGACGTTTACCGGCCTCCTAGGCTTTATATGCGATACTCATAGACGAATGTTCCGGACTGTACGGATATTGTCACTGTCAGACTCAGTAGGGTTTATAGATGAGTTCGCTCGTCAGCTTCCCTTCCAATCAACACATAGGCAAAACGTTACGTACAGCTAGTACCTCTGACGTGCTAGTGGTTATACCCAGTGCCAGTGTACTGATGAGTCATTAGAGTCCCCTACCGACACTTTCCCAAGTTCGGGCGAAACGTTGTAGAGGCCGTATGGGTTTATGGCAAGGTTCGGAAAATGCACGTGCATTTTCGCACGTGTCAGTTTTCGGGCAGATAATACTGGTAGGCTTTGGTTTAAGCCGGAACCCAGTATTATACTGTGTAGATATAATATATTTGTCTCGGTTGCATTTGTATTTGGTCATAATACAAATGCGGGTATGTTTATACCGATACGGGGTTATCCTGAAATTCTTTTCGGGGTGATTTTTGGAAGTTGCCAGTTTCTAGTTTTCTATCAGCCGTATTTTGACATTCGGTTAAATGCGGATTTATCTTTTCTTGGGATTTGTGTGGAAACTTCTAGAAGAGGTGACTAGGATGGTGACTAGGATAATGAGGTGGCTTTGTCATTAATGGTTCATTAATGATAAAGGATGACTAGGTTAATTGTGATAGGTTTGCTTTTAATGCTAGTTGATGATTCATTCTTTGTGATAAGTATGAAGGCTAATGGTCACCCCTCTCTTGCTCCTACACTCACCTCCCTTGTTCCTTAAATTGGTCGGCCCCTCTTTGTGAAGAGAGGATTTTTTTGATTCATTTGAAAAAGATTATGATACTTTAGCGTATGGAAATTTCATATAGTTCAATTTCCATTCACCCGATTTCCAATTGGCAAATTCTTTTAACCGTTCGTCCATAGCCTTGGACGTAACGAGACAAAGTGTTCTACTTATTCTCTACATCAATCATGGTCGTCTCTTTTGGCAAACTTGACGATCGAGTTGCCTCGGTTCAGAGGCGGGAGCCCGTTTAAAGATCCATCGACGTGGTGCCACCTGGACGACGAGACCGGAGATCGAGCAAGTTCGGATCAGTTGCAACATAGCGTGGGATGATGGTTGAAGACCGAAGGACTCGGATCATTCGGTATAACAATTCTACCCTCTTTACAATTTGTTAGTTTAGCTTTAATGGACGATCCGGGATAAAGTACGCGATAGCGCCAGTCGTAAAAGTTTTGTTCCGCATATTGGCGTCTGTTAGACGGCCGGGGCGCTGCCGCGGACTTACAAACGTCAGACCCCAGTAGCTTGATAAGTCATGTCGATATGAGGTCCATAACAGTTCGAGAAACTACTGATAACACTTACCAGTAAATCTTAGCAACCCTGGCCAGGGATTTCCAGTTATAGCCAATCAAACACAACACAACATCAACTCCCTATACCGGGAGAGACGAATCCCCTCCTATCGCTCATTGCCTCCATGTGATTCGGGACTGTACCCAAAAGCCACCTTTTTGCACGCCCTCTTGGACGTGGTATGATGGAAATCAAAGCACAGTGGGAATCACACAAGGCTCTATTACGATCTCAGGTCAACAGACTACTCTGTACCAGTGTCACCGGAGAACTACCATCTGACGTGAGGTATAAGACCATCTAGGAGTTCTCGGCGAGTCCGTCCATTGTACCCAGTCTCTACTGAGCTCCCGTACACCATCCTTGATGTCAAACACCGATGGATATGGGATCATCCATCGCCCATCATATGGGTCAAGATGCGTATACGCTAGTCTACTCTGGTGTATCGATGCCCTGTCTCGAAACACCCTCGACTAGGAACAATTATAGGATGTACTCGTCGACTACCGTGGCCCCACTAGTATGATCTCATCATAGTCCCAGTAGTCAAGTACTCATCCTAAGGGCTTTATCAACATGTAACATAGAGACAATCAGAGTACATGTTAAAATAAAGTACAACCAGATAGCGTACTATCATGTCGAGCAAGAAAGTCCTCCCTAGATATGTCCAAGCATTCATTACAATATACAACATATGTACGGTAATGGCCTCTAGGGCATACACATAACTAACAATTAGATGTTTAAAAATGGATTTAATTTGCATGTTTAGAAATTCAAGAAAAGGTTATGAAGATCAAGTTAGGGTTTTGATTGTTTGTAATGGTTAAGTTAGTAGTTTAGACTTGGAAAAGTTAACCTAGTTGTGAGATTGTTAATTGTTATTTTGCTAATTGTCTAATTAAGCTTGATTGCAAACTAGTCTTTACTAAATCTTATATGGGTGAGATTAAAATTGTAGTAAAGGTTTGTTTGACTTAATTAAGCTACTTTGTGATGATTGTGATCACTAGATTTTTTTAAACTTCTAGATTTCAGCTAAAATGATTAAAATATTCTTACTAGGTTTTCGGTTAAATTAGGCATGAGTTTCTTTTGACGTTGCAATGTTATATATATTATCTTCCATGATATATATTGTGTTGTGAATGTGCGATCGGTACGATCAGGGTCTAGTCTTGGTGGTTATGTCGTTTTGCTCGTTTTGCGTTCTTAGCTAAGGTTGTGCTGATGTCGTACGCGTTTTGTGCACTAAGCGCACAGTGTGTATATCTTGTGGACGCTATCCTTTTGTTTCGTTGTCTTTGTGTCGGCGCAGGATATTTAACCTTATGTGTTGTGTTTGTGAAATTTAGGATCGCAAGCTGGGACTTCGGACGCTGCGAAGAAAGGGAAGCAGGTGGTCGGATTTACTTAGCTCGAGGTCATCGGTGAGTAGATTTAACATATACAGGGGGGAATCGCCCGTATGGCGTTATGCGTCTGGGCTAGATTCAATGACATGATTATTGGTTATAAGTATATGGACATTGATTGTGCATGTGTACCATTGTAGCATACCTCATGTTCCTATTGCATATGGACATAGTATAAATGAGACACAACACCATTACTGACGGTTCACGAGCACTAATTGTATGCTACACCCACGCTGTCGGTAATTGCCATGACAAGCACAACATATATATACATATGTGATATTGTATCGGTTATTTCCTTTGAGACATTAATTCTTATTCCATTGCGCCTATAAAATGTAGTATACATGCTACACCTACATGCTTGCACATATACCTAGCTATAGTTACATGTATATCATGCATACATACTTACATATACTGTAAGTCTATGTTACCCACCCCGATGCTTAATGGGGAGGCGGAATAGGTAAAAATTGAATTTTTTCTCAAAGGAAATATAGACAAACCATGAAGGATCTTTGCTAAACGAAAACTAACAAACTAATACGGAGTTTTAACTACTAGGTTAGATGGTTATACCTAGTTCTTGAACTCCTTCTCTTGTTGTTGTGGTCCTCCTTGTTGCGAGCTCCTTGGAGTGGTGTGGATGGCTCCTCCTTGCCTTCTCTAGGTCAAAGAACGATCCACCCGAAGGCCTCTACCTTGAGCTCCTACCTCAACAATGAAGTAACTAGAGTGCTTGGCTTGCTACACTAAGAACCCTAGAGTGAGTAGAGAAGTATTTTGGTGGTTTAGTCTCAAAGCTTTGATTTTCAACACATGAAACACACAAGCCTTTTGAGAGAGGAAGAGGGAGAGCAAACCATGAGAGAGAAAGGCAATGAGAGAATGAGAGGATAAACTCTAATATGAGGAAAATATGATAATAATAATATTAATTAGGATAATTGTGATGGTGTATTGATTTGACCATTATCATATCACATTTAATGCTAAGCATGCTCACAAAAATATCTAAGTCAACATGGGTCAACTTGGTCGAATGGTCAAACCAACATTAACCATGACACAATTAACTCTAATTAAAACAATTAATTAATTTCCTCCTTCTCATTATGGTTTTGATCAAGTTAATGGTCAAAACCCTAATGAGGTGTGTTTCCTCAATCAGAGCAAAGCTCTGTTCAAATTCTAAGATTTGAAATGAAGCGACGCTTCTGTTTCCCCAATCAGAGAAAAGCTCTGTATTAAAATTCAAAAGTCAAAAATTGAAGCAATGGTTCAGATCCAGCGCTCTGTGCTAGGTGCGCCACATGGAAAACACGGGTGCGCTAGCGCCAGATGCGCTGCGCCCTAGGAAGCGCACCATGAGTGCGCTAGTGCTAGGCACGCCGCGTGCCACGTGTCAAACACAGGTGCGCTAGCGCAGGCTGTGCTGCGCTCTGTGCTGTGCACCCCTAATTAGAGCAAAGCTCTGTTTCCAAGATTGGAAAGCGAAGTAACGCTTCATGAAAAGTGCTAACATCAAATGTGCTAAGAGTCAAAGACTTTGAAACGGAGCTCACGTGCAAAGTACGAGAGCGCTAAGTGCCAGGAGCGCTAAGCGCCAGAGGCGCATCACCTTTACAAGAATTACTTGCGCCTGATTATAGCAAATCAAATTATGCAGCGCACAAGCTCCTTACAAAGAAATAACAAAGATTTAAAAATAAAGGAGCACTTAGCGGATAATAAAATACTTGATTACAAATCTTTTTATTACTATTACAATGTAAACAGATCACCAAACATGGGGTCAAAAGGACAGGGGTTAGCAAAGCTATGAATGAGATTGTCCAGTTCCCTCTCCGCCTTCTCCACCATGTCAAAACGGTGATCCTCTCGAGGAGTAGCCATCCATCGATCAACGCAACACTCCCAAGAGAAAGTGGAGATAACGACCCGACGAGCCCGTATATGGCTCAGCAAATGGACAGAGCAATCCCTCATGGCTTTAGTGATCAAAAGCGCCTCGAAGAAGCACTCGATCTTGTCTTCAGCAGCATCGAGCATTGCCGAGGACATTTCTGGTGGAGGAGGGGGAATATCAGCGAGCACAGATGCAAGGCTCATCCGAAGCCAAATAGAGTGTGGCGGGAGAGGAGACCCCACACGAGTCAAGAGCTCGTACAGCGCTGTGTCGCATTGGTCATCCGTAAGAGAAGGATCCACCAAGCACGCAGAAAAACGAGGAACAATGTCCTGGATGGGCACTTCCCCTGGTTGTCGGCGAGCATGTGGACGATTACAATCCATAACTGAAAGGACTCTTTGGAGGCGGGAAAAGAAAGAAGCTTTGCTTCAAATTTTAAAGACTAAGAATAGAAAATTTCGTGTGCACAGTGGAATTATTTCAAGGACTTTAGGCAGCGCACCCCAATCAGAGCAAAGCTCTATTTTTAAAGTTCAAAATTCAAAAATTGAAGCAACGCTTCAGATCCAACACTAGGCGCGCTTCGCGTCATGTGTCAAACATAGGTGCGCTAGCGCAAGGTGCGCCAGCACTGGAATTAAGAATTCCCCACCTTTAGATCAAAAGATCTAATAATAATTTATTAATTAATCAGAATTAAAATTCTGTTATGGAAAGATCTTTCCAATCTTGTTAAAAACAAGAAGACTGCCTTCTGTAAAACAAAAGCCCTATGATCAAAGATCCAACGACGGGGAAACATCCCCATATCAATCAGAGAAAGATCTCTTCAACTGATTCAACAAATCAATTTGCCCTATATAAAGGCCCCAAGACTTCAAGTCTGATATAGAAAAACCCCTCTACAAACTTTGAGAAAACTAAAAGAAAGAAAAGCAAGGTTTTAGCAAAATAAGATCACTTCTTCAAGGTAAAGAACATTATTCTTAAACACAAAGATGAAATCATCTCATGAAAAGAAGAACTATCATCTAAAAAAGATCATAGACCTACAAAAGACCAAAGTCTTTGATCAAAAAAGAGATCAAAAGATCTCATCATAAAAACAAAACAAGTATTTACTTCATTCACATATCATTGATCTACAAAGGCAACATTCTTTTTATGAATAAGAACTTTTGTTCTTGAATCTTGAAGCAAAGCCTCCTTTAAAACGAACATAAACTTGTTCTCTGATCATAAATTTGATCAAATGCGCTTTGCGCTATTAGAAAGTGCCTTGCACTCATGAACTGCGCTTTTGCGCTCCTTGGACCGGCGCTCAGCGCCAAAGCATGCCACGTGTCAACCGCAGACACAACTTGCGCTTTGCACTTTTGAAACAGAGCACTGCGCTCAGGGCCGAGCGCGCCACGTGTCACTCACTGGTGCACCACTAAACTAGCGCAAAGCGCTCACAAACTGAAAGCGCAATGCGCTAATAAACTGGCGCTTAGCGCTAAGCGCGACACGTGTCATTTTCGTGTGCGCTACTTGGCAGAAGCGCAATGCGCTCTTTAATTGGCGCAAAGCGCCTGGCGCATCACATGGCGCACTGTCAGAACACACACTGTTCTGATGAATGCTATGCATTCAATACAAGATAAAAATTGTCAGGGTTTGATGGTCTGCATTATTAAAAGGGCCAAGCCCAAATGAGGGCTCAACAGCCCAGAACAATAAAATGTTAAAACATTTTAATCTTACTGGACTTAGCCCAATTCTGGCCATAAGAGCTCAACTTATATTGAATTGAGCCCATCTGCTCACGAATATTCAACAGATCTTAGTTCCAAGCTGGACTATAGATCTTTCGACCAACTCACACCGGTTAGAGGGTATATCTCTTTACTCCTCTGATATCTGTCGTTGTAATCCTTCAACGTCTTCAAAGAGGTGACGGGTCCCAACAACCACACGTTACTTCGGACTGTGGGGTCCTTAAACTCATGGACTACGATGTCCTTAAACCTTATAGACTACGATGTCTCTAAACCGGACTGTGGGGTCCTTAAACTCATAGACTACGTTATCCTTAAACTTCATAGACTACGATGTCTTTAAACTACGGACTGTGGGGTCCTTTAAACCCACGGACTATGATGTCCTTAACCTTGGACCGTAATGTCCTAAAACTAATCGACCGTAATGTCCCTAAACTAAACACTAGAGTTCAATTGCTCTTTTGCTGGATCTAAATGATCCCGTTAAGTTGATCTTTGTCTAGAAATTTGACTAACGAATCCTTAACATACGTTTAAGTCGATCTTAGTTCCAAATGAGGCTAACGTATCCTTAAACCCAACCCCCAAACCCAAATCTAAGAAGATACGGATTTGGACTAATCTACGCCCTACGGGTGACAACATAAATTAGTCTCCGTATACAATCCACGGGAAACCAAAAACAAAAAAAAACACCCACGACACGAAGTGACCATCTGGAGAAGGAGAAAGTTGTTACCGCGATGCGGTAGCGTAATTAACTGCAGGGGCTAGCGCCAGCAAGGAAGAGCGTCCCTACAATCAAAAACCCCTCCAACAAGGGGGAATATGAGGTAGTCTGCTACAACGGCCGCATCCTTTTTAACCTTCGATACATGGTGCCATAAATCAACTTGGCATCTTCGGAGAGGTGGACGGATAGCACCAATTAGCATCTGTCCCGAAATTCAGGTGAGGCGCTCACCGCGTCTTCCTGCGTCTTTCAGCGGAGAACAGATTCTGGAACGCCCGGTGGGACCTTTTCCTCTTTCCACTCCACACTTCGTGTGTCGTGTTTTTCCGCGACCAAATAATCGCGGTATATGTGTTTGTGGCTGCCCTTAGGGGAGTGGATACTGAAGCCGGCGTTTCGTCTCTATGAAGAATGGCTTTTGCTCTCTCTCACTGCAACACAGGCTCTGTCACATCTGGCGGAGTCAAGTATGGGCCACTTGCAGCCTCAAATCTTTGCAATCCAGCTTTTCAAGAAATCAATGGGTTTCTCTTTAGGTCGATACTCCCACCTCCCACCCTCGCTGCCTCAACGTCAAAGGAGGAAGCCCAGAAGAAGTCTGTCTTCGACAGGCTGGCTCCCCAAGCAGCAGCTTTGCAGATGAAATCAGTCATCAAACAACTCGCACATGTCAAGGACCAAGGTCGAAGCAAGGGGCAGAATATTCAAGCTCTCAAAGGAAACAGGGGGCAGGCTCGGCAAGATCCGGAGTCTAATCAAATCCCGGCCATAAGAAATGGTCGGCGTCGATATCAACGTCATACAAAATAAGCTGGGGGCAGTCCTCCGTATGGTCCTGTTTCAACCCCAGTGGTGAATGTTATTGTTCCAACTGGGAACAGCTTCAAATTGTTGTGAAGGGTCAGACAAAGTTCTCCTACAACAATATTGAAGAAGTCTCCGCAGCCCTTAGAGATCCAACGAGAGCAGAAACCAGTTCGCTCCCTAAGACAACTTTCCTCATCTATAAGGTGTGGAAGCAGGTGAAGGGGACTCATCCCAAGACGGATCCTGATACAGCGGTTCCTCCCAAACCAAAGCGCTTTTTCACAAAAAAGAGAGGCCCAATAAAGCTTAAGTGCCCGAAGCAAACTCCAGAAGCTAAAGCTCCAAACACCCCAAGCCTAGGGGCACGGTAGTTCATATAGTCTATGTGATGAATTCCAAAGATGAAGTTCAAGCTTCTATTAGTCACCGACCTCAAACTCGGTCCCTGACAAAGGAAAAGCTGTAGGAGATGCTCTCTCATGCGGCAGCAAACGCTAATCCATCGCCTATGGAAAATCCCGATGACGCACCCGAATAAAGAGTAAAGAAGTAGTACATGAGGATATGGCTGACCTCCCCTGGTGCTTCAAAAATGAGGATAAAGATGAGTTGATCTCAGAATTTCCACCTGCACCAAAAGAGCTGGAAGATGGAATACACACTACTGCAGATAACCTCAACAAAATTGATTTGGGGACGGCAAGTGACCCGCGGCCGACGTTCGTCAGTGAGCTGTTATCTGAAGAAAGGGTGGCTACGCTAAAGGACGTACTCATGCAGCATAAAGATTGCTTCGCATGGAACTATTCCGAGATGCCAGGATTAGATCCGGAGATTGCTGTGCACAAATTGGCGATATCTCCAGACGTCAAGACGATCAAACAAGCGGCGAGAAGAATGCGGCTCGAGCTTGAGATGAGCATCAACACCGAGGTCAAGAAGCTAATCGAGTCCGGCTTTATCCAAGAGGTTCAGTATCCTGACTGGATCGCCAACATTGTCCCAGTGATGAAGAAAAATGGAACGGTGCGCATCTGTGTGGACTTTCAGGATCTCAATAAAGCCTGCCCGAAAGACGACTTCCCAGTACCGGTCACCGAGCTGATGATAGACATTACGTCCACTCACAAAGTTTTCTCCTTCATGGATGGTTCGTCAGGATACAATCAGATAAAGATGCATCCCGAGGACCATAAGCATACCACTTTCCGGACCCCTTTGGGCATATTCTGCTACAAGGTGATGCCTTTCGGTTTAAAGAACGCCGGCGCCACCAATCAGAGGGCCATGACGAAGATCTTCGATGACCTCATACATGAAATCGTCGAATGTTTTATCGACGACCTTCTAGTAAAGAGCAAATTATACGAGGAACATTTAGAGCATCTGAAAACCGTATTTCAACGCCTTCGGCAATACAACTTGAAGATGAATCCTCTCAAATGCGCGTTCGGAGTCTCCTCGGGCAAATTTTTAGGATTCATCATCCGACACCGAGGCATTGAGATAGATCCGTTAAAGATCAAGGCGATTATGGAAATGCATCCGCCAAAGACTCTCAAGCAGCTACGGTCTCTCCAAGGAAAGCTCGCATATATCCGGCAATTCATAGCCAATCTTTCGGGCAAGTACCGCCCTTACAGTCACCTAATGAAGAAGGGGACCCCGTTCGTCTGGGATCACAAATGCCAAACCGCACTGGACGAAATCAAGCAATACCTACAGAATCCTCCGGTGCTGACCGCTTCGGTTAAAGGAAAGCCTCTCATTCTGTATACAACAGCCCTCGAAGGTGTAACACCTTAGAACGTGTTTTGTGGCTAATTATATTTTAATATATATAGTTTTTAATAAAAAAGTTTACCAATTTGGTTTTTAGTTATTATATCCTATTTAATGAATATTTTATTAGATTTTTCCTAGGCTTGCACACACTTATGCATGATAACTAGGGTGTTAAGTGGGGTTAAACCATGATTAGCAACATGATGGTTTAACTATTTCCTTAATCTAGTTTTAATTATTAAGTGTTTTGGGTTTAATAGTGTATGGTTGTTAAGAATAAAAAGGGTTTTAAATTTAAATTGACTTTCTTATGTTGACTTTGGTGAGAGAGAGAGAGTGAGAATGGGGCATGATGGCTTTGCCATGCTTCATTAAATGAAGAGAGAGAGGAGGGGTTTTGACTTTGTCTCTCATTTCTCACTTCTCTTTTCACTCATTCTCTCACACAAACACACACACACACACACACACACACACCTGCTTCAGCTCCAGCAGCAGAAGCATCAGCATCACCAGTAGCCATCAGCAGCACCTGAAGCAACAGCAACAACTTGCACCAGCAGAAGCCCAGCAGCAGTAGCAAGCTCTTACCTCCTCCATTCACTTCTTCACCTGCTTCTTAGGATCCTATAGGGTATATTTTCTTAACCCAATTTCATGGTTTGCGTAAGTTGTGTGTAGTTTAGCATCGGTTTGTGTTAAATAGTTAGTTTTGTGCTAAAATGGTGATTTATATGGAATGTTGGTTAAATGATGATTGTGTTAGTTAACCTAGCTTATTTTAGTGTTGTTGGGGTTACTATAACTGAGAATTCCCCAGATTTCACTAAAATACCATAGGGTTTGTGTTTTGTGCAAAATCGTTGTTTTTAGGCAATATATTGGCATTCTGTGATCTGCTACTGACCCGGACCTTTCAGGTTAAAATTGAGAAAACTGGGGCATGCACACTAGGTCTAGATTACACCACCAGAACACGAGACCCCCATTCCCAACTGAGGCCGCAGATTTAATAGGATTGGCTGCAAATTGCGGCTAAGTAGGGGGCTGGGGTGTTGGGGTCTTGGCTAGGGTTCTCTGAAGTGCTTTCTAGGGTTTTGGCATGTATAGTTTTGTGAGATTTGACCCGTAGGAAAATCTGGGATCAAATATCATATTTCATGTCCGTTGTGTTTGCGCGATACGCGCGATACGTGAGTGGGTTCTACGATCCAGCGTGTCGCGGTAGTTTTAGACGCGTATATACACGTTTTAGCGTATCGTGCACACGCGCGTTTAGTTCGCGACGCGAGTTTCTCGTTTGGGTTCGATATGGCGTTTTGCGGAATATTTGGCTTATATATGTATTCCTTGTCTCATTTTCAGGTTTGCAGGCAAGGACTACGGACACGGCTACAGAGGGAGACAGGTGGTAGGATTCACCAAGCGTGGAGCGCTGGTGAGTAGATTTAACATCTACAGGGGAATCGTCCGCATGGCGTTATGCGTCTGGGTTAGGATTCTAATATTTGTTGCGTATTCTACGTCATTGTTAGAATTGCGCCTTAACCTCTTTATTAGATATAATGGTACTTTGACTAGCAGCCGTAGGACACTGCACATATTATTAACGGTTTATGTTGCACGAGCACGGATTGTATGCTACACACACACCGTCAATAATTGCCATGTCACACACAAACCCCTTATAGATACTATATTGCTTGGTTAGGGACCTTGTGACATCGATTTGTATTGCTTATCACACATGACATCTAGCTTGTCGGTATACCTATAGTGTATCATACCATTAGTGATAGGTACATATACACTTTACGATACAACTACAGGTATACCTTGCTCATATTTTACTTATACCCAGGTGGTATCTTACATATTCTACTTATACCCAGGGGGTATACGACATCACTTACTTATAGGTAGACACCTATACTTAGCTGTACCTTATTGATTTCGCATACATCTGGTTTCAGCTACATATTTTCCTTTATATGCTCGCATTTCAGATATATCGTATATATTTGTTCCTGGATTTGCGCATTGTTTATTTGGATTTTACATGATGTTTTCTGGACTTGGGAACCGCGGGAATTCATGAAATTATGCATACATTGAAAAACCCGGTTTCCTTGATATGATATTTGCGCAGCCACCATGAGATTTATCGGTTCTGATTATATACTCCATACGAGGTGTGGTTACCGTATGAGGGTAGATGGTGGGGCCCGGTATGGTTCCCCTCGGCAAGATGATCGATGGACTTTGCCGATTGAGCCTGGAGGCGGGCGAGTACCTACCGGTGACAGTACTAATGACTCGGCGGGGATCATGGAGATACCGTTGGGAGTCATGCACGTATGCATACGTCGAAAGGTGAAGGTCAGAGCTGGGCACTCGTGCTTTCGGGATAGCGTATGATACGTATCTATCAGGATGCTAGTCTTGGTGACGGCATCTGATAGATCAGGATTTCTGTGTCGGTGCTTGGCACATTGTTTTCATGATATTTCTTTTAACACCTTTGTATATATAACAGGGGATTTAGCCGTTGTTATATATACCCTTACACCAATATTAGTGGAGTGGGACGCTAATATATGTATATTGACCCCATCATATTTATTTATGCAAGTATATACCTTTAGGATGTTAGAATTCTACTTGAGATTTGATTTGTGATATTAGGTGATTCATTGAGATTGGATATTGGACATACATATGGGATTACTGATTTGTACATTCGGGATATAGGAGATTACTCGATATTGTATATTGAGGAGATGTGGGACTTATATGATGTGAGAGCCCAACTTGGGGGCTGATTTGAGGAATTGGGATTCGAGTGTCTTCATGGATTGTGATCCTACCACGATGACAGGATTCCGTGGGATGACATATTTCACTCCATAGCTCATACCTTTTCACCTATGCACTGTTCCATGTATTAGGAGTACCTGTTAGTGTACCCTTCATGATTGCTGCATATTTACATTCTCATATCCCTATTGCATGGTTATTGCATACTACTGTCATGTTATTATTGCTTCACATATTGATTGTACCTGCTAGTGTACTTTCCATTATTCTTCATTCACATGACCTGTTATTACTGTAAATTGTATATCTTAGATTCATGCTGTACGTACATTCCTGCGATTACCTGCATATGTTATTTACTATTCACGAGTTGGCAACTCACCCCCGTTATGCCACAGGTATTGCAGGGTGTTCTCCAGAGTAGTCGAGGCAGGCTATTCAGCTATTCATCTATCCTCTTTTGCTACAGATACCGCATCGGCTCATAGTATACTATTTTGCTTAGGTGGGTTTTGGTGGTTATCTGTATTTCATATTGTACATTCGTTGTATCTTGTACTCTCCATCTACTATTATGTTGTTGACTTAGAAACTTGGTGAGGACGATATTGTATATTATTTGTGGTTCTGTTGTCTTATATATAGCTTTATCTCTATTGTCTCTTATTTCTTCGCTACGGCGTCGTATATTTATGATGTGATTGTTTTCCGTCTTTGGGCTAGTTTTTACAAAAGGGGTGTTGCCAAAATTTTAAAGAAAGAAAGTTGGACTTTTAAAGAATTTGGGTTGCGATTTCAAATGTTTCAAAAACTTTTATTATCTTTTCCGTATTTTCATGGTTTAGATTTCTGGGTTTTGGCTTTCTTTTACTGTGTTACGTCTTTAGGCGTTGCGTAGTATTAGAGCCGTCACGTGCCAATTTCGGGTCGTAACATTTCAAAAAAATAAAATATTATTTTTGGTAATTTTTATAATTTAATATTAATTTTTAATGAATATTTTAATATTTCGGTATAATTAAATACCGATAAATGGGGAAAATTTTGGAAAAAATTTTGGAAAATTCTAAAATAGGGTATTTTGTGGAAATATGTCATTTTTAAGTTTTTATGGTTAATTATATGCTCATTTAGTGTTAATCGCGATTAAAAATCGCTAATCGGGTTTTTAGCATTTTTGTGCAAAAATGTGCACATATCATTTTCCACACTTGTCACACTTGTTACATGTTTTGGGTGCATGGTTGCTTAGGGTTCACCATGGTGGGAGAAAAGAAATAGGAAAAAGAAAAGATAAGGTAGAGTATGATGAGAGAGAGAGAAGACTAGGTCAACCCTCTTTTTTTAAAAACCTATCTCCCATCATTTTCCCCTTCTCATTCTCTCTCCTCTCCCTCTCCCATAAGTGAGCTGCTGCTGCTCCTTCTTCTTCATCTCTCCCTCTTCACAAAAACCCTAGATCCACCATGAAAACAAAGCCAAAACCCTAATCCCACTTCACTAAACTTGTTCACGAGCCCGAGAGCTACACAATGGACTAAGCAAGAGCTGATCTTGAGGACTTTGAGCAACTCAAGAATTTTCTTGAGTTGCCAAAGGAGGTAATTTCCGCACCTATTAGAGTAGTATTTCATTTCCTTGTGCATCTATTCTAGTTTCATGTCGATATGGTGTCGTTTGATGGAGTTGTGAAACTTCAAGTTAGGTTTAGGTGAGATCTGAAATCAAAGATGAAATTTAGGCTTGTGGTGACCTTAGAACCCCTGGTGTGATGTTATTTTAGACCCAAACCTGGAACTAGACCCATAATACGGATTTATAGAATCGATATCTGGAAAAAGCTGAAAATATGTCACTGTTTTGGGAATCTGCTATCACCCGAGACATCCTAAAATAATTTTGGTTGGACAGTGAGATGTGCAGGCACCCTAGAACCACCACACAAAATCCTAGCCCCCACCTCATTCTTCTGGCCACTGATTTAACCCCCTGGCCTCAATTTGTGACCAGAGCAGGGGTTCTGGTGCTCATTTTTGGTTCAGGGCCCTATTTATAGTAGATTTGACCTTTGGCATGTGTTGTTTTGTCTGATTCCTTTTAGGGTAAAATCTGGGTTGATTTTCTTATGTTGGCGCATGATTTAGACTTTTTTTAAGCATGGATTTTGGTATTTGGTGATTCGTTTCTGTCAGGTGGCGTTTGAACGCCAACGACAAGTTGATATTGGCCGTGTTGCATGCGAGACTATAGGTTTTTACCTATGTGAGTAGCGTATGCTATTTTGGTTTTCCGATATGATTTTTATGTGCTTTAGCGTTTGTTATTGTTGCGCCACGGCAACGCCCCCGCCGTCTACTCGAGGACAAAATGCGGAATCCAAATTTTCTTAACTTTAAACCGGCGCTACTGCGGACAAAATACCCGGATCGTGACAATTAACCTAGTTCTAGCAAACAAGAGAATAGGTAGAGAAGTTTACAGAGCGATCCGTGTCCTTCGGTCTTCGTCTCCACTCCGATCTCCCGCGGAATCTCCGTCCGTCACGTCCTCGTCGGAAAGGGCACCACGTAGCCGATTTCTTTTACGGGCTCCCACCTCTGGACCGAGGCAACTCGGGCGTGAAGTTGGCAAGCCGACGCGTCCAAGTGCACTGTAGGTGTAGTGTAGTGGCTTGTCTCTTTGGGGTTTGTGAAGTTGCCATGGAGGAATGAGGAGGAGAATGAAAAAGGAGCAATGTCAAAATGAAGCTAGTCTCTTTGCAAACATAGAATGAGATGAATGATAATTTCCCACACCAAATCAAAAATCCCTCTCCCTCTCATCCAAAGTGGCCAGCCCCCCTCAAGGAAATGGTGGAGAAAAAGCATAATACATGAGGGAGGTGAGTGTAGGAGAAGAATAAAGGTGACCACACCCAAAACCATGATAACAATATCAAATCAAATTCTAATCACAATAAAGCAAGAAATGATGATAGAAAAGAATGGTATCAAAACATGCTTTCATAATCTCCCATTTCACAAATAACACCTCCACAAAGAGTTATTTGCAAACTTGCAAATAACCCCCTCCACCATAAAGTCCGGCCGGAAGGAACAAATGAAAACTGGCCGGAACGGAAAGCAAACTGGCAATTACAGAAAACTGATCCCGTAATAAATTACAGGAAAACCCCGCGACTGCATATACATGCCCGCATTCGTATTCCCACTGAACACAAATGCAAAGAGACAAAATCTACACTGTCTAATACTAGGATCCGGCTTAAACCAAAGCCGGCTAGTAAAATCCGTCCGATCACGATCCGTGCAATACCGCACGTATCTGATCGAACCCTGCCATATCTCTATACGGCCTCTACAGCGTTTCGCCCGAAACTTGAGTAACTGTGTGTGGTGGACTCTAAAGACTCGTCAATACTATGGCTGTGGATTTAACCACTAGCACGTAAGAGGTATTTGGCATACGAGACGGGCTACCGGCTAATGACCAAAAGGGACGTCGATGAGCGAACTCATTCTGACACCCTACTGAGCCTGTCAGTGACAATATCCGTACAGTCCGGTCCGTTCGTCTATGAGCATCGCATGGCGGGCCTAGGGGGTTGGTAAAAGTCAGACCCCCAATAGCGGTACAAGTCATGTCGGAGTGTAGCCCAGAACACCCTGAGATACTACTGGAATACCTACCAGTAAATCTCCTGCCTCGGCCGAGGGCTTTGTGTAATGGCTCTCCTAGACACAGCGCGACCTCACCCCCAATAACGGGAGAGACGAACCCCTACAGATCCGCTTACTGCCTTTATGTGGCTCGGGACTGTACCCAACTAAAACCTGTTTGCACGACTCCTTTGAGCCGTGGTAGGGTAGTAATCAAAGCACAGTGGGAACTCACACGAGACAAATGACGATCTCAGGTCGATGAACTAACCTGTACACATGTCACCAGGGAACTGCTATCTGACGTCTGGTATAATCCCAACTAGTATGTTCCCGGCGAGTCCTGTCCGGTGTACTCATAACCCAATGAGCACCTGTATACATCTTAGGTGAACCAACTGACACCAGTGGCTTGTGGGACCGGCCACCGCCCCTCGTCGGGGTCTCGACTCTATACACTAGTCTACTAATGGAGTATCGATGCCCAGTCTCGAAACTCCCACGACTAGGGACCTTTTAAGAATGTGCTTATAGACCCCAGCTCCCACGTATATGATCGCCCTCATACTGCTGGCAGTCAAGCAAGAATCCTAGGGGCTCTATCAACCTGTAATAGCGACTCGTAAGGTCACCTAAAGCAGTACACGATGATAAATATAAACCAGATAGCATACTATCATCTTGAGTAAGACTGTCCTACCGGGACAGGTCCTCCCTCAATCATTGCAATCACGTGCCTGTGATCCAATAATTGACTCTGAGGGCACTATCTCCAACAATCTCCCACTTGCACTCAAGGCTAATTATTGCGATGTCGCATACTCATAGCCCGTGTGATACCGAACACCCAACTCTTCAACTAGTCAGTCTCACAAAGTTCATTTGCGAAACTATTGCGTTCGAGGAATAGCCTCAGTGAGTGGATCCGCTGTGATGTTTCTTTCTATGTCTCTCTATATCTCAAGTTCGCTGGGAAATCCATCTCCCGAAATGAGCAATACCTGTCTTAGAATGTGTCTGGATGTCTGATGGGACTTAGCTCATAAATGAACTCCAAATCCAAACTTCTTAGACTGTATCGTCAACTGAACTTAATCAGTATCCTGCGCCATGCCTTTCCCTCAGTATCCACCTGGACCACCTGTCCAAAATACTGCCCCTCGTCAGAGGGAAAACTATAACTCTGACAGCCACTCTGCCATCCAGGTCACCTTGGAAGCCTGGAATGATAACCGTCTCCTAAAGGAGGCTGCCGTTATCATATCCCTAGAACATCAACTTATGTTCTAAAACTGCTTCCGATTGTTTCTCCAGGATTGGATGAATATCAACTTATTGCACCTACTGCAAGAACAACATCTGGTGTGGTACTTGACATCTCATGATTAACTCAATTGCCTAAGCAAGTGATCTGCCAATCATGCACATCCCTCTCCCCTTTAGTTTGTAAGACACCTTTAGAGAGGGTGACTCCATCACCTGCAGGTATACTACCGTGCCAGGAGTCGTCCATTCTAAATACTTATAGAATGCTGTCTAAGTACCCAGATTGGGAAACCACCCAAATCTAGATCTAAAACCATAGATCCAGTAACCAGAATGTGTAATATCCAAGTCCTATATGGAGAAACCACTGTGTGACAACCAAAGAATAACCGATCGTAGTATAGGAATATCACTTCCTACTCTGTGTATGTCATCCTAATACCAGGACATCACACCCTACAACCTTCTTAACGGATCCATCCCCTATTCTGATGAAGTCAAACCTATGACTGTCACATCAGAAATAGGTGATCTATCTCCGCTATATCTGCTTTAGTCTATAAATAGACACAAGCCACTTGTCCACCATGCTTCCACTGCTCCCACTGACTACGACAACCCTCTGGCAGAGTCATATACACGTGCACTTCTAAAGCTAGTTTAGAACGACGCTATACTCATCCTCCTGCCGGGTCTCATAGTTTGGAACAACAGCAATGGCAAGTATGGGTAAACAAGAACCTCCCTGTCACCGTCCTTGAGGCTATCGGAGTACCTCTCGGGTGCCTGAGATTACCCACCATATCTGCGGAGTGGCCAATGGAATGTCAAACCAGATTGAATTTTTAGGTTCTTATCAAATCTTCAGTAATCGTTTGCGGTTCTGGAATCGCTTCCAGTTCTACCATACTCCCACTACTTTTTTCTGAAAAAATCCATTTTTGTTAAAACTGTGCGAGTCAAGAACAATATCACTATTGATCTTCCAGATGGTAGAAAGTCAACCCTCGTCATAGCCCGGGTCAACCCACAAACAGCCATTATAGAAACGTGCCTCGAGTTATCCAGAGTCTGGTTTTAAGCATAAGTCGGACAACTCCCCGTACCTTAACATCGTTAAGATATGAACTGTTCTATATCCAATACAGAAACAGAGGCACTGATTTAATTGAACCGGATTCAAATTATGCAGCTTTCTCCAGTGCATGTCACCTAAATGGAAGGAGGCCGATCAGCGTTACTCAACTTAGGAGAACTTCCAATTATGAGTAACCAGAAAGAGAAGCATGTTCTCTTAACCATTACTAACAACTGAATACCATACACAAGTATCTACATCTTCGATCACCTTGAAGAATCCCGATACTTGCAACTCCTGGTTCTCTACTTTATTCATACACCTATAACTTCTCAAAACTTAGACCCTGTGTTTCTACGAAACACCTGTCTAAGAACTAGAGAAGTCATAAGTAAACCGAATATAGTACGAGGACCAACCCCTCTGTCCTAATGGACACTGGACAACATACAATACTCTGTATAAGTTCCGTGAGTCTAAAAACTCATTCACTGTGTGTCGTAGGTTGAAAACTGTACTATGGTTATGAAGAATTACACCGCTGTTCAATGCTCCTTACCTAACCATCCACTGATATAGGTAAATGTCATAGACATAATTTCAAAAAAGGTATATCTCACTCTATAAAAATAGACGTACAGATATATCAATTTGAAATTGGTGCATAACAACGGATATTCAAAACCAAATATTTGTCAACCGGCAAACAACCCAGGTGACTTCCTCAAATATCACCAATTACAACGAATTCCGATATAATGAGGATGATCACCTAATTCCCAATAACTTACTCCCACTCATCATCTGTAAAACCATACAGATGTGAGAATCATACCTGGTAAATACATACTCTGGAGCAAGTGTCTAATTGGCAAATCAGTTTTCTTTTAGCAATACACAGTGAAACTGAAACATTGAAATGTTTCGATGGGGTATCCCGGTATTCTTAGTAATGCCTCTTCCATTATCCAGATTCACAACTGTAACCGTATAATTCTTTGCCATCTCTCCAAATCCTTTTATATGTCTTTAGTCATTACCTTCTGCACACCCCTTTAGGCCAAATGGTTTTCTTCCTTCCCTACCGTTCGGCACCAGCCTATGGTTTGGAAGAAGACTATCCAATAAGAATAATGGGCGTACTGTCCTAATCCTAGGAGCACTCACAATGCGAGAGAAGGTGATGATAAAAGACAACCGAATAAACCTTATTCCTATTTCTCCTGAACCAGAATCCATCCCCGAACTGGAACAAGTTCCTTTCGAGTTCGTATATAACCATACAATGGAATATCCAAATAAACTTTGGATCTTCATAGTGATACGGAGTGTCCTGGAGAAATACAAAGGTGATTTAGGATTGGAGAAGAAATACTTGGTTTGGTCGTGAATAGCAGTCGCAATTTAGTTTGCCCTCTTACTAATCCCTTTCTTTGTCTTAACTTAATACCTTCTGTACACCATCGTTATGCTAATTGGTTTTCTTCATTCCCCACCGTTCGGCACCAGCCTAAGGTTTGGAAGAAGACTATCCAATTTGCATAATAGGTGTACTATCTCCTAAACCAAGGAGTACTCGCAACCTGAGAGAAGGTAAAAGGAAAAGACAACTGAATAGTCCTATTCGTTTTCTCCAGAACCGGAAACCATCCTCGAATTCCTTCCAGTTCGTATATAACCATACGATGGTTTTGTCCAATGGAAGTGGACGTTCGTAGTAATACGGGGTGTCCTGGAGAAAAGGGTAAAAGTAGGAGTGGCAAAGAGGTTTGCAACTCTGACAATCCAAAAGCCAGTCTTGTAAGAAGGTTCGGTTAATCTTGGTCACTGAGTCATAGTCTAGGGTCGGGTCAATGGTCGCTGCCAAAGAGAGAGAGAGAAAAGAAACACTCAGCGTGCACTCTAGCCTAGATCAGAATGGTTACCAATTTATCTAATCAGGAAACCTCCCACTGTAACGTCAAATTCTTCTCCAAACCTGGAAGAAGAATTAGTCGGGATGACCCGAGGAGTAATCCAACTCATCAGTGGGAATCGGGATCCAACTATCATCGCATGATAACGTGACGAAACCACTCACGTCACCACACTCTAGAAGGTATGCGCATGCCTGGCAAGTTTCAGTTTCTTTAGAAACTCCCGATGTGATTTTTTACCCCTAGGACCCAAGTGACCTTGACGAATAATAAACAAATCAAAAGGTCCTAGACAAGTTCAACCCGTCATTATCTTGATTGCGTTAAACCCACCCGCACGACCCTTGACGAATAATCAACAAAGTCGTACGACTGTCCTAACCAATCCACAAATCCATGCGACAGAAAGCATTACAAAGCTACCGCACACTACGCCTCGGCGAATAGCAACGACAAACGTAGCGCGAATACTAAGCAATACTAATCCGAAATGACGGAGGGCTACGAATGGTTTTTGGCGAAAAACCTTTTACCGTAATGAACTTGATATCGTTGAAGGAACTGGATAACCTTTTATAACAATATAGTAATGAAAACCTTTGCTAAAGAGGTCACTCCCGGTGAAGGGATCTCGGCTCTTTCCTCGTAGAATGAGGTGCAGGATATTCCAACTGAATACCACGATGCAAAGCAAAAGTAATCGGCTATAGTGAAGTTATTACCCTGACGCAAACTTTTGTCCAAGGGGTCACTCCCGGTGAAGGGATCTCGGCCCTTGCCTCGTCGACTGAGGAGCTGGATATTCATAACCGAATACCACTGTGCAAAATAAAAGAGAACGCCCTTGCAATAACAGCTTTTTGAAAAAGTGTTCCAACAACATCAGAATAAGTTTGTTTATCTTGCATTGATCCGAATCAACGCAGTCCCATCAATTGATCACACCAATAAAGAATGAAAATAATGATGTACGTATATGCCATCCGCATTCGCCACTGGGTCCCGTCATCCCCCGTTAGGTTACTTAACTAACGACAGAGCGGGGACTGGACTAGCGCGGATGCAAAGCATATACAACATCTACTAGTATATATGTAATATATAATTTTCTCTCAAGGCGTGATAAAATGCAACATCACAGAAATGTACAGCATCACAGAACAATACAGATATCTGGGATCCCCGGGTTTCACAGAGCCGCTACTGAAACCCGACGTTCCCCTGGTCGTGTGGATAGCCTGTGCAATGAAAATCCTAGACCCCTACGGGCGCGGCAAGTTACCCGCCAAAACCTGAAGCGAGGCAACCCCCTTCAGCAACATGAATGGACCACCCAGCACTTCACGGAATTCGGTAACTTGGGCACCCCTCCTGGGTCAACCTATACCCCCTACGAGTGCGGCGAATAGCCCGCCAATTCTAGAGTGAAGCCCCCTCCGTCTCAATGCCATGAGATGCGGGCTTGTTTCCCTCTAGAACCCGGCTATCCGTGCACCCCTCCGTGGGGTAATCCTAGTACAGAAAGTAAAATATATATACAACGGGTACATCGACCGCAACCTGGTCGTGCCCCAAAAGAATAATACAAACAGGCATTGACGGCAGTCCACATGTCGGACGCTCGCCCCGCAATAACAAATGTACATATAAAACAAAACTGTACTACCACTGCAACCAGGCTATCCCCCACGACCGATCCACAACAACACAGCACAACACAGATCATCAACGTGAATGTCACGTTCGCAAATCCGTCTAAAAGGGCTATAGCAGTTAGACAGGATTTACCAATCAAATGACATTCACGGTCACAGATATAATGTAAATACTATGAACTAGCGTTTTTAAAATTTCCGATCGAACAAATTTACCAAGTGGGCCCCAAAGTATTACTGTAGAACTTACAGAAAATCTGGGCCCAAAAATAATATTCCAGAAACACTATTTTCTAGTGTAAGACAATCTGGAAAAATTTGGTGCAGTGAGGAGCCTAAGTGGCGGCGGAACCGCGGCCCAAGCATGGATTTGGCCGCGGATCCGCGGTGGGATGATGGATTCAGGCGACCAAATTTTACCAGAATTCTTATACTTCCCTGCATATCATTCTGCAACTACCTGAAAAATTTGTAGAGTGCAAAAAATTTCGGCAGAAACCTGATGCACACGAAATACGGTTTTTGGGATTTTTGTTCGATCGGGTCTTTAAACATACTAGAGCAAGCTAGACTAGGTTAATGGCGTGGCTCTGATACCATGTTGCGCCACGGCAGCGCCCCGGCCGTCTACTCGAGGCCAAAATGCGGAATAAAAATTTTCTTAACTTTAAACCGGCGCTACCGCGGACAAAATACCCGGATCGTCACCATTAACCTAGTTCTAGCAAACAAGAGAATGGGTAGAGAAGTATACCGAGCGATCGGTGTCCTTCGGTCTTCGTCTCCACTCCGATCTCCCGCGGAATCTCCGTCCGTCACGTCCTCGTCGGAAAGGGCACCACGTAGCCGATTTCTTTTACGGGCTCACAACTCTGGACCGAGGCAACTCGGGCGCGAAGTTGGCAAGCCGACGCGTCCAAGGGCACTGTAGGTGTAGTGTAGTGGCTTGTCTCTTTGGGGTTTGTGAAGTTGCCATGGAGGAATGAGGCGGAGAATGAAAAAGGAGCAATGTCAAAATGAAGCTAGTCTCTTTGCAAATATAGAATGAGATGAATGATAATTTCCCACACCAAATCAAAAATCCCTCTCCCTCTCATCCAAAGTGGCCCGCCCCCCTCAAGGAAATGGTGGAGAAAAAGCATAATACATGAGGGAGGTGAGTGTAGCAGAAGAATAAAGGTGACCACACCCAAAACCATGATAACAATATCAAATCAAATTCTAATCACAATAAAGCAAGAAATGATGATAGAAAAGAATGGTATCAAAAGATGCTTTCATAATCTCCCATTTCACAAATAACACCTCCATAAAGAGTTATTTGCAAACTTGCAAATAACCCCCTCCACCATAAAGTCCGGCCGGAAGGAACAAATGAAAACTGGCCGGAACGGAAAGCAAACTGGCAACTACAGAAAACTGATCCCGTAATAAATTACAGGAAAACCCCGCGACTGCATATACATGCCCGCATTTGTATTCCCACTGAACACAAATGCAAAGAAACAAAATCTACACTGTCTAATACTAGGATCCGGCTTAAACCAAAGCCGGTTAGTAAAATTCGTCCGATCACGATCCGTGCAATACCGCACGTATCTGATCGAACCCTGCCATATCTCCATACGGCCTCTACAGCGTTTCACCCAAAACTTGAGTAACTATGTGTGGTGGACTCTAAAGACTCGTCAATACTATGGCTGTGGATTTAACCACTAGTACGTCAGAGGTATTAGCCATATGTGACGGGCTACCAGCTATTGACCAAAAGGGATGTCGATGAGCGAGCTCATCCTGACACCCTACTGAGCCTGTCAGTGACAATATCCGTACAGTCCGTTCCCTTCATCTATGAGCATCGCATGGCGGGCCTAGGGGGTTGGTAAAAGTCAGACCCCCAATAGCGGTACAAGTCGTGTCGGAGTGTTGCCCAGAACACCCTGAGATACTACTGGAATACCTACCAGTAAATCTCCTACCTCGGCCGAGCGGCTTTGTGTAATGGCTCTCCTAGACACAGCACGACCTCACCCCCTATACCGGGTGAGACGAACCCCTGCAGATCCGCTCACTGCCTCCATGTGGCTCGGGACTGTACCCAACTAAAACCTGTTTGCAAGACTCCTTTGAGCCATGGTAGGGTAGTAATCAAAGCACAGTTGGAACTCACACGAGACAAATGACGATCTCAGGTTGATGAACTAACCTGTACACATGTCACCAGGGAACTGCTATCTAACGTCTGGTATAATCCCAACTAGCATGTTCCCGGCGAGTCCTGTCCGGTGTACTCATAACCCAATGAGCACCTGTATACATCTTAGGTGAACCAACTGACACCAGTGGCTTGTGAGACCGGCCACCGCCCCTCGTCGGGGTCTCGACTGTATACACTAGTCTACTAATGGAGTATCGATGCCCAGTCTCGAAACTCCCACAACTAGGGACCTTTTAAGGATGTGCTTATAGACCCCAGCTCCCACGTATATGATCGTCCTCATACTGCTGGCAGTCAAGCAAGAATCCTAGGGGCTCTATCAACCTGTAATAGCGACTCGTAAGGTCATCTAAAGCAGTACACGATGATAAAGATAAACCAGATAGCATACTATCATCTTGAGTAAGACTGTCCTACCGGGACAGGTCCTCCCTCAATCATTGCAATCACGTGCCTGTGATCCAATAATTGACTCTGAGGGCACTATCTCCAACAGTTATATCTTTGTAGGTACCCCACGTGACGTCGAGACGTTGAAGATGAAGATGGTGACATCAGTATCGGCACACAAGAAGCAAGGTGAGTAGATTTATATCTACGGGGAGAAGTCGGGTGGATGGAGTATAGCACCCCCGTAGTCCGATGTCTAGTATACTATATATACTATATATATATATATATATATATATATATATATATATATGATAAGCTTATGTGTGACTTGGTTGTTTAGGATGTTTTAGGTGTACTATGCATAAATTAGGGTTAGAAGTAACTTGTGTAGTTCTTGTCGCGAACCCTAGAATAGGTTTACACCCACACGCACACACGTGCATATTTGCTATGTTTATAATGTGATGATGAGGATATTGGGGTACATTGGAGATGAGTCGATGAGATTGGGCATAGTGCCATGATATCGGTGATGTGATGTGACTCGTATTTGGGATACGATATGTGATTTTTAGCGGGTCTTTGGACGTGTGTTTCGCACACGCATTCATACTTATATAGATGGTATCGATTTATACTAGACTTAGATCAGTACCCCAGATTATGTGATATGATGATGAGGATACCAGATAATTGATGTGATGATTGTGATATTGACCCGCACCCAGCTATTGGGATGCCGTACGACGATTTACCGTACTAGCTTTATATTGATGATTGATCCGCACTGATGACTCGAGGATGTCAGATGATATACGGTATCGTACGTGATACTATTGAGGCGGGATCACTGACTCTTATATATATACATATATCGACTCAGATTTAGGTGGTTTCCATACCCCTCCATCTTGAATTGATAGTTAGATCTGTAGTTAGTATAGTATATGTTAGACTAGACCCGAGTCATACCTATTTCAAAGCTAACGAATCGGGGATATTTTAAAAAGAAAGTCAAAAAGGGATTCTACGGATATTTTCAAAACGACGCCTCTTTTCTTAAAACACCGTAGCCCTTATTTTACAAAAAATCCCGATTCGTCTTATTTCAAATGGCAAAGCTGCATGATATAATTATTGATGTAGATTCTTCACTGTTGGATTGATTATTCGATTCCGCATATTCATGCTATTTGCATTGCATTGCTTGTGTTTATTGATATATTACAATATTGCTGTTAGGACACCAGCACTGTTATCGATGATGCGTATGTTCCACGTACACTTGCTTGCCGGCTTACACACTTCATCATCGATAATTGCCATGTCACTACACTGTAGTACTGTTGCATTCGGGATATGACCCTTCCATGGCATACTTGTACACATACTTATGTTGGAGATAGTGCCCTCAGAGTCAATTATTGGATCATAGGCACGTGATTGCAATGATTGAGGGAGGACCTATCCCGGTAGGACAGTCTTACTCGAGATGATAGTATGCTATCTGGTTTATCTTTATCATCGTGTACTGCTTTAGGTGACCAGACAGGTCGCTATTACACGTTGATAGAGCCCCTAGGATTCATGCTTGACTGCCAGCAGTATGAGGGCGATCATATACGTGGGAGCTGGTAGTCTATAAGCACATCCTTAAAAGGTCCCTAGTCGTGGGAGTTTCGAGACAGGGCATCGATACTCTAGAGTAGACTAGTGTATACAGTCGAGACCCCGACGAGGGGCGGTGGCCGGTCTCACAAGACACTGGTGTTAGATGGTTCACCTAAGATGTATACAGGTGCTTATTGGGTTATGAGTACACCGGACAGGACTCGCCTGGAACCTGCTAGTTGGGATTATACCTGACGTCAGATAGCAGTTCCTAGGTGACATGTGTACAGGTTAGTTCTGTTGGAGATAGTGCTCTCAGAGTCAATTATTGGATCACAGGTACGTGATTGCAATGATTGAGGGAGGACCTATCCCGGTAGGACAGTCTTACTCGAGATGATAGTATGCTATCTGGTTTACCTTTATCATCGTGTACTGTTTCAGGTGACCTTACAGGTCGCTATTACACGTTGATAGAGCCCATAGGATTCTTGCTTGACTGCCAGCAGTATGAGGGCGATCATATAAGTGGGAGCTGGTAGTCTATAAGCACATCCTTAAATGGTCCCTAGTCGTGGGAGTTTCGAGACAGGGCATCGATTCTCCAGAGTAGACTAGTGTATACAGTCGAGACCCCGACGAGGGGCGGTGGCCTGTCTTACAGGCCACTGGTGTCAGTTGGTTCACCTAAGATGTATACAGGTGCTCATTGGGTTATGAGTACACCGGACAGGACTCGCCGGGAACATGCTAGTTGGTCTTATACCTGACGTCAGATAGCAGTTCCCAGGTGACATGTGTACAGGTTAGTTCATCGACCTGGGGATCGTCATTTGTCTCGTGTGAGTTCCCACTGTGCTTTGATTACTACCCTACCACGGCTCAAAGGAGTCGTGCAAACAGGTTTTATTTGGGTACAGTCCCGAGCCACATGGAAGCAGTGAGCGGATCTTCAGGGGTTCGTCTCTCCCGGTATTGGGGGTGAGGTCGTGCTGTGTCTAGGAGAGCCATTACACGAAGTCCTTGGCCAAGGCAGGAGATTTACTGGTAGGTATTCCAGTAGTATCTCAGGGTGTTCTGGGCTACACTCCGACACGACTTGTACCGTTTTTGGGGGTCTGACTTTTACCCACCCCCTAGGCCCGACATGCGATGCTCATAGACGAACGGACCGGACTGTACGGATATTGTCACTGACAGGCTCAGTAGGGTGTCAGGATGAGTTCGCTCATCGACGTCCTTTTTGGTCAATAGCTGGTGGCCCGTTACGTATTGGCTTACACCTCTGACGTGCTAGTGGTTAAATCCACAGCCATAGTATTGACGAGTCTTTAGAGTCCACCACACTTTCAGTTACTCAGGCTTTCGGGAGAAACGCTGTAGAGGCCGTATGGAGATATGGCAGGGTTCGATCAGATACGTGCGGTATTGCACGGATCGTGATCGGACGGATTTTACTAGCCGGCTTTGACTTAAGCCGGATTCTAGTTTTAGATAGTGTAGTTTTATCTCTTTGCATTTGTGTTCAGTGGGAATACAAATGCGGGCATGTATTTGCAGTAGCGGGGTTTTCCTGTAATTTATTACGGGACCAGTTTTCTGGAGTTTCCAGTTTGCATTCCGTTCCGGCCGGTTTTCCTTTGTTCTTTCCCGGCCGGACTTTTCCGATGGAGGGGGTTATTTGCAAGTTTGCAAATAACACATTGTGGAGGGGTTTCTTGCAAATGTTTTGATTATGATGGCATCTTTTCTTTTCAACCATCATTTGATTCTCTTTACATCACAAAAGGGTGATTAGAGTTTGATGTGAGTTAGTTATGATGATGTTTGGATATGGTCACCTCTTACCTTTTACTACACTCACCACCCTCTTGCATTTTGTATTCTTTCCTCCACCATTCTCATTTGGACAAGGTTGAAGACATTTGAGAGAAGAAAAGATGAGAGCTTCATTTTTGAGAGTGTATCATTTTGATCTCTTTTCATGTTAAGAAAAATGCAAGCACCATTTTTCTTATCTTGATTCCTCCATCATCTTCAAAGGCAACAAAACCCCAAATGAGACATAGCCTCAACCCTGCACATTCTACAGCATGGGGTAAAAATCACATCGGGAGTTTCAAAAGAACTGAAACTTGCCAGATATGCGCATACCTTCTGGAGTGTTATAGCGTGAGCGGATTCCGTCACGTTATCATGCGATGATAGTTGGATCCCGATTCCCACTGATGAGTTAGTTTACTCCTCGGGTGACCCCGACTAATTCTTCTTTCAGGTTTGGAGGAAAATTTGAGGTACAGTGGGAGGTTTCCTGATTAGATAAATTGGTAACCATTCTGATCTAGGTTAGAGTGCACGTTGAGTGTTTCTTTTCTCTCTCTCTTTGGCAGCGACCATTGACCCGACCCTAAGACTATGACTCAGAGACCAAGTTGACCGAACCTTCTTAACACTGGCTTTTGAATTGTCAGAGTTGCAGACCTCGTTGCCACTCCTACTTTTACCCTTTTCTCCAGGACACCCCGTATTACTACGAACGTCCACTTCCATTGGACAAAACCATCGTATGGTTAGATACGAACTCGAAGGAATTCGAGGATGGTTTCCGGTTCTGGAGAAAACGGATAGGATTATTCAGTTGTCTTTTCCCTTTTACCTTCTCTCAAGTCGTGAGTACTCCTTGGTTTAAGGAGATAGTACACCTATTGTGCAAATTGGATAGTCTTCTTCCAAACCTTAGGCTGGTGCCGACCGGTAGGGAATGAAGAAAACCAATTAGCCTAAACGGTGTGCAGAAGGTATTATGATTATGACAAAGCAAGGGATTAGTAAGAGGGCAAAGTAAATTGCGACTGATATTCACGACCAAACCAAGTATTTCTTCGCCAATCCTAAATCACCTTTGTATTTCTCCAGGACACTCCGTATCACTACGAAGATCCACAGTTTATTGGATACTCCATCGTATGGTTATATACGAACTCGAAAGGAACTTGTTCCAGTTCGGGGATGGATTCTGGTCCAGGAGAAATAGGAATAAGGTTTGTTCGGTTGTCTTTTATCTTCACCTTCTCTTGCATTGCGAGTGCTCCTAGGATTAGGACAGTACACCCATTATGCTTATTGGATAGTCTTCTTCCAAACCATAGGCTGGTGCCGAACGGTAGGGAAGGAAGAAAACCAATTGGCCTAAAAGGGTGTGCAGAAAGGTAATGACTAAAGACATATAAAGGGATTTGGAGAGGTGGCAAAGAATTATACGGTTATAGTTGTGAATCTAGATAATGGTAGAGGCATTACTAGGAATACCAGGTTTGATTCTCACATCTGTATGGTTTTACAGATGATGAGTGGGAGTGAGTTATTGGGAATAGGGTGATCATCCTCATTATATCGGGATTCGTTGTAATCGGTGATATTTGAGGAGATCACCTGGGCTGTTTGCCGGTCGGCAAATTTTTTGGTTTTGAATATCCGCTTTTATGCACCAATTTCAAATTGATATATCTGTACGTCTATTTTCATAGAGTGAGATATACCTTTTGATATTATGTCGATGACATTTACCTATATCAGTGGATGGTTAGGTAAGGAGTATTAAACAGCGGTGTAATTCTTCTTAACCATAAGTACAGTTTTCAACCTACGACACACAGTGATAGAGTTGTCAGACTCAGCGGACTTATACAGTGTATTGTATGTTGTCCAGTGTCCATTAGGACAGAGGGGTTGGTCCTCATACTATATTCTGTTTACTTTTAACTTCTCTAGTTCTTAGACATGTGTTTCGTAGAAACACAGGGTCTAAGTTTTGAGGAGTTATAGGTATTTGAATAGAGTAGAGAACCAAGTATAGCAAGTATCGGGATTCTTCAAAGTGATCGAAGATGTAGATACTTGTGTATGGTATTCAGTTGATAGTAATGATAAAGAGAAATTGCTTCTCTTTCAGGTTACTCATAATTGGAAGCATTCCTAAGTTGAGTAACGCTGATCGGCCTCCTTCCATTTAGTTGACATGCACTGGAGATAGCTGCATGATTTGAATCTGGTTCAATTAAATCAGTGCCTCTGGTTCTATATTGGATATAGTACAGTTCGTATCTTAACATTGTTAAGGTACGGGGAGTTGTCCGGCTTATGATTAAAACCAGACTCTGGATAACTCAAGGCACGTTTCTGTAATGGCTGTTTGTGGGTTGACCCAGGCTATGACGAGGGTTGATTTTCTACCATCTGGGAGATCAATAGTAATATTGTTCTAGACTCGCCACAGTTTTAATAAAAATGGATTTTTTCAAAAACAGTAGTGGGTGTATGGTAGAACTGGAAGTGATTCCAGAACCGCAAACGATTACTGAAGATTTGATAAGGAACCTAAAGATTCAATCTGATTTGACATTCCATTGGCCACTCCGCAGATACGGTGGGTAACTTCAGGCACCCGAGAGGTACTCCGGTAGCCTCAAGGACGGTGACAGGGAAGTTCTAGTTTACCCACACTTGCCATTGCTGTTGTTCCAGGCTGCGAGACCCGGTGGGAGGATTAGTATAGCGTCGTTCTAAACTAGCTTTAGAAGTGCAGGTCTATATGACTTTGCCAGAGGGTTGTCGTAGTCAGTGGGAGCAGCGGAAGCATTGGTGGACATCAGGCTTATGTCTATTTATAGACTAAAGCAGATGTAGCGGAGATAGATCATCTGTTTCTGATGTGACAGTCATAGGTTTGACTTCATCAGAATAGGGGATGGATCTGTTGAGTAGGTAGTAGGAAGTGATATTCCTATACTAAGATCGGTTATACTTTGGTCGTCACACAGTGGTTTCTCCGCAAGGGATTTGGACATTATATCAGACATACTGGTTACTAGATCTATGGTTTTAAATCTAGATTTGGGTGGTTTCCTAATCAGGGTACTTTGACAGCATTCTAAGAGTATTTAGAATGGACGACTCCTGGCACGGTAGTGTACCTGCAGGTGATGGAGTCACCCTCTCTAAAGGTGTCTTATAGACTAAAGTAGAGAGGGATGTGCATGATTGGCAGATCACTTGCTTAGGCAATTGAGTCAATCATGAGATGTCAAGTACCACACCAGATGTTGTTCTTGCACTAGATGCAATAAGTTGATATTGATCCAATCCTGGAGGAACAGTCGGAAGCAGTTTTAGAACATAAGTGAATGTTCTAGGGATATGATAACGGCTGCCTCCTTTAGGAGACGGTTATCACTCCAGGCTTCCAAGGTAACATGGACGACAAGGAGGTTGTCAGAGTTATAGTTTTCCCTCTGACGAGGGACAGTATTCTGGACAGGTGATCCAGGCAGATACTGAGGGAGGCATGGCGCAGGATACTGATTAAGTTCAGTTGACGATACAGTCTAAGAAGTTTGGATTTGGAGTTCATTTATGAGCTAGGTCCCATCAGACATCCAGACATTCTAAGACAGGTATTGCTCATTTCGGGAGATGGCTTTCTCCGCGAACTTGAGATATGGAGAGACATAGAAAGAAACATCTAGGCGGATCCACTCACTGAGGCTATTCCTCGACCGCAATAGTTTCACAAACGGGATTTGTGAGACTGACTAGTAGGGGAGTTGGGTGTTCGGTATCACACGGCTGTGAGTATGCGACATCGCAATAATTAACCTTGAGTGCAAGTGGGAGATTGTTGGAGATAGTGCCCTCAGAGTCAATTATTGGATCACAGGCACGTGATTGCAATGATTGAGGGAGGACCTATCCCGGTACGACAGTCTTACTCGAGATGATAGTATGCTATCTGGTTTACCTTTATCATCATGTACTGTTTCAGGTGACCTTACAGGTCGCTATTACACGTTGATAGAGCCCCTAGGATTCTTGCTTGACTGCCAGCAGTATGAGGGCGATCATATAAGTGGGAGCTGGTAGTCTATAAGCACATCCTTAAATAGTCCCTAGTCGTGGGAGTTTCGAGACAGGGCATCGATTCTCCAGAGTAGACTAGTGTATACAGTCGAGACCCCGACGAGGGGCGGTGGCCTGTCTCACAGGCCACTGGTGTCAGTTGGTTCACCTAAGATGTATACAGGTGCTCATTGGGTTATGAGTATACCGGACAGGACTCGCCGGGAACATGCTAGTTGGTCTTATACCTGACGTCAGATAGCAGTTCCCAGGTGACATATGTACAGGTTAGTTCATCGACCTGGGGATCGTCATTTGTCTCGTGTGAGTTCCCACTGTGCTTTGATTACTACCCTACCACGGCTCAAAGGAGTCGTGCAAACAGGTTTTAGTTGGGTACAGTCCCGAGCCACATGGAGGCAGTGAGCGGATCTTCAGGGGTTCGTCTCTCCCGGTATTGGGGGTGAGGTCGCGCTGTGTCTAGGAGAGCCATTACACGAAGTCCTTGGCCAAGGCAGGAGATTTACTGGTAGGTATTCCAGTAGTATCTCAGGGTGTTCTGGGCTACACTCCGACACGACTTGTACCGCTTTTGGTGGTCTGACTTTTACCCACCCCTAGGCCCGACATGCGATGCTCATAGACGAACGGACCGGACTGTACGGATATTGTCACTGACAGGCTCAGTAGGGTGTCAGGATGAGTTCGCTCATCGACGTCCCTTTTGGTCAATAGCTGGTGGCCCGTTACGTATTGGCTTACACCTCTGACGTGCTAGTGGTTAAATCCACAGCCATAGTATTGACGAGTCTTTAGAGTCCACCACACTTTCAGTTACTCAGGCTTTCGGGCGAAACGCTGTAGAGGCCGTATGGAGATATGGCAGGGTTCGATCAGATACGTGCGGTATTGCACGGATCGTGATCGGACGGATTTTACTAGCCGGCTTTGACTTAAGCCGGATTCTAGTTTTAGATAGTGTAGTTTTATCTCTTTGCATTTGTGTTCAGTGGGAATACAAATGCGGGCATGTATTTGCAGTAGCGGGGTTTTCCTGTAATTTATTACGGGACCAGTTTTCTGGAGTTGCCAGTTTGCATTCCGTTCCGGCCGGTTTTCCTTTGTTCTTTCCCGGCCGGACTTTTCCGATGGAGGGGGTTATTTGCAAGTTTGCAAATAACACATTGTGGAGGGGTTTCTTGCAAATGTTTTGATTATGATGGCATCTTTTCTTTTCAACCATCATTTGATTCTCTTTACATCACAAAAGGGTGATTAGAGTTTGATGTGAGTTTGTTATGATGATGTTTGGATATGGTCACCTCTTACCTTTTACTACACTCACCTCCCTCTTGCATTTTGTATTCCTTCCTCCACCATTCTCATTTGGACAAGGTTGAAAACATTTGAGAGAAGAAAAGATGAGAGCTTCATTTTTGAGAGTGTATCATTTTGATCTCTTTTCATGTTAAGAAAAATGCAAGCACCATTTTTCTTATCTTGATTCCTCCATCATCTTCAAAGGCAACAAAACCCCAAATGAGACATAGCCTCAACCCTACACATTCTACAGCAAATTTTGGACGCGTCGGCCAGCCAACTTCGCGCCCGAGTTGCCTCGGTATTGAGGTGGGAGCCCGTAAAAGATGCAGGCGATGTGGTGCCCTTCCGGCGAGGAGGCGACGACCGGAGTTTCCGCAGGAGATCGGGACGACGACGAGAAGACCGGAGGACTCGGATCACTCGGTACATCTCTTCCCCATCTTGTAGTTTGCTAGATCTAGTTTAATGGCCCGATCCGGGTGTTTAGTGCGCGGTGGTGCCGGTTTGCTAAGTTCGCAAAATTAAAGTTTATCACCGCTTCCGCATTTGGCCGTCGGATTGACGGCCGGGGCGCCGCCGTGCACTTACAGTGGTATCAGAGACTCGCCATTAACTTAGTCTAGCTAGGTTTAATGTGTTTTGCATTTCCGATCGACCAAAATTCCAAAATCTACATTTTTGCTAGCGACAGTTTTCTGTTGAAATTTTTTGGTCTCCAAAAATTTTTCAGGTTGTCTCGGAATGATGTACAGGGAGTTATAAGAACACTGGAAAAATTCGACAACACGATCCCTCAGTAAGACCGCAGATCCGCGGCCATTGACCTTTCTCAGGCCGCGGATCCGCCGCAGGAATGAGGGATCATGTCATCGTTTTTTTGCAGTGGGCTTGTGGGCTAAAAATAGGGGTTTTGGAATATTAATATTGGGCCCAGAATTTCTGTGAGTGCTACAGTATTGCTTGGAGGCCCACTTATTAATTTTTGATCGATCGGATATTTTAAACATATTATTTCACAGTATTTACATTATATCTGCGACCGTGAATGTCACTCGATCGGTAAATCCGGTCTAACTGCTATAGCCCGGTTAGACGGATTTGCGAACGTGACTTTCACGTTGATGTTCTGTGTTTTGCTGTGATGTTGCGGATCGGTCGTGGGGGATAGCCTGGATGCAATGGTAGTACAGTTTCTGTTGTATTATGTACATTTGTTGTTGCGGGGCGAGCGTCCGACATGTGGACTGCCGTCACTGCCTGATTGTATTATTCTTTTGGGGCACGACCTGGTTGCGGTAGATGTACCCGTTGTATGTATATTTTACTTTCTGTACTAGGGTTACCCCGCGGAGGGGTGCACGGATAGCCAGGTTCTAGAGGGCAACAAGCCCGCATCTCATGGCATTGGGACGGAGGGGGCTTCGCTCTAGAATTGGCGGGCTATTCGCCGCACTCGTAGGGGGTACAGGTTGACCCAGGAGGGGTGCCCAAGTTATCGGATTCCGTGAAGTGCTGGGTGGTCCATTCACGGCGCTGAAGGGGGCTGCCTCGCTTCAGGTTTTGTCGGGTAATTTTCCGCGCCCGTAGGGGTCTAGGATTTCATTGCACAGGCTATCCACACGACCAGGGGAACGTCGGGTTTCAGTAGTGGCTCTGTGAAACCCGGGGATCCCAGATATCTGTATTGTTCTGTGATGCTGTACATTTCTGTGATGTTGCATTTTATCACGCCTTGAGCGAAATACTATATATTGGTATATATATTAGTAGATGTTGAATATGTTTTTCATCCGCGCTAGTCCAGTCCCCGCTCTGCCGTTAGTTAGCTAACCTAACGGGTGATGACGGGACCCAGTGGCGAATGCGGATGGCATATACGTACGTCAGTATATTTTCGTTCTTTGTGGTGTGATCAATTAATGGGACTGCGTTGATTCGGATCAATGCAAGTTAAACAAACCTAATCTGATGTTGTTGGAACACTTTTCAAAAAGCTGTTATTGCAAGGACGTTCACTTTTGTTTTGCATCGTGGTATTCATTTGGAATATCCTGCTCCTCAGTCGACGAGGCAAGGGCCGAGATCCCTTCACCGGGAGTGACCCCTTGGACAGAAGTTTGCATCAGGGCAATAACTTCACTGTAGCCGATTACTTTTGCTTTGCATCGTGGTATTCATTTGGAATATCCTGCACCTCATTCTACGGGGAAAGAGCCGAGATCCCTTCACCGGGAGTGACCTCTTTAGTAAAGGTTTTCGTCACTATATTTTCTAAAAAGCTATCCGTTCCTTCAACGATATCAAGTTCATTACGTTAAAGGTTTTCGCCAGAAACCATTCGTAGCCCTCCGTCGTTTCATATGGGTAGTCAATAGTATTCAAGCTGTGTTTGTTGGCCAAAGTCAAGGCACAGTGTTTGGTAGCTGTTGGTTATTCATATGCAGCATAGATAGATGCGTTGGTTTGGAACAGTCGTACTGCCTTGTTGGCCAAAGTCAAGGGTAGGTACGGGTGGATTCAAATTAACCTGGAGAATGACGGGTAGAACTTGACATGTGACTTATGATTTGTTGGCCAAAGTCAAGGTCATAAGAGCATGGGGTAAAAATCACATCGGGAGTTTCAAAAGAACTGAAACTTGCCAGATATGCGCATACCTTCTGGAGTGTTATAGCGTGAGCGGATTCCGTCACGTTATCATGCGATGATAGTTGGATCCCGATTCCCACTGATGAGTTAGTTTACTCCTCGGGTGACCCCGACTAATTCTTCTTTCAGGTTTGGAGGAGAATTTGAGGTACAGTGGGAGGTTTCCTGATTAGATAAATTGGTAACCATTCTGATCTAGGTTAGAGTGCACGCTTAGTATTTCTTTTCTCTCTCTCTTTGGCAGCGACCATTGACCCGACCCTAAGACTATGACTCAGAGACCAAGTTGACCGAACCTTCTTAATACTGGCTTTTGAATTGTCAGAGTTGCAGACCTCATTGCCACTCCTACTTTTACCCTTTTCTCTAGGACACCCCGTATTACTACGAACGTCCACTTCCATTGGACAAAACCATCGTATGGTTAGATACGAACTCGAAGGAATTCGAGGATGGTTTCCGGTTCTGGAGAAAACGGATAGGACTATTCAGTTGTCTTTTCCCTTTTACCTTCTCTCAAGTCGTGAGTACTCCTTGGTTTAAGGAGATAGTACACCTATTGTGCAAATTGGATAGTCTTCTTCCAAACCTTAGGCTGGTGCCGACCGGTAGGGAATGAAGAAAACCAATTAGCCTAAATGGTGTGCAGAAGGTATTATGATTAAGACAAAGCAAGGGATTAGTAAGAGGGCAAAGTAAATTGCGACTGATATTCACGACCAAACCAAGTATTTCTTCGCCAATCCTAAATCACCTTTGTATTTCTCCAGGACACTCTGTATCACTACGAAGATCCACAGTTTATTGGATACTCCATCGTATGGTTATATACGAACTCGAAAGGAACTTGTTCCAGTTCGGGGATGGATTCTGGTCCAGGAGAAATAGGAATAAGGTTTGTTCGGTTGTCTTTTATCTTCACCTTCTCTCGCATTGCGAGTGCTCCTAGGATTAAGACGGTACACCCATTATGCTTATTGGATAGTCTTCTTCCAAACCATAGGCTGGTGCCGAACGGTAGGGAAGGAAGAAAACCAATTGGCCTAAAAGGGTGTGCAGAAAGGTAATGACTAAAGACATATAAAGGGATTTGGAGAGGTGTCAAAGAATTATACGGTTATAGTTGTGAATCTAGATAATGGTAGAGGCATTATTAGGAATACCAGGATATCCTATCGAAACATTTCAGTGTTTCAGTTTCACTGTGTACTGTTAAAAGAAAACTGATTTCCTGATTAAACACTTGCTCCAGGGTATGTATTTACCAGGTTTGATTCTCACATCTGTATGGTTTTACAGATGATGAGTGGGAGTGAGTTATTGGGAATAGGGTGATCATCCTCATTATATCGGGATTCGTTGTAATCGGTGATATTTGAGGAGATCACCTGGGCTGTTTGCCGGTCGGCAAATTTTTTGGTTTTGAATATCTGCTTTTATGCACCAATTTCAAATTGATATATCTGTACGTCTATTTTCATAGAGTGAGATATACCTTTTGATATTATGTCGATGACATTTACCTATATCAGTGGATGGTTAGGTAAGGAGTATTAAACAGCGGTGTAATTCTTCTTAACCATAGGTACAGTTTTCAACCTACGACACACAGCGAAAGAGTTGTCAGACTCAGCGGACTTATACAGAGTATTGTATGTTGTCCAGTGTCCATTAGGACAGAGGGGTTGGTCCTCATACTATATTCTGTTTACTTTTAACTTCTCTAGTTCTTAGACATGTGTTTCGTAGAAACACAGGGTCTAAGTTTTGAGGAGTTATAGGTATTTGAATAGAGTAGAGAACCAAGTATAGCAAGTATCGGGATTCTTCAAAGTGATCGAAGATATAGATACTTGTGTATGGTATTCAGTTGATAGTAATGATAAAGAGAAATTGCTTCTCTTTCAGGTTACTCATAATTGGAAGCATTCCTAAGTTGAGTAACGTTGATCGGCCTCCTTCCATTTAGTTGACATGCACTGGAGATAGCTGCATGATTTGAATCTGGTTCAATTAAATCAGTGCCTCTGGTTCTATATTGGATATAGTACAGTTCATATCTTAACATTGTTAAGGTACGGGGAGTTGTCCGGCTTATGATTAAAACCAGACTCTGGATAACTCAAGGCACGTTTCTGTAATGGCTGTTTGTGGGTTGACCCAGGCTATGACGAGGGTTGATTTTCTACCATCTGGGAGATCAATAGTAATATTGTTCTAGATTTGCCACAGTTTTAATAAAAATGGATTTTTTCAAAAACAGTAGTGGGAGTATGGTAGAACTGGAAGTGATTCCAGAACCGCAAACGATTACTGAAGATTTGATAAGGAACCTAAAGATTCAATCTGATTTGACATTCCATTAACCACTCCACAGATACGGTGGGTAACTTCAGGCACCCGAGAGGTACTCCGGTAGCCTCAAGGACGGTGACAGGGAAGTTCTAGTTTACCCACACTTGCCATTGCTGTTGTTCCAGGCTGCGAGACCCGGTGGGAGGATGAGTATAGCGTCGTTCTAAACTAGCTTTAGAAGTGCACGTCTATATGACTCTGCCAGAGGGTTGTCGTAGTCAGTGGGAGCAGCGGAAGCATTGGTGGACATCAGGCTTATGTCTATTTATAGACTAAAGCAGATGTAGCGGAGATAGATCATCTGTTTCTGATGTGACAGTCATATGTTTGACTTTATCAGAATAGGGGATGGATCTGTTGAGTAGGTAGTAGGAAGTGATATTCCTATACTAAGATCGGTTATACTTTGGTCGTCACACAGTGGTTTCTCCACAAGGGATTTGGACATTATATCAGACATACTGGTTACTAGATCTATGGTTTTAGATCTAGATTTGGGTGGTTTCCCAATCAGGGTACTTTAACAGCATTCTAAGAGTATTTAGAATGGACGACTCCTGGCACGGTAGTGTACCTGCAGGTGATGGAGTCACCCTCTTTAAAGGTGTCTTATAGACTAAAGTAGAGAGGGATGTGCATGATTGGCAGATCACTTGCTTAGGCAATTGAGTCAATCATGAGATGTCAAGTACCACACCAGATGTTGTTCTTGCACTAGATGCAATAAGTTGATATTGATCCAATCCTGGAGGAACAGTCGGAAGCAGTTTTAGAACATAAGTGAATGTTCTAGGGATATGATAACGGCTGCCTCCTTTAGGAGACGGTTATCACTCCAGGCTTCCAAGGTAACATGGACGACAAGGAGGTTGTCAGAGTTATAGTTTTCCCTCTAACAAGGGACAGTATTCTGGACAGGTGATCCAGGAAGATACTGAGGGAGGCATGGCGCAGGATACTGATTAAGTTCAGTTGACGATACAGTCTAAGAAGTTTGGATTTGGAGTTCATTTATGAGCTAGGTCCCATCAGACATCCAGACATTCTAAGACAGGTATTGCTCATTTCGGGAGATGGCTTTCTCCGCGAACTTGAGATATGGAGAGACATAGAAAGAAACATCTAGGCGGATCCACTCACTGAGGCTATTCCTCGACCGCAATAGTTTCACAAACGGGATTTGTGAGACTGACTAGTAGGGGAGTTGGGTGTTCGGTATCACACGGGCTGTGAGTATGCGACATCGAAATAATTAGCCTTGAGTGCAAGTGGGAGATTGTTGGAGATAGTGCCCTCAGAGTCAATTATTGGATCACAGGCACGTGATTGCAATGATTGTGGGAGGACCTATCCCGGTACGACAGTCTTACTCGAGATGATAGTATGCTATCTGGTTTACCTTTATCATCGTGTACTGTTTCAGGTGACCTTACAGGTCGCTATTACACGTTGATAGAGCCCCTAGGATTCTTTCTTGACTGCCAGCAGTATGAGGGCGATCATATAAGTGGGAGCTGGTAGTCTATAAGCACATCCTTAAATGGTCCCTAGTCGTGGGAGTTTCGAGACAGGGCATCGATTCTCCAGAGTAGACTAGTGTATACAGTCGAGACCCCGACGAGGGGCGGTGGCCTGTCTCACAGGCCACTGGTGTCAGTTGGTTCACCTAAGATGTATACAGGTGCTCATTGGGTTATGAGTACACCGGACAGGACTCGCCGGGAACATGCTAGTTGGTCTTATACCTGACGTCAGATAGCAGTTCCCAGGTGACATGTGTACAGGTTAGTTCATCGACCTGGGGATCTTCATTTGTCTCGTGTGAGTTCCCACTGTGCTTTGATTACTACCCTACCACGGCTCAAAGGAGTCGTGCAAACAGGTTTTAGTTGGGTACAGTCCCGAGCCACATGGAGGCAGTGAGCGGATCTTCAGGGGTTCGTCTCTCCCGGTATTGGGGGTGAGGTCGCGCTGTGTCTAGGAGAGCCATTACACGAAGTCCTTGGCTAAGGCAGGAGATTTACTGGTAGGTATTCCAGTAGTATCTCAGGGTGTTCTGGGCTACACTCCGACATGACTTGTACCGCTTTTGGGGGTCTGACTTTTACCCACACCTAGGCCCGACATGCGATGCTCATAGACGAACGGACCGGACTGTACGGATATTGTCACTGACAGGCTCAGTAGGGTGTCAGGATGAGTTCGCTCATCGACGTCCCTTTTGGTCAATAGCTGGTGGCCCGTTACGTATTGGCTTACACCTCTGACGTGCTAGTGGTTAAATCCACAGCCATAGTATTGACGAGTCTTTAGAGTCCACCACACTTTCAGTTACTCAGGCTTTCGGGCGAAACGCTGTAGAGGCCGTATGGAGATATGGCAGGGTTCGATCAGATACGTGCGGTATTGCACGGATCGTGATCGGACGGATTTTACTAGCCGGCTTTGACTTAAGCCGGATTCTAGTTTTAGATAGTGTAGTTTATCTCTTTGCATTTGTGTTCAGTGGGAATACAAATGCGGGCATGTATTTGCAGTAGCGGGGTTTTCCTGTAATTTATTACGGGACCAGTTTTCTGGAGTTGCAAGTTTGCATTCCGTTCCGGCCGGTTTTCCTTTGTTCTTTCCCGGCCGGACTTTTCCGATGGAGGGGGTTATTTGCAAGTTTGCAAATAACACATTGTGGAGGGGTTTCTTGCAAATGTTTTGATTATGATGGCATCTTTTCTTTTCAACCATCATTTGATTCTCTTTACATCACAAAAGGGTGATTAGAGTTTGATGTGAGTTAGTTATGATGATGTTTGGATATGGTTACCTCTTACCTTTTACTACACTCACCTCCCTCTTGCATTTTGTATTCCTTCCTCCACCATTCTCATTTGGACAAGGTTGAAGACATTTGAGAGAAGAAAAGATGAGAGCTTCATTTTTGAGAGTGTATCATTTTGATCTCTTTTCATGTTAAGAAAAATGCAAGCACCATTTTTCTTATCTTGATTCCTCCATCATCTTCAAAGGCAACAAAACCCCAAATGAGACATAGCCTCAACCCTAGCAAATCTTGGACACGTCGGCCAGCCAACTTTGCACCCGAGTTGCCTCGGTATTGAGGTGGGAGCCCGTAAAAGATGCAGGCGATGTGGTGCCCTTCCGGCGAGGAGGCGACGACCGGAGTTTCCGCAGGAGATCGGGACGACGACGAGAAGACCGGAGGACTCGGATCACTCGGTATATCTCTTCCCCATCTTGTAGTTTGCTAGATCTAGTTTAATGGCCCGATCCGGGTGTTTAGTGCGCGGTGGTGCCGGTTTGCTAAGTTCGCAAAATTAAAGTTTATCACCGCTTCCGCATTTGGCCGTCGGATTGACGGCCGGGGCGCCGCCGTGCACTTACAAGTTCATCGACCTGAGGATCGTCATTTGTCTCGTGTAAGTTCCCACTGTACTTTGATTACTACCCTACCACGCTGAAAGGAGACGTGCAAACAGGTTTTAGTTGGGTACAGTCCCGAGCCACATGGAGGCAGTGAGCGGATCTTCAGGGGTTCGTCTCTCCCGGTATTGGGGGTGAGGTCGCGCTGTGTCTAGGAGAGCCATTACACAAAGCCCTCGGCCGAGGCAGGAGATTTACTGGTAGGTATTCCAGTAGTATCTCAGGGTGTTCTGGGCTGCACTCCGACACGACTTGTGCCGCTTTTGGGGGTCTGACTTTTACCAACCCCCTAGGCCCGCCATGCGATGCTCATAGACGAACGGACCGGACTGTACGGATATTGTCACTGACAGGCTCAGTAGGGTGTCAGGATGAGTTCGCTCATCGACGCCCCTTTTGGTCAATACCTGGTAGCCCGTTACGTATTGGCTTATACCTCTGACGTGCTAGTGGTTAAATCCACAACCAAGGTGTTGACGAGTCTTTAGAGTCCCCCACATTCAGTTGCTCAAGTTTTCGGGCGAAACGCTGTAGAGGCCGTATGGAGATATGGCAGGGTTCGATCAGATACGTGCGGTATTGCACGGATCAGGATCGAACGGATAATACTGGCCGGCTTTGGTTTAAGCTGGATCCTAGTATTGTACAGTGTAGATTTTGTCTCTTTACATTTGTATTCGGTCGGAATACAAATACGGGTGTGTATCCACAGTAGCAGGGTTTTCCTGTAATTTATTACAGGACCAGTTTTCTGGAGTTGCCAGTTTGATTTCCGTTTCGGCCATATTTCGTTTGTATCCTTCATTGGCCGAAGATTGGTGGAGGAGGGCTTATTTGCATTTGTGCAAATAAGTATTTGTGGAGGGTATTCTTTGCATTTTGTTGGATCAGGATAATTGCACCATACCTTGACTTTCTTGAGTTGATGATTGCTTGACTTTCTTTAGTCATCATGTTTTGACTTGATTTATCCATCATGGCTTGACTTTTGTATCATCATGGTTTTGATGATGGTTGTTAGTGGAGTATGGATTTGTTTGTGATGATTGTTTCTTATCACCCTTTCTTTTCTCTCTTGCATTATGATAGTGGTTCCATCATCCATACAACACTCACTCATTCTCTCTTCTCCAACATCATGGCCGGCCTTGCTCTTTGATGGGGCTGTCCAAAAATTCTAGTGGGAGGATTTTTGCCTTTTTGGCTTGGTAAAATCCCACAAGCTCCTCCTCCAAAAGCATATATCATTTCCTCCACCATATGGCAACCTCCACAACCCCAAAAGTGAGACATGAGCACTACGTATTCTACAGCAAATCTTGGGCACGTTGACTCGCCAGCTTCGTGCCCGAGTTGCCTCGGTATAGAGGTGGGAGCCCGTAAAAGAAGCAGGCGACGTGGTGCCCTTCCGGGGAGGAGGTGGAGACCAGACATTCCGCGGGAGATCGGGACGACGGCGAGAAGACCGGAGGACACGGATCGCTCGGTATATTTCTCTTCCCCATCGTGTAGTTAGCTAGGACTAGTTAATGGCCCAATCCGGGTTTTAGTGCGCGGTGGTGCCGCTTCAAGAAAATTAAAGTTAACCATCGCTTCCGCATTTGGCCTCGGGATGGAGGCCAGGGCGCCGCCGTGCACTTACAGTGGTATCAGAGCCTCGCCATTAACATAGTCTAGCTTTGTCTAATGTATTTTACATTTCCGATCAGACAATTTTCCGAAAACCGTATTTTTCTTCACATCAGTTTATTTCGAAATTTTTTGAAGTCCAAAAATTTTTCAGGTTGTTTCAGAATGATGTGTAGGACAATCTAAGAGTTCTGGGAAAATTTGGTCTCGTGAACAGTCTAAACGGCCGCGGAACCGCGGCCAAACCCAAGATTGGGCCGCGGTTCCGCCGCGACTTGAACTGATCAGTGTACCAAAATTTTCCAGAAAGCTCCTGAGTTGAAAATATGGGTTTTGGAATATTAATTATGGGCCCAGAATTTCTTGATGTGCTACAGTAGTACTTGAGGCCCACTTGTTATAATTTTGATCGATCGGATATTATAAACACATTTGTTCACAGTATTTACATTATACCTGCGACCGTGAATGTCACTTGATCGGTAAATCCAGTCTAACTGCTATAGCCCGGTTAGACGGATTTGCGAACGTGACTTTCACGTTGATATTCTGTGTTATGCTGTGATGTTGCGGATTGGTCGTGGGGGATAGCCTGGATGCAATGCTAGTACAGTTTTTGTTGTATTATATACATTTGATATTGCGGGGCGAGCGTCCGACATGTGGACTGCCGTCACTGCCTGTTTGTATTATTCTTTTGGGGCACGACCAGGTTGCGGTCGATGTACCCGTTGGTTGTATATTTTACTTTCTGTACCAGGATTGCCCCGCGGAGGGGTGCATGGATAGCCGGGTTCTAGAGGGCAACAAGCCCGCATCTCATGGCATTGAGACGGAGGGGGATTCACTCTAGAATTGGCGGGCTATTCGCCGCACTTGTATGGGGTACAGGTTGACCCAGGAGGGGTGCCCAAGTTACCGGATTCTGTGAAGTGTTGGGTGGTCCATTCACGTTGCTGAAGGGGGCCGTCTCGCTTCAGGTTTTGGCGGGTAACTTGCCACGCCCATAGGGTCTAGGATTTCATTACACAGGCTATCCACACGACCAGGGGAACGTCGGGTTTCAGTAGTGGCTCTGTGAAACCCGGGGATCCCAGATACCTGTATTGTTTCTGTGATGCTGTACATTTCTGTGATGTTGCATTTTATCAAGCCTTGAGCGAATATAATATATTGTTATATATATTAGTAGATGTTGTATATGTTTTGCATCCGCGCTAGTCCAGTCCCCGCTCTGTCGTTAGTTAGCTAACCTAACGGGTAATGACGGGACCCAGTGGCGAATGCGGATGGCATATATGTACGTCAGTATATTTTTGTTCTTTGTGGTGTGATCAATTGATTGGACTGCGTTGATTCGGATCAATGCAAGTTAAAAACAAACCTAATCTGATGTTGTTGGAACACTTTTTCAAAAAGGCTGTTATTGCAAGGACGTTCACTTTTGTTTTGCATCGTGGTATTCAGTTGGAATATCCTGCTCCTCAGTCGATGAGGCAAGGGCCGAGATCCCTTCACCGGGAGTGACCCCTTGAACAAAAGTTTGCGTCAGGGCAATAACTTCAGTATAGCCGATTACTTTTGCTTTGCATCGTGGTATTCAGTTGGAATATCCTGCACCTCATTCTACGGGGAAAGAGCCGAGATCCCTTCACCGGGAGTGACCTCTTTAGCAAAGGTTTTCGTCACTATATTTTTATAAAGCTATCCAGTTCCTTCAACAATATCAAGTTCATTACGTTAAAGGTTTTCGCCAAAAACCATTCATAGCCCTCCGTCGTTTCAGACGGGTAGCACGTAGTATTCATGCTATGTTTGTTGGCCTTCGTCAAGGCATAGTGTATGGTAGCTGCTTGTTACCTTTCTGCTGCATAGATAGATGAGTTGGTTTAGGACAATCGTATAGCCTTGTTGGCCTTCGTCAAGGGCTTGTACGGGTGGGTTCAAATTAACCTGGACAATGACGGGTAGAACTTGACATGTGACTTATGATTTGTTGGCCTTCGTCAAGGTCATAAGAGCATGGGGCAAAAATCACATCGGGAGTTTCAAAAGAACTGAAACTTGCCAGATATGCGCATAACTTCTGGAGTGTGATGACGTGAGCGGATTCCGTCACGTTATCATGCGGTGATAGTTGGATCCCGATTCCCACTGATGAGTTAGTTTACTCCTCGGGTGACCCCGACTAATTCTTCTTTCAGGTTTGGAGGAGAATTTGAGGTGACAGTGGGAGGTTTCCAGATTAGATAAATTGGTAACCATTCTGATCTAGGTTAAAGTGCACGCTGAGTGTTTCTTTTCTCTCTCTCTTCGGCAGCGACCATTGACCCGACCCTAAGACAATGACTCGGTGACCAAGTTGACCGAACCTTCTTAACACTGGCTTTTGGATTGTCAGAGTTGCAAACCTTATTGCCACTCCTACTTTTACCCTTTTCTCCAGGACACCCCGTATTACTACGAACGTCCACTTCCATTGGACAAAACCATCGTATGGTTATATACGAACTCGAAGGAATTTATTCGAAGATGGTTTCCGGTTCTGGAGAAAACGAATAGGACTATTCAGTTGTCTTTTCCTTTTACCTTCTCTCAAGTTGAGAGTACTCCTTGGTTTAGGAGATAGTACACCTATTACGCAAATTGGATAGTCTTCTTCCAAACCTTAGGCTGGTGCCGAACGGTAGGGAATGAAGAAAACCAATTAGCCCAACGATGGTGTACAGAAGGTATTATGTAAAGACAAAGAAAGGGATTAGTAAGAGGGCAAAGTAAATTGCGACTGCTATTCACGACCAAACCAAGTATTTCATTACCACTCCCACTTCACCTTTGAATTTCTCCAGGACACTCCGTATCACTACGAAGATCCACTGTTTACTGGATACTCTATCGTATGGTTATATACGAACTCGAAAGGAACTTGTTCCAGTTCGGGGATGGATTCTGGTTCAGGAGAACTAGGAATAAAGTTTATTTAGATGTCTTTTATCTTCACCTTCTCTCGCATTGCGAGTGTTCCTAGGATTGGGACAGTACACCCATTATGCTTATTGGATAGTCTTCTTCCAAACCATAGGCTGGTGCCGAACGGTAGGGAAGGAAGAAAACCATTTGGCCTAAAGGGGTGTACAGAAGGTAATGACTAAAGACATATGAATGGATTTGGAGAGATGGCAAAGAATTATACGGTTACAGTCGTGAATCTGGAAGAGGCATTACTAGGAATACCGGGATAGCCCATCGAAACATTTCAATATTTCAGTTTCACTGTGTACTGTTAAAGGAAAACTGATTTCCCAGTTCGACACTTGCTCCAGGGTATGTATTTACCAGGTATGATTCTCACATCTGTATGGTCTTACAGATGATGAGTGGGAGTAGGTTGTTGGGAATTGGGTGATCATCCTCATTATATCGGGATTCGTTGTAATCGGTGATATTTGAGGAGATCCCCTGGGCTGTTTGCCGGTCGGCAAATATTTGGTATTGAATATCCGCTGTTATGCACCAATTTCAAATTGATATATCTGTATGTCTATTTTTATAAAGTGAGATATACCTTTTTGATATTATGTCTATGACATTTACCTATATCAGTGGATGGTTAGGTAAGGAGCATTGAACAACTGTGTAATTCTTCTTAACCATAAGTACAGTTTTCAACCTACGACATACAGTGAATGAGTTATCACACTCAAGGGACTTATACAGAGTATTGTATGTTGTCCAGGGTCCATCAGGACAGAGGGGTTGGTCCTCGTACTATATTCGGTTTACTTATGACTTCTCTAGTTTTTATACAGGTGTTTCGTGGAAACACAGGGTCCGAATTTTGAGAAGTTATAGGTATTTGAATAAAGTAGAGAACCAGGTATTGCAAGTATCGGGATTCTTCAAAGTGATCGAAGATGTAGATACTTGTGTATGGTATTCAGTTGATAGTAATGGTTAAGGGATCTTGCTTCTCTTTCAGGTTACTCATAATTGGAAGCATTCCTAAGTCGAGTAACGCTGATCGGCCTCTCTCCATTTAGTTGACATGCACTGGAGACAGCTGCATGATTTGAATCTGGTTCAATTAAATCAGTGCCTCTATTTCTATATTGGATAAAGAACAGTTCGTATCTTAACGATGTTAAGGTACGGGGAGTTGTCCGGCTTATGATTAAAACCAGACACTGGACAACTCAAGGCACGTTTCTGTAATGACTGTTTGTGGGTTGACCCAGGCTATGACGGGGGTTGATTTTCTACCATCTGGAAGATCAATAGCGATATTGTTCTAGACTCGCCACAGTTTTAATAAAAATGGATCTTTCAGAAAACAGTAGTGGGAGTATAGTAGAACTGGAAGTGATTCCAGAACCACAAACGATTACTGAAGATTTGATAGGAACCTAAAGATTCAATCTGGATTGACATTCCATTGGCCACTCCGCAGATTAGGTGGGTAACTTCAGGCACCCGAGAGGTACTCCAGTAGCCTCAAGGACGGTGACAGAGAAGTTCTTGTTTACCCACACTTGCCATTGCTGTTGTTCCAGACTGTGAGACCCGGCAGGAGGGTGAGTATAGCGTCGTTCTAAACTTGCTTTAGAAGTGTACGTGTATATGACTCTGCCAGAGGGTTGTCGTAGTCAGTGGGAGCAGCGGAAGCATTGGTGGACAGGCAGCTTATGTCTATTTTTAGACTAAAGCAGATATAGCGGAGATAGATCATCAATTTCTGATGTGACAGTCATAGGTTTGACTTCATCAGAATAGGGGATGGATCTGTTGAGAAGGTAGTAGGGTGTGATGTCCTGGTATTTGGATGACATACACAGAATAGGAAAAGAAACTTGATTGTCATAAAATTCGATTGTGTGTATCAAATCAAATACTCAAATGATTCCCGATAACGGTTTCATTTGATTGTAATGATTTCTTGTTTGCGTAAATTGAAATAAGCGAATGAATTTCAATGTGTAGGTAATATTGAATAAAATTCACAATCAAAGAATTATATTTGACCGCAATCAATTACGGTGTCGATTGTAGATCGTAAGCGAGTGCGGATCGTCCATAGGGATTGTGCGATTCGTTTCTATGTTTAATTTGTTTGAATCGAAAAGTTAATCGAAAAGAAAAGAAAACATGATTCAAGAATTTATTGATTGATTCAAGTGTCACGATGTTTAATCAAGAATCAAGAAACTGATAAACAAATCATGAATCGGTGTTTCGATGATATTTCCAACCAAAATGTCAAGAATCTAAATGAGGCTCGTAGGAATCGATCGGATCCATAGACGTGATGTAATCTCAAGGTTTCGTGTTCTTGTCCTTCGAAGGATTGATACTAGATCGATGATGATCGACGAGAGTTAGTGCTTTCTTGATGAAACTGGGGTTTCATCGTTTAACCCTTGTTCTTTCGTTGATATCATTCGCATTCTAGCCTCTAACAATTTCAAGAAACGATCGTAACTCCCCAATCTCGAGCGATATCAATCAAGAAAGTATCGCAACGAATTGGGTCGTCGATTCTTGAACTTGCAAGGGTTTACAAAACTCGTAGGACTCAAGAATCGATTTAAGATATATTACATCATCATTCTATTGATCGTCTCGACTCCTCGACGAGCGGAGTATTACTCAAACATCATCACACAGAAAGTATTCAAGAATTGAAAAGATATCATGATGCGAGAATTTAAAGAAAACAAGATAAAAGAATATCACATTTTATTTATATCAACAATTTGATTACAGTCGCTCAAGAACTACAAAAGGAAGAACTAAATTGTTGAATTGGCGTCGTTCGGCTCCGTGAGTCGCGGATCGGCTCGGACCACTTGTTCTGTTGAAGATCGGCTTGGCTCATAAAAGGTTGCAAGGCTTCTTGCTTGATGGGTACTCGGGATCTTGGCTTTTGATTGGAATTAGGGTTAGGGTTTCACACAAGTCCTCTCACTAGACTTGTGGAAGAAGATGAAGAGAGTGAATGGCTAAAGATGAACTAATGGAGGGATTTTTCCAAGATTAGAGATTATGATACAAGTGAGCCTAGGGTCTTATTTATAGATCTCCCAAACCCTAGGTCTAGGTTTGAATTTACAATTCCCTCCAAAAGTTTGTTGAGGCTTCTAGAAGGAGTTTGTTAGGCTTTAGCTTAGGGTTTAAGCTAGGGTTTAGGGAGAAGTTTCTAGAATACAAGGCTAGTTTAGTGTTGATCCCAAAGCTTGCTGATCTGGCAGAAGTCTCTGGAGTCTTCTGGAAAATGAAGTATATGAGCTGAATGTGGGCCTTGAGTGAAGCATTGTGCACCAAAATTGAGATGATGAAGGGGCAATACTACCGCGGAACCACGGCACAAGGCGGCTTAGGCCGCGGTTCCGCGGCCAAGTAGGCTCCTTGGGGCTTGGGCTCTTTGCAGTGGTCTTGGGTTGACACTTGGGGTTTTATATGATATGTTGAATTCCTGAATCCCCTTTACATTAATACCAGATTCCAAATCTTTGAGTTGGCGTAATGTTTGATCGGTACCGTATAACTTTTGGCCTTTCTTCTGGATTTTCCTGCACAGATCTCAAAACAAGTGTTGCACAATATAGGGATGATGCGATGCCATGAAATGTAGTCAATTTCCTTTATCGTGTCGGTTTTAGAGTCTAACACATGCAATCTGATATTTTGCGACAGTTTTGCTAATATGTGAAATATGAATACCGTACACTTCTAAATAAATGCAAATGATGAGGAAATTGCCGGCTGAAATATGCAATATTTTCGACTAATCAAATTCCCCCAAACTTAATTTCGATCGTCTCGAGAGAACTGTTTATTAAATAGAGAAGGAGAAAATAAAGAAAGAGAAAAACTATCTAGCACACTTTCGTAGGCAACACGATTGCACTGAGCACGTGCAACAAGCCTTTAAATCTCTAGGTGTCCCTAGTAGGAGGAGTGTTGTCTCCTGAGGGTTTTAGCGGATTGCACCCACAAAATCCAATAATAAAAGGAAGATCATGAATATTACATTTAAAGAAAAGAATTGTAAAAGAAAAGCTTTGAAAATTAGGGTTTCCAACTAAGCTAGCTTTTCGGTTGTCATGAGCCCTATCTTAATGGTCATGAAAAGATGTTAGAAATCACGTCCTCCCTTAATAAAACATCGTCTAATTCTTCATTCCTATCTTTCTTCCAAACATCGATCATATAACCCTGCGTGTGTGTAAAGGCATCCCTACACCCGGAGAATTCAATTCAAGCTATCGTACTCTTGCCCATCAGCCTCAGTACTTTTTAATTAATGAATATTTTGATGAGATTGCTCACACACTTTCATGCGACCGTTAATACTTCTTGAGGTACTAACCGACCGACTACTCCTGTGCTTGCTTATTTGGTGTATTTTCCTTATCTTGCACCACCTCAGGTATAGCAGTGACTCCCAGACCAGTTGGCCTTAGGGCACTAGGTGAAGAAGCACCCTTGCTATATATTTTTTTATTGCCCTTGGTGATAACAAAACCAGTGTCCATTTTTCTCACCACTTTATATATTTTTTATTAACTTTTTTTTTTCTTTTTATTATTTCCTTCATACATCGGCTTTAAGACAAGAGCATTTCAAGGTATCCTCTACTATCCCGGGCTTCAAGACGTGTGTAAGTGCGAATAGCAGGGTATCAATGTTCAAAATGTTTGGCTTCCAGAATAGAAACTATTTTTCAGACTTATTTTTATCCTCAGATTAGTTGGGTCCTTCATCTTACTAACCCTTGGGACAACGGCTCATAACTACTTATTACTAGTTCGTATAAGAAAACTTCTAATTTTCTTAGTTTTCTTAAATTTTTCTAATCTAATGGATGTAATTGTTCACTATCTAAACTTTCATTATCTTATTTATGTACAAAAAATGTAAATATTAAAATTATTTTTATACTTGAAAATTTTTAAATTTTTATGGGTTTTGAAATTTTTTTATTTTTATAGATTTTTAAAGAAATGTTTTGTGCTTATGCAAATGATGCAAAAATAAGCACAAACCTCCCCCAAACTTGTTTTCAACAGTGTCCTCACTGTTGCCAATCGCTATACCTACAAAAACTGTAAGCCTGGGGGGAATTATTAGTGGGGGCAAAATATATAAGTGAAGAACTTCCCCCAAACTTACTCTTTTTACTCACCTTCATTCAAAAGATGATGCAGTGATATACTGGACATGAAGGTGAGACGGAGGAATTTTAATCCAAATAAACTGGCTCTTGTAAGAACAAGAGCTCCTCCGTGGGGTCAGTGGAAAAATACGGCTTAAGTCTATGTCCATTTACTTTGAAAAAGGTGCCGTTTTTAACATTTTCTACTTCTACTGCCCCGTGCGGGTATACAGACCGCACAACAAAAGGTCTCTTCCATCGAGATCGGAGCTTACCCGCGTGAAGGTGTAATCGTGAATCATAAAGAAGGACTCGTTGACCAGGTGAAAATCTTTTCCTCAAAATGTTTTTATCGTGAAAAACCTTAGTCCTATTCTTTATGATTACAGCGTTATCATAAGCTTCATCGCGGAGTTCGCTTAGCTCATTAAGTTGCGGCTTCCGAAAGTTGCAAGCTAGGTTTAGATCAAAATTTATTTTTTTTATAGCCCACAATGCTTTATGCTCTATCTCGACGGGTAAATGACATGCTTTTCCAAACACTATCCTATATGGAGACATTCCTAGGTCGGTTTTATATGCAGTTCGAAATGCCGAAAGAGCATCCGTCAGTTTGGTCGACCAGTCTTTTCTATTTTTAGCCACAGTTTTCTCCAGGATAAGTTTGATTTGTCTGTTTGAGATTTCAGCCTGCCCGCTCGTTTGGGGATGATAGGGTGTAGAAAGTCGGTGGTTGATTGAGTATTTTCGCATCAGAGTCTCAAAAGACCTGTTGCAGAAATGTGTCCCATTGTCGCTGATGATAGCGCGTGGGTGTCCAAATCGCGAGAAGATATTCTCTTTCAAGAACTTAATGACAACTTTCTTATCATTAGTGCGACATGGAATGGCTTCTACCCACTTTGAGACATAGTCAACCGCCAGCAATATGTACAAATTCCCAAAGGAGTTGGGAAAGGGACCCATAAAATCAATGCCCCAAACATCAAATATTTCAACAACCAAGATGGGTTGCTGAGGCATTTCATTCCTCTGGGATATTCTACCCGTGTACTGACATTGTGTACAGGTTTTGCAATACTCAAATGCGTCCTTGAATAAGGTCGGCCAATAAAATCCACATTGCAAAACCTTTTCCGCTGTCTTTCTAGGACCAAAGTGACCCCCACAGGCCTGATCATGACAAAATGAAAGAACACTCTTGAACTCTTCATTCGGGACACACCGGCGAATGATCTGATCAGGACAATATTTAAACAAATAGGGCTCGTCCCAGTAAAAGTGTTTTACTTGGGATAGAAAACGATATTTGTCCTGTTTTGACCAATCGCTAGGTATAAGTCCCGTGGCATGATAGTTCACAATATCCCTGAACCATGGTTCAGCGGATATGCTCAAGAGTTGTTCATCAGGGAATGAATCATTGATCGGCAGCGTCACAGGGGAAGAAATGATGCGTGAAAGATGGTCAGCTACTACGTTTTCACATCCTTTCTTATCTTTGATAACAAGATCGAATTCTTGTAACAGAAGGATCCAATGTATTAGTCGACCTTTTGCATCTTTCTTCGCCAGAAGATATTTTAAAGCGGAATGGTCAGTATACACAACTATAGGCGAGCCAATTAAGTAAGGCCTGAATTTTTCTAATGCAAATACAACCGCTAAGAGTTCTTTTTCTGTGGTTGTATAATTGATTTGCGCATCATTCAGGGTCTTACTTGCATAGTATATCACGTGTGGCATCTTTTCGATGTGTGTTCAGTTGATAAAACTGCACATTTGTATTACATTTTTCCTACCATTTTCATATTAAAAAAGGACTTTATTATAATATATCATACATATGAGGGTTTATGTGTAAAAATACTATTTTCCATGTGTTAATATATTTTAATTAGCATTTGGTAGGAAAATGTATGCAAATAAATTCATTGACCTAATCCTAGTAGAACTAGGTCTACTAAATCTTATTTGAGTTGTTGTGCAGAATATTTTCCAAGTTGTTATGCAGAATTTATCATACAAATCAAGTTGTTGAAGAAAACTTGCCAAATTAAGAAGCAAAACTTGGAGACCAAGTCCGGGAGCAACCGAGAGAAGATTTCTGAATTCTGAAGGTTCCTAGTATTGCCACATGTCACAATAACAAAGCCTAAAAATTTCAGTCAAGAGATCCCCACCTTTGAGCGCGGATCCGCGGCCAAACCCCCCATTGGGCCGCGGATCCACTGCAATTCTAGGGAGATAGAGCACAAGATTTTGTGGGGTGAATCAAAGCAATATTTTACCAAGTTTTCAACAAGAAGATTCTGACTTTGCACTATAAAAGGGCACCGAGAGCCTCTTGGAAAAGTTATCAAGCCGACGAGATCACAAAGTCCAAGACGGCTCACGCATCCAGGCTGATCATCAACGGTTCATCTACCTCCTTAGAAGAGATCGAGAAGCAAACTAGGTTTTTGTAATCATTTTCTAAGGAATCAAAGTGTACTTGATATTGTTGATTAATAAAGGTAGCTTTCTTCTTCTTCTTATTCTATTTCTTCGTAATTTAATTATGCAATTTCTTTCCATCTCTTTTTCTCCCAACATGCGCGAATAATTCTCCGCTTGTTAGGGTTCGTAGGATTAGGGTAGGCTAATGGATGATGAACATCCCTAAACCCTTTTTAAGTCCTATAAAGTTTATGAACTTTATCAAAAGAATCATTAACATCCTAATCGGGCGCACTAACAATTCTTTGCTAGTTCCGACCGCGATTAGTGATTAGATTAATGATTGTTTTGGTAAAGGCTAGATATGAACGGAGTTCCGTGTCGAGATAAGGGTTAAGAGTGGGATTCCTTTTCCCTCCAGAAACCCTAATCTACACGAATCACCGTCGTTCTAGTTATAAATCTATTAAAGGATAAAAAGGGTAACTTTTAATTAATCGTCCATAACTACTAAATCGTAACGAACCCTACAAGCCCTTCTTATTATATTATCTAAATCTTTAAAATAATCTAGATCTATATTTTTGCATTCTTGCTTAACGTAGATCTAGAAACTTTTCACAAAATTCTTATTTCCTCCTCTTTTTCAACACATCTAAAGTAAGAGTAAAAGATTCCACGTTTCCCTGAGGACGACCCGTACTCACCTCGGTCTAGCTACACGCGACACCGTTCTGATTGCGGTTAACTAAACAAACACACTTTCACGTATCAATCAAATGGCGCCGTTGCCGGGGATACGTGCGTAATTTTTTATTTTTACTATTTGTGTTGAATTCTTAGACGATTCATATCATTATTAACACAAAACTGCAAATTGCATATTTAACGATTTGTGTGTGAATTTTGCGAGGAAATCTGGAGTCACGGACTTGAGGAAACAGGAGATCGAGGGTTTCACACTTCTCTGGTATCTTTCTTAACTCCTTCTCTCTCCTCTCAAATCCAATAAAATCTATTTTCTGCAGGATTCTTTGCAAAATAGCGCCGCTAAAAAAAAATCTTTTTGCAAAAGTTTTGTGATTGGTTTTGTTTTGCATATTTTAATACGGACTTTAAGGGGCAAAGACCAAATCAAGATTAGGTGGGGATTTCATCACCCTTCCTAAGCCCCACAAATCACAAACCGAGCATCTAGATCAACCCTTCATTAATTTAAAAAATATCTAGACCAGACTCTAAGGATTGTCGCGCTCAATAAGGACAGAGGAAGGTCGTGGGTAATCTATCGTTTATCTGCATTACTTTTGTAGTGCCTAGGCAAGTGTGTCAAAGGCTTGTGGTTTTTAATTAGGCCTACGACGTGGTTCCTTCCAACTTACCTGGCACTTACCTGGCTACAAGGGTAGTACGGAGGCGGTAGAGGATTGATCCTGCGGCTTGTCTTTTGGAAGTCTAGGAGCGGTCTAGAGATTGGACCTAGGTGACCTTAGTTCTAGGGTTGCTTGTGCATCTTTAGGGTGATTTGTCTTGAGTCCCACTTTTTCAAAACAAACCAATTTTAAATCACACACGCTGCGACTTGCACTAAACCCGCTTAGTGCATGCTCGGCTGGATACGGGATCCTAGTGCCCGTCTTGTCCGCGTTCCTGCTATCGGCGTCGAAGTCGGTACTTCTTCATCTTCTTTTCCCCCACCACACACCATATCGACCGAGATGGACGGCACTCCATCTAATTATAACACCACGCTGCCACCGCCCGCAGGTGAGCAGAATCCACCGCGCATCTCTCTCCAAGAGAGATGCTATCCTATTCGTGGTCCCCTTCCTACTTGTCTATCTCTTCCACCACCTAACGGGGATAATTTCGAAATTAAACCCCACTACATCAACCTGCTACCCAAATTTCACGGGCTTGAGTTGGAAGACGCGTATGTTTTCATCACCAAATTCGAAAACGTATGCGCAATGATGGGTACTTCGCAATTGACTTTAGATGCTATGCGCTTACGTCTTCTCCCATTCACATTGTGCGACTTGGCAGAAAAATGGATTTATAATACTGCCGCACACTCTATCACTAATTGGGATGAATTCTTCATAGCATTTCTTAAGAAGTTTTACCCAAACCATAAGACTGCCTGTGTTAGGAGCGAGATCAACCAGTTCACCCAGCTTCCCAATGAACCATTTTGGAAGTGCTTTGAACGTTTCAAAGATCTGCTTGTCCAATGTCCTCATCATGGAATCAATAGATGGGATTTATGCCGAATTATATATGAGGGCATTAATCCAGCGACAAAGCAGATGCTTGAAACAATATGTTAATGCAATTTCATGTCTAAAGATGACGGTGAAGCTTGGAAGTATCTGGAAGACCTCGCTGAACAAACTTTGCAGTGGGAAAGCGTAAGACCACCTACAACTAAGGGAGGTATTCACCAGCTCGATGTTTCTATCACTGTAAAAGCCGAAATGGCAGAGATACAGAAGAAACTCGATGCTATTGAGAATAAATTTTCATCATTCTCCCTAAATCAGGTCACGCTTCCTAAGACCGTCTGTGGTTGCTGTTCGGATCCTTCACACTTAACGGAAGAATGTCCTATGAATGCATCGTTTCAAGCTAATGTTGCTTTTCAGCAGCAACCAAGAAACGACCCTTATTCTTCCACGTACAATCAAGGATGGAGGAATCATCCTAACTTTGCTTGGAACCAAAACCAACAAAGCAATTATCAAAGACCTCCTCCACAGCAACCACAACCACAGAATCAGCCCCCCTTTCTGTCACAGAATTTCCAAAATCCGGCCAACATTTCTACACCACAAGTGGCCGGTACTGATAACTCACTTGCACAAACTTTGGATATGTTCATGAAACAATCCATGCAATTTTCGGCTGAGATGAAGTCTTCTATTGATACCCTAACGAAAAACTCCTCCTCCCATGGTGAGAGTATCAAATCAATAGAAAACCAAATCGCACAGTTAAACGCCGCAATGAGTGCGAGAGAGAAAGGGAAACTCCCATCTCAACCCATACCTAATCCTGGCCACTCACAAAGTTATAATGTGAGTGCTGTTACCACGTTGAGATCAGGAAAAGTGCTGAATAACCGAGTGGGTGAGCAGTGTGATGATAGTGACACCAATGATATCCCTTCTTCTTCTTCTTCCCCTAATTCGTCTAGTCTTCCACCTTCATCCGAGCCTATTCTCCGTTTTCCCCAAGGCTCGAACCCTTCGCCCATTTCGCCGAAACTATCTAAGTCGATTCCCACTTCAGTTTTGGGATCGAATCCGTCCCCACAATCCTCTCCAATGTTGGACCAAATCCTTATTGATAAAGCACCTTATCCAAACAGGTTAAGGGGCAACAGACCAAGTCCACAAATGGAGAAGATTGTGGAAATTTTTAAGCAAGTTAACATAAACATTCCTCTCCTAGATGCTATTCAACAAGTTCCGTCATATGCAAAAATCTTAAAGGACTTGTGCACTAGGAAGAGAAAAGTTCAAGTACCCAAAAAATTTTTCCTTGCGAGTAATGTGAGCATTGCTTTTACACAACAACTACCCAAGAAACGAAAGGACCCCGGAAGTCCTACAATTTCTATTTCTATTGGGGGTAAAAATATCAATCGTGCTCTACTCGATCTAGGTGCTAGTGTAAACTTGCTTCCGTATTCTGTTTATGAGCAATTAGTGATCGGAGAGTTAAATCCTGCGCATTGCACTCTTCAGATGGCCGATCGATCTATCACCCAACCGAGGGGTGAGCTAGAGGATGTGTTAATCAAAGTCGGGGAATTCATATTCCCTGTGGACTTTATCGTTATAGATACACAACCTGTAGCAAACCCACGCAATCAAATCCCGGTGATACTCGGTCGACCCTTTTTGGCCCCTTCCAACGTAGTAATCAATTGTAGAAACGGCTCTATGACCCTATCCTTTGGAAAGAAGTCAATTGAGCTTAATATTTACAAGTTGGGAAGTGAACCCTCCGAACCCTATGCTCATGTGTGTTCTGTCGAATTAATGGTTGTCGACAGCAGCGAATATGATCAACCTCATAATTCTGACTCTTTTCATATGTTGTTGCTTGACACGGACTCTTCCACCGAGTTGTCCGGGTCAACATCTAACGCTGATGAGGAACTTTTTATAGAGTCTGACGATCACCCCATTTTTTCTGATGACATTATTTTTCGGGGTATCGATGAAAGCTTTGAGGAAATTTTCGCTGATGAACTCGCATTTTTACAAGACAAGGGTGTTGAGATGAATCAACTCCAAGATGAAGAAATTGGACCTCCACCCCTTCTTTTGGACAATCATGATAATGCGAGTAATCCATCATCACTATCACTGTATCGTCTCTCCAAATTGAGACGCAATCCTTTTCCATCACACCTCTTATCACCTCCCCACTTCTTCACGTCGAAAGGTGACATGTTCTTCCACCAACCTTGGTGTTTCATCGATAGAATTTTTGAATGGTTGGTGTTGACCTTCGGTCTTTGCAAAGCTTGGCATTGACCAATAACCTTGACCCCCTCGTGTGATTTTAAAAGATGAAAATTGTTTAACTCAAGTTTGGGGGGTGGTATATTTTGGCTCTTGAAAAGAAAATGATTTTTACAAATTTGTGAGCCTAAAATAAGTTTGGGGGAGGATTTTTACTTTCATATATTCTTGCCACCATTAATAATTTTCTCCTAAGTCTACAGGTTTTTGAGCTTAACGGATGACATCAGTGAGGATACTGCTGTAAACAGGTTTGGGGGAGGTTTGTACTTATTTACACATCAATTTGCATCATATTTTGCATAAGCACAATATTTTCAAAAAATTTCCAAAATTTTCTTTTGTAATAAAGGAGTAGAAAGTGAAAAATTACATCCAAAAGATACGAATAGTTTAAGAAAACCAAGAAAATTAGAAGTTTTCTTACACGAACTAGTAATAAGTAGTTATGAGCTGTTGTCCCAAGGGTTAGTAAGATGAAGAAAGTCACTAATCTGAGGATAAAAATAATTCTGAAAAATATTTTCTATTCTGGAAGCCAAACATTTGAATGTTGATACCCTACTATATGCACTTACACACATCTTGAAACTCGGGATAGTAGAGGATACCTTGAAATGATCTTGTCTAAAAGCCAAAGTATGAAGGAAATGAAAAAAATGAAGAAAATATAAAAATGGTGAAAAGAAAAATGAACACTGGTTTTGCTATCGCCAAGGCAGCGATAAAAATATATAGCGAGGGTGCCTCTTCACCTAGTGCCCTAAGGCCAACTGGTCTGTGAGTCACTGCTAAGCCTTAGGTGGTGCAAGACGAGGAAAATATTATCTCCTAATCAGCAAGCACATGAGTAATCGGTCGGTTAGTACCTCAAAAAGTGTTAACGGTCGCATGAAAATGTGTGAGCAAATCTTAATATTCATTAAATTAAAAAGTACTAAGATAGATGGACAAGAGTAAGATAGCTTGAATTGAATTCTCCGAGTGTAGGGATGTTCTTTACACACACGTGGGGTTATATGATCAATGTTTGGATGAAAGGTAGGAATGAAGAATAAAGACGATATTTTATTGAGGGATGATGTGATTTCTAACATTTTTTCATGACTATTAAGATAGGGCTCATGATAACTGAAAAGCTAGTATAGTTGGAAACTCTTATTTTCAAAGTCTTTCTTTTATGGTTCTTATCTTTATATGTAAATTTCACCATCTTTCTTTTGTTATTGGATTTTGTGGGTGTAATCCGCTGAAAATCCACAGGAGACAACACTCCACCTACTAGGGACACCTAGAGGTTTAACGGCTTGTTGCACGTGCTCAGTGTAGTCGTGTCTGCCTACGAAAGTGTGCTTAGTTTTCTCCTTTCTATTTCTCCTCTTAAATAAACTAGTTTGCTCGGGACGATCAAAGATAAGTTTGGGGGTATTTGTTCAGTTGATAAAACTGCACATTTGTATTACATTTTTCCTACCATTTCATATTAAAAAAGGACTTTATTATAATATATCATACATATGAGGGTTTATGTGTAAAAATACTATTTTCCATGTGTTAATATATTTTAATTAGCATTTGGTAGGAAAATGTATGCAAATAAATACATTGACCTAATCCTAGTAGAACTAGGTCTACTAAATCTTATTTGAGTTGTTGTGCAGAATATTTTCTAAGTTGTTATGCAGAATTTATCAAACAAATCAAGTTGTTGAAGAAAACTTGCCAAATTAAGAAGCAAAACTTGGAGACCAAGTATGGGAGCAACCGAGAGAAGATTTCTGAATTCTGAAGGTTCCTAGTATTGCCACATGTCACAATCATAAAGCCCAAAAATTTCAGTCAAGAGATCCCCACCTTTGAGCGCGGATCCACGGCCAAACCCCCCATTGGGCCGCGGATCCGCCGCAATTCTAGGGAGATAGAGCACAAGGTTTTGTGGGGTGAATCAAAGCTATATTTTACCAAGTTTTCAACAAGAAGATTCTGGCTTTGCACTATAAAAGGGCACCGAGTGCCTCTTGGAAAAGTTATCAAGTCGACGAGATCACGAAGTCCAAGACGGCTCACGCATCCAGACTGATCATCAACGGTTCATCTACCTCCTTAGAAGAGATCGAGAAGCAAACTAGGTTTTTGTAATCATTTTCTAAGGAATCAAAGTGTACTTGATATTGTTGATTAATAAAGGTAGCTTTCTTCTTCTTATTCTATTTCTTCGTAATTTAATTATGCAATTTCTTTCCATCTCTTTTTCTCCCAACATGCGCGAATAATTCTCCGCTTGTTAGGGTTCGTAGGATTAGGGTAGGCTAATGGATGATGAACAACCCTAAACCCTTTTTAAGTCCTATAAAGTTTATGAACTTTATCAAAAGAATCATTAACATCCTAATCGGGCGCACTAACAATTCTTTGCTAGTTCCGACCGCGATTAGTGATTAGATTAATGATTGTTTTGGTAAAGGCTAGATATGAACGGAGTTCCGTGTCGAGATAAGGGTTAAGAGTGGGATTCATTTTCCCTCCAGAAACCCTAATCTACACGCATCACCGTCGTTCTAGTTATAAATCTATTAAAGGATAAAAAGGGTAAATTTTAATTAATCGTCCATAACTACTAAATCCTAACGAACCCTACAAGCCCTTCTTATTATATTATCTAAATCTTTAAAATAATCTAGATCTATATTTTTGCATTCTTGCTTAACGTAGATCTAGAAACTTTTCACAAAATTCTTATTTCCTCCTCTCTTTCAACACATCTAAAGTAAGAGTAAAAGATTCCACGTTTCCCTGAGGACGACCCGTACTCACCTCGGTCTAGATACACGCGACACCGTTCTGATTGCGGTTAACTAAACAAACACACTTTCACGTATCAATCAATGTGCTGTCCTAAGACTGCACCTACTGCAAAATCAGACGCGTCACACATCTGCTCAAAGGGGTAGTCCAAGTTTGGTGATGATAACACGGGGGCTGAAGTGAGTGAGTGTTTAAGTGAGTCGAAAGCTGTCTCGCAGTCCGAGTCAAAATAGAAGGTCGTATCCTTGGCCAGGAGAAGAGTTAAAGGTCTAGCAATTTTGCTAAAGTCCTTAATGAATCTCCTATAAAAGCCCGCATGGCCAAGGAAAGATCGAATATCTTTGACGCTTTTGGGATGAGGGAGGTTTTGAATGACATCTATCTTAGCTCTGTCAACCCCAATGCCTTTCTGTGAAATAACATGTCCAAGTACTATTCCTTCTTGGACCATAAAATGGCATTTTTCCCAGTTCAAAGTCAAGTTCTTCTCTTTCCAACGAGTAAGAACAGCGTCAAGATTCGCTAGGCAATCAGAGAAAGAGTCTCCAGAAATCGAGAAATCATCCATAAAGATCTCCAGAAAATTCTCTACCATATCAGAGAATATCCCCATCATACACCGCTGAAAGGTAGCGGGAGCATTGCATAACCCAAAGGCCATGCGACTGTAAGCAAAGGTACCAAAAGGACAAGTAAAAGTGGTTTTATCTTGATCCTTTTTGGCGATGGGGACCTGATTATAGCCTGAGTATCCATCCATAAAACAATAATACTCTCGTCCCGCTAAGCGTTCCAGCATCTGACCAATGAATGGTAGAGGAAAGTGGTCTTTCCTCATGGCAGCATTGAGTTTTCTATAATCAATACATACACGCCACCCAGTTTGGGCGCGTGTCTGAATCAACTCATTTGCCTCATTGGCTATAACAGTGATGCCGGAATTCTTAGGAACGACATGTATAGGACTTACCCATTGGCTATCGGAGATGGGGTATATAATACCATTATCTAAGCATTTGACGATCTCTTTCATCACCGCTTCCTTCATGACGGGATTTAACCGTCTCTGTGGTTCTCGGGTTGGTCTGGCATCATCCATCACATGTATATGATGTTCAACTATCAAGGGACTAATCCCTTTGATGTCCGCCATATTCCAACCGAACGCCTCTTTGTTAGATCTCAATACCGATAAAAGTGCATTTTCTTGCTCTGATGCAAGAGAAGCGGATATGATAACCGGTAAAGGCTCATTCTCACCTAGATATGCATATTTAAGGTGAGAAGGTAAAATTTTGAGATCTAACTCAGGCGGAGAAATGATAGAAGGAGGGATCATTGAGTGATTTTGGGATTTACAAAGAAGCTCAGAGCCTGTGAAAGATACAGACTCGGGTGGAGTAAAGTCAGGAGTGCAGGACTCAAGTGTAGAGAAAGTGTCCTCACTAAGATCATGTGTGAAATCAAACAGAGATGTGTTATCGAGATCAGTAAAGCAAAGTTCCTCGGCTCCACAATTATCGGGAGCGATCTCATGGACAGAGCACACATCTAAAATATGAGCAGAGGGTTCTGATGGCTGACTTCCAACTTTGTAGATATTTAGTTCAATGGTCATATTTCCAAATGATAAGTTCATTGAACCATTTCTACAGTTTATAACAGCGTTGGAAGTGGCAAGGAAAGGACGACCCAAAATCACCAGAATTTGGCCCCGGGGGTTTGCTACAGGATGTGTGTCAAGCATAATGAAGTCTACAGGAAAAACAAATTCCCCGACCATTATCAATACATCCTCTAATTCACCCCTTGGTTTGGTGATAGATCGGTCTGCCATCTGGAGAGTGCAGTGAGCAGGTTTCAGCTCTCCAATCCCTAATTGCTCATAGACAGAATAAGGGAGCAGGTTAACACTTGCGTCAAGGTCTAAAAGAGCACGATTTATGTTTTTACCCCCAATCGAAATCGATATTGTAGGACATCCTGGGTCCTTTCGTTTCTTTGGTAGCTGGGGAATAAAAGCAGTGCTGATATTATTAGACATAAAGACCTTCTTCGGCACTTGAGTCTTCCTCTTCCTAGTGCACAAGTCCTTAAGAATTTTCGCATAAGCGGGGACTTGTTGAATCGCATCTAGGAGAGGGATATTGATGTTAACCTGTTTGAACATTTCCAAAAATTTCTCCATATGAGGACTCGTTCTATTAGCCCTTAACCGGTTCGGGTAAGGAGCTTTCGCAATAAGTGCAGGGTCCATCACAGAAGAAGGAAGAGGGGGTAGACGATGTCCCAAAAGAGGTGTGGGGACCGTCTGTGGAGAACTATAAGGGTTGGGAGAAGGTGTCGAGCCTAGTGGGAAATGGAGAATAGGCTCTCGAGAAGATGGTGTGGTAGAAGAAGAAGGATCAGAAGGAGAAGTATGTGTGTGTGGAAAGGTCTCAGCCGGGGTGTTGATATGATTTTCAGTATCATCAATACCTTCCCCGACATGATTGTTCAGCACTCTTCCCGATCTCAACGTTGTGACGGCATTTACATTATAATGCCCAGGATTCTGTAGGGGTTGAGAGGGAAGTTTCCCTTTTTCTCTCGCACTCATTTCGGCTTTTAGGCGTGCGATTTCAGCTTCCATCGATCTGATACTCTCAGCTTGGGACGCTGAGTTTTTCTTTATCTCACTGACGGAAGATCTAACCTCAGTCGAAACCTCTATGAAATTTGATAAAAGTGATTTCATGGTTTGAGTGAATTGAGAGAACTCGTCAGAACAGGACTGCATAGGATTAGACTGTGTAGGAGTGTTGTCCTGGTTTTGGAAATTTTGTGACTAATAGGGGTGCTGAGTAAGTTGAAGGGGTTGCTGTTGTGGTAGAGGAAGAGCCCTTTGAAAATTATTCGTGTTTGGAACCGTGTTTTGAGATTGGTTTTGGTTCCAAGAGAAATTCGGGTGATTCCTCCAACCCTGATTGTACGTGGAAGAATATGGATCGTTTCGAGGTCTTTGAAATGCGGCATTAGAATGCTCGTGACCTTGAAACGCAGAGTTTAATGGACATTCTTCCGTTAAATGAGACGGATCAGAACAGCACCCACAAACAGTTTTGGGGAGCGACACTGGGTTTAGGGAGGCTGCTGCAAATTTGTGTTCCATAGCGTCGAGCTTCTTTTGCATTGCTGCCATCTCAGCTCGAACACCTATGGACACATCTATTTGGTGTACGCCACCCCTATTCAATGGTTGGGTTCCACTCTCCCACTGTAGTGATTTTTCAGCGAACTCTTCTAAATACTTCCAAGCTTCCTCATCATCCTTAGTCATAAAAGTACCTTGACACATGTTTTCAAGGCTCTGTTTAGTGTTTGGGTTAATGCCCTCATAAATGATTCGGCAAAGCTCCCATCTCGGGATGCCGTGATGAGGACACTGAACCAATAGATCCTTGAAACGTTCAAAGCATTTAGAAAATGGTTCAGTAGGGAGCTGGGCAAATTGATTCAGTTCGCTATGGATTCGAGCTGTCCTTTGTATTGGGTAAAATTTCTTAAGGAATGCAGCGACGAATTCTTCCCAATTCGTAATAGAATGTGCGGTAGTATTATATAGCCACTTCTCGGCTATATCGCACAATGTAAATGGAAGAAGTCGTAGACCCATAGCATCCACTGAAAGTTGTGACGTACCCATCATTGCGCATACGTTTTCAAATTTGGTAATGAAAACGTAAGCGTCCTCAGTCTCGAGTCCGTGAAATTTGGGTAAAAGATTGATATACTGGGGCTTAATCTCAAAGTTATCCCCATTGGCTGGTGGTGTGGATAAGCAGGTGGAAAGAGGACCTCGAATAGGGTAGCACCTCTCCTGGAGAGAGATGCGGAGTGGATTCTGCACACCAACGGACGGCGGCAGATTAGGGTTAAAGAAGTTTGATGGATTCGGATCCATCAGTGTGGGTGTGATAGTGGGTAAAGAAAAGGTAAATGGAGAAATATCGACTTCGGATCCGATAAAGGGTACGCGGACTAAACGGGCAATAGAATCCCGTGTCCAGCCTATCTTGCACTAAAAAGGGTTAGTACAAGTGGCAGCATTGACTTATAATTAGAGATAATGAATGAATGCGGTGCTTGCTTTTGAAAAAGGGATGGATTTAAAAAAAAAAATGATGCGACAAAACAAATGCAGCACACAAACCCTAGAATCTAGTGGTCATCTAGGTCCGGCTCTAGACCGCTCCTAACAGCCAAAAGACAAGTCGCAGGATAGAATCCTCCACTGCCTCTTTGTCCCCCTGTGGCCAGATAAGTGCCAGGTAAGTGGGAAGGTACTCCACTACGTAAGTAGTGGGCCTAATTAAAAATCACTAGCCTTAGACACACTCGCCTTAGGCACCACAAGAAAACGCGGATAAGCAATTAATTACCCACGGCCTTCTCTTGTCCTAATTGAGCGCGACGGTCCTTAGAGTCTTCTCTAGATTTCTTTTAGTTAATGTGGGTCAATGCGGATGTAAGTTTTGTGGTTTTCGGGGCCTAGGAAGGGTAATGAAATCCCCACTTAATTTGGATTTGGCCGTGCCCCTTAATATCCGTATTAGAATGCAAACAACCAAGAAATCAAAATCACACACAAATTTAATTTTGCTTTTGCGGCCCTGCGATTATTTGCAAAGAAGGCTGCAGAAATTTGTTAGTTGGAGCTAAAAAGAGGAGAGAAGAGAAGGTAAGAAATCACCTGAAGCAAAAATTGCACAGAGACCCCCCATACCTGCCGCGGTTCCGCCGCAATAGGCTCCTAATGCCGCCCTTCCGCGGTCAAAGTATGGGAACACTGCACCAAAATTTTTCAGGGAGCTTCTGTTGACTCCCTCAGCTCTTTGGTATTTTCCAAAAATTTTCTTCAATTGCCAAACAGCTCCAGATTTCCTTGCAATGAATCACAACAAATCGTTTAGGATTTGCACGAATTTTGAACTCAAAATAACAATGGAATAATTCTTTCAATTCAAACTATAATATGAAACGAATTAGCGCGCGATCCCCGGAAACGGCGCCATTTTGATTGTTATAAATTTCGATTGTGTGTATCAAATCAAATACTCAAATGATTCCCGATAACGGTTTCATTTGATTGTAATGATTTCTTGTTTGCGTAAATTGAAATAAGCGAATGAATTTCAATGTGTAGGTAATATTGAATAAAATTCACAATCAAAGAATTATATTTGACCGCAATCAATTACGGTGTCGATTGTAGATCGTAAGCGAGTGCGGATCGTTCACAGGGATTGTGCGATTCGTTTCTATGTTTAATTTGTTTGAATCGAAAATTTAATCGAAAAGAAAACAAAACATGATTCAAGAATTTATCAATTGATTCAGGTGTAACGATGTTTAATCAAGAATCAAGAAACTGATAAACAAATCAAGAATCGGTGTTACGATGATATTTCCAACCAAAATGTCAAGAATCTAAATGAGGCTCGTAGGAATCGATCGGATCCATAGACGTGATGTAATCTCAAGGTTTCATGTTCTTGTCCTTCGAAGGATTGATACTAGATCGATGATGATCGACGAGAGTTAGGGCTTTCTTGATGAAACTAGGGTTTCATCGTTTAACCCTTGTTCTTTCGTTGATATCATTCGCATTCTAGCCTCTAACAATTTCAAGAAACGATCGTAACTCCCCAATCTCGAGCGATATCAATCAAGAAAGCATCGCAACGAATTGGGTCGTCGATTCTTGAACTTGCTAGGGTTTACAAAACTCGTAGGACTCAAGAATCGATTTAAGATATATTACATCATCATTCTATTGATCGTCTCGACTCCTCGACGAGCGGAGTATTACTCAAACATCATCACACAGAAAGTATTCAAGAATTGAAAAGATATCATGATGCGAGAATTTAAAGAAAACAAGATAAAAGAATATCACCTTTTATTTATATCAACAATTTGATTACAGTCGCTCAAGAACTACAAGAGAAAGAACTAAATTGTTGAATTGGCGTCGCTCGGCTCCGTGAGTCGCGGATCGGCTCGGACCACTTGCTCTGTTGAAGATTGGCTTGGCTTATAAAAGGTTGCAAGGCTTCTTGTTTGATGGGTACTCGGGATCTTGGCTTTTGATTGGAATTAGGGTTAGGGTTTCACACAAGTCCTCTCACTAGACTTGTGGAAGAAGATGAAGAGAGTGAATGGCTAAAGATGAACTAATGGAGGGATTTTTCCAAGATTAGAGATTATGATACAAGTGAGCCTAGGGTCTTATTTATAGATCTCCCAAACACTAGGTCTAGGTTTGAATTTACAATTCCCTCCAAAAGTTTGTTGAGGCTTCTAGAAGGAGTTTGTTAGGCTTTAGCTTAGGGTTTAAGCTAGGGTTTAGGGAGAAGTTTCTAGAATACAAGGCTAGTTTAGTGTTGATCCCAAAGTATGCTGATCTGGCAGAAGTCTCTGGAGTCTTCTGGAAAATGAAGTATATGAGCTGAATTTGGGCCCTGAGTGAAGCATTGTGCACCAAAATTGAGATGATGAAGGGGAAATACTACCGCGGAACCGCGGCACAAGGCGGCTTAGGCCGCGGTTCCGCGGCCAAATAGGCTCCTTGGGGCTTGGGCTCTTTGCAGTGGTCTTGGGTTGACACTTGGGGCTTTATATGATATGTTGAATTCCTGAATCCCCTTTACATTAACACCAGATTCCAAATCTTTGAGTTGGCGTAATGTTTGATCGGTACCGTATAACTTTTGGCCTTTCTTCTGGATTTTCCTGCACAGATCTCAAAACAAGTGTTGCACAATATAGGGATGATGCGATGCCATGAAATGTAGTCAATTTCCTTTATCATGTCGGTTTTAGAGTCTAACACATGCAATCTGATATTTTACGACAGTTTTGCTAATATGTGAAATATGAATACCGTACACTTCTAAATAAATGCAAATGATGAGGAAATTGCCGGCTGAAATATGCAATATTTTCGACTAATCAAAACTCCGATACTACGATCGGTTATACTTTGGTCGTCACACAATGGTTTCTCCACATGGGACTTGGACATTATATCAGACATGCTGGTTACTAGATCTATAGTTTTAGATCTAGATTTGGGTGGTTTCCCAATCAAGGTACTTAGACAGCATTCTAAGAGTATTTAGAATGGACGACTCCTGGCACGGTAGTGTACCTGCATGTGATGGAGTCACCCTCTCTAAAGGTGTCTTACAGACTAAAGGGGAGAGGGATGTGCATGATTGGCAGATCACTTGCTCAAGCAATTGAGTCAATCATGAGATGTCAAGTACCACACCAGATGTTGTTCTTGCACTATATGCAATAAGTTGACATTGATCCAATCCTGGAGAAACAGTCGGAAGCAGTTTTAGAACATAAGTGGATGCTCTAGGGATATGATAACGACAGCCTCATTCGGGAGACCGTTATCATTCCAGGCTTCCAAGGTGACCTGGACGACAAGGAGGTTGTCAGAGTTATAGTTTTTCCTTCTGACGAGGGGCAGTATTTTGGACAGGTGGTCCAAGGCAATACCAAGGGAGGCATGGCGCAGGATATTAATTAAGTTCAGTTGACGATACCGTCTAAGAAGTTTGGATTTGGAGTTCATTTTTGAGCTAGGTCCCATCAGACATCCAGACACATTCTAAGACAGGTATTGCTCTTTTCGGGAGAAGGCTTTCTCCGCGAACTTGAGATATAGAGAGACATAGAAAGAAACATCAAAGCGGATCCACTCACTGAGGCTATTCCTCGAACGCAATAGTTTCGCAAATAGGCTTTGTGAGACTGACTAGTAGAGGAGTTGGGTGTTCGGTATCACACGGGCTGTGAGTATGCGACATCGCAATAATTAGCCTTGAGTGCAAGTGGGAGATTGTTGGAGATAGTGCCCTCAGAGTCAATTATTGGATCACAGGCACGTGATTGCAATGATTGAGGGAGGACCTATCCCGGTAGGACAGTCTTACTCGAGATGATAGTGTGCTATCTGGTTTATCTTTATCATCGTGTACTGCTTTAGGTGACCAGACAGGTCGCTATTACACGTTGATAGAGCCCCTAGGATTCATGCTTGACTGCCAGCAGTATGAGGGCGATCATATACGTGGGAGCTGGTAGTCTATAAGCACATCCTTAAAAGGTCCCTAGTCGTGGGAGTTTCGAGACAGGGCATCGATACTCCAGTGTTGACTAGTGTATACAGTCGAGACCCCGACGAGGGGCGGTGGCCGGTCTCACAAGCCACTGGTGTTAGATGGTTCACCTAAGATGTATACAGGTGCTCATTGGGTTATGAGTACACCGGACAGGACTCGCCGGGAACCTGCTAGTTGGGATTATACCAGACGTCAGATAGCAGTTCCCAGGTGACATGTGTACAGGTTAGTTCATCGACCTGAGGATCATCATTTGTCTCGTGTGAGTTCCCACTGTACTTTGATTACTACCCTACCACGCTCAAAGGAGACGTGCAAACAGGTTTTAGTTGGGTACAGTCCCGAGCCACATGGAGACAGTGAGTGGATCTTCAGGGGTTCGTCTCTCCCGGTATTGGGAGTGAGGTCACGCTGTGTCTAGGAGAGCCATTACACAAAGCCCTCGGTCGAGGCAGGAGATTTACTGGTAGGTATTCCAGTAGTATCTCAGGGTGTTCTGGGCTGCACTCCGACACGACTTGTACCGCTTTTGGGTGTCTGACTTTTACCAACCCCCTAGGCCCGCCATGCGATGCTCATAGACAAACGGACCGGACTGTACGGATATTGTCACTGACAGGCTCAGTAGGGTGTCAGGATGAGTTCGCTCATCGACGTCCCTTTTGGTCAATACCTGGTAGCCCGTTATGTATTGGCTTATACCTCTGACGTGTTAGTGGTTAAATCCACAACCAAGGTGTTGACGAGTCTTTAGAGTCCCCCACATTCAGTTGCTCAAGTTTTCGGACGAAACGCTGTAGAGGCCGTATGGAGATATGGCAGGGTTCGATCAGATACGTGCGGTATTGCACAGATCAGGATCGAACGGATAATACTGGCCGGCTTTGGTTTAAGATGGATCCTAGTATAGTACAGTGTAGATTTTGTCTCTTTACATTTGTATTCGGTCGGAATACAAATGCGGGTGTGTATACACAGTAGCGGGGATTTCCTGTAATTTATTACGGGACCAGTTTTCTGGAGTTGCCAGTTTGCTTTCCGTTTCGGCCATATTTCGTTTTTATCCTTCATTGGCCGAAGATTGGTGGAGGAGGGCTTATTTGCATTTGTGCAAATAAGTATTTGTGGAGGGTGTTCTTTGCATTTTGTTGGATCATGATAATTGCACCATACCTTGACTTTCTTGAGTTGATGATTGCTTGACTTTCTTTAGTCATCATGTTTTGACTTGATTTATCCATCATGGCTTGACTTTTGTATCATCATGGTTTTGATGATGGTTGTTGGTGGAGTATGGATTTGTTTGTGATGATTGTTTCTTATCACCCTTTCTTTTCTCTCTTGCATTATGATAGTGGTTCCATCATCCATACAACACTCACTCATTCTCTCCTCTCCAACATCATGGCCGGCCTTGCTCTTTGATGGGGCTGTCCAAAAATTCTAGTGGGAGGATTTTTGTCTTTTTGGCTTTGTAAAATCCCACAAGCTCCTCCTCCAAAAGAATATATCATTTCCTCCACCATATGGCAACCTCCACAACCCCAAAAGTGAGACATGAGCACTACGTATTCTACAGCAAATCTTGGGCACGTCGACTCGCCAGCTTCGTGCCCGAGTTGCCTCGGTATAGAGGTGGGAGCCCGTAAAAGAAGCAGGCGACGTGGTGCCCTTCTGGCTAGGAGGTGGAGACCGGACATTCCGCGGGAGATCGGGACGACGGCGAGAAGACCAGAGGACACGGATCGCTCGGTATATCTCTCTTCCCCATCTTGTAGTTAGCTAGGACTAGTTAATGGCCCAATCCGGGTTTTAGTGCGCGGTGGTGCCGGTTCAAGAAATTAAAGTTAACCATCGCTTCCGCATTAGGCCTCGGGATGGAGGCCGGGGCGCCGCCGTGCACTTACAACTTACTGTACACTCATTACTTGTACACATACTTACTGTACACGCATTTCTTGTACACATACATATTTGCACATATATGAATGATTTCTCGCTTGATTTGGAGATTTGGGAACCGCAAGATACTCTTTAAAACTGATTCATTTTAAAAGTGCGGTTTCCGTTAACATGTGCATATTACTATTCCAGGTTGCATGATAGACAACTGTGCTTGCATTTCTTTTACATGTCGCATACATCATGCTTTCGATCATACGCATTGAGATATGTTGTTTCCATGATATTTCTGGTTTTGGGAACCGTTGATATTTTAAAGAGAATATGTAGTTGTTGTAGGGTTAGTAGGCACTCTAACAAGGGTTAAGGAAGCATCAAACATGCTCGTTTAAAATTTTAGCCGTGCCGAATACCCTAAGCAAGATCGTTACTAGAAAATTAAGGTTTCAAATGCGAGTAAACTATGTTTACACCTAAGTGAATACGATATACAACCTTTGTAGATCGGTCCTTCACTTCTTTATCTCCTTGTTGAAGTCCCTTCACTGCGATCAAGGTTCTCCCGGGCTCTTGCAAGGCTTCACGAGGCGAAAGATGCGACCTTGCTTGAAGTCTCCGATGCCGAAGATGATCTACTTCGAGGGAATTCCGACTCAAGCTACTACTTCACTAATTTGAGAATTAGTGAAGCAAACACCCTATACTAAAGTGCTATTCTAGTAGAGGATGGAGAAATAGGAAGTGGGTTCTCTTTGGATTTTTATTTCTCACTTTGTTTCTCAATTTAGATCAAACCCTAGCAAGCTTTTTCTTTTTAGCAAATGAAGAAGAAGAAGAAATGAAAGAGATGAGGATAACGATCAAGTGAGAAGGCTAACCATGGTAAGTGAGTATCATATACTAACTCTTGTAGAGACTTAACCTTAGGCTAATTGTTATGGTTGGGTTAATAAAAATCCATAGTAAAAACAAACTCAAGTTGAATTAGTCAATGCATCCACAAGCTTCCACAAGCTTCATGCATTTTCTAATCCTCCACTTGATTTTGTAATTACTTTAAATATTAAAAACCCAAACTAAAAATTAGCATAGTGTAAGTCTCATACACCCATGGATGATGTATCATCAACCATGATACAAAAATATAACTCATTTTAATATATATCATATATATAGTAAAGATGTGTACATGTGAGAAAAAACCCTAAGTGAACATGTGTTAGTTAATGTAAAGTAGTATATCAAATATACAATTATATAATAAATTATTAAATCAACACTTGACTTAATAATCCGGTCGTATCACATATAACCGACTAACATTCAATGTATCGACTTATCGAATCAACACTTGATTCGATAACCCGGCTATATCATATATAACCAACCGATACAAAAAGTCGCGAGAATAGAATACGGTATCACATACACGCATTATTCTCGGTCCCACACATATCACATATGTGCCCCAATTTCGTTTTGCCTGAGCCAGTAAAACCTTTATGTAGGACTCTAAAGACTCGTCAATACGCCGACAGTAGGTGATGATCACATCACGCACCCACAAGCCGTCAGCGGTACTAGCTGTATGTAACGGCTACCCGGGTATTGAGCGATCAGAAGATCAGCAAGCAAGCCCGCTCCAACTCCTGTAAAATCCTGCCGGTAACGCTTCCCGTACAGTCCAGTCTCCTCGTCTGATATGTCGCATATCAAGTCTAGGGGTAGTGAACGTCAGACCCAAATAACCGATAAGTCGTGCCGATATGAGGCTCATAACGGGTCGAGAAACTACTGGTAACACTTACCAATAAATCTCTATATCAGCCCTGGCCAGGGACTTCCCTGTTACGGCCAATCGAGCACTGCGCAACATCAACCCCGAATACCGGGAGAGACGAAACCCTTCCTATCGCTCATTGCCTCCATGTGACTCGGGACTGTACCCAAAAACCACCGTTTTGCATGCCCTCATAGACGTGGTAAGGTGGAAATCAAAGCACAGTGGGAATCACACAAGACTCTATGACGATATCGGGTCTACAGACTAACCTGCACAAGTGTCACCAGAGAACTGCCATCTGACATGCGGTATAATACCATCTGGGAGTTCTCGGCGAGCCCGTCCAGTGTACCCAGTCTCCACTGAGCACCCGTATACCATCTCTGATGTCAAACACCAATGGATATGGGATCATCCATCGCCCATCTCATGGGTCGAGAAGCGTATACGCTAGTCTACACTGGTATATCGATGCCCCGTCTCGATACACCCACGACTAGGGACCTTGAAGGATGTACTTATGGACTACCATGTCCCCACTAGTATGATCCGCATCATAGTCCAGGTAGTCAAGTACACATCCTAAGGGCTTTACCAACATGTAACTATAAGACAGTATAAAGAGACAAGTATACATGTTAAAGTAAAGAGTAACCAGATAGCATACTATCATGTCGAGAAAGAAAGTCCTCTCTATACATGACCAAGCATCCAATATAATATACATCATCTGTACAATACCGGCCTCTAGGGCATACATACAACTAACAATCTCCCACTTGCACTAGGGCCAGCTGCTGTAGTATCGCATACCAAGCATCCCGAAGAGTCTCTCAAACTGTATCTGGGGAATGGCCTTCGTGAGTGGATCCGCTGTGTTGTTCTTCGTGTCAACCCTCCTGACCTCGATCTCCCGGCGATCAACTATCTCCCGGATCAGGTGATACCGCCTCTGTAAGTCTACGGTAGCGCCCCGGCCGTCTACAGACGCCAAATGCGGAACAAAAACTTTTTAACTGGCGCTATCGTATACTATAACCCGGATCTGCCATTATTGCTAAACTAACAAACTGTAAAGAGAGTAGAAAGGTTATACCGAACGATCCGAGTCCTTCGTTCTTTAACCATCATCCTACGCTCCGTTGCGGCTGCTCCGATCTCGTCGATCTCCGATCTTCTCTTCCAGGTGGCACCACGTCAACGATTCTTTAAACAGGCTCCCGCCTCTGACTCGAGGCAACTCGGTCGTCAAGTTTGCTAAAAGAGACGACCAAGAATGATGTAGAGAATGAGTAGAATACTTTGTCTCGCTTCGTCCAAAGCCATGGACGAACGGTTAATAAAGTTGCCAATTAATTCGGGTGATGGAATGAAATAAGCTATGAAATTTCTATACACCCCAAAACTATCATAATCTTTTAACCAAATGAATCAATCAAATGTGTATGAGAGAGGAGGGGCCGGCCACAGTTATATGAAGAGAGAGGTGAGGGTAGGAGCAAATTGGTGACCATAAGAATGAAGCTTATCATGAAAGAATGAGTCATGTATGAACACAAAGTATGAACACAATAAATGCACCATTAAAGCACCATTAATGAACAAATGAGTCACAAGCCTAATCACCTCTTCTAGATCCTTCTAGAAGCATCCACACTTATCCAAAGAAAAGATAAATCTGTATTTAACCGAATGTTAAATACGGCTGATAGAAAACTGGAAACTGGCAACTTCCAAAAGCGATCCCGAAACGAATTTCAGGATAACCCCGTAACTGTATAAATATACCCGCATTTATATTACGACCGAATACAAATGTAACTGAGACAAAGATATTATATCTACTTAATATAATACTCGGATCCGGCTTAAACCAAAGCCCACCAGTATTATCAGCATGAAATATGACACGTGCGTAAACGCGCGTGCATTTTTCGAACCCTGCCATGAAACCATACGGCCTCTACAACGTTTCGCCCGAACTTGGGAAACTGTCTGTGGGGGGACTCTAATGAGTCGTCAGTACCCTGGCAGTGGTTTTAACCACAAGCCGTCAACGGCACTAGCTGTGCGTAACGGCTGCCCATGGACTGACCTCAAGGGAGGCCGATGAGCGAACTCATCCGGAAACCCTACTGAGCCTAATAGTGACAATGTATATACAGTCCGGTCCGTTCGTCTATAAGTATCACATATCTTCCTAGGGGGCTAGTAACGTCAGACCCCCAATAGCAGTATAAGTCGTGTCGGAGTGTAGCCCAATAACACCCTGAGATACTACTGGAGTACCTACCAGTAAATCTCCTGCCACGGCCGTGGGCTTTGTGTAATAGCTCTCCTAGACACAGCACGATCTCACCCCCAATACCGGGAGAGACGAATCCCCTGCCGATCCGCTCACGTGCCTCCATATGGCTCGGGACTGTACCAAAAAACTACATGTTTGCACGACTCCTTTGAGCCGTGGTAGGGTAGAAATCAAAGCACAGTGGGAACTCACATGAGACAAATGACGACCTCAGGTCGATGAACTAACTTGTACACATGTCACCAGGGAACTGCTATCTGACGATATGTATAATACCAACTAGCAGGTTCCCGACGAGTCCTGTCCGGTGTACTCATAACCCAATGAGCACCTGTATACATCTTAGGTGATCCAACTGACACTAGTGGCTTGTGAGACCGGCCACCTCCCCTCGTCGGGGTCTCAACTGTATACACTAGTCTACTCCGGCGTATCGATGCCCTGTCTCGAAACTCCCACGACTAGGGACCACAATTAAGGATATGTTTATAAACCACCCAACTCTCACGTATATGATCGCCATCATAATGTTGGTAGTAAAGCAAGATCCTAAGGGCTCTATCAAAGTGTAACAGTGATCAGTCACCAGAAGCTGTACACGACTGATAAAGGCAAACCAGATAGCATACTATCATCTCGAGTAAGACTGTCCTACCGGTATGGGTCCTCCGCAATCATTGCAATCAAGTACCTGCGATCCAATAATTGACTCTGAGGGCACTATCTCCAACAATCTCCCACTTGCACTTAAGGCTAATTATTGCGATGTCGACTACTCACAGCCCGTGTGAAACCGAACATCCAACTCCTCTACTAATCAGTTTGACAAAGCCCGTTTGTAAAACTATTGTGTTCGAGAAATAGCCTCAGTGAGTGGATCCACCTAGATGTTTCTGTAAGATTTCAAAAAAATATAATATTATTTTGGGAAAATTCTGGACAAACATTATGGAAATTAAAAAAAAAATGTTATTTAGTGGTACTTGTGTTTAGTGTGGGGTTTTTGGTAAAAAGTTTACCAAAACGGCTTTTAAATATTTTATCTGGTTTTATTGATATTTTATCGGAATTTTATCTGGGCTGCACACACATGTGCATGGTAGCTAGGGTTAAGCATAGGGTTGAACCATGCTAGGATGACCATGGTGGTCTAACCATTTGGTTAGGTTAATTAGTTTTAACCTAAGGGATTTGGCCTTGTCTAAGGGTGATTAGGGTTAGTTGACCTTGTGTAGGGAGAGAGTGAGCCATGATGGCTTGTAGGTGTTAACATGTTTCAAGAGTGAGAGAGAGAGAGAGAGATGGCTAGGGTGTGCCATGATCCATCTCCTTCTTCATTATCCTTTGTGCTCTTTCATACTACCTCTCACTCTCACACCTCACACCATTTCAAAACACTTCAGCCACCATCAGCACATCAGCCCTGAATTCAGCTGAAACAAATCCATCAGCCCCCAATCTTGCATCAGCATACCCCAGCAGCAGCTGCATCAGGTCCCTTCACCAACACATCAGCCCCCTAGTTGCTGCTACAAGCTGTAACATCAGCCACCTACACACTCACATCATCCCCTACAATAGCTACAGCAGCTGCAGCCACTAGCCCCACATCTATACACCCCCATCAACAACTTCAATACAACAGCATCAGCACCTTTGCAAATAGAAGAAACAGCCCCAAATGCATCAGCTGCTACAGCAGCAGGAAACAGCCCCTAGCATCATTGCAACAACTCCAACACTTCACCATAAATACCTCAAACCCCTTCATTAGCTGCTACTTCATCAACATTAGAATATAGCAAACAACATGCAGCAGCAGCAGCTTGAGTAGCAGCAACAACAATAAGCAGAACCAGCATCAGCCTCAGTTGCAACAGCAACTTCAGTCCCGGGGCACTTCAGCAGCACCACCCCACTTCCTCCTTCCCTTCTCCTTCATTTAAGATCCCTTGAGGTATAATCTTGCAACCCAACTCCTATCTTACCAAGTCATAGTTGTTTAGCTGAAAACTTAGTGTTATTATGTGGATTAGTGCTAGTTTAGGCAAATTTGAGTGAGACTTGACCGAGGGTTGATTTTGATGGTTGGTATAACCTTATTAGGTGTATTTGAGACCAGTTTAACCAAGATTTCCCCAGATTTCCAGTTAGATACCAGATTTGTTATACTTGGCATAATTTAGCGATTTTGTCGACTTTTGGATCTTTCTGGAAACTGCTATCAACCCTGACCTCCTAAAATAAAATGGACTTGACAGTGGGCTGTGTGTAAGTCCATGCTACCTCTCCCGGTACTTTCGGGAATGCGGAATTTGGTAAAAAACGATTTTTATGGAGGTGGTAACATGGACCTAAAACCCGGATCTTGGTTAAACATCTATCTAGCAACCTAACTACGAGTTTCTAGCTACTCGGTTAGGGGGTTATACCTTGCTTGTCTTGAACTCCTTCGTCTTCAAACTCCGATGGTGGTCCGGATTGGCTTCTTCCCGTCGTCTCCGTACGCCGAAGATAGATCCACCTGAAAGCTCTAACATTTGGCTCCTTCTTCGTTCTTTGAAGAAACTAGTTCACTCGGTTTGCTAAACCTTGTGAACTAGAATGAGTAGAGAATAGTTTGTGTGGCATTTTATCTATGGTTCTTGATTCTCAACTCATGAGACAAGAGAACCATAGATTAAAGAGAGGGAAAAAGAGCAAGAGGGTGAGAGCAAAACAAGAGAGCTCAAGAACAAGAGAGAGAATGAGCAAGAAAGAATGAGCAAGTCTTTTGTCTCTCACCCTCCAATAATCCAAAGTCATGATAACTCATCATACCAAAAAAGTCTTATGTGATGGTTGAAGCAACCATAACCATATCATTTCATGCACTCATTTTACACAAATGAGCAAGCAAGCAAAAGTCTTCGCCATGAAATGATGGCTATGGTTATCATGATGGTCAACTAGTCAAGCCTAGTCAACCGGTCAACAAAGTCAACAAGTCAACAAAAGTCAACAAGTCAACAAAGTCAACAAAAGTCAACAACCATGTCACCATAATACTTAATTAATATAATAGTTAATCACATATCATATTCTCATTAGGGTTGAGCAAAAAGTCAAATAGTCAACGGTCAACTGTCAACAACCCTAATGAGAATCCGCTGCCTATGCCTCCCTGTCAACTGTGCATACACACCCGCACCCGCGTTCCGAGGAACACGAATGCATACTGGATAAATCCAATCCCAAAAGGTACACTAGGATCTGGTTTAAACCAAAGCCCGCTAGTGTAAACTGTCCGGACACTGTACGTGCACAAGTGCACGGATGTGACCGAACCCTGTCGCAAAACCATGCGACCTGTCGCAATACCATGCGACCTCTACTCTTTTGCCTAAAGGCGAAAAGCTTTCTGTGTGGGACTCTAAAGACTCGACACTACGCTGGCAGTAGGTTTAACCACAGACCGCAAGCGGAACTAGCTGTGCGTAACGGTCCCCAGGTAGTGCCGACAAGAAGACCGACGAGGCGCAACCCATCTGAACTCCTACTGAGCCTGAATGTGACATTCTCCGTACAGTCCGGTCTGTTCGTCTGATACATCGCATGGCGGGCTTAGGGGGCGGTAAACGTCAGTCCCCCAATAGCGGTACAAGTCGTGTTGGAGTGAAGCCCAAAACACCCTGAGATAACACTGGAAGCCTACCAGTATATCTCGTTTGCCCTGGCCAGGGACTACTCGTGTAATGGCTCTCCTAGACACAGCGCGATGTCAACCCCCAATACCGGGAGAGACGAATTCTGTCTAACCGTCACTGCCTCCAAGTGCTTCGGGACTGCACCCAACCACTACCTGTTTGCACGACTCCTTTGAGCCGTGGTAGGGTAGTGATCAAAGTACAGTGGGAACACACTCGAGGCGAAGTGACAGTGTCAAGTCAGCGGACTAAGCTGTACTCATGTCACCTGGGAACTGATAACTGACGATAGGCATAATACCAACTAGTCAGTTCCCGACAAGTCCTGTCCAGTGTACCCATAACCTAACGAGCACCCGCATACTCTCTCAAGTACGACGTACTGACGGCTGTAGGACAGACCATCTCCCACACTGGGATGAGAAGCGGATGCGCTGGTCTACTCCGGAGTATCGATGCCCTGTCTCGATAGTCCTGCGACCAGGGACCTGCATAAGGATGTGCTTATAGATTACCCAGCCCCACTAGTGTGACGGCCATCACATCGCTGGTAATCAAGCAAAGATCCTAAGGGCTCCACTAATGTGTATAGGCGATATACAAAAATAAACACATGTACACATTGAAGTAGAAACAAACCAAGTAGCATACTACTATTTTGAGCAAGATTGTATATACAAGGTGAATATCCCAAGCTTCCATTAAGTAATATACAAACCAGTATGATACAGTAATGGCCTCTAGGGCATATACACTAACAATCTCCCACTTGCACTAAGGCCATGTACTGGCGTATCGAAGACCTATCATCTCGATCAGCCGTTCGAACTGAGTCTGGGGCAAGGCCTTGGTGAATGGATCTGCAGTGTTATCTTCTGAAGCGACTCTCCGAACCTCGATCTCCTGGCGATCTACGATCTCCCTGATCAGGTGATACCGCCTCAAGATGTGCCTGGATCTCTGATGGGACCTGGGTTCCTTCGCTAAAGCTATAGCCCCGTTGTTGTCGCAATACAGAGGTACTGGATCAACAATGGACGGAACCACCTGAAGTTCTTTCAAGAACTTCCTCGTCCAGACAGCTTCTTTTGCGGCATCAGATGCAGCGATGTATTCCGCTTCCATCGTCGAGTCTGCAACGGTTTCTTGTTTGGAACTCTTCCAACACACCGCCCCTCCATTGAGGGTAAAGACAAAACCCGACATGGACTTGGAATCATCCTTGTCACTCTGGAAGCTGGAGTCAGCAAAGGCCTCGATCTGGAGGTCTTTTCCGCCATACACCAAGAACATCTCCTTAGTCCTTCTCAGGTACTTGAGAATGTTCTTTACCGCTATCCAGTGTTTCTCCCCAGGGTTTGACTGATACCGGCTTACCACACTAAGTGCATAAGATACATCCGGTCTGGTACACAACATCGCATACATTATAGAGCCTACCGCAGAAGCGTAGGGTATAATAGACATGCGATCCCTCTCCAAATCAGTCTTGGGAGACATCTCTTTAGAGAGGGTGATCCCGTGACAAGCCGGTAGGTTACCGCGCTTGGAATCTTCCATACTGAATCTTTTCAGTATGGTGTCGATGTACCTGGACTGTGAAAGTCTTAATATCCTCTTGGATCTATCACGATGGATCCGGATCCCCAGGATGTATGAGGCATCACCCAGGTCTTTCATAGAGAACCTGTGTGACAAGAACCCCTTGACAGATTGTAGCATAGGAATGTCATTTCCTATTAAGAGAATGTCATCCACGTATAAAACGAGGAATAGTACAGTTCTCGCTACAAATCTACTATAGATACATGGTTCATCTGGATTTTTGATAAAGCCAAATTCTTTGATCGTCTCATCAAAGCAGATGTTCCAACTCCGCGATGCCTGCTTTAGTCCATATATGGACTTAAGCAACTTGCACACCTTTCCGCTGCTCCCACTCTGAATGAAACCCTCTGGCTGGTCCATATAGACACACTCCTCTAAATTTCCATTTAGAAAAGTTGTCTTTACGTCCATCTGCCAAATCTCATAATCGTGGAAGGCAGCAATGGCAAAAAGGATCCGAATGGATTTCAGCATGGCTACAGGAGAAAAGGTTTCGTCATAGTCCAAGCCAGGTCTTTGACGAAAACCCTTTGCTACCAGCCTAGCTTTATAGGTCTCAACCTGTCCATCTACACCAATCTTCCTTTTGAAGATCCACTTGCATCCTACGGGTTTTACGCCGTCTGGAGCAATGTCCAACGTCCATACCTTGTTGGTGTACATGGACTCCATTTCGGTCCGCATTGCATCCAGCCATTTCACTGAGTCAACGCTCTGAACGGCCTGCTGGAAGCTAGTAGGCTCATCATAATCAATGATGCAATCCTCTCTATCCCCGTCTATGAGAAAACCGTAGTATCTCTCGGGCGGATGAGTCTGCCTACTACTCCTGCGGAGCGGCGCAGGAATGTCCTGTTCTTTTGAACCCTCTGGTTCCACTAAAATTTCAGTAATAGTCCGTGGTTCTGGAATTTCTTCCAGTTCTACTGCGCTCCCACTTATTTCATTTTCCAAGAACTGGTGTTCTAGAAAGTGGGCATTACGAGAAACAAGGACTTTTTGTTCCTCTGCGTAGTAGAAAAGATACCCCCTGGTGTTCTTTGGGTATCCCACAAACTTGCACAGTACCGAGCGTGCCTCGAGTTTGTCCGCATGCTGCTTTTTGAAAAAAGCTGGACATCCCCAGATCTTCAGATATTGAAGATAGGGTTTCTTCCCACTCCATAACTCATATGGTGTGGTAGGCACAGTCTTAGTGGGAACTCGGTTCAAAAGGTATGCGGCTGATTCTAGCGCATATCCCCAGAATGATCACGTCAACTCAGCGTTACTCATCATGGACCGCACCATATACAATAGGGTGCGGTTCCGTCTCTCCGATACACCGTTATGTTGCGGGGTGTATGGAGGAGTAAGCTGAGAGAGAATCACGTTCTCTTTTAAATAGTCCAGGAACTCGGCACTTAAGTATTCTCCACCTCGATCCGATCTTAGAATCTTAATACTTTTGCCGGTCTGTTTCTCTACTTCATTCTTATACTCCTGGAATTTTCCAAAGGCTTCGGACTTATGTTTCATTAAGAAGACATGACCGTACCTTGAGAAGTCATCCGTAAAAGTAATGAAGTAAGAATAACCGCTTCGCGCATGTGTAGACATTGGACCGCACACGTCGCTGTGTATGAGTCCCAAGAGCTCGCTCGCTCTTACTCCATGTCCAGTAAACGGAGTCTTTGTCATCTTTCCTTTGAGACAGTATTGACAAGTGGCATACGATTGATATTCGAACGCATTCAAATATCCTTCTGTATGTAACTTAGTCAACCTTCTCTCATTGATGTGACCCAGTCTACAATGCCACAAGAAAGTCTGATTTATTTCTGGAGACTTTCTTTTGTGTGTATTCTGGACATTGAAAATCTGTGGTTGGTTCAATACGTATATACCATTACTCAATGTACCTGACCCAATCAAAACTTGATTAAGGTGAATGTTTATAACATTACTTACAAACGCAAATTCATAACCTTCTTTAGAAACTAAAGATACAGAAATGATATTACAAGTTGCGTTGGGTACAAAAAAGCAATTACGCAAAACCAAAACATGTCCATCTGACATTCCCAGGTGATAGTCCCCCACGGCTTTAGCATCCATGCTAGCTCCGTTCGCAACTCTGAGGGTCATGTCACCTGCCTTCAAAACCTTACGGTTTCTCAACGCCTGCAAAGAATTACAGATATGAGATCCTGATCCGGTATCCAATACCCAGGAAGTAGAGTTTATTGAAAGACAGTTTTCAATAACATACATACCTGAAGCTGAAGCTGCAACCTGCTTCAATTCCTGTGTCCTGGCTTTCCAAGCCCTGCAATCATTCTTCCAGTGTCCTTTCTTATGACAATAGAAGCATTCTTCCTTATCCACAAGCTTCCCCGCTATCTTTGTTGCTTTAGCTTTTCCCTTCGTATCCACTTTACTAACACCGCCCCTTAGTTTGGCGGGGGCTTTCTTCTTCTTTCCCTTGGCTTTCGCCTTGGACCTAGAAGAAGATGATCCTCCTACAAATAAAGTGGATGTTTCCCTACCTTTCTGTAGGGTGCCCTCTGCGTTCCTCAGCATGTTGAGGAGCTCTGAAAGTTCAACCTCTTTTTCTTGTAAGTTGAAGTTCAGTATAAACTGGGCGTAAGTGGAAGGAAGGGACTGGAGAACTATATCCGTATAGAGTTCACTCTCCAATGTGGTCCCTAGGTCCGCGAGCTCCTCAATGTAGCCGATCATCTTTAGCACGTGCTCGGCTACTGATGATCCGACGGCCATCTTTGCCGAAAATAACCTTTTCGACGCTTCGTATCTTGCGATACGTGACTGCTCTCCATACAGTTCTTTTGTATGGAGAAATATGGATTCAAGGTCCATATTCTCGTGCCTCCTATGATGTTCGTTGTCCATCGAGGCAAGTACGAGGCACTTGGCCTTCACGCTATCAATCTCCCAAGTCTTGCGGATTTCCTTATCCGCGACGCTGGAAGTAGGACCAGGGGCAGGGGGAGCTTTGGTGGTAAGAAGATACCCCAGCTTGTCGTAAATGATTGCTATCTTGACATTCCTGAGCCAATCTTTGTAGTTTGGCCCTGTCAGTTTGTTTTTATCTAGAAGTAACTTAAGTCCAGTCATGTCGATTGGTCGCTGCAATTAGGAGAGAGAAGAAGAAACACTCAGCATGATGCTCTTGCAAGTTTAGAGTGGTTTTTAGTTTGTCTAAACAGGATGGCTCCCACTGTTTCTCGAATCCCTCCTCAAACCATAAAGGAAGAATTAGTCGGGATCAATCCCACCGCACAATACTTGCTTAACCGTTCAGCCAGGCCGGTGTCGGTACTTCGAGGGAGGTTTTCCAACGCTTTCGTGAAGTTCCTTAATTAAAGAACCTCTTTTCCCTGGGGGCGTAGCCCCGCTAACACCTTTCTAGGCACCTACTAGGTTTATAGCATTGATCGTTTAGTGAGAAATTTCCCGAGGAGTAGCATATACTCACAGTAGGATCGGGATCCAAATATCATCGCGTGACGAAACTGAAGGAATCCTACCAGAATCATCACACTCCAAATGGTATGCAAATCTAGCAAGTTTCAGTACCTATGAAACTCCCGATGTGGATTTTTGCCCCATGCTCTTATGACCTTGGCGTGAGGTCAAAATGTCATAAGTCACATGTCAAGTTCTTCCCATCATTATCCAGGTTAATTTGAACCCACCCATACATACCCTTGACGTAGGCCAAAATGGCAGTACGACTGTCTCAAACCAACGCATTCTATCTATGCAACAGATAAATATCCGGCAGCTACCAATCACTATGCCTTGGCGTGAGGTCAAAATACATAGCTTGAATACTACCGAATATTTAACTGAAATGATGGAGGGCTACGGATGGTTTTGGCAAAACCGTGAACGTAGTGAACTTGATTTGGTCGATGGAATGAGATAGCTTTTAAAAGGAGTGGCTTAAGCTCCGCATTTAAAAGTTGGTTTTGAAAAGAACCGAGTGGTTTTTCGAAAGTGTTCCAACGACTTTAACTTGGTTTATTATCTTGCATTAGTTCTTTTAATGCGTGATATTCTTGCATTAGTTCTTTTAATGCGTCCCATCATTTAATCCTACCATTGCAGAAAACAACCAAAATATGACGTACGCTTATGCCATTCGCATTCGCCACTGGGCCCCGTCATTACCCGTTAGGTTACTTAACTAACGACAGAGCGGGGGCTGGGCTAGCGCGTCTGTAAAACATAAGCAACGCCTAAATAATATCATATATAGATATACTGCAATGATAAACATTTCAGATCACAGATGAATACATTGGATATACTAGGAATCTGTAATTCGTACGAGCCTGTAACGAAAGACAGATTACACGGTCGCGGTGAATAGCCAATACCCCACCCAAGACCCCTACGGGTGCGGCAAACTACCCGCCAAGTACCCGAAGCGTAGCAACCTCCCTCATCTCCATGAGTAGGCCACTCGACACTTCGGCATACCCGGTAGTTTGTGCACCCCCTCCATGGGTCTATCCTAGGAGCAAAAACAGTAAAAAGAAATTATACAATGACGGCTACAACCCCGACCCGGTTGTGCGGCCATACAAATAATTATTACATCAATTTACAAATTTACATGAATTGAAAGAAAAGAAAACTCTCGTCTCACAACCCCCGGCTATTCACCCGCGACAATCCAATATATTCATATACACATTCCAGCAACATTACAGATCACAGATTTGTATAACCCCCACTAATCGACATATAGCGATTATTAGACGTTCGATACAAATATCACATTACAGAAAAACCCGTTAGCTTAAGTCTTTTAGAAGTTCGATCAAAAATACGGATTTTCGGGACCCCAAAATGAAATTTTCGTTCTGGAAAATCTGGGCAGAAAATATATATTCCAAAAATCCCAAAATACCCCTGCAAGTACACTGTAGCAAAGAAACACCAGAGAGGGGCCAAGGAGGCCGCGGAACCGCGGCAATAGCAAGCTATTGCCGCGTTTCCGCGGTCGTTTAGGGGGATCTCTTGGTGATTTTTCTACAGTGGCTTTTAAAAACCCTGAGCCGATTTTAGGTGTGAAAATAATCAACTTTTGAATAGTATAAAAATCGAAAGAAACTCGAATTTTTGGGGTTCGTTTTCGGGACTTTTTCTTTGATCGATCTTCTAGTTACTTGCTAACATGTTAGATAGAGTTTAACTAGGCTCTGATACCACTGTAAGTCCATGCTACCTCTCCCGGTACTTTCGGGAATGCGGAATTAGGTAAAAAATGATTTTTACGGAGGTGGTAACATTGACCTAAAACCCGGATCTTGGTTAAACATCTATCTAGCAACCTAACTACGAGTTTCTAGCTACTCAGTTAGGGGGTTATACCTTGCTTGTCTTGAACTCCTTCGTCTTCAAACTCCGATGGTGGTCCGGATTGGCTTCTTCCCGTCGTCTCCGTACGCCGAAGATAGATCCACCTGAAAGCTCCAACCTTTGGCTCCTTCTTCGTTCTTTGAAGAAACTAGTTCACTCGGTTTGCTAAACCTTGTGAACTAGAATGAGTAGAGAATAGTTTGTGTGGGATTTTATCTATGGTTCTTGATTCTCAACTCATGAGACAAGAGAACCATAGATTAAAGAGAGGGAAAAAGAGCAAGAGGGTGAGAGCAAAACAAGAGAGCTCAAGAACAAGAGAGAGAATGAGCAAGAAAGAATGAGCAAGTCTTTTGTCTCTCACCCTCTCATAATCCAAAGTCATGATAACGCATCATACCAAAAAAGTCTTATGTGATGGTTGAAGCAACCATAACCATATCATTTCATGCACTCATTTTACACAAATGAGCAAGCAAGCAAAAGTCTTTGCCATGAAATGATGGCTATGGTTATCATGATGGTCAACTAGTCAAGCCTAGTCAACCGGTCAACAAAGTCAACAAGTCAACAAAAGTCAACAAGTCAACAAAGTGAACAAAAGTCAACAACCATGTCACCATAATACTTAATTAATATAATAGTTAATCACATATCATATTCTCATTAGGGTTGAGCAAAAAGTCAAATAGTCAACGGTCATCTGTCAACAACCCTAATGAGAATCCGCTGCCTCTGCTTCCCTGTCAACTGTGCATACACACCCGAACCCGCGTTCCGAGGAACACGAATGCATACTGGATAAATCCAATCCCAAAAGGTACACTAGGATCTGGCTTAAACCAAAGCCCGCTAGTGTAAACTGTCCGGACACTGTCCGTGCACAAGTGCACGGATGTGACCAAACCCTGTCGCAAAACCATGCGACCTGTCGCAATACCATGCGACCTCTACTCTTTTGCCTAAAGGCGAAAAGCTTTCTGTGTGGGACTCTAGAGAATCGACACTACGCTGGCAGTGGGTTTAACCACAGACCGCAAGCGGCACTAGCTGTGCGTAACGGTCCCCAGGTAGTGCCGACAAGAAGACCGACGAGGCGAAACCCATCTGAACTCCTACTGAGCCTGAATGTGACATTCTCCGTACAGTCCGGTCTGTTCGTCTGATACATCGCATGGCGGGCCTAGGGGGCGGTAAACGTCAGTCCCCCAATAGCGGTACAAGTCGTGTCGGAGTGAAGCCCAAAACACCCTGAGATAACACTGGAAGCCTACCAGTATATCTCGTTTGCCCTGGCCAGGGACTACTCGTGTAATGGCTTTCCTAGACACAGCGCGATGTCAACCCCCAATACCGGGAGAGACGAATCCTGTCTAACCGTCACTGCCTCCAAGTGCTTCGGGACTGCACCCAACCACTACCTGTTTGCACGACTCCTTTGAGCCGTGGTAGGGTAGTGATCAAAGTACAGTGGGAACACACTCGAGGCGAAGTGACAGTGTCAAGTCAGCGGACTAAGCTGTACTCATGTCACCTGGGAACTGATAACTGACGATAGGCATAATACCAACTAGTCAGTTCCCGACGAGTCCTGTCCAGTGTACCCGTAACCTAACGAGCACCCGCATACTATCTCAAGTACGATGTACTGACGGCTGTGGGACAGACCGTCTCCCACACTGGGATGAGAAGCGCATGCGCTGGTCTACTCCGGAGTATCGATGCCCTGTATCGATAGTCCTGCGACCAGGGACCTGCATAAGGATGTGCTTATAGATTACCCAGCCCCACTAGTGTGACGGCCATCACATCGCTGGTAATCAAGCAAAGATCCTAAGGGCTCCACTAATGTGTATAGGCGATATACAAAAATAAACACATGTACACATTGAAGTAGAAACAAACCAAGTAGCATACTACTATTTTGAGCAAGATTGTATATACAAGGTGAATATCCTAAGCTTCCATTAAGTAATATACAAACCAGTATGATAAAGTAATGGCCTCTAGGGCATATACACTAATACTGTGCAGGCACCCTGGAACCATCCCACAAAGCCCTAGCCCCCAACACCCATACCAGGCCGCAGATATATCCCTTCTGGCCGCAATTTGCGGCCAGACCAGGGTGAAACTGCATCGTTTTTCGTGCACGGCCCTACGTCATGTAAACTTGACCCCTTGTATGTCTAGTTTTGACTGATTCCAGTTAGGGTAAAATCTGGGTTGATTTTCGTGAGTTGGTGTATGATTTACTGCTTGTTTTCGTATGGGTTTTTGGTCTTCGATGATCCGTGCTGTCGGGTGGCGTTTGGACGTCAACGACAGTGGATATTGGCTGTGTTTGCACGCAAGGCGATAGGTTTTTACTTATTGGCGTAACGTGCACCATTTTGGTTTCCGACATGGTTTTCATGTATTTTAGCGTGTGATATCCTTGTAGGTACCCCACGTGGTGTCGGAGCGTTGGAGATGCAAATGGAGATATCGGTACCGGCACGCATAAAGAAATGTGAGTAGATTTATATCTACGGGGAGAAGTCGGGTGGATGGCGTATAGCACCCCCGCAATTCGTCGTGATGTATACGGATGCGTATACACACTTACATTTAATTTATGTTATTCGGGATCATTAATAATGTAAAAATGGATATTTGCATGTTGGATTGGTGAAAGGTTACGAACCCTAGGGTAGTGGGTGCACTACACATACATTTTCACACATACATACTTGCATACATCCTTACTTCATATGTGCATAGACGGGATTCTATATAGATATGTGTTCACATGGGTATGGGACCACGTGTTCACATACGGATTTGAGGATGATACATGGGATTGGGATGAGTCAATGAGAGTTGATCTAAGATTATGATATCGGTGAGTGGCAGGATTCGTACTTGATATACGTCCCGATATGATAGCGGGTCTTGGATGATAATGCCATAGGAATGGTGATATATATAAAATGATCGACATTTGATTATGATACGAGATAGGATAGGATATGATATGAGATGACAATATATTTATGATAGGCCGCCTTGGGCGTTGTTTACTCCTTGAGATGATATGTGCTGATGATATCGATTCATACGAGACTGTTGATCAGTAGTCAGATCATGATGATAGTGATGATGTTAGCTTTGTACTAGACGTAGGTCAGTACCCAGATTATGATATTTGATATAGAGAATACTTGATGAATGATATGACGAATGTGATATTGACCCGTACCCAGATTTGGGGATGCCGTACGACGGATTTACGTACGAGCTGTAATTTGATGTTTGATCCGCACTCTTGACTTGGGAATAACCGATTATAGCAATATGGTATCGGATGTGATATTATCAAGGCGGGATCACCGCCTATATGTATATATATGTATCGACTCAGAGGTTAGGCGGTTTCCCTTACCTATTGTTAGCTTTAGCTCAGCCTTATAGTGGTGTAGCTATATGAATTTTATAACATTAGATGCAGTTTAGTTATCCTGGTATTTGGTATTCAGCTCCCGCATATTATTATTGTTGTTCTGCATCGCATACTTATTGTGATTCATATTGTAATGTTGACATCATGCTGTTAGGACACCAGCACCATTACCGATGATGCGTATGTACCACGTACACTTACTTGCCAGTTTACACACATCTTCATCGGTAATTGCCATGTCGCTACACAGTAGTATTATTGCTACAGGATATGACCCTTGTATGTGCATACTATTATTCCATGTTGCATGATATACTGTTATACTTGCACTTCATTGATATGTCACATACATCATGTTTTCTGATTATGCGCATTGAGATATGTTGTTCTATGATATTTCTGGATTTGGGAACCGTGGGTATTTCAAAGAGATTATGTAATTGTTGTAAAAACCCGGTTACCCCTGATATGATATTTCAGTGCGTCCACCATTTGTTTTCTCGGTGCTGAGAGCGACATGTGAAACCCGATTCGTGGAGGCGGTTGAGACCGATTGCGGGTACATGGTGGGCCCGGTGCGGTACCCCGGGGCAAGAAGATCGCAGGAGATGGCGTTGAGCCTGGCAGGGGAGCACTACCGACCGGTGATTTTACCCGACACGTCGGATATCCGGAGGATACCGTCGTGGTCTTGAGATTGATGGTAGGGGCCGGTCTGGATTGACGGCGCCCTAGATGGTGAGACTTATCAGAGATATTGAGATATTGAGATTGAGGCTATGTTTCGTGCCGATGCTGGGCACAGGTTTCATGATGTGTTTTCATGATTTTGACTATATCCTCATATTTACATGCATGATGCTTATTGTCATTGGGTGATATGTGGATGGGATCCACCTATATACAGACATTGATCACATACAGACTTGATTACATTTATCATACTTTTCATGCATTCATACATCATTCATATGATACATTGCTACCTGAGGCACTGACATTGACGCGGGTACATGGGATTATATTTGGGTTAGATAGTTACCCTAGTCATGGTTATAGAATGTTGGTTATATATTTGAGGATTATATTATGATCGTATGACCTAGGATTGCGTCATACATGCGATCTTCTGTTCGTAGATGTTTTTTCTATTCACGAGTTGGCAACTCACCCTCGTTGTGCCCCAGTTTCTTGCAGGTGTTGCCGTACGGATTTCATTACGGCTTTGTGGGCACAGCGTCTTTCAGGTGACTTGCTAGTAGGTGGGTTTATTAGTATCGCACCCATCACTATACATTGTATATTATATTTCAGTTGTATCTAGAAATTCCATCAACCAAACATATACTTATTTGAGATAGAGACCAGTGATGTTTATTCTTTCGACCTTAGGGTCGCGCGTTATATTTCTCTGGGTTCCATGCTGTTGAGATCCCTTTTCTGTTGTGATCCTCGCTTTTAGGCGTTGCATATTATGTTGCAAACTGGTTGATTTACATATGGTTTTTCCTTCACTCCAATACTTTTCTTGGTTTGGATTTCTGGGCTCGGCTTACTTAGAGCACGTACGCCTTGAGACGTTCATAGCCTAAGTGCCGGTCATGTTCCGTACTTTCGGGTCGTGACAGTTTCTTTCTATATCTCTCTTAATCTCAAGATCGCGGAGAAACCCATCTCCCGAATTGAGTAATACCTGTCTTAGAATATGTCTGGATATCTGATGGGACCTAGTTCATAAATGAACTCTAAATCCAAACTTCTTAGACTGTACCGATCACTGAACCTAATCAGTATCCAGCACCAAGCCTCCCACAGTATCCACTTGGACCATCTGTCCATAATACTGTCCCTCGTCAGAGGAAAAACTATAACTCTGACAATCACTCTGCCAACCATGTCACCTTTGAAGCCTGGAATGATAATCGTCTCCCGAAGGAGGCTGCCGTCATCAAATCCGTAGAATATGTACTTATGTTCTAAAACTGCTTCCTTATGGTTCTCCAGGATTGGATTAATACAAACTTATCGCATCTCTTGCAAAAACAACATCTGGTGTGGTACTTGACATCTCATGATTGACTCAATTGCCTAAGAAAGTGATCTGTCAATCATGCACATCCCTCTCCCCTTTAGTCTGTAAGACACCTTTAGAGAGGGTGACTCCATCACCTGTAGGTACACCAACATGTCAGGAGTCATGTATTCTAAATACCATTTGAATACTGTCAAAGTACACACATTGGGAAACTACCCAAATTCAGATCTAAAACCATAGATCTAGAAACCAGAATGTCTGATATTATATCCATATCCTGTCTGGAGAAACAACTATGTGACGACCACAGTACAACCAATCGTAGTATAGAAATTTTACTTCCTACTCTGTGTATATTATCCAAATACCATGACATCACGCCCTACTACCTTCTTAACAGATCCATCCCCTAATCTGATTGAAGTCAAACCTATGACCGTCACATCAAAATTAGATGATCTATCTCCGCTATAACTGCTCAAGTCTATAAATAGACATAAGCATCTTGCCTACTATGCTTCCGCTGCTCCCACTGACTACGACAACCCTCTGGCAGAATAATATATACGTGCACTTCTAAAGCTAGTTTAGAACGACACTATACTTAACCTCCTGCCGGGTCTCACAGTCTGGAACAACAGTAGTTTCAAGTCTGAGTAAACAAGAACCTCCCTGTCACCGTCCTTGAGGCTACCGGAGTACCTCTCGGGTGTTTGAGGTTACCCATCATATCTGCGGAGTGGCTAATGGAATGTTAAACCTGATTGAATATATAGGTCCTATTAAATTTTCCGTAATCGTTCGCGGTTCTGGAATCACTTCCAGTTCTACCATACTCCCACTACTGTTTTCTGAAAAAATCCATTTTACTAAAACTGTGGTGAGTCAAGAACAATATCACTATTGATCTTCCAAATGGTAGAAAATCAACCCTCGTCATAGCCAGGGTCAACCGACAAACAACCATTACAGAAACGTACCCTTAGTTATCCAGAGTCTGGTTTTAAGCATAAGCTAGACAACTCCCCGTACCTTAACATCATTAAGGTATGAATCATTCTATATCCAATATAGAAACTTTGGCACATATTTAATTGGAACCAGATTCAAATCATGCAGCTGTCTTCAGTGCATATCAACTTAATGGAAAGAGGCTAATCAGCATTACTCAACTTAGGAATCCATCCAATTATGAGTAACCTGAAAGAGAAACACGTTTCTCAAAACCATTACTATCATCTGAATACCAATCACAAGAATCTACATCTTCGATTTCTTTGAAGAATCCCGATACTTGTGACACCTGGTTCTCTACTTTATTCTTATATCCACAACTTCTCAAAACTTAGACCTTGTATTTCTACGAAATACTTGTCTAAAAACTAGAGAAGTCATAAGTAAATAGAACATAGTACGAGGACCTACCCCTTTGTCCTAATGGACACTTGGACAACATACAATACTTTGTATAAGTCTGCTGAGTTGAACAACTCAAAACCTGTGCGTCGTAGGTGGAAAACTGTACCCTGGCGATTTCCTCAAATATCACCAATTACAACGAATACCGATATAATGAGGATAATTACCTAATTCCCAATAACTTACTCCCACTCATCATCTGTAAAACCATACAGATATGAGAATGAAACCTGGTAAATACATACCCTTGGAGTAAGTATCTAATCGGGAAAACAGTTTTCTTTTAACAATGCACTGAAACATGAAAATGTTTGGTAGGGGTATCTTGGTATTCCTAGTATTGCTTCTTCCATAATCCAATTCATGACTTTAACCGTATATTTCTTTGTCTTCTCTCCAAATCCCTTTATTTGTCTTTAGTCGTTACCTTCGGTACATCATCGTTAGGCTAAATGGTTTTCTTCCTTCCCTACCGTTTAGCACCAGCCTATGGTTTGGAAGAAGACTATCCAGTAAACATAATAGGTGTACCCTCCTAAACCAAGGAGTACTCGCATCTTGAGAAAAGGTGATGATAAAATAATACCTTATTCTTTTAAAGGTAAAATAAGAGTGGCGATGAAGTACGCGGTTTGGTCGTGAATGATAATAGTCGCAATTTACTTTACCCTCTTTCTAATCCCTTTATTTTGTCTTTACATATTACCTTCTGCACACCCTACTTAGCCTAATTGGTTTTCTTCATTCCCTACCTTTCGGCACCTGCCTATGGTTTGGAATAAGACTTTCTGTAGCGTTTTGAAAATCGTTTCGGTGAAATTTCGGAAAATCGGTAAAATAAGGGGGTTTTCTGTAAAAAGACAAAATGCAAATATCTTATTATAAAAATTAAATCTACATATTCTAACTATATAATTGCTAGTATTTGGTGTTTATTGAGCCACTGGTGAAATTTCAAATTTTCTGAATTTTTTTTTATTTTATTATTATTTTAAGCCGTCACTAATACATTTAATTAGGGAAAATTACAAATTGGAATGAGTTGAAACAAATTTTTTGCATCATAAAACTTTAAATAAAATTTTATCATGTGGTTTTTGAAACGAAATCGTTTTCCAAAACGGTTTAGAAAATATCGAAGAAAAAGGTTTTTTTCGGAGAAATTAGTGTTAATGGGAATTGGGGTATAACATTTATCATTTTTCCTCACCCACACTCACCCACACCCTCTCTCCTCTTCCCAAATCAGCAGCCCAAGCTGCCCCCACTCCCTTTTCCCCACTTGATGTTTTGAAAAGAAAAGAAAAGAAAACAAAGGAAATGAAAGGAAATTGTTAAATGAGGTATGGGCTTTGACTTTATTCCTTGACTTGGACTATTTTCCTCACCTCACTCTCTCTCCACTCCACACACACCTGGCCGAACCCTCCCCCTCCTCCTACAGCAGCAGCCCCCCCATTTTCCCTTCTCTTTTCTCTTCAAAACTTCATCAAAAATTGCCTCAAAATCCATCAAAAAAATCCCAAAACCCAAATCCAACTCTTACCCATTTTAGTTTAGCCTATTATGCATGGATTGTGGGGATAAGAGAGCATTTTGAAAGTCTAGATTGCAAGTTTGATCCATGGTTCATGAGGTATAAATCTTGACCTTTTGTTAAATTGTTGCTAAATACTTTAGTCTAGCTTAATTATAAGTTTATTTATGGTTTAATTGTGTGTTTGAAAATTCAAAAGAGTGGGTTGTGATCAAGTTAGGGTTTGTAGTGTTTGATCATGGTTTTAATGGATAGATTAGCATATTAATTGAATGCAAAACCCAAATCGGTTACTAGTTGCTATTTGTTAGTCTAAAATTTTGCTAATTGTGTTAATTTGGTTAACTAGGTTTTGGGAATTTAATTAATCAATTGGGATAAAAATCTAATTAGGGTATCCATGGTATTATTAACATTTTAAATTGTATTTTAATATTTTAGATCATGCAAATCCAAACTAAATTGTTGTTTATGCATTTTTGCTAAAATGGTTGAAATTTGGGTAAAATTTCAAACTAGTTTTTTTGAACGTATATAGTTTGATGAGATTAAATTGTGGTTATGGATTATATGACTTATTTAAGTTATTAATAAGTATTATGGCCGCTAGAATTGTTTAAACGTCGATTTTTGTACTAAAACGGGTAATTTTGCTTGCTAGTTTTTCGGAAAAACGACTTTTAAAGTGAATTTGGGGTTTTTGTGAGTTTTAACCTATTTTATATTAAAATTAGTGTTCGTGAATGTGCAAATGAGTGTATTTGGGTTTTTCTCGATGGTCTGGTGTTTGTACGCCGACGTGGAGGGTTTTTGGGTTGATTTGTGGAAGCAACCATAAGTTTTGACCTATATGGGATTCGTGTGTCGTTTTGGTCATGAGTCGGATTTTAATGCGATACGATGCGTTGTGATATGTAGGTACCCCCATGTGGACTTCGAGACGGCAAGCAAGCGCGTGGCGACGTCGGCACCGGCGAGCGAGGACCAGGTGAGTAGATTTATATCTACGGGGAGAAGTCGGGTGGATGGCGTATAGCACCCCCGCAGTCCGGGGTGGTGTATACGGATGCGTATACACACCAACAATTATTATATGTTATTTGGGATTAATAACGATGTTTAGGATGGATATTGGTGTGTTGGATTATTTTAGTGTCGCGAACCCTAGGGTAGTGTTGCACTACACATACACACATACATACTTGCATACATTCCTATTTATATGTGCTCATGGGATTCTTTATAGTTATGTGTTCACATGGGTATGGGACTATGTGTTCACATACGGATTTGTGGATGATACTTGGGATTGAGCTGAGTCGATGAGATTTGTTTGTGGTTGTGATATCGGTGATATGGCAGGATTCGTACTTGAGGTACGTCCTGGTGTTATAGCGGATCTTGGGGCGGCGATACGGGTGAATAGTGTTATAAATAAAATGGTCGACATGTGATCGTGATATGAGGCATGATATGCTAGGATATTGTTATTAGGCCGTATCGGGCGATGTATACCCCTTGATGATGATATGTGCTAACGATATCGGTTTGTACGAGATTGTCGATCAGTAGTCGGATCATGAGTATATTGAGGATATTAGTATTGTACAGGACATAGGTCAGTATCCTAGACTATGATCTTGGATAAAGAGGATACCAGAGGAATAGTGTGAGGAATATGATATTGACCCGTACCCAAATTTGGGGATGCCGTACGACAGATTTACGTACGAGCTATATCTTGATGATTGATCCGCACTCTTGACGTGGGATGTCTGATTATAGATATGGTATCAAATATGATATTATTGAGGCGGGATCACCGACTAATATATATTCAGGTATGTATATGTATCGACTCAGATGTTAGGCGGTTTCCTTACCTGTAGTCTAGCTTGTAGCTTAGCCATTTAGTTTAGTTAGTTGTTAGATTAGATTCGGTTCTTACCTATTTCAAAGCTTACGAATCGTGCGTATTTTAAAAGACAAGTCAAGGGATTCTACGGATATTTCAAAAAAAAAAACGTATCTTTTTTTAAAAACACCGTAGCCCCTATTTTCAAAACCCCACGATTCGTGTTATTTCGAAAGGCACCATTGTAGGACTTATATTAGGTTAAAGCAGATTAGTTATCGTTGCGTCTAGTATTCAGCTCCCGCTCATTATTGTTGTTTGCTCCGCATCACATGCTTATATTATGCTTCATATTCTACTGTTGATATCTTGTGGTTAGGACACCAGCACCATTACTGATGATGCGTATGTACCACGTACACTTACTTGCCGGCTCACACACATCTTCATCGGTAATTGCCATGTCACGTACACCTTAGAAAATATTATTGCTTGACATAGCCTGTTAGCTAATAGTTTAGACATGATATTAGTGTACTTGCCTTATATGTTAGTTTAGACATTGTAGTTATTACCTGCTACTTCATGCATACTGTTATTCATTTTTATGCCGCATTAATGGATTCTCATGCATATATTCACTTTTTACGTGCTATTGAGGTTTTGGATTCGGATTTCCATGAGATTTTCTGGATTTGGGGAAAACCGCAAAACATATACAAAGTTCTTCTTTCTCTTTTTAAATAAAAAGCGCGGTTTTTCCCATGATGTATGAGTCGTCCACCATGAGTTTGCTGATGGATTTCGAGACCCAATTCGAGGAGTTGGATGAACCGTTTCGGGTACATGGTGGACCCGGTAAGGTATCCCGGGGCAAGAAGCTCGTGGTGATGACGATGAGCCTGGCAGGGGGAGACTACCTACCGGTGATTTTACCCGACGCGTCGGATATCCGGAGGATACCGCCGTGTTCTTGAGATGGATGGTAGGGGCCGGTCTGGACTGACGGTGCCCTAGATATTGAGATTGAGACATTGAGATTTTGAGATATTGAGGTACTGAGATTTGATGATACAGGCCAGTCCGGATAGCCAGAGCCTGAGGTTTTGAGACATTGAGATTTATGTTTTGTGTCGATGCTAGACGCTGTTGATGCTGATTTCATTTATGATACCTCATTTTAAAAATACAAAGGAAATCTCACTAATTTATGAAAACAGTTTCTTCATTTACATGTATTCTGTTTTCATGCATTCATACCTCATTCATATGATATATTGCTACCTGAGGCACTAACACGGGCACATGAGATCGCACTCGGGCTAGATATTACCCTAGCCATTGTTATAGGATGCATGTTATTCATATATTTGAGGATATATTATGATCTTTGACCTAGGTTGCGTTATTTATGTGATTTCTGTGCGTAGATGTTTTTCTATTCACGAGCTGGCAACTCACCCCCGTTGTGCCCCAGTTTCTTGCAGGTTTGCCGTACAGGTTTCATTACGGCTTGCGGGCATAGTTTCCTTCGGGTGATTTGCTAGTAGGTGGGTTTACTTGTATCGTACCCCCCATTATATAACTTGTATATTATTACTCTGTTGTATCTAGAAGTTCCATCAACCAAACATGTATTTATTTCAGAGATAGAGACCAGTGATGTTATTCTTTCGACCTTAGAGTCGCGCGTTTTATTTCTGTGGTTTTCTTGTGGTTTTGAGTTTTGATCCTCGCCGTTGGCGTTGTATATTATATTGCTTGTGTGGTTGTGACCGTCAATTGACGAAGAGCTAGCTCCCGCTTGGGGATGCCTTTTATTGATTTCGTATACTATTCATGCTGTATCCCGTTTGGGAGCCTGTATTTACAAAGGAGACTCTGCCGAAATTTTCGGGAAATATTGATGTTTTTTTTAAAACCGCATAATTCGGCTTATGCTATTAAAACTACTTGTTTAAATTGGTTTTCCTTCACTCTACTACTTTTCCTCGTTTGCATTTCTGGGTTTTTGGCTTACTTGGATTACGTATGCCTCGAGACGTTTCGTAGTTTAAGTGCCGGTCATGTTCCGTACTTTCGGGACGTGACACTATCCAATAAGCGTAATAGGTGTACTCTCCTAAACCAAGGAGCCCTCGCAACCTGAGAGAAGGTGATAATAAAAGACAACTGAATAAACCAATTCTATTTCTCCTGAACCTGGATCCATCCTCGAAGAAGTCCCTTCGAGTTCGTATATAACCATACGATGGATCTATCCAATGGAAGTGGATGTCCGTAGTAATACGGGGTGTTCTGAGAAATGCAAAGGGTAGAAGAAGGAGTGGCAATGACTTATGAAACTCGGACAATCCAAAAACCAGTATTTTAAGAAGGTTCGGTCAACTTGGTCATTGAGTCATAGTTTAGGGTCGGTCAAAGGTCGCTGCCAAAGAGAGAGAGAAAAGAAACACTCTGCGTGCACTCTAACCTAGATCAGAATGGTTATCACTTTATCTAATCCGGAAACCTCCCACTGTACTGTCAAATTCTCCTCCAAACCTGAAAGAAGAATCAATCGGGATCACCCGAAGAGTAAACCAACTCATCAGTGGGAATCAGGATCCAACTCTCATCGCATAATAACGTGACGGAATCCACTCACGTTATCACACTCCAGAAGGTATGCGCATGCTTGGCATGTTTCAGTTTCTTTAGAAACACCCGATATGATTTTTGCCCCATGCTCTTATGACCTTGGCTTTGGTCAAAATGTCATAAGTCACATGCCAAGTTCTACCTGTCACTATCTTGTCAATTTGAATCCACCCGCACATGCCCCTGACTTTGGCCAATCGGCAGAACGACTGTCCCAAACCAACTCATCTATCTATGCAACAAATGAATACCCAGCAGCTACCAAACACTATGCCTTAACTTTGGCTAAAATGCATAGCTTGAATACTACTGAATACCCAAAAGAAATGACGGAGGGCTACGGCTGGTTCTTGGCGAAAAACCTTTAACGTAGTGAACTTGATATCGCTGAAGGAACCTGGTAGCTTTTATAAAAAATATAGTGGCGAAAACCTTTTGCTAAAGAGGTCACTCCTGGTGAAGAGATCTCGGCTCTTTCCTCGTGGAATGAGGTGCAGGATATTCCACTGAATACTGCGATGCAAAGCAACTTGTAATCGACTATAGTGAAGTCATTACCCTGACGTAAACTTCTGCCCATGGGGTCAGTCCCGGTGAAGGGATATCGGCCCTTGCCCTGTCGAATGAGGTGCAGGATATTCCAACCGAATATCACTATGCAAAACAAAAGGAAACATCTTTGTAATAACACTTTTTAAATTTGTTCCAACAACTGCCAAATAGGTTTGCTTTCCTTTGCATTGATCAGAATCAACGCAGTCCCATCAATCAATCACACCAGAAAAGAACGAAAATAAAATATACGTATATGCCATCCGCATTCGTCACTGGGCCCCGTCATCACCCGTTAGGTTACTTAACTAACGACAGAGCGGGGACTGAACTAGCGCGGGTGTAAAACATATACAACATCTAATAGTATATAAACCAATATACAATAATCGCTCCAGACGTGATAATATGCAACATTATAGAAAAGTAATAAGCATCACAGAACAATACAGATAAACTGGGATCCCAGAGTTTCACAGAGCCGCTGCTGAAACCCGACGTTCCCCTGGTCGGTGGATAGCCCGTGCAATGAAACCCCGACCCCTACGGGTACGGCAAGTTACTGAAAGGTTAGCCTAGCACCTCATGAAGGGTTTGGAAGCATCACATGAACCAAATGTGGTGTCTTTAGGGTGCTAAGTTAACAAACATCGGATCGATCCTAGAAAAATTAGGGTTTCTAAAATTTCACATCATCATATGAAAAGAATAGCTAGGGTTTAGAGAGTACAACCTTTGTATCTCCCTACGCTAGACTCCTCAGCTACTTAGGGTTTGAAAAAGCTCCACTTGAACTCCTCGAGGTCACCGATGATCCACCCGGAGTCCGCTTTGTCCAAGCTTGCAACTTTATCCGATCAAGTGAACGAAATCAAGCTAACACTCTAAACAAGTGGGCTAGACTTGTGTAGAATTATGTTGTGGTTCTCTTTCTCACTTCAAAATCCTAACTTTATGAGTAATATGCTCACTTGAAAAATCTAGAGAGCAATATGAGAGAGGAAGAAGAAGATGATGGCTATATCCTTTTCAAGAGTGAAAAGAATAACTCTTTTTCTTATGGAAAAAGAAAATATATCAATATATATTTTCTTGTTCTCATCTCAAACCATGGTTTAATAATTATTGAACTTGAGTTAAAACCCTAAAGGAAAAGTAATCCATGGTTAAATGGTGGGTGAGCATGGTTAGGTCAAGAAGAGTGTAGAAAGCTTCCATGAATTATCCTTTCCTTTTCTTTTGTTTTAAATCAAATTCAATAATAATATATATAAATAAAACCATGGTGTGAGTCTTATATTGCCACCATTTTTTTGTATAAGCAACCATGATAGATGATGTATGTATGTATGTATGTATGTATACACATCCATATGTGCATGAAACTTGAAAGGAAGAAAAACATACATGCATGAATGCATACATCCAACACAAGAAATGATTTCTAGTGAGAAACTAATGGTTAAATGATAAATCAACACTTGATTTATCAATCCGGCCATATCACATATGACCCTAACCAAAAGCAAGCCGCCCGATCAATACACGGTATCCCATACACGCATTTTAATTGGGTCCATGCGCATATCGCTTACGCGCACCACAACGTTTTTCCTGGACTAGGTAACTCCATTGTGGGACTCTGAGACTCGTCAATACGCCGGCAGTGGGTGATGATCATATCAAGCACCCCAAGCCGCAAGCGGTCCGCTAAACGTAACGGCCACCAGGGTATTGAACGATCAGAAGAGAACAAGCGAACCTGCTTCAACTCCCGTCGAGCCAACCGGTAACACTTCCCGTGGAGTCCGGTTTCCTCGTCTGATATGTCGCATATCAAGTCTAGGGGTGGTAAACGTCAGACCCCAATAACCGATAAGTCGTGCCGATGTGAGGCTCATAACGGGTCGAGAAACTACTGGTAACACTTACCAGCAAATCTCCGAATCAGCCCTGGCCAGGGACTTCCCTGTTACGGCCAATCGAGCACAGCGCAACATCAACCCCTAATACCGGGAGAGACGAAACTCCTCCTATCGCTCATTGCCTCCATGTGACTCGGGACTGTACCCAAAAACCACCGTTTTGCACGTCCTCATGGACGTGGAAAGTTGGAGATCAAAGCACAGTGGGAATCATACAAGACTCTATGACGATCTCGGGTCTACAGACTAACCTGCACAAGTGTCACCTGAGAACTGCCATCTGACGTGAGGTATAATACCATCTGGGAGTTCTCGGTGAGTCCGTCCTGTGGACCCAGTCTCCACTGAGCACCCGTATACCATCTCTGATGTCAAACACCAATGGATATGGGATCATCCATCGCCCATCTCATAGGTCGAGAAGCTTATACGCTAGTCTACACTGGTATATCGATGCCCCGTCTCGATACACCTACGACTAGGGACCTTGAAGGATGTACTTATGGACTACCATGTCCCCACTAGTATGATCTGCATCATAGTCCAGGTACTCAAGTAGACATCCTAAGGGCTTTACCAACATGTAACTATAAGACAGTATAAAGAGACTAGTATACATGTTAAGATAAAGAGCAACCAGATAGCATACTATCATATCGAGCAAGAAAGTCATCTCTATATATGTCCAAGCAACCAATATAATATACATCATCTGTACAATACTGGCCTCTAGGGCATACATACAACTAACAATCTCCCACTTGCACAAAGGCCAGCTGCTGTAGTATCGCATACCGAGCATCCTGAAGAGTCTCTCAAACTGTATCTGGGGAATGGCCTTCGTGAGTGGATCCGCCGTGTTGTTCTTCGTGTCAACCCTCCTAACCTCGATCTCCCGGCGTTCAACTATCTCCCGGATCAGGTGATACCGCCTCAGAATATGCCTGGATCGCTGATGGGACCTGGGTTCCTTGGCCAAAGCGACCGCTCCATTGTTATGGTAATACAAAGGTATTGGATGTTCAATGGATGGAACCACTCTAAGTTCAGTAATGAACTTCTTGATCCAGAAAGCCTCTTTGGCAGCATCGTTGGCAGCGATGTATTCAGCCTCCATCGTCGAGTCTGCCACAGTTTCCTGCTTGGAACTCTTCCAGCTAACCGCCCCTCCGTAAAGGGTAAAGACAAATCCCGACCGCTACTTAGAGTCGTCCTTATCACTCTGGAAGCTCGAATCGGTAAAGGACTCCACTTGGAGTTCTCCGTTACCATACACCAAGAGCATCTCTTTAGTCCATCGCAAGTACTTGAGAATGCTCTTCACTGCTGTCCAGTGACTCTCTCCAGGATCAGCTTGATACCTAATCACTACCCTTAGTGAGTATGCTACATCGGGTCTGGTACATAGCATCGCATACATGATAGAGCCAACAGCCGAAGCATAGGGTATCCCTTGCATGCGAGCTCTCTCCAAATCAGTCTTTGGAGACATCTCTTTAGAGAGAGTGACGCCAGAGATCGTGGGCAAGTTCACACGCTTGGATTCTTCCATACTAAACCTCTTTAGTATGGTGTCAATGTACCTGGATTGGGACAATCCCAATATCCGTTTGGATCTATCTCTATAGATCCTAATTCCCAATATGCAGGAGGCATCACCAAGATCTTTCATTGAGAATCTTTGTGATAAGAAGAGCTTGACCGATTGCAGCATAGGAATATCATTTCCTATCAAGAGTATGTCGTCCACGTACAATACGAGGAAGACAACCTTACTCTCTGCCACCTTCTTGTAGATACAAGGTTCATCTGGGTTTTTGACGAAATCAAACTCTTTGATAATGACGTCAAAGCAGATGTTCCAACTCCGCAATGCTTGCTTTAATCCATAAATGGATTTAAGCAGCTTGCACACCTTCCCGCTGCTCCCACTGTCTACGAAGCCCTCTGGCTGAGTCATGTACACGCACTCTTCTAAATCACCGTTTAGAAAGGCGGTCTTAACATCCATTTGCCGGATTTCGTAGTCATGATATGCAGCGATGGCAAGCATGATCCGGATGGATTTAAGCATAGCCACTGGAGAAAAGGATTTGTCATAGTCCACACCTGGTCTTTGACGAAAACCCTTTGCAACAAGTCTAGCTTTGAAAGTCTCCACTTTCCCATCTACACCAAGTTTTTTCTTAAAGATCCACTTGCTCCCAATGGGTTTTACCCCTTCAGGAGCAACATCCAAAGTCCATACTTTGTTGGTGTACATGGATTCCATCTCGGACCGCATTGCATCCAGCCATTTCACTGAGTCTCTACTCGTGATGGCCTGCTTGAAACTAGTTGGGTCATCATCCTCCATGATGCAATCTTCGCTTCCACCGTCAATGAGAAAACCGTAGTATCTCTCAGGTGGACGAGAAACCCTACTAGATCGGTGGAGAGGCTGGGGCACTTCGGGCACCACTGAATCCTCTGGTTCTACTAAATCATTAGTTGTAGTTTGTGGTGCTGGAACCTCTTCCAGCTCTACCTCTTTGCCATTAATTTCTTTTGCAAGAAATTCCCTTTCTAAAAAGGTGGCATGTTGAGTAACAAACACTCTTTTTTCCTCAGCTTGGTAGAAAAAATATCCTTGAGAATTCTTTAGATATCCCACAAACTTGCAAAGAACTGATCGTGCCTCGAGTTTGTCCGGATTTTGCTTTTTGACATAGGCCGGACAACCCCATATCTTAATTCGTTTAAAATATGGTCTCTTCCCACTCCATATCTCATATGGTGTGGTAGGTACAGATTTAGACGGAACCAGATTCAATAGGTATATGGCTGTCTCAAGCGCATACCCCCAAAAGGAAATAGGTAACTCAGCATTGCTCATCATTGAACGCACCATATCTAATAGGGTGCGATTCCTTCATTCCGATACACCGTTGTGCTATGGTGTATAAGGAGGAGTAAGCTGAGAGAGAATCCCATTCTCTTTTAGATAATCCAGAAATTCAATGCTTAAGTATTCACCTCTTCGATCAGATCGAAGAATCTTAATACTTTTGCCCGTTTGGTTCTCTACCTCGTGCTTATATTCTTTGAATTTCTCAAAAACTTCAGACTTGTGTTTCAACAGGAACACATGCCCGTATCTAGAGAGATCGTCAGTGAATGTAATGAAGTAGGAAGAACCGTTTCTGGCGTGTGTAGACATAGGACCGCATACATCACTATGCACCAGTCCTAAGAGTTCAGTAACTCTTTCTCCGTGTCCACTAAACGGAGTTTTGGTCATTTTTCCTTTGAGACATGAATGGCAAGTGTCATAAGATGATAATTCGAATGAATTCAAATATCCATTCTTATGTAACTTAGCTAGTCGTGTCTCATTGATATGGCCAAGTCTATAGTGCCACAAGAAGGATTCGTTCATTTCTGAGCTTTTCCTCTTGTGTGTGTTTTGTATATTGAGGACTGTATTTTGATTGAGAATGAATAAGCCATTATGTAGCGAGCCTGATGCAATCAACTTTTGATCTAGGAATATGTTCATAACATTATCCTTTACTACAAAATTATATCCTTCTTTACTTAATAAAGAAACTGATATAATGTTGCACATCATGTTCGGTATATAAAAGCACTCATTCAGGACTAGTGTATCACCATTTGGTAATACCAGGTGATATATGCCAACTGCTTTGGCTGCAACATTTGCCCCATTCCCTACTTGAATGGAATGATCACCTTTTCCCAGTTCTCTACCTTTCCGTAGCCCATGTAACTGCTTACATATGTGGGATCCTGATCCGGTATCTAATACCCACGACGTAGGGTGAACTGAAAAACAATTCTCAATAACAAACACACCCGGAGAAGGTGCATCATCATGCATGTTCTCCGTTTGGGCGGCGTGAGAATCCAGATATTCTCCTGTTTCCTGTTCAGTCTTATAACATTTATAAGATAGAACAGGTCCAACGTTCCCCTGCACGGTATAACATGCGGGTTCGGTCAATACATCCATATTATTATCTTGATTAGGGCATGACATGGTCGCTACCTGGAGAGAGAGAGAAGAAAACACTTTAGCGTATGCTCTTGCAAGATTAGATTGGTTATTATCTTATCTAATCAGGATGGCTCCCACTGGTTTTTATCAAATCTTCCATCAAACCCTAAAAGGAAAGACTAGCCGGGATTAATTATACCTTACAACTTCGTCGATCTTTCAGCCAGGCCAGTGTCGGTACTTTGAGGGAGGTTCCCCGTGCTTTCGTACGGACCTAATTAAAGTATACCTCATTTTCCTAGAGGTGTAACCCTGTTGACACCTTTCTAGAAACCTACTTGATCGGCTAATTGTCCTGTGTAAAACTCTCCCAGGAGTAACAATTACTCGCAGTGGGTATCGGGATCCAACTATCTCATAGAAGGTATGCAATCTCATTGCAAATTTCAACACTTGAAATTCTCGATAATGCTTTTGCCCCTAGCGATCTATGACCTTGACTAAGTCAACAAACCATAAATCGAAAGTCAAGTTCAACCCGTACATTTCTCGATTGAATTAAACCTACCCGTACGACCCTTGACTGAGTTAACAAGGCCGTGCGAAAGCCCTAATCCAATCACATCTCATGTTGTAACAGATAAACATAATTTAGCTACCATACACTATGCCTTGACTAAGTCAACAAACATAGCACGAATACTAAATAATATCTATCTGAAATGACGGAGGGCTACACGGGTTTTTCAAAAAAACCATGAGCGTAATGAACCTGATATCGTTGCAGAATCTAGTGAATTTTGAAATGGAGTGATTTTGAGGCTTTTACTAGTTTTGCTAAAGAGGTCACTCCCGGTGAAGGGATCTCGGCTCTTTCCTCATCGAATAAGGTGCGGGATATATCATATATATCACTGTGCAAAGCAAAACTCCAAAAGCAGTCAAAAGTCAAAACGAGTGTTGTAGCATCTGCCGGTTTCGCTAAAGAGGTCACTCCCGGTGAAGGGATCACGGCTCTTTCTCATCGAATAAGGTGCAGGGTATATCATATATACCGCTATGCAAAGCAAAACTGTAGCTGCCCTTTTATTTTAAAATTTGATTCTACAACATCTTTTTAGGTTTCTTTTCTTTCATTAATCACATTAATGAAGTCCCATCATTTAAGTCACCTAAACATCACAGATAAATACGACGTACACTTATGCCATCCGCATTCGCCTCGATGTCCCCTCGTGCACCGTTAGGTTAGGTAACTAACGACAGAGCAGGGAAGGGCTAGTGCGGGTGCAAAACATAAGTAACGTCTATATAATATATCATATATACTATATAGTGTATCCATCAGAACATATCAAATGATCACATCACAGATATCGCAGCAGAAACATAGATATAATGTGGGATATACTAGGACGTCCGTATTTAGTATTTAGCCAAAATAGAAAATACGGATTCCACAGTCGCGATGAATAGCCAAGCCCACACCCTGGACACCTACGAGAGCGGCAAGCGACCCTACCAATTCTGGAGTTTATGAGACCCGGTCTCGACTCCTCGAGATGGCCTCCCACTGAAACCCAGAACCCGGTCACCCGTGCTCCCCTCCTTGGGTCCATCCTAATTCGGAAAAGTAAATAATATACAACACAGGTGGTATCGTCCTCAACCCGGAAGTGCCCCAAATAAAAGAATATTACATTACATTTGAATTTACATGAATGAAAATATAAAACTCTCATCTCACATAAAAAAAAACCCGGCTATTCAATCGCGACAATCCTGCACATCATATCTCAGCAACACATAATATCATATATCATCAACGTAAGTAAGTATGCATAGCCCAATTGTCGTTGATGTATAGCAATGAAACCGGCGATATCGACATACTACACTTACGGTCACAGAAAAGAAAGTGTAAAACTGCAATATTTAGAATCCACATTCTCTTTAGGCATCGTAAATGCGAAATATCACATACTTCGTATTTCATGTCCAACTATATGAATTCCACATATTGCATCACATTGCAGATAAATAGACGGTATTAAAGTTTTCGAACGATCGATCAAATACCCAAGATTCGCTAAAGCTCAACACTTGAGCGGAGTTCAAAATCCCGGAGTGTGACACAGAGGTAGCGGTCCAGCCGTAGAAGGGTCAAGCCAACGCCTCACATGTGGCACGCCGTACTGCCCCAAACCCTAAGGTTCAAAAGGCAGTTCAAGACGGTCACATAATCGAGTTAAGGTTTGTTGTCTTCTAGAGGGACCACCACAAACAAACTTGCACGTAATTCCGAAAGATTTTAAACCCCGTGAAAAGTGAGCAAATGATAGTCGTTCGAACACTTCAATACTTTCTAGATTTACCCGGAAAAGCCACGAAATCAAAATTCCGATCGAACTGTTGAGTCCAAAACCATCTCCAGAATTTTCAGCACTAAATTCAGATTAAAAATACCCTAAAAAATATACAAGCAGATTCCAGAATTACTGACAAAATTTATTCATTGATCGATGTGTACGGCCGCGGAACCGCGGCCTAAGCAAGATTAGGCCGCGTTTCCGCGGCGGAATTTACTGTTCATGGAAAAAGTTTTATACCGTAATTCTTAGTTTTACCTGCTGAATTTTTTACATATTTTTAATTCTGAAAATAACCAGATTTTGAAAAAAGTCCAGAGAGCACCCAAAAATCGTATTTTCCGGTTCGATCGGAGTTTTAACTTCGTAAAAATGTCGTCTAAAGTTCTAGGTCGGCTCTGATACCAGTGAAAGGATAGCCTATCACCTCATGAAGGGTTTGGAAGCATCACATGAACCAAAGGTGGTGTCTTTAGGTTGCTAAGTTAACAAACATCGGATCGATCCTAGAAAAATTAGGGTTTCTAAAATTTCACATCATCATATGAAAAGAAAAGGTAGGGTTTAGAGAGTACAACCTTTGTAGCTCCCTACGCTAGACTCCTCGGCTACTTAGGGTTTGAAAAATCCCCTCTTGAACACCACGAGGTCACCGATGATCCATCCGGAGTTCGCTTTGTCCAAGCTTGCAACTTTATCCGATCAAGTGAACGAAATCAAGCTAACACTCCAAACAAGTGGGCTAGACTTGTGTAGAATGATGTTGTGGTTCTCTTTCTCACTTCAAAATCCTAACTTTATGAGTAATATGCTCACTTGAAAAATCTAGAGAGCAATATGAGAGAGGAAGAAGAAGATCATGGCAATATCCTTTTCAAGAGTGAAAAGAATAACTCTTTTTCTTATGGAAAAAGAAAATATATCAATATATATTTTCTTGTTCTCATCTCAAACCATGGTTTAAACATTATTGAACTTGAGTTAAAACCCAAAAGGAAAAGTAATCCATGGTTAAATGGTGGGTGAGCATGGTTAGGTCAAGAAGAGTGTAGAAAGCTTCCATGAATTATCCTTTCCTTTTCTTTTGTTTTAAATAAAATTAAATAATAATATATATAAATAAAACCAAGGTGTGAGTCTTATATTGCCACCATTTTCTTTGTATAAGCAACCATGATTGATGATGTACGTATGTATGTATGTATACACATCCATATGTGCATGAAACTAGAAAGGAAGAAAAACATACATGCATGCATACATCCATCCAACACAAGAAAGGATTTCTAGTGAGAAACTAATGGTTAAATGATAAATCAACACTTGATTTATCAATCCGGCCATATCACATACGACCCTAACCAAAAGCAAGCCGCCCGATCAATATACAGTATCCCATACACGCATTTTAATCGAGTCCATACGCATATCGCATACGCGCACCACAACGTTTTGCCTGGACTAGGTAACTCCATTGTGGGACTCTGAGACTCGTCAATATGCCGGCAGTGGGTGATGATCATATCAAGCACCGCTAAGCCGCAAGCGGTCAGCTAAATGTAACGGCCAACCGGGTATTGAACGATCAGAAGAGAACAAGCGAACCTGCTTCAACTCCCGTCGAGCCAACCGGTAACACATCACGTGCAGTCCGGTCTCCTCGTCTGATATGTCGCATATCAAGTCTAGGGGTGGTAAACGTCAGACCCCAATAACCGATAAGTCGTGCCGATGTGAGGCTCATAACGGGTCGAGAAACTACTGGTAGCACTTACCAGCAAATCTCCGAATCAGCCCTGCCCAGGGACTTCCCTGTTACGGCCAATCGAGCACAGCGCAACATCAACCCCCAATACCGGGAGAGACGAAACCCCTCCTATCGCTCATTGCCTCCATGTGACTCGGGACTGTACCCAAAAACCACCATTTTGCACGCCCTCATGGACGTGGTAAGGTGGAGATCAAAGCACAGTGGGAATCACACAAGACTCTATGACGATCTCGGATCTACAGACTAACCTGCACAAGTGTCACTTGAGAACTGCCATCTGACGTGAGGTATAATACCATCTGGGAGTTCTCGGTGAGTCCGTCCAGTGTACCCAGTCTCCACTGAGCACCCGTATACCATCTCTGATGTCAAACACCAATGGATATGGGATCATCCATCGCCCATCTCATGGGTCGAGAAGCGTATACGCTAGTCTACACTGGTATATCGATGCCCCGTCTCGATACACCTACGACTAGGGACCTTGAAGGATGTACTTATGGACTACCATGTCCCCACTAGTATGATCTGCATCATAGTCCAGGTAGTCAAGTACACATCCTAAGGGCTTTACCAACATGTAACTATAAGACAGTATAAAGAGACTAGTATTCATGTTAAGATAAAGAGCAACCAGATAGCATACTATCATATCGAGCAAGAAAGTCATCTCTATATATGTCCAAGCATCCAATATAATATATATCATCTGTACAATACTGGCCTCTACGGCATACATACAACTAACAGTTACCCGCCAAAACCTTAAGCGAGGCAGCCCCCTACAGCATAAGTGAATGGACTACCCTGCACTTCACGAAATCCGGTAGCTTGAGCACCCCTTCTTGGGTCAACCTGTACCCCCTACGAGTGCGGCGAATAGTCTGCCAATTTTAGAGTGAGGCCCCTCTGCATCTCAAAGCTATGAGATACGGACCCGTTGCCCTCCAGAACCCGGCTATCCGTGCACTCCGTCGCGGTGTAAAACCTAGTACAGAAATGAAAAATACGTACAACGGGTACATCGACCTCAACCCGGTCGTGCCCCAAAAGAATATTATACAAACTGGCAGAGACGGCAGTCCACATGTTGGACACTCGCCCCGCAATATCAAATGTACAAATAAATCCAAACTGCACTACCATTGCACACTGCTATCCACCACGATAAATCCGCAACATCACAGCACAACACAGAACATCAACGCGAATGTCACGTTCGCAAACCCGTCTAAAAGGACTATAGCAATCAGACGTGGTTTACCGATCAAATGACATTCACGGTCGGAGATATAATGTAAGTACTGTAAACTAACATGTTTAAATTTCGATCGACTAAATGTCACGAAGTGGGCCCCACGAATATCTGCTGTACAGTAACAAAATCTGGGCCCAAAACATATATCCCAAAAACCACAATTTCCAGTCAAGAAGTCACTGTGCAAATTTGGAGCAGTGATCCCATAGAATGGCCGCGGAAGCGCGGTCAAACCCTAGGTGTGACCGCGATTCCGGGGCGCTCTTGAAGGGTCACGCGCCCAAATTTGTACCACGTGCTTAGAAAACCTTGCTGAATTTTCTGTGATATGTAAATTTAATTTTAGAACCCTTTTAAAATCGACAGAAACTCAGAACCTTGAAAATTGTAGTTTTTGATATTCGGTCCGATCGATATTTTAAACGCGTTAGCACAAGTTATTAAAGCAAAATGGTGAGGCTCTGATACCACTGTAAGTCTACGGTAGCGCCCCGGCCGTCTACAGACGCCAAATACGGAACATAAACTTTTTAACTGGCGCTATCGTATACTATAACCCGGATCTGCCATTATTGCTAAACTAACAAACTGTAAAGAGAGTAGAAAGGTTATACCGAATGATCCGAGTCCTTCGTTCTTTAACCATCATCCCACGCTCCGTTGCGGCTGCTCCGATCTCGTCGATCTCCGATCTTCTCTTCCAGGTGGCACCACGTCAACGATTCTTTAAACGGGCTCCCGCCTCTGACTCGAGGCAACTCAGTCGTCAAGTTTGCTAAAAGAGACGACCAAGAATGATGTAGAGAATGAGTAGAATACTTTGTCTTGCTTCGTCCAAAGCCATGGACGAACGGTTAATGAAGTTGCCAATAATTCGGGTGATGGAATGAAATAATCTATGAAATTTCCATACACCCCAAAACTATCATAATCTTTTAACCAAATGAATCAATCAAATGTGTGTGTGAGAGGAGGGGGCCGGCCACACTTATATGAAGAGGGAGGTGAGGGTAGGAGCAAATTGGTGACCATAAGAATGAAGCTTATCATGAAAGAATGAGTCATGTATGAACACAAAGTATGAACACAATAAATGCACCATTAAAGCACCATTAATGAACAAATGAGTCACAAGCCTAATCACCTCTTCTAGAATCTTCTAGAAGCATCCACACTTATCCAAAAAAAAGATAAATCCGTATTTAACCGAATGTTAAATACGGCTGATAGAAAACTGGAAACTGGCAACTTCCAAAAGCGATCCCGAAACGAATTTCAGGATAACCCCGTAACTGTATAAATATACCCGCATTTGTATTACGACAGAATACAAATGCAACTGAGACAAAGATATTATATCTACTTAATATAATACTCGGATCCGGCTTAAACCAAAGCCCACCAGTATTATCAGCCCGAAATATAACACGAGCGTAAACGCGCGTGCATTTTCCGAACCCCGCCATAAAACCATACAGCCTCTACAACATTTCTCCCGAACTTGGGAAACTGTCTGTGGGGGACTCTAATGAGTCGTCAGTACCCTGGAAGTGGTTTTAACCATAAGCCGTCAGCGGCACTAGCTGTGCGTAACGGCTGCCTATGGACTGACCTCAAGGGAGGCCGATGAGCGAACTCATCCGGAAACCCTACTGAGCCTAACAGTGACAATGTATATACAGTCCGGTCCATTCTTCTATGAGTATCGCAAATCTTCCTAGGGGGCTAGTAACGTCAGACCCCCAATAGCAGTATAAGTCGTGTCGGAGTGTAGCCCAATAACACCTTGAGATACTACTGGAGTACCTACCAGTAAATCTCCTGCCACGGCCGTGGTCTTTGTGTAATGGATCTCCTAGACACAGCACGATCTCACCCCCAATACCGGGAGAGACGAATCCCCTGCCTATCCGCCCACGTGCCTCCATATGGCTCGGGACTGTACCCAAAAACTACCTGTTTGCACGACTCCTTTGAGCCGTGGTAGGGTAGAAATCAAAGCACAGTGGGAACTCACACGAGAAAAATGACGACCTCAGGTCGATGAACTAACCTATACACATGTCACTAGGGAACTGCTATCTGACGATATGTATAATACCAACTAGCAGGTTCCCGGCGAATCCTGTCCGGTGTACTCATAACCCAATGAGCACCTGTATACATCTTAGGTGATCCAACTGACACCAGTGGCTTGTGAGACCGGCCACCGTCCCTCGTTGGGGTCTCGACTGTATACACTAGTCTACTCCGGAGTATCGATGCCCTGTCTCGAAACTCCTACGACTAGGGACCACAATTAAGGATTTGCTTATAAACAACCCAACTCTCACGTATATGATCGCCATCATACTGTTGGTAGTAAAGCAAGATCCTAAGGGCTCTATCAAAGTATAACAGTGATCAGTCACCTGAACCTGTACACGACTGATAAAGGAAAACCAGATAGCATACTATCATCTCGAGTAAGACTGTCCTACCGGTATAGGTCCTCCGCAATCATTGCAATCACGTACCTGCGATCCAATAATTGACTCTGAGGGCACTATCTCCAACAGCCTCAGAATATGCCTGGATCGCTGATGGGACCTGGGTTCTGTAGGGTTCCTAGGCACTCTTGTGAAGGTTCATAAAGCATCAAACATGCCTAAATAAAATTTTAGATGTGCCGAACAATCCAAAGCCGGGATCTTTGCTAGATTATTAGGGTTTAACATGCAAGATTACATCTTTAAACCTAAGTGTGAGGGATTACAACCTTTGTAGTCCGCTCCTTCGCTTCACAAGCTCCGAGTAGAATTCCCTTCGCCGCGATCCACGATCTCCCGGACTCAAGAGAGCCTCCACGGCTCGAACGATCCATGCTAGCTTGTAGTGTTCCGCTTCTCCGATGATCTACGTCGAAGTAGCTATAACCCAAGCTCTCTCACTCTAACGAGGTGAACACCTTAATCTAATGGGCTAGATTAGATGAGGATGATGGAGTAGTATTTATGCTTTCTTTTTATATCATTTTCTCACAAGAAATCATCACAAATGAAATCACAAGTAAGCTCTCTCATAAACTCAAGAGAGAAGAAGATGAAGAAAAATGAGATAAATCCTTTTGTGATGAATAGTAGATAAGAATATATGATTGATATTGAACCATGGTCAAGGAAGATAGGCTTAACCTTTGTAGAGAATAAACTAGAGCTAGGATTTGGTTAGGTTAAGGATAAGTATCAACCATAATATCTTAACCAAGACAAAAGAGAATCCTTCTAGAATGAACAAGAAGGAGCTAACCCTAATCAAACCCTAATCCCTTTTTATCATCCTTAAACATGTTTCATAATAAATCAAATCATGTGACAATAATATATATCACATATATATTATATATTTGCAACAAAAGAAAATAATACAATTAACATATATCGCATATATATCAATGTATTAATCCGGTGAGAAAATGAAATAATAAAGCGAGCCAATATTAGAAAATGTAATACAATATATCATATATATCATTATACATTAAATCATCGAATCAACACTTGATCCGACGATCCGGCTATATCGAATATAACCGACTAATATATCATGTACCGATTCATCGAATCAACACTTGATTCGATGTCCCGGTTCATATCTAAATATCGCGAGAATATAATACGGTATCTCATATCGCATTATCCTCGGTCCTGCACATATCACATATTTGCCTCTACTCCGTTTTGCCTAAGCCAAGAAACCTCTGTGTAGGACTCTAAAGAATCGTCAATACGCCGGTAGCAGGTGATGATCATATCAAACACCACAAGCTGCAAGCGGTCAGCTAAACGTAACAGCCACCCAGGTATTGAGCGATCAGAAGATCAACAAGCTAGCCTATCCGTTCTCCTGTGAATCCAATTAGTAACACTCCCGTACAGTCCGGTCTGTTCGTCTGATATGTCGCATATCAAGTCTGGGGGTGGTATACGTCAGACCCCAGTAACCGATAAGTCGTGTCGATGTGAGGCTCATAACAGGTCGAGAAACTACTGGTAACACTTACCAGCAAATCTCTATATTAGCCCTTGCCAGGGACTTCCAGTTATAGCCAATCGAACACAGCACAACATCAACTCCCTATACCGGGAGAGACGAATCCCCTCCTATCGCTCATTGCCTCCATGTAATTCGGGACTGTACCCAAAAGCCACCGTTTTGCACGCCCTCTTGGACGTGGTAAGGTGGAAATCAAGGCACAGTGGGAATCACACAAGACTCTATGACGATCTCGGGTCTACAGACTATCCTGTACCAGTGTCACCGGAGAACTGCCATCTGACGTGTGGTATATCACCATCTGGGAGTTCTCGGCGAGTCCGTACAGTGTACATTTTCTCCACTGAGCACTCGTACACCATCTCTGATGTCAAACACCGATGGATATGGGATCATCCATCGCCCATCATATGGGTCAAGATGTGTATACGCTAGTCTACTCTGGTGTATCGATGCCCTATCTCGATATACCCTCGACTAAGAACAGTTATAGGATGTACTCATCGACTACTATGGCCCCACTAGTATGATCTCATCATAGTCCCAATAGTCGAGTACAGATCCTAAGGGCTTTATCAACATGTGAGAGTAAGACAGTAAACCAATACAAGTCAACATGTTACGATAAAGTTAAACCAAATAGCATACTATCATGACGAGCAAGAAAGTCCTCTCTGTATATATCCAAGCATCCATCATAATATACATCATATGTACAACAATGGCCTCTAGGGCATATACATAACTAACAGGTTCCTTGGCCAAAGCCACCGCTCCATTGCTATCGCAATACAAAGGTATTGGATGCTCAATCGATGGAACCACTCCAAGTTCAGTAATGAACTTCTTGATCCAGACAGCCTCTTTGGCAGAATCGTTGGCAGCGATGTATTCAGCCTCTATCGTCGAGTCTGCCACGGTTTCCTGCTTGGAACTCTTCTAGCTAACCGCCCCTCCTTAAAGGGTAAAGACAAATCCCGACTGCGACTTAGAGTCATCCTTATCACTCTGGAAGCTCGAATCGGTAAAGGACTCCACTTGGAGTTCTCCATTACCATACACCAAGAGCATCTCTTTAGTCCTTCGCAAGTACTTGAGAATGCTCTTCACAGCTGTCCAGTGACTCTCTCCAGGATCAGCTTGATACCTACTCACTACACTTAGTGAGTATGCTACATCGGGTCTGGTACATAGCATCGCGTACATGATAGAGCCTACAGCCGAAGCATAGGGTATCCCTTGCATGTGAGCTCTCTCCAAATCAGTGTTGGGAGACATCTATTTAGAGAGAGTGAACCCTGAGATCATGGGTAAAAACCCACGTTTGGACTCTTCCATAATAAACCTCTTTAGTATGGTGTCAATGTACCTGGATTGGGACAATCCCAATATCCTTTTAGATCTATCTCTATAGATCATAATTCCCAATATGCATGAGGCATCACCAAGATCTTTCATTGAGAATCTTTGTGATAAGAAGAGCTTGACCGATTGCAGTATAGGAATGTCATTTCCTATCAAGAGTATGTCGTCCACGTACAATACGAGGAAGACAACCTTACTCTCTGCCACCTTCTTGTAGATACAAGGTTCATCTACGTTTTTGACGAAATCAAACTCTTTGATAACGACGTCAAAGCAGATGTTCCAACTCCGCGATGCTTGCTTTAATCCATAAATGGATTTAAGCAGCTTGCACACCTTCCCGCTGCTCCCACTATCTACGAAGCCCTATGGCTGAGTCATGTCCACGCACTGTTCTAAATCACCGTTTAGAAAGGCGGTTTTAACATCCATTTGCCAGATTTCGTAGTCATGATATGCAGCGAAGGCAAGCATGATCCGGATGGATTTAAGCATATCCATTGGAGAAAAGGTTTCGTCATAGTCCACACCTGGTCTTTGATGAAAATCTTTTGCAACAAGTCTAGCTTTGAAAGTCTCCACCTTCCCATCTACACCAAGTTTTTTCTTGAAGATCCGCTTTCTCCCAATGGGTTTTACCCCTTCAGGAGCATCTTCGAAAGTCCATACTTTGTTGGTGTACATGGATTCCATCTCGGATCGTATTGCATCCAGCCATTTCACTGAGTCCCCACTCGTGATGGCCTGCTCGAAGCTAGTTGGGTCATCATCAACCATGATGCAATCCTCGCTCACACCATCCATGAGAAAAACGTAGTATCTCTCAGGTGGGTGAGGAACCCTACTAGATCGGTGGAGTGGCTGGGGTTCATCGGGAACTATCGAATCCTCTGGTTCCACCAGATCTTCTGTTGCAGCTTTTGTAGCTGGAACCTCTTCCAGTTCTACCTCAAGACCACTAATCTCTTTTGCAAGAAATTCCTTTTCTAAAAAAGGTGGCATGCCGAGAAACAAACACCCTTTGTTCCTCAGTGTGGTAGAAGATATACCCATGAGATTTTTTGTGATATCCTACAAATTTGCATAGAACAGACCGTGCCTCGAGTTTGTCCGGATTTTGTCGTTTGACATAGGCTGGACAACCCCATATCTTTACATAGTTAAGACATGGTCTCTACCTTTTCCATATCTCATATGGGGTGGTAGGCACAGATTTGGTGGGGGCCATATTCAATAGATGTATGGCTGTCTCTAGCGCATACCCCCAGAAGGAAATAGGTAACTCAGTTGTGCTCATCATAGAGCGCACCATATCTAATAGTGTGCGGTTCCTCCGTTCAGATACACCGTTGTGCTGTGGTGTATATGGAGGAGTCAGCTGAGAGAGAATCCCATTCTCTTTTAGGAAGCCTATGAATTCATTGCTCATGTATTCACCTCCTCAATCAGATCGTAGGATTTTAATACTTTTTACGGTTTGGTTCTCGAGTTCTTGTTTATATTCTCTAAATTTCTCAAAAGCTTCAGACTTGTGTCTTATCAAGAACACATGTCCGTATCTTGAGAGGTCGTCAGTGAATGTAATGAAGTACGAAGAACCATCCCTGGCATGTGTAGACATGGGACCGCATACATCACTATGTATCAGTCCCAAGAGTTCGATAACTCTTTCTCCGTGTCCCGAAAACGGAGTTTTGGTCATCTTGCCTTTGAGACATGACTGGCAAGTGTCATAAGATGAAAATTCGAACGGTTTCAAATATCCATCCTTATGCAACTTAGCTAGTTGTGTCATATTGATGTGACCCAGTCTACAATGCCACAAGAAGGATTCGTTCAATTCTGAACTCTTCCACTTGTGTGTGTTTATTATGCTCAGAACTGTTGATTGATTTAGAACAAAAATGCCATTGCACAACGTGCCTGATCCAATCAACTTTTGGTTTAGGAAAATGTTCATAACATTATCCTGTAATACAAAATTATATCCCTCTTTACTCAACAAAGAGACCGATATAATGTTGCATATCAGGTTCGGCATGAAATAGCATTCGTTCAGAATCAATATATTACCAGTTGGCAATACAAGGTGATATTCCCCGATGGTTTTAGCTGCAATAATTGCACCATTTCCAACCCTTATGTCTTTATCACCTTCTCCAAGTTCTCTACCTTTCCTAAGCCCATGTAACTGATTACATATATGGGATCCTGACCCGGTATCTAGTACCCAGGACGTAGAGCAAATGGAGAAACAGTTCTTTATAACGAACACACCCGAAGAAAATACATCAACATGTACTTTCTTCATTCGGGCGGCATGGGAATCCTGGTATTCCCCTATATCCTGTCCAGTCTTATAACTCTTATAAGAAAGAACAGAACCAACGTTCCCCAGCACAGTATAACATGCGGGTTCGGTTAATACATCCATATTGTTATCTTGATTAATGCATGGTATGGTCGCTACCTGGAGAGAGAGAGAAGAAAACACTTTAACGTATGCTCTTGCAAGATCGGATTGGTTTTTATTTTATCTAATCAGGATGGCTCCCACTATTTTTTTTATCAAATCTTCCTTCAAACCCAAAAAGGAAAGACTAGCCGGGATTAATTACACCCTGCAACTACGCCAATCTTTCAGCCAGGCCAGTGTCGGTACTTTGAGGGAGGTTCCCCGTGCTTTCGCACGGACCTAATTAAAGTAAACCTCGTTTTCCTAGAGGCGTAACCCCGTTGACACCTTTCTACACACCTACTTGATCGGCTAATTGTTCTGTGTAAAACTCTCCCGGGAGTAACAATTACTCGCAGTGGGTATTGGGATCCAACTATCTCATAGAAGGTATGCAATCTCATTGCAAATTTCAACACTTGAAATTCCCGATAATATTTTGCCCCAAACGTGCTATGATCTTGACGAAAGCCAACAAACCATAGCCCGCTAGTCAAGTTCAACCCGTACATTTCTAGATTGAATTAAACCCACCCGCACGACCCTTGATAAAAGCCAACAAAGCCGTACGACTACCCTAATCCAATCGCATCATATGCAGCAGATAAGCAGTATATAGCTACCGCACACTACACCTTGACGAAAGCCAACAAATGCTGCACGAATACTATATACAACTTATCTGAAATGACAGAGGGCTACAACGGGTTTTTCTGAAAACATATTGCGTAATGAACTTGATATCGTTGTAGAATCATGTGAATGTTGAAATGGAGTGATTTTGAGGCTTTTATTAGTTTTGCTAAAGAGGTCACTCCCGGTGAAGGGATCTCGGCTCTTTCCTTATGGAATAAGGTGCAGGATATATCATATACATCACTATGCAAAGCAAAACTCCAAAAGCAATCAAAAACAAACCGAGTGTTGTAGCATCTGCCAGTTTTGCTAAAGTGGTCACTCCCGGTGAAAGGATCTCGGCTCTTTCCTCATCGAATAAGGTGCGGGATATATCATATATATCGCTATGCAAAGCAAAACTGTAGCTACCCTTTTTAAAAAATTTGATTCTACAACATCTTTTAGGTTTCTTTTCTTTCATTAATCACATTAATGAAGTCCCATCATTTAAGCCACCTAAACATCACAGATAAATATGACGTACACTTATGTCATCCGCATTCGCCTCGATGTCCCCTCGTGCACCGTTAGGTTAGGTAACTAACGGCAGAGCGGGGCAGGGCTAGCATGGGTGTAAAACATAAGTAACGCATATATAATATATCATATATACTATATACAGTATCTATCACAGCACATCACAGATATCGCAGCAGAAGAAACATATGAAACATTAGATATACTACGACGTCCGTGTTTTATTTTAAGCCTCTATAAAACACGGATTCCACGGTCGCGATGAATAGCCAAACCCACACCCCTAGACCCCTACGAGAGCGGCAAGCAACCCTACCAATTATAGAGTTAGGAGACCCGGACTCGACTCCTCGAGTTAGTCTCCCACTGGACTCCATAACCCGGTTACTTGTGCTCTCCTCCTTGGGTCTATCCTAGTATGGAAAAGTAAATATTATACAAAAGGTGACATCAACCTCATCCCGGAAGTGCCCCAATAAAAGAATATTACATACATTTAATTTTACATGAATGAAAATAAAAACTCTAATCTCACATAAAAAAACCCGGCTATTCAAAACGCGACGATCCAATATAACATATCCAGCAACACATAACATCTCATGTCATCAACGTAAGTAAATATACGCATCCCAATTGTCGTTGACATATAGTAACGAAACCGGCGATATCACATATTACACTTACGATCACAGAAAAGAAAGTGTAAAACTACAACATTTGGAATCCACAATCTCTTTAGACATCGTAAATCCGAAATATCATATACTTCGCATTTCATGTCTAACTGTATGAATTCCACATATTGTATCACATTCCAGATAAATAGACAGTATTAAACTTTCTGATCGAATAATCAAACACCCATGATTTCCATAATAGCTCAACACTTGAGCGGAGTTCAAAAATTCCAGAATACGTCACAGTAGCAACGGTCCAGCCGTAGAAGGGTCAAGCCAACGCCACACATGTGGCACGCCGTACTTCCCCAAACCCAAAAGTTCAAAAAGCAGTTCAAGACGGTCACATAATCAAGTTATGGTTTGTTGTCTTCTAGAGGGTCCATCGCATCACATGCACGTATTTCCGAAAGATTTAAACCCGAGAAAAATTCAACACTTGAATGTTTTTCGTGCCGGGAAAAATTGAGTTAATGATATCCGTTCGAACATTTTAATACTTTCTAAATTATCCGGAATAACAATACTAAATTAAATCTTCCGATCGAATTAACGAATACAAAAGGATCCCCAGAATACTCAACACATGAGTCAGTTTAAAAATACCCATAAAATAGCACTATCAGATAAAAGTATTACTGTGCAAACCCCAAGTCAAACTTCCACTGTACGGCCGCGGTTTCGCGGCACAAGCAGGGTAATGACGCGGAACCGCGGCGGTCCGTACAGATTACGTCATCAAATTTGCACCGTAATCCTTAGAAAACCCTGCTGAATTTTTTAGGTATTTTTAATACTAAAAAATCACATATTTTGAAAAAAGTCCAGAGAGGGGGTCGTTTTGACGTTTTCGGGTTCGATCGGGGTTTTAACTTCGTTAACACATTGCCTAATGCTCTAGCTAGGCTCTGATACCACTGTAGGGTTACTAGGCACTCTAACGAGGGTTAAGGAAGCATCAAACATGCCCGTTTAAAATTTTAGTCGTGCCGAATACCCTAAGCAAGATCGTTACTAGAAAATTAGGGTTTCAAATGCAAGTAAACTATGTTTACAACTAAGTGAATACGATATACAACCTTTGTAGATCGGTCCTTTACTTCTTTAGCTCCTTGTTGAAGTCCCTTCGCTGCGATCAAGGTTCTCCCGGGCTCTTGCATGGCTTCACGAGGCGAAAGATGCGACCTTGCTTGAAATCTCCGAGGCCGAAGATGATCTACGTCGAGGGAATTCCGACTCAAGCTACTACTTCACTAATTTGAGAATTAGTGAAGCAAACACCCTATACTAAAGTGCTAATCTAGTAGAGGATGGAGAAATAGGAAGTGGGTTCTCTTTGGATTTTTATTTCTCACTTTGTTTCTCACTTTAGATCAAACTCTAGCAAGCTTTTTCTTTTTAGCAAATGAAGAAGAAGAAGAAATGAAAGAGATGAGGATAATGATCTAGTGAGATGGCTAACCATGGTGAGTGAGTATCATATACTAACTCTTGTAGAGACTTAACCCTAGGCTAATTGTTATGGTTGGGTTAATAAAAATCCATAGTAAAAACAAACTCAAGTTGAATTAGTCAATGCATCCACAAGCTTCCACAAGCTTCATGCATTTTATAATCCTCCACTTGATTTTGTAATTACTTTAAATATTAAAAACCCAAACTAAAAATTAGCATAGTGTAAGTCTCATACACCCATGGATGATGTATCATCAACCATGATACAAAAATATAACACATTTTAATATATATCATATATATAGTAAAGATGTGTACATGTGAGAAAAAACCCTAAGTGAACATGTGTTAGTTAATGCAAAGTAGTATATCAAATATACAATTGTACAATAAATTATTAAATCAACACTTGACTTAATAATCCGGTCATATCACACATAACCGACTAACATTCAATGTATCGACTTATCGAATCAACACTTGATTCGATAACCCGGCTAAATCATATATAACCGACCGATACAAAAAGTCGCGAGAATAGAATACGGTATCACATACACGCATTATTCTCGGTCCCGCACATATCACATATGCGCCCCTATTTCGTTTTGCCTGAGCCAGTAAAACCTCTATGTAGGACTCTAAAGACTCGTCAATACGCCGACAGTAGGTGATGATCACATCACGCACCCACAAGCCGTCAGCGGTACTAGCTGTATGTAACGGCTACCCGGGTATTGAGCGATCAGAAGATCAGCAAGCAAGCCCGCTCAAACTCCTGTAAAAGCCTGCCGGTAACACTTCACATACAGTCCGGTCTCCTCATCTGATATGTCGCATATCAAGTCTAGGGGTGGTGAACGTCAGACCTAAATAACCGATAAGTCGTGCCGATGTGAGGCTCATAACGGGTCGAGAAACTGCTGGTAACACTTACCAGTAAATCTCTATATCAGCCCTGGCCAGGGACTTCCCTGTTACGGCCAATCGAGTACTGCGCAACATCAACCCCCAATACCAGGAAAGACGAAACCCCTCCTATCGCTCATTGCCTCCATGTGACTCGGGACTGTACCTAAAAACCACCGTTTTGCACGCCCTCATGGACGTGGTAAGGTGGAAATCATAGCACAGTGGGAATCACACAAGACTCTATGACGATCTCGGGTCTACAGACAAACCTGCACAAGTGTCACCAGAGAACTGCCATCTGACGTGAGGTATAATACCATCTGGGAGTTCTCGGCGGGTCCGTCCAGTGTACCCAGTCTACACTGAGCACCCGTATACCATCTCTGATGTCAAACACCAATGGATATGGGATCATCCATCACCCATCTTATGGGTCGAGAAGCGTATACGCTAGTCTACACTGGTATATCGATGCCCCGTCTCGATACACCCATGACTAGGGACCTTGAAGGATGTACTTATGGACTACCATGTCCCCACTAGTATGATCCGCATCATAGTCCAGGTAGTCAAGTACACATCCTAAGGGCTTTACCAACATGTAACTATAAGACAGTATAAAGAGACAAGTATACATGTTAAAGTAAAAAGCAACCAGATAGCATACTATTATGTCGAGCAAGAAAGTCTTCTCTATATATGACCAAGCATCCAATATAATATACATCATCTGTGCAATACTGGCCTCTAGGGCATACATACAACTAACAGTTGTTTCAAAAACCGGGTTACCCTTGATATGATATTTCAGTGCGTCCACCATGTGTTTTCTCAGTTCTGAGAGTGGCATGTGAAACCCAATTCAAGAAGTGGTAGGCACCGATTGCGGGTACATGGTAGACCCGGTGAGGTACCCCGGGACAAGAAGACTCGTATATGCTAGACGGTGAGCCCGGCAGGGGAGTACTACCTACCGGTGATAGTATTTGGGACCCGTCGGTTATCCGGAGGATACCGGCCGGAGTCAGGAGATGGATATGAGGGCCGACTAGGGTGTGTGGCGCTTGAGATACATGAGGATTTACGTGTCGATGCAAGGCACAAGTTTTCATGATGTTTTCGAGTGTCGATGCTAGGCACTCAGGTTCCATGATTTGATTATATCCTCATATTCCCATGCATATGCTTTATGATATTTACATGAATGATGCTTATTGTCATTGGGTGACACGTGGACGGGATCCACCTATTTACTGACATTGATTCATATTGATTATATCGATCATACCTCATTTGCATATATAACAGTGGATGAGGACGCTGTTATATATACCCTTACACCAATATTAGTGGAATGGGACGCTAATATATGTGTATTGATATCAATTTAGATACTTCATCATATTACTTCATGCAGACATACCTCATATTTATGACATGTTATTACCTGAGGCACTGGCACTAGCACTTGGCACTACCTATATATATAGATGTTACATTGCCACCTTAGCATGCTTCAGACTTACTTTTTGAGGTTTATACTATATCTGATCGTATTGACCTAGGTTTGCGTTGTTCATGCGATTTCTGTTCGTAGATATTTTTCTACTCACGAGTTGGCAACTCACCCCCGTTGTGCCACAGTTTCTTGCAGGTTTTGCCGTACAGGCTTCATTACGGCTTTGCTGGCACTGCTTCTTTTTGGGTGACTTGCTAGTTGATGGGTTTATTTGTATCGTACCCATCATTATATCTTGTATATTATTATTCAGTTGTATCTAGAAGTTCATCAACCAAACATGTATTTATTTGAGATAGAGACCAGTGATGTTTATTCTTTCGACCTAAGAGTCGCGCGATACATTTCTTAGGATTTCTTGCTGTGTTGAGTTCCCTTTTCTGTTGTGATCCTCGCCTTTCGGCGTTGTATATTACATTGCTTGCGTGGCTGTGACCGTCGATTGATGAAGAGCTAGCTCCCGCTTGGGGATGCATTTTTCAATATATATATTCTTATTCAGGTTTTATACCTGTTTGGGGTCAGTTTTTACAAAGGAACTCTGCCGAAATTTTTAAAAAAAACTTGGAATTTTAAATGCATATTTCGGCATATGTTGCAAACTACTTGATTTAAAAATGGTTTTCCTACACTATACTACTTTCTTGGTTTGGATTTCTCGGTTTTCGTCTTACTTAGAGTACGTACGCCTCGAGATGTTTCGTAGTCTAAGTGCCGGTCAAGTTCCGTACTTTCGGGTTGTGACAAAGTTGGTATCAGAGCGTTAGGTTTTACCTTCGGAGCGTAGGATAACCCTTTGGTTGATGGAATAGGTGACTAAAGTAGAGTGGCGTACCGTGGGTATGTTCTGCGGCATACGTACGATATGCTACTCCACTTAAGAAGCCCTAGGACGTACATTTCTTTGCTCAGTATCATATTCATTCTTGATCTAGCCTCATCGGTACCAGTTATGGTTTTGCTGCCACGATTACGGGCAGGGAGAGCTACGGCTAGAGTTGCGGTCAGCATGAGCTTGTTACGAACGAGGACTGACCAGAGCATGATTCCAGCGACATGCGATTGCAGAGATGTGTCTTTTATTGTGTTTTCGCGCCACGAGCATTGGATGGATCGCGGTATGAGATTTCTCGGATGTGCAGATCAGCACCAGAGGATTGGGCCACTGACAGAGGCCAGCTAGATCAGCACCAGAGGATCGCGGTGTTTTTGGAGAGTTTCTTGAGGCTGGTACTCCACCAGAGGATCAGCACCAGAGGCCAGCCAGATCAGCACCAGAGTACCTGAGGTTGGTACTCTTTAGGCAGTGTTTTTCGATGGGGGAGTAGTTGCTTTCTGCCCCCAGGAGAACACCGCGATCCTATGGTGCTGATCTGCACGTCCGAGAAACTGATTACTTCTCCAAGTGGGCAGAAGCAGTACCGCTGAGGGAAGTGAAGACGGAGAATATCCTCCATTTCTTCAAGACACACGTCATTTACCGGTTCGGCACTCCGCGACGGATTAACTCCGATAACGGGCCATCCTACAGAAGCCACAAGATCAACCGCTTTGCACAACAGCATAACATAGACTGGAGATACTCTTCGGTCTATATGTTAGTGTTTATGCCCTAGAAGGCCATTACTGTATCATACTAGTTTGTATATTACTTAATGGAAGCTTGGGATATTCACATGTATATAACAGTCTTGCTAAACATGGTAGTATGCTACTTGGTTTTTCTATCTTAATATGTGAGTGTACGTATTGATAGAGCTCTTAGGATCTTGCTTGTCTACCAGCGTTGTGATGGCAGTCACACTAGTGGGGGCTGGGTAGTCTACAAGAACATCCTTATTCAGGTCCCTGGTCGTTGGATTATCGAGACAGAGCATCGATACTCCGGAGTAGACTGGTGTGTACGCTTCTCATCCCAGTTGGGGAGATGGTCTGTCCCACAGCCGTCAGTACGTCGTACTGGAGATAGTATGCAGGTGCTCGTTAGGTTACGGGTACACCGGACAGGACTCACAGGGAACTGTTGGTTGGTTTGATACCAGTCGTCAGTGAGCAGTTCCCAGGTGACATGAGTACAGCATAGTCCGCAGACTTGACACTGCTACTTCGCCTCGAGTGTGTCCCACTGTTCTTAGATTGCTACCCTACCACGGCTCAAAGGAGTCGTGCAAACAGGTAGCAGTTGGGTGCAGTCCCGAGCACTTGGAGGCAGTGGCGGTTAGACAGGATTCGTCCCTCCCGGTATTGGGAGTAGATATCGCGCTGTGTCAGAGAGCCATTACGCAAAGTCCCTGGCCAGGGCAAGCGAGATTTGCTGGTAGGTTCCAGTAGTTTCTCAGGGTGTAATAGGCTTCGCTCCGACACGACTTATACCGCTATTAGGGGACTGACGCTTGCCGCCCCCCTAGGCCCGATATGCGATAGTCTTGGACGAACGGACCGGACTGTATGGAGATTGTCACATCAGACTCAGTAGGAGTTCGGATGGGTTTCCTCATCGGCCTTCTTATCGACAACTACCTAGGGACCGTTACGTACAGCTAGTGCCGCTTGCGGTCTGTGGTTAAACCCACTGCCAGCGTAGTAGTCGAGTCTCTAGAGTCCCACACAGAGAGTTTCCTACTCCAGGCGAAACGATATAGAGGTCGTATGGTTTTACGACAAAGGGTTCGGACGCGTATGTGTGTTTACACACTTACGTCGTTTGGACAGTTTTTACCAGTCGGCTTTGGTTTAAGCCAGTTACTGGTATCCGGTTATTGGATTTATACAGTCTAAAGTTTTTCCGTATTTTTACGGATTGGAGGGGCGTTCTCGTAATTGTGCGAGAAGCTTCTAGAAGATGGTGACTAAGGAGGGTTATGTGTCATATACATTGAATGAGTTATATGAGTCATGAGGGTGATTCATTCATCTCATTAATGCACATTTATTGCTTAATGACTCATGCTAATGAATCACCACTTGATATTTTATGAAGCATGATTATTCATCACTCTTTATTCTTTTCTTCTTATTAGAAAATGCTTCATATCTATTATGATACTCATAACTTTATTCATATATCATTCTCACATTCTCTCTCCTCAAGCTCTCCATCTTCAAAGACTAATCCTCCTTTCTCATGAGTTGAGTACAAGGGTTAGTAAGACTAATCAATCCATAACCATCACTCTATTTCATTCTATCTTCTTTGATTAGCAATCCAAGAAGGTTAGTTGCCTCATGTTTAGAGGTTTAGCTTGGAGTTTTGCTCTCGGGTGGATCGTCTACTACCTAAAGAAGGCCGAGGAGGACAAGGAGATCGTAAAGACGAAGGAGTTGGTTCATTAGGTATAATCCCTAAACACAGTAGTTTAGAAACACTTTGTGTTTGGTTATTTATAGTTTAGCTTCGATTCAAGCGGTTAGTCGATGTTTGTTCACTAAACAAGTTCGTTTTTGAAAATTCCGCCTCCCCACAAGTATTGGGGTGTAGTACATCGACTTACAGTGGTATCAGAGCCTCGCTAAACAATAAATAACTTAATTGCAAATTTGTACGAATTTCGAACGGAAAAACGAAGCCGGAAAACCCTAAAACTGTCAAGTTTCTGTCGAAATTTAAATGAAGTCCAAAAATTTTTCAGGGTTGCTCAGAAAGCTTGAAAAGGGTCCAGGAGAACACCCATGAAATTTGAGCCCATGAATCGGCTAAAGAGCCACGGAAGCGCGGCGGATCCCTACCGATCCGCCGCTGTTCCGCGGCCGAGTTGCCGAGTCATGGACTCATTTTTCATGTGTGGGTCCTCTCTGGTATTTGGTGTTTTCTGGAATATTTTAATTTTTCTCAGGTTTCCAGTTTACAGAGCAATATTAAAGATGTTTAATCGATCGAAATTGTACAGTATTTTCATATTGGATTATATCTGTGATTGTTTAATGTGTTCGTAAACCTCCCCTAACTGCTAGTATGTCGGTTGGCAGGGGTTGCACATTTCTGTAATGGTTATATCTGTTTGTGCATATGAACTGTATTGGACTGTTGTGGTGTATAGCCGGGGTTTAGCAATGGGTTATTGTTTAATTCATTTGTTGTAAATGTAATTTGTTGTAATATTATTTTTTGCGGGGCACATCCAGGTTGCGGTTGTAGCCACCGTTGTATTATTTCATTTTACTGTTTTTGCTCCTAGGACTGACCCAAGGTGGGGTACACAAACTGCCGGGCAGGTAGTTTGCCGTACCCGTAGGGGTCGAGGGTGGGGTAACGGCTATTCATCACAACTGTGTAATCTGTCTTTTCTTGCAGGCTCAAAAGAAATACAGATTGCTTGCAAATCCAATATTGTTTATCTGTGTTCTGGAATGTATATCATTGCGTCAGACGAATGTAAAATATCTATATTTATGATAGCTATTTAGACGTCACTTATGTTTTACACCCGCGCTAGCCCAGCCCCCGCTCTGTCGTTAGTTAAGTAACCTAACGGGTGATGACGGGACCCCGTGGCGAATGCGGATGGCATAAGAGGACGTTGTATTTTCGTTGTTTTCTGCAATGATAGGTTAATGATGGGACGCATTATCTATAATGCAAAGAAAAAAAAACCAAAGTTTAAATCGTTGGAACAATTTAAAAAGAAACCACTCGGTTAATTTTAAAAACAGATATTTTTAAATGCGGAGCTTTAACCACTCCTTTTAAAAGCTATCAGGTTCCTTCGGTTATATCAAGTTCACTACGTTCACGGTTTCGCCAAAACCAGTCGTAGCCCTCCGTCATTTCTTATGGATGGTCAGTAGTATTCAAGCTATGCTTGTTGGCATACGTCAAGGCAAAGTGTTTGGTAGCTGCTGGGGTATTCATTTGTTGCATAGATAGATGTGTTGGTTTGGGACAGTCGCATTACCTTGTTGGCATACGTCAAGGGTATATGCGGGTGGGTTCAAATTAACAAGATAATGATGGGCAGAACTTGACATGTGACTTATGATTTGTTGGCATACGTCAAGGTCATAAGAGCATGGGGCAAAAACTTATATCGGGAATTTCTAAAGAAACTGAAATTTGCAAAGAGATGCATACCATTTGGAGTTTGATGAATGTTGGTAGGATTCCTTCAACATTATCATACGATGATATTTGGATCCCGATCCTACTGTGAGTATATGCTACTTATCAGGATATTCGTCACTTAACGATCAATGCTATAAACCTAGTAGGTGTCCAGAAAGGTGTCAGCGGGGTTACGCCCCCAGAGAAAAGAGGTTATTTAATTAAGGAACTTCGCGAAAGCGTTGGAAAACCTCCCTCGAAGTATCGACACTGGCCTGGCTGAACGGTTAAGCAAGTATTGTACGGTAAGAATAGTCCTGGCTAATTCTTCTTTTATGGTTTGAGGAAGGATTCGAGAAACAGTGGGAGCCATCCAGTTTAGATAAACTAAAAACCACTCTAAACTTGCAAGAGCATCATGCTAAAGAGTTTTCTTCTCTCTCTCCTAATTGCAGCGACCCTGAAAATGACTGGACTTAAGTTACTTTTAGAGAAAAATATACTGACAGGGCCAAACTATAAAGATTGGCTGCGGAATGTCAAAATGGCTTTGACCTATGACAAATTGGGGTACATCCTCACCGCTACGGCACCTGCTGTCCCTGGTCCCAAATCCAGCAATGCGGATAAGGAAATCCGCAAAACCTGGGATTTAGATTGCGCGAGAGCCAAGTGCATCGTGCTTGCCTCAATGAACAATGAACATCAGAGGAGGCACGAGGATATGTCCCTAGATGGCATATTTCTCCATACAAAGGAACTTTATGGAGAGCAATCTCGTATAGCAAGATACGAGACCTCTAAGAACTTGTTTCGAGCGAGGTTGGCTGTCGGGTCATCGGTAGGTGAACATGTCCTAAAGATGATCGGCTATATTGAAGATCTCGCAGACCTTGGGACGACTTTGGATAATGAGCTCTATACAGACCTTATTCTCCAGTCCCTTCCTCCCACCTACGCCCAGTTTATCCTCAACTTCAACATTCAAGGAAAAGAAGTTGAACTTGCGGAACTCCTTAACATGTTAAGGAGTGCAGAGGGCACCTTGCAGAAGGCAAGGGAAACACCCGCTATGTTTGTTGGCGGTGCATCTTCTTCCGGGTCCAAGGCTAGGGCCAAAGGAAGGAAGAAGAAGGCCGCACCCAAACCAAGAGGAGGTGTTAGTAAGGTGGGAAAGAAGGGAAAGAAAAAGTTTGCAGCACCGGTAGTTGGCCAGGATGAGTGCTTCCATTGTCACAGGAAAGGGCACTGGAAGAAGGATTGCAAGGCGTGGAACGCCAAGAACCAGGAACCGAAGCAAGCTGTGGCTTCGACTTCAGGTGTGTTTGTAATTGAGAATTGTCTGTCAATCAACTCTACTTCCTGGGTATTGGATACCGGATCAGGATCTCATATTTGCAATTCTTTGCAGGCACTGAGAAACCGTAGAGTGCTGAAGGAAGGTGATATGATCCTCAGGGTTGCTAACGGAGCTAGCATGGGAGCTGCGTCCGTCGGGGATTATCACCTAGGATTGACGAGTGGACACATTTTGGTTTTACATAACTGTTATTTTGTACCAAGCTTAACGTGTAATATCATATCAGTTTCCTTGTTATCAAATAAAGGTTATGATTTCACGTTTGTAAGAGATGTTGTTAACATCCACCTGAATCATGGTTTGATTGGGTCCGGTACTCTTAATAACGGCATATATGTTTTAAACCAACTCCAAATTTTCAATGTCCAGAACATACTAAAAAGAAAGTCTCCAGATTTAAATAAAGTTTTCTTATGGCATTGTAGACTGGGTCACATCAATGAGAGAAGGTTGACTAAGTTGCATAGAGAAGGATATTTGGACTCGTTCGAATATCAAACTTATGACACTTGTCAATCTTGTCTCAAAGGAAAGATGACAAAGACTCCATTTACTGGACAAGGAGTAAGAGCGAGCGAGCTCTTAGGACTCATACACAGCGATGTATGCGGTCCAATATCTACACATGCGAGAGGTGGTTATTCCTACTTCATTACTTTTACAGATGATTTCTCTAGGTTTGGACATGTCTTCTTGATGAAGCATAAATCTGAGGCCTTTGAGAAATTCAAGGAATACAAGAGTGAAGCGGAAAACCAAACAGGCAAAAGTATTAAGACACTGAGATCTGATCGAGGTGGAGAATACTTAAGTGCCGAGTTCCTAGGTTACCTAAAAGAGAAAGGAATTATCTCTCAGCTTACTCCTCCATACACTCCACAGCACAACGGTGTATCGGAGAGACGGAATCGAACCCTATTGGATATGGTACGATCCATGATGAGTAATGCTGAGTTACCATGATCTTTCTGGGGTTATGCGCTAGAATCAGCGACATATCTTTTGAACAGAGTTCCAACCAAAACTGTGCCTACCACACCATATCAGATGTGGATGTTGGAGATAGTGCCCTCAGAGTCAATTATTAGGTCACAGGTACGTGATTGTAATGATTGAGGGAGGACCTATCCCGGTAGGACAGTCTTACTCGAGATGATAGTATGCTATCTGGTTTACCTTTATCATCGTGTACTGCTTTAGGTGACCTGACACGTCGCTATTACACGTTGATAGAGCCCCTAGGATTCTTGTTTGACCACCAGCAGTATGAGGGCGATCATATAAGTGGGAGCTGGGGGTCTATAAGCTTATCCTTAAAAGGTCCCTAGTCGTGGGAGTTTCGAGACTGGGCATCGATGCTCCATTAGTAGACTAGTGTATACAGTCGAGACCCCGACGAGGGGCGGTGGCCGGTCTCACAAGCCACTGGTGTCAGTTGGATCACCTAAGATGTATACAGGTGCTCATTGGGTTATGAGTACACCGGACAGGACTCGCCGGGAACATGCTAGTTGGTCATATACCAGACGTCAGATGGCAGTTCCCTGGTGACATGTGTGCAGGTTAGTTCATCGACCTGGGGATCGTCATTTGTCTCGTGTGTGTTCCCACTGTACTTTGATTACTACCCTACCACGGCTCAAAGGAGTCGTGCAAACAGGTTTTAGTTGGGTACAGTCCCGAGCCACATGGAGGCAGTGAGCGTATCTTCAGGGGTTCGTCTCTCCCGGTATTGGGGGTGAGGTCGTGCTGTGTCTAGGAGAGCCATTACACAAAGTCCTTGGCCAAGGCAAGGAGATTTACTGGTAGGTATTCCAGTAGTATCTCAGGGTGTTCTGGGCTACACTCCGACACGACTTGTACCGCTTTTGGGGGTCTGACTTTTACCAACCCCCTAGGCCCGCCATGCGATGCTCATAGACGAACGGACCGGACTGCACGGATATTGTCACTGACAGGCTCAGTTGGGTGTCGGGGTGAGCTTCCTCATCGACGTCCCATTTGGTCAGTACCTGGTAGCCCGTCACGTATTGGCTTATACCTCTGACGTGCTAGTGGTTAAATCCACAACCAAGGTGTTGACGAGTCTTTAGAGTCCCCCACATTCAGTTACTCAGCTTTCGGGCGAAAGGTTGTAGAGGCCGTATGGAGATATGGCAGGGTCCGATCAGATACGTACGGTATTGCACGGATCAGGATCGGACAGTTTGTACTATAGGCCGTATGGGTATATGGCAGGGTTCGATGAGATACGTGCGGTATTGCACGGATCAGGATCGAACAGATATTACTAGCCGGCTTTGTTTTAAGCCGGATCCTAGTATAGTACAGTGTAGACTTTGTCTCATTGCATTTGTATTTCGGTCGAAATACAAATGCGGGTGTGTATGCACAGTATCGGGGTTTTCCTATAATTTATTACGGGACCAGTTTTCTGGAGTTGCCAGTTTGCTTTCCGTTTCGGCCGATTTCCATTGTTCCGTTCATTGGCCGAAGATTGGTGGAGGATGGCTTATTTGCATTGTTGCAAATAAGTGTTTGTGGAGGGGGTCTTTGCATATTTCCTTGTATCATGATGGCTCACCATACCTTGACCTTTTTGACTTGATCCTTCATGATGGCTTGACTTTGTTAGCATCATGGTTGTTGATGATGGTTGTGTGGAGTGTTGGCATTGCTTTGTGATCATGGTTGATTATCATAACCATTCTTTTCTCTCTCTCTTTTGATTATGGTTGTGGTTTGATCTTTTGTTTTTTCATATCACTCCCTCACTCTCATTCACTCCCTCCATCATCTCTTGTGGCCGGCCACTATGTGCAAGGGTTGTCCAAAATTGTGTGGGTGTATTTTTGGTTCATATCATGCTCCAAAATACCCACTAGCTCCTCCACATTGTTCTTGTTTCATCCCTCCACCATATGGCACCTCCATGAACCCCAAAAGAGACAATAGCTCACTACACATTCTACAGCGAATCTTGGGCACGTCGAGTAGCCGGCTTCGTGCCCGAGTTGCCTCGGCATTGAGGTGGGAGCCCGTAAACATAGTAGGCGATGTGGTGCACTTCCGGCGACGAGGAGGAGACGGGACTTTTCCGCAGGAGATCGGGACCATGACGAGAAGACCGGAGGACTTGGATCGTCGGTATATCTCTAACCCATCTTCTAGTTGCTTAGACTTGTTAATGGTTACGATCCGGGTGTTTAGTGCGCGGTGGTACCGGTTTGCTAAGTCCGCAAAATTTAAGTTATTCACCGCTTCCGCATTCCGGCGTCAGATTGACGGCCGGGGCGCCGCCGTGCACTTACAGTGGTATCAGAGCCTCCCCATTAACTTAGTCTAGCTTTGTGTAATGTGTTTGCATTTCCGATCGATCAAAAAGTTCCAAAACCCGTATTGCCTTCGCATCAGTTTCTGTCGAAATTTTTTGGAGTCTAAAAATTTTTCAGGTGGTCTCAGAATGATGTGCAGGGAGTTATAAGAACACTGAAAAAATTTCGTAGCACGATCCCTCCGTACAACCGCGGAAGGGCGGCCAAAACCCTCTTCTGGCCGCGCTTCCGCCGCAAGTTTGTGGGCTCGTGTGATTATTTTTTTGCAGTGGGCTTATGGGCTTATTTCAGGGGTTTTGGGATATTAAAATTGGGCCCAGGTTTTCTGTGATTGCTACAGTTTTGTTTGGGGGCCCACTTGTTAATTGTTTGATCAATAGGAAAATTTTAAACACATTTTTCACAGTATTTACATTATATCTGCGACCGTGAATGTCACTCGATCGGTAAATCCGGTCTAACTGCTATAGCCCGGTTAGACGGATTTGCGAACGTGACTTTCACGTTGATGTTCTATGTATTTGCTGTGATGTTGCGGATCGGTCGTGGGGGATAGCCTGGATGCAATGCTAGTACAGTTTTGTTGTAATATGTACATTTGATATTGCGGGGCGAGCGTCCGACATGTGGACTGCCGTCACTGCCTGTTTGTATTATTATTTTGGGGCATGACCTGGTTGCGGTCGATGTACCCGGTGTATGTATATTTTACTTTCTGTACTAGGATTGCCCCGCGGAGGGGTGCACGGATAGCCGGGTTCTGGAGGGAAACAAGCCCGCATCTCATGGCATTGAGACGGAGGGGCTTCACTCTAGGATTGGCGGGCTATTCGCCGCACTCGTAGGGGGTACAGGTTGACCCAGGAGGGGTGCCCAAGTTACCGGATTCCGTGAAGTGCTGGGTGGTCCATTCACGGTGCTGAAGGGGGCTGCCTCGCTTCAGGTTTTGGCGGGTGACTTGCCGCGCCCGTAGGGGTCTAGGTTTTCATTGCACAGGCTATCCACACGACCAGGGGAACGTCGGGTTTCAGCAGTGGCTCTGTGAAACCCGGGGATCCCAGATATCTGTATTGTTTCTATGATGCTGTACATTTCTGTGATGTTGCATTTTATTCACGCCTTGAGCGAATATAATATATTGGTATATATATTAGTAGATGTTGTTTATGTTTTTCATCCGCGCTAGTCCAGTCCCCGCTCTGTCGTTAGTTAGCTAACCTAACGGGTAATGACGGGACCCAGTGGCGAATGCGGATGGCATATACGTACATCAGTATATTTTCGTTCTTTTTGGTGTGATCAATTGATGGGACTGCATTGATTCGGATCAATGCAAGTTAAAAACAAACCTAATCTGATGTTGTTGGAACACTTTTCAAAAAGCTGTTATTGCAAGGACGTTCTCTTTTGTTTTGCATCGTGGTATTCAGTTGGAATATCCTGCTCCTCAGTCGACGAGGCAAGGGCCGAGATCCCTTCACCGGGAGTGACCCCTTGGACAGAAGTTTGCGTCAGGGCATTAACTTCACTATAGCCGATTACTTTTGCTTTGCATCGCGGTATTCATTTGGAATATCCTGCACCCCATTCTACGGGGAAAGAGCCGAGATCCCTTCACCGGGAGTGACCTCTTTAGCAACGGTTTTCGTCACTATATTTTCAAAAAGCTATCCGTTCCTTCAACGATATCAAGTTCATTACGTTAAAGGTTTTCGCCAGAAACCATTCGTAGCCCTCCGTCGTTTCATATGGGTGGTCAATAGTATTCAAGCTGTGTTTGTTGGCCTTAGTCAAGGCACAGTGTTTGGTAGCTGTTGGGTGTTCATATGCTGCATAGATAGATGCGTTGGTTTGGGACAGTCGTATAGCCTTGTTGGCCCTAGTCAAGGGCTTGTACGGGTGGATTCAAATCAACCTGGATAATGACGGGTAGAACTTGACATGTGACTTATGATTTGTTGGCCTTAGTCAAGGTCATAAGAGCATGGGGTAAAAATCACATCGGGAGTTTCAAAAGAACTGAAACTTGCCAGATATGCGCATACCTTCTGGAGTGTGATAGCGTGAGCGGATTCCGTCACGTTATCATGCAATGATAGTTGGATCCCGATTCCCACTGATGAGTTAGTTTACTCCTCGGGTAACCCCGACTAATTCTTCTTTCAGGTTTGGAGGAGAATTTGAGGTACAGTGGGAGGTTTCCAGATTAGATAAATTGGTAACCATTCTGATCTAGGTTAGAGTGCACGCTGAGTGTTTCTTTTCTCTCTCTCTTTGGCAGCGACCATTGACCCGACCCTAAGACTTTGACTCAGTGACCAAGTTGACTGAACCTTCTTAAACACTGGCTTTTGGATTGTCAGAGTTGCAAACCTCATTGCCACTCCTACTTTTACCCTTTTCTCCAGGACACCCCGTTTTACTACGAACGTCCACTTCCATTGGACAAAACCATCGTATGGTTAGATACGAACTCGAAAGAATTTATTCGAGGATGGTTTCCGGTTCTGGAGAAAACGGATAGGATTATTCAGTTGTCTTTTCCTTTTACCCTCTCTCAGGTTACGAGTACTCCTTGGTTTAGGGGTAGTACACTGATTGTTAGGATACGAGCGTGTTCAAGTTCTAGTTTAAATACCGCAATCAAGACGGTTTCGCACGTAGCTAGCCGGTTGAGTACGGGTCGTCCGCAGGGAGATGGGAATCTTTTTCTATGTGTTTTTCGACGAGTTAAGTCCGGTTGTTCAGATTTTGTTTGTAGTTATCTAAGTGCTGAGTTGATATTTAAAGAGAGCTTGTTAGGGTTAGGATTAGGTTAGTTTGAGTTAGGAGTCTCCACATCTTTCGTTGCCCCACTTAATATCGGTGTTACGGTAATCGGCAACAACGGGGATTAGCACGACTAGGAAGGAACTTGCGAGTATAAGCTAGGCTTTCCAACGCATAGTCCTTCCTTTTGGTGCTTGTCCGTCCGTTCTTGGCTCTTATCCATAACCTCCGGTTAATTCAGCCACAACCGGTCTCACTACGGAATCACCGCTATCATGTAGGATAGGGTGCCGTAAGGAGCGGATTGTGGTTGGGTTAACGGGAGTTGATTTAAGTTTTTGGGCAAGGAAAGAGTGAGAGAGATTTCCTTCTCTCAAACTTCCCTTATCCTACCCTAACAAGTATAGAACTACTCACACTTCATAATACGGAAAAATAAAACAACACAAAAGAGGAAGATAGAAAGAAAGAGATTAGAAGAATACGACTAACTGTTTGCGACCTCACCTTGGCGAGGATCAAGCGTAAGTATCATTGTCGTATGAAAGGATAAAGAAAAAGAGAGAAGAAACAAACAACAAGGAAATAACAACAACTACTTAACAATTAAAATTACAACAATTATAACAAGTAAAGAAAGAGACAAGCATGATAATAAAAATGGTCTTCTTTATTCATCACTCTTCACTCAAAAGCTCACTTACAAGTTTAATGGAGAAGAGGTGAGAAGAGGAAGAAGAACATGTACTAAAACCTAGCAAAGAAAAATACAAGATTATGGACCCCTTCCTTCACAGAATTCTGGGGTATTTATAGGCTGGAGAATGAGAAACTAGGGCAAAAATACTGGCCCATATGAAATTACCAAACACCCCATAAAAACCCTAACTGTCTTGCGCCAGAACGGCCGCGGAAGCGCGGCCAAGACCCCCCTTTGGCCGCTCTTCCGCGGCCGTATTGTGGAGTTGGGCTTTGGGCCTTTTTCTGGTAGCCTGGTTTTCTGAGTACATTATTCTGGCATATGTATTTTCTCCATTTGTTTTCACGATTTTTCCAGAATTTCTGTTGAAGGAAAGGTGGACTTTTTGTTAAGATTTTGTCATGATTGTCTCGAGTGCCGCGTAGATCTCTTGGATCTTGTGCCACCATTGAGCCTTGTGCCTGAAAACGACATTGATTTGACATTTTGTCTTCCTAAACCGGTATCTGGCAGCATACGGATGAAGAGCGGAGACCGTGTTTTATCTGTAGTTGGCAGGAACCGGATTTTTGTCGTGTTTTCCATGAATTTCTCCGTTTGAGAACCGGGAACCTGTATCCTGCAATTGACTAGCAAACACGGCTCAAGAGTATCTACCGACATGCAATGTGATAAAAATTGGGCGGTATAAAAATGCAAAAATCTGATATGAACATACACCTATTACGCAAATTGGATTGTCTTCTTCCAAACCTTAGGCTGGTGCCGACCGGTAGGGAATGAAGAAAACCAATTAGCATAACGATGGTGTGCAGAAGGTATTAAGTTCAGACAAAGCAAGGGATTAGTAAGAGGGCAAAGTAAATTGCGACAGATATTCACGACCAAACCAAATATTTCGTTACCACTCCCATGTCACCTTTGTATTTCTCCATGACACTCCGTATCACTACGAAGATCCACAGTTTATTTGGATACTCCATCGTATGGTTATATACGAACTCGAATGGAACTGGTTCCAGTTCGGGGATGGATTCTGGTTCAGGAGAAATAGGAATAAGGTTTATTCGGGTGTCTTTTATCTTCACCTTCTCTCGCATTGCGAGTGTTCCTAGGATTAGGACAGTACACCCATTATGCTTATTGGATAGTCTTCTTCCAAACCATAGGCTGGTGCCGAACGGTAGGGAAGGAAGAAAACCATTTGGCCTAAAGGGGTGTGCAGAAGGTAATGACTAAAGACATATGAAGGGATGTGGAGAGATGGCAATGAATTATACGGTTGTAGTTGTGAATCTGGATAATGGAAGAGGCATTACTATGAATACCAGAATACCCCATCGGAACATTTCAATGTTTCAGGTTCACTGTGTAATGTTAAAAGAAAACTGATTTCCCGATTAGACACTTGCTCCAGGGTATGTATTTACCAGGTATGATTCTCACATCTGTATGGTTTTACAGATGATGAGTGGGAGTAGGTTATTGGGAATTGGGTGATCATCCTCATTATATCGGGATTCGTTGTAATCGGTGATATTTGAGGAGATCACCTGGGTTGTTTGCCGGTCGGCAAATATATGGTTTTGAATATCCGCTGTTGTGCACCAATTTCAAATTGATATATCTGTACGTCTATTTTCATAGAGTGAGATATACCTTTTGATATTATGTCGATGACATTTACCTATATCAGTGGATGGTTAGGTAAGGAGCATCAAACAGCGGTGTAATTCTTCTTAACCATAAGTACAGTTTTCAACCTACGACACACAGTGAATGAGTTATCAGACTCAAGGGACTTATACAGAGTATTGTATGTTGTCCAGGGTCCATCAGGACAGAGGGGTTGGTCCTCGTACTATATTCGTTTTACTTATGACTTCTCTGGTTTTTAGACAGGTGTTTCGTGGAAACACAGGGTCGGAATTTGGAGAAGTTATAGGTATTTGAATAGAGTAGAGAACCAGGAGTAGCAAGTGTCGGGATTCTTCAAAGTGATCGAAGATGTAGATACTTGTATATGGTATTCAGTTGATAGTAGTGATAAAGAGATCTTGCTTCTCTTTCAGGTTACTCATAATTGGAAGTATTCCTAAGTTGAGTAACGCTGATCGGCCTCCTTCCATTTAGTTGACATGCGCTGGAGACAGCTGCATGATTTGAATCTGGTTCAATTGAATCAGTGCCTCTGGTCCTATATGGGATATAGAACAGTTCGTATCTTAACGATGTTAAGGTACGGGGAGTTGTCCGGTTTATGATTAAAACCAGACACGGGACAACTCAAGGCACGTTTCTGTAATGGCAGTTTGTGGGTTGACCCAGGCTTTGACGAGGGTTGACTTTCTACCATCTGGATGAACAATAGCAATATTGTTCTAGACTCTCCACAGTTTTAATAAAAATGGATTTTTTCAGAAAACAGTAGTGGGAGTATGGTAGAACTGGAAGTGATTCCAGAACCACAAACGATTACTGAAGATTTGATAAGGAACCTAAAGATTCAATCTGGATTGACATTCCATTGGCCACTCCGCAGATAAGGTGGGTAACTTCAGGCACCCGAGAGGTACTACGGTAGCCTCAAGGACGGTGACAGGGAAGTTCTTGTTTACCCACAATTGCCATTGCTGTTGTTCCAAGTTACGAGACCCGGCGGGAGGATGAGTATAGCGTCGTTCTAAACCAGTTTTAGAAGTGTACGTCTATATGACTCTGCCAGAGGGTTGTCGTAGTCAGTGGGAGCAGCGGAAGCATTGGTGGACAGGTTGCTTATGTCTATTTATAGACTAGAGCAGATGTAGCGGAGATAGATCATCTATTTCTGACGTGACAGTCATGGGTTTGACTTCATCAGAATAGGGGATGTATCTGTTAAGAAGGTAGTAGGGTGTGATATCCTGGTATTTGGATGATATACACAGAGTAGGAAAGGAAACTCCTACACTACGATCGGTTATAGTTTGGTCGTCACACAGTTGTTTCTCCACAAAGGAAATGGATTTTATATCAGACATACTGGTTACTAGATCTATGGTCTTAGATCTAGATTTGGGTGGTTTCCCAATCAGGGTACTTGACAGCGTTCTAAGAGTATTTAGGATGGACGACTCCTGGCACGGTTGTGTACTTGCAGGTAATGGAGTCACCCTCTCCAAAGGTGTCTTACAGACTAAAGGGGAGAGGGACGGGCATGATTGGCAGATCACTTGCTCAGGCAATTGAGTCAATCGTGAGATGTCAAGTACCACACCAGATGTTGTTCTTGCACTAGATGCAATAAGTTGACATTAATCCAATCCTGGAGAAACAGTCGGAAGCAGTTTTAGAACATAAGTGGATGTTCTAGGGAGATGATAACGACAGCCTCATTCAGGAGACAGTTATCATTCCAGGCTTTCAAGGTGACATGGACGACAAGGAGGTTGTCAGAGTTATAGTTTTCCTTCTGATGAGGGGCAGTATTTTGGATAGGTGGTCCAAGGCAATACTGAGGGAGGCATGGCGCGCAGGATACTGATTAAGTTCAGTTGACGATACAGTCTAAGAAGTTTGGATTTGGAGTTCATTTATGAGCTAGGTCCCATCAGACATCCAGACATATTCTGAGACAGGTATTGCTCTTTTCGGGAGATGGCTTTCTCCGCGAACTTGAGATATAGAGAGACATAGAAAGAAACAACTAAGCGGATCCACTCATTGAGGCTATTCCTCGAACGCAATAGTTTCGCAAACGAGATTTGTGAGACTGACTAGTAGAGGAGTTGGGTGTTCGGTAGCACACGGGCTGTGAGTATGCGACATCGCAATAATTAGCCTTGAGTGCAAGTGGGAGATTGTTGGAGATAGTGCCCTCAGAGTCAATTATTAGGTCACAGGTACGTGATTGTAATGATTGAGGGAGGACCTATCCCGGTAGGACAGTCTTACTCGAGATGATAGTATGCTATCTGGTTTACCTTTATCATCGTGTACTGCTTTAGGTGACCTGACACGTCGCTATTACACGTTGATAGAGCCCCTAGGATTCTTGTTTGACCACCAGCAGTATGAGGGCGATCATATAAGTGGGAGCTGGGGGTCTATAAGCTTATCCTTAAAAGGTCCCTAGTCGTGGGAGTTTCGAGACTGGGCATCGATGCTCCATTAGTAGACTAGTGTATACAGTCGAGACCCCGACGAGGGGCGGTGGCCGGTCTCACAAGCCACTGGTGTCAGTTGGATCACCTAAGATGTATACAGGTGCTCATTGGGTTATGAGTACACCGGACAGGACTCGCCGGGAACATGCTAGTTGGTCATATACCAGACGTCAGATGGCAGTTCCCTGGTGACATGTGTGCAGGTTAGTTCATCGACTTGGGGATCGTCATTTGTCTCGTGTGTGTTCCCACTGTACTTTGATTACTACCCTACCACGGCTCAAAGGAGTCGTGCAAACAGGTTTTAGTTGGGTACAGTCCCGAGCCACATGGAGGCAGTGAGCGTATCTTCAGGGGTTCGTCTCTCCCGGTATTGGGGGTGAGGTCGTGCTGTGTCTAGGAGAGCCATTACACAAAGTCCTTGGCCAAGGCAAGGAGATTTACTGGTAGGTATTCCAGTAGTATCTCAGGGTGTTCTGGGCTACACTCCGACACGACTTGTACCGCTTTTGGGGGTCTGACTTTTACCAACCCCCTAGGCCCGCCATGCGATGCTCATAGACGAACGGACCGGACTGCACGGATATTGTCACTGACAGGCTCAGTTGGATGTCGGGGTGAGCTTCCTCATCGACGTCCCATTTGGTCAGTACCTGGTAGCCCGTCACGTATTGGCTTATACCTCTGACATGCTAGTGGTTAAATCCACAACCAAGGTGTTGACGAGTCTTTAGAGTCCCCCACATTCAGTTACTCAGCTTTCGGGCGAAAGGTTGTAGAGGCCGTATGGAGATATGGCAGGGTCCGATCAGATACGTGCGGTATTGCACGGATCAGGATCGGACAGTTTGTACTATAGGCCGTATGGGTATATGGCAGGGTTCGATGAGATACGTGCGGTATTGCACGGATCAGGATCGAACAGATATTACTAGCCGGCTTTGTTTTAAGCCGGATCCTAGTATAGTACAGTGTAGACTTTGTCTCATTGCATTTGTATTTCGGTCGAAATACAAATGCGGGTGTGTATGCACAGTATCGGGGTTTTCCTGTAATTTATTACGGGACCAGTTTTCTGGAGTTGCCAGTTTGCTTTCTGTTTCGGCCGATTTCCATTGTTCCGTTCATTGGCCGAAGATTGGTGGAGGAGGGCTTATTTGCATTGTTGCAAATAAGTGTTTGTGGAGGGGGTCTTTGCATATTTCCTTGTATCATGATGGCTCACCATACCTTGACCTTTTTGACTTGATCCTTCATGATGGCTTGACTTTGTTAGCATCATGGTTGTTGATGATGGTTGTGTGGAGTGTTGGCATTGCTTTGTGATCATGGTTGATTATCATAACCATTCTTTTCTCTCTCTCTTTTGATTATGGTTGTGGTTTGATCTTTTGTTTTTTCATATCACTCCCTCACTCTCATTCACTCCCTCCATCATCTCTTGTGGCCGGCCACTATGTGCAAGGGTTGTCCAAAATTGTGTGGGTGTATTTTTGGTTCATATCATGCTCCAAAATACCCACTAGCTCCTCCACATTGTTCTTGTTTCATCCCTCCACCATATGGCACCTCCATGAACCCCAAAAGAGACAATAGCTCACTACACATTCTACAGCGAATCTTGGGCACGTCGAGTAGCCGGCTTCGTGCCCGAGTTGCCTCGGCATTGAGGTGGGAGCCCGTAAACATAGTAGGCGATGTGGTGCACTTCCGGCGACGAGGAGGAGACGGGACTTTTCCGCAGGAGATCGGGACCATGACGAGAAGACCGGAGGACTTGGATCGTCGGTATATCTCTAACCCATCTTCTAGTTGCTTAGACTTGTTAATGGTTACGATCCGGGTGTTTAGTGCGCGGTGGTGCCGGTTTGCTAAGTCCGCAAAATTTAAGTTATTCACCGCTTCCGCATTCCGGCGTCGGATTGACGGCCGGGGCGCCGCCGTGCACTTACAGTGGAGTGGGAAGAAACCCTATCTTCAGTACCTGAAGACATGGGGATGTCCAGCTTTTGTAAAAAAGCAGCATCCGGACAAGCTCGAGGCACGCTCAGTAGAGTGTAAGTTTGTGGGATATCCAAAGAACTCTACAGGATATTGTTTCTATTACGCAGAGGAACAAAAGGTTTTTGTTTCTCGTCATGCCCGCTTCTTAGAAACTGAATTTTTAGAAAATCAGAAGAGTGGGAGCGTAGTAGAACTGGAAGAAATTCCAGAACCACAAACTGCTACTGAAGGTTTGGTAGAACCAGGAGTTCAAGAAGAACATGACATTCCCGCACCCCTCCGCAGGAGTAGTAGGCCGTCTCATCCGCCTGAGAGATACTACGGTTTTCTCATAGATGGGGATAGAGAGGATTGCATCATAGATGATGATGAACCTACTGACTTCCAGCAGGCCATCCAGAGCGGCGACTCGGTACGATGGCTAGATGCAATGCGGACCGAAATGGAGTCCATGTACACCAACAAAGTATGGACTTTGGACTTTGCTCCAGATGGGGTAAAACCCATAGGATGCAAATGGATCTTCAAGAAAAAGATTGGTGTAGATGGACAGGTGGAAACCTATAAGGCTAGACTTGTTGCAAAGGGTTTTCGTCAAAGACCTGGTTTGGACTATGACGAAACTTTTTCTCCAGTGGCTATGCTCAAATCCATTCGGGTCCTTCTTGCTATTGCTGCCTTCCATGATTATGAAATCTGGCAGATGGACGTAAAGACGGCTTTTCTGAATGGAAATTTAGAATAGAGCGTCTATATGGATCAGCCAGAGGGTTTCAATCAGAGTGGGAGCAGCGGGAAAGTATGCAAGCTGCTTAAGTCCATTTATGGACTAAAACAGGCATCGCGGAGTTGGAACATCTGTTTTGATGAGACAGTCAAAGAATATGACTTTATCAAAAATCCAGATGAACCGTGCATATATAGTAAAGTTGTAGCCAGAAGTGTCGTATTCCTCGTCTTGTACGTGGATGACATTCTATTAATAGGAAATGACATTCCTATGCTACAATCTGTCAAAGGATTCTTGTCGCACAGGTTCTCCATGAAAGACCTGGGTGATGCCTCTTACATTCTGGGAATCCGGATCTATCGTGATAGATCCAAGAGGATGTTGGGACTTTCGCAGTCCAGGTATATCGACACTGTACTGAAAATATTCAGTATGAAAGATTCTAAGCGCGGTAATCTACCGGCTTGTCACGGAATCACCCTCTCCAAAGAGATGTCTCCCAAGACTGATTTGGAAAGGGAACGCATGTCTATTATACCCTACGCTTCTGCGGTAGGCTCTATAATGTATGCGATGTTGTGCACCAGACCAGATGTAGCTTACGCACTAAGCGTGGTGAGCCGGTATCAGTCAGACCCAGGGGAGAAACACTGGATAGCAGTAAAGAACATTCTCAAGTACCTGAGAAGGACTAAGGAGATGTTCTTGGTTTACGGCGGAAAAGACCTCAGGTTGGAGGCCTTTGCTGATTCCGGCTTCCAGAGTGATAAGGACGATTCCAAGTCCATGTCGGGTTATGTCTTTACCCTCAATGGAGGGGCGGTGTGCTAGAAGAGCTCCAAGCAGGACACCGTTGCTGACTCGACGATGGAAGCGGAGTATATAGCTGCTTGCGATGCCGCAAAAGAAGCAGTCTGGATGAAGAAGTTCCTAACAGAACTTCAGGTGGTTCCTACCATAGTTGATCCAATACCTCTGTATTGCGACAACAACGGAGCTATAGCTTTAGCGAAGGAACCAAGGTCCCATCAGAAGTCCAGACACATCTTAAGGCGGTATCACCTGATCAGGGAGATCATTGATCGTCAAGAGATCGAGGTTCGGAGAGTTGCTTCTGAAGAGAACATTGCTGATCCATTCACGAAGGCCCTACCTCAGATTCAGTTCGAGAGACTACTCGAGATCATCGGTCTACGATATGCCAGTACATGGCCCTAGTGCAAGTGGGAGATTGTTAGTGTTTATGCCCTAGAAGGCCATTACTGTATCATACTAGTTTGTATATTACTTAATGGAAGCTTGGGATATTCACATGTATATAACAGTCTTGCTAAACATGGTAGTATGCTACTTGGTTTTTCTATCTTAATATGTGAGTGTACGTATTGATAGAGCTCTTAGGATCTTGCTTGTCTACCAGCGTTGTGATGGCAGTCACACTAGTGGGGGCTGGGTAGTCTACAAGCACATCCTTATTCAGGTCCCTGGTCGTTGGATTATCGAGACAGAGCATCGATACTCCGGAGTAGACTGGTGTGTGCGCTTCTCATCCCAGTTGGGGAGATGGTCTGTCCCACAGCCGTCAGTACGTCGTACTGGAGATAGTATGCAGGTGCTCGTTAGGTTACGGGTACACCGGACAGGACTCACAGGGAACTGTTGGTTGGTTTGATACCAGTCGTCAGTGAGCAGTTCCCAGGTGACATGAGTACAGCATAGTCCGCAGACTTGACACTGCTACTTTGCCTCGAGTGTGTCCCACTGTTCTTAGATTGCTACCCTACCACGGCTCAAAGGAGTCGTGCAAACAGGTAGCAGTTGGGTGCAGTCCCGAGCACTTGGAGGCAGTGGCGGTTAGACAGGATTCGTCCCTCCCGGTATTGGGAGTAGATATCGCGCTGTGTCAGAGAGCCATTACGCAAAGTCCCTGGCCAGGGCAAGCGAGATTTGCTGGTAGGTTCCAGTAGTTTCTCAGGGTGTAATGGGCTTCGCTCCGACACGACTTATACCGCTATTAGGGGACTAACGCTTGCCGCCCCCCTAGGCCCGATATGCGATAGTCTTGGACGAACGGACCGGACTGTATGGAGATTGTCACATCAGACTCAGTAGGAGTTCGGATGGGTTTCCTCATCGGCCTTCTTATCGACAACTACCTGGGGACCGTTACGTACAGCTAGTGCCGCTTGAGGTCTGTGGTTAAACCCACTGCCAGCGTAGTAGTCGGGTCTCTAGAGTCCCACACAGAGAGTTTCCTACTCCAGGCGAAACGATATAGAGGTCGTATGGTTTTACGACAAAGGGTTCGGACGCGTATGTGTGTTTACACACTTACGTCGTTTGGACAGTTTTTACCAGTCGGCTTTGGTTTAAGCCAGTTACTGGTATCCGGTTATTGGATTTATACAGTCTAAAGTTTTTTCGTATTTTTACGGATCGGAGGGGCGTTCTCGTAATTGTGCGAGAAGCTTCTAGAAGATGGTGACTAAGGAGGGTTATGTGTCATATACATTGAATGAGTTATATGAGTCATGAGGGTGATTCATTCATCTCATTAATGCACATTTATTGCTTAATGACTCATGCTAATGAATCACCACTTGATATTTTATGAAGCATGATTATTCATCACTCTTTATTCTTTTCTTCTTATTAGAAAATGCTTCATATCTATTATGATACTCATAACTTTATTCATATATCATTCTCACATTCTCTCTCCTCAAGCTCTCCATCTTCAAAGACTAATCCTCCCTTCTCATGAGTTGAGTACAAGGGTTAGTAAGACTAATCAATCCATAACCATCACTCTATTTCATTCTATCTTCTTTGATTAGCAATCCAAGAAGGTTAGTTGCCTCAAGTTTAGAGGTTTAGCTTGGAGTTTTGCTCTCGGGTGGATCGTCTACTACCTAGAGAAGGCCGAGGAGGACAAGGAGATCGTAAAGACGAAGGAGTTGGTTCATTAGGTATAATCCCTAAACACAATAGTTTAGAAACACTTTGTGTTTGGTTATTTATAGTTTAGCTTCGATTCAAGCGGTTAGTCGATGTTTGTTCACTAAACAAGTTCGTTTTTGAAAATTCCGCCTCCCCACAAGTATTGGGGTATAGTACATCGACTTACACTATAATCCCCGAGCTAATGGTCTAGCTGAGGCTTTTAACAAGACCTTGACAAAGATCGTAAAAAATACGGTGTCGCGAAATATGAAGGACTGGCATGAAAGACTTCATGAAGCATTCTGGGCGTATCGAACTACGTTCAAAACGGCCACTAACACAACGCCGTATGCATTGGTATTCGATACAGAGGCGGTACTCCCCCTCGAGATAGAACTACCCTCTCTACGAGTCGCAGTTCATTACGAGCTAACGGACGAAGAGAATGCTCACCTTCGGCTTGAGGAGCTCGATGTCCTTGATGAAACCCGGCTCATAGCGCAACAAAATCTGGAGGCTTACAAAGCAAAGATGACGCGCTCATATGAGAAATTGACTAGGCTGAGAACATTCCGTCAAGGCGAACTCGTGCTAGTGGTCAAAAGACCTATGATCCCCAATCGTGCCAAACGGGGGAAATTCTAGGCCGAATTATGAAGGCCCGTATATCATAGACAAGGTCTACCAGGGTGGGGCCTATCTACTCATGGACATGCACGGCGAAAGACCTTTCAGGCCAATAAATGGTCGCTTCCTGAAGAAGTACTACGCCTGACGAGTCGCGGCCTAGGTCAATGATAGATGACGATTACTATGTCCGCTCTCTATCTTCTTAAGCCCAAACTCTATAAGTAGTAGCTGGCTAACAACGGACCGAAACGACCTTAAACTAACAACGGACCGAAACATCTTTAAACTAATAACGGACTGAAACGTCCTAAAACTAACAACGGAACGAAACGTCTTTAAACTAACAATAGACCACTATGTCCTAAAAACTAGCTGTTGACCAAGACATCGATAAACTACGGTGGATTGCAGCATCCCAAAGCTGATACAAAAAAAAAAAGAGAGAAAGAATAAAAAAAAGAGACAAAAGAAGAAGAAGAAAACGGTATGTCCATAAGCAAAAAGGGCACGGATGAAAAACCCGAAAGAGTTCCGTGAGTAAAAACAGCAGGGCCACCGGCGAGTTTTGTGAAAACCCGAAAGGGCGCAATCTCATTAAAAGACACTTGCAAGGTCCTCTCGACCTTGTGAGGAGAAACCACCTGCGTGAAATCCTTACGACTCACAAGGAAGCAACACACTTAGGGATCCTCACGATTCCTAAGGAAAAATTACACTTGCGAGATCCTCACGACTCGTAAGGAGAACCCTCTTATGAGACCCTCACGGCTCATAAGATTCAAAAGTCTTAAGCTACATGGATCTGAACCTGTTCTTAAGCGGCCAACACAATCTCCAACTTTGCCCTACAAGCGGTTCAGTATTGACCCTTCTATACAATCCACGGGCGCGAATAAACATTTCCCTAACAAAGTCCCATCCGTGACTAGGGATATGTTTATACAGTGAACAACCCTTGTAAGTCATCTCGACTTATAAGGAGAAAGCACTCTTGTAAGATCCTTACGACTTATAAGAGACCATGCACTTAGGAATCCTCACGATTCCTAAGGAGAAAACGCACCTACGAGATCCTCACGACTCACAGGGAGAAATACCTTTATGAGACCCTTACGGCTCATGAAGTCAAAAGCTTAGTCGACATGATTTTAACCCTGTTTGCTAAGCCACCTTTGTTCAACATCGACAGAGGCAAATGATGATTCGCTCCTGACAATATTCCAGTTGTAGCGGTGCAGATGCCGAAATCGGTGTCTAATTCCAAGCTTGCAGCAAGAAGCTAACAAGCCACACGTGCATACGAAATAGCCGAAATGATGGGGCAACTTGCAAGAAAATCAGCAAGTAAAAATGCATGCATGCAAAATAGCCGAAATGATTGGGCACCGCGAAAAATAGCTGAAATGATTGGGCAATCACGATCTTCGCGAAATAAAAGCTGAAATGATATAGCATCGCGGAAAGAAATAAAAAAAAAATTTATGCCCTACAGGTGATATCACATCAATCTCTGTATACAATCCAGGGGCACAAACAAAGAAGGAATCACGCCTTCCCTCCCCAGTCTACTCTGGTATATCGATGCCCCGTCTCGATACACCTACGACTAGGGACCTTGAAGGATGTACTTATGGACTACCATGTCCCCACTAGTATGATCTGCATCATAGTCTAGGTAGTCAAGTACAAATCCTAAGGGCTTTACCAACATGTAACTATAAGACAGTATAAAGAGACTAGTGTACATGTTAAGATAAATAGCAACCAGATAGCATACTATCATGTCGAGCAAGAAAGTCATCTCTATATATGTCCAAGCATCCAATATAATATACATAATCTGTACAATACTGGCCTCTAGGGCATACATACAACTAACAATCTCCCACTTGCACTAGGGCTAGCTGCTGTAGTATCTCATACCGAGCATCCCGAAGAGTCTCTCAAACTGTATCTGGGGAATGGCCTTCGTGAGTGGATCCGCCGTGTTGTTCTTCGTGTCAACTCTCCTGACCTCGATCTCCCGGCGATCAACTATCTCCCGGATCAGGTGATACCGCCTCAGAATATGCCTGGACCGCTGATGGGACCTGGGTTCCTTGGCCAAAGCCACCGCTCCATTGTTATCGCAATACAAAGGTATTGGATGCTCAATGGATGGAACCACTCCAAGTTCAGAAATGAACTTCTTGATCCAGACAGCTTCTTTAGCAGCATCGTTGGCAGCGATGTATTCAGCCTCCATCGTCGTGTCTGCCACGGTTTCCTGCTTGGAACTCTTCCAGCTAACCGCCCCTCCGTAAAGGGTAAAGACAAAGCCCGACTGCGACTTAGAGTCGTCCTTATCACTCTGGAAGCTCGAATCGGTAAAGGACTCCACTTGGAGTTCTCCGTTACCATACACCAAGAACATATCTCTAGTCCTTCGCAAGTACTTGAGAATGCTCTTCACAGCTGTCCAGTGACTCTCTCCAGGATCAGCTTGATACCTGCTCACTACACTTAGTGAGTATGCTACATCGGGTCTGGTACATAGCATCGTATACATGATAGAGCCTACTGCCGAAGCATAGGGTATCCCTTGCATGCGAGCTCTCTCCAAATCAGTCTTGGGAGACATCTCTTTGGAGAGAGTGACTCCAGAGATCGTGGGTAAATTCCCACGCTTGGACTCTTTCATACTAAACCTCTTTAGTATGGTGTCAATGTACCTAGATTGGGACAATCCCAAAATCCGTTTGGATCTATCTCTATAGATCCTAATCCCTAATATGCAGGAGGCATCACCAAGATCTTTCATTGAGAATCTTTGTGATAAGAAGAGCTTGACCGATTGCAGCATAGGAATATCATTTCCTATCAAGAGTATGTCGTCCACATACAATACGAGGAAGACAATCTTACTCTCTGCCACCTTCTTGTAAATACAAGGTTCATCTGGGTTTTTGACGAAATCAAACTCTTTGATAACGACGTCAAAGCAGATGTTCCAACTCCGCGATGCTTGCTTTAATCCATAAATGGATTTAAGCAGCTTGCACACCTTCCCGCTGCTCCCACTGTCTACGAAGCCCTCTGGCTGAGTCATGTACACGCACTCTTCTAAATCACCATTTAGAAAGGCGGTCTTAACATCCATTTGCCAGATTTCGTAGTCATGAAAAGCAGCAATGGCAAGCATGATTCGGATGGATTTAAGCATAGCCACTGGAGAAAAGGTCTCGTCATAGTCCACACCTGGTCTTTGACGAAAACCCTTTGCTACAAGTCTAGCATTGAAAGTCTCCACTTTCCCATCTACACCAAGTTTCTTCTTGAAGATCCACTTGCTCCCAATGGGTTTTACCCCTTCAGGAGCAACTTCCAAAGTCCATACTTTGTTGGTGTACATGGATTCCATCTCGGACCGCATAGCATCCAGCCATTTCACTGAGTCCCCACTCGTGATGGCCTGCTCGAAGCTAGTTGGGTCATCATCCTCCATGATGCAATCCTCGCTTCCACCGTCCATGAGAAAACCGTAGTATCTCTCAGGTTGGCGAGGAACCCTACTAGATCGGCGGAGTGGCTGGGGTTCATCGGGAACTACGGAATCCTCGGGTTCAACCAAATCTTCTGTTGTAGTCTGTGTTGCTGGAACCTCTTCCAGTTCTACCTCAATGCCACTTATCTGTTTCATAAGAAAACCTTTTTCTAAGAAAGTGGCATGTCGAGAAACAAACACCTTTTGTTCCTCGGGGTGGTAGAAGATATACCCTTGTGAATTTTTGGGATATCCTACAAACTTACATAAGACAGATCTTGCCTCGAGTTTGTCCGGATTTTGTCTTTTGACATAGGCTGGACAACCCCATATCTTAATATAATTAAGATGTGGTCTCTTCCCTTTCCATATCTCATATGGAGTGGTAGGCACTGATTTGGTAGGAACTCTATTCAATAGGTCCATGGCTGTCTCAAGCGCATGTCCCCAGAAGGAAATAGGTAACTCAGCTGTACTCATCATTGAGCGCACCATATCTAATAGGGTGCGGTTTCTCCGTTCAGATACACCGTTGTGCTGTGGTGTATAAGGAGGAGTCAGCTGAGAGAGAATCCCATTCTCTTTTAGGAAGTCCAGGAATTCATTGCTCAAGTATTCCCCTCCTCGATCAGATCGTAGGATTTTAATACTTTTTCCGGTTTGGTTCTCAACTTCTTGCTTATATTCCCTAAATTTCTCAAAAGCTTCTGATTTGTGTTTCATCAGGAACACATACCCGAACCTAGAGAGATCGTCAGTGAATGTAATGAAGTATGAAGAACCATCCCTGGCATGTGTAGACATGGGACCGCATACATCACTATGTATTAGTCCTAAGAGTTCGGTAACTCTTTCTCCGTGTCCCGTAAACGGAGTCTTGGTCATCTTGCCTTTGAGACATGACTGGCAAGTGTCATAGGATCAAAATTCAAACGGATTTAAATATCCATCCTTATACAACTTAGCTAGTCATGTCGTATTGATGTGACCCAGTCTACAATGCCACAAGAAGGATTCGTTGAGTTCAGAACTCTTCCTCTTGTGTGTGTTTGTTATGCTCAGAACTGTTGATTGATTTAGAACATAAATGCCATTGCACAACGTGCCTGATCCAACCAACTTTTGGTTATGGAAAATGTTCATAACATTGTCTTGTAATACAAAATTATATCCTTCTTTACTTAGCAAAGAAACCGATATAATGTTGCATATCTGGTTCGGCATGTAATAGCATTCGTTCAGAACCAATGTATTACCAGTTGGTAATTCAAGGTGATATTCCCCGACAGTCTTAGCTGCAACAATTGCACCATTTCCAACTCTAATGTCTTTATCACCTTCTCCAAGTTCTCTACCTTTCCTAAGCCCATGTAACTGATTACATATATGGGATCCTGACCCGGTATCCAATACCCAGGACGTAGAGCAAATGGAGAAACAGTTCTCTGTAACGAACACACCCGAAGAAAATGCATCATCATGTACTTTCTTTATTCGGGTGGCATGGGAATCCTGGTATTCCCCTATATCCTGTTCATTCCTATAACTCTTATAAGAATGAACGGAACCAACGTTCCCCAGCACTGTATAACATGCGGGTTCGGTCAATACATCCATATTATTATCTTTATTAAGGCATGAAATGGTCGCTACCTGGAGAGAGAGAGAAGAAAACACTTTAGCGTATGCTCGTGCAAGATCAGATTGGTTATTATCTTATCTAATCAGGATGGCTTCCACTGCTTTTTATCAAATCTTCCTCCAAACCCTAAAAGGAAAGACTAGCCGGGATTAATTACACACTACAAGTTCGCCAATCTTTCAGCCAGGCCAGTGTCGGTACTTTGAGGGAGGTCCCCCGTGCTTTCGCACGAACCTAATTAATGTAAACCTCGTTTTCCCAGAGGCGTAACCTCGTTAACACCTTTCTAGACACCTACTTGATCGGCTAATTGCACTGTGTAAAACTCTCCCAGGAGTAACTCTTACTCGCAGCGGGTATCGGGATCCAACTATCTCATAGAAGGTATGCAATCTCATTGCAAATTTCAACACTTGAAATTCACGATAATCTTTTGCCCCTAGCGTGCTATGACCTTGACGCATGCCAAACAACCCATAGTCCGCTAGTCAAGTTCAACCCGTCATTTCCTGATTGAATTAAACCCACCCGCACGACCCTTGACGCATGCCAAACAACGCCGTGCGAATACCCTAATCCAATCTGCATCATATGCATAAGCAGATAAATACTAGTTAGCTACCGTACACTACGCCTTGACGCATGCCAAACAACCGCAGCACGAATACTAAATAGTACTTATCTGAAATGACGGAGGGCTACGACAGGTTTTCTGAAAACCTATTGCGTAATGAACTTGATATCGTTGTAGAATCAAATGAAGTTTTAAAATGGAGTGATTTTGAGGCTTTTCTGATTTTGCTAAAGGAGTCACTCCCGGTGAAGGGATCTCGGTCCTTTCCTCGTCGAATGAGGTGCGGGATATATCATATATATCGCTGTGCAAAGCAAAAACCCAAAAGCAGTCAAAAGCAAACCGAATGTGTAGCATCTGCCAGTTATTGCTAAAGGAGTCACTCCCGGTGAAGGGATCTCGGTCCTTTCCTCGTCGAATGAGGTGCGGGGTATATCATATATACCGCTGTGCAAAGCAAGAACTGTAGCTACCTGTTTTATTTTAAAATTCGATTCCACAACATCTTAGGTTTCTTATCTTTCATTAATCACATTAATGAAGTCCCATCATTTAAATACCTAAACATCACAGATAGATATGACGTACACTTATGCCATCCGCATTCGCCTCGATGTCCCCTCGTGCACCGTTAGGTTAGGTAACTAACGACAGAGCAGGGCAGGGCTAGCGCGGGTGTAAAACATAAGTAACGTCTATATAATATATCATATATACTATATACTATATCCATCACAGAATCACATCACAGATATCGCAGCAGAATAAACATATGAAATATTGGATATACTAGGACGTCCGTGTTTTCAATACGAGCCAGTATAAAACACGGATTCCACGGTCGTGATGAATAGCCAATCCCACACCCCTAGACCCCTACGAGAGCGGCAAGCAACCCTGCCAATTCTAGGGTTAGGAGACCCGGACTCGACTCCTCGAGTTGGTCTCCCACTGGACCCCAGAACCCGGTTACTTGTGCTCCCCTCCTTGGGTCTATCCTAATGCGGAAAAGTAAATAATATACAACGGGTGACAACTTCCGCTACCTGGAAGCGCCCCAAATAAAAGAATATTACATACAAGTTTTTACATGAATGAAAATGAAAAACACTCATCTCACATAAAAACCCCCGGCTATTCAAACACGACGATCCAATATAACATATCCAGCAACACATAACATCACATGTCATCAACGTAAGTAAGTATGCATACCCCAATTGTCGTTGACGTATAGCAACGAAACCGGCGATATGAACATACTACACTTACGGTCACAGAAAAGAAAGTGTAAAACTACAACAATTGGAATCCGCAACCTCTTTAGACATCACATGCCTAACAGTTATAAACCCCGCATTTTAGTCCCATCATCGAAAACTCTTTTCGATATCTTGTGAAGCTAAACTGCTAGATCTATAACATTCATCCAGTTATCTCATAACTGTTTGTGAATTCCAATTATTGTATCCAATTCCGGATAAATAGAATATATTAAACTTTCCGATCGAACATTCGAACACCCAAGTTTTCCCAACACCGATCAACACATGAAATAGGTTCAAAGACATTCACTTCATGCCTCAGTACCAACGGTCCAGCCGTAGAAGGGTCAAGCCAACGCCTCACATGTGGCACGCCGTACTGCCCCAAACCCGAAGGTTCAAAGGGCAGTTTAAGACGGTCACATAATCGAGTTAAGGTTTGTGTCTTCTAGAGGGACCATCGCGTTACTTGCACTACTCGGAACGTCTTTTAACCACAGAAAAATCCAACACTTGGAATTATTCCGGCAGGGGAAAACCTGGGTATTTATATCCGGTCGAACTCTTTAACATATTCTACAGTTATCTGGAAAAACACTTAAACAAAGTTTGATATTCCGATCGAATTCATCGATTCCCAATATAACCCCAGAGCACTCAACCTTTAAATCAATTTAAAAATACCCAGAAAACTCACCAGAATTTATCAGGTATTACTGTGCAGAGAAAATTGGATGACGTCACTATATGGCCGCGGAACAGCGGCAGAAGCCATGCTTCTGCCGCGTTTCCGCGGCTCAAGTAACTGTTCATGGGAAAAATTTTATATCGTAATTCTTGTATTTCCTTGGTGAATTTTTTAGGCATTTTTAATATGAAAAAATCCCAGATTTATGAAAATGTCCAGAGAGCTCTAAAGTATTTGGATTTCGGGTTCGTTCGGACTTCGAACTCCGTCTAGATTTCGCCTAAGGCTCTAGCTAGGCTCTGATACCACTGTAGGGTTCCTAGGCACCCTAATGAGGTCACACAAGGCATCGAACATGCCATATTAAAATTTTAACGGTGCCGAGAGACCCGACTACGGATCGTTTGCTAGAATTCTAGGCGAAACTAAAAGCTAGTTAACAGTTAACTACTGGGATACGGAAATTACAACCTTTGTAGATCCGGATATCCACCTCCACGGCTCTGCAAGGGCGTCCTCTCGCTGTCCATCTTGAAGCTTGAACTCTCGTGATGGCTTCATCGGATAAACGTGCGGAATAGGTCGTCGGCTTCGTGTCAAAGACGATCTACGTCGAGGTTGCACAAACTCAAGCTCCGACTTCACAAACTTGTGAAACTTGTGAAGTAAACACCCAAAACAACTTGGCAAGAGGTAGAGGGTGAAGAAATAGGAGGTGGGTTCACTTTAGAATTGGATTTATCTCACTTTAACTCAAGTTGCCATTGATGGACCTTGAGCTTGAAGAAGAAGAAGAAGATGAAGATCAAGAAAGAAAGATAAGTCTTCATATTTTAAAATAAAACTAATATGAATACTTATCATATCTTGACCATGGTCAAGTGTAGAGATTAAACCAAGGTTAGTAAGTGTGGTTAGGGTTAAGGATGAGATAAGGATGGTGGACTTTGTCAAAGCTTCATGAAGCTTCAACATAGATCCAAAATAAGCCACCATTCTTAACTTAATCCTTTCAAATAAATAAACAAATAAATAAATGAAAAACCAAAACCCTAATCATCACTTAACCATGGTTTAACCCTTTACACTTAATCACATTATCAAGTATCATCAAACATGATACAAAGATGTGCACGAAAGTATATCAAATATACAATGTGCAATCCAAGTGAGAAAAAATCCGTTTAAAGTGAACCAATACTAGTTAATGCAATGCAATATATCAAATATATAATTATGCATTAAATCATTAAATCAACATTTGATTCAATGATCCGGTCATGTCGCACATAACCGACTAGAATCCATTGTATCGATTTATCGAATCAATGATTCGATAACTAGGTCATATCGAATATAACCAATCGAAACATATATCGCGAGAATGAAATGCGGTATCACATACACGCATTATTCTCGGTCCCGCACATATCTCATATGCGCTCCTATTTCGTTTCGCTTGAGCCAGGAAACCTCTGTGTAGGACTCTAAAGACTCGTCAATACGCCGGTAGCAGATGATGATCATATCAAGCACCCACAAGCCGCAAGCGGTCTGCTAAACGTAACGGCCACCCGGGTATTGAGCGATCAGAAGATCTACGAGCTAGCCCGCTCACACTCCTGCGAATCCGACCAGTAACACTTACCATACAGTCCAGTCTCTTCGTCTGATATGTCGCATATCAAGTCTAGGGGTGGTATACGTCAGACCCCAATAACCCGATAAGTCGTGCTGATGTGAGGCTCATAACGGGTCGAGAAACTACTGGTAACACTTACCAGCAAATCTCTGATCAGCCCTGGCCAGGGACTTCCCTGTTACGGCCAATCGAGCACTGCGCAACATCAACCCCCAATACCGGGAGAGACGAAACCCCTCCTATCGCTCATTTCCTTCATGTGATTCGGGACTGTACCCAAAGACCACCATTTTGCACGCCCTCATAGACGTGGTAAGGTGGAGATCAAAGCACAGTGGGAATCACACAAGACTCTATGACGATCTCGGGTCTACAGACTAATCTGTACAAGTGTCACCTGAGAACTGCCATCTGACGTGAGGTATAATACCATCTGGGAGTTCTCGGTGAGTCCGTCCAGTGTACCCAGTCTCCACTGAGCACCCGTACACCATCTCTGATGTCAAACACCAATGGATATGGGATCATCCATCACCCATCACATGGGTCGAGAAGCGTATACGCTAGTCTACTCTGGTATATCGATGCCCCGTCTCGATACACCTACGACTAGGGACCTTGAAGGATGTACTTATGGACTACCATGTCCCCACTAGTATGATCTGCATCATAGTCTAGGTAGTCAAGTACAAATCCTAAGGGCTTTACCAACATGTAACTATAAGACAGTATAAAGAGACTAGTGTACATGTTAAGATAAATAGCAACCAGATAGCATACTATCATGTCGAGCAAGAAAGTCATCTCTATATATGTCCAAGAATCCAATATAATATACATAATCTGTACAATACTGGCCTCTAGGGCATACATACAACTAACAATGACCTCGTTCGGAAATACGTCATCCATATGACCCCGTTCGGAAATACGTCATCAACATGACTGTCACGACCCAAAAATTTGGCACGTGACGGCCGTAATACTACGCAACGCCTACAGACGTAACGCAGTAAAAGAAAGACAAAACCCAGAAATCAAAACCATGAAAATACGAAAAAGATAATAAAAGTTTTTGAAACAATTGAAATCGCAACCCAAATTCTTTAAAAGAGTCTACTTTCTTTCTTTAAAATTTTGGCAGCACCCCCTTTGTAAAAACTAACCCCAAAATGGGTACAACAAATAAAGATAAATAAAGCATCCCCAAACGGGAGCAAAAACACGCCCAACGGCGGAAAACAAACACCACAACAAATATACGACGCCGTAGCGAAGAAATAAGAGACAAAAGAAAGGAACTGTATAAAAGGCAACAAAACCACAATAATATACAATATCGTTCTAACCAAGTCTCTAAGTCACAACATAATAGTAGATGGAGCGTACAAGAAACAACGAATATACAATACAAAATACAGATAACCACCAAAACCCAGCTAAGCAAAACGGCACACTGTGAGTCGATGCGGTATCTGTAGCAAAAGATGATAGATGAATAGCCAGCCTCGACTACTCTGGGGAAACACCTGCAAACACTGTGGCACAACGGGGGTGAGTTGCCAACTCGTGAATAGTAAATAACATATGCAGGTAATCGCAGGAATGTACGTACAGCATGAATCTAAGATATGCAATTTACAGTAATAACAGGTCATATGAATGCAGAATAATGGAAAGTACACCAGCAAGTTCAACCAATATAATAAAGCAATAATGATATGACAACAGTATGCAATAATCATGCAATAGGGATATGAGAATGTAAATGTGCAACACTTATGAAAGATACACTAACAGGTACTACTAATACATGAAGCAGTGCACAAATAGATAAATGTGAGGTATGGAGTGAAATATGTCATTCCTACGGAATCCTGACATCGTGGTAGGATCACAATCCAGCAAGACAAATCAAATCCCAAATTCCTCAAATCAGCCCCCAAATTGGCTCTCATATCAACTAAGTATCACATCTCCTCAATTACACAATATCAAGTATACCTCGTATATCTCGAATGTACAACATCAAGTAGATCTCACAAAATCGAATGTACAACATCAAGTATATCTCACATATATCGAATGTACAACATCAAGTGGATCTCACATATCTCGTATGTACAAATCAGCAATCTCATAAATATCCTGTATCCAAAATCAAATGAATCACCTATATCCCAAATCAAATTATCAAGTAAAATCTAACATCCTAAATATAATGACATAATAAATATGATGAGGTCCATACACATATATTAGCGTCCCATTCCACTAATATTGGTGTAAGGGTATATATAATAGCGGATAAATCCCCTATTATATATACAAGGAGTAATTAGAAATATCATGAAACCAATGTGCCAAGTATCGACACAGAAATACTGATCTATCATATGCCGTCTCCCAGACTAACATCCTGATAGGTACGTATCATACGCTATCCCGAAAGCTCGAGTGCCTAGCTCTGACCCTCGCCTCTCGACGTATCCATACGTACATGACTCCTGTGGGTATCCACATGATAGCCGCTGAGTCATTGGTCCTGTCACCGGAAAGTATGGTTCCCCTATGCCTCATCGCCTGACACCACGACATCGTTCTTGCTTCGGGGTACCTCCGGGCCCCACCATGTACCCGCACACGGACCCCTCCTTTCCTCGCGTGGGGTATACACATCGTAAACGACAAATCTCATGGTGGATGCTAAAATATCATATCAAGGGAAACCGGGTTTTTCAAATAATGCATAATTTCATGAACTACCACGCCTCCCAAATCCAGGAAACATCATGAAAAATCCATATCTCAATGCGAAAATCCATGAATAAAGTATACGCATCATAAATCTGGAATGCGAGCATATAAAGGAAAAGCAACAATTCACTGTAAATATAATATCATGTGATTCCTATTTTCTCCAATTCTACATAACATCAGGTAAAGGTAAACATGTAGCTATAACTAGATAAATGTGTAATTATACAGGTATGCTATATGTCATATGCGATCAGAAATATGAATCAATGTCACAATGTCCCTAACCAAGCAATATCCTAGGTATAAGTGGTTTGTGTGTGACATGGCAATTATTGACGGTGTGTTTAGTATACAATCAGTGCTCGTGCAACATGAATCGTCAATAATGTGTGCAGTGTCCTAAGGCTGCTAGTCCAAGCACAACAAAATCTAAGTAATAGGGTAAATACGAAATTCTAAATATGACATAGAATATGCGACAGAAATAACATCTCTAGCCCTGACGCATAACGCCATGCGGGCGATTCCCCTATAGATGTTAAATCTACTCACCAACGTTGCAAGCTAGGTGAATCCTGCCACCTGCTTTCCCCTGTAGTAGTGTCCGTAGTCCCCGCCTGCGAACCTGCAACAATAAAGCAACAAAGCAATATATATTAATGACAACCTAAAATACTCACAATCTACCCGGACCAACACGACACACTTACGTACTCTAAAGGATTCGTATTGTAGCTAACGCGTATAGCTACACTACGAAACCAACTCAGCGCAACAGCAACACAGAACACGCATCGTATGGGATAACGTATCGCATGAAACGAAACACAAGGAATACGCTAAATGATCCTAGATTTTCCTGTGCTAACCAATTGTAAAAATTGCAAGTACCATGAGCCTACACATAACACCAGAGACCCCCTACACCAAAAACCAACACCCAGGTCCCTACTCTGGCTGCAAATTGCGGCCAGATCGAATAAATCTGCGGCCGTAGTATGGGGAAATGGGCTCGTATTTTTTGGGTAGGTTCTAGGTCTCTATAATAGGCTACTGTCCCGTCAATTTTTGCAACACACTTTTAGTTTCACAGCAGATCATCCGAGACCATAAAACGACACTAAAAATACGGTTTTTATCCGAAACGATACGATACGCGACAAAAATAGCAACTTTAAAGCTAAGCTACACAAAAATAACTTAAAAAACAGAAAAGAAACAATACCTAATCAAAAGAACACAAAGATCCTAGCTTTGTGCACACCATGGCATCCAAGAGGCAAGTGATGGAAAAAGATGTGATTTTGTGATGATTTTGGTGAATTGTGATGAATTTGTGTTGGAAATAGGAGAGTGTTCAGTTGAGAGAGAGAGAGAGATGAGGAAATGAAAAGAGATAGAGAAATGAGAGAGGGTGTGAGGTTAAAGAGAGAGGAAGGTGAGTGTAGGAGAGAGATGGGAGAGTGAGTGTATCATGAATTAATTCACCATTTAATGCATTCCCATACACCTCATCACTCAAACAAAATATCTTTCTCTCATCTCATAAAAGATCTAAGGATTAGGGTTAAGGATTGGATTAAACAAGGATTAAAGCAAAGAGATTAGATTAGGGTTAAGTGTCAAGGTTGCTAATCACAAAAGCTAGCACAAACAAACCCTCACTTTTTACGTGCACACGTGCGTACATGCTTCTAACAAATGATAATAATAATTTATTAATTATATGTTATAAAAAGTGAGGAACCCGAATTGGTAAACTTTTTACAGTAAACCCGCATTAAAATAACACTAAAATTGGGAAAAATTCAAATTGGACCAAAACGTCCTATATAACCCCAAAGTTTGCGCACTAGCTTTATTTTAGCTAAATTAGGTGCTGGCAAGTCTATATGGCCGTTTGATCACAGTCGGTACGAAACAGAAGATACCGACGAATTTCAGCCAAAAACGGAAACAAACAAAAAACGATTTCTAAAACGTTACAATCTCCCCCCTTATAAAAATTCGTTCCCGAATTTAAAATTTTCAATAAGCGTACCTTCAAAGAGAAAGGTGCAAAACTCCCAATTCTCGCTTGCAGCCTCCCAAGTGATCACCTCACTATATGACTACGTTCAAGAAAACTCTCCACAGATGGCAAGACCCTTGACCGAAGTTTCTCCACCCGTCGAGCCACTAACACACATGGCTACTGGTGAATAAAAATAGAGTCCAAACTAATGGTCTGTGCTGAATCATGTGAGAAGGTCATGAAGGAAATTGCAAAAATCCACACAAAGAAAACGGGGTGAATAATCAATAATCTGGGTGGAAGTGCCAAATTAATGGCAACGGAACTAACTCGCTTAAAGGACCTCAAAAAGACCTAAAATTCTGGGACAAGCTTCCCAAAACACAACATGTCATTCATCAGAAAGCCCGTAGGAATACATGATCTCCCACTGCGATCTCAAGTCTGCGACCAACACGGTCGGCATAAGACCTCTATCCGCACAGGACTGCCATCATCCTGATCTGAACCAACTGGATCATTTCCGAAGTCTCTAGACTAGCTGGGGTCCAAAATTCCAACAACGCAGAGTTAGAAAAACAGATTGGTGATCGACACGACATAACCCCTAAACCTAAGGGTTGCCAATTGGAGTGACTCCTGATAATAGCTATCGAAGGAGAACCCTAACAGTGGCGAGTGACGACCCCAACTGCCAACAACAAACTAACACAAACACACACAAGACAAACACCTTGAAACGAAACCTGAAACTTCACTCTTCATCCCTGCCCACCCGTAACTATCTCACTAGTCACGCTACAAATTGGTGGAACGTGAATGAACACCGAAAGTTGACTTATGTGCCTGCTATAGGATTTCATGTCTCTACCCAATAGTGTCAGGTATGCAAACGCGTCCCTAAACATAACACATCCTTGTCACAAATCAAGGACTCCGAATCATTACCCAGCCGAGTATGCTTAAGTATCTCGGACGAACGAGCGTCGGCGGGCAGTGTCACATCCGCACACAATCGAGCCACTTTCGTGAAATATTACAGTTAAACCGCAAAGTTGCTCGAACCAACAGCAAAGAACTGATGCAGCTGCTAACCGAATCTTCAACTGCCGAAAACTCCGTACACATGCCTCAGTCCTAAGAAAAGAACCATCTTTCCGGTCCATTCAATCGACGATGCAGCACTACACTAGCAATCCTGCACGAAACGGCGGTAAAAACCTGCTAAGCCCAAAATCAGCGGACCTCTATCCCGCACACAAGTCTGGGCCTAAGCTGTACGGCCACGATCTTCCTCGGAACCATACGAAAACCGTCTCCGTAACTACAAGACCTAGGAGTCAACACAAACAAGCCTGAAGAAACACTCCGGGAATTTAGCAAACAGCTGGTGCTCTCCCAGTATCTGCAAAACAAATCCTCAAGTGCTGCTCCTGTTCCTCAAGACACATTGAATAGACCAGAATGTCATCAGTAACACAACAATAACTGGTCGAGGAACAGCCTGAAGAAATCCGGTTCATCATATCTACGAATGCTGCTAGGGCATTGGTGAGTCCGACGACACCACCAAAACACACAAAGCCCGTAGCACGCACAAGGCAGTCTTCGGAATGTCATCACTCCGAACCCGCAACAATGATGACCTGATCCCGGACAAACTTAGAAAATGTCTCGCACTCTAGAGCTGATCGAAGAAATCGTCACGGCAAGGTCAAGGATACCTATCCGCACCGTAAGCCGGTTCAATTGACGATCAATCAATACACAACTTAGACTGCCGTCTTCTCCCTTGACGAACAGAAATAGGAGCTCCCAATATGAAACACTCAGACGCACTAGCCCCCCAACAAACAACTCGGCAGCAGATCCTTAAGCTCCCTAAGCTTCGCCGGCTCATCTGGAACAACGTCGGATAACTCTCGCACGAAAGGAACCTGGTCCAACAAACCAACTGTGGCTCCGGTACCACGAATGAACGCCAAGAATCCATGACATCCTCTCCTCAAAAGCCGACTAGCGAAAAAGGCTGAATTCAAGCTGTGAGAGGCGGCACAACTATCCACCTGCACAACAAGAACCGACTTGCCGGGAAAAAAAGTCCTGACTGTTTCCTCCCGGTAGTCCACAGACGCCTTAACACGTAGCTAACCAATCCATGCCCAGGAGAATATCAAATCCAACATCTCTAAAAAGTTCAAGTGACGGATGAATCTCCTAACCGGAAGGCACACGACTGAAATACGTGTCGCGCAACAAAAGAATCGCTGACAGAAATTAACACAACAAACGGCTGATCTAGCTAACACGATCCTCGTCCCAACCACGGCACAAAGTGTGAAAAAAAAACCCAACAAGTACAACAAAAGAACATACGAAATAAGGATACCTGGAAACTCTACATTGGACGCCCGTGCGTCCCGATGAATAGAAGCAAACCCTCGTGTCTGCCCCCTACCCGCAACTGACTGCTGTCTTCCTCTGCTAGACTGACCCCTCTGAGTGGACCTTCCACGTCCACGGCCTCTCTGAACACGACCCTGACGCGGCGCTAAGAAACAACCCCTGATGAGGTGATGAAGGCTCCCGCACCAGAAACATCCACGCGGTGATTGCTGACCCTCCTGGGGATGAGAGCTGGACGACTGTCCGCGTCCTAAGCCTCTGCTACTCCTACGACAGTCACGAAATCTGTCTCGACGACCAGGCCTCTGTCTCTGGGATGGTACACCGGTACGAGTTCCCCACTGTTCCGGAACTCTTCGTGTCTCTGGAAGACGTGTCTCGTAAACTGGGGCTGCATCCACTGGTGCTATGTAGGTGACGGACTGCTGCATGCTGATTGCAAGGAACAACTGGTTAACAGGGGTGACAACCTCCTGTCGCTGCGCTCGAATAACCTCAATCAATGAACTCATCGCTTGGCGCATGTCCTGCATCTCTGCCACAAGCCCAGCGAGCTGCTCTGTCGAAGGCTGATCCGTCTGCACCTGTGCAACTAGCGTGCCATCCTGGTCAGTGCTCGTCTCACCCGAACCTACTCTGACCTCGGTCCTCGCTGTATCACTCTAAGTCCCCATAGTCATCGGCGGCAAGGCTATAAATAGAGATATGATTCGATAAGAACACGGAAATCGAATCACAAGGATAAGCATCATCAAGGAAGGGATTTCAAGCAATTTATACTTAGGCACATTAAGCGAAGTACCGCATCGTGAGCATGCTACAGACAAACAAACACTACGTTACTCTGCTTAAGCTACCTACTCCATCATACCAAGGTCATCCTACACTCCGAAAAGGTAAAACCTAATGCTCTGGTACCAACTTTGTCACGACCCGAAAATTTGGCACGTGACGGCCCTAATACTACGCAACGCCTACAGACGTAACGCAGTAAAAGAAATCCAAAACCCAGAAATCTAAACCATGAAAATACGGAAAAGATAATAAAAGTTTTTGAAACAATTGATATCGCAACCCAAATTCTTTAAAAGAGTCTACTTTCTTTCTTTAAAATTTTGGCAGCACCCCCTTTGTAAAAACTAACCCCAAAACGGGTACAACAAATAAAGATAAATAAAGCATCCCCAAACGGGAGCAAAAACACGCCTAACGGTGGAAAACAAACACCACAACAAATATACGACGCCGTAGCGAAGAAATAAGAGACAAAAGAAAGGAACTGTATAAAAGGCAACAAAACCACAATAATATACAATGTCGTTCTCACCAAGTCTCTAAGTCACAACATAATAGTAGATGGAGAGTACAAGATATAACGAATATACAATACAAAATACAGATAACCACCAAAACCCACCTAAGCAAAACGGCACACTGTGAGTCGATGCGGTATCTGTAGCAAAAGAAGATAGATGAATAGCCAGCCTCGACTACTCTGGGGAAACACCTGCAAACACTGTGGCACAACGGGGGTGAGTTGCCAACTCGTGAATAGTAAATAACATATGCAGGTAATCGCAGGAATGTACGTACAGCATGAATCTAAGATATGCAATTTACAGTAATAACAGGTCATATGAATGCAGAATAATGGAAAGTACACCAGCAAGTTCAACCAATATAATAAAGCAATAATGATATGACAACAGTATGCAATAACCATGCTATAGGGATATGAGAATGTAAATGTGCAACACTTATGAAAGGTACACTAACAGGTACTACTAATATATGAAGCAGTGCACAAATAGATAAAGGTGAGGTATGGAGTGAAATATGTCATTCCCACGGAATCCTGACATCATGGTAGAATCACAATCCAGCAAGACAAATCAAATCCCAAATTCCTCAAATCAGCCCCCAAATTAGCTCTCATATCAACTAAGAATCACATCTCCTCAATTACACAATATCAAGAATACCTCGTATATCTCGAATGCACAACATCAAGTAGATCTCACAAAATCGAATGTACAACATCAAGTATATCTCACATATATCGAATGTACAACATCAAGTGGATCTCACATATCTCGTATGTACAAATCAGCAATCTCATAAATATCCTGTATCCAAAATCAAATGAATCACCTATATCCCAAATCAAATTATCAAGTAAAATCTAACATCCTAAATATAATGACATAATAAATATGATGAGGTCAATACACATATATTAGCGTCCCATTCCACTAATATTGGTGTAAGGGTATATATAACAGCGGATAAATCCCCTGTTATATATACAAGGAGTAATTAGAAATATCATGAAACCAATATGCCAAGCATCGACACAGAAATACTGATCTATCATATGCCGTCTCCCAGACTAACATCCTGATAGGTACGTATCATACGCTATCCCGAAAGGTCGAATGCCTAGCTCTGACCCTCGCCTCTCGACGTATCCATACGTACATGACTCCTGTGGGTATCCACATAATAGCCGCTGAGTCATTGGTCCTGTCACCGGAAAGTATGGTTCCCCTATGCCTCATCGCCTGACACCACGACATCGTTCTTGCTTCGGGGTACCTCCGGGCCCCACCATGTACCCGCACACGGACCCCTCCTTTCCTCGCGTGGGGTATACACATCGTAAACGAAAAATCTCATGGTGGATGCTGAAATATCATATCAAGGGAAACCGGGTTTTTCAAATAATGCATAATTTCATAAACCACCACGGTTCCCAAATCCAGGAAACATCATGAAAAATCCATATCTCAATGCGAAAATCCATGAATAAAGTATACGCATCATAAATCTGGAGTGCGAGCATATAAAGGAAAAGCAACAATTAACTGTAACAAGTTAATATAATATCATGTGATTCCTATTTTCTCCAATTCTACATAACATCAGGTAAAGGTAAACATATAGCTATAACTAGATAAATGTGTAAATATAAAGGTACAGCAAGTTATATATATATCCACCTATAAGTAATGATGTAATATACCCCCTGGGTATAAGTGAAGTATGTCTATAAGGTATACCTGCAGCTATGTCACAAAGTGTGTATGTACCTAACACTAATGGCACAATACCCTATAGGTATACAGGTATCTAGCATGTAAGTAGATGAAGGCATATACGTAAGCAAGTAATTATATAGGTATGCTATATGTCATATGCGATCAGAAATATGAATCAATGTCACAATGTCCCTAACCAAGCAATATCCTAGCTATAAGTGGTTTGTGTGTGACATGGCAATTATTGAAGGTGTGTGTAGTATACAATCAGTGCTCGTGGAACATGAATCGTCAATAATGTGTGCAGTTGCCTAAGGCTACTAGTCCAAGCACAACTAAATCTAAGTAATAGGGTAAATACGAAATTCTAAATATGACCTAGAATATGCGACAGAAATAACATCTCTAGCCCCGACGCATAACGCCATGCGGGCGATTCCCCTGTAGATGTTAAATCTACTCACCAACGCTTCAAGCTAGGTGAATCCTACCACCTGCTTTCCCCTGTAGCAGTGTCCGTAGTCCCCGCCTGCGAACCTGCAACAATAAAGCAACAAAGCAATATATATTAATAACAACCTAAAATACTCACAATCTACCCGGACCAACACGACACACTTACGTACTCTAAAGGGTTCGTATTGTAGCTAACGCGTATAGCTACACTACGAAACTAACTCAGCGCAACAGCAACACGGAACACGCATCGTATCGGATAACGTATCGCACGAAACGAAACACAAGGAATACGCTAAATGATCCCAGATTTCCTGTGCTAACCAATTGTAAAAATTGCAAGTACCATGAGCCTACACATAACACTAGAGACCCCCTGCACCAAAAACCAACACCCAGGTCCCTACTCTGGCCGGAAATTGCGGCCAGATCGAATAAATCTGCGGCCGTAGTATGGGGAAATGGGCTCGTATTTTTTGGGTAGGTTCTAGGTCTCTATAATAGGCTACTGTCCCGTCAATTTTTGCAACACACTTTTAGTTTCACAGCAGATCATCCGAGACCATAAAACGACACTAAAAATACAGTTTATCCGAAACGATACGATACGCGACAAAAATAGCAACTTTAATGCTAAGCTACACAAAATTAACTTAAACAACAGAAAAGATACAATACCTAATCAAAAGAACACAAAGATCCTAGCTTTGTGCACACCAAGGCATCCAAGAGGCAAGTGATGGAAAAAGATGTGATTTTGTGATGATTTTGGTGAATTGGCATGAATTTGTGTTGGAAATGGGAGAGTGTTCAGTTGAGAGAGAGAGAGAGAGAGATAAGGAAATGAAAAGAGATAGAGAAATGAGAGAGGGTGTGAGGTTAAAGAGAGAGGAAGGTGAGTGTAGGAGAGAGACGGGAGAGTGAGTGTATCGTGCATTAATTCACCATTTAATGCATTCCCATACACCTCATCACTCAAACAAAATATCTTTCTATCATCTCACAAAAGATCTAGGGATTAGGGTTAAGGATTGGATTAAACAAGGATTAAAACAAAGAGATTAGATTAGGGTTAAGTGTCAAGGTTGCTAATCACAAAAACTAGCACAAACAAACCCTCGCTTTTTACGTGCACACGTGCGTGCATGCTTATAACAAATGATAATAATAATTTATCAATTAAATGTTATAAAAAGTGAGGAACCCGAATTGGTAAACTTTTTACAGTAAACCCGCATTAAAATAACACTAAAATTGGGAAAAATTCAAATTGGACCAAAACGTACCATATAACCCCAAAGTTATCGCACTAGCTTTATTTTAGCTAAACTAGGTGCTGGCAAGTCTATATGGCCGTTTGATCACAGTCGGTACAAAACAGAAGATACCGACGAATTTCACCCAAAAACGGAAACAAACACAAAACGATTTCTAAAACGTTACAATGACCCCGTTCGGAAATATGTCATCCTCATGACCCCGTTCGGAAATACGTCATCCACAAGACCCCACTCGGAAATACGTCATCCACAAGACCCTGTTCGGAAATACGTCATCCACATGACCCCGTTCGGAAATACGTCATCCATATGACCCCGCTCGGAAATACGTCATCCACATGATCCCGTTCGGAAATACGTCATCCACATGACCCCGCTCGGAAATACGTCATCCACATGACCATGTTCGGAAATACGTCATCCACATGACCCCGTTCGGAAATACGTCATCCATATGACCCCTTTCGGAAATACGTCATCCATATGACCCCGTTCGGAAATATGTCATCCACATGACCCCGCTCAGAAATACGTCATCCATATGACCCCGTTCGGAAATACTTCATCCATATGGCCCCGCTCGGAAATACGTCATCCACATGGCCCCGCTCGGAAATACGTCATCCACATAGCCCCGTTCGGAAATACGTCATCCACATGACCCCGCTCGGAAATACGTCATCCACATTACCCTGTTCGGAAATACGTCATCCATATGACCCCGTTCGGAAATACGTCATCAACATGACCCCGTTCGGAAATACGTCATCCAAATGACCCCGTTCGGAAATACGTCATCCACATGACCCCGTTCGGAAACACGTCATCCGCGTGACCCCGTCTCGAAAATAGGTCATCCACATGACCCCGTTTTGGAAATACGTCATCTACATGTCAATCCCACTAAACACTTACGGGTCCTCTGGATTCGTAAGGAAGAAAACTCTCTTATAAGATCCTTACGACTTATAAGGGAAAACGGACTTAGGAATCCTCACGATTCTTAAGGACAAAATACACCTACGAGATCCTCATGACTTGTAGGGAGAAAAATCTTTATGAGACCCTCACGGCTCATAAAATTAAAAAGTCTTAGGTGACAGATCCTAACCCTGTTTCCTAAGCCATCACCACCTTACGAAGAGTCCAAGATGGACAGCTATATACCATCTACAGGCTATGCTTACTAAGATAACATGCCGAAAAAAAAAAGAGGAAAGCGACAAGGAGAACATTTGATTCGAATTTGGTTAAGCGCGCGAAGCATACCCATTCACAAATATGCAAAAGATTCAGTACATAAAATAAAACACGCTGAAATGAGGAATTTTCCATTCATAGTTCGAAAAAGGTCTTACAATTATGAAAGCAGTAAACAAAAACATTATCAAAATGATTACAATGGTAAAACCTCAGATCCAGGGCATGGATTGAGGAATTTAAAAGTGAGGTTGTCCAGAATCTTCCAGGCATTTCAACCATCTTAGTATGCTTTCTTTCGCAATCACAAGCGTCGGGATCATCACGAATATCCTCCACCTTCCGATAGGCAGCAAGTATTGCCGCCTGTTGAAAAGCCTGATGCAGAAGATCGACAAGATTGTCTTGCCTTCTCTTTTAGATTATGCCCATCAGATACACCAAGTGCACCTTATCCTCGGCAGCATCCAATGCCTTAAGCGGCATGCCGGCACAGAATAGAGGAAGTGCTCCCCAGATCACTCCCACAATAAGCTTCAAGAGAGAGGAACGTCGAGGAAGCAGGCGACCATTGTATGCGTCAAAGCGACTCATGATTTCGGCACACAGGGCGTTTGTGAATTCTCGGTTTTGAGAACGGCCGAGTGAGCGGATGTCTCCGTAAGAGATAATCTCATCAAGGTCGAACATATGAGCGTCCATAACTCCTGAAAAAGAAAATCAACAAGAATTAGCAGACAGTCTGATTAAGCAAATTCTTATTAAAAAACAGGCATAGGAATTTAAACGACTCTTGATATCCCCATGGAGAAAACAAATTCTAATTATGACACCTAACAAATTTGAATTTGGGAGAAACCCTATAAAAGAGGGAGAATCTCATTTAATGAGCGACCCTCGGGTCAAGGAGTTAAAATCTTCGAGAGAAATGCTCTACAGACAGGAGTGACACCTGCCAAAGATGAAGGTAATTTAAAGAAATTCCCCGAGAATGCTAGAAGCCTGGCTCTGTAAAGATGATGAAAAACCCATCAGAAAATTAATTAAAATCAATTTTTATGAATAAAAAATTATGGGATCTTCAAGATCCATGAACAAGACTCTTAAGAGCTCCTCTCAAGAGATTAAAAAATTTACACGTTACCAAGAGAGCAGAGCTCTGTTCATGGGCTACGAAACCTCAACGAAAGATCTCTTTAGATCTATGGGTTGAAGAGAGCAAAGCTCTATTAATGAAACCCTAAAAGGGTTTTTCTTTAGATCAAAGATCTATGAAGAGCAAGGCTCTGTTAATGGTTAAAACCCTAATTTAGTGAAAGTTCTAAACTTTACTTAAACTTTAACAGAATTTTGACTCGTAGAAGGTTCTTAAACAGGAAAGCAATGCTCTGAAGAAGAGATAATTCTCAAGAAGAAGATGAAAATCATCTAGGGGACCAAAGGTCCTATTTATAGGCATTGAGAGCCGTTTCAACTTCTAAAAGTTGATCCAACGACTGAGATGCTACCACCGCCGCACTCACGTATGGGCCACGTAAGCGCAACGGTAGGGGGCATTTGTTTCCCCAATCAGAGCAACGCTCTGTTCAAATTCCAAGATTTGAAAAGAAGCGACGCTTCTATTTCCCCAATCAGAGCAAAGCTCTGTATTGAAATTCAAAAGTCAAAAATTGAAGCAACGCTTTAGATCCAGCACTCTGCGCTAGGTGCGCCACGTGGCAAACACGGATGCGCTAGCGCCAGATGCGCTGCGCTATAGGCAGAGCACCATGAGTGCGCTAGCGCTAGGCGCGCCACGCGCCACGTGTCAAACATGGGTGCGCTAGCGCAGGCTGTGCTGCGCTCTACGCTGTGCACCCCCAATTAGAGCGAAGCTCTGTTTCCAAGATTGGAAAGCGAAGCAACGCTTCATTAAAAGTGCTAACATCAAATGTGGTAAGAGTCAAAGACTCTGAAACGGCGCTCACGTGCAAAGCACGAGAGCGCTAAGTGCCAGGAGCGCTAAGCGCCAGAGGCGCTTCACCTTTACAAGAATTACTTGTGCCTGATATAGCAAATAAAATTATGAAGCGCACAAGCGCCTTACAAAGAAATAACAAAGAATTAGAAATAAAGGAGCACTTAGCGGATAATAAAATACCTGATTAGAAATCTTTTTATTACTATTACAATGCAAACAGATCACCAAACATGGGGTCAAAAGGACAGGGGTTAGCAAAGCTAAGAATGAGATTGTCGAGTTCCCTCTTCGTCTTCTCCACCATGTCAAAACGGCAATTCTATCGAGGAGTAGCCATCCATCGATCAACGCCACACTCCCTAGAGAATGTGGAGATAACGACCCGACAAGCCCATATCTGGCTCAGCAAATGGACAGAGCAATCCCTCAGGGCTTTAGTGATCAAATGTGTGTTAGTTATATGTATGCCCTAGAGGCCATTACTATACATTGGATGTATATTGTAGTGGATGCTGGGTCATATATAGGTAGGACTTTCTTGCTCGACATGATAGTACGCTATCTGGTTGCTCTTTATCTTAACATGTATACTTTCTGTCTCTCTGATTACATGTTGATAAAGCCCTTAGGATGTGTACTCGACTTCCAGGACTATGATGCAGATCATACTAGTGGGGCCTGGGTAGTCCATGAGTACATCCTTCAATGTTCCTAGTCGTGGGAATATCGAGACGGGGCATCGATATTCCAGAGTAGACTAGCGTATATCTTCTCGACCCATGCGATGGGCGATGGATGATCCCATATCCATTGGTGTTTGACATCAGAGATGGTATACGGGTGCTCAGTGGAGACTGGGTACACTGAACGGACTCGCCGAGAACTCCCAGATGGTATTATACCTCATGTCAGATGGCAGTTCTCTGGTGACACTGGTACAGCTTAGTCTGTTGACCCGAGATCGTCATAGAGTCTTGTGTGTCTCCCACTGTGCTTTGATTTCCACCCTACCACGGCTCTACTGAGTCGTGCAAACAGGTGGTTTTTGGGTACAGTCCCGATTCACATGGAGGCAATGAGCGATAGGAGGGGATTCGTCTCTCCCGGTATTGGGGGTAGATGTTGCGCTATGCTCGACTGGCCATAACAGGAAATCCCTGGCCAGGGTTGCAGTGACCTACTGGTAAATGTTATCAGTAGTTTCACACATGTCATGGACTTCACGTCGGCATGACTTATCGAGCTACTGGGGTCTGACGTTTACCACCCCTAGGCGAGATATGGGACATATCAGACGAACAGACCGGACTGTACGGTAAGTGTTACTGGTTGGATTCACAGGAGTGTGAGCGGGCTTGCTCGTCGATCTTCTGATCGCTCAATACCCGGATGGCCGTTACGTTTAGCAGACCGCTTGCGGCTTGTGGGTGCTTGATATGATCATCATCTGCTGCCGGCGTATTGACGAGTCTTTAGAGTCCTACACAGAGGTTTCCTGGCTCAAGCGAAACGAAATAGGAGCGCATATGAGATATGTGCAGGACCGAGAATAATGCGTGTATGTGATACCGTATTCCATTCTCGCAATGGATGTATCGATTGGTTATATGCGATATAACCTAGATATCGAATCAAGGATTGATTCGATAAGCCGATACATAGGATACTAGTCGGTTATATGCGATATGACCGGATCGTTAAATCAAGTGTTGATTTAATGATTTAATGTATAATTATGTATTTGATATATTACTTTGCATTAACTAGTATTGGTTCACTTTAAATGGATTTTCTCACTTGATGTGCAAGTTGTATATGTGATATATTTTTATGCACATGTTTGTATCATGTTTGATGATACATGCTTACTTGGTTAAGTGTAGAGAATTAAACCATGGTTAGTTTAATGATTAGGGTTTTGTTTAGTTATTCATTTATCTTATTTATTTATTCATTTTGGAAAAATTGAAAGATAAATGAATGGTGGCTATGTTTGTTTTTAGTTGAAGATTCATGAAGCATTGACTAAGTCACCATTCTTGTCTCATGCTTAACCCTAACCATTTAAACTAACCCTAGTTCATTCTCTACACTTAACCAAGGGTTAGTATATGATAAGTATTATTTTTCTTTTCTATTTTGATTAACTTATCATATTCATCTTCATCTTCTTCTTCATCTTGAACAAGAAGAAAACCTAGCCACCATCAATGGCAACTAGTGAAAATGAGTGAGAAATCCAATTCTAAAGTGAACCCACCTCCTATTTCTTCATCCTCTACCTCTTGCAAAGTAGTATAGGATGTTTTCTTCACAAGTTTCATGACTTGGTGAAGTGGGAGCTTGATCTTGTGATGCCTCGACGTAGATCATCTTCGGCATCGAAGCCGACGACCAAGCCCGCCCATTTCTTCGATGGAGCCGATGCTAGAGTCCGGGATCCGATTTAGACAGCGGAGGGACATCGTCGCGGAGCTTAGGAAGTGGTGGACTGGATCTACAAAGGTTGTAGCTCCTTTCCTTTAGCATTTAAGTCGTTAACTTGCATCGCATAGCCTATAAATCTAGTTAACGATCTGTCTTAGGGTTTGCAGGCACATGTAAAATTTGAATTAGCCTTGTTTGATAACTTGTGAGACTTCATTAGTGTGCCTAGGAACCCTTCAGTGGTATCAGAGCCTAGCTAGAGCCTTAGGCGATGCGTAGACGGAATTAGAAGTCCGATCGAACCGAAACCCAAACCCTAAAATGCTCTCTGTACATTTTTGAAATTCGTGGATTTTTGAGAATTAAAAATATACAGAAAACTCAATAGAATATTCTAAGTATTACTGTATAAAATGGGATCCATGAATCGATAATAGTGCGGCGGAACCGCGGCATTAGCATGCCTAATGCGGCGGTTCCGCGGCAACTTGGTCTCTTCAGACATTTTTTCCTGCACAGTAATTCTTATATTTTGTTGCTGGTTTTTCTGGGAATTTTTAATATTTATTCAAGAGTTGAATTTTCTGGGTTGTATTAGGGACTCGGTGTTTCAATCGGATCGTCTAATTTTGTCTGTGTGCCTTTCCGGATAATTTTAGAATATGTTAAAAAGTTCGACCGGATATAGATACCCATTTTTTTCCCTGCCGGAAAATTTCCAACTGTTGGATTTTTCCGAGGTTTAAGGACGTTCTGAGTAGTGCAAGTAACGCGATGGTCCCTCTAGATGACAACAAACCTTAACTCGATTATGTGACCGTCTTGAACTGCCCTTTGAACCTTAGGGTTTGGGGCAGTACGGCGTGCCACATGTGAGGCGTTGGCTTGACCCTTCTACGGCTGGACCGTTGGTACTGAGGCACGAACTGAATGTTTTTAGACTTATTTCATGTGTTGAGACGTATCGGGAAAACTTGGGTGTTCGATTGTTCGATCGGAAAGTTTAACATTTTCTATTTATCCGGAATGTGATACAATAATTGGAATTCACAAAGAGTTAAAAGATAAATGAATGAATGTTATAAACATAGCAGTTTAGTCTCACTTGATCGGTTGCCACGGAATTTTGATGTGATCAAAAGTCCGTCGCAATCACGTAGTGTACGCGGATACTCGCCGGGTAAACTTAATAGACAGCCTCACCCATAGCCCCGACCAAGTGACTGTAGGAGAACCCCGTCGCCGAAAGCATCCGTTCGGGTGCTCGCGGCAGCGGTGTTCCGCCTTGGTGCACTTCGTCGACGGCATCGGGGGTGCGACTGCCTACTGAAGTTTGCGACGAGCATTCGATCAGGATGTCGGGAATCTTGTTGAATTGCCCGACTTTGTATTGAAAAGTGTTTTCGATTTTGAGACTAAAATGCGGGGTTTATAATTGTTAGGCATGCGATGTCTAAGGAATTCATTGGATTAGGCATGCGATGTCTAAAGAGGTTGCGGATTCCAACTGTTGTAGTTTTACACTTTCTTTTCTGTGACCGTAAGCGTAATATGTGTTATTGCCGGTTTCGTTGCTATATGTCAACGACAATTGGGATGCGCATATTTACTTACGTTGATGACATGTGATGTTATGTGTTGCTGGATATGTTATATTGGATCGTCGTGTTCGAATAGACGGGGGTTTTTATGTGAGATAAGTGTTTTTCATTTTCATTCATGTAAAAACTTGTATGTAATATTCTTTTATTGGGGCACTTCCAGGTTGCGGATGATGTCACCATTTGTATATTATTTACTTTTCCGTATTAGGATGGACCCAAGGAGGGGAGCACAAGTAACCGGGTTCTAGGGTCCAGTGGGAGACCATCTCGAGGAGTCGAGTCCGAGTCTCCTAACCCTAGAATTGGTAGGGTTGGTTGCCGCTCTCGTAGGGGTCTAGGGTGTGGGTTTGTCTATTCATCGCGACCGTGGAATCCGTGTTTTATGCTGGCTCGTATTGAAAACACGGACGTCCTAGTATATCCAATATTTCATATGATATTTTCTGCTGCGTTATCTGTGATGTGATCATGTGATATGTTCAGATAGATATTATATATAGTATATATGATATATTATATAGACGTTGCTTATGTTTTACACCCGCACTAGCCCTGCCTCGCTCTGGCATTAGTCACCTAACCTAACGGTGCAGACGGGACATCGAGGCGAATGCGGATGGCATAAGCGTACGTTATATTTATCTGTGATGTTTAGGTGGACTTAAATGATGGGATATTCATTAATGAGATTAATGAAAGAAAATAAACCTAATTGATGTTGTGGAATCGAATTTCAAAATAAAACAGGTAGCTACAGTTCTTGCTATGCATCGCGGTGTTCCTTGTAGAACATCCTGCACCTTATTCGATGAGGAAAGGACCGAGATCCCTTCACCGGGAGTGACTCCTTTAGCAATAACTGGCAGATGCTACACACTCGGTTTGTCTTTTGATTGCTTCTATAGTTTCTGCTTTGCACAGTGATATATATGATATATCCCGCACCTCATTCGACGAGGAAAGGGCCGACGATCCTTTCACCGGGAGTGACCCCTTTAGCAAAACTAGAAAAGCCTAAAAAACACTCCATTTAAAAACCATTTGATTCCGCAACGAGATCAAGTTTAAAGCGTTAAAGGTTTTCACAAAAACCGTTCGCAACCCTCCGTCATTTTAGGAAGTAGAGTACTTAGTATTCATGCTACGTTTGTCGACCATAGCCGAGGCGTAGTGTGGGGTAGCTAAGTGATGTCTTCCTACACCGCATATGATGCGATTAGTTAGGACAGTCATGTGGCTTTGTTGACCTTAGCCAAGGGTCATGTGGGTGGGTCTAATTAATCACGAAATGACGGGTAGAACTTGACTAGTACCTATGATTTGTTGACCTTAGCCAAGGTCATAGGTGCTAGGGGTAAAAACCATTATCGGGAGTTTCAAGTGTTGAAATTTGCAATGAGATTGCATACCTTCTATATGATAGTTGGATCCCGATACCCACTGCGAGTAATTGTTACTCCTGGGAGAGTTTTGCACTTTACAATTAGCCGATCAAGTAGGTGTCTAGAAAGGTGTCAACGGGGTTACGCCTCTGGAAAAACGAGGTTTACTGTAATTAGGTCCGTGCGAAAGCACGGGGAACCTCCCTCAAAGTACCGATACTGGCCTGGCTGAAAGATTGGCGAACTTGTAGAGTGTAATTAATCCCGGCTAGTCTTTCCTTTTAAGGTTTGAAGGAAGATTTGATAAAAACAGTGGGAGCCATCCTGATTAGATAAAATATATAACCAATCTAATTTTGCAAGAGCGCACGCAGAGTGTTTTCTTCTCTCTCTCTCCAGGTAGCGACCATATCACGGCTTAATCAAGATAATAATATGGATGTATTGACCGAACCCGCTTGTTATACTGAGCTGGGGAACGTTGGTCCCGCTCCAACTTATAATTGTTATAAGACAGAGCAGGAAATAGGGGAATACCAGAATTCCTTTGCCGCCCTAACGAAGAAAGTGCATATGATGCATCTCCTTCGGGTGTGTTCATTACAAAGAACTGTTTCTCAGTATCCTCTGCATCCTGGATATTTGATACCGGATCATGATCCCAGATATGTAAGCTGTTACATAGGGCTACAAAAAGGTAGAAAAACTAAGAACGGGTGATAAGTTTCATGAGACAGAAAACGGGGCAAATGTGGCAGCCAAGTCTGTTGGTCACTGTCACCCTGTATTACCAATACATTGATTCTGAACAAATGCTATTAGATACCGAACTTGATATACAAAATCATATCGGTCTCTTTATGAGTAAAGAAATGATAAAATTTTGTATTGATGGATAATGTTTTGAACATTTCCTATATCAAAAGTTGATCGGTTCAGGCACGTTATCTAAAAGCATTGATGTTCTAAATCAAACTACAGTTCCTAGTATACAGAACACACACAAGAGGAAGAGTTCAGAAATGAATGAATCCTTCTTGAGGCATTGTAGACTAGGTCATATCAATGCGACCCGACTGGCTGAAGTTACATTTTAGATGCATATTTAAATCAGTTTGAATTTACATCTTGTGAAACTTGCCTTTCATGTCACAAAGATAAGATGACCATAGCTCTGTTTATTGGAAACAGAGAAAGAGTTAGTAAACCCTTGGGACTAATACATGATGATGTATGTAAAGTCTCCTGTCTACAAATGCCAGGACCGGTTCTTTGTACTTCATTACGTTCTCTGATAATCTCTCAAGATTCAGACATATGTTCCTGTTGAAACACAAGTCCGAACCTTTTGAGATATTCACAGAATATAAGTTAGAAGTAGAGAACCAAAAACCGGGTATAAGTATTATGTCCTATGATAAGATCAGGGAGGAGAATACTTGTGCATGGCATTCCTGGACTATTCTAAAGGAGAATGAGATTTTCTCTCAGTGTTACTCCTCTGAATACACCACAGCATAACGGTGTATCGGGGTGGAGCAATCGCATAATATTAGATATGGTGTGCTCCATGATGAGTACTACTGAGTTTCCTATTTCCTTTTAGGGAGTTATGCACTTATGAAGTTGCATACCTATTGAATAGGGTTCGAATCAAATCAGTGCCTACCACTCCATATAAGATATGGTATGGGAAGAGCCTATCTCTTAAATAAGTTAAGATTTGGGATTGTCCGGCCTATGTCAAAAGCAAAATCTGGACAAAATCGAGGCAAGGTCAGTTCTGTAAAAATGGAAAAGTTCCAGCTATACAAAACTGCAGCTGATTTGACTGGACCAAAGGATTCTATAGTCCCCGACGAACCTCAGCCTCTCCACCGAACTAGCAGGGTTCCTCATCCGCTTGAGAGATACTTCGGTTTCTCGATGACAGTGGGAGCGAGGATTGCATCATGAGATGATGACCCAACTAGTTTCGAGCAGGTCATCAAGAGTAAGGACTCTGTAAGAATGGCTGGATGCTTAGCGATCTGAGATGGAATCCATGTACACCAACAAAGTATGGACTTTGGTTGCTATATCTGAAGGGTTAAATCCCCATCAGGAGCAAGTAAATCTTAAGAAGATTACTTGGTGTAGATGGAAAAGTTGAGACTTTCAAAGCTAGACTTGTTAAAGGTTTTAGTCATCAACCAGGTGTGGATAATGATGAAACTTTTTCTAGGGACTATGCTTAAGTCCATCCAGATCCTACTTGCCATTGCTACATACCATGACTACGATATCTGGTGGTTGGGTGCCATGACTACTTTTCTAAATAATGATTTAGAAGAGAACGTCTATAAGAGCACAGCCAGAGGGCTTCGTGAACAGTGGGAGCAGCGGAAACGTGTGCAAGTTGCTTTATAGAATAAAGCAGGCATTGCGGAGTTGGAACGTCTGTTTTGATGTGGTAGTCAAAGTGTTTGACTTCATCAAAATGGTAGATGAACCTTGTATATACAAAACGGTAGTAGAGAGTAAGGTGGTCATCCTCGTATTGTACGTAGACAACATACTCTTGATAGGAAAAGGGTTTCCTATGCTACGCACGATCAATCTCCGCTTATCACAAGGATTCTCCAATAGGATCAAAGTGATACCTCCTAAATCCTGAGTTTTCATCTATGAGATAGATGTAATTGGATGCTAGGATTCTCACTAGATGTAGTGAGATGGTATCAATCGATCCTGGGGAGAATCACTGGAAGTGTTCCAGGGTGATAAGGACGACTGAATGTCAGTCACAGGCATTGTCTTTATCCTCAGTAGAGGAACGGTATGTTGGAAGAGTTCCAAGCTAGATACCGTGGCAAACTAGACGATAAAGGCTGGTAACATCGCTATTAAGGATACTACCAAAGAGGCAGTTTGGGTGTATATTGGTTCATAAGATGAACTAGGTTCCTACCATTGTATGACAATGGAAGTGTGGCTTTGGCCAAAGAACCCCGATCCCATCAGTGACCCAGACATATTCTGAGGCAGTATCACCTGATCATGGAGATAGATGATCTCCAGGATGATCGAGGATAGGAGAGTAGACTCAGAGGAAAACACGGCGGATCCACTCACGAAGGCCTTTTCCCAAAGAGAGACTTTTAGGGGATGGTTGAGTATTAGATACTACAACTACTGCTACAGATGGCCCTAGTGCAAGTGGGAGATTGTTAGTTATATGTATGCCCTAGAGGCCATTACTATACATTGGATGTATATTGTAGTGGATGCTGGGTCATATATAGGTAGGACTTTCTTGCTCGACATGATAGTACGCTATCTGGTTGCTCTTTATCTTAACACGTATACTTTCTGTCTCTCTGATTACATATTGATAAAGCCCTTAGGATGTGTACTCGACTTCCAGGACTATGATGCAGATCATACTAGTGGGGCCTGGGTAGTCCATGAGTACATCCTTCAATGTTCCTAGTCATGGGAATATCGAGACGGGGCATCGATATTCCAGAGTAGACTAGCGTATATCTTTTCGACCCATGCGATGGGCGATGGATGATCCCATATCCATTGGTGTTTGACATCAGAGATGGTATACGGGTGCTCAGTGGAGACTGGGTACACTGAACGGACTCGCCGAGAACTCCCAGATAGTATTATACCTCACGTCAGATGGCAGTTCTCTGGTGACACTGGTACAGCTTAGTCTGTTGACCCGAGATCGTCATAGAGTCCTGTGTGTCTCCCACTGTGCTTTGATTTCCACCCTACCACGGCTCTACTGAGTCGTGCAAACAGGTGGTTTTTGGGTACAGTCCTGATTCACATGGAGGCAATGAGCGATAGGAGGGGATTCGTCTCTCCCGGTATTGGGGGTTGATGTTGCGCTATGCTCGACTGGCCATAACAGGAAATCCCTGGCCAGGGTTGCAGTGACCTACTGGTAAGTGTTATCAGTAGTTTCACACATGTCATGGACTTCACGTCGGCATGACTTATCGAGCTACTGGGGTCTGACGTTTACCACCCCTAGGCGAGATATGCGACATATCAGACGAACAGACCGGACTGTACGGTAAGTGTTACTGGTTGGATTCACAGGAGTGTGAGCGGGCTTGCTCATCGATCTTCTGATCGCTCAATACCCAGGTGGCCGTTACGTTTAGCAGACCGCTTGCGGCTTGTGGGTGCTTGATATGATCATCATCTGCTGCCGGCGTATTGACGAGTCTTTAGAGTCCTACACAGAGGTTTCCTGGCTCAATCGAAACGAAATAGGAGCGCATATGAGATATGTGCAGGACCAAGAATAATGCGTGTATGTGATACCGTATTCCATTCTCGCGATGGATGTATCGATTGGTTATATGCGATATAACCTAGATATCTAATCAAGGATTGATTCGATAAGCCGATACATAGGATACTAGTCGGTTATATGCGATATGACCGGATCGTTAAATCAAGTGTTGATTTAATGATTTAATGTATAATTATGTATTTGATATATTACTTTGCATTAACTAGTATTGGTTCACTTTAAATGGATTTTCTCACTTGATGTACAAGTTGTATATGTGATATATTTTTGTGCACATGTTTGTATCATGTTTGATGATACATGCTTACTTGGTTAAGTGTAGAGAATTAAACCATGGTTAGTTTAATGATTAGGGTTTTGTTTATTTATTCATTTATCTTATTTATTTATTCATTTTGGAAAAATTGAAAGATAAATGAATGGTGGCTATGTTAGTTTTTAGTTGAAGATTCATGAAGCATTGACTAAGTCACCATTCTTGTCTCATGCTTAACCCTAACCATTTAAACTAACCCTAGTTCATTCTCTACACTTAACCAAGGGTTAGTATATGATAAGTATTATTTTTCTTTTCTATTTTGATTAACTTATCATATTCATCTTCATCTTCTTCCTCATCTTGAACAAGAAGAAAACCTAGCCACCATCAATGGCAACTAGTGAAAATGAGTGAGAAATCCAATTCTAAAGTGAACCCACCTCTTATTTCTTCATCCTCTATCTCTTGCCAAGTAGTATAGGATGTTTTCTTCACAAGTTTCATTACTTGGTGAAGTGGGAGCTTGATCTTGTGATGCCTCGACGTAGATCATCTTCGGCATCGAAGCCGACGACCAAGCCCGCCCATTTCTTCGATGGAGCCGATGCTAGAGTCCGGGATCCGATTTGGACAGTGGAGGGACATCGTCGCGGAGCTTAGGAAGTGGTGGACCGGATCTACAAAGGTTGTAGCTCCTTTCCATTAGCATTTAAGTCGTTAACTTGCATCGCATAGCCTATAAATCTAGTTAACGATCCGTCTTAGGGTTTAAAATTTGAATTAGCCTTGTTTGATCACTTGTGAGACTTCATTAGTGTGCCTAGGAACCCTTCAATGCGCCTCGAAGAAGCACTCGATCTTGTCTTCAGCAGCATCGAGCATTGCCGAGGACATCTCTGCTGGAGGAGCGGGAATATCAGCCAGCACAGACGCAAGGCTCATCTGAAGCCAAATAGAGTGTGGGGGGAGAGGAGACCCCACACGAGTCAAGAGCTCGTACAGCGCTGCGTCGCATTGGTCATCCATAAGAGAAGGATCCACCAAGCGCGCAGCAAAACGAGGAACAATGTCCTGGATGGGCACATCCCATGGTTGCCGGCGAGCATGTGGACTGTTACAAGCCATAACTGAAAGGAATCTTTGGAGATGGGAAAAGAAAGAAGCTTTGCTTTAGATTATAAAGACTAAGCACAGAAAATTTTGTGTGAACAGTGGAACTATTTCCACGACTTGGGGAATGAATGTTCTGGGGGATACAAGTTTGAATTAAAAGGAAGGTAAAAAGACACCTCTGTTGAAGCAACGCATCAGATCCAGCGCTAGGCGCGCTGCGCGCCACGTGTCAACCACAGATTCGCTAGCGCCAGATACGCTGCGCCCTAGGCAGCGCACCCCAATCAGAGCAAAGCTCTGTTTTTAAAGTTAAAAATTCAAACATAGCGCCAGGTACGCTGCGCGTCACGTGTCAAACATAGGTGCGCTGGCGCAAAATGCGCGAGCGCAAGGTGCGCCAGCGCTGGAATTAAGAATTCCCCACCGTTAGATCAAAAGATCTAATAAAAAGTTATTAATTAATCAGAATTAAAATTCTGTTATGGAAAGATCTTTCCAATATTTTTAAAAACAAGAAGATTACCTTCTGTAAAACAGAAGCCCTAGGATCAAAGATCCAACGGCGGGGAAACATCCCCAAATCAATCAGAGAAAGATCACTTCAACTGATTCAACAAATCAATTTACCCTATATAAAGGCTCCAAGACTTCAAGTCTGATATAGAAAAACCCCTCTGCAAACTTTGAGAATGTTGGCTATAGTGCCCTCAAGGCAATTATCATAGGTTAGTTTGTCGACTTGCTAGTTGGTATTATACCTATTGTCAGATAGCAGTTCCCAGGTGACATGTGTACAGGTTAGTCTGTCGACCTGAGCTCATCATTTGTTTCGTGTGAGTTCCCACTGTTCTTTGATTACTACCCTACCACGGCTCAAAGGAGTCGTGCAAACAGGTTTTAGTTGGGTACAGTCCCAAGCCACATGGAGGCAGTGATCGGATCGTCGGGGATTCGTCTCTCCCGGTATTGGGGGTTGATGTCGCATTGTGTACGGGTGGCCATCACCACAAATCCATGGCCATGGTAGACGAGGATTACCGATCCAGGATCGATAGTTTCTCAGGAGGTGATGGGTTACATACCGACACTAAATATCGCGTTGTTAGGGGTCTGACTTTATCCACCCCCTAGACTCGATATGCGATACTCTTAGATGAACAGATCGGATTGTATGGATATTGTCACTGTCAGGCTCAGTAGGGGTTCAGGATGAGTTTGCTCGTCGGCCTTCCGTTCGCTCAATACCTGGATAGCCATTACGTACAGCTAGTGTCGCTGACGTGCTTGTGGTTAAACCCACTGCCAGCGTATTGACGAGTCTTTAGAGTCCCACACAGAGGGTTTTCATGGTACAGGCGATATGGTGTATATATTGTATGTTAATACATACGGGTGTCCGATTAAATATGTGCACTTGCTGCGCAGACTTTAATCGGACGGTTGATAATACTAGCGGCTTAGCATTAAGCCGGATTATTAAATCGGATTTTGATTTAATAATTTATATATGTATTAGTATATATGTATTCTAGTATTATTGTTCATAATTCATTTTCTCTCTTGGCTATTCATATTTTGGTACGAATACACGTATATGTATTTCGATACATGTACAGGGAAGTATTCCGTATTTTATACGGAATAGCTTCTAGAAGATACCACCTCATTTATATGATTTTCCATTTTTGGAAATTCATTTGTTTTTTTATAAATGAGGTGGAAAAGGAGGCATGGTCTTGGACATGTAAGTGTCATGGGTCAAAGCATGGTTGCTCATTTGTTTAATGCAAAATTTGGAAATGATATTTTTGATGATGGGAATGAGAGAGGGGGCCGGCCATATTTTTTAGGGGGTTTCATTTCATTTGGCACATGATTACATTCATTACACTCCTACTCTCTCATGCTAAAAAACACTTAGTCATTTTTACTCATGCCAAGTTTTTCATCATCTCCTTCATCTTCTTCTTGAGTTGCCACATGGAGCTCATGGTTGAGAGAAAAATTATAGTGACACTTTCATACACCCCCACTCTTCATTTCTAGAGACTATAGAGCGTCGGATGCCTCGTTTGTCGAGGCTGGAGCTTGCGCCATTTCCCTCGGGTGGATCATCGGAGATGGAGGAAGACTGACAACCAAAGATCATCAAAGGATCACTAGAAGCTTGGAATGAAGACCGAAGGACTCGGATCATCTCGGTATAACCTTTCTAACTCTTAGTTAGCTCGCTAGTATAGGGTTTAAGGTCGATCTGGAAATCAGGTAACGGTAGCGCCGGTTTAGAAAATTTTTGTTCCGCATTTTGTTGGCAGGGGCGCTACCGCAACCCTTCATGGTATCAGAGACACCCTTTAAACCCTACTAGCTTGTTTAAACATGCTTAATAGATCGATCGACGGAATTACAAAATCACGATTCCATTTTTCACAGTTTCTGCCGATTTTCTAAAGTGTCAAAAAATTATTTCAGGAGGCTTAAAAATCCGTGCAGGCTTTTCTAGGAGTACACAAAAAATTTGGGCCCATGAATGCTCTATAGTGCCGCGAATCCGCCGCACTTAGCCCCCATTGGCGGCGGTTTTGCGGCGGATTAGTGGCAACGGGCGTCCAAGTTTTTTCTGTAGCTCTATTTCTTGGAATTGTGATTTTTAAGATATTCTGTTTCGGCCCAGATTTCAGTAAAGTGTTATTTTGCTTTTGGGGCCAATTTGGAATTTAGTCGATCGGTAATTTAAGCGTGCGTTTGACAGTACATACATTATTATCTTCGACCGTGAATGTCATTTGATCGGTAAACTCGTCTAATTGCTATATGTCTTTTAGACGGGTTTGTGAACGTGACATTCACGTTGTTGTTCTATGATGTGCTGTGTTGTTGGATGGATCGTCGTGGTGGATAGCCAGTGGTGCAATGATAGTACAGTTTTAATTTTATTTGTACATTTGATATTACGGGGCGAGCGTCCAACATGTGGACTGTCGTCACTGCCAGTTTGTATATTATTCTTTTGGGGCACGACCGGGCTGAGGTCGATGTCACCCGTGTTTATTTTTTTCTTTTCCGTACTAGGATTACACCGCGGTGGAGTGCACGAATAGCCGGGTTCTAGAGAGCAATGGGTCCGCATCTCATGGCCTTGGGACGGAGTGGACTTTACTCTAGAATTGGCGGGCTATTCGCCGCACTCGTAGGGGGTATAGGTGACCCAGGAGGGGTGCTCAAGTTACCGGATTCCGTGAAGTGCTGGGTGGTCCATTCACGTTGCTGAAGGGGGCTGCCTCACTTCTGCTTTTGGCGGGTAACTTGTCGCGCTCGTAGGGGTCTAGGTTTCATTGCACAGGCTATCCACACGATAGGGAATGTCGGGTCTCACTTACGGCTCAACTGAAACTCGGGGCTCCAGATTATCCACCATTCTGTGTTGTTTCTGTGATGTTTTTTTGATGTTACTTTATATCATGCCTGGGTCGAATGTTATATATATATATTTATATATACTAGTAGATGTTGTATATGTTTTGCACCCGCGCTAGCCCAGTCTCCGCTCTGCCGTTGGTTAAGTACCTTAACGGGTGATGACGGGACCCAGTAGCGAATGCGGATGGCATATACGTACATTTTATTTTCTATCTTTTCTGGTGTGATTAATTGATGGGACTGCATAGATTCTTATCAATGCAAGGATAAAACAAACGTATATTTGATGTTGTTGGAACCAAATTTTTAAAAACTGACATTACAGACGTTCTCTTTTGCTTTGCATTGTGGTATTCGATTGGGAATATTTTGCACCTCATTTGACGAGGCAAGGGCCGAGATCCCTTCATCGGGAGTGACCCCTTGGGTAAAAGTTTGAGTCAACGTAATAACTTTACTATAGTCGATTATATTTGGTTTGCATCATGGTATTCAGTTTGGAATATCCTGCACCTCATTCTACGGGGGAAAGAGCCGAGATCTCTTCACCGGGAGTGACCTCTTTAGCAAATGTTTTCGCCACTATATATTTATAAAACCACTTGGATTCCTTCAACTAGATCAAGTTCATTACGTTAAAGGTTTTTCGCCAAAAACCAGCTGTAGCCCTCCGTCATTTCCTACAAGTAGTACTTAGTATTCGTGCTGCGTTGGTTGACTCCGTCAAGGCGTAGTGTGCGGTAGCTGAGTGATGCTTGTTTGTAGCATGGATATTTGATTGGTTAGGACAGTCGTGCGGCCTTGTTGACTCCGTCAAGGGCTCGTGCGGGTGGGTTTAATGCAATCATGATAATGAAGGGTTGAACTTGGCTAGGACTCTTAGATTTGTTGACTCCGTCAAGGTCACATGAGTCCTATGGGTAAAAATCACATCGGGAGTTTCAAACATACAGGAAACTTGCCAGGTTTGCGCATACCTTCTGGAGTGTGGTAACTTGAGTGGCTTCCATCAAGTTATCATTCGATGATAGTTGAATCCCGATTCCTACTGATGCGTAGCATTACTCCTCGGGTAATTCCGACTAATTCTCCTTTTGGGTTTGGTGGAGAATTCGAGGAAACAGTGGGATCCATCCAAGATTAGATAAAATGATTAACCATTCTGATCTAGATTAGAGTGCACGCTGAGTGTTTCTTCTCTTTCTCTCTCTCTCTCTGGCTGCGACTATGTCCCGAATTTTGACTAAAACTCATAAACCAAGTTGACCGAACCTTCTTAAAACACTTTGGCTTTTGGAATGTCACGGTGTCGCATACATCATTGCCACTTCTATATCACCTTTACATTTCTCCAGAACACCCCGTATTATTACAAACATCCACTTCTATTGGATAAATCCAGCGTATGGTTATATACGAACTCGAAGGAACTTTTTCGAGGATGGATTCCGGTTCTGGAGAGATTGAATAGGATTATTCGGTTGTTTTTTCTCTTTACCTTCTCTCAGGTTACGAGGGCTCCTAGGATTAGGAGAGGGTACACCTATTGAGCTTATTGGATAGTCTTCTTCCAAACCATAAGCAGGTGTCGAACGATAGGGAAGGAAGAAAACCAACAAGCATAACTGTGGTGTACAGAAGGTAATAAGTAAACAAATATAAAGGGATTAGAATAATGGCAAAAGTAAATTGCGATCACCATCTTTCACGACAAAGACCGAGTATACCCCTGCCACTCCTATATCCACTTTGCTTTTCTCTAGAACACTCTGTATCACTATGGATATCCACTTCCATTGGATAAATCCATCTTATAGTTACATACGAACTCGAATGAACTTTTTCGAGGATGGATTTTGGTTCTGGAGAGATTGAATAGGATTATTCAGATGTCTTCTCCCTTTACCTTCTCTCAGGTTGCGAGGGCTCCTAGGATTAGGAGAGTACACCTATTATTCTAATTGGATAGTCTTCTTCCAAACCTTAGGCTGGTGCCGAAGGGTAGGGAAGGAAGAAAACCAATTAGCCTAAAGTTGGTGCACATAAGGTAATAAGTAAAGACATAATAAAGGGATTGCAGTGAGGGCAGGCAAGTATATGGTTACTGTCGTGAATCAGGATAGTGGAATAAGCGTTACTAGGAATACCAGTTATCCCCTTTTGAAACATTTTAATATTTGAGTTTTACTATGCGATGTTAATTGAAAACTGTTTTCACAATAAGAATCTAACTCCAGGGTATGTATTTACCAGTTCAGTTTCTCACATCTGTATGTTATTACAGATGGTGAGTGGGAGTAAGATATTGGGAATTGGGTGATTAGATCCTCATTATATCGGAATTTGTAGTAATTGGTGATATTTGAGGAAATCATCTGGATTTTGCCGAATGGCAAATATTTGGTTTTGAATATCCGTTGTTATGCACCAATTTCAAACTGGTATATCTGTACATTTATTTTATAATGTGAGATATTACTTTTTGATATTGTGTTTATGACATTTACCTATATCAGTTGGTGATTACGTAAGGTGCATTCAACAGCGGTGTAACTCTTCTTAACCAAAGTACAGTTTTTCAACCTACGACGCACAGAATTTGAGTTATTGGACTCAGGGGACTTATACAAAGTATTGTATGTTGTCCAGTGTCCGTTAGGACAATAGGGTTGGTACTCGTACTATATTCTGTTTACTTGTGACTTCTCAAGTTCTGGACAAGTATTTCGTTGAAATGCATGGTCCAGATTTTGAGAAGTTATAGGTATAAGAATATAGTAGAGAACCATTTATTAGAAGTATCAGGATTCTTCGAAGTATTCGAATATATAGATACTTGTGTTAGGTATTCAGTTAATAGTAATGGTTTTGAGAACTTGCTTCTCTTTCAGGTTACTCATATATGGATGCACTCCTAGATGAGTAATGTTGATTGTCCTCTTTCCATTTGGCTGATATGCACTGGAGACAGATGCATGTTTTTGAATCTGGTTCAAATTAGATTAGTGGTTCTGTTTCTATATTAGATATATATAGAATCAATTTATATCTTAACGATGTTAAGGTATAGGGAGTTGTCCGGCTGATGCTTAAAACCAGAATCCGGATAAACTCAAGGCACGTTTCAGTAATGGATGTTTGTGGGTTATCCCGGGCTTTGACGAGGGTTAACTTTCTACCATCAGGAAGATCAATATTTATATTGTTCTTGACTCGCCACAGTTTTGAATAAAATGGATTTTTCAGAAAACCGAAGTGGGAGTATGGTAGAACTGGAAGTTATTCCAGAACCACAAACGATTACTGGAAATTTAATAAAACCTAAGGATTCAATTGGATTTGATGTTCCATTAGCCACTACGCAGATTTGGTGGGTAACCTCAGGCACCCGAAAGGTACTTCGGTCTTCTCAGAGACGGTGATAGGGAGGTTCTTGTTTACCCAGACTTGCCATTGCTGCTGTTCTAGACTATATGACCCGGCAGGAGGATGAGTATAGCGTCATTCTAAACTAGCTTTAGAAGTGCACGTGTATATAACTCTGCCAAAGGGTTGTTGTAGTCAATGGGAGCAGCGGAAGCACAGTAGGCAAGTAGCTTATGTCTATTTACAGACTAAAGCAGGTATAGCGGAAATAGATCATCTAATTTTGATGTGACAGTCATAGTCTTTGACCTCATCAGAATAGGAGATGGATCTGGTAAGAAGGTAATAGAGAGTGATGTCCAGGTATTGGGATGACATGCACTTGATAGGAAGAGATATTCATATACTACGATCGGTTATACTGTGATTGTCATAAAGATGTTTCTCCACAGAGGATGTGGATATAATATCAGATTTTCTGGTTACTAGATCTATGGTTTTAGATCTAGATTTGGGAAGTATCCTAATCTGGGTATTTTGACATTAAATGGACGACTCCGAGCATGGTGGTGTACCTGCAGGTGATGGAGTCAACCTCTCTAAAGGTGTCTTACAGACTAAAGGGGAGAGGGACCTGCATGATTAGCATATCACTTGCTGAGCCAATTGAGTTATTCATGAAATGTCAAGTACCACACCAGATATTGCTTTTGCACTAGATGCAATAAGCAGATATATTAATCCAATCCTGGAGAAACATCGGGAAGCAGTTATTGAACATAAGTAAATGTTCTTGGGATATGGTAACGGCAGCCTCCTTAAGGAGACGGTTATCATTTCAGAATTTCAAGGTGACCTGGATGATAGAGTAACTGTCAGAGTTACAGTTTTTCCCTTCTTTGAGGAACAGTATGTTGGACAAGCGGTCCAAGCGGATACTGAGGAAAGGAAAGGCGCGGGATATTGATTAAATTCAGTAGACGATACAGTCTAAGTAGTTTGCTGGATTTGGAGTTCATTTGAGAACTGGGTCCCATCAGATATCCAGACAAATTCTAAGACATGTATTGCTCATTTCGGGAGATAGTTTTCTCCACGAAGTTGAAATATAGAGAGATACAAAAAGAAACATTGGAACGGATCCACTCACTGAGGCTATTTCTCGAACGCAATCATTTTTCGCAAACGGTCTTTGCGAAGCTGATTAGTAGAGAAGTTGGGTGTTCGGTATCACACGGGCTGTGAGTATGCGACATCGCAATAATTGGTCTTAAGTGCAAGGGGGAGATTGTTGGCTATAGTGCCCTCAAGGCAATTATCATAGTCACAGACTTGTGATTATGATGATTGAGTGAGGACCTATACCGATAAAACAGTCTTACTCAAGATGATAGTATGCTATCCGGTTTGTCTTTATCATCATGTATGTGTTGATAGAGCCTATAAGATTCTTTATTGACTGCCAGCATTATGATGGCGATCATATATGTGAGAGCTAGGGTCTATAAGCACATCCTTAAATGTCCCTAGTCGTAGGAGTATCGAGACCGGGCATCGATACTCCAGTGTATACTGATCGAGATCCCGACGAGGGGCGGTGGCCAGGTCTCACAAGCCATTGGTGTTAGTTTGTTCACCTAAGATAGTGTGCAGGTGCTCATTGGGTTATGAGTACACTGGACGGACTCGCCGGGAACCTGCTAGTTGGTATTATACCTATTAGCAGATAGCAGTTCCTAGGTGACATGTGTACAGGTTAGTCTGTCGACCTTAGATCATCATTTGTCTCGTGTGAGTTCCCACTGTTCTTTGATTACTACCCTACCACGGCTCAAAGGAGTCGTGCAAACAGGTTTTAGTTGGGTACAGTCCCAAGCCACATGGATGCAGTGATCGGATCGTCGGGGATTCGTCTTTCCCGGTATTGGGGCTTGATGTCGCATTGTGTATGGGTGGCCATCACCACAAATCCATGGCCATGGTAGACGAGGATTACCGATCTAGGATCGATAGTTTCTCAGGAGGTGATGGGTTACATACCGACACTAAATATCGCGTTGTTAGGGGTATGACTTTATCCACCCCCTAGACTCGATATACGATACTCTTAGACAAACAGACCGGACTGTACGGATATTGTCACTGTCAAGCTCAGTAGGGGTTCAAGATGAGTTTTCTCGTCGGCCTCCCTTTCGCTCAATACCTGGGTAGCCGTTACGTACAGCTAGTGCCGCTGACGTGCTTGTGGTTAAACCCACTGCCAGCGTATTAACGAGTCTTTAGAGTCCCATACAGAGGGTTTTCATGGTTCAGGTGATATGGTGTACATGTTGTATGTTGATACATACGGGTGTCCGATTAAATATGTGCACTTGCTGCGCAGACTTTAATCGGACGGTTGATAATACAAGCGGCTTAGGATTAAGCAGGATTATTAAATCGTATTTTGATTTAATAATTTATATATGTATTAGTATATATGTATTCTAGTATTATTGTTCACTATTCATTTTCTCTCTTGGCTATTCGTATTTTGGTACGAATACGCGTATATGTATTTCGATACATGTACAGGGAAGTATTCCGTATTTTATACGGAATAGCTTCTAGAAGATACCGCCTCATTTATATGGTTTTCCATTTATGGAAATTCATTTGTTTTTATAAATGAGGTGGAAAAGGAGGCATGGTCATGGACATGTAAGTGGCATGGGTCAAAGCATGGTTGCTCATTTGTTTAATGCAAAATTTTGAAATGATAATTTTGACGATGGGAATGAGAGGGGGGGCGGCCATATTTTTTGGGGGGTTTCATTTCATTTGGCACATGATTACATTCATTACACTCCCACTTTCTCATGCTCAAAAACACTTAGTCATTTTTACTCATGCCAAGTTTTTCATCATCTCTTTCATCTTCTTCTTGAGTTGCTCCATGGAGCTCATGGTTGAGAGAAAAATTATAGTGACACTTTCATACACCCCCACTCTTCATCGCTAGAGACTATGGAGTGTCGGTTGCCTCGTTTGTCGAGTTTGGAGCTTGCGCCATTTCCCTCGGGTGGATCATCGGAGCTGGAGGAAGACCGACAAGCAAACATCATCAAAGGATCACTAGGAGCTTGGAATGAAGACCGAAGGACTCGGATCATCTCGGTATCACTTTTCTAACTCTTAGTTAGCTCGCTAGTATAGGGTTTATGGTCGATCCGGAAATCGGGTAGCGGTAGCGCCGGTTTAGAAAAATTTTGTTCCATATTTTGGCAGCGTTTTGTTAGCCGGGGCACTGCCGCAACCCTTCAGAGAACACTAAAAGAAAGAAAAGCAAATTTTTAGCAAAAGAATATCACTTCTTCAAGGTAAAGAACATGTTTTTTGAATACAGATATGAAATCATCTCATGAAAAGAAGAACTATCTTCTAAAAAAGATCATAGATCTACAAAAGACCAACGTCTTTGATAAAGAAGAGATCAAAAGATCTCATCATAAAAACAAACGAAGTATTTACTTCATTCACAGATCATTGATCTACAAAGGAAACGTTCTTTTTGTGAATAAGAACTTTTGTTCTTGAATCTTGAGGCAAAGCCTCCTTTAAAAAGAATATAAACTTGTTCTCTGATCATAAATTTGATCAAATGCGCTTTGCGCTATTCGAAAGTGCCTTGCACTCATGAACTGTGCTTTTGCGCTCCTTGGAACGTGTCAACCACAGACACAACTTGCGCTTTACGCTTTTGAAACAGAGCACTGCGCTCATGGGCTGGCGCTCAGCGCCAAGCGCGCCACGTGTCACTCACTGGTGCGCCACTAAACTAGCGTAAAGCGCTCACAAACTGAAAGCGCAATACGCTAATAAACTGGCGCTTACCGCTAAGCGCGGCACGTGTCATTTTCATGTGCGCTACTTGGCAAAAGCGCAATGGGCTCTTTAATTGGCACAAAGCGCCTGGCGCGCCACATGGCACACTGTCAGAACACACATTGTTCTGATGAATACTATGCATTCAATACAAGACAAAAAATTGTCAGGGTCTGATGCTCTGCATTATTGAAAGGGCCAAGCCCAAATGAGGGCTCAACAGCCCAGAACAATAAAATGTTAAAATATTATAATCTTACTGGACTTAGCCCAATTCTAGCCATAAGTCCTCAACTTATATTGAATTGAGCCCATCTGCTCACGAATATTCAACAGATCTTAGTTCCAAGCTGGACTATAGATCTTTCAACCAACTCACACCGGTTCGAGGGTACATCTATTTACTCCTCTGATATCTGTCGTTGTAATCCTTCAACGTCTTCAGAGAGGTGACGGGTCCCAACAACCACACGTTACTACGGACTGTGGGGTCCTTAAACTCATGGACTACGATGTCCTTAAACCTTATAGACTACGATGTCTCTAAACCGGATTGTGGGGTCCTTAAACTCATGGACTACGATATCCTTAAACTTCATAGACTACGATGTCTTTAAACTATGGACTGTGGGGTCCTTTAAACCCACGGACTATGATGTCCTTAACCTTAGACCGTAATGTCCTTAAACTAATCAACCACAACGTACCTAAACTAAACACTAGAGTTCAATTTATCTTTTGCTGGATCTAAATGATCCCGTTAAGTTGATCTTAGTCTAGAAACTAGACTAACGTATCCTTAACATACGTTTAAGTCGATCTTAGTCCCAAATGAGGCTAACGTATCCTTAAACCCAACCCCCAAACCCAAATCTAAGAAGATACGGATTTGGACTAATCCATGCCCTACGGGCGACAACATAAATTTGTCTTCGTATACAATCCATGGGCAACCAAAAACAAAACAAACACCCACGACATGAAGTGACCATCTGGAGAAGGAGAAAGTTGTTACCGCGATGCGGTAGCGTAATTAACTGCAGGGGCTTGCTAATGCAAGGAAGAGCGTCCCCACAATCAAAAAACCCTCCAACGAGGGGGAATCTGACGATGTCTGCTACATCGGCCGCATCCGTTTGAACCTTCGATACATGGTGCCATAAATCAACTCGGCATCTTTGGAGAGGTGGACGGATAGCACCAATTAGCATCTGCTCCGAAATTCAGGTGAGGCTCTCTCCACGTCTTCTCGCGTCACTCGGCTGGGAGCAAGGTGTCTCCCTATCCGCCTCTGTCAACTGTACATACATACCCGTATCCGTGTTCCATAGAAACATGAATACAATGATAATAGACCAATCCAAACATAAATACTAGGATCTGGCTTAAACCAAAGCCCTCTAGCATCAACTGCCCGAACACGAAACGTGCAAAAGTGCGCGTATGTGAACGAACCCTGTCGTAAAGCTATACGACCTCTACTTCGTTTCGCCCAAAGGTGAACAACCCTCTGTGTGGGACTCTAAAGACTCGACACTACGCTGGCAGTGGGTTTAACCACAGACCATAAGCGGCACTAGCTGTGCATAACGGCCCCCAGGTAGATGCCGATAAGAAGACTGACGAGGTGAACTCATCCGAACTCCTACTGAGTCTGAATGTGACAGTCTCCGTACAGTCCGGTCTGTTCGTCTGAGAATATCGCATGGCGGGCCTAGGGGGCGGTAAACGTCAGTCCCCTAATAGCGGTACAAGTCGTGTCGGAGTGTAGCCCAGAACACCCGGAGATAACACTGGAAACCTACCAGTATATCTCACTTGCCCTGGCCAGGGACTTTGTGTAATGGCTCTCCTAGACACAGTGCGATATCAACCCCCAATACCGGGAGAGACGAATCGTATCTAACCGTCACTTCCTCCAAGTGCTTCGGGACTGCACCCAACTACTACCTGTTTGCACGACCCAATAGAGTCGTGGTAGGGTAGTAATCTAAGAACAGTGGGAACACACTCGAGGCGAAGTGACAGTGTCAAGTCAACGGACTAAGCTGTACTCATGTCACCTGGGAACTGATAACTGACGATAGGTATAGTACCAACCAACAGTTCCCGACGAGTCCTGTCCAGTGTACTCATAACCTAATGATAACCTGCATACTATCTCCAGTACGACGTATTGAAGGCTGAGGGACGGACCATCTCCCCAGCTGGGATGAGAAGCGTACACACTAGTCTACTCTGGAGTATCGATGCCCTTCCTCGATAATCCTACGACTAGGGACCTGTATAAGCATGTGCTTGTAGACTACCCAACCTCCACAAGTGTGATTGGCATCACAACGCTGGTAGTCAAGCAAAGATCCTAAGGGCTTTATCAATATGTATTAGCGATACGTCAAAAGAAACATATACACATATTAAGATAGATACAAACCAAGTAGCATTCTATCATGTCGAGAAAGACTGTTATAAATCTGTGTATATATTGTAAGTCTATGTCACGCACCCCACAAACTTGCGGGGAGGCGGAATATATGAAAAACGATTATCAAAGCTTCGTAACACGAACTTGAGCGCAAGAATCGTATCTAAACCGTTACTAGCAAACTACGAGAGGTTTAACTACTGGGATTTGAAGTTATACCTCACGTTACTTGTCCTTCGGGTCTTCATCGCTGTCCTCCACTCCTCGTAGGCTCCTTGGAACATCGGCACCTCAACGGCCTCCTCGAGTCAAAGACGATCCACCCGAGAGCTCCTACGCCAAGCTTGATCTATAACTTGAGATAACTAGGTTGCTCAAAGTGCTAATCTAAGCTACCTAAGGAATATAGAGTGAGGTTATGGATGTTTTAGTCTAGCTAACCCTTGATCTCAACACATGAGAGGTTAGGGTTAGTGTTTCAAGAATGAGAGAGCTTGAGGAGAGAGAAGGTGATGATAAGAATCCTTTTGGATGAATGAAGTCATTTGTGTATATATGAAACATATGATAATATTAAGTAAATAACAAACAATGAATTATCACCATGTTTCATTAATACACTAAGTGATTCATCACATGAGTCATATAAAACATTAAATGAATCATTAACTCAATGTATGAATCACTAAATGACTCATTAATCCAATTAATGCAAATGCCACCTTAACCCCCAAGTCACCATGCTTCTAGAAGCTTCCCGGAAAATTACGAGAACGCCCCTCCAATCCGTGAAAACACGGAAAAACTTTAGACTGTATAAATCCAATAACCTGATACTAGAATCTGGCTTAAACCAAAGCCGGCTAGTAAAAACTGTCCGAACGTCGTACGTGCGTAAACACACGTATACGTCCGAACCCTTGTCGTAAAACCATACGACCTCTATATCGTTTCGCCTGGAGCAGGGAAACCCTCTGTGTGGGACTCTAAGGGCTCGACACTATGCTGGCAGTGGGTTTAACCATAGACCGCATGCGGCACTAGCTGTACGTAACGGTCCCCAGGTAGATGTCGATAAGAAGGCCGATGAGGAAACCCATCCGAACTCCTACTGAGCCTGATGTGACAATCTTTGTACAGTCCGGTATGTTCGTCTAAGACTATCGCATATCGAGCTTAGGGGGCGGCAAGCGTCAGTTCCCTAATATCAGTATAAGTCATGTCGGAGCGTAGCCCATTACACCCTGAGAAACTACCGGAACCTACCAGTAAATCTCGCTTGCCCTGGACAGGGACTTTGCGTAATGGCTCTCTGACACAGCACGATATCAACTCCCAATACCGGGAGAGACGAATCCTTTCTAACCGCCACTGCCTCCAAGTGCTCGGGACTGCACCCAACTGCTACCTGTTTGCACGAATCCTTTGAGCCGTTGTAGGTTAGCAATCTAAGAACAGTGAGACACACTCGAGGCGAAGTAGCTGTGTCAAGTCTGCGGACTATGCTGTACTCATGTCACCTGGGAACTGTTAACTGACGATTGGTATAATACCAACCAACAGTTCCCTTGCGAGTCCTGTCCGGTGTACCCGTAACCTAACGAGCACCTGTATACTATCTCCAGTACGACGTACTGATGGATATGGGAAAGACCATCTCCCCAACTGGGATGAGAAGCGTACACACTAGTCTACTCCGGAGTATCGATGCCCTGTCTCAATAATCCTACGACTAGGGACAAGTATAGGATGCTGCTTATAGACTACCCATCCCCCACTAGTGTGACTGCTATCACAACGCTGGTAATCAAGCAAAGATCATATGGGCTCTACTAATATGTATAAGTGATACGTTACAAGAAACATATGCACATAATAAAGTAGACACAAACCAAGTAGCATACTACCATTTTTAGCAAGACTGTATATACAACTGTGAATATCCCAAGCTTCCATTAAGTAATATACATACAAGTATGATACAATAATGGACCCTAGGGCATATACACTAACAATCTCCCACTTGCACTACGGCCATAAGCTGGCATATCATAGACCTATCATCTCGAATAGCCTCTCGAACTGCATCTGAGGAATGGCCTTTGTGAATGGATCAGCAATGTTATTCTCTGTCTCTACTCTTTTCACCTCGATCTCCCGGCGATCTACGATCTCCCTGATCGGGTGGTACCGCCTTAAGATGTGTCTGGACTTCTGATGGGACCTGGGTTCCTTCGCTAAAGCAATAGCGCCATTGTTGTCACAATACAGAGGTATTGGATCAACACTAGTAGGAACCACCTGAAGTTCTGTGAGGAACTTCTTTATCCAGACAGCTTCTTTTGCGGCATCGCAAGCAGCTATGTACTCCGCTTCTATTGTTGAGTCAGCAACGGTCTCCTGCATGGAACTCTTCCAAAAGACCGCCCTTCCATAGAGGGTAAAGACATAACCCGACATGGATTTGGAGTCATCTATGTCACTCTGGAAACCGGAGTCGGCAAATGCCACAATCTGGAGGTCTTTTCCGCTATACACCAAGAACATCTCCTTAGTCCTCCTCAGGTACTTGAGAATGTTCTTTACGGCTATCCAGTGCTTCTCCCCTGGGTTTGCTTGATACCGGCTTACTACGCTCAATGCGTATGCTACATCTGGTCTGGTACATAACATCGCATACATTATAGAGCCTACCGCAGAAGCGTAGGGTATAATCGACATGCGATCCCTTTCCAAATCAGTCTTGGGAGACATCTCTTTGGAGAGGGTGATTCCATGACAAGCCAGAAGGTTACCGCGCTTAGAATCATCCATACTGAATCTTTTCACTATGGTGTCTATGTACCTGGACTATGAAAGTCCCAACATCATTTTTGATCTATGACGATAGATCCGGATCCCCAGAATGTAGGTGGCATCACCCAGGTCTTTCATGGAGAATTTCTGTGATAAGAATCTTTTGACTGACTGTAACATAGGAATATCATTTCCTATTAGGAGAATGTCATCCACGTACAAGACGAGGAATACTACAGCTCTCCCTACAATCTTACTGTATATGCAAGGTTCATCTGGATTTTTGATAAAGTCGAATTCTTTGACAGCATCATCAAACCAGATGTTCCAACTCCGCGATGCATGCTTTAGTCCATAAATGGACTTAAGCAGCTTGCATACTTTACCACTGCTCCCACTCTGAATGAATCCCTCTGGCTGATCCATATAGACGCTCTCTTCCAAATTTCCATTTAGAAAGGCCGTCTTTACGTCCATCTGCCAGATTTCATAATCGTGGAAGGCAGCAATAGCAAGAAGGACCCGAATGGATTTGAGCATAGCCACTGGAGAAAAGGTTTCGTCATAGTCCAAACCAGGTCTTTGACGGAAACCCTTTGCAACAAGTCTAGCCTTATAGGTTTCAACCTGTCTATCTACACCAATCTTCTTTTTGAAGATCCATTTGCATCCTACGGGTTTTACCCCATCTGGAGCAATGTCCAAAGTCCATACTTTGTTAGTGTACATGGACTCCATTTCGGTCCGCATTGCATCCAGCCATTTTAATGAGTCACCGCTCTGAATGGCTTGCTGGAAGCTAGTAGGCTCATCATAGTCAATAATGCAATCCTCTCTATCCCCGTCTATGAGAAAACCGTAGTATCTCTCGGGCGGATGAGACTTCCTACTACTCCTGCGGAGTGGCGTCGGGATGTCCCTTTCTTCTGAACCTTCAGGTTCTACCATACTTTCAGTAGCACTTTGTGGTTCTGGAATTTCTTCCAGTTCTATTTCTCTCCCACTTGTTTTCTTTTCTAAAAACTGATATTCTAGAAAAAGGGCATTACGAGTAACAAAAACTTTTTGTTCCTCTGCGTAATAGAATAGATACCCCTTGGAGTTCTTTGGATATCCTACAAACTTACAATGTACTGATCGTGCCTCGAGCTTGTCCACACGCTTCTTTTTAACAAAAGCCGGACATCCCCAAATCTTCAGATAATGAAGATAGGGTTTCTTCCCACTCCACATCTGATATGGTGTAGTAGGCACAGTCTTGGTAGGAACTATGTTCAAAAGATATGCAGCTGATTCTAGTGCATATCCCCAGAATGATCGCGGTAACTCAGCGTTACTCATCATGGAACGAACCATATCCAATAGGGTTCGATTCCTCCTTTCCGATACACCGTTGTGTTGTGGTGTTTATGGAGGAGTAAGCTGAGAGAGAATTCCATTCTCTTTTATGTAACACAGGAACTCGGCACTTAAGTATTCACCACCTCGATCAGATCTTAGTGTCTTTATACTCTTGCATGTTTGTTTTTCCACTTCATTCTTGTATTCTTGGAATTTCACAAAGGCCTCGGATTTATGTTTCATTAAGAAGACATATCCATACCTAGAGAAATCATCTGTAAAAGTGATGAAGTAGGAATAACCACCTCGCGCATGTGTAGACATTGGACCGCATACGTCACTGTGTATGAGTCCCAAGAGCTCGCTTGCTCTTACTCCGTGTCTAGTAAACGGAGTCTTTGTCATCTTTCCTATGAGACAAGATTCACAAGTAGCATAAGATTGATATTCAAACGGATTCAAATATCCTTCTCTATGTAACATAGTCAACCTTCTCTCGTTGGTGTGACCTAGTCTACAATGCAATAAGAAAGCCTGATTTAATTCTGGAGACATTCTTTTAAGTGTATTCTGGATATTGAAAACCTGAGCTTGACTTAATACGTATATACCGTTATCTAATATACCTGACCCAATCAGAACTTGATTTAGGTGGATATTAACTACATCGCTTACGAATGTAAAATCATATCCCTCTCTAAAAAGTGAGGACACTGATATGATATTACAAGTCATACTAGGTATATATAAACAGTTACGTAAAATCAATATATGCCCACTTGTCAAACCTAGACGATATTCTCCCACGGATTCAGCGTCCACGCTTATTCCGTTTGCAACTCTGAGAGACAAATCACCTACCTTCATAACTCTACGGTTTCTCAAAGCATATAATGAATTACAGATATGAGATCCTGCTCCGGTATCTAGTACCCAGGAAGTGGAGTTAATTGACAGACAGTTCTCAATTACTAATACACTTGAGGCCGAAGCCACAACATGCTTCGTATCCTGGCAACTGGCTTCTAAAGCGCTGGAATCTTTCTGCCAATGCCCAGTCCCATAACAATAGGAACGTTCCTCTTTTACTACATTCCATCCCGAAACTTTTGCCCTTCTCTTTCTTTCTTCTTCCCTGGTTTCCTTCAGGGTAGAAGGCAGAGACTGTAGAATCAAGTCAGTATCTGACTCGTTTCCCAACGTGGTCTCCAGGTCCTGGATCTTATCAATATAGCTAGTCATTGTAAGGACGTTGTCCCCTACAAATGACCCGACGGCCAACCTCGCTTGAATTAATTCGGTCGAGGTCTCATATCTTGTGATATGAGATTACTCTCCATATAAATCTTTGTAATGGAGAAAGATGGAAACGGAGTCCATCTTCTCGTGCTGCTTCTGGTATACACCATCAACTGAAGCTAACACGAGGCACTTGGCTTTCGCTTTATCCTTTTCCCTTGTCTGACGGATATTCATATCCGTGACAGCGGAAACTGGACCTGGGACGGCGGGATCTTGAGTAGTAATAGGGTGGTTCATCTTGTTATAGGCAATGGACATCTGGACAGACCTTTGCCAGTCATATAAGTCAGATTCAGTCAATTTGTTATCTAGATGTAACCTAGTCGTGGTCACAAGGTTGCTGTAATTAAGAGAGAGAGAAGAAAACACTTTTAGAATGATGCTCTTGCAAGTTTAGAGTGGTTTTTAATTTATCTAAACAGGATGGCTCCCACTGTTTCTCGAATCCTTCCTCAAACCATAAAAGAAGAATTAGCCAGGACTATTCTCACCGTAAAATACTTGCTTAACCGTTCAGCCAGGTCAGTGTTGATACTTCGAGGGAGGTCTTCCAACGCTTTCGCGAAGTTCCTTAATTAAAGAACCTCTTTTCTCTGGGGGCGTAGCCCCGCTGACACCTTTCTAGGCACCTACTTGGTTTATAGCATTGATCGTTAAGTGACGAATCTCCTGATAAGTAGTATATACTCACAGTAGGATCGGGATCCAAAATATCATCGTATGATAATGTTGAAGGAATCCTACCAACATTCATCAAACTCCAAAATGGTATGCTCTCTCTGCAAATTTCAGTTTCTTTAGAAATTCCCGATATAAATTTTTGCCCCATGCTCTTATGACCTTGGCGTTGGTCAAAATATCATAAGTCACATGTCAAGGTCTATCCATCATTATCCTTGTTAATTTGAACCCACCCGTACATATCCTTGACGTTGGCCAAAATGAAAATACGACTGTCCCAAACTAACACATCTATCTATGAAACAAATGAACATCCAGCAGCTACCAAACACTATGCCTTGGCGTTGGTCAAAATACATAGCTTGAATACTACTGAATCCCCAAATGAAATGACAGAGGGCTACGAATGGTTTTGGCAAAAACCGTGAACGTAGTGAACTTGATATAATCGAAGGAACCTGATACTTTTTTAAAGGAGTGGTTAAAGCTCAGCAATTAAAAATTCTGATCTTTTAAAATAAACGAGTGGTTTCTTTTAAATTTGTTCCAACGATTGAATTTTGGTTTATTTTCTTTGCATTATAATAATGCGTCCCATCATTTATCCTATCATTGCAGAAAACAACGAAAATACCACGTCCTCTTATGCCATCCGCATTCGCCACGGGGTCCCGTCATCACCCGTTAGGTTACTTAACTAACGACAGAGCGGGGGCTGGGCTTCCGCGGGTATAAAACATAAGTGACGTTTAATACCTATCATATATAGATATTGTACATTCGTCAGACGCAATAATAAGCATTCCAGATCACTGATGAACTTTATTGGATATACCAGCAATTCGCATTTGCTTTGAGCATGCAATAAAAGACGGATTACACAGTTGTGATGAATAGCCATTACCCCAACCCTAGACCCTTACGGGTACGGCAAACTACCCGCCAAGTACCCGAAGTGAAGCGGTCTCCCTCAACAACGTGAGTCGGCCACTAAAAACTTCAACGTACCCGGTAGTTTGTGTATCCCGCCTTGGGTCTATCCTAGGAGCAAAAACAGTAAAAAGAAATAACACAACGGTGGCTACAACCGCAACCTGGATGCGTCCCGCAAATGAATATTACATCATATTACATTTACATCGAATGAATGAATATTAAACCCATCTCAAAACCCCGGCTAATCATCACAACACTCCAATCAAGTCCATATACATAAACAGTAAATATTACAGAAATGTGCAACCACCTGCCAACCGACATACTAGCAGTTAGGGGAGGTTTACGAACACATTAAACATTACAAATAAAAACCTAATTAGCAAATAACTTAGAACATCGATCAACAACATTTTTCCGTGTCTACCCCCAAACGCAAACCAGCACTAAAGTAACCTGGGCAGAAACAGAATATACAGGAAACTAAAATACCAAACAATATGAATTACTGAGCAAATCCTAGTCAACTCTGAGTTGACTCGGTGGCGGATCCGCGGCCAAAAGCACTATCTGGCCGCGGATCCGCGGCCATTTAACTGAGTCGCAATCTCATATTTTACCAGAATTCTTATATTTCCCTGCTGTGAATTTTAAGGCATATCAAATATTTTTTTCGACACGTTTAAAATTTACAGAAACTGTTAGGGTTCCGGGGTTTCGTTTTCGTGTTTTCCGTCTATCGAACTTCTAATTAGTTGCTAACAAGCTAGTAATGGTTTAGTTGGCTCTGATACCACTGTAAGTCCATGTCACGCACCCCACGAACTTGCGGGGAGGCGGAATATATGAAAAACGATTATCAAAGCTTCGTAACACGGACTTGAGCGCATGAATCGTATATAAACCGTTACTAGCAAACTACGAGAGGTTTAACTATTGGGATTCAAAGTTATACCTCACGTTACTTGTCCTTCAGGTGTTCATCGCTGTCCTCCACTCCTTGTAGGCTCCTTGGAACATCGGCACCTCAACGGCCTCCTCGAGTCAAAGACGATCCACCCGAGAGCTCCTACGCCAAGCTTGATCTCTAAATTGAGATAACTAGGTTGCTCAAAGTGCTAATCTAAGCTACCTAGGGGATATAGAGTGAGATTATGGATGTTTTAGTCTAGCTAACCCTTGATCTCAACACATGAGAGGTTAGGGTTAGGGTTTTAAGAATGAGAGAGCTTAAGGAGAGAGAAGGTGATGATAAGAATCCTTTTGGATGAATGAAGTCATTTGTGTATATATGAAACATATGATAATATTAAGTAAATAACAAACAATGAATTATCACCATGTTTCATTAATACACTAAGTGATTCATCACATGAGTCATATAAAACATTAAATGAATTATTAACTCAATGTATGAATCACTACATGACTCATTAATCCAATTAATGCATATGCCACCTTAACCCCCAAGTCACCATGCTTCTAGAAGCTTCCCGGAAAATTACGAGAACGCCCCTCCAATCCGTGAAAACACGGAAAAACTTTAGACTGTATAAATCCAATAACCCGATACTAGAATCTGGCTTAAAACAAAACCGACTAGTAAAAACAGTCCGAACGTCGTACGTACGTAAACACACGTATGCGTCCGAACCCTTGTCGTAAAACCATACGACCTCTATATTGTTTCGCCTGGAGCAGGGAAACCCTCTGTGTGGGACTCTAAAGACTCGACATTACGCTGGCAGTGGGTTTATCCACAGACCGCAAGCGGCACTAGCTGTACGTAACGGTCCCCAGGTAGATGTCGATAAGAAGGCCGATGAGGAAACCCATCCGAACTCCTATTGAGTCTGATGTGACAATCTCCGTACTGTCCGGTCTGTTCTTCTAAGACTATCGCATATCGAGCTTAGGGGGCGGCAAGCGCCAGTCCCCTAATAGCGGTATAAGTCGTGTCGGAGCGTAGCCTATTACATCCTGAGAAACTACTGGAACCAACTAGTAAATCTCGCTTGCCCTGGCCAGGGACTTTGCGTAATGGCTCTCTAACACAGCGCGATATCAACTCCCAATACCGGGATAGACGATTCCTTTCTAACCGCCACTGCCTCCAAGTGCTCGGGACTGCACCCAACTGCTACCTGTTTGCATGACTCCTTTGAGCCGTGGTAGGGTAGCAATCTAAGAACAGTGGGACACACTCGAGGCGAAGTAGCAGTGTCAAGTCTGCAGACTATGTTGTACTCATGTCACCTGGGAACTGTTAACTGACGATTGGTATAATACCAACCAACAGTTCCCCTGCGAGTCATGTCCGGTGTACCCGTAACCTAACGAGCACCTGTATACTATCTCCAGTACGACGTACTGATGGCTGTGGGACAGACCATCTCCCCAACTGGGATGAGAAGCGTACACACTAGTCTACTGCAACACCTTAAAATGTGTTTTGTAGCTAATTATATTTTAATATATGATTTTTAATAAAAAGTTTACCAAATTTAGTTTTAAATATTTTATCCTACTTAATGAGTATTTTATTAGAATTTTGTTAGGCGCACACACACTTGTGCATGATAGCTAGGGTTTAGAGATGGGGTTAGACCATGTTTAGCAAGCATGATAGATTAACCCATTCTCTTTAAGTTATTAATTATTGTATTAAGTGTTTTGGGTTTAATAGTGATGGTTGTTTTAAAAGTGAAAATGAATTTAAATAGGCTTTTTAAATTGGCTTCATGGTTGACTTTGGGGGAGAGAGAGAGAGGGCATGGGGCATCATGGCTCAAGCCATGCCTCAATTATGATGAGAGAGAGTGAGAAAGGGAGGGGTTTTGTGTTGCTCTCATTTCTCCCTCTCATATTCTTTCCTCTCATTCTCTCACTCTCAACACACACACACACACACTCACACCATTGGCAGCAGAAGCAGCAGCAACACCTGAGACAACAACAACAACAACAGAGGCAGCAACAGCATCATCATGATCATCATCAGCAGCAGGAGCAGCAGGACCAGCAGCAGGAGCAGCAGGTAGCAACACAAGTAGCAGGAGCTCCAGCAACCTACAGCAGCTCTTCTCCACTTCTTCACCTGCTTCTTGGGGGTTTTAAGGTATAACTCTTGAACCCAATTCCCCTTATTGCTAGCTTATGTGTTAATTGGTGTCGGTTAGTGTTAATTAGCTAGTTTAGTGCTAATTATGGTGTTTTGTGTGGAAGTTTGATCATATGATGATTGTGTTAGTTAACCTAGCCTATTTTAGTGTTAATAGGGTCACTTCAACTGAGAATTTCCCTGGATTTCACTAAAATACCATAGGGTTTGCTTTTATGCTAAATTGGTGAATTTAAAGCGATATATTGGACATCTGGAATATGCTTTTGACCCGGACCCTACAGAATAAAATTGAGGACACTGGAGCATGTACACTAGGTCTAGATACCACCACCAGAACATGAACCCACCATTCCCAAGCACGGCCGCCAATTAATTCAGTTTGGCCGCAAATTGCGGCCAAGAAGAGGAGTTGGGTTCTGGGATCTTGGCTAGGGTTATCTTCTGTGTTGTATAGTGCTTTGGCATGTCTAGATTTGTAAGTTTTGGCCTGTGGGAAAATCTGGGGCTATATATCGTTTTAGGTGTTCGTTGTGTTTGCGCGATACGCACGATACGTGAGTGGGTTCTGTGATCCAGCGTATCGCGGCGTGTCGCAATGGCTTTAGACGCGTACACACACGATTCAGCGTATCGTGCACACGCGCGTTTAGTTCGCGACGCGAGTTTCTCGTTTTGGTTTGATATCGCGTTTCGCGGAATATTTGGCTTATATATGATTGTGTGTCTTATTTGCAGGTTTTCTGGTAGGGACTATGGACACTACTACAGGGAGGAGCAGATGGTAGGACTCACCTAGCGTGGAGCGTAGGTGAGTAGATTTAACATCAACAGGGGAATCGCCCGCATGGCGTTATGCGTCTGGGCTAAGATTCAAATACCTGTCGCACATTCTACGTCATTGTTAGAATTGCGCCTTTACTTTATTTCCTTGATATAGTTATACTATGACTAGCAGCCGTAGGACACTGCACATATTATTGACGGTTCATGTTGCATGAGCACGGATTGTATGCTACACACACACCGTCAATAATTGCCATGTCACACACAACCATTTTAGGCATTATATTGCTTATCACAGATGACATTACCATACCTATATACCTATAGAGTATCGTACCATTAGTGATAGGTACACTTACCCTTTACGATACATCTACAGGTATACCTTACTCATATTTTCTTATACCCAGGGGGGTATACGACATCAGTTCTTATAGGTAGATACCTACATTGCTACACCCGTATGTTACACACATATTCAGTTGCAGTTACATATTTACCTTTACTGATGGTACTTAGCTGTACCTTATTGGTTTTGCATACATCTGGTTTCAGCTACATATTCTCATTTATATGCTCGCATTCCGGATATATCGCATATGTTTATTCCTGGATTGCGCATTATTATTTGGATTTTAGATGATGTTTTCTGGATTTGGGAACCGGGGGAGTTCATGAAATTATGCATACATTGAAAAACCCGGTTTCCTTGATATGATATTTGCGCATCCACCATGAGTTTTATCGGTGCTGATTATATATACCCCTACGAGGAGGCGTCGAGGCCGTAGAGGGTACATGGTGGGGCCCGGTATGGTTCCCCTCGGCAAGAAGATCGATGGATTTTGCCGATTGAGCCTGGAGGCGGGCTAGTACCTACCGGTGACAGTATTGTGTAGGGTTCCTCGGCACTCTAATGAAGTCTCACAAGGCATCAATCATGCCAATTTCAAATTTTATGGGTGCCGAGAAACCCTAATACGGATCGTCGGCTAGATTTCTAGGCGAAACGGTAAACTAGTTAACAACTTAACTAAAAGTTAGATGCTACAACCTTTGTAGATCCGGTTCTCCACTTCCTTAGCTCCACGTGGGTGTCCTCTCGCTGTCCATTATGAATCACGAACTCAATCGTCGGCTTCATCGGAGAAACGGGCGAGCTAGGTCGTCGGCTTCGTGTCAAAGACGATCTACGTCGAGGCATCACAAGTTCAAGCTCCGACTTCACGAAGTTGTGAAACTTGTGAAGAAAACACCCAAAATAACTTGGCAAGAGGTAGAGGGTGAAGAAATAGGAGGTGGGTTCACTTTAGAATTGGATTTCACTCACTTTTGCTCAAGTTGCCATTGATGGCATCAAGCTTTTCTTGAAGAAGAAGATGATGAAGAAGAAAGAATATGATCAGTGTTGAGATAAAATAAAAAATAAATCAATACTTATCATAATGTGAACCATAGTTAAGTGTAGAGAATTAACTAAGGTTAGAAGAATGGTTAGGGTTTAGTGTGAAGACAAAATGGTCACAAAGTCAAAGCTTCATGAAGCTTCAACAATGTTCAAGAATGAAAGCAACCATTTTGTATTTTTATCCCATTCTTTTTCCAAAAATGAATAAATAAAAGAATGGATAAATAAAAACCCTAATCACTTTCTTAACCTAAGTTTAATTCTATACACTTAACCAAATGAGCATGCATCATCAAACATGATACAAACATGTGCACAAAAGTATATTACATATACAATTTGCACATCAAGTGAGAAAATCCATATAAAGTGAACCAATACTAGTTAATGCAATGCAATATATCAAATATATAATTATAAATTAAATCATTAAATCAACATTTGATTCAATGATCCGGTCATGTCGCACATGACCGACTAGAATCCAATGTATTGATTTATCGAATCAATGATTCGATAACTAGGTCATATCGAATATAACCAATCGAAACATATATCGCGAGAATGAAATGCGGTATCACATACACGCATCATTCTTGGTCCTGCACATATCTCATATGCGCTCCTATTTCGTTTTGCTTGAGCCAGGAAACCTCTGTGTAGGACTCTAAAGACTCGTCAATACGCCAGTAGTAGATGATGATCATATCAAGCACCCACAAGCCGCAAGCGGTCTGCTAAACGTAACGGCCATCCGGGTATTGAGCGATCAGAAGATCGACGACCTAGCCCGCTCACACTCCTGTGAATCCAACCAGTAACACTTACCGTACAGTCCGGTCTGTTCGTCTGATACGTCGCATATCAAGTCTAGGGGTGGTAAACGTCAGACCCCAATAACCGATAAGTCGTGCCGATGTGAGGCTCATAACGGGTCGAGAAACTACTGGTAACACTTACCAGCAAATCTCTGATCAGCCCTGGCCAGGGACTTCCCTGTTACGGCCAATCGAGCACAGCGCAACCTCAACCCCCAATACCGGGAGAGACGAAACCCCTCCTATCGCTCATTGCCTCCATGTGACTCGGGACTGTACCCAAAGACCACCGTTTTGCACGCCCTCATGGACGTGGTAAGGTGGAGATCAAAGCACAGTGGGAATCACACAAGACTCTATGACGATCTCGGGTCTACAGACTAACCTGTACAAGTGTCACCTGAGAACTGCCATCTGACGTGAGGTATAATACCATCTGGGAGTTCTCGGCGAGTCCGTCCAGTGTACCCAGTCTCCACTGAGCACCCGTACACCATCTCTGATGTCAAACACCAATGGATATGGGATCATCCATCGCCCATCTCATGGGTCGAGAAGCGTATACGCTAGTCTACACTGGTATATCGATGCCCCGTCTCGATACACCCACGACTAGGGACCATGAAGGATGTACTTATGGACTACCATGTCCCCACTAGTATGATCTGCATCATAGTCCAGGTAGTCAAGTACACATCCTAAGGGCTTTACCAACATGTAACTATAAGACAGTTTAAAGAGACTAGTGTACATGCTAAGATAAAGAGTAACCAGATAGCATACTATCATATCGAGCAAGAAAGTCATCTCTATATATTTCCAAGCATCCAATATAATATACATCATCTGTACAATACTGGCCTCTAGGGCATACATACAACTAACAATCTCCCACTTGCACTAAGGCCAGCTGCTGTAGTATCGCATACCGAGCATCCTGAAGAGTCTCTCAAACTGTATCTGGGGAATGGCCTTCGTGAGTGGATCCGCCGTGTTGTTCTTCGTGTCAACCCTCCTGACCTCGATTTCCCGGCGATCATCTATCTCCCGGATCAGGTGATACCGCCTCAGAATATGCCTGGATCGCTGATGGGACCTGGGTTCCTTGGCCAAAGCCACCGCTCCATTGTTATCGCAATACAAAGGTATTGGACGCTCAATGGATGGAACCACTCCAAGTTCAGAAATGAACTTCTTGATCCAGACAGCTTCTTTAGCAGCATCGTTGGCAGCGATGTATTCAGCCTCCATCGTCGAGTCTGCCACGGTTTCCTGCTTGGAACTCTTCCAGCTAACCGCCCCTCCGTAAAGGGTAAAGACAAAGCCCGACTGCGACTTAGAGTCGTCCTTATCACTCTAGAAGCTCGAATCGGTAAAGGACTCCACTTGGAGTTCTCCGTTACCATACACCATGAACATATCTCTAGTCCTTCGCAAGTACTTGAGAATGTTCTTCACAGCTGTCCAGTGACTCTCTCCAGGATCTGCTTGATACCGACTCACTACACTTAGTGAGTATGCAACATCGGGTCTGGTACATAGCATCGCATACATGATAGAGCCTACTGCCGAATCATAGGGTATCCCTTGCATGCGAGCTCTCTCCAAATCAGTCTTGGGAGACATCTCTTTGGAGAGAGTGAGTCTAGAGATCGTGGGCAAGTTCCCACGCTTGGATTCTTCCATACTAAACCTCTTTAGTATTGTGTCAATGTACCTGGATTGGGACAATCCCAGTATCCGTTTGGATCTATCTCTATAGATCCTGATTCCCAATATGCAGGAGGCATCACCAAGATCTTTCATTGAGAATCTTTGTGATAAGAAGAGCTTGACCGATTGCAGCATAGGAATATCATTTCCTATCAAGAGTATGTCGTCCACGTACAATACGAGGAATACAACCTTACTCTCTGCTACCTTCTTGTAGATACAAGGTTCATCTGGATTTTTGACGAAATCAAGCTCTTTGATAACGACGTCAAAGCAGATGTTCCAACTCCGCGATGCTTGCTTTAATCCATAAATGGATTTAAGCAGCTTGCATACCTTCCCGCTGCTCCCACTATCTACGAAGCCATCTGGCTGAGTCATGTACACGCACTCTTCTAAATCACCATTTAGAAAGGCGGTCTTAACATCCATTTGCCAGATTTCGTAATCATGATATGCAGCGATGGCAAGCATGATCCGGATGGATTTAAGCATAGCCACTGGAGAAAAGGTCTCGTCATAGTCCACACCTGGTATTTGACGAAAACCCTTTGCTACAAGTCTAGCTTTGAAAGTCTCCACTTTCCCATCTACACCAAGTTTTTTCTTGAAGATCCATTTGCTCCCAATGGGTTTTACCCCTTCAGGAGAAACTTCCAAAGTCCATACTTTGTTGGTGTACATGGATTCCATCTCGGACCGCATAGCATCCAGCCATTTCACTGAGTCCCCACTCGTGATGGCCTGCTCGAAGCTAGTTGGGTCATCATCCTCCATGATGCAATCCTCGCTCCCGCCGTCCATGAGAAAACCGTAGTATCTCTCAGGTTGGCGAGGAACCCTACTAGATCGGCGGAGAGGCTGGGGTTCGTCGGGTACTACTGAATCCTCTGGTTCCACTAAATCTTCAGTTTGAGTTTGTGTAGCCGGAATTTCTTCCAGTTCTACCATATCCCCACTAATTTCTTTTGCAAGAAATTCCTTTTCTAAAAAGGTGGCATGTCGAGAAACAAACACTTTTTGTTCCTCTGTATGGTAGAAAAGATATCTATGTGAATGTTTGGGATATCCCACAAACTTACATAGAACTGACCGTGCCTCGAGTTTGTCCGGATTTTGCCTTTTGACATAGGCCGGGTAACCCCATATCTTAACTCGTTTAAGACATGGTCTCTTCCCACTCCATATCTCATATGGTGTGGTAGGTACAGATTTAGATGGAACTTGATTCAATAGGTATGCTGCTGTCTCCAGCGCATAAACCCAGAAGGAAATAGGTAACTCGGTTGTACTCATCATAGAGCGCACCATATCTAATAGGGTGCGATTTCTCCGCTCCGATACACCGTTGTGCTGTGGTGTATAAGGAGGAGTAAGCTGAGAGAGAATCCCATTCTCTTTTAGGAATTCCAGGAATTCATTGCTTAAGTATTCTCCTCCTCGATCAGATCGTAGGATTTTAATACTTTTTCCGGTTTGGTTCTCAACTTCTTGTTTATATTCCCTAAATTTCTCAAAAGCTTCTGATTTGTGTTTCATCAGGAACACATACCCGAACCTAGAGAGATCGTCAGTGAATGTAATGAAGTATGAAGAACCATCCCTGGCATGTGTAGACATGGGACCGCATACATCACTATGTATCAGTCCCAAGAGTTCAGTAACTCTTTCTCCGTGTCCCGTAAACGGAGTTTTGGTCATCTTGCCTTTGAGACATGACTGGCAAGTGTCATAGGATGAAAATTCAAACGGATTTAAATATCCATCTTTATGCAACTTTGCTAGTCGTGTTGCATTGATGTGACCCAGTCTACAATGCCACAAGAAGGATTCGTTCAGTTCAAAACTCTTCCTCTTGTGTGTGTTTGTTATGTTCAGAACTGTTGATTGATTTAGAACATAAATGCCATTGCACAACGTGCCTGATCCAACCAACTTTTGGTTATGGAAAATGTTCATAACATTATCCTGTAATACAAAATTATATCCCTCTTTACTTAACAAAGAAACCGATATACTGTTACATATCAGGTTCGACATGTAATAGCATTCGTTCAGTACCAATGTATTACCAGTTGGTAATACAAGGTGATATTCCCCGACAGTCTTAGCTGCAACAATTGCACCATTTCCAACTCTAATGTCTTTATCACCTTCTCCAAGTTCTCTACCTTTTCTAAGCCCATGTAACTGATTACATATATGGGATCCTGACCCGGTATCTAATACCCAGGACGTGGAGCAAATGGAGAAACAGTTCTCTGTAACGAACACACCCGAAGAAAATGCATCGACATGTACTTTCTTCATTCGGGTGGCATGGGAATCCTGGTATTCCCCTATATCCTGTTCAGTCCTATAACTCTTATAGGTAAGAACGGAACCAACGTTCCCCAGCACAGTATAACATGCGGGTTCGGTCAATACATCCATATTATTATCTTTATTAAGGCATGAAATGGTCGTTACCTGGAGAGAGAGAGAAGAAAACACTTTAGCGTAAGCTCGTGCAAGATCAGATTGGTTATTATCTTATCTAATCAGGATGGCTCCCACTGTTTTTATCAAATCTTCCTTCAAACCCTAAAAGGAAAGACTAGCCGGGATTAATTACACACTACAAGTTCGCCAATCTTTCAGCCAGGCCAGTGTCGGTACTTTGAGGGAGGTCCCCCGTGCTTTCGCACGAACCTAATTACTGTAAACCTCGTTTTCCCAGAGGCGTAACCTCGTTAACACCTTTCTAGACACCTACTTGATCGGCTAATTGTAATGTGTAAAACTCTCCCAGGAGTAACTCTTACTCGCAGTGGGTATCGGGATCCAACTATCTCATAGAAGGTATGCAATCTCATTGCAAATTTCAACACTTGAAATTCCCGATAATATTTTGCCCCTAGTGTCCTATGACCTTGACAAAGGCCAACAAATCACAGGATGCTAGTCAAGTTCAACCCGTCATTTCTTGATTGAATCAAACCCACCCGCACGACCCTTGACAAAGGCCAACAAGGTCGTACGACTACCCTGAAACAATCTGCATCATATGCATAAGCAGATAATCACTATTTAGCTACCGCACACTACGCCTTGACAAAGGCCAACAAACGCAGCACGAATACTAAACAGTTCTTATCTGAAATGACGGAGGGCTACGACAGGTTTTCTGAAAACCTATTGCGTAATGAACTTGATATCGTTATAGAATCAAATGAAGTTTTGAAATGGAGTGATTTTGAGGCTTTTCTAGTTTTGCTAAAGGGGTCACTCCCGGTGAAGGGATCATCGGCCCTTTCCTCGTCGAATGAGGTGCGGGATATATCATATATATCGCTGTGCATTGCAGAAACTATAGAAGCAATCAAAAACAAACCGAGTGTGTAGCATCTGCCAGTTATTGCTAAAGGAGTCACTCCCGGTGAAGGGATCTCGGTCCTTTCCTCATCGAATAAGGTGCAGGGTATATCATATATACCGCTATGCAAAGCAAGAACTGTAGCTACCTGTTTAGTTTAAAATTTGATTCTACAACATCTTAGGTTTCTTTTCTTTCATTAATCACATTAATGAAGTCCCATCATTTAAATACCTAAACATCACAGATAAATACGACGTACACTTATGCCATCCGCATTCGCCTCGATGTCCCCTCGTGCACCGTTAGGTTAGGTAACTAACGACAGAGCAGGGCAGGGCTAGCGCGGGTGCAAAACATAAGTAACGTCTATATAATATATCATATATACTATATACTGTATCTATCACAGAACATCACATGATCACATCACAGATATCGCAGCAGAAGAAACGTATGAAACATTGGATATACTAGGACGTCCGTGTTTTCAATACGAGCCAGTATAAAACACGGATTCCACGGTCGTGATGAATAGACAATCCCACACCCCTAGACCCCTACGAGAGCGGCAAGCAACCCTGCCAATTCTAGGGTTAGGAGACCCGGACTCGACTCCTCGAGTTGGTCTCCCACTGGACCCCAGAACCCGGTTACTTGTGCTTGTTAGTTATATGTATGCCCTAGAGGCCATTACTGTACATAGGATGTATATTGTAGTGGATGCTGGGACATATATAGGGAGGAATTTCTTGCTCGACATGATAGTATGCTATCTGGTTGAACTTTACCTTAACGTGTATACTGATTGTCTCTCTGTTACATGTTGGTAAAGCCCTTAGGATGTGTGCTTGACTACCTGGACTATGATGCGGATCATACTAGTGGGGACATGGTAGTCCATAAGTACATCCTTCAAAGTCCCTAGTCGAGGGTGTATCGAGACGGGGCATCGATATACCAGAGTAGACTAGCGTGTAGCTTCTCGACCCATACAGATGGGCGATGGATGATCCCATATCCATTGGTGTTTGACATCAGGGATGATATACGGGTGCTCAGTACAGACTGGGTACACTGGACGGACTCGCCGAGAACTCCCAGATGGTATTATACCTCACGTCAGATGGCAGTTCTCTGGTGACACTGGTACAGAGTAGTCTGTTGACCCGAGATCGTCATAGAGTCTTGTGTAGTTCCCACTGTGCTTTGATTTCCATCTTACCACGTCCAAGAGGGCGTGCAAAACGGTGGTTTTTGGGTACAGTCCCGAGTCACATGGAGGCAATGAGCGATAGGAGGGGATTCGTCTCTCCCGGTATAGGGGGTTGATGTTGCGCTGTGTTCGATTGGCTATAACAGGAAGTCCCTGGCCAGGGCTGATCAGAGAATTGCTGGTAAGTGTTACAAGTAGTTTCTCGACCCGTTATGAGCCTCATATCGACACGACTTATCGAACTATTGGGGTCTGACGTTTACCACCCCTAGGCGAGATATGCGACATATCAGACGATCAGACCGGACTGTACGGTAGTGTTACTGGTTGGATTCACAGGAGTGTGAGCGGGCTTGCTCGTCGATCTTCTGACCGCTCAATATCCGGGTGGCCGTTACGTTTAGCAGACCGCTTACGGCTTGTGGATGTTTGATATGATCATCATCCGCTGCCGGCGTATTGACGAGTCTTTAGAGTCCTACACAGAGGTTTCCTGGCTCAAGCGAAACGAAATAGGAGCGCATATGAGATATGTGCGGGACCGAGAATAATACCAGTATGTGATACTGTATTCGATTCTCGCGATGTGACATTGATCGGTTATATGCGATATAGCCGGGTTATCGGATCAAGTGTTGATTCGATAAGTTGTTACTAATGATACTAGTCGGTTATATGCGATATGACCGGATCGTTAAATCAAGTGTTGATTTAATGATTTAATGCATAATAATATATTTGATATATTACTTTGCATTAACTAGTATCGGTTCACTTTAAATGGATTTTCTCGCTCGGGTGTGCACATTGTATATTCGATATAGTTTTGTGCACTTGCTTGTATCATGTTTGATGATACATGCCTTATGGTTAAGTGTTAAGAATTAAACTATAGTTAAATGGGTGATTAGGGTTTTTGATTTCATTTTATTCATTTATCTTTTTGGAAAAAGAAAAGGCAAAATGAGGAAAATGGTTGCTTTCTTTTGTTCATTCATGAACCTTCATGAAGACTTTGACCAAATGACCATTTTGTCTCATGCTTAACCCTAACCACTCACTTAAACCTTAGTTAACTCTCTACATCTAACCATGGTTCAATATATGATAAGGATTGGTTTTTCTTTTCTTTTCTAATTAATCATATCATATTATTCTTCTTCTTCTTCCTTGCTTCAAGTGAAGAAAACCTAAGTCCATCAATGGTGATTGATGATTAAGAGTGAGAAATCCAATTCTAAAGTTAACCCAACTCCTATTTCTTCATCCTCTACCTCTTGCCAAGTAGTAGAGTGTGTTTTCTTCACAAGTTTCTTGACTTGGTGAAGTCGGAGCTTGATTTAGCGATGCCTCGACGTAGATAATCTTCGGCATGGACGTCGACGACCTAGCTTGCCCATTCTCCGACGAAGCCTATGCTTGAGCCCGGATTTGATTTGGACAGCGGAGAGGACCTCGTTGCAGAGCTATGGTGGTGGAGCACCGGATCGACAAAGGTTGTATTTCCGTATCTTGTAGTTAAGTGTTAACTAGTTAGCTTTTTCGCCTAGTTTTCTAGCAAACGATCCGTAGTCGGGTCTCTCGGCACCGTTAAAATTTTAATTTGGCATGATCGATGCCTTGTGAGAACTCATTAGGGTGCCTAGGAACCCTACAGTGGTATCAGATCCTAGCTAGAGCCTTAGGCGAAGTCTAGACGGAATTTGAAGCCCGGACGAACCCGAAACCAACCCGGCATTATGCTCTCTGGACGATTTCTGAAAACGTGGATTTTTCCAAATTAAAAATTGCTAAAAAATTCAGCAGGGAAAAATAAGAATTACCATGCAAAATTTTTTGGATGAACAGTAGATTCCGCGGCGGAAGCGCGGAAGAAGGCTGCCTTCTGCGGCGGTTCCGCCGCAACTTGATGACGTCATCATCCACTTTTTGTACAGTAATTCATTTTGTCTGATGCTGAGTTTTCTGGGAATTTTTAAATTTTTTTCCAGACTTGATTTTTCTGGAATTGTTTTGGGGATTCGGTGTTTCGATCGGGGTATCAAATTTTTTCTATTTGGCTTTCCGGATAATTTTTTAGAATATGTTAAAAAGTTCGCCCGGATATAAATACCCAATTTTTCCCCTGTCGGGAAATTTCCAAGTGTTGGATTTTTCCGTAGTTTGACGACGTTCTAAGTAGTGCAAGTAAAGCGATGGACCCTCTAGAAGACAACAAACCTTAACTCGATTATGTGACCGTCTTGAACTGCCCTTTGAACCTTCGGGTTTGGGGCAGTACGGCGTGCCACATGTGTGGCGTTGGCTTGACCCTTCTACGGCTGGACCGTCGGTACTGAGGCACGAACTGAATGTTGTTAGACTTATTTCATGTGTTGATCTGTATTGGGAAAACTTGGGTGTTCGAATGTTCAATCGGAAAGTTTAACATTTTCTAATTATCTGGAATGGGATACAATAATTGGAATTCACAATAGTTATGAGTTAACCGAATGAATGTTGTAAATCTAGCAATTTAGTCTCACTTGATCGGTTGCCACGGAATTTTGATGTGATCAAAAGTCCGTCGCAATCACGTAGCGTACGCGGATACTCGCCGGGTAAACTTAATAGACAGCCTGACTCCATAGCCCCGACCAAGTGACTGTAGGAGAACCCCGTCGCCGAAAGCATCCCTCCGGGTGCTCGCGGTAGCGGTGTTCCGCCTTGGTGCACTTCGTCGACGGTATCAGGGGTGCGGCCGCCTACTAAAGTTTGCGACGAGTATTCGATCAGGATGTCGGGAATCTTGTTGAATTGCCCGACTCGATATTGAAAAGTGTTTTCGATAATGAGACTAAAATGCGGGGTTTATAATTGTTAGGCATGTGATGTCTAAGGTATTCATTTGATTAGGCATGCGATGTCTATGCAGATTGCTGATTCCAACTGTTGTAGTTTTACACTTTCTTTTCTGTGACCGTAAGTGTAATATGTGATATCGCCGGTTTCATTGCTATATGTCAACGACAATTGGGATGCGCATATTTACTTACGTTGATGACATGTGATGTTATGTGTTGCTGGATATGTTATATTGGATCGTCGTGATTGAATAGCCGGGGGTTTTTATGTGAGATGAGTGTTTTTCATTTTCATTCATGTAAAAACTTGTATGTAATATTCTTTTATTGGGGCGCTTCCAGGTTGCGGAAGTTGTCACCGTTTGTATATTATTTACTTTTCCGCACTAGGATAGACCCAAGGAGGGGAGCACAAGTAACCGGGTTCTGGAGTCCAGTGGGAGACCAACTCGAGGAGTCGAGTCCGGGTCTCCTAACTCCAGAATTGGTAGGGTTGCTTGCCGCTCTCGTAGGGGTCTAGGGGTGTGGGTTTGGCTATTCATCACGACCGTGGAATCCGTGTTTTATACTGGCTCGTATTGAAAACACGGACGTCCTAGTATATCCAATATTTCATATGATTCTTCTGCTGCGATATCTGTGATGTGATCATGTGATGTTCTGTGATAGATACAGTATATAGTATATATGATATATTATATAGACGTTACTTATGTTTTACACCCGTGCTAGCCCTGCCCTGCTCTGCCGTTAGTTACCTAACCTAACGGTGCACGAGGGGACATCGAGGCGAATGCGGATGGCATAAGTGTACGTCGTATTTATCTGTGATGATTAGGTACTTAAATGATGGGACTTCATTAATGAGATTAATGAAATAAAAGAAACCTAAGATGTTGTAGAATCGAATTTCAAAATAAAACAGGTAGCTACAGTTCTTGCTTTGCACAGCAGTATATATGATATATCCTGCACCTTATTCGATGAGGAAAGGACCGAGATCCCTTCACCGGGAGTGACTCCTTTAGCAATAACTGGCAGATGCTACACACTCGGTTTGTCTTTTGAATGCTTTTAAGTGTTTTTGCTTTGCACAGTGATATATACGATATATCCCGCACCTCATTCGACGAGGAAAGGACCGACGATCCCTTCACCGGGAGTGACTCCTTTAGCAAAACTAGAAAAGCCTCAAAAGCACTCCATTTCAAAATCATTCGATTCTACAACGATATCAAGTTCATTACGCAATAGGTTTTCAGAAAAACCTGTCGTAGCCCTCCGTCATTTCAGATAAGTTGTATATAGTATTCGTGCTGCATTTGTTGGCTTTCGTCAAGGTGCAGTGTGCGGTAGCTATATGCTGCTTATCTGCTAGCATACGATGCGATTGGATTAGGGTAGTCGTGCGGCTTTGTTGTCTTTCGTCAAGGGTCGTGCGGGTGGGTTTAATTCGATCAAGAAATGTACGGGTTGAACTTGACTAGCGGGCTATGGTTTGTTGGCTTTCGTCAAGGTCATAGCACGTTAGGGGCAAAATATTATCGGGAATTTCAAGTGTTGAAATTTGCAATGAGATTGCATACCTTCGATGAGATAGTTGGATCCCGATACCCGCTGCGAGTAAAAGTTACTCCTGGGAGAGTTTTATACATTAAAATTAGCCGATCAAGTAGGTGTCTAGAAAGGTGTCAACGGGGTTACGCCTCTGGGAAAACGAGGTTTACATTAATTAGGTTCGTGCGAAAGCACGGGGGACCTCCCTCAAAGTACCGACACTGGCCTGGCTGAAAGATTGGCGAACTTGTAGTATGTAATTAATCCCGGCTAGTCTTTCCTTTTAGGGTTTGAAGGAAGATTTGATAAAAAGCAGTGGGAGCCATCCTGATTAAATAAAATAATAACCAATCTATTCTTGCAAGAGCGCACGCTGAGTGTTTTCTTCTCTCTCTCTTCTGGTAGCGACCATATCACGCCTTAATCAAGATAATAATACGGAATATTGACCGAACCCGCTTGTTATACTGAGCTGGGGAACGTTGGTCCCGCTCCAACTTATAAATGTTATAAGACAGAGCAGGAAATTGGGGAATACCAGATTTCCCGTGCCGCCCAAACGAAGAAAGTGCATATGATGCATCTCCTTCGGGTGTGTTCATTACAAAGAACCGTTTCTCTGTATCCTCTACGTCCTGGGTATGTGATACCAGATCAGGATCCCAGATATGTAATCTGTTACATAGGGCTACAGAAAGGTAGAGAACTGAGAACGGGTGATAAGTTTCATGAGGCAGAAAACGGGGCAAGAGTTGCAGCCAAGTCTGTCGGTCACTGTCACCCTGTATTACCAATACATTGATTCTGAACGAATGTTATTAGATACCGAACCTGATATACAAAATCATATCACTTTCTTTATTAGTAAAGAAATGATAAAATTTTGTATTGTTGGATAATGTTTTGAACATTTCCTATATCAAAAGTTGATCGGATCAGGCACGTTATCTAAAAGCATTGATGTTCTAAATCAAACAACTGTTCTTAGTATACGGAACACACACAAGAGGAAGAGTTCAGAAATGAACGAATCCTTCTTGAGGCATTGTAGACTAGGTCATATCAATGCGACCCGACTGGCTAGAGTTACATTTAGATGCATATTTAAATTAGTTTGAATTTACATCTTGTGAAACTCGCCAGTCATGTCACAAAGATAAGATGACAACAGCTCTGTTTATTGGAAACAGAGAAAGAGTTAGTAAACTCTTGGGATGATACATGTTGATATACGTAAAGGTCCCCTGTCTACACATGCCAGGACTGGTTCTTTGTACTTCATTACATTCTCTGATAATCTCTCAAGATTCAGACATATGTTCCTGTTGAAACATGAGTCCGAGCCTTTTGAGATATTCACAGAATATAAGCGAGAAGTAGAGAACCAAAATACGGGTATAAGTATTATGTCCTTTGATGTGATCAAGGAGGAGATTACTTGAGCACGGAATTCCTGGATTATTCTAAAGGAGAATGAGATTCTCTCTCAGCATTACTCCTCCGTATACACCATGGCACGATGGTATATCGGGACGGAGCAACCACACCCTATATGATAAGGTGTGCTCTATGATGAGTATTACTGAGTTACCTATTTCCTTTTTAGGAGTTATGCACTTGAGAAGCTGCATACCTATTGAATAGGGTTCGAATCAAATCAATGCCTACCACTTCATATGTGATATGGAAAGGGAAGAGCCCATGTCTTAAGTTAGTTAAGATTTGGGGTTGTCCGGCCTATGTCTAAAACCATAATCCGGACAAGTTCGAGGCAAGGTTAGTTATGTAGAACTGGAAAGGTTCCAGCTATACAATCTACAGCCGATGATTTGATGGAACCAAAGGATTCAATAGTTACCAACGAACCTCAGCCTCTCCGCCGATCTAGTAGGGTTCCTCACCCACCTGAGAGATACTTCTGTTTCTCTATGACAGTGGGAGCGAGGATTGCATCATGAGATGATGAACCAACTAGCTTCGAGCTGGCCATCAGGAGTAAGACTCTGTAAGAATGGCTGGATGCTTAGCGATCTGAGATGGAATCCTTATACACAAACAAAGTATGGACTTTGGTTGCTATATCTGAAGGGTTAAATCCCCATCAGGAGCAAGTATATCTTGAGAAGATTACTTGGTGTATATGGAAAAGTTGAGACTTTCAAAGCTAGACTAGTTAAAGGTTTTCGTCATCGACCAGGCGTGGATAATGATGAAACCTTTTCCAGTAACTATGCTTAAGTCCATCCAGATCCTACTTGCCACGGCTACATACCATGACTACGATCTCTGGTGGTTGGGTGTCTTGACTGCTTTTCTAAATGATGATTTAGAAGAGAGCGTCTATAAGTACACAGCCAGAGGGCCTCGTAGACAGTGGGAGCAGCGGAAACGTGTGCAAGATGCTTTATAGGATAAAGCAGGCATCGCGGAGTTGGAACGTCTGTTTTGATGTCGTAGTCAAAATGTTTGACATCATCAAAATGGTAGATGAACCTTGTATTTACAAAAAGGTAGTAGGGAGTATGGTGACGATCCTCGTAGAGTACGTGGATGACATACTCTTGATAGGGAAAGAGTTTCCTATGCTACGCTCGATCAATCTCCGCATATCACAAAAATTTTCCATATAGGATCAAAGTGATACCTCCTAAATCCTGGTATTTGGATCTATGAGATAGATCTAATTGGATGTTAGGAAACTCACTAGTTGTAGTGAGACGGTATCAACCGATCCTGGGGAGAATCACTGGAAGGGTTCCAGGGTGATAAAGACGACTGAGTGTCAGTCGCAGGCATTGTCTTTACCCTCAGTAAAGGGACGGTATGTTGGAAGAGTTCCAAGATAGATACCGTGACATACTAGACGATAAAGGCTGGATACATCGCTACTTAAGATGCTACCAAAGAGGCTGTTTGGGTGTATATTGGTTCATGAGATGAACTATGTTCCTCCCATTGTGTGACAATGGAGTTGTGGCTTATGCCAAGGAACGCCGGTCCCATCAGTGATCCAGACATATTCTAAGTCAGTATCGCCTGATCATGGAGATGGTTGATCTCCAGGGGATCGAGGTTAGGAGAGTAGACTCAGAGGACAAACACAGCGGATCCACTCACGAAAGGCCTTTTCCCAGAGAGAGACTTTTATGGGATGGTTGAGTATGAGATACTTCAAACCACTGCTACAGATGGCCCTAGTGCAAGTGGGAGATTGTTAGTTATATGTATGCCCTAGAGGCCATTACTGTACATAGGATGTATATTGTAGTGGATGCTGGGACATATATAGGGAAGACTTTCTTGCTCGACATGATAGTATGCTATCTGGTTGAACTTTACCTTAACGTGTATACTGATTGTCTCTCTGTTACATGTTGGTAAAGCCCTTAGGATGTGTGCTTGACTACCTGGACTATGATGCGGATCATACTAGTGGGGACATGGTAGTCCATAAGTACATCCTTCAAAGTCCCTAGTCGAGGGTGTATCGAGACGGGGCATCGATATACCAGAGTAGACTAGCGTGTAGCTTCTCGACACATACAGATGGGCGATGGATGATCCCATATCCATTTGTGTTTGACATCAGGGATGATATACGGGTGCTCAGTACAGACTGGGTACACTGGACAGACTCGCCGAGAACTCCTAGATGGTATTATACCTCACGTCAGATGGCAGTTCTCTGGTGACACTGGTACAGAGTAGTCTGTTGACCCGAGATCGTCATAGAGTCTTGTGTGGTTCCCACTGTGCTTTGATTTCCATCTTACCACGTCCAAGAGGGCGTGCAAAACGGTGGTTTTTGGGTACAGTCCCGAGTCACATGGAGGCAATGAGCGATAGGAGGGGATTCGTCTCTCCCGGTATAGGGGGTTCATGTTGCGCTGTGTTCGATTGGCTATAACAGGAAGTCCCTGGCCAGGGCTGATCAGAGAATTGCTGGTAAGTGTTACCAGTAGTTTCTCGACCCGTTATGAGCCTCATATCGACACGACTTATCGAACTATTGGGGTCTGACGTTTACCACCCCTATGCGAGATATGCGACATATCAGACGATCAGACCGGACTGTACGGTAGTGTTACTGGTTGGATTCACAGGAGTGTGAGCGGGCTTGCTCGTGGATCTTCTGATCGCTCAATACCCGAGTGGCCGTTACGTTTAGCAGACCGCTTGCGGCTTGTGGATGTTTGATATGATCATCATCCGCTGCCGGCGTATTGACGAGTCTTTAGAGTCCTACACAGAGGTTTCCTGGATCAAGCGAAACGAAATAGGAGCGCATATGAGATATGTGCGGGACCGAGAATAATACCAGTATGTGATACTGTATTCGATTCTCGCGATGTGACATTGATCGGTTATATGCGATATAGCCGGGTTATCAGATCAAGTGTTGATTCGATAAGTTGTTACTAATGATACTAGTCGGTTATATGCGATATGACCGGATCGTTAAATCAAGTGTTGATTTAATGATTTAATGCATAATAATATATTTGATATATTACTTTGCATTAACTAGTATCGGTTCACTTTAAATGGATTTTCTCGCTCGGGTGTGCACATTGTATATTCGATATAGTTTTGTGCACTTGCTTGTATCATGTTTGATGATACATGCCTTATGGTTAAGTGTTAAGAATTAAACTATAGTTAAGTGGGTGATTAGGGTTTTTGATTTCATTTTATTCATTTATCTTTTTGGAAAAAGAAAAGGCAAAATGAGGAAAATGGTTGCTTTCTTTTGTTCATTCATGAACCTTCATGAAGACTTTGACCAAATGACCATTTTGTCTCATGCTTAACCCTAACCACTCACTTAAACCTTAGTTAACTCTCTACATCTAACCTTGGTTCAATATATGATAAGGATTGGTTTTTCTTTTCTTTTCTAATTAATCTTATCATATTATTCTTCTTCTTCTTCCTTGCTTCAAGTGAAGAAAACCTAAGTCCATCAATGGTGATTGATGATTAAGAGTGAGAAATCCAATTCTAAAGTTAACCCAACTCCTATTTCTTCATCCTCTACCTCTTGCCAAGTAGTAGAGTGTGTTTTCTTCACAAGTTTCTTGACTTGGTGAAGTCGGAGCTTGATTTAGCGATGCCTCGACGTAGATCATCTTCGGCATGGACATCGACGACCTAGATTGCCCATTCTCCGACGAAGCCTACGCTTGAGCCCGGATTTGATTTGGACAGCGGAGAGGACCTCGTTGCGGAGCTATGGAGGTGGAGCACCGGATCTACAAAGGTTGTATTTCCGTATCTTGAAGTTAAGGGTTAACTAGTTAGCTTTTTCGCCTAGTTTTCTTGCAAACGATCCGTAGTCGGGTCTCTCGGCACCGTTAAAATTTTAATTTGGCATGATCGATGCCTTGTGAGAACTCATTAGGGTGCCTAGGAACCCTACAGTGCTCCCCTCCTTGGGTCTATCCTAATGCGGAAAAGTAAATAATATACAAAAGGTGACAACTTCCGCTACTTGGAAGTGCCCCAAATAAAAGAATATTACATACAAGTTTTTACATGAATGAAAATGAAAAACACTCATCTCACATAAAAACCCCCGGCTATTCAAACACGACGATCCAATATAACATATCCAGCAACACATAACATCACATGTCATCAACGTAAGTAAGTACGCATACCCCAATTGTCGTTGACGTATAGCAACGAAACCGGCGATATGAACATACTACACTTACGGTCACAGAAAAGAAAGTGTAAAACTACAACAATTGGAATCCGCAACCTCTTTAGACATCATATGCCTTACAGTTATAAACCCCGCATTTTAGTCCCATTATCGAAAACTCTTTTCGATATCAAGTGAAACTAAACCGCTAGATTTATAACATTCATTCAGTTATCTCATAACTGTTTGTGAATTCCAATTATTGTATCACATTCCAGATAAACAGAAAATGTTAAACTTTCCGATCGAACATTCGAATACCCAAGTTTTCCCGATACAGCTCAACACATGAAATAAGTCTAACAACATTCAGTTCGTGCCTCAGTACCAACGGTCCAGCCGTAGAAGGGTCAAGCCAACGCCTCACATGTGGCACGCCGTACTGCCCCAAACCCGAAGGTTCAAAGGGCAGTTCAAGACGGTCACATAATCGAGTTAAGGTTTGTTGTCTTCTAGAGGGTCCATCGCGTTACTTGCACTACTTAGAACGTCGTTAAACTACGGAAAAATCCAACACTTGGAAATTTCCCGACAGGGGAAAAATTGGGTATTTATATCCGGTCGAACTTTTTAACATATTCTAAAATTTATCTGGAAAGCCACATAGACAAAATCTGATACTCCGATCGAAACACCGAATCCCCAAAACAATCCCAGAAAATTCAACTCTTGAATAAATATTAAAAATTCCCAGAAAATCCAGCACCAGAAAACAAGAATTACTGTGCAAACAGTATTGCGCAATTTGAACAGTTGGCCGCGGAACAGCGGCAGAAGCCATGCTTCTGCCGCGTTTCTGCGGCTGTATAGATGTATCATGAGCTCGTGTTTCACCATAATTCTTAGATCTTCCTGTTGAATTTTTTAGGCATTTTTAATCTGGAAAAATCCCAGAATTTAGAAAAAGTCCAGAGAGCATCTTAAAGTTAGGTTTTCGGGTTCGTTCGGACTTCAAACTTCGTCTAGACTTCGCCTAAGGCTCTAGCTAGGCTCTGATACCACTGTAGGGTTCCTAGGCACTCTAATGAAGTCTCACAAGGCATCAATCATGCCAATTTCAAATTTTATGGGTGCCGAGAAACCCTAATACGGATCGTCGGCTAGATTTCTAGGCGAAACGGTAAACTAGTTAACAACTTAACTAAAAGTTAGATGCTACAACCTTTGTAGATCCGGTTCTCCACTTCCTTAGCTCCACGTGGGTGTCCTCTTGCTGTCCATCATGAATCCCAAACTCAATCGTCGGCTTCATCGGAGAAACGGGCGAGCTAGGTCCTCGGCTTCGTGTCAAAGACGATCTACGTCGAGGCATCACAAGTTCAAGCTCCGACTTCACGAAGTTGTGAGACTTATGAAGAAAACACCCAAAACAACTTGGCAAGAGGTAGAGGGTGAAGAAATAGGAGGTAGGTTCACTTTAGAATTGGATTTCACTCACTTTTGCTCAAGTTGCCATTGATGGCATCAAGCTTTTCTTGAAAAAGAAGATGATGAAGAAGAAAGAATATGATAAGTGTTGAGATAAAATAAAAAATAAATCAATACATATCATAATGTGAACCATAGTTAAGTGTAGAGAATTAACTAAGGTTAGAAGAATGGTTAGGGTTTAGTGTGAAGACAAAATGGTCACAAAGTCAAAGCTTCATGAAGCTTCAACAATGTTCAAGAATGAAAGCAACCATTTTGTATTTTTATCCCATTCTTTTTCCAAAAATGAATAAATAAAAGAATGGATAAATAAAAACCCTAATCACTTTCTTAACCTAAGTTTAATTCTATACACTTAACCAAATGAGCATGCATCATCAAACATGATACAAACATGTGCACAAAAGTATATCACATATACAATTTGCACATCAAGTGAGAAAATCCATATAAAGTGAACCAATACTAGTTAATGCAATGCAATATATCAAATATATTATTATACATTAAATCATTAAATCAACATTTGATTCAATGATCCGGTCATGTCGCACATGACCGACTAGAATCCAATGTATCGATTTATTGAATCAATGATTCGATAACTAGGTCATATCGAATATAACCAATCGAAACATATATCGCGAGAATGAAATGCGGTATCATATACACGCATCATTCTCGGTCCTGCACATATCTCATATGCTCTCCTATTTCGTTTTGCTTGAGCCAGGAAACCTCTGTGTAGGACTCTAAAGACTCTTCAATACGCCGGTAGCAGATGATGATCATATCAAGCACCCACAAGCCGCAAGCGGTCTGCTAAACGTAACGGCCATCCGGGTATTGAGCGATCAGAAGATCGACAAGCTAGCCCGCTCACACTCCTGTGAATCCAACCAGTAACACTTACCGTACAGTCCGGTCTGTTCGTCTGATACGTCGCATATCAAGTCTAGGGGTGGTAAACGTCAGACCCCAATAACCGATAAGTCGTGCCGATGTGAGGCTCATAACGGGTCGAGAAACTACTGGTAACACTTACCAGCAAATCTCTGATCAGCCCTGGCCAGGGACTTCCCTGTTACGGCCAATCGAGCACATCGCAACATCAACCCCCAATACCGGGAGAGACGAAACCCTTCCTATCGCTCATTGCCTCCATGTGATTCGGGACTGTACCCAAAGACCACCATTTTGCACGCCCTCATGGACGTGGTAAGGTGGAGATCAAAGTACAGTGGGAATCATACAAGACTCTATGACGATCTCGGGTCTACAGACTAACCTGTACAAGTGTCACCTGAGAACTGCCATCTGACGTGAGGTATAATACCATCTGGGAGTTCTCGGCGAGTCCGTCCAGTGTACCCAGTCTCCACTGAGCACCCGTACACCATCTCTGATGTCAAACACCAATGGATATAGGATCATCCATCGCCCATCTCATGGGTCGAGAAGCGTATATGCTAGTCTACACTGGTATATCGATGCCCCGTCTCGATACACCCACGACTAGGGACCATGAAGGATGTACTTATGGACTACCATTCCCCACTAGTATGATCTGCATCATAGTCCAGGTAGTCAAGTACACATCCTAAGGGCTTTACCAACATGTAACTATAAGACAGTTTAAAAAGACTAGTGTACATGTTAAGATAAAGAGTAACCAGATACCATACTATCATATCGAGCAAGAAAGTCATCTCTATATATGTCCAAGCATCCAATATAATATACATCATCTGTACAATACTGGCCTCTAGGGCATACATACAACTAACATATTGATGACTCGGCGGGGGTCATGGAGACACCGTTGGGAGTCATGAACGTATGCATACGTCGAAAGGCGAGGGTCAGAGCTAGGCACTCGTGCTTTCGGGACAGCGTATGATACGTACCTATCAGGATTTCTGTGTCGATGCTTGGCACATTGTTTTCATGATATTTCTCTTAAACCCCTTTTGTATATATAACAAGGGATTTAGCCGTTGTTATATATACCCTTACACCAATATTAGTGGAATGGGACGCTAATATATGTGTATTACCCCCATCATATTTATTTCTGCAAATATATATATACGTTTAGGATGTTAGAAACTTACTTGAGATTCGACTTGGGATATAGGTGATTCATTGAGATTGGATATTGGATATGAAAGAGATTGTGGATTTGTACATTCGAGATATAGGAGAGCTACTCGATATCGTACATTGAGGTGATGTGAGACCTATGTGATGTGAGAGCCCAGTTGGGGGCTGATTTGAGGATTTGGGTTTTGAGTGTCTTGATGGATTGTGATCCTACCACGATGTCAGGTTTCCGTGGAAATGACATACTCCACCCTATACCTCACACTTATCTACTTTATGCACAGATTCATATATTGGTAGTACATGTTAGTGTACCCTCATGATAGTTGCATATCGACTTTCTCATATCCCTATTGCATGGTTATTGCATATTATTGTCATGTTACTATTGCTTCACATGTTGATTGTACCTGCTAGTGTACTTCCCTTTATTCAGCATTTGCATGACATGTTATTACTGTAATCGCATATCTTAGATTCATGTTGTACGTACATTCCTGCGATTACCTGCATATGTTATCTACTATTCACGAGTTGGCAACTCACCCCCGTTGTGCCACAGGTGTTTCAGGTTGTTCCCCAGAGTAGTCGAGGCAGGCTATTCCTCTATTCAGCTATTCCGCTTCCAGCTATCATCTTTTGCTCCAGATACCGCATCAGCTCACAGTACTATTTTGCTTAGGTGGGTTGGTAGTTATCTGTGTTTCATATTGTACATTCGTTGTATTTTGTACTCTCCATCTACTATTGTACAGTTGACTTAGAGACTTGGTGAGGACGTTACTGTGTATTATTGTGGATTTGATGTCTTTTATATACAGTTTCCTTTCTACTGCCTCTTATTTCTTCGCTACGGCGTCGTATACTTGTGATGAGATTGTTTTCAGCCTTTGGGCCACTTTTTACAAAAGGGGGTGTTCCTAAAATTTTAAAGAAAGAAAGTAAGACTTTTTAAAGAATTTGGGTTGTGCTTTCAAATGTTTCAAAAACTTATATTATCTTTTCCGTATTTTCTTGGTTTAGATTTCTGGGTTTTCGGCTTTCTTTTACCGCGTTACGTCTTTAGGCGTTGCGTAGTATTAGGGCCGTCACGGGCCAATTTTGGGTCGTGACAAAGTTGGTATCAGAGCGCTAGGTTTTACCTTTCGGAGTGTAGGATGACCTTAGTATGATGGAGTAGGTACCTTAAGCAGAGTAACGTAGTGTGTGTATGTCTGCAGCATACCCACGATGCGGTACCTTGCATTAAGTGACCTAAGTACAATTTGCTTGAAATTCCTTCCTTGATGATTCATATCCTTAAGATTCGATTCCTTATTCTCATCGAATCTTATATCTATTTATAGCCTTGCCGCCGATGACTATGGGGACTCAGAGTGATGCAGCGAGGGCCGAGGTTAGAGTTGGCTCGGGTGAGACGAGTACTGACCAGGATGGCACTCTAGTTGCACCGGTGCAGACGGATCAGCCTACTACTTATACCATCGATAGACTTTTGGCAGAGATGCAGGACTTCCGCCAGACGATGAGATTATTGGTTGATGTCGTTCGGGAGCTACGACAGGAGGTTGTCATCCCTGTCACTCAGTTGTCACTTACGATCAGCATGCAGCGGTCCGTCACCTACATAGCACCAGTGGTTACAGCTCCAGTTGACGAGGCACATATTCCAGGACAGTGGAGGACTCGTACCAGCGTACCAGCCCAGAGGCAGAGATTTGGTCGTCGAGACAGATTTCGTGGCCGTCGCGGGAGTAGCCGAGGCTTAGGACGAGGACAGTCGTTCAGCTCTTATCCCCAGGATAGTCAGCAGTCAGCGCGTGGATGTTTTCGATGCGGAAGCCTTCAGCACTTCGTCAGGAATTGTTCCTTAGCACCTCGTCAGGATCGTACTCAGAGAGGCCGTGGACGTGGAAGATTTGCCCAGAGGGCTCAGTCTACCAGAGGAGTTCATCCAGCTGCGAGTCGAGGGCAGACACAGGAGTTTGCTTCTACTCATCGGGACGTGCAGACGTCCAATGTGGAGTTTTCAGGTACCCTTGATTTATATGTTCTTTTCATGTATTCGTTTGTTTTTCATGCTTGTACCGTGGTTGGGTAGTTTAGTCGTAGTTTTGTTAACTTCTGTCAGCGATTCTTTTGTTGCGCGACACGTATTTCAGTTGTGTGCCAATCGGATAGGAGATAGAGATTCGTCCGTCGTTTTAAGCCTTCTAGAGAAGTTGGATTTGACGTTCTCCTTGGCACGGACTGTTTAGTTACGTCTTAGGCGTCTGTGGACTACCGTGAGGAAACAGTCAAGTCTGTTTTTCCCGTCAAGTCAGTTCTTTTTGTGCAGGTGGATAATTGTGCCGCCTCTCACAGCTTGAATTCAGCCTTTTTCGCTAGTCGGCTAATGAGGAGATGTCGTGGATTCTTGGCTTTCATTCGTGATACCGGAGCCACAGTTAGGATTGTTGGGCCGGGTTCCTTTCGTGCGAGAGATTTTCCGACGTTGTTCCGGATGAGCCAGCGAAGATTGGAGCTTAAAGATCAGCTGCAGAGTTGTGGTTTGGGGAGTTTGTGCGTCTGAGTGTTTCGCTTTTGGAAGCTCCTATTTCTGTTCGTCGAGGAGGAAGACGATAGTTTAGGGTTGTGTATCGACGAATCGTTAATTGAACCGGCTTACGGTGTGGACAGGTAACCCCTACCTCGCATTGACAATTTCTTCGATCAGCTCCAGAGTGCGAGACATTTTCTAAGTTCGTTTGGGATTAGGTCATCATTACTTTTGGTTCGGAGTGATGGCATTCCGAAAACTGCCTTATGCGTGCTACGGGCTTTGTGTGTTTCGGTGTGTCACTGGACTCACCAGTGCCCTAGTAGCATTCGTAGATGTGATGAACCAGATTTCTTCAGGCCGTTCCTCGACCAGTTTTTGTTGTGTTATTTACGACATTCTGGTCTATCTAATGTGTCTTGAGGAACAGGAGCAGCACTTGAGGATTTATTATGCAGATACTGGGAGAGCACCAGCAGTTTGCTAAATTCTCAGAGTGTTTCTTCAGGCTTGTTTTGTGTTGACTCCTAGGTCTTGTAGTCACGGGAGACGGTTTCGTATGGTTCCGAGGGAGATCGTGACCGTACAGCTTAGGTCCAGACATGTGTGCAGGATGGAGATCCGCAGATTCTTGGACTTAGCAGGGTTTTACCGCCGTTTCGTGCAGGATTACGAGAGTAGTGCTGCACCGTCGACTGAATTGACCGAGATGGAGGTTTCTGTTCTGTGGACTGAGGCATGTGTATGGAGTTTTCGGCAATTGGAGATTCGGTTAACAACTGCATCAGTTCTTTCTTTGCTTTTGGGTTCGGGCGACCTTGCTGTTTAAACTGTAATGTTTCTTGAGTGGGCTCGAGTGTGTACTGAGGTGACACTATAGAGTTATCGCTTTTGCTTCCCTACATTTGGAGAAAGTACGAGAAGGATATTCCACTCATGATCTGGAGATGGCCGCGGTGGTTTGCGTTGGAGATTTGGAGACACTACTTGTTTGAGAGTCGTGTCAGATTTTCCACGGACCACTAGAGCTTAATGTATATCTTCCTGCAGCGGATTTTGATTGTTGTGATAGTCTTCTGCAGATTTACAGTTCTTGTGTGATCGTTGAGTACAGTTTAAGTTCGTCTCTACGGAGGGGACAGCTTACTCATGTCCGTGCCCGACCACCTTTCCTTAAATCGTTTTCGCGAGACACTGCCCGCCGATACTCATTCGTCAGTGATACTTGAGCATACTCGGCTGGGTAATGATTCGGAGACCTTGATTTGTGACAATGATGTGCTAAGTTAGGGACGCGTTTGTGTACCTGGTTTCATCGGGTAGAGACGCATAATCCTAGAATAGGCACATTAGTCAACTCTCTGTTTTCATTCAAGTTCCGCCAACAGTGACGCGACTTGTGAGATGGTTACGGGTGGACAGGATGTAAAGAGAAGTTCCAGGTTTCGTTTCAAGGTGTCTGTCTTGTTGTGTGCTTGGGTCGAGCATCTGAGGCCGGCTGGAGAGTTGCAATCTTTTACCGTTCCGAAGTAGGAGTGGGAGCAGATCTCCACGAATTTCGTTATGGTTTCTACCCAAGTTTAGTCAGGGTGTGACTCCATTCGGATTCTTGTCGTCCGGTTTTACTCAGTTTGCTCGGTTGTTTTGTTAAGATATGTGTTGTGTTGATTGTTGTCAGCAGTTTGGGATCGTCACTCGCCATCGTTGGGGTTCTCCTTCGATAGCTATTATCAGGAGACACTCCAATTGGCCACCCTTAGGTTTGGGGGTTAGGTCGTGTCGATCGCTAGCCTGTTGTTTTTCGGACTCTACGTAAGTAGGACTTTGGACCCCAGCTATGTCTAGAGACTTCGGAGATAGTCCAGTTGTGTTAAGTCAGGATGGGAATTGTCCATTGCAAACTGAGGTCTTATGCCTACTGTGTTAGCCATAGACTCGAGTTCGCAGGGACAGATCATGTATTCCTATGGACTTCCGATGAATGATGTGTTGGATTTTGGGAAGCTTGTCCCAGGATTTGGGTCCTTTTAAGATCCTATAAGCGAGTTAGCTTCGTTGCCTTAAATTGGCACTTCCGCCCAGATTATTGGATTTTCACCCCGTATTCCTTGTGATGATACTTTACAATTACCTTCATGACCTTCTCACATGATTTGGCACCAGACCATTTAGCTTGGACGCGATCTTTCGTTCGCCAGCAGCCAATTGTATTAATGGCTCGGCAGGCAGAGAAACATCGGCCAAGGGTCTTGCCATCTGTGAAAGGTTTTCCTTGGACGTAGCCGAATAGTGAGATAGTCACTTGGGAGGCTGTGAGCGAGATTTGAGGATTTTAATCTTCTCTTTGAAGGTAGCGTAACAGTATATTTTTAAATTCGGGGACGAATTTCTTTTAAGGGGGGGGGGGAGATTGTAACACCTTAGAATGTGTTTTGTAGCTAATTATATTTTAATATATGGTTTTTAATAAAAAGTTTACCAAATTTAGTTTTAAATATTTTATCCTATTTAATGAGTATTTTATTAGAATTTTGTTAGGCGCACACACACTTGTGCATGATAACTAGGGTTTAGAGATGGGGTTAGACCATGTTTAGCAAGCATGATAGATTAACACATTCTCTTTAAGTTATTAATTATTGTATTAAGTGTTTTGGGTTTAATAGTGATGGTTGTTTTAAAAGTGAAAATGAATTTAAATTGGCTTTTTAAATTGGCTTCATGGTTGACTTTGGGAGAGAGAGAGAGGGCATGGGGCATCATGGCTCAAGCCATGCCTCAATTATGATGAGAGAGAGTGAGAAAGGGAGGGGTTTTGTGTTGCTCTCATTTCTCCCTCTCATATTCTTTCCTCTCATTCTCTCACTCTCAACACACACACACACACTCACACCATTGGCAGCAGAAGCAGCAGCAACACCTGAGACAACAACAACAACAACAACAGAGGCAGCAACAGCATCATCATGATCATCATCATCAGCAGGAGCAGCAGGACCAGCAGCAGGAGCAGCAGGCAGCAGCACAAGCAGCAGGAGCTCCAGCAACCTACAGCAGCTCTTCTCCACTTCTTCACCTGCTTCTTGGGGGTCTTTAGGGTATAACTCTTGAACCCAATTCCCCTTATTGCTAACTTATGTGTTAATTGGTGTCGGTTAGTGTTAATTAGCTAGTTTAGTGCTAATTATGGTGTTTTGTGTGGAAGTTTGATCATATGATGATTGTGTTAGTTAACCTAGCCTATTTTAGTGTTAATAGGGTCATTTCAACTGAGAATTTCCCTGGATTTCACTAAAATACCATAGGGTTTGCTTTTGTGCTAAATTGGTGAATTTAAAGCGATATATTGTACATCTGGAATCTGCTTTTGACCCGGACCCTACAGAATAAAATTGAGGACACTGGAGCATGTACACTAGGTCTAAATACCACCACCAGAACACGAACCCACCATTCCCAAGCACGGCCGCCAATTAATTCAGTTTGGCCGCAAATTGCGGCCAAGAAGAGGAGTTGGGTTCTGGGATCTTGGCTAGGGTTGTCTTCTGTGTTGTATAGTGCTTTGGCATGTCTAGTTTTGTAAGTTTTGGCCTGTGGGAAAATCTGGGGCTATATATCGTTTTAGGTGTTCGTTGTGTTTGCGCGATACGCGCGATACGTGAGTGGGTTCTGTGATCCAGCGTATCGCGGCGTGTCGCGATGGCTTTAGACGCGTACACACACGATTCAGCGTATCGTGCACACGCGCGTTTAGTTCGCGACGCGAGTTTCTCGTTTTGGTTCGATATCGCGTTTCGCGGAATATTTGGCTTATATATGATTGTGTGTCTTATTTGCAGGTTTTCAGGCAGGGACTACGGACACTACTACAGGGGGGAGCAGATGGTAGGACTCACCTAGCGTGGAGCGTAGGTGAGTAGATTTAACATCTACAGGGGAATCGCCCGCATGGCGTTAAGCGTCTGGGTTAGGATTAAAATACCTGTCGCACATTCTACGTCATTGTTAGAATTGCGCATTTACTTTATTTCCTTGATATAGTTATACTGTGACTAGCAGCCGTAGGACACTGCACATATTATTGACGGTTCATGTTGCACGAGCACGGATTGTATGCTACACACACACCGTCAATAATTGCCATGTCACACACAACCATTTTAGGCATTATATTGCTTATCACAGATGACATTACCATACCTATATACCTATAGAGTATCGTACCATTAGTGATAGGTACACTTACCCTTTACGATACATCTACAGGTATACCTTACTCATATTTTCTTATACCCAGGGGGGGTATACGACATCAGTTCTTATACCTACATTGCTACACCCGTATGTTACACACATATTCAGTTGCAGTTACATATTTACCTTTACTGATGTTACTTAGTTGTACCTTATTGGTTTTGCATACATCTGGTTTCAGCTACATATTCTCATTTATATGCTCGCATTCCAGATATATCGCATATGTTTATTCCTGGATTGCGCATTATTATTTGGATTTTAGATGATGTTTTCTGGATTTGGGAACCGCGGGAGTTCATGAAATTATGCATACATTGAAAAACCCGGTTTCCTTGATATGATATTTGCGCATCCACCATGAGCTTTATCGGTGCTGATTATATATACCCCTATGAGGAGGTGTCGAGGCCGTAGAGGGTACATGGTGGGGCCCGGTATGGTTCCCCTCGGCAAGAAGATCGATGGATTTTGCCGATTGAGCCTGGAGGCGGGCTAGTACCTACCGGTGACAGTATTGATGACTCGGCGGGGGTCATGGAGACACCGTTGGGAGTCATGCACGTATGCATACGTCGAAAGGCGAGGGTCAGAGCTAGGCACTCGTGCTTTCGGGACAGCGTATGATACGTACCTATCAGGATTTCTGTATCGATGCTTGGCACATTGTTTTCATGATATTTCTCTTAAACCCCTTTTGTATATATAACAGGGGATTTAGCCGTTGTTATATATACCCTTACACCAATATTAGTGGAATGGGACGCTAATATATGTGTATTGCCCCCATCATATTTATTTCTATAAATATATATATACCTTTAGGATGTTAGAAACTTACTTGAGATTCGACTTTGGATATAGGTGATTCATTGAGATTGGATATTGGATATGAAAGAGATTGTGGATTTGTACATTCGAGATATAGGAGAGCTACTCGATATCGTACATTGAGGTGATGTGAGACCTTTGTGATGTGAGAGCCCAGCTGGGGGCTGATTTGAGGATTTGGGTTTTGAGTGTCATGATGGATTGTGATCCTACCACGATGTCAGGTTTCCGTGGAAATGACATACTCCACCCTATACCTCACACTTATCTACTTTATGCACAGATTCATATATTGGTAGTACCTGTTAGTGTACCCTCATGATAGTTGCATATCGACTTTCTCATATCCCTATTGCATGGTTATTGCATATTATTGTCATGTTACTATTGCTTCACATGTTGATTGTACCTGCTAGTGTACTTCCCTTTATTCAGCATTTGCATGACATGTTATTACTGTAATTGCATATCTTAGATTCATGTTGTACGTACATTCCTGCGATTACCTGCATATGTTATCTACTATTCACGAGTTGGCAACTCACCCCCGTTGTGCCACAGGTGTTTCAGGTTGTTCCCCAGAGTTGTCGAGGCAGGCTATTCCTCTATTCAGCTATTCCGCTTCCAGCTATCATCTTTTGCTCCAGATACCGCATCAGCTCACAGTACTATTTTGCTTAGGTGGGTTGGTAGTTATCTGTGTTTCATATTGTACATTCGTTGTATTTTGTACTCTCCATCTACTATTGTACAGTTGACTTAGAGACTTGGTGAGGACGTTACTGTGTATTATTGTGGATTTGATATCTTTTATATACAGTTTCCTTTCTACTGTCTCTTATTTCTTCGCTACGGCGTCGTATACTTGTGATGAGATTGTTTTCCGCCTTTGGGCCACTTTTTACAAAAGGGGGTGTTCCTAAAATTTTAAAGAAAGAAAGTAAGACTTTTTAAAGAATTTGGGTTGTGCTTTCAAATGTTTCAAAAACTTATATTATCTTTTCCGTATTTTCTTAGTTTAGATTTCTGGGTTTTCAGCTTTCTTTTACCGCGTTACGTCTTTAGGCGTTGCGTAGTATTAGGGCCGTCACGGGCCAATTTTGGGTCGTGACATCTACTCCGGAGTATCGATGCCCTGTCTCGATAATCCTACGACTAAGGATAAGTATAGGATGTTGCTTATAGACTACCCAGCCCCCACTAGTGTGACTGCCATCACAACGCTGGTAATCAAGCAAAGATCCTAAGGGCTCTACTAATATGTATAAGTGACACGTTACAAGAAATATATGCACATATTAAAGTAGACACAACCCAAGTAGCATACTACCATTTTTAGCAAGACTGTATATACAACTGTGAATATCCCAAGCTTCCATTAAGTAATATACATACAAGTATGATACAATAATGGCCCCTAGGGCATATACACTAACATATATATATCCCAAGCTTCCAAAATGTAATATACAAACTAGTATTATACAATAATGGCCTTTAGGGCATATCACACTAACAATCTCCCACTTGCACTAGCATGTGCTGGCATATCGCAGACCTATCATCTCGAATAGCCTCTCGAACCGCGTTTGAGGAATGGCATTTGTAAATGGATCTGCAGTGTTATCCTCTGTAGAAACCCTCCGAACCTCAATCTTCCGGCGATCCACGATCTCCCTGATCAGGTGATACCGCCTCAAGATGTGTCTGGACTTCTAATGGGACCTGGGTTCCTTTGCTAAAGCTATAGCCCCATTGTTGTCACAATACAGAGGTATTGGAGCAACAATGTACGGAACCACCTGAAGTTCTGTTAAGAACTTCATCATCCAGGTTGTTTCTTTTGCGGCATCAGAAGCTGCGATATACTCCGCCTCCATCGTCGAGTCAGCAACGGTTTCCTGCTTGGAACTCTTCCAACAGACTGCCCCTCCATTGAGGGTAAAGACATAACCCGACATGCATTTAGAGTCATCCTTGTCACTCTGGATGCTGGAGTCAGCAAAGGCCTCGATCTGGAGGTCTTTTCCGCCGTAAACCAAGAACATATCCCTAGTCCTTATCAGGTACTTAAGAATGTTCTTTACCGCAATCCAGTGCTTCTCCCCAGTGTTTGACTGATACCGGCTTACTACACTCAGTGCATAAGCTACATCTGGTCTGGTACACAACATCGCATACATTATAGAGCCAACCGCAGAAGCGTAGGGTATAATAGACATGCGATCCCTTTCCAAATCAGTCTTGGGAGACATCTCTTTGGAGAGGGTGATTCCGTGACAAGCCGGTAAATTACCGCACTTTGAATCTTCCATACTGAATCTTTTCAGTATGGTGTCGATGTACCTGGACTGCGAAAGTCCCAATATCCTCTTAGATCTATCATGATAGATCTGGATCCCCAGATTGTAAGAGGCATCACCCCGGTCTTTCATGGAGAACTTGTGTGACAAGAACCCTTTGATAGATTGTAGCATAGGAATGTCATTTCCTATCAAGAGAATGTCATCCAAGTACAAGACGAGGAATACAACAGTTCATTCTACAATCTTACTATAAATGCATGGCTCATCTGGATTTTTGATAAAGTCAAATTCGTTGACCATCTCATCGAAACAGATGTTCCAACTCCGCGATGTCTGCTTTAGTCCATAAACGGACTTAAGCAACTTGCACACTTTCCCGCTGCTCCTACTCTGAATGAAACCTTCTGGCTGGTCCATATAGACACACTCCTCTAAATTTCCATTTAGAAAAGCGGTTTTTACGTCCATCTGCCAAATCTCATAATCGTGGAAGAAAGCAATGTCAAGAAGGATCCGAATGGATTTGAGCATAGCTACTAGAGAAAAGGTTTCATCATAGTCCAAACCAGGTCTTTGACGATAACCCTTTGCAACAAGTCTAGCCTTATAGGTCTCAACCTGTCCATCCACACCAATCTTCTTTTTGAAGATCCATTTGCAGCCTACGGGTTTTACCCCTTCTGGAGCAACGTCCAAAGTCCATACTTTGTTGGTGTACATTGACTCCATCTCGGTCCGCATTGCATCCAGCCATTTTACTGAGTCAGTGCTCTGAATGGCCTGCTGGAAGTTAATCGGCTCATCATTGTCAATGATGCAATCCTCTCTATCCCCGTCTATGATAAAACCAAGGTATCTCTCAGGTGGATGAGAAAGCCTACTGCTCCTGCGGAGCGGTGCAGGAATGTCCTGTTCTTTTGAAACTTCTTGATCCACCAAGCTTTCAGTAATAGCTTGTAGTTCTGGAATTTCTTCCAGTTCTATTGCGCTCCCACATGTTTCTTTTTCTAAGAACTGATGTTCCAGAAAGTGGGCATGACGAGAAACAAAAACCTTTTGTTCCTCTGCTTAATAGAAAAGATACCCCTGGAGTTTTTTAGGTATCCCAAAAACATACACAGTACTGAGCGTGCCTCGAGTTTGTCCGCATGCTGCTTTTTAACAAAAGCTGGTCATCCCCATATCTTCAGATATTGAAGGTAGGGTTTCTTTCCACTTCACATCTGATATGGTGTGGTAGGAACAGTCTTGGTAGGAACCTTGTTCAAAAGATATGCAGCTGATTCTAGTGCATAACCCCAGAATGATTGAGGTAACTCAGCGTTACTCATCATGGAACGTACGATATCCAATAGGGTTCGGTTCCGTCTCTCCGATACACCGTTGTGTTGTGGAGTATATGGAAGAGTAAGCTGCGAGAGAATTCCATTCTCTTTTAGGTAATCCAGGAACTCGGCACTTAAGTATTCACCACCTCAATCAGATCTCAGTGTCTTGATACTTTTTCCGGTTTGTTTTTCTACTTCATTCATATATTCCCAGAATTTCTCAAAGGCCTCGGATTTATGCTTCATGAAGAAGACATGTCCATACCTGGAAAAATCGTCCGTAAAAGTAATGAAATATGAAAAACCACTTCTTGCATGTGTAGAGATTGGACCACACACGTCGCTGTGTATGAGTCCCAAGAGCTCGCTCGCTCTTACTCCGTGTCCAGTGAACGGAGTCTTTGTCATCTTTCCTTTGAGACATGATTGACAAGTTGCATAAGAATGATATTCGAACGGATCCAAATATCCATCTTTATGTAACATAGTTAACTTTTTCTCATTGATGTGACCCAGTCTACAATGCCATAAGAAAGCATGATTTAATTCTTGAGACTTTCGTTTATGTGTATTCTGGATATTGAAGATCTGCGGTTGGTTTAATACGTATATACTGTTGCTTAATGTACCCGACCCAATCAAAACATGATTAAGGTGAATGTTTACAACATTGCTTACAAATGCAAAATCATAACCTTCTTTAGACATTAAAGATACAGATATGATATTACAAGTCGAACTGGGTACAAAATAACAGTTGCGCAAAAACAAAACATGTCCATCTGTCAATCCTAAGTGATAGTCCCCACGGACTCAGCATCCATGCTTGCTCTATTTGCAACTCTGAGGGTCATATCACCCGCCTTCAAAACCCTACGGCTTCTCAGTGCTTGCAAAGAATTACAGATATGAGATCCTAACCCGGTATCCAATACCCAGGAAGTAGAGTTGATTGACAGGCAGTTTTCAATTACATACACACCTGAAGCCGAAGCCACAAATTGCTTCGGGTCCTGGTTCTTAGCCCTCCAAGCCCTACAATCTTTCTTCCAGTGTCCTTTCTTGTGACAATAATAGAATTCTTCCTTCCCCACAATCTTCCCCGCTATCTTTGCTTTTCCCTTGGCTTCCACCATACTAACACCGCACCTTGGTTTGGTGGGCCCTTCTTCTTCTTTCCTTTGTCTTTTGCCTTGGACATAGAAGAGGAAGCTCCTCCAACATACAAAGCGGGTGTTTCCCTGACTTTCTGCAGGGTGCCCTCTGCACTCCTCAACAAGTTGAGGAGTTCCGGAAGTTCAACCTTTTTTCCTTATATGTTGAAATTTAGGGGAGTAGATGGAAGGAAGGGACTGGAGAATCAAGTCAGTGTACATCTCATTCTCTAACGTGGTCCCGAGGTCTGCGAGCTCCTCAATGTAACCAATCATCTTAAGGACGTGTTCCCCTACAGATGATCCGATGGCCAACCTCGCTGAAAACAGCTTCTTCGAGGTCTCGTATCTTGCGATACGGGATTGCTCTCCATATAGTTCCTTGGTATGGAGAAATATAGATTCAAGATCCATACTCTCGTGCCTCCTCTGATGTTCATTGTCCATAGAGGCAAGCATGAAGCACTTGCCTTCGCGCTGTCAATCTCCCAGGTCTTAGGGATTTCCCTATCCGCGATCCTGGAATCTGGACCTGGGACGGCGAGGGCCTTAGTGGTAAGGAGATACCCCAACTTGTCATAAGTGATTGCCATTTTGACATTCCTGAACCAATCTTTGTAGTTTGGCCCTATTAGTATATTTTTATCTAATAGTAACTTAAGGCCCGTCATGATGTTTGGTTGCTGCAATTAGGAAAGAGAGAAAAAACACTTTAGCATGATGCTCTTGCAAGTTTAGAGTGGTTTTTAGTTTGTCTAAACAGGATGGCTCCCACTATTTCTCGAAGCCTTCCTCAAACCATAAAAGAAGAACTAGTCGGGATTGATCTCACCGTACAATACTTGCTTAACCGTTCAGCCAGGCCGGTGTCGGTACTTCGAGGGAGGTTTTACGACGCTCTTGTGAAGTTCCTTAATTAAATAACCTCTTTTCCCTATGGGCGTAGCCCCGCTAACACCTTTTTAGACACCTACTTGGTTTATAGCATTGATCGTTTAAGCAAGAAAAATTTCCCGAGGAGTAGCATATACTCACAGTAGGATCGGGATCCAAATATCATTGTGTGATAAAGTTGAAGGAATCCTACCAAAATTATCATACTCCAAATGGTATGCACCACCAGAAAGTTTCAGTTTCTTTAGAAACTCCCGATGTGGATTTTTTGCCCCATGCTTCTATGACCTTGACGAAGGCCAACATATCATAAGTCACATGTCACGTTCTACCCGTCATTATCCAGTTTAATTTGAACCCACCCATACATACCCTTGACGACGGCCAAAATAGCAGTACGACTGTCCCAAACCAACGCATCTATCTATACAACAGATAAATATTAGGCAGCTACCAATCGCTATGCCTTAGCGAAGGTCAAAATACATAGCTTTAATAGTACTGAATATTTAACTGAAATGATGGAGGGCTACGAATGGTTTTGGCGAAACCGTGAACGTAGTGAACTTGATATAATCGAAAGAACCTGAAAACTTTTAAAAGGAGTGGTTTAAGCTCCGCATTTTAAAAGTTTTGCTGTTTTGAAAAAAAAACGAGCGGTTTTGAAATTATTCCAACAATTCAACTTTGGTTTGTTTTCATTGCATTAATATAATGCATTCCATCAATTAATCCTACCATTGCAGAAAACAACGAAAATATGACGTACGCTTATGCCATCCGCATTCGCCACTGGGCCCGTCATCACCCGTTAGGTTACTTAACTAACGACAGAGCGGGGGCTGGACTAGCGCGAATGAAAAACATAAGCAATGCCTGCTAGATATCATATATAGATATATATATATATATATATACATCCATCAGACGCAATGATAGTCATTCCAGATCACAGATGAACACATTGGATATGCTAGGAATCCGCGTTTCGTTCGAGCCTACAACAAAAGACGGATTACACGGTCGCGATGAATAGCCAAACCCTACCCTAGACCCCTACGGGTGCGGTAAACTACTCGCCAAATACCCCAAGTGAAGCAGCCTCCCTCAACAACGTGAGTAGGCCACTCAGCACTTCAAAGTACCCGGTAGTTTGTGCAACCCACCTTGGGTCTATCCTAGGAGCAAAAACAGTAAAAGAAATAACATACAATGGTGGGTACAACCTCAACCGGATGTGCGGCCATAAAACAATATTACATCAATTTACAATTTACATCGAATGAAAAATGAAAAACACACATCTCACATCCCCGGCTATTCATCCAGGACAATCCAACAAGTTCATATACACAAACCAATATCACAGATCATAGATATGTGCAACCCCCACTAATCGACGTATAGCGATTAGCAGACGTTCAGCACTTATAACACATAATAGATATAATCCGATTAGCTAAAGTTTATAGAATTTCGATTGATATTTAAAATTTGAAACTACCCCAAATTAAACATTGTACTCAAAGGAATCTGGGCAGAAACAAAGTATCTGAAAAATCATAAACATCAAGCTGGACGATCTGCAAGAAAAATGAGTTGACTCCGAGTCGACTCGGCCGCGGATCCGTGGCGAAACACATGGTTTCGCCGCGCTTCCGCGGCAGTCTGACCGAGTCACGAGCTCGTTTTTCTTGGGTGTCCCTAAAAAAGCCTGCACGTATTTTTCAGGTCTCTGAAAATATTTTTAGACCTGTTTTGAAAATCGGCAGAAAACAAGAATTTTTGATGTATTTTGTGATTTTTCCGGGATCGAAGTTCTAAAGGCTTTGCTAACATGTTAGTTGTAGTTTAGCTAGGCTTTGATACCACTGGAAGTCTATGTTACCCACCCCGGTGCTTAACAGAGAGGCGGAATAGGTAAAAATCGAATTTTTTCTCAAAGGAAACATAGACAAACCATGAAGGACCTTTGCTAAACGAAATCTAACAAACTAATATGGAGTTTTAACTACTAGGTTAGATGGTTATACCTAGTTCTTGAACTCCTTCTCTTCTTGTTGTGGTCCTCCTTGTTGCGAGCTCCTTGGAAGGTGTAGATGACTCCTCCTCGTTGTCCTCTCTAGGTCAAAAGAACGATCCACCCGAAGGCCTCTACCTTGAGCTCCTACCTCAACAATGAAGTAATTAGAGTGCTTGGCTTGCTACACTAAGAACCCTAGAGTGAGTAGAGAAGTATTTTGGTGGTTTAGTCTCAAAGCTTTGATTTTCAACACATGAAACACTTAAGCCTTTTAAGAGAGGAAGAGGGAGACCAAACCATGATAGAGAAAGGTAATGAGAGAATGAGAGGATAAACTCTCATATGAGGAAAATATGATAATAATAATATTAATTAGGATAACTGTGATGGTGTGTTGATTTGACCATTATCATATCACATTTAATGCTAAGCATGCTCACAAGAATATCTAAGTCAACATGGGTCAACTTGGTCAAATGGTCAAACCAACATTAGCCATGACACAATAAACTCTAATTAAAACTGTTAATTAATTTCCTCCTTCTCATTATGGTTTTGATAAAGTCAATGGTCAAAACCTTAATGAGGTGTCTCCCTACCGTCTCTGTCAACTGTACATACATACGCGCATCCGCGTTCCATAGAAACACGAATACAATGAGATTAGACCAATACCAAAACAAATACTAGGATCTGGCTTAAACCAAATCCCACTAGTATTAACTGCCCGTACACGAAACGTGCACAAGTGCGCGTATGTGAACGAACCCTGTCGTAAAACCATACGACCTCTACTTCATTTCGCCCAAAGGTGAACAACCCTCTGTGTGGGACTATAAAGACTCAACACTACGCTGGCAATGGGTTTAACCACTGGCCGCAAGCGGTACTAGCTGTACGTAACGGTCCCCAGGTAGATGTCGATAAGAAGACCGATGAGGTGAACCCATCCGAACTCCTACTGAGCCTGAATGTGACAATCTCCGTACAGTCCGGTCTGTTCGTCTAAGAGTATCGCATGTCGAGCCTAGGGGGCGGTAAACGCCAGACCTCTAATAGCGGTACAAGTCATGTCGGAGTGTAGCCCAGAACACCCTGAGAACCTACTGGAAACACTATCATTAAATCTCGCTTACCCTGGCCAAGGACTTTGTATAATGGCTCTGATAGACATAGCGCGATATCAACCCCTAATACCGGGAGAAACAAATTCTGTCTAACCATCACTAGCTCTAAGTTCTTCGGGACTGCACCCAACTACTACCTGTTTGCATGACTCAATAGAGCAGTGGTTGGGTAGTAATCTAAGAACAGTGGGAACACACTCGAGGCGAAGTGACAGTGTCAAGTCAACAGACTAAGCTGTACTCATGTCACCTGGGAACTGCTAACTAACGATAGGTATAGTACCAACCAACAGTTCCCGACGAGTCCTGTCCAGTGTACTCATAACCTAATGAGCACCTGCATACTATCTCCAGTACGATGTACTGATGGCTGTGGAACAGACCATCACCCTAGCTGGGATGAGAAGCGTACACAATAGTCTACTCTAGAGTATCGATGCCCTGTCTTGATAATCCTATGACTAGGGACCTATATAAGGATGTGCTTGTAGACTACCCAACCCCTACAAGTGTGATTGCCATCTCAACGCTGGTAGTCAAGCAAAGATCCTAAGGGCTCTATCAATATGTATTAGCGATACGTCAAAATAAACATATACACATATTAAGATACATATAAACCAAGTAGCATACTGATTGATTCGATTTTCCGTTGTGTAGTATGAAAAGTGTATAGAAATCACAACCAAAAATTATTTGATCGCAATCAACTACGGTGTCAGATGTAGATCGTTAGTAAGTGCGAATCGTCCACAGGGATTGTGCGATTCGTTTGTAATTTTGATTTGTTTGAATTGAAAAGTTAATAGAAAAGAAAAGAAAACATAATTCAAGAATTTTATCAATGAGTTTCAAGTGTCACTATTCTAATCAAGAATTAAGAAAATGATAAAAATTGAGAATCGAGTTTTGATAGAATTCCAATCACTTAAGGGTTTCAAGATTTGAAGTAAAGCTCGTAGGAATCGAGTAAATTGTAGATGTGATGAAGATTCAAGATTTCGATTTCTTATCTAGTAACAAATTGATGCTAAATCGATGTCGAATTCATCGAGGATCAAGGATCTTGCGAGGAATTAGGGTTCCTCATCCTATCCTTTGTCCTTTCGATGAATAACATTCACTAGATAGCTTCTTGAAAGTCGAATGATCAATTGTTGATCTCTAGATCATACGAAAAGAATCAAGAACACATTCGCATCGATCTAGATCATCGATCAATCAATTTTCAAAAATTTACAATTGCTTTAAGACTTAAGAAAATGTTTAACAATTCATCAACATCATCATTTTACAATTGTTTCGATTCCTCCACGAGCGGAGTTTTATTCAAGCATCATCATAAAGTACATATTCACGAATCGAAATGAATCATATTGCTCGAATTGAAATGTAAACAAGTTAAAGAATCTTCACCTTTATTACAACAACAAGTAGTTACCACTCTCGAGATTTACAAGAGGTAGGAACTTTGCTCGTTGAATCTTGCATCGCTCGGCTTCTTGAGTCTTGGATCGCTTCGATCTCGTGCTCCGTTGAATTTCGGCTCTGCTTCAAAAAGATGTTGGAAGACTTGCTTTGCTTGAACTCCAAGGATCTTGAATTGGGTATTTCTAGATTGGATTAGGGTTAGGGTTTGGAGATGGCAAGAATGCGGGTAGATGAAGAACTAGGGCTTAGCCAACAATGAGTTGTCTAAGATCTATGATAAGAGATCATATGATAATGGATTTTAAAGATTTTTTCATTACAAGTGAGCCTAGGGGTCTATTTATAGGTTTCCTAAATCCTAGGTCTAGGTTTTGAATTTGCAATTCCCTCCAAAAGTTTGTTGTAAGTTAGTTAGGAGCTTAGCTTAGTCTTTAAGCTAGGAATGTTTAGCTTAGAAACCCTAGTTTGCTGATCTGGCAGAGTCTTCTAGAGTCTTCTGGAAAATGTAGTAGCTTGATGAAGTGTGGAAGATGACGTAGGAGTTATGGCTTGAAATTGAGGAGGTGACGTCGACAAGCCGCCGCGGAACCGCGGCGCAAGGCGGCTCCGGCCGCGGTTCCACGGCCACTTGGCTGCCTTAGGGCTTCAAAATTCCAGTGTTGGCTTCTTCTGTATTTTGATGTATTTTCTGATATGTTAAATCTCTGAATGCTTCTTAGAACAATACCAGATTCCAAATCCATGAGTTGGCGTCTTTTTCACAGTCTTCATTTGTAAATTTGACCGATCTTCTGTATTTTCCTGCATAGACTTCGAAACACAAGTTGCGATATATAGGAATGATGCCATGCTATGAAATGAAGTCAATTTCCATTATAGTGCCGGTTTTAGAGTCTAACACATGTAATCTGATATTTAACGACTGATTTTCTAATATGTGCGATATGAATGCCGAACACTTCTATATGAATGCAAATGATAGGGAAATTGCCGGTTAAAAGATGCAGTATTTTCGACTGATCAAATTCCCCCAAACTTATTTTCGATCGTCTCGAGCGAACTTTTTATTAACAAGAGGAGAAAATAAAGAAAGAGAAAAACTAACTAGCACACTTTCGTAGGCAACACGATTGCACTGAGCACGTGCAACAAGCCTTTAAAACTCTAGGTGTCCCTAGTAGGTGGAGTGTTGTCTCCAGAGGGTTTTCAGCGGATTGCACCCACAAAATCCAATAATAAAAGAAAGATCATGAATATTACATTTAAAGAAAAGAATTGTAAAAGAAAAACTTTGAAAATTAGGGTTTCCAACTAAGCTAGCTTTTCGGTTGTCATGAGCCCTATCTTAATAGTCATGAAAAGATGTCGGAAATCACGTCCTCCCTCAATAAAACATCGTCTTATTCTTCATTTCTATCTTTCTTCCAAACATCGATCATATAACCCTGCGTGTGTGTAAAGACATCCTTACACCAGGAGAATTCAATTCAAGCTATCATACTCTTGCCCATCAGCCTCAGTACTTTTTAATTAATGAATATTTAGATGAGATTGCTCACACACTTTCATGCGACCGTTAATACTTCTTGATGTACTAACCGACCGATTACTCCTGTGCTTGCTTACCTGGTGTATTTTTCTCGTCTTGCACCACCTCAGGCATAGCAGTGACTCCCAGACCAGTTGGCCTTAGGGCACTAGGTGAAGAAGCACCCTCGTTATATATTTTTTATTGCCCTCGGTGATAACAAAACCAGTGTCCATTTTTCTCACAACTTTATATTTTCTTCATTTCATTTTTTTTTATTTCCTTCATACTTTTGGCTTTAAGACAAGAGAATTTCAAGGTATCCTCTACTATCCCAGGCTTTAAGACGCGTATAAGTGCGAATAGCAGGGTATCAACGTTCAAAATATTTGGCTTCCAGAATAGAAATTATTTTTCAGGCTTATTTTTATCCTCAGATTAATGACGTCCTTTATCTTACTAACCCTTGGGACAATGGCTCATAACTACTTATTAGTAGTTCGTATAAGAAAACTTTTAATTTTCTCTGTTTTCTTAAATTTTTCTAATCTCATGGATGTAATTTTTCACTATCTAATCTTTCATTATCTTATTTATGTACAAAAAATGTTTAATATTAAAATATTTTTATATTTTTTTGAAAATTTTAAATTTTTATGGATTTTGAAAAATTTTAAATTTTTATAGGTTTTTAAAGAAATGTTTTGTGCTTATGCAAATGATATGCAAATGATGCAAAAATAAGCACAAACCTCCTCCAAACTTGTTTTCAACAGTGTCCTCATTGTTGCCAACAGTTATATTTACAAAACCTGTAAGTCTGGGAGGAATTATTAGTGGGGGCAACATATATAAGTGAAGAACTTCCCCCAAACTTACTCTTTTCACTCACCTCCATTCAAAAAAATGATGCCGTGATATGCAGGACATGAAGGTGAGACGGAGGAATTTTAATCCAAATAAAATGGCTCCTGTAAGAACAGGAGCTCCTCCGTGGGGTCAGTGGAAAAATACGGCTTTAGTCTATGTCCATTCACTTTGAAAAATGTGCCGTTTTTAACAATTTCTACTTCTACTGCCCCGTGCGGGTATACAGACCGCACAACAAAAGGTCCCTTCCACCGAGATCGAAGCTTACCCGCGTGAAGGTGTAGTCGTGAATCATAAAGAAGGACATGTTGACCAGGTGAAAATGTTTTCCTCAAAATATTTTTATCGTGAAAAACCTAAGTCCTATTCTTTATGATCACAGTGTCATCATAAGCTTCATCGCGGAGTTCGCTTAGCTCATTTAGTTGCAGCTTCCGAAAGTTGCAGGCTAGGTTTAGGTCAAAATTTATTTCCTTAATAGCCCACAATTCTTTATGCTCAATCCCGACGGGAAAATGACATGCCTTCCCAAACACTATCCTATATGGAGACATCCCTAGGTCGGTTTTAAATGCAGTTCGGAATGCCCAAAGAGCATCCGTCAGTTTAGTCGACCAATCTTTTCTATTCTTAGCAACAGTCTTCTCCAGGATTAGTTTGATCTGTCTGTATGAGATCTCAGCCTGCCCGCTCGTTTGGGGATGATAGGGTGTAGAAAGTCGGTGGTTGATTGCGTATTTCCGCATCAGAGTCTCAAAAGACCCGTTGCAGAAATGTGTCCCATTATCGCTAATAATAGCATGTGGGTGTCCAAATCGCGAAAAGATATTCTCTTTTAAGAACTTAATGAAAACTTTCCTGTCATTAGTGCGACATGGAATGGTTTCAACCCACTTTGAGACATAATCAACCGCCAGCAGTATGTACAAATTCCCAAAGGAGCTGGGAAATGGACCCATAAAATCAATGCCCCAAACATCGAATATTTCAACAACCAAGATGGGTTGCTGAGGCATTTCATTTCTCCGGGAAATTCTACCCGTGTACTGACATTGTGTACAGGTTTTGCAATAGTCAAATGCGTCCTTGAATAAGGCCGGCCAATAAAATCCACATTGCAAAACCTTCTCCGCCATCTTTTTAGGACCGAAGTGACCCCCACAGGCCTGATCATGACAAAAAGAAAGTACACTCTTGAACTCTTCTTTCGGGACACACCGGCGAATGATCTGATCAGGACAATACTTAAACAAATATGGATCGTCCCAGTAAAAGTGTTTTACTTGGGATAGAAAACGGTATTTGTCGTGTTTTGACCAATCGCTGGGTATAAGTCCCGTAACAAGATAGTTCACAATATCCCTGAACCAAGGTTCATTGGATACGCTCAAGAGTTGTTCGTCAGGAAACGAATCATTGATCGGCAGGGTCACAGGGGAAGAAGAGATGTGTGAAAGATGGTCGGCTACTACATTTTCACATCCTTTCTTATCTTTAATAACAAGATCAAATTCTTGTAGTAGAAGGATCCAACGTATTAGTCGACCTTTTTCATCTTTCTTCGCCAGAAGTTGTTTGAAGGCGGAATGGTCAGTGTACACAACTATAGGAGAGCCATTTAAGTAAAGCCTGAATTTTTCTAATGCAAATACAACCGCTAAAAGTTCTTTTTTAGTGGTTGTATAATTGATTTGTGCATCATTCAGGGTCTTACTTGCATAGTATATCATGTGTGGCATCTTTTCAATGTGTTGTCCTAAGACTGCACCTTCTGCAAAGTCGGATGCATCACACATCAGCTCAAAGGGGTAGTCCCAATTTGGAGACGATAGAACGGGGGCTGAAGTGAGTGAGTATTTAAGTGAGTCGAAAGCTGTCTCACAGTCCGAGTCAAAATGGAAGGTCGTATCCTTGGCCAGGAGAAGAGTTAAAGGTCTAGCAATTTTGCTAAAGTCCTTAATGAATCTCCTATAAAAGCCCGCATGGCCAAGGAAGGATCGAATATCTTTGATGCTTCTCGGATGAGGGAGGTTTTGAATGATATCTATCTTAGCTCTATCAACCTCAATGCCTTTCTGTGAAATAACATGTCCAAGAACAATTCTTTCTTGGACAATGAAATAGCATTTTTCCCGGTTCAAAGTTAAGTTCTTCTCATTGTAACGAGTAAGAACCGCGTCAAGATTCGATAGGCAATCAGAAAAAGAGTCTCTAAAAATCGAGAAATCATCCATAAAGATCTCCAGAAAATTCTCTACCATATCAGAGAATATCCCCATCATACACCGCTGAAAGGTAGCGGGAGCATTGCATAACCCAAAGGGCATGCGACTGTAAGCAAAGGTACCAAAAGGACAAGTAAAAGTGGTTTTATCTTGATTCTTTTTGGCGATGGGGACCTGATTATAGCCTGAGTATCCGTCCATAAAACAATAATACTCTCGTCCTGCTAAGCGTTCCAGCATTTGATCAATGAATGTTAGAGGAAAGTGGTCTTTCCTCGTGGCAGCATTGAGTTTTCTATAATCAATACATACACGCCACCCACTTTGGGCGCGTGTCTGAATTAACTCATTTGCCTCATTGGTTATAACAGTGATGCCGGATTTCTTAGGAACGACATGTATAGGACTCACCCATTGGCTATCGGAGATGGGGTATATAATACCCTTATCTTGGATTTTGACGATCTCTTTTATCACCCCTTCCTTCATGACGGGATTCAACCGTCTCTGTGGTTCTCGGGTTGGTCTGGCATCATCCATCACATATATATGATGTTCAACTATCAAGAGACTAATCCCTTTGATGTCCGCCATAGTCTAACAAAACGCCTCTTTGTTATATCTCAATACCGATAAAAGTGCATTCTCTTGCTCTAATGCTAGAGAAGCGGATATTATCACCGGTAAAGACTCCTTCTCACCTAAATAAGCATGTTTAAGATGAGAAGGTAAAATTTTGAGATCTACTTCGGGCGGAGAAATGATAGAAGGAGGGATCATAGAGTGATTTTTGGAATTACAAAGAAGCTCAGAGCCTGTGAAAGATACAGACTCGGGTGGAGAAAAGTCAGGAGTGCAGGACTGAAGTGTAGGAAAAGTGCCCTCACTAAGATCATGTGTAAAGTCAAACAGAGATGTGGTAATGTCGTCGAGATCAGTAAAGTATAGTTCCTCAGCTCCGCAACTATCGGGAGCGATCTCGTGGACAGAGCACACATCTAGAATATGAGCAGAGGGTTCTGATGGCTGACTTCCAACTTTGTAGATATTTAGTTCAATGGTCATATTTCCAAATGATAAGTTCATTGAACCATTTCTATAGTTAATAACAGCGTTGGAAGTGGCAAGGAAAGGATGACCCAGAATCACCGGAATTTGGCCCCGGGGGTTTGCAACAGGCTGTGTATCGAGTACAATGAAGTCTACAGGAAAAAAAAATTCCCCGAACTTTATCAACACATCCTCTAGTTCACCCCTTGGTTTGGTGATTGAACGGTCTGCCATTTGGAGAGTGCAGTGAGCAGGTTTCAGCTCTCCAATCCCTAATTGCTCATATACAGAATATGGAAGTAGGTTAAAACTTGCGCCAAGGTCTAAAAGAGCACGATTTATGTTTTTACCCCCAATAGAAATCGATATTGTAGGACATCCTGGGTCCTTTCGTTTCTTTAGTAGCTGGGGGATAAAAGCAGCGCTAATATTATTAGACATGAAGACCTTCTTCGGCACTTGAGTCTTCCTCTTCCTAATGCCCAAGTCCTTAAAAATTTTCGCATAAGCCGGGACTTGTTGAATAGCATCTAGGAGAGGGATGTTGATGTTAACCTGTTTTTACATTTCCATAATTTTCTCCATATGAGGACTCGTTCTATTAGCCCTTAACCGATTCGGGTAAGGAGCTTTAGCAATAAGCGCCGGGTCCATCATAGGAGAAGGAAGAGAGGGTAGACGAGATTCCAAAAGAGGAGTGGGGATCGTCTGTGGAGAACTAGAAGGGCTATACAGAGGTGTCGAGCCTAGTGGGAAATGGAGAATAGGCTCGCAAGAAGGCGGTGGGGTAGAAGAACAAGGATCAGAAGTAGAAGTGTGTGTGTGAGGAAAGGTCTCAGCCGGGGTGTTATTGATAGGATTTTCAATATCATCAATTCCTTCCCCGACATGATTGTTCAGCACTCTTCCCGATCTCAACGTTGTGACGGCATTTACATTGTAATGCCCAAGATTTGGTAGGGGTTGAGAAGGAAGTTTCCCTTTTTCTCTCGCACTCATTTCGGTTTTAAGTCGTGCGATTTCAGCTTCCATCGATCTGATACTCTCATCTTGGGATGCTGGGTTTTTCTTTATCTCACTGACGGAAGTTCTAACCTCAGCCGAAACCTCTATGAAATTTGACAAATGTGATTTCATGGTTTAAGTGAATTGAGAGAGTTCGTCAGAACCGGTCAACTGCATAGGATTAGACTGTGCAGGACTGTTGACCTGGTTGTGGAAATTTTGTGACTGGTAGGGGTGCTGAGTAAATTGAAGTGGTTGCTGTTGTGGTGGAAGAGCCCTTTGAAAATTATTTTGGCTTGGAACCGTGTTTTGATGAGATTGTTGTTAGTTCCAAGCAAAATTCGGGTGATTCCTCCAACCCTGATTGTACGTGGAAGAATATGGATCGTTTCTAGGTCTTTGAAATGCGGCATTAGTATGCTCGTGACCTTGAAACGTAGAGTTTAATGGACATTCTTCCGTTAAATGAGACGGATCAGAACAGCAGCCACATACAGTTTTGGGGAGCGACATTGGGTTTAGGGAGGCTGCTGCAAATTTGTGTTCCATAGCGTCGAGCTTCTTTTGCATTGCTGCCATCTCAGCTCGAACACCTATGGACACATCTATTTGGTGTACGCCACCCCTATTCAATGGTTGGGTTCCACTCTCCCACTGTAGTGATTTTCCAGCGAACTCTTCTAAAAATTTCCAAGCTTCCCCATCATCCTTGGTCATAAAGGTACCTTGACACATGTTTTCAATGTTCTGTTTAGTGTTTGGGTTAATGTCCTCATAAATGATTCGGAAAAGATCCCATCTCGGGATGCCGTGACGAGGACATTGAACCAATAGATCCTTGAAACGTTCAAAGCATTTTGAAAATGGTTCAGTAGGGAGCTGGGTAAATTGATTCAGTTCGCTACGGATTCGAGCTGTCTTTTGTATTGGGTAAAATTTCTTAAGGAATGCCGCGACGAATTCTTCCCAATTCGTAATAGAGTGTGCGGTAGTGTTATATAGCCACTTCTCGGCTATATCACACAAAGTAAATGGAAGAAGTCGTAGACGCATAGCATCCACAGAAAGTTGTGACGTACCCATCATTGCGCATACGTTTTCAAATTTGGTGATGAAAACGTATGCGTCCTCAGTCTCGAGTCCGTGGAATTTGGGTAAAAGGTTGATGTATTGGGGTTTAATTTCAAAATTATCCCCATTGGCTGGTGGAATGGATAAGCAGGTCGAAAGAGGACCTCGAATAGGGTAGCACCTCTCCTGGAGAGAGATGCGCGGTGGATTCTGCGCACTAACGGACGGCGGCAGATTAGGGTTAAAGAAGTTCGATGGAGGTGGATCCATCGATGTGGGTGTGGTGGTGGGTAAAGAAGAAGTAAATGGAGAAATACCGACTTCGGAGTCGATAAAGGGTACGCGGACTAAACGGGCACTAGAATCCCGTGTCCAGCCTATCTTGTACTAAAAAGGGTTAGTACAAGTGGCAGCGTTGACTTTATAATTAGGGGTAATGAATGAATAAATGCGGTGTTTGTTTTGAAAATAGGACGGATTTTTGAAAATATGATGCAACACAACAAATGCAACACACAAAACCCTAATTCTATGGGTCGCCTAGGTCAGATCTCTAGACCGCTCCTAACTTCCAAAAGACAAGACGCAGGATAAATCCTCCACTGCCTCTTTGTCCCCCTGTGGCCAGGTAAGTGCCAGGTAAGTGGGAAGGTACTCCACTACATAAGTAGTGGGCCTAATTAATAACCACTAGCCTTCGACACACTTGCCTTAGACACCACAAGAAAATGCGGATAAGCAATGAATTACCCACGGCCTTCTTCTGTCCTAATCGAGCGCGACGGTCCCTAGAGTCATCTCTAGATCTTTTTTAGTTAATTGGGGTAAATGCGGATGCAAGTTTTGTGATTTACGGGGCTTAGGAAGGGTAATGAACTCCCCACCTAATTTGGATTTGGCCGTGCCCCTTAATATCCGTATTAAAATGCAAACAACCACAAAAATCAAAACAAGCACAAATTAATTTTGCTTTTTGCGCGGCGCTGCAAATTTTGCAAAGAAGCATGCAGAAATTTGTTATTTGGAGCAGACAGAGAAGAAGATAAGAAAGATAGAAGCTTACAGAGAAAATTTTGTACCGACGGGCCTTCACCTAGCCGTGGAACCGCCGCAATAGGAGGCACCCACCGTGGAAACGCGGTCGTCTGTGCTGATCTCTGCGCCAAATTTTAACAGTGAACTTCTGTTCACTCCTCCAGCTCTCTGGAAATCTCCAAAAATTATTTCAATTTCGCAGCAAGCTCCAGATTTCCTTGCAATGAACCACAAAAAAATCGTTTAGATTTTGCGCGAATTTTGATTACAAAATTATAATGGAATAAATTTTTCAATTCAAATTTCAATATAGAACGATTTAGCGCGCGATCCCCGGCAACGGCGCCATTTGATTGATTCGATTTTCTGTTGTGTAGTATGAAAAGTGTATAGAAATCACAACCAAAAATTATTTGACCGCAATCAACAACGGTGTCAGATGTAGATCGTTAGCGAGTGCGGATCGTCCACAGGGATTGTCCGATTCGTTTGTAATTTTGATTCGTTTGAATTGAAAAGTTAATAGAAAAGAATAGAAAACATGATTCAAGAGTTTTATCAATAAGTTTCAAGTGTCACTATTCTAATCAAGAATCAAGAAAATGACAAAAATTGAGAATCGAGTTTCGATAGAATTCCAATCACTTAAGGGTTTCAAGATTTGAAGTAAAGCTCGTAGGAATCGAGTAAATTATAGATGTGATGAAGATTCAAGATTACGATTTCTTATCTAGTAACAAATTGATGCTAAATCGATGTCGAATTCATCGAGGATCAAGGATCTTGCGAGGAATTAGGGTTCCTCATCCTATCCTTTGTCCTTTCGATGAATAACATTCACTAGATAGCTTTTTGAAAGTCGAATGATCAATTGTTGATCTCTACATCAAGCGAAACGAATCAAGAACACATTCGCATCGATCTAGATCATCGATCAATCAATTTTCAAGAATTTACAATTGCTTTAAGACTTAAGAAAACGTTTAACAATTCATCAACATCATCATTTTACAATTGTTTCGATTCCTCCACGAGCGGAGTTTTATTCAAGCATCATCACAAAGTACATATTCAAGAATCGAAATGAATCATATTGCTCGAATTGAAATATAAACAAGTTAAAGAATCTTCACCTTTATTACAACAACAAGTAGTTACAACTCTCGAGATTTATAAGAGGTAGGAACTTCGCTCGTTGAATCTTGCATCGCTCGGCTTCTTTAGTCTTGGATTGCTTCGATCTCGTGCTCCGTTGAATACCGGCTCTGCTTCAAAAGGATGTTGGAAGACTTGCTTTGCTTGAACTCCAAGGATCTTGAATTGGGTATTTCTAGATTGGATTAGGGTTAGGGTTTGGAGATGGCAAGAATGCGGGTAGATGAAGAACTAGGGCTTAGCCAACAATGAGTTGTCTAAGATCTATGATAAAAGATCATATGATAATGGATTTTAAAGATTTTTTCATTACAAGTGAGCCTAGGGGTCTATTTATAAGTTTCCTAAATCCTAGGTCTAGGTTTTGAATTTGCAATTCCCTCCAAAAGTTTGTTGTAAGTTAGTTAGGAGCTTAGCTTAGTCTTTAAGCTAGGAATGTTTAGCTTAGAAACCCTAGTTTGCTGATCTGGCAGAGTCTTCTAGAGTCTTCTGGAAAATGTAGCAGCTTGATGAAGTGTGGAAGATGACGTAGGAGTTATGGCTTGAAATTGAGGAGGTGACGTCGACAAGCCGCCGCGGAACCGCGGCGCAAGGCGGCTCCGGCCTCGGTTCCACGGCCACTTGGCTGCCTTAGGGCTTCAAAATTCCAGTGTTGGCTTCTTCTGTATTTTGATGTATTTTCTGATATGTTAAATCTCTGAATGCTTCTTAGAACAATACCAGATTCCAAATCCATGAGTTGGCGTCTTTTTCACAGTCTTCGTTTGTAAATTTGACCGATCTTCTGTATTTTCCTGCATAGACTTCGAAACACAAGTTGCGATATATAGGAATGATGCCATGCTATGAAATGCAGTCAATTTTCTTTATAGTGCCGGTTTTAGAGTCTAACACATGCAATCTGATATTTAACGACTGATTTGATAATATATGCGATATGAATGCCGAACACTTCTATATGAATGCAAATGATAGGGAAATTGTCGGTTAAAAGATGCAGTATTTTCGACTAATCACATACTACCATGTCGAGCCAGACTGTTATAAATCTATGTATATATATATCCCAAGCTTCCAAAATATAATATACAAACTAGTACTATATAATAATGGCCTCTAGGGCGTATCACACTAACATATACACCCACATACCTTACTATAGTTACATGTACATCATGCATACATACTTACATGTACACCCACAAATCTTGCTATAGCTATATATACCCCTATGTGGTATTGTATAGTCATTGATTTTGAGATGTGATTATTATGCTATTGCACATTTGAAATGCATCATACATACATGCTTACATGTAGATACACATTGCTTGCTATAGTTACATGAACACCTCATATGATGTTGCACTTGATTTCGGAGGAATTGGGAACCGCATGATATATTTTAAAACTGGATTCATTTAAAAGAGCGATTTTTCCTTTATATGCTTATATTGTTGTTTCATGTTGCATACATCAGATTTCATGGATTTATGCATTGAGATATGGATTTCATGTGATTTATGGATTTGAAAACCGTGGGGGTATTTCAAGAATTTATGCATTGATTTGAAAACCCGGTTTCTCTTGATATGATATTTCAGTGCGTCCACCATGAGTTTTCTCGGTTCTGAGACTTGGGTTAGAAACCCAATGCGAGGAGTTAGATGTGGCCGTGTGTGGGTACATTGTGGGCCCGAAAGTACCCCGGGGCAAGAAGATCAGAGATGATGGCGTTGAGCCTGAGGCAGGGGAGTACTACCTTATCGGTGATAGTATTTGGACTCGGCGGATATCTGGAGGATACCGACTGGAGTTATGAGATGGACATGGACCGACCGTTCTGCCGTAGTCGCGGGCCGATCCGGGCAGACGGGGCCCATGGTACGTGGATTTACCTGTCGATGCTGGACTTGAGTATTTCATGATATTTTCGGGTGTCGATGTTGGAAACTCAGGTTCCATTAAATTTACAGGATATGAGGGCCGATCTGAGGATGCAGTGCCTTAGGTATTGGGATTTGGAGTGTCGTTGATGGATACTGGTTTTTCCACGATGAGGACTCCGTGATGATGATATGTTTTATCCCATACTCAGCTTTCATTGATATGCATTGTTTCATGTATTAGCAGTACCTGATAGAGTACCTTTCATGATTGTTGCATATACATATTGCCATATTATACTATCATTTTGCATGTGATAGATTATCGCAGTACGTGCATATTTGCAATTACCTGTGTGATGTTATTTACTATTCACAAGTTGGCAACTCACCATCGTTGTGCCACAGTGTTTTGCAGGTTGTCCCTCAGAGCAATCGCGGTAGGGCTTCATATTATCTCCACTTGTGTGGATACCTCTACGGTTGGCTTGATCCTTGCTATAGGTAGGTTCGCAGTTATCCGTCGTATATCTTTTGTTTTATCTAGTACTCTCCATCTACCACCTTCATGTATCTGACTTAGAGGCAAGTTGTGAGGATCGATGTTGTATTATTTTGTGACTCTGGCTGCCGTGCTCGTGGGAGCCGGTCTTGTTATGCAGGTTTACCTCCTTATGCTGTTTTCATTTATATTTCTTCGCTACGGCGTCGTATATCTGCTTGTGGTGGTTGTTTCCGCCTTTTGGCGTGATTTGCTCCTGTTTGGGGATGCTTTATTTATATTCTATGTTGTACCTTTTTCGGAGCTAGTTTTTACAAAGGAGGTGCTGCAAAATTTTAAAGAAAGTAAATTGGACTTTAAAGAATTTTTACTTGAGATTCCCAAAAGTTTTTAACAATGTTCTTATCACTTACTACTTTTGATGGTTTAGATTTCTGGGTTTTCGGCTTACTTTAATTGCGTTACGCCTGTAGACGTTACGTGGCTTAAGTGCCGTCACGTGAAAAATTTCGGGTCGTGACAAAGTTGGTATCAAAAAGCTAGGTTTTACCATTCGGAGTGTTGGATGACCTTGGTATGATGGAGGAGGTAGCTTAAGCAGAGTGACGTAGCGCGTGTATGTCTGCGGCATACTTACGACACGGTACTCCGCCTAAGTGACCTTAGGACTTATTGCTTGAAATTCCTTCCATGATTATATACATCCTTGTGATTCGATTTCCGTGTTCTTATCGAGTCCTATTTCCATTTCTAGCCTTTATGCAACCGAAGACTATGAGGGCTCAGAGTGCAGTAGCGAGAGCCGAGGTCAGAGTTGGCTCGTCTGAGACGAGGACTGACCAGGACGGTACGCTCGCTGTACAGGAGCAGATTGATCTGCCATCGATAGATAGTATCGCTAGGGTAGAGGCAGATATGTAAGTGCACGGCGGCGCCCCGGCCGTCAATCCGACGCCGGAATGCGGAAGCGATGATTTACTTTAACTTTTAAAACCGGCACCACCGCGCACTATAAACCCGGATCATGCCATTAAATCTAGTCCTAGCTATCAAGAGAGGGGGTAGAGAGATATACCGAGCGATCCATGTCCTTCGGTCTTCTCGTCGTCGTCCCGATCTCCTCGCGGAATCTCCAGTCTTCAACTCCTCGTCGAAAGGGCACCACGTCGCCGGCTTCTTTTACGGGCTCCTACCGCTTGACCGAGGCAACTCGGGCACGAAGTTGGCGAGTCGACGGGCCCAAGATTTGCTGTAGAATAGTGTAGTGTTGTGTCTCATTTGGGGTTTAAGAAATTGCCCTTTTGGTGGAGGAATGATACAAGCTAATCGAGATGGAACTTGTGAGATTTTTACAAAAGCAAAAGAGCAAAAATCCTACATGAGAAATTTGGACAGCCCCTATCCAATGTGGCCGGCCAAGCTTTTTAGAGAATGAGAGGAGAGTGTGTCTTGATCAAAATATGAGAGTCTCACAAGAAAATAATGCAAGAGAGAGAGAGAGATCAAATGATATCATGAAAAGAAAATGATCACAAACACAAACCCACACTCCACCAACCTCATCATCTCATCACAATGTCAAGCCATTATGAAAGAAGAAGTCAAAATGGTCAAGGGATGGTGCAACCATCATGATCCAACAATATGCAAAGACCCCCCTTCCAAATTGCTTATTTGCACAAATGCAAATAAGCCCTCCTCCACCATTTTTCGGCCAATGAAAGATAGAAATGAAATATGGCCGAAACGGAAAGCAAACTGGAAACTCCAAAAACTGATCCCGTAATAAATTACAGGAAAAACCCCGCTACTGTGCATACACACCCGCATCTGTATTCCGACCGAATACAAATGCAATGAGACAAAATCTACACTATACAATACTAGGATCCGGCTTAAACCAAAGCCGGCTAGTATTATCCGTCCGATCATGATCCGTGCAATACCGCACGTATCTGATCGAACCCTGCCATATCTCCATACGGCCTCTACAGCGTTTCGCCCGAAAACTTGAGCAACTGTCTGTGGGGGACTCTAAAGACTCGTCAATACTATGGCTGTGGATTTAACCACTAGCACGTCAGAGGTATTAGCCATACGTGACGGGCTACCAGCTATTGACCAAAAGGGACGTCGATGAGTGAACTCATTCTGACACCCTACTGAGCCTGTCAGTGACAATATCCGTACAGTCCGGTTCGTTCGTCTATGAGTATCGCATGGCGGGCCTAGGGGGTTGGTAAAAGTCAGACCCCTAAAAGCGGTACAAGTCGTGTCAGAGATCAGCACAGAACACCCTGAGATACTACTGGAATACCTACCAGTAAATCTCCTACCTTGGCCAAGGACTTTGCATGTTCTGGCTCTCCTAGACACAGCGCGACCTCACCCCCAATACCGGAAAAGACGAACCCTTGAAAATCCGCTCACTGCCTCCATGTGGCTTAGGACTGTACCCAACTAAAACCTATTTGCACGTCTCCTTTGAGCATGGTAGGGTAGTAATTAAAGTACAGTGGGAACTCACACGAGAAAAATGACGATCCTCAGGTCGATAAACTAACCTGTACACATGTCACCAGGGAACTGCTATCTGACGTCAGGTATAAGAACAACTAGCATGTTCCAGGCGAGTCCTGTCCGGTGTACTCATAACCCAATGAGCACCTGTGTACATCTTAGGTGAACCAACTGACACCAGTGGCTTATGAGACTGGCCGCCGCCCGTCGTCGGGGTCTCGACAGTATACACTAGTCTACTCTGGAGTATCGATGCCCTGTCTCGAAACTCCCACGACTAGGGACCTTTTAAGGATGTGCTTATAGACTACCGGCTCCCACGTATATGATCGCCCTCATACTGCTGGCAGTCAAGCATGAATCCTAGGGGCTCTATCAACGTGCAATAGTGACCTGTATGGTCACCTAAAGCAGTACACGATGATAAAGGTAAACCAGATAGCATACTGTCATCTTGAGTAAGACTGTCCTACCGGGATAGGTCCTCCCTCAATCATTGCAATCACGTGCCTGTGATCCAATAATTGACTCTGAGGGCACTATCTCCAACAAGATATGCGGGATTTGTGCCAGATGATGGGATCGTTAGTTGAGACCAGTCGAGCACAGAGCGTCAGGGATGCTCGAGCGCGCAGTTTCGAATCGGTACGCCAGACTCCGGGCATAACAGTGGCAGAGAAAGATGTTCAGTTTACCCAGTTATCGGTGTATGCTCTATATTTGGTGGACACGGAGGAGATGCGGGTCGAGAGATTTGTTCAAGGCTTGACCACCCAATTGTTCGTTATTATCGGCGCCTAGCATTGGGACACATATGCAGCCGCAGTGGACACAGCCCTACTACTTGAGGAGCGTCATTCCGAGACTTCGGATGTTCCGGAACGGAGGAGAGCTCATACGGGTGTATCAGCCCAGAGACAGATGTTTAGATGCTGCGACAGATTTTGGTCAGGTTGTGGGAGTAGCAGAGGCTTGGGACAAGGCCAGTTGTTTAGCTCTTATCCCCAGGAGAGTCAGTAGCCATCGTATGGATGTTTTCGGTGCGGGAGTTTCTATCATCGCATTCGAGATTGTACTAAGATACGCCAGAGATAGGTAGCCATACCATATGTTACCTTACCACCTTCACCTCAGGGAGAGTGGCCTTTTGCTCCTGTTGTTGATCCGCATCAGATTTATGTTCAGAGAGGTCGTGGTCGCTGAGGGCTTTTTCAGAGAGAACATGATGGCAGAGGAGGAGGACAGCCAGTTGCAGGTAGAGGACAGGCACGAGCATTTTCTTTGACTCATCAGGACGCGCAGGCGTCCAATGCAGTGGTTTCAGGTATTCTCTTTCTATATGTTCTTTTGATGCACATGTTTTGTTTAATTCGGGATCTATGCACTCGTATGTTTTTACACACTTCGTGCCGAGGTTTGGCCAAGAGTCGTGTATGCTAGATCAGCGGTTTGTTGTGATTACTCCTATTGGTGATTCTTTAGTTGCGCGACACGTGTTTCGGTCGAGTGCCAATCGGATAGGAGATAGAGATTCGTCCGTCGATTTGATCTTTCTAGATATATTGGACTTTGACGTTCTCCTAGGCACGGATTGGTTAGCTATGTGCTGTGCGTCTTTGTACTGCCGTGAGAAGACAGTCAGGTTTTGTTTTCCCGAAGAATTAGTTCTTTTTGTGCAGGGGGATCGTGGTGCCGCCCCTCACAGCTTGATTTCAGCCTTTTTCTCTAGTCGGCTTTTGAGGAGAGGATGTCGAGGATTCTTAGCTTCCATTCATGATACCGGGGCCACAGTAGATTCGTTGGACCGGGTTCCTTTCGTGTGAGAGTTTCCCGACGTTGTTCTAGATGAGTCGGCAGAGCTTAGGGAGCTTTAGGATCAGCTGCAAGAGTTGCTTGATGGGGGACTTGTACGTCTAAGTGTTTCGCCTTGGGGAGCTCCTGTTCTGTTCGTCAAGAAGGACGGAAGATTGAGGTTGTGTATTAATTTTCAATCACGACCCAAAATTTATCACGTGGTGGCCCTTAAACCACGTAACGTCTCCAGGCATAACGTAATTCAAGTAAGCCAAAAACCCAGCAATCTAAACCATTAAAAGTAGTAAGTGATAATAACATTGTTAAAATTTTTGAAATCTCAATAAAAATTCTTTAAAGTCCAAATTTACTTCCTTTAAAAATTTGACAGCACCTCCTTTGTAACACAAGCCCCCAAAAAGGGCACAACATATATATATAAGTAAAGCATCCCAACGGGAGCAAATCCACGCCCAAAGGCGGAAAACAACCACCATAAGAAAATATACAACGGCGTAGCGAAGAAAAAGAAGATATAAAGTGAACAGCATGAAAATCTCCATGTCATAAATAATATACAATATCGTCCTCATAACTCGTCTCTAAGTCAATACATGAAAATGGTAGATAGAGAGTACATGGTTCAAAGATATACAATGAGAAATATCGGATAACCGCAAAACCCATTTATAACAAAACTGCACACAGTCAGCCGTAGCAGTATCTGCTGCAAAAGATGATACGATAGTTAGAAGCCCTGCCTCGACTATTCTGAGGAACAACCTACAAACCCTGTGGCACAACGGGGGTGAGTTGCCAACTCGTGAATAGTAAATAACATATGCAGGTAATCGTAAGTATGCACGTACTGCGCGAATCTATCACATGCAAGCTAATAGCAATAAATGGCCATATGTAAGCAACAGACATGAAAGGTACTCTATCAGGTACAACTAATACATGAAGCAATAATATGGCATTATGTATATGCAACAGTCATGAAAGGTACTCTATCAGGTACTACTAATAAATAAAGCAATGCATATAAGTAAATGCGGAATATGGGATAAAACATGTCATCCTCACGGAATCCACATCGTGGCAGGACCAGTGTCCATCAAGACAATCTAAATCCCAAATATCCTCAAATCGGCCCTCAGGTCGGCCCTCATATCGGCCCTCAGATCGGCCCGCATATATAATAAATAAGAATACTTGCATAGATCATTATAATGATATTATATATATATATATATATAACAGTGTCCCAAACCACTGATATATATATACATGCATATATAACAGCGTCCCATGCCACTGATATATATATTTAGGAGTAAAATATCATGAAAACTAGTGTCCACCATCGACACATAAATGTAAGTGCACGGCGGCGGCCCGGCCGTCAATCCGACGCCGGAATGCGGAAGCGGTGATTTACTTTAACTTTTCAAACCGGCACCACCGCGCACTATAAACCCGGATCTTGCCATTAAACTAGTCCTAGCTATCTAAAGAGGGGGAAAGAGATATACCGAGCGATCCGTGTCCTTCGGTCTTCTCATCGTCTTCCCGATCTCCCCGCGGAATCTCCGGTCTCCATCTCGCCGCCGGAAGGGCACCACATCGCCGGCTTCTTTTACGGGCTCCCACCTCTGGTCCGAAGCAACTCGGGCACGAAGCTGGCGAGTCGACGTGCCCAAGATTTGCTGTAGAATAGTGTAGTGCCATATGTCTCATTTGGGGTTTGTATGGAGTTGCCTTTTGGTGGAGGAATGATATATGCTTTTTGGAGATGGAACTTGTGGGATTTTTCAAGCATCAAGAGAACAAAAATCCCCACATAAAAATGGGCAGCCCCCTTCCTCTCCTTGGCTGGCCATGGCTGGTGGTGGGTGATGAGAATAGAGTCAAGTGGAATCAAAGAGGGGAGTGAACCACATAATGCAAAAAAGAGAGAGAGAAAAGGGTTATGATCAAAAGAAATGATCATAACCACAACCTCACTCATCAACAACCATGACCTACCATCATCACCAAACATCATCATCAAGTATGATGACTTCAAAAGTAAACCATGATGAAAAAGAAAGTCAAGCAATCATGAAGCATGGAAGGTCAAGGGATGGTGCTCCATCATGAAACCATCATGAAACAAAAGTATGCAAAGACAACCCTCCAAATAGCTAATTTGCACAAATGCAAATAAGCCCTTCTCCACCAATCTTCGGCAAATGAAAGATACAAATGAAAATGGCCGAAACGGAAAGCAAACTGGCAACTCCAGAAAACTGGTCCCGTAATAAATTACAGGAAAAACCCCGCTACTGTGCATACATACCCGCATCTGTATTCCAACCGAATACAAATGCAATGAGACAAAATCTACACTGTACAATACTAGGATCCGGCTTAAACCAAAGCCCGCTAGTATTAACCGTCCGATCCTGATCCGTGCAATACCGCACCTATCTGATCGAACCTTACCATATCTCCATACGGCCTCTACAGCGTTTCGCCCGAAAACTTGAGCAACTATCTGTGGGGGACTCTAAAGACTCGTCAACACCTTGGTTGTGGATCTAACCACAAGCACGTCAGAGGTATTAGCCTATACGTTACGGGCTACCAGGTATTGCCCAAAAGGGACGTCGATGAGCGAACTCATCCTGACACCCTACTGAGCCTGTCAGTGACAATATCCGTACAGTCCGGTCCGTTCGTCTATGAGCATCGCATGGCGGGCCTAGGGGGTTGGTAAAAGTCAGACCCCCAAAAACGGTACAAGTCGTGTCAGAGGTCAGCCCAAAGCACCCTGAGATACTACTGGAATACCTACCAGTAAATCTCCTGCCTTGGCCAAGGACTTTTCATGTTCTGGCTCTCCTAGACACAGCGTGACCTCACCCCCAATACCGGGAGAGACGAACCCCCGAAGATCCGCTCACTGCCTCCATGTGGCTCGGGACTGTACCCAACTAAAACCTGTTTGCACGTCTCCTTTGAGCGTGGTAGGGTAGTAATCAAAGTACAGTGGGAACTCACACGAGACAAATGACGATCCTCAGGTCGATGAACTAACCTGTACACATGTCACCAGGGAACTGCTATCTGACGTCTGGTATAAGACCAACTAGCATGTTCCCGGCGAGTCCTGTCCGGTGTACTCATAACCCAATGAGCACCTGTATACATCTTAGGTGAACCAACTGACACCAATGGCTTGTGAGACCGGCCACCGCCCCTCGTCGGTGTCTCGACTGTATACACGAGTCTACTCTGGAGTATCGATGCCCTATCTCGAAACTCCCACGACTAGGGACCTTTTAAGGATGTGCTTATAGACTACCAGCTCCCACGTATATGATCGCCCTCATACTGCTGGCAGTCAAGCAAGAATCCTAGGGGCTCTATCAACGTGCAATAGTGACCTGTCAGGTCACCTAAAGCAGTACAAGATGATAAAGATAAACCAGATAGCATACTATCATCTTGAGTAAGACTGTCCTACCGGAATAGGTCCTCCCTCAATCATTGCAATCACGTGCCTGTGATCCAATAATTGACTCTGAGGGCACTATCTCCAACAATCTCCCAGTTGCACTCAAGGCTAATTATTGCGATGTCGCATACTCACAGCCCGTGTGATACCGAACACCCAACTCCTCTACTAGTCAGTCTCACAAAGCTCGTTTGCGAAACTTATTGCGTTCGAGGAATAGCCTCAGTGAGTGGATCCTCCTGGATGTTTCCTTCTATGTCTCTCTATATCTCATGTTCGCGGACAAAGCCATCTCCCGAAATGAGCAATACCTGTCTTAGAATGTGTCTGGATGTCTGATGGGACCTAGCTCATAAATGAACTCCAAATCCAAACTTCTTACACTTTATCGTCAACTGAACTTAATCAGTATGCTGTGCCATGCCTCCCTCAGTATTGCCTTGGACCACCTGTCCAAAATACTGCCCCTCGTCAGAAGGAAAACTATAACTCTGACAACCTCCTTGTCGTCCAGATCACCTTGGAAGCCTGGAATGATAGCTGTCTCCCAAATGAGGCTGTCGTTATCATATCCCTAGAACATCCACTTATGTTCTAAAACTGCTTCTGACTGTTTCTCTAGGATAGGATCAATGTCAACTTATTGCATCTAGTTCAAGAACAGCATCTGGTGTGGTACTTGACATCTCATGATTGACTCAATTGCCTGAGCAAGTGATCTGCCAATCATGCACATCCCTCTCCCTTTAGTCTGTAAGACACCTTTAGAGAGGGTGACTCCTTCACCAGCAGGTACACTACCGTGCCAGGAGTCGTCCATTCTAAATACCCTTAGAATGCTGTCTAAGTACCCTTAATTGGGAAACCACCCAAATCTAGATCTATAGATCTAGTAACCAGAATGTCTGATATAATGTCCAAGTCCCATGTGGAGAAACCACTGTGTGACGACCAAAGTATAACCGATCGTAGTATAGGAATATCACTTCCTACTCTGTGTATGTCATCAAAATACCATGACATCACACCCTACTACCTTCTTAACAGATCCATCCCCTATTCTGATGAAGTCAAACCTACGACTGTCACATCAGAAATAGATGACCTATCTCTGCTATATCTTCTTTAGTCTATAAATAGACATAAGCCACTTGTCCACCAATCCTTCCGCTGCTCCCACTGACTAAGACAACCCTCTGGCAGAGTCATATGCACGTACACTTCTAAAGCTGGTTTAGAATGACGCTGTACTCATCCTCCTGCCGGGTCTCACAGTCTGGAACAACAGCTATGGCAAGTCTGGGTAAACAAGAACCTCCCTGTCACCGTCCTTGAGGCTACCGGAGTACCTCTCGGGTGCCTGAAGTTACCCACCTTATATGCGGAGTGGCCAATGGAATGTCAAACCAGATTGAATCTTTAGGTTCCTATCTAATCTTCAGTACTCGTTTGTGGTTCTGGAATCACTTCCAGTTCTACCATACTCCCACTACTGTTTTCTGAAAAAATCCATTTTTATTAAAACTGTGGCGAGTCTAGAACAATATCGCTATTGATCTTCCAGATAGTAGAAAGTCAACCCTCGTCATAGCCTGGGTCAACCCACAAACAGCCATTACAGAAAACGTGCCTTGAGTTATCCAGAGTCTGGTTTTAAGCATAAGCCAGACAACTCCCCGTACCTTTACATCGTTAAGATATGAACTGTTCTATATCTAATATAGAACTAGAGGCACTGATTTAATTGAACCAGATTCAAATCATGCAGCTGTCTCCAGTGCATGTCAACTAAATGGAATGAGGCCGATCAACGTTACTCAACTTAGGATCAAAGTTCTCTTAATCATTACTATCAACTGAATACAATACACAAGTATCTACATCTTCGATCACCTTGAAGAATCCCGATACTTGCAACACCTGGTTCTCTACTCTATTCATATACCTATAACTTCTCAAAATTCGGACCCAGTGTTTCCACGAAACACCTGTCTAAAAACTAGAGAAGTTATAAGTAAACCGAATATAGTACGAAGACCAACCCCTCTGTCCTGATGGACCCTGGACAACATACAATACTCTTTATAAGTCCTTTGAGTCTGATAACTCAATCCATGTGTGTTGTAGGTTGAAAACTGTACTTATGGTTAAGAAGAATTACACCGCTGTTTAATGCTCCTTACCTAACCATCCACTGATATAGGTAAATGTCATAGACATAATTTCAAAAAGTTATATCTCACTCTATGAAAATAGACGTACAGATATATTGATTTGAAATTGGTGCATAACAGCGGATATTCAAAACCAAATATTTGCCGACCGGCAAACAGCCCAGGTGTTTTCCTCAAATATCACCAATTACAACGAATCCCGATATAATGAGGATGATCACCTAATTCCCAATAACTTACTCCCACTCATCATCTGTAAAACCATACAGATGTGAGAATCATACCTGGTAAATACATACCCTGGAGCAAGTGTCTAAATGGGAAATCAGTTTTCCTTTAACACTACACAGTGAAACTGAAATATTGAAATGTTTCGATGGGGTATCCTGGTATTCTTAGTAATGCCTCTTCCATTATCCAGATTCATAACTGTAACCGTATAATTCTTTGCCACCTCTCCAAATCCCTTCATATGTCTTTAGTTTTTACCTTCTGTACACCCCTTTAGGCTAAATGGTTTTCTTCCTTCCCTACCGTTCGGCACCAGCCTATGGTTTGGAAGAAGACTATCCAATAAGCATAATGGGTGTACTGTCCTAATCCTAGGAGCACTCGCAATGCGAAAGAAGGTGAGGATAAAAGACAACCGAATAAACCTTATTCCTATTTCTCCTGAACCAGAATCCATCCCCGAACTGGAACAAGTTCCTTTCGAGTTCGTATATAACCATACGATGGAGTATCCAATAAACTGTGGATTTTTGTAGTGATACGGAGTGTTCTGGAGAAATACAAAGGTGATTTTAGGATTGGCGAAGAAATACTTGGTTTGGTCGTGAATATCAGTCGCAATTTACTTTGCCCTCTTACTAATCTCTTGATATGTCTTTACTTAATACCTTATGTACACCATCGTTATGCTAATTGGTTTTCTTCATTCCCTACCGGTCGGCACCAGCCTAAGGTTTGGAAGAATACTATCCAATTTGCGTAATAGGTGTACTATCTCCTAAACCAAGGAGTACTCGCAACCTGAGAGAAGTTAAAAGGAAAAGATAACTGAATAGTCCTATTCGTTTTCTCCAGAACCGGAAACCATCCTCGAATTCTTTCGAGTTCGTATATAACCATACGATGGTTTTGTCCAATGGAAGTGGACGTTCGTAGTAATACGGGGTGTCCTGGAGAACAGGGTAAAAGTAGGAGTGGCAATGAGGTTTGCAACTCTGACAATCCAAAAGCCAGTGTTTAAGAAGGTTCGGTTAATTTTGGTCACTGAGTCATAGTCTTAGGGTCGGGTCAATGGTTGCTGCCGAAGAGAGAGAGAAAAGAAACACTCAGCGTGCACTCTAACCTAGATCAGAATGGTTACCAATTTATCTAATCTGGAAACCTCCCACTGTACCGTCAAATTCTCCTCCAAACCTGAAAGAAGAATTAGTCGGGATCACCCGAGGAGTAAACCAACTCATCAGTGGGAATCGGGATCCAACTATCATCGCATGATAACGTGACGGAATCCGCTCACGTCATCACACTCCAGAAGGTATGCGCATATCTGGAAAGTTTCAGTTTCTTTAGAAACTCCCGATGTGGATTTTTGCCCTATGCTCTTATGACCTTGACGAAGGTCAACAAATCATAAGTCACATGTCAAGTTCTACCCATCATTGTCCAGGTTAATTTGAACCCACCCGTACAAGCCCTTGACGAAGGTCAACAAGGCTATACGACTTTCCCAAACCAACGCATCTATCTATGCAGCAGAAAGGTAACAAGCAGCTACCATACACTATGCCTTGACGAAGGTCAACAAACATAGCATGAATACTACGTGCTACCCGTCTAAAACGACGGAGGGTTATGAATGGTTTCTGGCGAAAACCTTTAACGTAGTGAACTTGATATCGTTGAAGCAACTGGATAGCTTTTATGAAAATATAGTGACGAAAACCTTTGCTAAAGAGGTCACTCCCAGTGAAGGGATCTCGGCTCTTTCCCCGTAGAATGAGGTGCAGGATATTCCAACTAAATATCACGGTGCAAAGCAAAAGTAAACGACTATAGTGAAGTTATTTCCCTGACGCAAACTTCTGTCCAAGGGGTCACTCCCGGTGAAGGGATCTCGGCCCTTGCCTCGTCGACTGAGGAGCAGGATATTCCAACTGAATACGACGATGCAAAACAAAAGTGAACGTTTTTGCAATAACATCTTTTTGAAAAGTGTTCCAACAATATCAGATTAGGTTTGTTTTTAACTTGCATTGATCCGAATCAATGCAGTCCCATCAATTGATCACACCACAAAGAACGAAAATATATTGATGTACGTATATGCCATCCGCATTCGCCACTGGGTCCCGTCATTACCCGTTAGGTTAGCTAACTAACGACAGAGCGGGGACTGGACTAGCATGGATGCAAAACATATACAACATCTACTAATATATATACAATATATAATATTTCGCTCAAGGCGTGATAAAATGCAACATCACATAAATGTACAGCATCACAGAACAATACAGATATCTGGGATCCCCGGGTTTCACAGAGCCGCTAATGAAACCCGACGTTCCCCTGGTCGTGTGGATAGCCTGTGCAATGAAATCCTAGACCCCTACGGGCGTGGTAAGTTACCCGCCAAAACATGAAGTGAGGCAGCCCCCTTCAGCAACGTGAATGGACCATCCAGCACTTCACGGAATCCGGTAACTTGGGCACCCCTCCTGGGTCAACATGTACCACCTACGAGTGCGGCGAATAGCCCGCCAATTCTAGAGTAAAGCCCCCTCCGTCTCAATGCTATGAGATGCGGGCTTGTTGCCCTCTAGAATCCGGCTATCCGTGCACCCCACCTTGGGGTAATCCTAGTACAGAAAGTAAAATATACATACAACGGGTACATCGACCTCAACCTGGTCGTGCCCCAAAAGAATAATATTCAAAAAGGCAGTGACGGCAGTCCACATGTTGGACGCTCGCCCCGCAATATCAAATGTACATAATACAACAAAAACTGTACTAGCATTGCATCCAGGCTATCCCCCACGACCAATCCGCAACATCACAGCATAATCACAGAACATCAACGTGAATATCACGTTCGCAAATCCGTCTAACAGGGCTATAGCAGTTAGACAGGATTTATCGATCAAGTGACATTCACGGTCGCAGATATAATGTAAATACAGTGAACTAATGTGTTTAAAATATCCGATTGATTAAATTTTACCAAGTGGGCCCCCAATCAATACTGTAGCACTAACAGAAATTCTGGGCCCAAACAAAGTATACCAAAACCTCTATTTTCAGCCCAAAAGCCCACTGCAAAAAATTGGTGAAGTGAAGCTAAATTCCTGCGGCGGAACCGCGGCCAAAGAGGGGTTATGGCCGCGGTTCCGCGGTCATATGGAGAGATCATGTCACCAAAATTTTAAAGTGTTCTTAGGATTCTCTGCACATCATTCTACAACACCCTGAAAAATTTTTGCAAACAAAAAAATTTCGACAGAAACTGATTGTACATGAAAACATGGTTTTGGGATTTTTGTTCGATCGGAAATGTAAAACACATTAGACAAAACTAGACTATGTTAATGGCGAGGCTCTGATACCACTGTAAGTGCACGGCGGCGTCCCGGCCGTCAATCCGACACCGGAATGCGGAAGCGGTGATTTACTTTAACTTTTCAAACCGGCACCACCGCGCACTATAAACCCGGATCGTGCCATTAAACTAGTCCTAGCTATCTAGAGAGGGGGAAAGAGATATACCGAGCGATCCGTGTCCTTCGGTCTTCTCGTCGTCGTCCCGATCTCCCCGCGGAATCTCCGGTCTCCACCTCGTCGCCGGAAGGGCACCACGTCGCCGGCTTCTTTTACGGGCTCCCACTTCTGGTCCGAGGCAACTCGGGCATGAAGCTGGCGAGTCGACGTGCCCAAGATTTGTTGTAGAATAGTGTAGTGCCATATGCCTCATTTGGGGTTTGTATGGAGTTGCCTTTTGGTGGGGGAATGATATATGCTTCTTGGAGATGGAACTTGTGGGATTTTTCAAGCATCAAGAGAACAAAAATCCCCACATAAAAATGGGCAGCCCCCTTCCTCTCCTTGGCCGGCCATGGCTGGTGGTGGGTGATGAGAATAGAGTCAAGTAGAATCAAAGAGGGGAGTGAACCACAAAATGCAAAAGAGAGAGAGAGAAAAGGGTTATGATCAAAAGAAATGATCATAACCACAACCACACTCATCAACAACCATGACCTACCATCATCACCAAACATCATCATCAAGTATGATGACTCCAAAAGTAAACAATGATGAAAAAGAAAGTCAAGCAATCATGAAGCATGGAAGGTCAAGGGATGGTGCTCCATCATGAAACCATCATGAAACAAAAGTATGCAAAGACAACCCTCCAAATAGCTAATTTGCACAAATGCAAATAAGCCCTCCTCCACCAATCTTCGGCCAATGAAAGATACAAATGAAAATGGCGAAACGGAAAGCAAACTGGCAACTCCAGAAAACTGGTCCCGTAATAAATTACAGGAAAAACCCCGCTACTGTGCATACACACCCGCATCTGTATTCCGACCGGATACAAATGCAATGAGACAAAATCTACACTGCACAATACTAGGATCCGGCTTAAACCAAAGCCCGCTAGTATTAACAGTCCCATCCTGATCCGTGCAATACCGCACGTATCTGATCGAACCCTGCCATATTTCCATACGGCCTCTACAGCGTTTCGCCCGAAAACTTGAGCAACTGTCTGTGGGGGACACTAAAGACTCGTCAACACCTTGGTTGTGGATTTAACAACTAGCATGTCAGAGGTATTAGCCTATACGTAACGGGCTACCAGGTATTGGCCAAAAGGGACGTCGATGAGCGAACTCATCCTGACACCCTACTGAGCCTGTCAGTGACAATATCCGTACAGTCCGGTCCGTTCGTCTATGAGCATCGCATGGCGGGCCTAGGGGGTTGGTAAAAGTCAGACCCCTAAAAGCGGTACAAGTCGTGTCAGAGATCAGCCCAGAACACCCTGAGATACTACTGGAATACCTACCAGTAAATCTCCTGTCTTGGCCAAGGACTTTTCATGTTCTAGCTGTCCTAGACACATCGCGACCTCACCCCCAATAACGGGAGAGACGAACCCCCGAAGATACGCTCACTGCCTCCATGTGGCTCCGGACTGTACCCAACTAAAACCTGTTTGCACGTCTCCTTTGAGCGTGGTAGGGTAGTAATCAAAGTACAATGGGAACTCATACGAGACAAATGACGATCCTCAGGTCGATGAACTAACCTGTACACATGCCACCAGGGAACTGCTATCTAACGTCAGGTATAAGACCAATTAGCATGTTCCCGGCGAGTCCTGTCCGGTGTACTCTGTAGGGTTCTTAGGAACACTAATGAGGTCTGACAACAGATCAAACTTGCCCAATTCAAATTTTTTTTATGTGCCTACAAACCCTAATACGGATTGTTAACTAGATGATAAGGCGATGCAAGCAAGTAAACGAATTTATTGCTAAAGGAAAGTGACTACAACTTTTGTAGATCCGGTCCTCCACTTCTTATGCTCCGTGATGACGTCCCTCCGCTATACCTATCGAAATCCGGACTCTGGCGAAGGTTTCGTCGGAGAAATGATCGGGCTAGGTCGTCGACTTCGATGCCGAAGATGATCTACGTCGAGGCAACTCAAGATCAAGCTCCAACTTCACCAAGTCATGAAACTTGTGAAGAAAACACCCTATACTACTTGGCAAGTGGTAGAGGATGAAGAAATAGGAAGTGGGTTCACTTTAGAATTGGATTTCTCACTCTTTTTCTCATGTTGCCATTAATGGTAGCAAGCTTTCTTCATGTTGAAGAAGAAGAAAAGAATATGATAGAATAAAAAAGAATTCACTTAATAAGAAAATCCCATTCATTCTTATCATAATAGCAACCATGGTTAATTGTAGAGAATGAACCAAGGTTAGGTGAATGGTTAGGTTTAGGAAAAGAACAAGAATGGTCAAAGCTTCTTAAAGTTTCAACAAAACAAACAAAATAAGCAACCATATCTTTTCTTTTCCTAAAAAAAAGAATAAATAAATAAACTAAATAATCAAGAGAAGATAATAAAACCCTAACCATTCACTTAAACATGGTTTAAACTAAACATACACCCAAACTTGCATGTATCATCAAACATGATACAAACTAGTGCACAAAACTATATCATATATACAATGTGCACTTCAAGTGAGAAAATCCATCTAAAGTGAACCAATACTAGTTAATGCAAATTAATATATCAAATATATAATTATGCATTAAGTCATTAAATCAACACTTGATTTAACGATCCGGTCATACTGCATATAACCGACTAATATCAAGTGTATCAATGTATCGAATCAACACTTGATTCGGTAACCCAGCTATATCCTATATAACCGTCCAATGATACATATCACGAGAATAGAATATGGTATCGCATACACGCATTATTCTCGGTCCCGCACATATCTCATATGCACTCCTATTTCGTTTCGCTTGAGCCAGGAAACCTCTGTGTAGGACTCTAAAGACCCGTCAATACGCTGGCATCAGGTGATGATCATATCAAACACCCACAAGCCGCAAGCGGTCTGCTAAACGTAACGGCCACCAGGGTATTGAGCGATCAGAAGATCAACGAGAAAGCCCGCTAACACTCCAGTGAATCCAACCAGTAACACTTACCGTACAGTCCGGTCTATTCGTCTGATATGTTGCATATCTCTCCTAGGGATGGTAAACGTCAGACCCCAGTAGCTTGATAAGTCATGCCGACGTAAGGTCCATAACATTCGTGAAACTACTGATAACTCGTACCAGTATATAACTACAACCCTGGCCAGGGATTTCCTGTTATGGCCAGTCGAGCATAGCATAACATCAACCCCCAATACCGGGAGAGACGAATCCCCTCCTATCGCTCATTGCCTCCATGTGAATCGGGACTGTACCCAAAAACCACCTGTTTGCATGACTCAGTAGAGCCGTGGTAGGATGGAAATCAAAGCACAGTGGGAGACACACAAGACTCTATGACGATCTCGGGTCAACTGACTAAGCTGTACCAGTGTCACCAGAGAACTGCCATCTGACGTGAGGTATAATACCATCTGGGAGTTCTCGGCGAGTCCGTTTAGTGTACCCAGTCTCCACTGAGCACCCACATACCATCTCTGATGTCAAACACCAATGGATATGGGATCATCCATCGCCCATCACATGGGTCGAGAAGATATACGCTAGTCTACACTGGAATATCGATGCCCCGTCTCGATATTCCCACGACTAGGAACATTGAAGGATGTACTCATGGACTACCCAGGCCCCACCAGTATGATCTGCATCATAGTCCTGGAAGTCGAGTACACATCCTAAGGGCTTTATTAACATGTAACAAAGAGACTGAAAGTATACATGTTAAGATAAAGAGCAACCAGATAGCGTACTATCATGTCGAGCAAGAAAGTCCTACCTATATATGTCCCAGCATCCACTACAATATACATCCAATGTACAGTAATGGCCTCTAGGGCATACATATAACTAACAATCTCCCACTTGCACTAGGGCCATCTGTAGCAGTGGTTGCAATATCACATACTCAACCATCCCATAAAAGTTTCTCTTTGGGAAAAGGCCTTTGTGAGTGGATCCGCCGTGTTGTCCTCTGAGTCTACTCTCCTTACCTCAATCACCCTGGAGATCAACTATCTCCATGATCAGGTGATGCTGCCTCAGAATATGTCTGGGTCACTGATGGGACCAGGGTTCCTGGGCCAAAGCCACACTTTCATTGTTATACAATGATAGGAACCTAGTTCATCTCATGAACCAATATACACCCAAACTGCCTCTTTGGTAGCATCTTTAATAGCGATGTTACCAGCCTTTATCGTCTAGTTTGGCACGTTATCTAGCTTGGAACTCTTCCAACATACCGTCCCTCCACCGAGGGTAAAGACAATGCCTGCGATTGACATTCAGTCGTCCTTATCCCCCTCGAACCTTTCCAGTGATTCTCCCCAGGATCAACTGATACCATCTCACTAAAACTAGTGAGAATCCTAACATCCATTTAGATCTATCTCATAGATCCAAATCCCAGGATTTAGGAGGTATCAATTTGATCTTGTATGGAGAATCTTTGTGATAAGTGGAGATTGACCGATCGTAGTATAGGAAACTCTTTTCCTATCAAGAGTATGTCGTCCACGTACAATACGAGGATGAGCACCTTACTCTCTACTACCTTTTTGTATATACAAGGTTCGTCTACCATTTTGATGAAGTCAAACACTTCGACTACCACATCAAAACAGACGTTCCAACTCCGCGATACCTGCTTTATTCTGTAAAGCAACTTGCACACGTTTCCGCTGCTCCCACTGTTTACGAAGCTCTCTGGCTGTGTTCTTATAGACGTTCTCTTCTAAATCATAATTTTAGAAAAGCAGTCATGGCACCCAACCACCAGATATCGTAGTCATGGTATGTAGCAATGGCAAGTAGGATCTGGATGGACTTAAGCATAGTCCCTGGAAAAGGTTTCATCATTATCCATGCCTGGTTGATGACGAAAATGTTTAACAAGTCTAGCTTTGAAAGTCTCAACTTTTCCATCTACACCAAGTAATCTTCTCAAGATATACTTGCTCCTGATGGGGATTTAACCCTTCAGATATAGCAGCCAAAGTCCATACTTTGCTGGTGTACATGGATTCCATCTCAGATCGCTAAGCATCCAGCCATTCTTACAGAGTCCCTACTCTCGATGACCTGCTCGATACTAGCTGGGTCATCATCTCATGGTGCATTCCTCGCTCCCACTGTCATCGAGAAACCGATGTATCTCTCAGGCAGGTGAGGAACCCTACCAGATCGGCGGAGAGGCTGAGGTTCATCGGGGACTATTGAATCCTTTGGTTCTGTCAAATCATCAGCTGCAGTTTTGTATAGCTGGAACCTTTCCAGTTCTACAGCACTGACCTTGCCTCGATCTTGTCCGGATTTTGCTTTAGACATAGGCAGGACAATCCTAAATCTTAACTTACTTAAGAGAAAGGCTCTTCCCATACCATATCTTATATGGAGTGGTAGGCACTGATTTGAGTTGAACCCTATTCAATAGGTATGCAACTTCATAAGTGCATAGCTCCCTAAAAGAAACAGGTAACTCAGTAATACTCATCATAGAGAACACCATATCATATAGGGTGCTATTGCTCCGCCCTGATACATCGTTGTGCTGTGGTATAATCAGAGGAGTAATACTGAGAGAGAATCTCATTCTCCTTTAGAATAATCAAGGAATTCTATGCATAAGTATTCTCCTCCCTGATCTTATCATAGGACATAATACTTATACCCAGTTTTTGGTTCTCTATTTCTAACTTATATTCTGTGAATATCTCAAAAGGTTCGGACTTGTGTTTCAACAGGAACATATGTCTGAATCTTGAGAGATTATCAGAGAATGTAATAAAATACAAAGAACCGGTCTTGGCATGTGTAGACAGGAGACCTTACATAGATCATTATGTATCAGTCCCAAGAGTTTACCAACTCTTTCTCTGTTTCCAATAAACAGAGCTATGGTCATCTTATCTTTGTGACATGACTGGCAAGTTTCACAAGATGTAAATTCAAACTGATTTAAATATCCATCTAAAATGTAACTTCAGCCAGTCGGGTCGCATTGATATGACCTAGTCTACAATGCCTCAAGAAGGATTCGTTCATTTCTGAACTCTTCCTCTTGTGTGTGTTCTGTATACTAGGAACTGTAGTTTGATTTAGAACGTCAATGCTTTTAGATAACGTGCCTGATCCGATCAACTTTTGATATAGGAAATGTTCAAAACATTATCCAACAATACAAAATTATATCCTTCTTTACTTCTAAAGAGACTGATATGATTTTGTATATCAGGTTCGGTATCTAATAGCATTTGTTTAGAATCAATGTATTGGTAATACAGGGTGACAGTGACCAACAGACTTGGCTGCAACACTTGCCCCGTTTTCTGTCTCATGAAACTTATCACCCGTTCTCAGTTTTCTACCTTTCTTTAGCCCTATGTAACAGATTACATATCTGGGATCCTGATCCGGTATCAAATACCCAGGATGCAGAGGATACTGAGAAACAGTTCTTTGTAATGAACACACCCGAAGGAGATGCATCATATGCACTTTCTTCGTTTGGGCGGCATGGGAATTCTGGTATTCCCCTATTTCCTACTCTGTCTTATAACAATTATAAGTTGGAGCGGGACCAACGTTCCCCAGCACAGTATAACAAGCGGGTTCGGTCAATACATCCATATTATTATCTTGATTAAGGCGTGATATGGTCGCTACCTGGAGAGAGAGAGAGAGAAGAAAACACTCTGCGTGCGCTCTTGCAAGATTAGATTGGTTATTTATTTTATCTAATCAGGATGGCTCCCACTGTTTTTATCAAATCTTCCTTCAAACCCTAAAAGGAAAGACTAGCCGTGATTAATTACACTCTACAAGTTAGCCAATCTTTCAGCCAGGCCAGTCTCGGTACTTTGAGGGAGGTTCCCCGTGCTTTCGTACGGACCTAATTACAGTAAACCTCGTTTTCCCAAAGGCGTAACCCCGTTGACACCTTTCTAGACGCCTACTTGATTGGCTAATTGTAAAGTGCAAAACTCTCCCAGGAGTAACAATTACTCGCAGTGGGTATCGGGATCCAACTATCACATAGAAGGTATGCAATCTCATTGCAAATTTCAACACTTGAAACTCCCGATAATAGTTTTTACCCCTAGCACCTGTGACTTTGGCTAAGGTCAACAAATCATAGGTACTAGTCAAGTTCTACCCGTCATTTCGTGATTAATTAGACCTACCCACATGACCCTTGGCTCAGGTCAACAAAGCCACATGACTGTCCTAACTAATCGCATCATATGCGGTGTAGGAAGACATCACTTAGCTACCGTACACTGTGCCTTGACTATGGTCAAAAAACACAGCACGAATACTAAGTACTCTACTTCCTAAAATGACAGAGGGTTGCGAATGGTTTTTATGAAAACCTTTAACGCTTTGAACTTGATCTCGTTGCGGAATCAAATGGTTTTTAAATGGATTGTTTTTAAGGCTTTTCTAGTTTTGCTAAAGGGGTCACTCCCGGTTAAGGGATCGTCGGCCCTTTCCTCGTCGAATGAGGTGCGGGATATATCATATATATCACTGTGCAAAGCAGAAACTATAGAAGCAATCAAAAGACAAACCGAGGGTTGTAGCATCTGCCTGTTATTGCTAAAGGAGTCACTCCCGGTGAAGGGATCTCGGTCCTTTCCTCATCGAATAAGGTGCAGGATGTTCTTCAAGGAACACCGCGATGCAAAGCAAGAACTGTAGCTACCTGTTTTATTTTTGAAATTCGATTCCACAACATCTTTTAGGTTTATTTTCTTTCATTAATCTCATTAATGAATGTCCCATCATTTAAGTCCACCTAAACATCAAAGATAAATATAACGTACGCTTATACCATCCGCATTCGCCTCGATGTCCCGTCTGCACCGTTAGGTTAGGTAACTAACGCCAGAGCGGGGCAGGGCTACCGCGGGTGTAAAACGTAAGCAACGTCTATATAATATATCATATATACTATATACTATATCTATCTGAACAAATCACATGATCACATCACAGATAACGCAGCTGAAAAATATCATATGAAATATTGGATATACTAGGACGTCCGTGTTTTTAATACGAGCCAGTATAAAACACGGATTCCACGGTCGTGATGAATAGCCAATCCCACACCCCTAGACCCCTACGAGAGCGGCAAGCAACCTTTCCAATTCTAGGGTTAGGAGACCCGGACTCGACTCCTCGAGATGGTCTCCCACTGGACCCTAGAACCCGGTTACTTATGCTCCCCTCCTTCGGTCTATCCTAATGCGGAAAAGTAAATAATATACAAATGGTGACATCATCCGCAACCTTGAAGTGCCCCAATAAAAGAATATTACATACAAGTTTTTACATGAATGAAAATGAAAAACACTCATCTCACATAAAAAAAACCCGGCTATTCAAACACGACGATCCAATATAACATATCCAGCAACACGTAACATCACATGTCATCAACGTAACTAAATATGCGCATCCCAATTGTCGTTGACATATAGCAACGAAACCGGCGATATCACATATTACACTTACGGTCAAAGAAAAGAAAGTGTAAAACTACAACAGTTGGAATCCGCAACCTCTTTAGACATCACATGCCTAATCAAATGAATTCCTTAGACATCACATGCCTAACAATTATAAACCCCGCATTTCAGTCTCATTTATCGAAAACTCTTTTCAATATCGAGTCGGGCAATTCAACAAGATTCCCGGCATGCAGAACGAATGCTCGTCGCAAACTTTAGTGGACGTCCGCACCCCCGATACCGTCGACGAAGTGCACTAAGGCGGAACACCACTGCCGCGAGCACCCGAACGGATGCTTTCGGCGACGGGGTTCTCCTACAGTCACTTGGTCGGGGCTATGGGGTGAGGCTGTCTATTAAATTTACCCAGCGAGTATCCGCGTACGCTACGTGATTGCGACGGACTTTTGATCACATCAAAATTCCGTGGCAACCGATCAAGTGAGACTAAACTGCTATGTTTATAACATTCATTCAGTTATCTCATAACTACTTGTGCATTCCAAATATTGTATCACATTCACGATAAATAGAAAATGTTAAACTTTCCGATCGAACAATCGAACACCCAAGTTTTCCCGAAACAACTCAACACATGAAATAAGTTTAAAAACATTCACTTCGTGCCTCAGTACCAACGGTCCAGCCGTAGAAGGGTCAAGCCAACGCCTCACATATGGCACGTCGTACTGCCCCAAACCCTAAGGTTCAAAGGGCAGTTCAAGACGGTCACATAATCGAGTTAAGGTTTGTTGTCTTCTAGAGGGACCATCGCGTTACTTGCATTACTTAGAACGTCTTTAAACTACGGGAAAATCCAATAATTGGAAATTTCCCGGCAGGGGAAAAAGTGGGTATTTATATCCGGTCGAACTTTTTAACATATTCTAAAATTACCCGGAATACATATAGACAAAGTTTGATAATCCGATCGAATTTACGAACTCCCAATACAACCTAAAATACTCAACTCTTGAGTAAATATTAAAAATTCCCAGAAAATACAGCAGCAAAATATAGGAATTACTGTGCAAAAATAAATGGATGAAGCAACTAAGTGGCCGCGGAACCGCCGCATTAGCCATGCTAATGCTGCGGTTCCGCCGCGCTTTGATCGAATCAGAAGCACGTGCTTCACAGTAATTCTTAGAAACTCCTGCTGATTTTTCTGCATATTTTTAATTCGAAAAAATCCCTGATTTCAAAAAATGTACAGAGAGCAATTTTGCATTAGGGTTTCGGTTCGATCGGACTTCTAACTCCGTCTACGCATCGCCTAAGGCTCTAGATAGGCTCTGATACCACTGTAGGGTTCCTAGGCACACTAATGAGGTCTCACAACAGATCAAACATGCCCAATTCAAATTTTTTTATGTGCCTACAAACCCTAATACGGATCGTTAACTGGATGATAAGGCGATGCAAGCAAGTAAACGAATTTATTGCTAAAGGAATGTGACTACAACCTTTGTAGATCCGGTCCTCCACTTCTTATGCTCCGTGATAACGTCCCTCCGCTGTACCTATCGGAATCCGGACTCTGGCGAAAGTTTCGTCGGAGAAATGATCGGGCTAGGTCGTCGACTTCGATGCCGAAGATGATCTACGTCGAGGCAACTCAAGATCAAGCTCCAATTTCACCAAGTCATGAAACTTGTGAAGAAAACACCCTATACTACTTGGCAAGTGGTAGAGGATGAAGAAATAGGAAGTGGGCTCACTTTAGAATTGGATTTCTCACTCTTTTTCTCATTTTGCCATTAATGGTAGCAAGCTTTCTTCATGTTGAAGAAGAAGAAGAAGAAAAGAATATGATAGAATAAAAAAGAATTCACTTAATAAGAAAATCCCATTCATTCTTATCATAATAGTAACCATGGTTAAGTGTAGAGAATGAACCAAGGTTAGGTGAATGGTTAGGTTTAGGAAAAGAACAAGAATGGTCAAAGCTTCTTGAAGTTTCAACAAAACAAACAAAATAAGCAACCATATCTTTTCTTTTCCTAAAAAAAAGAATAAATAAATAAACTAAATAATCAAGAGATGATAATAAAACCCTAACCATTCACTTAAACATGGTTTAAACTAAACATACACCCAAACTTGCATGTATCATCAAACATGATACAAACTAGTGCACAAAACTATATCATATATACAATGTGCATTTCAAGTGAGAAAATCCATCTAAAGTGAACCAATACTAGTTAATGCAAAGTAATATATCAAATATATAATTATGCATTAAATCATTAAATCAACACTTGATTTAACGATCCGGTCATACTGCATATAACCGACTAATATCAAGTGTATCAATGTATCGAATCAACTCTTGATTCGGTAACCCGGCTATATCTTATATAACCGTCCAATGATACATATCGCGAGAATAGAATACGGTATCACATACACGCATTAATCTCGGTCCCGCACATATCTCATATGCACTCCTATTTCGTTTCGCTTGAGCCAGGAAGCCTCTGTGTAGGACTCTAAAGACTCGTCAATACGCCGGCATCAGGTAATGATCATATCAAACACCCACAAGCCGCAAGCTGTCTTCTAAACGTAACGGCCACATGGGTATTGAGCAATCAGAAGATCAACGAGCAAGCCCGCTCACACTCCAGTGAATCCAACCAGTAACACTTACCGTACAGTCTGGTCTATTCGTCTGATATGTCGCATATCTCGCCTAGGGGTGGTAAACGTCAGACCCCAGTAGCTTGATAAGTCATGCCGACGTAAGGTCCATAACATTCATGAAACTACTGATAACTCTTACCAGTATATCACTACAACCCTGGCCAGGGATTTCCTGTTATGGCCAGTCGAGCATAGCACAACATCAACCCCCAATACCGGGAGAGACGAATCCCCTCCTATCGCTCATTGCCTCCATGTGAATCGGGACTGTACCCAAAAACCACCTGTTTGCACGACTCAGTAGAGCCATGGTAGGGTGGAAATCAAAGCACAATGGGAGACACACAAGACTCTATGACGATCTCGGGTCAACAGACTAAGTTGTACCAGTGTCACCAGAGAACTGCCATCTGACGTGAGGTATAATACCATCTGGGAGTTCTCTGCGAGTCCGTTCAGTGTACCCAGTCTCCACTGAGCACCCGCATACCATCTCTGATGTCAAACACCAATGGATATGGGATCATCCATCGCCCATCACATGGGTCGAGAAGATATACGCTAGTCTACACAGGAATATCGATGCCCCGTCTCGATATTCCCCCGACTACGAACATTGAAGGATGTACTCATGGACTACCCGGGCCCCACCAGTATGATCTGCATCATAGTCCTGGAAGTCGAGTACAAATCCTAAGGGCTTTATCAACATGTAACAAAGAGACTGAAAGTATACATGTTAAGATAAAGAGCAACCAGATAGCGTACTATCATGTCGAGCTAGAAAGTCCTACCTATATATGTCCCAGCATCCACTACAATATACATCCAATGTACAGTAATGGCCTCTAGGGCATACATATAACTAACATACTCATAACCCAATGAGCACCTGTATACATCTTAGGTGAACCAACTGACACCAGTGGCTTGTGAGACCGGCCACCGCCCCTCGTCGGGGTCTCGACTGTATACACTAGTCTACTATGGAGTATCGATGCCCTGTCTCGAAACTCCCACGACTAGGGACCTTTTAAGGATGTGCTTATAGACCACCAGCTCCCACGTATATGATCGCCCTCATACTGCTGGCAGTCAAGCAAGAATCCTAGGGGCTCTATCAACGTGCAATAGTGACCTGTCAGGTCACCTAAAGCAGTACACGATGATAAAGATAAACCAGATAGCATACTATCATCTTGAGTAAGACTGTCCTACCCGAATAGGTCCTCCCTCAATCATTGCAATCACGTGCCTGTGATCCAATAATTGACTCTGAGGGCACTATCTCCAACAATAAATACCCATCTATCAGGCGTCGTCGCCACGACTGGCCCTGATATGTACGTTTCATACGTTCATCGGAAACCCAAGTGCCCAGCTTCGATACTCGAATTCCCCGTATCCATACGTACATGACTTCAGTTGATATCTCCACGATCACCGCCGAGTCCAAAATACTATCACCTTGGGTATGATTTCCCTGCCAGACCCATCGGCTAATCCATCGACATACCTTTCTTGCCCCGGGGTACCTCCGGGCTCCACCATGTACCCGCGCACGGCCTACACCACTCTTCGCATGGGGTATATATCAGAATTAAGAAATCTCAGGGTGGACGCTGAAATATCATATCAAGAGAAACCGGGTTTTTCAAATAATGCATAATTTCATGAAACTACCACTGTCCTCAAATTCAGAAAACATCATGTGAAATCCATATCTCAAAGTGAAAATCCATGAATATGATATATGCAACATAAAACAGTAATATGAGTATATAAAGGAAAAACCGCTATTTAGCTGCAACAAGTTATGAAATATATCATGCGGTTCCTAATTTCTTCAAATCCATACAACATCATATAAAGGTGAACATGTATCTATAGCCAGTTATGCATAACCATGTCGGTATAGCAAGATATGTGTATCTACCTATCAATAATGATGTGACACCCTCCAGATATGTGTGTAGCTATATCAAGCTAGGTATATGTATATACATGTCACTAACGATACAATACCCTTTAGGTATGTGTATTCATATAGGTATAACAAGACATATTTGTAAGCATGTAGGTATATAGGTATGCTATATGTCATATGCATAATGGAATATGAATCAATTTCTCAATGTCCCTAACCAACAATATCATATATATATGTGTGTTGTGCGTGTCATGGCAATTATTGACGGTGTGGGTACATACAATCAGTGCTCGTTCAACATGAGCCGTCAATAATAGTGCAGTGTCCAAAGGGTACAAGTCCAAGCACAACAAGTAATAATATGCAATGAAGTTTTATGCACAATCTCTATATATGCAATATAAACATGCGGCTAATATCATATCATATCTAGCCCTGACACATAACGCCATGCGGGCGATTCCCCTGTAGATGTTAAATCTACTCACAACTATCCTGGCTAAGTAAAGCCAACCACTTGCTTTCCCTTCTTCGCAGCGTCCAAAGTCCCCGCCTGCGATCCTCAATCACATAACAACAAAGGAAGTGTATATTAGAAAATGACCAATAGCACGTACAAACTACGTTTGACCGACACACCAACTCCAAACATACTCTCAAGTGTTCGTCTAGTGGTTAACGTACATAGCGACACTACGAAACCAACTCAAGATCAAAAGCTACACAAAGACATGTATCGTGTCGGATAACGTAACGCACGTAGTCGTAACTCTGGAAACAAGCTATGTGACCCCAGATTTTGTATATAGTGAAAACCCAAAAATCTACCATAACCAAACACACTTAAACCACTCCAGACAGCTACGCTGAAAAACTCACACCCAAACAACCCTAGAAGGCCGAGGTCGCCGGAATTTCATGGTGCGTCGCCGGCCAAAACTGAGCCCCTGGGGTTCGTGCCTCAGGTGAAGTCTTAGGGTCTCTGGTACAACACAACTACACTGCTAGATTTTCTAGTACACACTCTGCGTCACAGCAGATCACAGATATCATATATTGACACTAAAAATACGATATTTGCACGAAACAAAAGTTTAAACATTCTAAACTGAAACTAAAAGGCCACACAACACTATAACTGTAAGTCTACGTTGCCCACCCCGGCTCTTGCGGAGAGGCGGAAAACGGAATAAAAATTGAATTTTTATGAGCTTAGGCAACATGGACTAGACAAAGAAGGATCTTTGCTAAACAAAAACAAGCTAAAGCTAACTAGAAACTAGCTAAGTGCTAGAAAGGTTATACCTTGGACTTTATGTCCTTCTCTTCTTGCTCCTTGGAGTGGTGGAAGGAGGTCACCTTAGTCGTCTTCTCACATCGAAGAAAGATCCACCCGAAAGCCTCGACCTTTGCCTTCAACTCCAAGGTAGAAGTAACTAGGGTGCAAGAAGTGCTAATACTTGAACCCTAGATGAGAGTAGAGATTATCAAGAGAGGGTTTTTCTCAAGCTCAAGTGTTTCTCAACACATGAAAGGGAGGATCTTGAGGGAGAGGAAGAACAAGAGAGAGAATGTGAATAATAGAATGAGAATAAAATGAACCATTCTCACATATATGTGTGTATTATTTTAATTAGATAATTAGTAAGATAATTGTCATGGCTTAATCAAGACATGACCATTATCATTTCATTTTTAATGCAAATTGCAAGGATCAAAGAGCATCTTCCAAATGAAATGATGATTGTCAAAGTGTCAACAAGGTCAACAAGTCAAGGTGGGTCAAATGGTCAACAACCATAACCATGCACAATTATTAAACTAATATCAATTAACAATAATACACACATAAGCATTAGGGTTAATAAAATGACAATAGTCATTAACCCTAATCAAAGTCCTCTCCCTCTGTCTCAAGCAACTGTGCATACGCACCCGTATTCGTGATCCGAGGAACACGAATACAATGAGAAAAACCAATCCCAAATCATATACTAGGATCCGGCTTAAACCAAAGCCCGCTAGTATAAGCTGTCCGGACAGCAAACTTGCACAAGTGCGCGGATGTGAACGAACCCTGTCGCAAAACCATGCGACCTCTACTCATTTTGCCTAAAGGCGAATAGCTCTCTGTGTGGGACTCTAAAGACTCGACACTACGGTGGCAGTGGGTTTAACCACAGACCGCAAGCGGCACTAGCTGTACGTAACGGTCCCCAGGTAGAAGTCGATAAGAAGACTGACGAGGTGAACACCATCTGAACTCCTACTAAGCCTGTATGTGACAATCTCCGTACAGTCCGGTCTGTTCGTCTGATACATCGCATGGCGGGCCTAGGGGGGCGGTGAACGTCAGTCCCCTAATAGCGGTACAAGTCGTGTCGGAGTGTAGCCCAGAACACCCTGAGATAACACTGGAAACCTACCAGTATATCTCGCTTGCCCTGGCCAGGGACTACTCGTTTAATGGCTCTCCTGGACACAGCGCGATGTCAACCCCCAATACTGGGAGAGACGAATCCTGTCTAACCGTCACCGCCTCCAATTGCTTCGGGACTGCACCCAAAAACTACCTGTTTGCACGACTCCTTTGAGCCGTGGTAGGGTAGCAATCAAAGTGCAGTGGGAACACACTCGAGGCGAGGTGACAGTGTCAAGTCAGTGGACTAAGCTGTACTCATGTTACCTGGGAACTGATAACTGACGATAGGTATAATACCAACCAACAGTCCCCGACGAGTCCAGTCCAGTGTACTCGTAACCTAACGAGCACCCGCATACTATCTCAAGTACGACGTACTGACGGCTGTGGGACAGACCGTCTCCCACTCTGGGATGAGAAGCGCATACGCTAGTCTACTCCGGAGTATCGATGCCCTGTCTCGATAGTCCAACGACTAGGGACCTGTATAAGGATGTGCTTATAGATCACCCAGCTCCCACGAGTGTGAGCGCCATCACAACGCTGGTAATCAAGCAAAAATCCTAAGGGCTCTACTAATATGTATATCAGCGATATGCTAAAAGAAACACGTGCACATATTAAAGTAGAGACAAACCAAGTAGCATACTACCATTTCGAGCAAGATTGTATATACAACTGTGAATATCCCAAGCTTCCATCAAGTAATATACAAGCCAGTATGATACAGTAATGGCCTCTAGGGCATATACACTAACAATCTCCCACTTGCACTAAGGCCATGTACTGGCGTATCGAAGACCTATCATCTCGATCAGCCGCTCGGACTGAGTCTGGGGTAAGGCCTTGGTGAATGGATCTGCTGTGTTATCTTCTGAAGCAACCCTCCGAACCTCGATCTCCTGGCGATCCACGATCTCCCTGATCAGGTGATACCGCCTCAAGATGTGTCTGGATTCCTGATGGGACCTGGGTTCCTTCGCTAAAGCTATAGCCCCGTTGTTGTCGCAATACAGAGGTATTGGGTCAACAATGGACGGAACCACTTAAAGTTCTTTCAGGAACTTCCTCATCCAGACAGCTTCTTTTGCGGCATCAGATGCAGCGATGTATTCCGCTTCCATAGTCGAGTCAGCAACGGTTTCCTGTTTGGAGCTCTTCCAACACACCGCCCCTCCATTGAGGGTAAAGACAAAACCCGACATGGACTTGGAATCATACTTGTCACTCTGGAAGATGGAGTCAGCAAAGGCCTCAATCTGCAGGTCTTTTCCGCCATACACCAAGAACATCTCCTTAGTCCTTCTCAGGTACTTGAGAATGTTCTTTACTGCTATCCAATGTTTCTCCCCAGGGTTTGACTGATACCTGCTTACCACACTCAGTGCATAAGCCACATCCGGTCTGGTACCCAACATCGCATACATTATAGAGCCCACCGCAGAAGCGTAGGGTATAATAGACATGCGATCCCTCTCCAAATCAGTCTTGGGAGACATCTCTTTGGAGAGGGTGATCCCGTGACAAGCCGGTAAATTACCGTGCTTGGAATCTTCCATACTGAATCTCTTCAGTATGGTGTCGATGTACCTGGACTGCGAAAGTCCTAATATCCTCTTGGATCTGTCACGGTACATCCGGATACCCAGAATGTATGAGGCATCACCCAGGTCTTTCATGGAGAACCTGTGTGACAAGAACCCCTTGACAGATTGTAGCATAGGAATGTCATTTCCTATTAAGAGAATGTCATCCACGTATAAAACGAGGAATACTACAGTTCTCGCTACAAATCTATAATAGATGCATGGTTCATCTGGATTTTTGATAAAGCCAAATTCCTTGGCCGTCTCATCAAAACAGATGTTCCAACTCCGCGATGCCTGCTTTAGTCCATAAATGGACTTAAGCAACTTGCACACCTTCCCGCTGCTCCCACTCTGAATGAAACCCTCTGGCTGATCCATATAGACATACTCCTCTAAATGTCTATTTAGAAAAGCTGTCTTTACGTCCATCTGCCAAATCTCATAATCGTGGAAGGCAGCAATGGCAAGAAGGATCCGAATGGATTTCAGCATAGCTACTGGAGAAAAGGTTTCGTCATAGTCCAAACCAGGTCGCTGACGAAAACCCTTTGCTACCAGTCTAGCTTTATAGGTCTCAACCTGTCCATCTACACAAATCTTCCTTTTGAAGATCCACTTGCATCCTACGGGTTTTACCCCATCTGGAGCAATGTCCAACGTCCATACTTTGTTGGTGTACATGGACTCCATTTCGGTCCGCATTGCATCCATCCATTTTACCGAGTCGACGCTCTGAATGGCTTGCTGGAAGCTAGTAGGCTCATCAAAGTCTATGATGCAATCCTCTCTATCCCCGTCAATGAGAAAACCGTAGTATCTCTCGGGCGGATGAGACTGCCTAATACTCCTGCGGAGTGGCGTGGGAATGTCCTGATCTTTCGAACCCTCTGGCTCCACTAAGCTTTCAGTAATAGCTTGTGGTTCTGGAATTTCTTCCAGTTCTATTGCGCTCCCACTTATTTCTTTTTCTAAGAACTGATGTTCCAGAAAATGGGCATTACGAGAAACAAGGACTTTTTGTTCTTCTGCGTAATAAAAAAGATACCCCCTGGAGTTCTTTGGGTATCCCACAAACTTGCACAGTACTGAGCGTGCCTCTAGTTTGTCCGCATGCTGCTTTTTGACATAAGCTGGACATCCCCAAATCTTCAAGTATTGAAGATAGGGTTTCTTCCCACTCCATAACCCATATGGTGTGGTGGGCACAGTCTTAGTGGGAACTCGGTTCAAAAGGTATGTAGCTGATTCTAGCACATATCCCCAGAACGATCGCGGTAACTCAGTGTTACTCATCATGGACCGTATCATATCCAATAGGGTTCGGTTCCGTCTCTCCGATACACCGTTATGTTGCGGAGTGTATGGAGGAGTAAGCTGAGAGAGAATTCCATTCTCTTTTAAGTAACCCAAGAACTCGGCACTCAAGTATTCACCACCTCGATCAGATCTCAGTGCCCTGATACTTTTGCCTGTTTGTTTTTCTACTTCATTCTTATATTCCTGGAACTTATCAAAAGCTTCGGATTTATGCTTCATTAAGAAGACATGTCCGAACCTTAAGAAATCATCCGTAAAAGTAATGAAGTATGAATAACCGCTTCGTGCATGTGTAGACATTAGACCGCACACGTCGCTGTGTACGAGTCCCAAGAGCTCGCTCGCTCTTTCTCCGTGTCCAGTGAACGGAGTCTTTTTCATCTTTCCCTTGAGACAGGATTGACAAGTTGCATACGATTGATATTCGAACGAATCCAAATATCCTTCTGCATGTAACTTAGTCAACCTTCTCTCATTGATGTGACCCAGTCTACAATGCCATAAGAAAGTTTTATCAATTTCTGGAGACTTTCTTTTGTGTGTATTCTGGACATTGAAAATCTGTGGCTGGTTTAATACGTATATACCGTTGTTCAATGTACCTGACCCAATCAAAACTTGATTAAGGTGAATGTTCACTACATTACTTACAAATGCAAATTCATAACCTTCTTTAGATAATAAAGATACAGAAATGATATTACAGGTTGCATTTGGTGCATAATAACAACTACGCAAAACCAAAAAGTGTCCATCCGACAATCCCAGGTGATAGTCCCCCACGGCCTCAGCATCCATGCTGGCACCGTTTGCAACTCTGAGGGTCATGTCACCTGCCTTCAAAACTCTACGCTTTCTCAACGCCTGCAAAGAATTACAGATATGAGATCCTGATCCGGTATCCAATACCCAGGATGTAGAGTTTATTGATAGACAGTTTTCAATAACATACACACCTGAAGCTGAAGCTGCAACTCGCTTCAAATCCTGTGTTCTGGCCTTCCAAGCCTTGCAATCCTGTTTCCAGAGACCACTTTTGTGACAATTGAAGCATTCTTCCTTCCCCACCAGCTTTCCCGCTACCTTTGTTGCTTTTCCTTTTCCCTTCGTATCCACTTTACTGACACCGCCTCTTGGTTTGGCGGGGGCTTTCTTCTGCTTACCCTTAGCTTTCGCCCTGGATCTAGAAGAGGAAGATCCTCCTACAAACAAAGTGGATGTCTCCCTACTTTTCTGTAGGGTGCCCTCAGCACTCCTCAACATGTTCAGAAGTTCGGAAAGTTCAACCTCCTTTCCTTGCATGTTGAAGTTAAGGATAAACTGGGCGTAAGTGGAAGGAAGGGACTGGAGAATCAAGTCCTTATAGAGCTCATTCTCTAACGTGGTCCCAAGTTCTGCGAGCTTCTCTATGTAGCCAATCATCTTAAGCACGTGTTCCGCTACCGATGATCCGACGGCCAACCATGCCGAAAACAACTTCTTCGACACTTCGTATCTTGCGATACGAGACTGCTCTCCATACAGTTCTTTTGTATGAAGAAATATGGACTCTAGGTCCATATTCTCATGCCTCCTCTGATGTTCGTTGTCCATCGAGTCAAGTACGAGGCATTTGGCCTTCGCGGAATCTATTTCCCAGGTCTTGTAGATTTCCCTATCTACGACACTGGTTTTGGGACCTGGGACAGGGGGAGCTTTGGTGGTAAGGAGATACCCCAGCTTGTCGTAAGTGATTGCCATCTTGACATTCCTGAGCCAATCTTTGTAGTTTGGCCCTGTCAATATGTTTTTATCTAGTAATAACTTAAGTCCGGTCATGTTGAATGGTTGCTGCAATTAGGAGAGAGAAAAGAAACACTTCAGCATGATGCTCTTGCAAGTTTAGAGTGGTTTTTAATTTGTCTAAACTGGATGGCTCCCACTGTCTCTCGAATCCCTTCTCAAACCGTAAAGAAAGGATTAGTCAGGATCAATCTCACCGTACAATACTTGCTTAACCGTTCAGCCAGGCCAGTGTCGGTACTTCGAGGGAGGTTTTTCAACGCTTTCGCGAAGTTGCTTAATTAAGTAACCTCTTTTCCCTGGGGGCGTAGCCCCGCTAACACCTTTCTAGACACCTACTAAGTTTATAGCATTGATCGTTAAGTGAGAGTTTTCCCGAGGAGTAGCATATACTCACAGTAGGATCGGGATCCAAATATCATCGCGTGATAAAACTGAAGGAATCCTACCGGAATTATCACACTCCAAATGGTATGCAGCGCTAGCAAGTTTCAGTACTTATGAAACTCCCGATGTGGATTTTTGCCCCATGCTCTTATGACCTTGGCGTGAGGTCAAAATGTCATAAGTCACATGTCAAGTTCTTCCCATCATTATCCCGGTTAATTTGAACCCACCCGTACCTACCCTTGACGTAGGCCAAAATGGCAGTACGACTGTCTCAAACTAACGCATTCTATCTATACAACAGATAAATATCCGGCAGCTACCAATCACTATGCCTTGGCGTGAGGTCAAAATACATAGCTTGAATACTACCGAATATTTAACTGAAATGATGGAGGGCTACGGATGGTTTTGGCAAAACCGTGAATGTAGTGAACTTGATATAATCGATGGAACGAGATAGCTTTTAAAAGGAGTGGTTCAAGCTCCGTGTTTAAAAGTTTAGTTTTGAAAAGAACCGAGTGGTTTTCAAAGTGTTCCAGTCGACTTATACTTGGTTTATTTTCTTGCATTAGTTCTTTTAATGCGTCCCATCATTTAATCCTACCATTGCAGAAAACAACCAAAATATGACGTACGCTTATACCATTCGCATTCGCCACGGGGCCCGTCATCACCCGTTAGGTTACTTAACTAACGACAGAGCGGGGGCTGGGCTAGCGCGGCTGTGAAACATAAGCAACGCCTAAATAGTTATCATATATAAATATATAGCAATGATAGACATTACAGATCACAGATGAATACATTGGATATACTAGGAATCCGCAATCCGTTCGAGCCTGCAACGAAAAGCGGATTACACGGTCACGGTGAATAGCCAATACCCCACCCAAGACCCCTATGGGTGCGGCAAACTACCCGCCAAGTACCCGAAGCGAAGCAACCTCCCTCACCACCGTGAGTAGGCCACTCGGCACTTCGAGATACCCGGTAGTTTGTGCACCCCCTCCATGGGTCTATCCTAGGAGCAAAAACAGTAAAAAGAATTATACAATGACGGCTACAACCCCGACCCGGTTGTGCGGCCAAACAAATAATAATATTACATCAATTTACATGTTACAATGAATGAAAGAAAAAGAAACACTCATCTCACATCCACCCCGGCTATTCATCCGCGACAATCCAACCCATTCATATACACATACCATCATCAATCACAGATCACAGATATGTATAACCCCGACTAATCGACATATAGCGATTAGCCGACGTTCAATACATATAAACATCACAGATATAACCTTTTAGTCAAAATGTATTGAAGTTCGATAAAAATACGGATTTATAGGCCCCCAAAAACAAATTTCTATTCTAGAAAACCTGGGCACATATAAACCATCTTAAAAATCCCAAAACCAAGCCAGAAATACACTGCACCAAACTCGACCCAGTGAAAAGCCAAGACGGCCGCGGTTGCTCGGCAATAGCTTGCTATTGCCGCGGAACCGCGGCTCTTTGGTCGAATCACTGGATCGTTTTTGGTGGCTTTCTTCACAAAACCCTGAGATGATTTTTGGAGTATGATTTATTTTGTTTTGAACAGAAAAAATTTTAACAGAAACTTAGGGTTTTGAAAACTCGGTTTTTCGATTTTTCCGATTCGAACTTCGATACACTCTACTACCAAACTAGTTTATGTTTAGTTAGGCTCTGATACCTCTGTAAGTCCACGTTGCCCACCCTGGCTCTTGCGGGGAGGCGGAAAACGGAATAAAAATCGAATTTTTATGTGCTTAGGCAACATGGACTAGACAAAGAAGGATCTTTGCTAAACAAAAATAAGCTAAAGCTAACTAGAAACTAGCTAAGTGCTAGAAAGGTTATACCTTGTGCTTTATGTCCTTCTCTTCTTGCTCCTTGGAGTGGTGGAAGGAGGTCACCATAGTCGTCTTCGAACGTCGAAGAAAGATCCACCCGAAAGCCTCGACCTTTGGCTTCAACTCCAAGCTAGAAGTAACTAGGGTGCAAGAAGTGCTAATACTTGAACCCTAGATGAGAGTAGAGATTATCAAGAGAGGGTTTTTCTCAAGCTCAAGTGTTTCTCAACACATGAGAGGGAGGAGCTTGAGGGAGAGGAAGAATAAGAGAGAGAATGTGAATAATAGAATGAGAATAAAATGAACCATTCTTACATATATGTGTGTATTATTTTAATTAGATAATTAGTAAGATAATTGTCATGGCTTAATCAAGAAATGACCATTATCATTTCATTTTTAATGCAAATTGCAAGGATCAAAGAGCATCTTCCAAATGAAATGATGATGGTCAAAGTGTCAACAAGGTCAAAAAGTCAAGGTGGGTCAAATGGTCAACAACCATAACCATGCACAATTATTAAACTAATATCAATTAACAATAATACACACATAAGTATTAGGGTTAATAAAATGACAATAGTCATTAACCCTAATCAAAGTCCTCTCCCTCTGTCTCAAGCAACTGTGCATACGCACCCGTATTCGTGATCCGAGGAATACGAATACAATGAGAAAAACCAATCCTAAATCATATACTAGGATCCGGCTTAAACCAAAGCCCGCTAGTATAAGCTGTCCGGACAGCAAACGTGCACAAGTGCGCGGATGTGAACGAACCCTGTCGCAAAACCATGCGACCTCTACTCATTTTGCCTAAAGGAGAATAGCTCTCTGTGTGGGACTCTAAAGACTCGACACTACGGTGGCAGTGGGTTTAACCACAGACCGTAAGCGGCACTAGCTGTACGTAACGGTCCCCAGGTAGATGTCGATAAGAAGACTGACGAGATGAACCCCATCTGAACTCCTACTGAGCCTGTATGTGACAATCTCCGTACAGTCTGGTCTGTTCATCTGATACATCGCATGGCGGGCCTAGGGGGCGGTGAACGTCAGTCCCCTAATAGCGGTACAAGTCGTGTCGGAGTGTAGCCCAGAACACCCTGAGATAACACTGGAAACCTAACAGTATATCTCGCTTGCCCTGGCCAGGGACTACTCGTGTAATGGCTCTCCTGGACACAGCGCGATGTCAACCCCCAATACCAGGAGAGACGAATCCTGTCTAACCGTCACTGCCTCCAAGTGCTTCCGGACTGCACCCAAAAACTAACTGTTTGCACGACTCCTTTGAGCCGTGGTAGGGTAGTAATCAAAGTGCAGTGGGAACACACTCGAGACGAAGTGACAGTGTCAAGTCAGCGGACTAAGCTGTACTCATGTCACCTGGAACTGATAACCGACGATAGGTATAATACCAACCAACAGTCCCCGACGAGTCCTGTCTAGTGTACTCGTAACCTAACGAGCACCCGCATACTATCTCAAGTACGACGTACTGACGGCTGTGGGACAGACCGTCTCCCACGCTGGGATGAGAAGCGCATACGCTAGTCTACTCCGGAGTATCGATGCCCTGTCTCGATAGTCCAACGACTAGGGACCTGTATAAGGATGTGCTTATAGATCACCCAGCTTCCACGAGTGTGAGCGCCATCACAACGCTGGTAATCAAGCAAAAATCCTAAGGGCTCTACTAATATGTATATCAGCGATATGCTAAAAGAAACACATGCACATATTAAAGCAGAGACAAACCAAGTAGCATACTACCATTTCGAGCAAGATTGTATATACAACTGTGAATATCCCAAGCTTCCATCAAGTAATATACAAGCTAGTACGATACAGTAATGGCCTCTAGGGTATATACACTAACAATAACATCATATAGAACAGATAGAGATCATTACCTACTCCCACAAGCTCAAAGATCCTAGCTTTCCAAGCTCCATGGCATCTCAGAGGCAAAACAAGTCTTTAGAAGTGATTTAGTGAAGATTTTGTGAAGTTTTAGTGAAGGATTAGTGATGAAGGGTTAAGTGTTCAGTTGAGGGTTGAAGAAGATGAGAGATAAAGAGAAAGAGAGTGTGAGTGTCACGACCCAAAGTTTGGCCCGTGACCGGCACTTAACCACGTAACGTCTACAGGCGTAACGCGACTAAGTGAACCGAAAACCCAGAAATCAAACCAGTAAAAGTATAGAGTGTTATAAGTTTAAAATAAAAGCACTTACTAACATGATAAGAAATCTAAGTAAACGATCACCAAGATAACAATATACGACGCCGTAGCGAAGATCAAGATCCACAAGTGGGAACATCACACATAGATAGAATAAACTGCAAGTACAGTCGGCTCACAACGAGCTCGACACCAGAATACAAGTAATATACATCATCGTCCTCACACTGTCTCTAAGTCAAATACATACATGGTAGATGGAGAATACTAGATACAACAATGTACATAACTAAAAGAAAAACAGATACCGCACAAAACCCACCTATCAGCAAAAGAGATAGTATACCAACTATGGGGGTATCTGTGCCAAAAGATGCAAAACGCAGCCTGCCGCGACTACTCTGAAGGGCAACCTGCAAACACTGTGGCACAACGGGGGTGAGTTGCCAACTCGTGAATAGAGATAACATATAAAGGTAATCGCGAGCATACACGTACTGCGCTACTCTATCATATGCCAACAGATGATATCAATATATGATAAGCAGTATGTGCAATAATCATGCAAGTGCTCTATCAGGTAATGTAACTACAGGATGAGGTACAATAATATATATGCTGAGCATGGGCAATATAACATCTACACGGAATGTCAACATGGAATATATAATCGGTGTCCACCAATGCACCCAGATCCCCCAAATAGCTCAAGCGCCGGCACTCTCATCGGCCCTCAAATCCTGTACATCTCTGAGAATCCCGAGTGCCCAACATCGGCACCCAAATACCATAAATACTCGTGTCCAGCATCGACACACAAATCCTCATCCATCGGGCCACGTCAGTCCGGGTCAGCCCACGGGCTCCGTCTGCGGTATCGGCCCGCGACCCCGGCAGTACGGATCACCCCGCATCCATCTATCGACTCTGATCAGTATCCTCCGGATAACTTTCAGGTCCAACCAATCACCGGTAGGTAGTAGTCCCTCTGCCAGGCTCACCGTCTACTACACAGCGAAACCGTTCTCGCCCCGGGGTACCATACCGGGTCCACCATGTACCCGTAATCGGCCTCAACCAGCTCCTCGATTCGGGTTCACATATATCACTCTAGCACCGAGGAAACACATGGTGGTCGCACCGAAATATCATATCAAGGGAACCGGGTTTTTAAATGATTACATATTTGAAATAGCCACGGTTCCCAAATCCAGAAATCACATGTAATCCAAACCAATATGCAAGTCAATGATCCGATATGATATGTGCATCAAATATGAATATCATGTTAAGTCACATAAAGATGAGCTACAACATAACGATCCGATGTGATATATGCATCAAGTATGAATATCATGTCAAGTCACATATAGATGAGCTACAATATAATGATCCGATGTGATATATGCATCAAGTATGAATATCATGTCAAGTCACATATAGATAAGCTACAATATAATGATCCGATGTGATATATGCATCAAGTATGAATATCATGACATGTCACATATAAATGAGCTACAATATAATGATCCGATGTGATATATGCATCAAGTATGAATATCATGTCAATTCACATATTGATGAGTTACAATATTAGGATCCGATGTGATATATGCATCAAGTATGAATATCATGTCAAGTCAAATATAGATGAGCTACAATATAATGATCCGATGTGATGTATGCATCAAGTATGTATATCATGTCAAGTCATATATAGATGAGCTACAGTGTGAGTGTCATGGCAATTACTAACGGTGTGTGTGTAACATGCAGGATAGTGCTCATGCAACATGGACCGTTAGTAATGGTGCGGTGTTCTATCAATTCTAGTTTATATCCATATAGCAGGGAATGCAGTGTGCATTAAATAATAGCCATGCACAGTCAATGTATGTAAATGTAGCTATAAGGTCCTATCAGCCCTGACGTAGAACGCCATGCGGGCGATATCCCCGTAGATGTTAAATCTACTCACCGTAGTCTCTCGCTAGGTATAGCCAACAACTTGTTTCCCCTTCTGCGCGGCGTCCTCCGTACTCGCCTGCGAACCTAGAATTACACAATATATCATACATAAGCTTGAAGTCACACAAACACGACATTAAGGCCGAACTAGTAACTCGTGTCGTGAACCAAGCGCGCGTGTGCGCGATACGCTAAAACGTGTGATTATGAGCCTGAAGCCACTCCGACGCGTCGCGATACGCAGAAACCCAAAACCCATACATACGTATCACGCGTGTCGCGAAAGATTGAAAATACGGGAAAAAGGGTATTCCACTCCAGATTTTGATACAGAAATGATATTGTAAAACTATATATATCAAAATAACCCACATAGCAGCAGACACCATCACCCCAAATCCCAACCCAAAACACCCCCATCTGGCCGCAAATTGCGGCCAGAATGCTTATTTCGGCAGCCTGGGTAGGGAATTGGGCTCCCAGGTTGTGTGTGTGCACTCTATACCCCCTGAGTATGCTACAGTAACATCTAGTTTTGTTCTGGAACATCTCGGGTAGTAGGAGATCCTACAGAGCCTTATTTCTAGTTAAAATCCACACTTTTGCACTAAAATGGAACTTTAGGGTATTTTTGTACAAACTGAAACAAAACCTGGCCTAAGATAGCTCTAATAACACATAATAGAGCTAACACAACTAACAAAACCCTAATCTAACATGTGAATCACAAATATCCTTTAATATCACTAAAAATGCAAAAAAATGAGATTTTTACTAAAGAATACTACAAGTTTAAGGAAAAGGAGTGCTAACATGAGTTAATACCTTCTAAGAACCTTGTAAAACACCAAAAGTCTCAGCTTTTCCCTCAAGTGTGCAGATTTGCCTTTGAACACCTCAAAAACCTCACTTTTCCATGATTTCGTGAAGAAAATGAGTTGATATGTATAGGGTTTTGTGTAAGGATCAAAGGGAAATGAGAAAGGAGAAGAAAAGATGGAGGAAGAGGGGGTTTCTCTGCTGGAAGGCTGCAGATTTCTGAAGGGGGGAGAAGAGAAGAGAGAGAGAGGAAGAAAATGGTCTAAAGGTCAAACTTGACCTAACCACCATGCCTCGTTGTTTATTAGGATTTGAAATTATAAAAAAAGGGGTTATGATATGAATAAAATGGTGGAGAATTAAAAAGAACCATGCACAAAAGAATGGTTAACATGTTACCAAAACCCTAAGTCACAAAAATGGCTAAGTGTGCAAGTGTACACTACAAATGAAAATTTTCCAATTTGCTAACACGACTAAATATAACTAATAATCCTATGAACACATATATAATAACACGTACCATTACTAATTATCACGAAAAACACTCTAACGGAAATTCAAAGTGTTACAATCTACCCCCCTTAAAGAAATTCGGTCCCCGAATTTAAAAAATCTAACTATACGCACCCTCAAAAAGATGGGAATACCTCTTCCTCATCTCGCTCTCGGTCTCCCAAGTGACCTCCTCACCGTTCTAGCCACGCCAAAATACCTTGACGGACGGTATCTCTTTCGACCTCAATTTCTTCACTTGTCGATCCAAGATCATCATCGGCTGCTCTGCATAGGAAAGATCGCGCTCAAGCTGGATCGTCGGGTGGTGAATCGCATGCGAAGGATCATGAAGATATCTGCGGAGCATCGAAACGTGAAATACGTGGTGCATGTCTTGAAAACTGGGCTGAAGGGCTAATCGATACGCAACCGCACCAACACGCTCGAGGATCTCGAAGGGGCCCACATATCTGAGACTAAGCTTCCCCTTCTTCCCAAACCTCATCACGCCTTTCATTGGGGAGACCCTCAAGAAAACATGATCACCCACAGAAAACTCAAGTCTGCGCCGACGACAGTCCGTATTGTTGGATATATGTATGCCCTAGAGGCCATTATGTGATAGTGGATGTATCTATACATGTATATATATTCAGTTTGCATTCTTGCTCGACATGATAGTATGCTATCTGGTTCTTCTTTATCTGACATGTTGATTTGATCATGCTTTTATTCATTCATACATGCTGATAAAGCCCTGAGGATATCGGCTTGACTACTCTGATTTTGATAGAGATCATACTAGTGGGACATTTGTAGTCTATAAGCATATCCTGAAATGTCCCTAGTCGGAGGTGCATCGAGACGGGGCATCGATATACCATAGTAGACTAGCGTATATGATACTAGACCCATGTGATGGACGATGGATGTTCCCACATTCATCGATGTTTGACATCAAGATCATATACGGGTGCTCAGTGCTGACGGGGTACACTGGACGGACTCACCGAGAACTCCTATATGGAATTATATCTATCGTCGGATAGCAGTTCTCAGGTGACACTGGTACAGGTTAGTCTGTAGACCCGAGATCGTCATGGAGTCTTGTGTGTTCTCCCACTGTATTTTGATTGCCACCCTACCACGGCTCTACTGAGTCGTGCAAACAGGTGGCCGTTGGGTACAGTCCTGAGACACACGAAGGCAATGAGCGATAGGAGGGGTTTCGTCTCTCCCGATATTGGGAGTTGATGCTGTACTGTGCCCGACTGGTTATATCAGTAAGTCCCTGGCCAGGGCTGCTGAGATTTGCTGATAAGTGTTATCAGTAGTTTCTCGATTTGTTATAGACCATTCACCGGCACGACTTATTGAGTTATTAGGGTCGACGTGACCATCCTTAGGCTCAATATGCAGCATATCTAACGAAGAGACCGGACTGTACGGTAGTGTTGCCGGATGGCTCAACGGGAGTTGTAGCAGGTTCGCTTGTTGTCTTCTGATCGCTCAATACCCGGGTGGCCATTACGTTTAGCTGACCGCTTGAGGCTTGAGGGTACCTGATATGATCATCACCCTCTGCCGGCGTATTGACGAGTCTTAGAGTCCCACAAAGGAGTTACCCAGTCCAGGCGAAACGTTGTGCTACGCGTATGCGATATGCGCATGCACCCGATTGAAATGTGCGTATATGATACCGAACATTGATCGGGCGGCCTCCTTTTGGTGGGGTCATATGTGATATGGCCGGATTGATGAATCAAGTGTTGATTTATCATTTAACCATTAGTTTTCTCACTTGAAACCTTTCTAGTATGTGATGGATGTATGTAAGCATGCATGTGTTTCTTTCTTTCATTCTAGTTTCATACACATGTGGATGTGCATACATGCATACATACATACACCCATCCATCATGGTTGTTAGCATATGGAAATGGTGGCAATATAAGACTCACACCATGGATTAAATAATGGATTATTATTTAATTTTGGTTTTAAAATAAAATGAAAAGGAAAGGATAATCATTCTAGCTTCTACATTCTTCTTCTAACCTAACCAAGCTCAACTACCACTAACCTAGGGTTATCCTTCTCTTTATCATTTAAAACCCAAGTTAAATTAACTCTCCATCATTTAATCATGGTTGAATGCAAGAAGGAAATAAATATATATAGTAATATATTTCATTTTCTTTAAAAAAAAACCAAGGGTAATTTTTCACCTCTTGTTAAAAATAGCCACCATCTTCATCCTCCTTCATCTTTTTCCTCTCTAGTTTTTTCTAGTGAGTTAAAAACAAATAAAGAAAGGTTTTTGAAGTGAGATCCTTAGCCACAACATCATTCTACTCAAGTCTAGCCAACTTGATTAGAGTGTTCTCTTTGCTTTTCCAAAGTTGCAAGCTTGGACGGGAAACTTCGGGTGGATCGTCGTGGACGAAAGAGGACTACAAGTGGACCTTCTTCCAACACCCTAGAGACTAAGGAGTCAAGAAAAAGGGGAGCTACAAAGGTTGTAGCCTTCAAACCCTAATTTTTTATTAGCTTAAAGTTTCGAAACCCTAATTTTCTAGGATCGATTCCTTTGCATGTTTGTTTGGCACCTCAAAAATACATACTTTGAGACATGTGATGCTTCAAAACTCTTCATAGGGTGCTAGACAAACCTTTCATTTGTATCAGAGCCGACCTAGAACATTAGGCGACCTTTTTACGAAGTTAAAACTCCGATCGAACCGAAATACGGCTTTTTAGGGTGCTCTCTGGAAATTTTCTAAAATTTGACATTTTTCAGAATTAAAAATATCTAAAAAATTCAGCAGGTAAAAATAAGAATTACGATGCAAAAATTATCCAATGAACAGTACTTTCTGCCGCGGAAACGCGGCCTAAGCTTTCTTGGGCCGCGGTTCCGCGGCCGTACACATTAATTAGTGGATAATTTTTTTATATTAATTCTGGAATCTGCTTGAATATATTTTGGGGTATTTTTATTCTGTATTTAGTTTTGAAAAATTATGGAGATGGTTTTGGACTCGACAATTCGATCGGGATTTTCATTTCGTAGCTTTTCTGGGTAAATTAGAAAGTATTGAAGTGTTTCAACGAGTATCATTTGCTCACTATTCACGGGGTTTAAATACTTTGGAGATACGTGCAAGTCTTTTTGCGGTGGTCCCTTTAGAAGACAACAAACCTTAACTCGATTATGTGACCGTCTCGAACTGCCCTTTGAACCTTAGGGTTTGGGGCAGTACGGCGTGCCACATGTGCTGCGTTGGCTTGACCCTTCTACGGCTGGACCGCCACTACTGTGTCACACTCCAGTTTTTTGAACTCTGCTCAAGTGTTGAGCTTTAGTGAATCCTGGGTATTTGATTGTTCGTTCGAAAACTTCAATACTGTCTGTTTATCCGGAATTTGATACAATATGTGGAATTCATATAGTTTAGGCATGAAATACGAAATATGTGATATTTCGCATCTATGATGTCTAAAGCGAATGTGGATTCCAAATATTGTAGTTTTACACTTTCTTTTCTGTGACCGTAAGTGTAGTATGTCCGATATCGCCGGTTTCGTTGCTATACGTCAACGACAATTGGGGTATGCATACTTACTTACGTTGATGATATGAGATATTATGTGTTGCTGAGATATGATGTGCAGGATTGTCGCGATTGAATAGCCGGGGGGTTTTTGTGAGATGAGAGTTTTATATTTTCATTCATGTAAATTCAAATGTAATGTAATATTCTGTTATTTGGGGCACTTCCGGGTTGAGTTTGTGTCACCAGTGTTGTATATTATTTACTTTTCCGCATTAGGATGGACCCAAGGAGGGGAGCACAAGTGACCGGGTTCTGGGGTTCAGTGGGAGGCCATCTCGAGGAGTCGAGACCGGGTCTCCTAAACTCCAGAATTGGCAGGGTCACTTGCCTCTCTCGTAGGGGTCCAGGGTGTGGGCTTGGCTATTCATCGCGACTGTGGAATCCGTATTTTCTATTCTGGCTAAATACTAAATACGGACGTCCTAGTATATCCCACATTATATCTATATTTCTGCTGCCTGTTTTCTGTGATATCTGAGACGAATGACTTATTATATATATATGATATATAGTAGACGTTGCTTATGTTTTACACCCGTGCTAGTCCCGTCCCGGTATGCCGTTAGTTAAGTAACCTAACGGTGCATAACGGAACATTGCGGCGAATGCGGATGGCATAAGCGTACGTGTTATTTTCGTTTCTTTTCTGTGACTGGCTTAAGGACTTAAATGATGGGATTACATTAATATGATTAATGTAAAGAAAATAAACCTAAAAAGATGTTGTAGAATCGGATTTGAAAACCACTCGGCTATTTATGAAAAAGCTATATTTTAAAACTGCGGAGCTTAAGCCACTCCTTTTGAAAACCATTTGATTCTACAACGATATCAAGTTCAAAGCGTTAAAGATTTTCTTAAAAATCATTCGCAACCCTCCGTCATTTTAGAAAGTAGAGTACTTAGTATTCGTGCTACGTTTGTTGACTTTAGTTAAGGCGTAGTGTACGGTAGCTAAGTGATGTCTTCCTACACTGCATATGATGCAGATTAATTAGGACATTCATGCGACTTTGTTGACCATAGTTAAGGGTCATATGGGTGGGTCTAATTGATCAAGAAATGACGGGTAGAACATGACTGGTACTTATGATTTGTTGACCATAGTTAAGGTCATAAGTACTAGGGGTAAAAAAATTACATCGGGAATTTCAAGTGTTGAAATTTGCAATGAGATTGCATACCTTCCATGTGATGGTTGGATCCCGATCCCACTGTGGGCAATAGTTGCTTCTAGGAGAGTTTTACAGTTTACAATTAGCTAACTCATTAGGTGTCTAGAAAGGTGTTAACGGGGCTCCGCCTCTGGGAAAACGAGGTTTACTCTAATTAGGTCCGTGCGAAAGTACGGGGAACCTCCCTCAAAGTACCGACACTGGCCTGGCTGAACGGTTAGCGAAGTTGTAGACTGTAATTAATCCTGGCAAGTTTTTCTTTTTAAGGTTTGAAAGAAAAACTCGATAAAAGCAGTGGGAAACATCGATTAGACAAGATAATAAACCAATCTAATCTATGCAAGAGCTTTTCGCTGAGTGTATTCTTTTCTCTCTCTTAATAGCAGATACCCATGACTGGACTCAAGCTTTTACTAGATAAAAACAAACTGAATGGGACCAACTATAAAGACTGGCTGAGGAATCTGAAAATCGCCTTGACTTATGATAAAGTATCATATGTCCTCACGGCTTCAGCCCCGCCCGTCCCAGGTCCAAAATCCTCAGTTGCGGACATTGAAGTCCGCAAGACATGGGACGCTGACTGTGCCACGGCCACATGCCTCGCGCTTGCATCAATTGATAACACACATCAAAAGCAGCATGAGGACATGGACATTCACGGTATATTGCTCCATACAAAGGAGTTGTATGGGGAGAAATCCCGCGTATTACGATACGAGGCATCAAAAAAATTGTTTCAGATGCGAATGGCCCCTGGCACACCAGTAGGAGACCATGTTCTGAAGATGATAGCTCTTATAGAAGAGCTTGAGGACCTTGGATGGACGATGGACAATGAACAATATATAGATATTATTCTGCAGTCCATCCCCTCCACCTTTGCTCAGTTCATAGTGAACTTCAACATGCATGGCATGGAGAAGGACCTCCCTGAACTCCTTAATATGTTAAGGAGTGCAGAGAGCACTATGAAGTTAGCAAAAACTCCCGTTATGACTATTGGGCAGTCTTCCTCTTCTCGCCCGAAAGCCAAGGCCAAGGGAAAGAAAAAGAAGAAACCCATTAATCCTAAGGGCGGAGTTAAAAAGGTGAAGGGAAAGGGAAAGTCCAAAGATGGAGACCCGGGGAAAGGCGAGTGTTTTCATTGCCACAAGACAGGACATTGGAAGCGCAATTGCACAGAGGACCTAAGTCTCAAGAAGAAGCATGGTGATGCTTCTGCTTCAGGTGCGTTTGTGACTGAAAACTGTTTTTCTATAAACTCTGCTTCCTGGGTATTGGATACCGGTTCAGGTTCTCACATTTGCAATTCTATGCAGGGGCTGAGAAATAGCAAGATTTTGAAGACAGGTGACCATACTCTCCGCGTTGGAAATGGTTCCAATGTACATACGGTCGCAGTGGGAGAGTATCACTTGGGGTTGCCATCTGGATGTATTTTGATTTTGAATCCATGTTATTTTGTACCAAGTATGCTATGTAATATAATATCCGTTTTTTTGTTGGACAATGAAGGATATAATTTTGTATTGCAAAACAATGTTATGAACATTCATCTGAATCAAATGTTGGTTGGGTATGGTACGCTTAATAACGGAATATATGTCCTAAATCAACACACAGTTTTCAGTATACAACACACTAATAAAAGAAAACTTTCAGAATTAAATGAAGCTTTTCTTTGGCATTGTAGACTTGGTCATATTAACGAAACAAGACTGAACAGGTTACACAAAGATGGATATTTAAACTCCTTTGAATATAAATCTTATGCGACTTGCCAGTCTTGTATCAAGGGTAAAATGACCAAAACTCCGTTTACCGGACACGGAGAAAGAGCTACTCAGCTCCTTGGCCTCATACATAGTGATGTATGTGGGCCAATGTCTACACAGGCTAGAGGCGGTTTTTCATACTTCATTACATTCACCGACGATTTCTCAAGATTCGGTCATGTATTTTTATTAAAGCACAAGTCCGACGCTTTCGAGAAATTCATTGAATATAAACAAGAAGTAGAAAAACAAACCGGCTTGAGTATTAAGATGCTTCGATCAGATCGAGGTGGAGAGTATCTCAGTACAGAATTTCCAAACTTCCTAAAAGAGAATGGGATTCTCTCTCAGCTCACTCCTCCTTACACACCACAGCACAACGGTGTGTCAGAACGACGGAATAGGACCCTATTAGATATGGTCCGGTCTATGATGAGTGACGCTGAGTTACCAGTCTCGTTTTGGGGGCATGCATTGGAGACTGCAGCGTTTCTGCTAAACAGGGTTCCAACCAAAGCCGTGTCTACCACGCCATATGAGATATGGAATGGGAAGAGATCATCTCTTAAGAGAATTAAGATTTGGGGTTGCCCGGCATATGTTAAAAAGCAGAATCCGGACAAACTCGAGACACGGTCAGTCATGTGTAACTTTGTGGGATATCCAAAGAATTCTTATGGATATCTGTTCTACCACAAAGAGGAACAAAAAGTGTTTGTTTCTCAGTATGCCACATTCTTGGAAAAAGAGTTTTTCACAGATAAAGATGATGGCAAGGTCGTAGATCTAGAAGAGGTTCTGGAGACACAAACTACAAATGACGATTTGGTTGAACCGGCTGTTGCAACAGAAACTGAAGAACCTCGGCCACTCCATAGGTCTGGTAGGACTTCTCGCCCACCAGAGAGGTACTACGGTTTCCTCATTGATGGTGACGGAGAAGATTTCATCATGGATGATGATGATCCTACCAGTTTTCAGCAAGCTATCATGAGTGGTGACTCTGTGAAGTGGCTGGATGCCATGAGATCCGAAATGGAGTCTATGTACACCAACAAAGTATGGACTTTGGACGTTGTACCCCCTGGGGTAAAACCTGTAGGGTGCAAATGGATCTTTAAAAGAAAGATTGGTGTGGATGGGCAGGTAGAGACCTATAAGGCAAGACTTATGGCGAAAGATTTTCGTCAAAGACCAGGTTTGGACTATGGCGAAACTTTTTCGCCCGTAGCCATGCTTAAATCCATTCGGATCCTACTTGCTATTGCTGCTCACTACGACTATGAAATCTGGCAGATGGACGTTAAAACCGCGTTTCTAAATGGAAATTTAGAAGAATGCGTTTATATGGATCAGCCAGAGGGCTTCATTGACAGTGGGAGCAGCGGGAAAGCATGTAAATTGCTTAAATCCATATATGGGTTAAAGCAGGCATCACGGAGTTGGAACATCTGTTTCGATGATGTCATCAAAGAGTTTGATTTCATCAAAAATCCAGATGAACCTTGTATTTATAAGAAGGCTGTAGGAAGAGCTGTCACATTCCTCGTATTATACGTGGATGACATTCTTCTGATAGGAAATGATATTCCTATGCTACAGTCGGTCAAATCATTCTTATCACTAAGGTTCTCCATGAAGGACCTGGGTGATGCCACATATATCCTGGGCATAAGGATCTATAGGGATAGATCCAAAAAGTTATTGGGATTGTCCCAAACCAGGTACATCAACACCATCCTAAAAAGGTTTAGTATGGAAGACTCCAAGCGGGGTGCCTTACCCGCTTTCCATGGAGTCACTCTCTCCAAGGATTCTTGTCCAAAGACCGATGAAGAGAGAGCTCGCATGAGCATTATACCTTATGCTTCGGCAGTAGGATCTATAATGTATGCGATGTTATGTACATGCCCAGATGTAGCTTATGCACTTAGTGTTGTAAGCAGGTATCAATCCAACCCAGGGGAGAACCACTCGACAGCTGTGAAGAACATTCTTAAGTACTTACGAAGGACTAAAGAATTGTTCTTGGTGTATGGTAATACAGATCTCCAAATGGAGGCCTTTACCGATTCGAGCTTCCAGAGCGATAAGGATGACAGCAAATCTATCTCAGGGTTTGTATTTACCCTCAATGGAGGGGCGGTAAGTTGGAAGAGTTCCAAACAAGATACCGTTGCAGACTCTACGATGGAAGCCGAGTATATTGCTGCAAATGATGCCGCCAAGGAAGCCGTCTGGATGAAGAAGTTCGTCTCGGAGCTAGGAGTAGTTCCAACCATTATTGATCCAATACCTTTGTATTGTGACAATAATGGGGCGATGGCGTTAGCCAAGGAGCCCAGATCCCATCAGCGGTCCAGACATATCCTGAGACGCTTTCATTTGATCCGGGAGATTGTAGATCGCCGCGAGATCGAGATTAAGAGAGTAGACACAAAGAATAACGTCGCGGATCCACTCACCAAGGCCCTCCCACAGCCACATCATGAGCGACTTTTTGAGATGTTGGGTATGAGATACGCCAATAACTGGCCTCAGTGCAAGTGGGAGATTGTTGGATATATGTATGCCCTAGAGGCCATTATGTGATAGTGGATGTATCTATACATGTATATATATTCAGCTTGCATTCTTGCTCGACATGATAGTATGCTATCTGGTTCTTCTTTATCTGACATGTTGATTTGATCATGCGTTTATTCATTCATACATGCTGATAAAGCCCTGAGGATATCGGCTTGACTACTCTGATTATGATAGAGATCATACTAGTGGGACATTTGTAGTCTATAAGCATGTCCTGAAATGTCCCTAGTCGGAGGTGTATCGAGACGGGGCATCGATATACCAGAGTAGACTAGCGTATATGATACTAGACCCATGTGATGGGCGATGGATGTTCCCACATTCATCGATGTTTGACATCAAGATCATATACGGGTGCTCAGTGCTGACTGGGTACACTGGACGGACTCCCCGAGAACTCCTATATGGAATTATATCAATTGTCCGATAGCAGTTCTTAGGCGACACTGGTACAGGTTAGTCTGTAGACCCGAGATCGTCATGGAGTCTTGTGTGTTCTCCCACTGTATTTTGATTGCCACCCTACCACGGCTCTACTGAGTCGTGCAAACAGGTGGCCGTTGGGTACAGTCCCGAGACACATGAAGGCAATGAGCGATAGGAGGGGTTTCGTCTCTCCCGATATTGGGAGTTGATGCTGTACTGTGCCCGACTGGTTATATCAGTAAGTCCCTGGCCAGGGCTGCTGAGATTTGCTGATAAGTGTTATCAGTAGTTTCTCGATCTGTTATAGACCATTCACCGGCATGACTTATTGAGTTATTAGGGTCGACATGACCATCCCTAGGCTCAATATGCAGCATATCTGACGAAGAGACCGGACTGTACGGTAGTGTTGCCGGATGGCTCAACGGGAGTTGTAGCAGGTTCGCTTGTTGTCTTCTGATCGCTCAATACCCGGGTGGCCGTTATGTTTAGCTGACCGCTTGCGGCTTGAGGGTACCTGATATGATCATCACCCTCTGCCGGCGTATTGACGAGTCTTAGAGTCCCACAAAGGAGTTACCCAGTCCAGGCGAAACGTTGTGCTACGCGTATGCGATATGCGCATGCACCCGATTGAAATGTGCGTATATGATACCGAACATTGATCGGGCGGCCTCCTTTTGGTGGGGTCATATGTGATATGGCCGGATTGATGAATCAAGTGTTGATTTATCATTTAACCATTAGTTTTCTCACTTGAAACCTTTCTAGTATGTGATGGATGTATGTAAGCATGCATGTGTTTCTTTTTTTCATTCTAGTTTCATGCACATGTGGATGTGCATACATGCATACATACATACACCCATCCATCATGGTTGTTAGCATATGGAAATGGTGGAAATATAAGACTCACACCATGGATTAAATAATGGATTATTATTTATTTTTGGTTTTAAAATAAAATGAAAAGGAAAGGATAATCATTCTAGCTTCTACATTCTTCTTCTAACCTAACCAAGCTCAACTACCACTAACCTAGGGTTATCCTTCTCTTTATCATTTAAAACCCAAGTTAAATTAACTCTCCGTCATTTAATCATGGTTGAATGCAAGAAGGAAATAAATATATATAGTGATATATTTCATTTTCTTTAAAAAAAAACCAAGGGTTATTTTTCACCTCTTGTTAAAAATAGCCACCATTTTCATCCTCCTTCATCTTTTTCCTCTCTAGTTTTTTCTAGTGAGTTAAAAACAAATAAAGAAAGGTTTTTGAAGTGAGATCCTTAGCCACAACATCATTCTACTCAAGTCTAGCCAACTTGATTAGAGTGTTCTCTTTGCTTTTCCAAAGTTGCAAGCTTGGACGGGAAACATCGGGTGGATCGTCGTGGACGAAAGAGGACTACAAGTGGACCTTCTTCCAACACCCTAGAGACTAAGGAGTCAAGAAAAAGGGGAGCTACAAAGGTTGTAGCCTTCAAACCCTAATTTTTTATTAGCTTAAAGTTTCGAAACCCTAATTTTCTAGGATCGATTCCTTTGCATGTTTTTTTGGCACCATAAAAATACATATTTTGAGACATGTGATGCTTCAAAACTCTTCATAGGGTGCTAGACAAACCTTTCACGCATAAGACCTCTGCCTACTCTGGGCTGCTCTCATCCTATCGCAAATCAACTAGATCTTCGCGGTCGTCTCCTCCACAATCTGTGGCCCTAAGATACTGCTCTCACTGAGCTCCGTCCAACAGGTGGGCGATCTGCATTTCCTCCCATAAAGAGCCTCAAACGGTGCCATCTGAATGGTCTCCTGGTAGCTGTTGTTGTAGGAGAACTCTACTAGGGGCAAATGATGATCCCAGCTACCTCCGAAGTCTAATACGCATGCTTTGAGCATGTCCTCGAGAGTCTGAATAGTCCGCTCTGACTGTCCGTCGGTCTGCGGATTGAATGCTGTGCTGAAACTCAAGCCAGTGCCCAAATCCTCCTGAAGCCTCTGCCATAGTCGGCTGGTAAACTGGGTGCCTCTATCGGACACGATACATGTCGGAACTCCGTGCAGTCATACAATCTCATCAATGTAAATCTGAGTATACTGAGCAAACCCGAAAGTCGTCTTCACCGGTTGGAAGTGAGCCGCTTTCGTCAAACGATCCACGATCACCCAGATGGAGTCATACCCTCGACTAGTCCTGGGTAGACCCATAATGAAGTCCATAGAGATCTGTTCCCATTTCAACTCCGGAATGGGTAACGGCTGTAGCTCTCCCGCGGGCCTCTGGTGCTCAGCCTTGACTTGCTGACATGTCAGGCATCTCGACACAAAATCTACGATGTCTCTCTTCATTCCGTCCCACCAGTAAACACCTCTCATGTCATGGTTTATCTTGGTGGAATCGGGATGAACACTATATACCGACCGATGTGCCTCCTCAAGAATCTCGCGTCGCAATCCCTCAACATCTGGTACGCACAGTCTAGCTCCAAATCGTAGTATCCCCTGATCATCGATGACGAACTCGGAAAATCTGCCCTGTCCTATCTGTGTCCTGATCTCTGAACAGCGGTCATCACTGTGCTGTGCCTCATGTATGCGGTCAAGCAACTGTGGGCGTGCACGCACATGCGCAATCTGTCCTCCGATCGGTGTAAACTCGAACTGTACCCGGTTGTCGCATAAGATCTGCCAATCTGCCGACGACTGCCTCTGCACTGCACTCAAACAAGATAGACTACCCCCGGGCCTCCTGCTCAAGCATCCGCCATTACATTCGCCCTGCCCGGGTGATACAAGATCTCACAATCGTAGTCCTTCACTAATTCCATCCATCGGCGCTATCTAAGGTTCAGGTCTCGCTGCTGAAATATATACTTTAAGCTCTTGTGGTCCGTGAATATCTGGCACGACTCTCCATACAGATAATGTCGCCAGATCTTGAGTGCAAAGACCACTGCAGCCATCTCCAGATCATGAGTGGGGTAATTCTGTTCATGTTTCTTTAATTGCCGCGAAGCATACGCGATCACCCTGTCATGCTGCATCAAAACGCACCCTAGCCCCACTCGTGAAGCATCACAGTAGACCACAAATCCGCCTGATCCTGAAGGCAACGATAGCACTGGTGTCGTAGTCAGTAGAGCCCGTAGCTGCTGGAAAATGTGCTCACACTCCTCCGTCCAATCGAAGCGAACCCCCTTCCGGGTCAACCCGGTCAAAGGTGTAGCAATGCGAGTGAAGTCCTGCACAAATCGCCTGTAATAGCCTGCCAGCACTAGAAAGCCGCGAACCTCCGTCACTGACGTGGGTCTAGGCCAACTCCGAACTGCCTCGATCTTCCTTGGGTCTACACATATACCATCTCGTGTAATCACGTGCCCCAAGAAGTCTACGCTGTCTAGCCAGAAAGCACACTTGGAGAATTTGGCGAAAAGCTGATGCTCCCTCAAGGTCTGCAGTGTAATCCGCAGGTGCTGCTTGTGCTCCTCTCTACGCCGAGAATACACCAAGATATCGTCAATGAACACTATGATGAACAGATCAAGATACGGCCGGAAAATGCGGTTCATCAAGTCCATGAATGCTGCTGGTGCGTTGGTGAATCCGAACGACATCACCAAAAACTCATAATGGCCGTAGCGTGTGCGGAAAGCTGTCCTAGAAATGTCCTCCTGTCGAACCCGCAGCTGATGGTAGCCTGATCGCAAATCGATCCTCGAAAAGTACCCTGCCACCTGAAACTGGTCGAACAAATCGTCGATGCGTGGCAAAGGATACCTGTTCCGCACTGTCACCCTGTTCAGCTGGCGGTAGTCGATACACAAACGCATACTTCCGTCCTTCTTTTTGACAAACAGGACTGGAGCACCCCAAGGAGAAACACTGGGTCGAATAAGTCCCTTATCCTGCAAATCTTGCAACGGACACTTCAATTCTCTAAGTTCCGCCGGGGCCATCCGATAAGGCGGTACAGAAATAGGCCCCGCGCCAGGAACCAATTCAATACAGAAAGAAATATCACGCTCGGGCGGTAGCCCAGGAAGCTCGTCAGGGAACACATCAGGGAACTCGCTAACAACCGGAACCTGATCCACCGGAACCTCTGTGGCTCTAGTATCGCAAACATAGGCGAGAAATCCCTGACATCCCTTCCTCAAAAGCTGTTCAGCGCGAAAAGAAGAAATCACACTGTGAGGGGTAACACCACGGTCCCCCAACACAACAACAACCGACTCGCCGGGAAAACAAAATCGAACCGTCTTCTCGCGGCAGTCAACAGAAGCATAGCACGTGGCTAACCAATCCATGCCCAAAAGAACGTCGAAGTCCAACATCTCAAGAAGGATCAAATCGACAGGCAACTCTCTCTCACCAATACGGACGGTACAGGATCGGAACACGTGCCTAGCAACAAACGACTCTCCCACAGGAGTAGTCACAACAAGCGGCTGGTTAAGCAAACCGGACTCTCTACCCAAACTCGGCACAAAGTGTGTGGATACGTACGAGTGCGTGGATCTGGGATCGAATAACACTTGTGCATCAATCGAACATACAGGAAGGATACCTGAGACCACCGCATTGGACGCCTGTGCATCCTGATGCGTCAAAGCAAAAACTCACGCCTGTCCTCCACCTGCAACTAACTGTCCCCTGCCGGCCGCTGGCTGCCCTCTGCCTCGGTCACCTCGTCCTCTATGAACAAATCCTCCACGACCACGACCTCTCTGTGCATGCGTCAGACGCGGAGTAACAGTAGGTACTATCGGCAATGCCGTCTGAGGTGGTGAAGGTGGTAATGTAACAAGCGATGCTGCCGCCCCACTCTGGGGTACCTCCGGACAATCTCGCACACGATGGTAAGAGCTCCCGCAATGGTAACATCCCGATGATGGTCGCTAACCCTCCTGGGGATAGGAGCTAAACAATTGGCCTCGCCTCGAATCTCTGCCACCTGCAAGGTGCCTGTCACGACGCCGAAAAGGTCTTCTCTGCACTGACCTATCTGCACGAACTCTCTTTGGCTCTGGGACTGCCGAAGTCTCAGCAAGGCGCTCCTCAACCAATAAGGCTGCATCTACAGCTGCTGCATAGGTCTCGTAGTGCTGCGCGCTAATCGCAAGGAACAGTGGTGTGAGCAAGCCTCGGACAAATCTCTTAACTCGCAACTCCTCAGTAGCCACTAGGTACGGAGCATAAACGGATAGCTAGGTGAACAACACATCGTACTCTGCCACTGACATTTCCGGAGTCTGGCGTAAAGACTCGAACCTGCGTGCTCTAGCATCTCTGACACTCAGGGGAAAAAAGAGGGCAAGGAATAGAGCCACGAACTCTGTCCAGGTCATAAGAGGAAGACCTGCTGCTCTACCCTTCTCGACTAATTCGCACCATTTCTGCGCAAGACCTTCCAGGCGAAAGCTCGCAAACTCAACCCATCTCGCATCTGCGCATCTAAGTGAACGACATATCCGCACCATCCTATCAAGGAAAGACTGTGGGTCCTCGGCCACATCGGTGCCTGTGAAGACCGGAGGCTTCAGCTTCATAAACTCTGACAGCGATACTGTAATAACCTCTGTAGTTGCAGGTGCAACTTCCTGAACTGTGGGTACCACCACGGTCTCTGCAATGGGTGGAACTACCTCTGGTTGCTGCGCTCGAAGTGTCTCAACTAGAAATCCCATCATCTGGGGCATCTCCTGCATACTGGATCCCATCATCTGGCGTATCTCCTGCACACCAGCCCCTAACATAGCAATCTGATCTGTCACGGCAGGAACAGCCCGCTCGGGCACAACCGGTGTACTACCCGGATCAGTCCTCGTCTCGGACGAGTCAACTCGAATCTCAGCCCTCGCGGCCGCTCTCTGCGCCCTCGTAGTCTTTGGCGGCATAATGGCTGAAAGGAACAATAGAATTCGATAAGGATACGGAAATCGAATCACAAGAATGCATAGACTCAAGAAGGAATTTAAATCAACAAGTCCTAAGGTCGCGTAGGCGGAGTACCGTGTCGTGAGTATGCCGCGGAACATACACACGCTACGCTACCCTGCTGCAGCTACATACTCCATCATACCAGGGTCATTCTACACTCCGAAAGGTAAAACCTATGCTCTGATACCAACTTTGTCACGTCCCAAAGTTTGGCCCGTGACCGGCACTTAACCACGTAACGTCTACAGGCGTAACGCGACTAAGTAAACCGAAAACCCAGAAATCAAACCAGTAAAAGTATAGAGTGTTATAAGTTTAAAATGAAAGCACTTACTAACATGATAAGAAATCTAAGTAAACGATCACCAAGATAACAATATACGACGCCGTAGCGAAGATCAAGATCCACAAGTGGGAACATCACAGATAGATAGAATAAACTGCAAGTACAGTCGGCTCACAACGAGCTCGACACCAGAATACAAGTAATATACATCATCGTCCTCACACTGTCTCTAAGTCAAATACATACATGGTAGATGGAGAATACTAGATACAACAATGTACATAACTGAAAGATAAACAGATACTGCACAAAACCCACCTATCAGTAAAAGAGCTAGTACACCAACTATGGGGGTATCTGTGCCAAAAGATGCAAAACGCAGCCTGCCGCGACTACTCCGAAGGGCAACCTGCAAACACTGTGGCACAACGGGGGTGAGTTGCCAAATCGTGAATAGAGATAACATATAAAGGTAATCGCGAGCATGCACGTACTGCGCTACTCTATCATATGCCATCAGATGATATTAATATGTGATAAGCAGTATATGCAATAATCATGCAAGTGCTCTATCAGGTAATGTAACTACAGGATGAGGTACAATAATATATATGCTGAGCATGGGCAATATAACATCTACACGGGATGTCAACGTGGAATAAATAATCGGTGTCCATCAATGCACCCAGACCCCCCAGATAGCTCAGGCGCCGGCACTCTCATCGGCCCTCAAATCCTGTACATCTCTGAGAATCCCGAGTGCCCAACATCGGCACCCAAATACCATAAATACTCGTGTCCAGCATCGACACGCAAATCCTCATCCATCGGGCCCCGTCAGTCCGGGTCAGCCCACGGGCTCCGTCTGCGGTATCGGCCCTCGGCCACGGCAGTACGGATCACCCCGCATCCATCTATCGACTCTGATTAGTATCCTCCGGATAACTGTCAGGTCCAACCAATCACCGGTAGGTAGTAGTCCCTCTGCCAGGCTCACCGTTTACTACACAGCGAAACCGTTCTCGCCCCGGGGTACCATACCGGGTCCACCATGTACCCGTAATCGGCCTCAACCAGCTCCTCGATTCGGGTTCACATATATCACTCTAGCACCGAGGAAACCCATGGTGGACGCACCGAAATATCATATCAAGGGAACCGGGTTTTTAAATGATTACATATTTGAAATAGCCACGGTTCCCAAATCCAGAAATCACATCTAATCCAAACCAATATGCAAGTCAATGATCCGATATGATATGTGCATCAAATAAGAATATCATGTCAAGTCACATAAAGATGAGCTACAACATAACGATCCGATGTGATATATGCATCAAGTATGAATATCATGTCAAGTCACATATAGATGAGCTACAATATAATGATCCGATGTGATATATGCATCAAGTATGAATATCATGTCAAGTCACATATAGATGAGCTACAATATAATGATCCGATGTGATATATGCATCAAGTATGAATATCATGTCAAGTCATATATAGATGAGCTACAATATGATGATCCGATGTGATATATGCATCAAGTATGAATATCATGACAAGTCACATATAGATGAGCTGTAATATAATGATCCGATGAGATATATGCATCAAGTATGAATATCATGTCAAGTCACATATAGATGAGCTACAATATAATGATCCGATGTGATATATGCATCAAGTATGAATATCATGTCAAGTCACATATAGATGAGCTACAATATAATGATCCGATGTGATATACGCATCAAGTATGAATATCATGTCAAGTCACATATAGATGAGCTACAGTGTGAGTGTCATGGCAATCACTAATGGTGTGTGTGTAACATGCAGGATAGTGCTCGTGCAACATGGACCGTTAGTAATGGTGCGGTGTTCTATCAATTCTAGTTTATATCCATATAGCAGGGAATGCAGTGTGCATTAAATAATAGCCATGCACAGTCAATGTATGTAAATGTAGCTATAAGGTCCTATCAGCCCTGACGTAGAACACCATGTGGGCAATATCACCGTAGATGTTAAATCTACTCACCGTAGTCTCTCGCTAGGTATAGCCAAAAACTTGTTTCCCCTTCTGCGCGGCGTCCGCCGTACTCGCCTCCGAACCTAGAATTACACAATATATCATACATTAGCTTGAAGTCACACAAACACGACATTAAGGCCGAACTAGTAACTCGTGTCGTGAACTAAGCGCGCGTGTGCGCGATATGCTAAAACGTGTGATTACGAGCCTGAAGCCACTCCGACGCGTCGCGATACGCAAAAACCCAAAACCCATACATACGTATCACGCGTGTCGCGAAAGATTGAAAATACGGGAAAAAGGGTATTCCACTCCATATTTTGATACAGAAATGATATTGTAAAACTATATATACCAAAATAACCCACATAGCAGCAGACACCATCACCCCAAACACCAACCCAAAACACCCCCATCTGGCCGCAAATTGCGGCCAGAATGCTTATTTCGGAGGCCTGGGTAGGGAATTGGGCTCCCAGGTTGTGTGTGTGCACTCTATACCCCCTGAGTATGCTACAGTAACATCTAGTTTTGTTCTGAAACATCTCGGGTAGTAGCAGATCCAACAGAGCCTTATTTCTAGTTAAAATCCACACTTTTGCACTAAAATGGAACTTTAGGGTATTTCTGTGCAAACTGAAACAAAACCTGGCCTAAGATAGCTCTAATAACACATAATAAAGCTAACACAACTAACAAAATCCTAATCTAACATGTGAATCACAAATATCCTTTAATATCACTAAAAATGCACAAAAATGAGATTTTTACTAAGGAATACTACAGGTTTAAGGAAAAGGAGTGCTAACATGAGTTAATACCTTCTAAGAACCTTGTAAAACACCAAAAGTCTCAGCTTTTCCCTCAAGTGTGCAGATTTGCCTTTGAACACCTCAAAAACCTCACTTTTCCATGATTTCGTGAAGAAAATGAGTTGATATGTATAGGGTTTTGTGTAAGGATCAAAGGGAAATGAAAAAGGAGAAGAAAAGATGGAGGAAGAGGGGGTTTCTCTGCTGGAAGGCTGCATATTTCTGAAGGGGGGAGAAGAGAAGAGAGGGAGAGGAAGAAAATGGTCTAAAGGTCAAACTTCACTTAACCACCATGCCTCATTGTTTATTAGGATTTGAAATTATAAAAAAGAGGTTATGATATGAATAAAATGGTGGGGAATTAAAAAGAACCATGCACAAAAGAATGGTTAACATGTTACCAAAACCCTAAATCACAAAAATGGCTAAGTATGCAAGTGTACACTACAAAGGAAAATTTTCCAATTTGCTAACACGACTAAATATAACTAATAATCCTATGAACACATATATAATAACACGTACAATTACTAATTATCACGAAAAACACTCTAACGGAAATTCAAAGTGTTACAGTGAGATGAGAATAAGAGTGAGTGAGTGAGTGAGGATAATGAGAGAGAGGTGAGTGTAGGGGTGAGTGCACCAATGTATTAACTCTCCATTAATGCAAACCATGCCCTCAAGTGAGTCACCATGCCACCTCCTCCCAATCCAAAACAAACACAAATATCTCTCCACAAATATCTAGGATTAGGGTTAAGGTTTAAACAATGGATTAGGATTAGGTTAAGTTGTCATGGTTGCTAAACAAGATTACACAAACACACCCTCACATAAACATGCACATGTGTGTGTAAGCCATAACAAATAATAATAAATTATTAATTAAATATTATAAAATATGAGGAACCTAAATTGGTAAACATTTTACCAAAAACCCGCATTATCGTCTAACTAACACTAATCGCAAACCAAGGTGTGACAATCTCCCCCCTTATAGAAAATTCGTTCCAGAATTTAAAATTCTTACTATGCATACCTTCAAAGAGATGAGTGCAAAACTCCCAATCTCGCTCGCAGCCTCCCAAATGATCTCCTCACTATACGGCTACGCCAAAGAAGCTTTCACAGATGGCAAGACCCTTAACCGAAGTTTCCCCACCTGCCGATCCACTAACACTATCGGCTGCCGGTGAATGAAAAGATTGCGTCCAAGCTAAATGGGCTGGTGCTAAATCATGTGAGAAAAGTCATGAAGGTATTTGCAAAGTATCAACACTAGAAACAAAAGATGAATACTCAAAAATATGGGCGGAAGTGCCAAATTATAGGCAATGGTACTAACTCATTGAAGGATTTCAAAAGGGCCTACCATCTGGGACTAAGCTTCCCAAAACTCAACACGCCATTTCATCGGAAAATTCGTAGGAATACATGATCTCCCACTGCGAACTCAAGTTTGCGACAACCACGGTCGGCATAAGACTTCTGCCTACACTGGGCTGCTCTCATCCTGACCTGAACCAACTGGATCTTCTTCGAAGACTCTCAGCTAGCTGGGGTCAAAAAATCCTACTCTCACAGAATCAGTAAACCAGACTAGCGATCGACACAACCTACCACACAAGGCTTGAATGTTGCCGTCTGAAACGTCTCCTGATAGCCGTTTGTAGGGTTTCTAGGCACTCTCACAAGGGTCTACAAGGCATCAACCATGCCCGATTTAAAATTTAGACGTGCCGAACAACCCTAACCAAGATCTTTAAACTAGATATTTGGCGAAACAAAGCATGTTAAACACTTTAACATCTAAGAGTTTAGGATTACAACCTTTATAGTCCGGTCCTTCACTTCACAAGCTCCGTGTTGAGGTCCCTTCACTGCGATCATCATGTTCCCGGACTCTATAGAGGCTCCACGATGAGAAAGATGCATGCTTGCTTCCGATCTTCGATAACAAAGATGATCTACCTTGAAATTTCATTAACACAAGCTCTCACTCACTAATGAAGTGAACACCCTAATCTAAATGGCTAGGATAGATTAGGATGTTGAAATAGGATTTTAGCTCTCATTTGTTTTCTTAATCTCACTCATAAACATCACCAATGAAAATGCTAGAAAGCTTTTTCATCAAAAGAAGAAGAAGAAGAAGATCAAAACCTTTTGTGATGAATAATGAATAAATCAAGTGTGAGGTTAGAAATGCAACCATGGTATAAGTGAGAAGACTTAACCCATGTAGAGAAATAACTATGGTTAAACGGTTGGGTTAAGGAAATATCTCGCAAAATATCACAAAATATCGAAGTCAAAGTCAAAGCTTCAAGAAGTTTCTTGAAAGCTTAACCCTAATCCAAAAACTAACCACATTTATTCTCGACGAAACATGTTGCATTTATAACCCTAACATATTACAGTATTATATATCACATATACAATATTTATTGTAACAAAATAAAATAATACAATTAACATATATCGAATATATATCAATGTATTACCCGAGTGAGAAAAAGAATCTTTTAGTAAGCTAATATCAGTTAATGTAATTTAATATATCAAATATATAATTATACATTAAATTATCGAATTAACACTTGATCCGATAATCCGTCTATTTCACAAATAACCGACTAATATAATCTGTATCAGTTCATCGAATCAACACTTGATCCGATGACCCGGCTATATCACATATACCCGGCCGATATCTCATATCGCGAGAATCTAATACGGTATCGCATACACGTATCATTCTCGGTCCCGCACATATCACATATGTGCTCCTACTCCGTTTTGCCTAAGCCAAGAAACCTCTGTGTAGGACTCTAAAGAATCGTCAATACGCCGGCAGTAGGTGATGATCATATCAAACACCCACAAGCTGCAAGCGGTCAGCTAAACGTAACAGCCACCCAGGTATTGAGCGATCAGAAGATCAACAAGCAAGCCTGTACATTCTCGTGTGAATCCAGTCAGTAACACTCCCGTACAGTCCGGTCTCTTCGTCTGATATGTCGCATATCTCGCCTAAGGGTGGTAAACGTCAGACCCAAGTAGCTTGATAAGTCGTGTCGATATGAGGTCCATAACAGTTTGAGAAACTAATGATAACACTTACCAGTAAATCTCAGCAACCCTGGCCAGGGATTTCCAGCTATAGCCAATTGAACACAGCGCAACATCAACTCCCTATACCGGGAGAGACGAATCCCCTCCTAGCGCTCATTGCCTCCACGTGATTCGGTACTGTATCCAAAAGCCACCTTTTTGCACGCCCTCTTGGACTTGGTATGATGGAAATCAAAGCACTGTGGGAATCACACAAGACTCTATGACGATCTCGGGTCTACAGACTAACCTGTACCAGTGTCACCAAAGAACTGCTATCTGACGTGAGGTATAATACCATCTGGGAGTTCTCGGTGAGTCCGTCCAGTGTACCCAGTCTCTACTGAGCACCCATACACCATCCTTGATGTCAAACACCGATGGATATGGGATCATCCATCGCCCATCATATGGGTCAAGATGCGTATACGCTAGTCTACTCTGGTGTATCGATACCCTGTCTCGATACACCCTCGACTAGGAACAGTTATAGGATGTACTCGTCGACTACTATGGCCCCACTAGTATGATCTCATCATAATCCCAGTAGTCGAGTACATATCCTAAGGGCATTATCAACATGTAACATAGAGACAATCAGAGTACATGTTAAGATAAAGTGCAACCAGATAGCATACAATCATGTCGAGCAAGAAAGTCCTCCCTATATATGTCTAAGCATCCATTACAATATACATCACATGTACAATAATGGCCTCTAGGGCATACATATAACTAACACCGTTATCGTAGCAGAACCCTATCAATGGCAAATGACGATCCCAACAGCCAACAAGCAATTAGTACGTATGCACAATCATATCCTCCAGAGTCTGTATAGTGCGCTCTGTCTGACCATCGGCCTACAGATGGAAAAGCGGAGCTAATGCTCAACTAGTACCCAAGGCTTCCTGAAGCTTCTGCCAAAGACGGCTAGCGATCTGGATGCCTCTATCTGCAGGGTTCCTAGGCACTCTAGTGAGGTCTCCCAAGCCATCAACCATGGCAATTTCAAAAATTATGGTGCCTACAAACCCTAAACAACGGATCGTATACTAGATTTCTAGGCGAACAAGAACTAGTTAACAGTTAACTATATAAAATACGGAAATACAACCTTTGTAGATCCGGTGCTCCACCTCCATAGCTCCGCAACGAGGTCCTCTCCGCTGTCCAAATCGAATCTGGGCTCTAGGATCGGCTTCGTCGGAGAATGGGCAAGCTAGGTCATCGATGTCCATGCCGAAGATGATCTACGTCGAAGCATCGATGAATCAAGCTCCACCTTCACCAAGTCATGAAACTTGTGAAGGAAACACACTCTACTACTTGGCAAGAGGTAGAGGATGAAGAAATAGGAAGTGGGTAGACTTTAGAATTGGATTTCTCACTCATTTCCAACAATCACCATTGATGGACTTCAAGCTTCTTCACTTGAAGAATGAAGAAGAAGAAGGAAAAAGGTTATGATAAGTTATTAGAAAAATGAATAAGTAAATCAATACTTATCATATCTTCAACCCTAGTTAAGTGTAGAGAAAAGACCATGGTTAATTGAATGGTTAGGGTTAAGGATAAGAACAAAATGGTCACTAGGTCAAAGTCTTCAAGAAGCTTCAATATGAAACAAAAATAGCCACCATTTTCTTCTTATGCCTTTTCTTTATTTCCAAAATAAATAAATAGATAAATAAATAAGAAAAGGAAATAAAACCCTAATCATATAAATAACCATGGTTTATTCTTAACTTACACTTAAACAATCATGTATCATCAAACATGATACAAGCAAATGTACAAATGTATATCACATATACAATATGCACATAACAAGTGAGAAAATCCATATAAAGTGAACCAATACTAGTTAACGCAAAGTAATATATCAAATATATAAATATGCATTAAATCATTAAATCAACACTTGATTCAATGACCCGGTTATGTCGCACACAACCGACTAGTATACAATATATCGGCTTATCGAATCATCGCTTGAATCGATAACTAGGTTATATCGCATACAACCATTCGATATATTTATCGCGAGAATAGAATACGGTATCACATACACGCATTATTCTCGGTCCCGCACATATCTCATATGCGCTCCTATTTCGTTTCGCTTGAGCCAGGAAACCTCTGTGTAGGACTCTAAAGACTCGTCAATACGCCGGCAGCGGATGATGATCATATCAAACATCCACAAGCCGCAAGCGGTCTGCTAAACGTAACGGCCACCCGGGTATTGAGCGATCTGAAGATCGACGAGCAAGCCCGCTCACACTCCAGTGAATCCGACCAGTAACACTACCGTACAGTCCGGTCTGATCGTCTGATATGTCGCATATCTCGCCTAGGGGTGGTAAACGTCAGACCCCAATAGCTCAATAAGTCGTGTCGATATGAGGTCTATAACTGTTCGAGAAACTACTGGTAACACTTACCAGTAAATCTCAGCAACCCTGGCCAGGGATTTCCTGTTATAGCCAATCGAACACAGCGCAACATCAACCCCCATATACCGGGAGAGACGAATCCCCTCCTATCGCTCATTGCCTCCATGTGACTCGGGACTGTACCCAAAAACCACCGTTTTGCACGCCCTCTTGGACGTGGTAAGATGGAAATCAAAGCACAGTGGGAACCACATAAGACTCTATGACGATCTCGGGTCAACAGACTACTCTGTACCAGTGTCACCAGAGAACTGCCATCTGACGTTAGGTATAATACCATCTGGGAGTTCTCGGCGAGTCCGTCCAGTGTACCCAGTCTCTACTGAGCACCCGTATATCATCTCCGATGTCAAACACCAATGGATATGGGATCATCCATCGCCCATCTGTATGGGTCGAGAAGGTATACGCTAGTCTACTCTGGTGTATCGATGCCCCGTCTCGATACACCCTCGACTAGGGACTTTGAAGGATGTACTTATAGACTACCATGTCCCCACTAGTATGATCCGCATCACAGTCCAGGTAGTCAAGTACAGATCCTAAGGGCTTTACCAACATGTAACAGAGAGACAATCAGCATACACGTTAAGGTAAAGAGTAACCAGATAGCATACTATCATGTCGAGCAAGAAAGTCATCCCTATATATGTCCCAGCATCCACTACAATATACATCCTATGTATAGTAATGGCCTCTAGGGCATACATATAACTAACACTATCGGATACAACGCATGAAGGAACTCCGTGCAAACGCATAAACTTACCGAAGAACAACTGAGCAAACTGAGCATAACCGGACAACAACACCCAAATGGAGTCATACCCTAGACTAGACCTGGGTAGACACCACAACGAAATTCATGGAGATCTACTCCCATCCCACTCTGGAATGGTAAAAAGGTTGCAACTCTCCATCCGGCCTCAAATGCTCAACCTTAGCTCACTGACAAGCCAAGCACCTCGAAACGAAATCTGAAACTTCATTCATCATCCTTTCCCACCCGTAACTATCTCACAAGTCACGTCACATCTCGGTAGCACTTGGATGAACACAGAAATCTGACTGATGTGCCTTCTTTAGGACCCCGCGTCTCTACCCATCACTATCGGGTACACACAAATGTGTCCCTAAACGTAGCACAGCCTGGTCATATTTCAAGAACTCCGAATCTTTACCCAGCCGAACATGCTCAAAAATCTCAGACAACCGAGCAACGGCGGGCTGTGCCTCATGACAACGATTAAGTAAAAATGGATGGACGCGGACATGAGCAAGCTGTCCCCTCAGTAGATGAGAACTTAAGTTGTACTCATCTGTCACATAAGAACTGTAAATCTGCAGAAGACTTTCTCCGAACTGGGCACAACTGGAACAAACTACCCCCCGGCATATGACTCAAGCATCAGCTACCACAATCGCCTTGCCACGGATAATGAAGGATCTCACAATCACAATCCTTCACAAGCTCCATCCAACGACGCTGTCTCAACAATCAAAACCCGTTGTAGGAAGATGTACACAAAGCTCTGGTGGTGCGTGAAAATCTGACATGACTTTCCGTACAAGTAGTGTCTCCAAATCCTCATCGCAAAATCACCGCGACCATCTCTAGATCATGAATGGGATAAATCCTGCTCGTACTTCCTCCAACTATCGGGAAGCATAAGTGATAACTCTATCAAGCTACATCAGTACACAATCGAGCCCAACTAGCGAAACATCACAATAAACGACAAAGTCACCCGATCCATAAGTAAAGATAGATCTGGTGCAGTCGTCACCAAAGTCATCAACTTCTGAAAACTCGGCTCCCATGTCTCAGTCTAAAGAAAAGGAACTCCCTTCTTGGTCAATTCGGTCAACGGTGCAGCGATACCCAAGAAATCCTGCACGAAACGGCAGTAAAAACTGGCTAAGCCCAAAATCTGCGGATCTCTGTCCCTGAACAAGTCTGGACCAAAGCTGTTCAGCTTCGATCTCCCTCGGGTCCATATGAAAACCGTCCCCCGTAACCCCATGACCAAGGAAGTCAATACTATCAAGCCTGAAGGAACACTCCGAGGATCTAGCAAACAGCTGGCGCTCTCCCAATGTCTGCAGAGAAAATCCTCAAGTGCTGCTCATGTTCCTCACGACTCTTTGAAAAGACCAGAATGTCATCTATAACACAACAATCCACTGGTCGAGGAACGTCCTGAAGAAATCTGGTTCATCACATCCATGAATGCTGCTGGCGCACTGGTGAGTCCAACGACACCACCAAAAACTCGTAAAGCCCGTAGCGCGCACAAAAAGCAGTTTTCGGAATGTCATCACTCCGAACAAGCAACTAACGATGACCTGATCCTAAAACAAACTTAGAAAAATGTCTCGCACCCTGGAGCTGATCAAAGAAATCGTCAATGCGAGGTAAAGGATGTCTAATCCGCAACGTAACTCAGTTCAATTGACGATCAATCAATACACAACCTCAAACTGCCATCCTTCTCTTGACGATCAAAATAGGAGCTCCCCAAAGCGAAACACTCGGACGTACAAGTCCCCCTATTTAGCAACTCTGCAGCCGATCCTTAAGCTCCCTAAGCTCCACCGGCTCATCTGGAACAACGACGGAAAAAATCTCTCACGATAGGAACCCGGTCCAACGAACCCACTGTGGCTCCGTATCATAAGTGAAAGCCAAGAATCCTCGACATTCTCTCCTCAAAAGCCGACTAGCAAAAAAGGATGAAATCAAGCTGTGAGGGGCGACACCACAGTCCCCCTGCACAACAAGAACAGACTCGACGGGAAAACAAAACCTGACTGTCTTCTCACGGCAGTCCACAGACGCCTAGCACATAGCTAACCAGTCCATGCCCAGGAGAACTTCAAAGTCCAATATCTCTAGAAGGATCAAATCGACGAACGAATCTCTATCTCCTACCCAATTGGCACATGACCGAAACACGTGTCACGCAACAAAAGAATCGCTGACAGAAAGTAACACAATAAACGGCTGATCTAGCATACACGACTCTCTGCCTAACCACGGCACTAAGTGTGTAGAACAAACGAGTGCATAGATCCCGAATTAACCAAACAAGTGCAATAAGAAAACATACGAATAAGATTACCTAAAAGCTCTGAATTTGACGCCCGCGCGTCCCGATGAGTAGAAGAAAACGCTCGTGCCTGCCCACTACCCGCAACTGGCTGAACTCCTCCTCTGACATCCGGTACACTCGGAACGAATCCTCCATGACCACGACCTCTCTGCGGTACAGCTGCCGCGTGCTCACGTGGCTCTGTACAATCTCGAACCCGATGACCAAAACTCCCGCACCGGTAACATCCAGATAAAAACTGCCGACCCACCTGGGGATGAGAGTTAAACCACTGTCTTCGTCCTACGCCTCTGCTACTCCCGCGATGTGCATGAAACCTGTCTCGGCGACTGAACCTCTGTCTCTGGGCTGGTACACCTGCACGAGCCCTCCTCGTTTCCGGAACTCCCAAAGTCTCAGGAAGACGCTCCTCAGCAAAACGGGCTGCATCCACTGGTGCTGTATACGTAACACAATGCTGTGTGCTGATCGCAAGGAATAACTTGGTACAGTGGTGGAAACCTCCTGTCGCTGCGCTCGACTAGCCTCAACCAACGACCTCATCGTCTGGCGCAAGTCCTGCATATCTGCCTCAAGCCTAGCGATACGATCTATCGAAGGTGGATCAAACTCCTCCTGTGCAATGAGCGTACCATCCTGGTCAGTCCTCACCCCAAACGAGTCAACTCTGACCTCGACTCTCGCTGCATCACTCTGAGCCCTCATAGTCATTGGCTGCAAAAGGCTATAAATGGAAAAATGATTCGATAAGAACACGGAAATCGAATCACAAGGATACGTATCATCAAAGAAGGAATTTCAAGCAATAAGTACTTAGGTCACTTTAGGTGGAGTACCGTGTCGTAAGTATGCCGCGGACATACACACGCTACATTACTTTGCTTAAGCTACCTACTCCATCATACCAAGGTCATCCTACACTGCGAAATGAAAAACCTAGCGCTCTGATACCAATTTTGTCACGACCCGAAATTTGGCACGTGACGGCCCTTAAACCACGTAACGTCTCTAGGCGTAACGTAATTCAAGTAAGCCAAAAAAAACCAGCAATCTAAACCATCAAAAGTAGTAAGTGATAATAACATTGTTAAAACTTTTGAAATCTCAATCAAAATTCTTTAAATTCTAAATTTACATCCCTTAAAAATTTGGGAGCACCTCCATTGTAAAACAAGCCCTCAAAAAGGGTACAACATAAATATATAAGTAAAGCATCCCAAACGGGAGCAAATCCACGCTCAAAGGCAGAAACCAACCACCACAAGCAAATATACGATGCCGTAGCGAAGAAAAAGACGATATAAAGTGAACAGCATGAAAATCTCCAAGTCACAAATAATATACAATATCATCCTCACAACTCGTCTCTAAGTCAATACATGAAAATGGTAGATGGAGAGTACATGGTACAAATGTAGGGTTCCTAGGCACTCTTGTGAAGGTTTATAAAGCATCAAACATGCCCGAATAATATTTTAGATGTGCCGAACAACCCAAAGCCGGGATCTTTGCTAGATTATTAGGTTTTAACATGCAAGATAACAACTTTAATACTAAGTGTGAGGGATTACAACCTTTGTAGTCCTCTCCTTAGCTTCACAAGCTCCGAGTAGAAGTCCCTTCGCCGCGATCCACGATCTCCCGGACTCAAGAGAGGCTCCACGACTCGAACGATCCATGCTAGCTTGAAGTGTTCCGCTTCTCCGATGATCTACGTCGAAGTTGCTATAACCCAAGCTCTCTCACTCTAATGAGGTGAACACCCTAATCTAATGGGCTAGATTAGATGAGGATGATGGAGCAGTATTTATGCTTTCTTTTTATATCATTTTCTCAAAAGAACTCATCACAAAAGAAATCACAAGTGAGCTCTCTCTCAAACTCAAGAGAGAAGAAGATGAAGAATAATGAGAATAATCCTTTTGTGATGAATAGTAGATAAGAGTATATGATTGATTATGGAACCATGGTCAAGAATGAGAGGCTAAACCTTTGTAGAGAATAAACTAGAGCTATGGTTTGGTTAGGTTAAGTATGAGTTAAGGATAAGTGTCAACCATAATATCTTAACCAAAACAAAAGGAAATCCTTCTAGAATAATCAAGATGAAGCTAACCCTAATCAAACCCTAATCTCTTATTATCATCCCTAAACATGTTTCATAATAAATCATATCATGTCACAATAATATATATCACATATATATTATATATTTGCAACAAAAGAAAATAATACAATTAACATATATCGCATATATATATCAATGTATTAATCCGGTGAGAAAATAAAATAATAAAGCGAGCCAATATTAGATAATGTAATACAATATATCATATATATTATTATACATTAAATCATCAAATCAACACTTGACCCGACGATCCGGCTATATCGAATATAACCGACTAATATATCATGTACCGATTCATCGAATCAACACTTGATCAGATGTCCCGGTTCATATCTAAATATCGCGAGAATATAATACGGTATCTCATAACGCATTATCCTCGGTCCTGCACATATCACATATGTGCCGCTACTCCATTTTGCCTGAGCCAAGAAACCTCTGTGTAGGACTCTAAAGAATCGTCAATACGCCGGTAGCAGGTGATAATCATATCAAACACCCACAAGCTGCAAGCGGTCAGCTAAACGTAATTGAAAGTCCATGCTATCTCTCCCGGTACTTTCGGGCATGGGGAATTTGATGAAAAACAATTTTCTAGAGGCGGTAACATGGACTCAAAGCCGGATCTTTGTTAAACATCTAACTAACAACCTAACTAGGAGTTGTTAACTACTCGGTTAGGGGGTTATACCTTTCTTTCTTGAACTCCTTCGTCTTCAAGCCTCGATGGTTGTCCGGATCGGCTTCACCCCGTCGTCTCCTTGCGCCGAAGATCGATCCACCTGAAAGCTTCTACCTTTGGCTTCTTCTTCGAACTTTGAAGAAACTAGTTCACTCGGTTTGCCAAACCTTGTGAACTAGAGTGAGTAGAGGAGAGTGTATTGGGATTTTCTCTATGATTCTTGGTTCTCAACACATGAGACAAGTGAACCATAGACTAAAGAGAGGAAGAGCAAGAGGAAGAAGATAAGAGTTCAAGAACACAAGACAGAGAAAGGAAATGAAAGAATGAGAAAGACTTTTCTCTCTTGGCTCTCATAATCCAAAGCCATTATAACAAATCATAGCAATCAAGTATTATGTGATGGTTTAAGCTACAATAGCCATATCATTTCATACACTCATTTTGCACAAGAGATCAAGCAAGCAAAAGTCTTTGCCATGAAATGATAGCCATTGTCATCATGATGGTCAACTAGTCCAACCTAGTCAACCGGTCAACAAAGTCAACATGTCAACAAAGTCAACCCCTCAACAACCATGTCACTATAATACTTAATTAATATTATTGTTAATTACATATCATATTCTCATTAGGGTTGAGCAAAAAGTCAATAGTCAACAGTCAACGGTCAACAACCCTAATGAGAATCCTCTGCCTCTGTCTCTCCGTCAAGTGTGCATACACACCCGCATCCACGTTCCGAGGAACACGAATACATACTGGATAAAACCAATCCCAAAACGTACACTAGGATCTGGCTTAAACCAAAGCCCGCTAGTGTTAACTGTCCGGACACTGTACGTGCACAAGTGCACGGATGTGACCGGACCCTGTCGCAAAACCATGCGACCTGTTGCAAAACCATGCGACCTCTACTCTTTTGCCTAAAGGCGAATAGCTTTCTGTGTGGGACTCTAAAGACTCGACATTACGCTGGCAGTGGGTTTAACCACAGACCGAAAGTGGCACTAGCTGTGCGTAACGGTCCCCAGGTAGATGCCGACAAGAAGACTGACGAGGTGAAACCCATTTGAACTCCTACTGAGCCTGAATGTGACAGTCTCCGTACAGTCCGTTCTGTTCGTCTGATACATCGCATGGCGGGCCTAGGGGGCGGTAAACGTCAGTCCTCTAATAGCGTTACAAGTCGTGTCGGAGTGAAGCCCAATACACCCTGAGATAACACTGGAAGCCTACCAGTATATCTCGCTTGCCCTGGCCAGGGACTACTCGTGTAATGGCTCTCCTACACACAGCGCGATGTCAACCCCCAATACCGGAAGAGACGAATCCTGTCTAACCGTCACTGCCTCCAAGTGCTTCGGGACTGCACCCAACTACTACCTGTTTGCACGACTTCTTTGAGCCGTGGTAGGGTAGTAATCAAAGTACAGTAGGAACACACTCGAGGCGAAGTGACAGTGTCAAGTCAGCGGACTAAGCTGTAGTCATGTCACCTGGGAACTAATAACTGACGATAGGTATAGTACCAACCAACAGTTCCCGACGGGTCCTGTCCAGTGTACTCGTAACCCAATGAGCACCCGCATACTATCTCCAGTACGACGTACTGATGCCTGTGGGACAGACCATCTCCCACTCTGGGATGAGAAGCGCATGCGCTAGTCTACTCCGGAGTATCGATGCCCTGTCTCGATAGTCCTGCGACTAGGGACCTGCATAAGGATGTGCTTATAGATTACCCAGCCCCCACTAGTGTGACTGCCATCACAACGCTGGTAATCAAGCAAAGATCCTAAGGGCTCCACTAATGTGCATAGGTGATATACTAAAATAAACACATGTACACATTGAACTAGAAACAAACCAAGTAGCATACTACTATTTTGAGCAAGATTGTATATACAAGGTGAATATCCCAAGCTTCCATTAAGTAATATACAAACTAGTATGATACAGTAATGGCCTCTAGGGCATATACACTTATAATCTCCCATTTGCACTAAGGCCATGTACTGGCGTATCGAAGACCTATCATCTCGATCAGCCGCTCGAACTGAATCTGGGGCAAGGCCTTGGTGAATGGATCTGCAGTGTTATCTTCTGAAGCAACCCTCCGAACCTCGATCTCCTGGCGATCCACGATCTCCCTGATCAGGTGATACCGCCTCAAGATATGTCTGGATCTCTGATTGGACCTGGGTTCCTTCGCTAAAGCTATATCCCCGTTGTTGTCGCAATACAGAGGTATTGGATCAACAATGGACGGAACCACCTGAAGTTCTTTCAAGAACTTCCTTATCCAGACAGCTTCTTTTGCTGCATCAGATGCAGCGATGTATTCCGCTTCCATAGTCGAGTCAGCAACGGTTTCCTGTTTGAAACTCTTCCAACACACCGTCCCTCCATTGAGGGTAAAGACAAAACCCGACATGGACTTGGAATCATCCTTGTCACTCTGGAAGCTGGAGTAAGCAATGGCCTCGATCTGGAGGTCTTTTCCGCCATACACCAAGAACATCTCCTTAGTCCTTCTCAGGTACTTGAGAATGTTCTTTACTGCTATCCAGTGTTTCTCCCCAGGGTTTGACTGATACCGGCTTACCACACTCAGTGCATAAGCTACATCCGGTCTGGTACACAACATCGCATACATTATAGAGCCTACCGCAGAAGCGTAGGGTATAATAGACATGCGATCCCTCTCCAAATCAGTCTTGGGAGACATCTCTTTAGAGAGGGTGATCCCGTGACAAGCCGGTAGGTTACCGCACTTAGAATCTTCCATACTGAATCTTTTCAGTATGGTGTCGATGTACCTGGACTGTGAAAGTCCTAATATCCTCTTGGATCTATCACGATGGATCCGGATCCCCAGGATGTAAGAGGCATCACCCAGGTCTTTCATGGAGAACCTGTGTGACAAGAACCCCTTGACAGATTGTAGCATAGGAATGTCATTTTCTATTAAGAGAATGTCATCCACGTATAAAACGAGGAATACTACAGTTCTTGCTACAAATCTACTATAGATGCATGGTTCATCTGGATTTTTGATAAAGCCAAATTCCTTGACCGTCTCATCAAAACAGATGTTCCAACTCCGCGATGCCTGCTTTAGTCCATAGATGGACTTAAGCAACTTGCACACCTTTCCGCTGCTCCCACTCTGAATGAAACCCTCTGGCTGGTCCATATAGACACACTCCTCTAAATTTCCATTTAGAAAAGCGGTCTTTACGTCCATCTGCCAAATCTCATAATCGTGGAAGGCAGTAATGGCAAGTAGGATCCGAATGGATTTCAGCATAGCTACTGGAGAAAAGGTCTCGTCATAGTCCAAACCAGGTCTTTGACGAAAACCCTTTGCAACCAGTCTAGCTTTATAGGTCTCAACCTGTCCATCTACACCAATCTTCCTTTTGAAGATACACTTGCATCCTACGGGTTTTACCCCGTCTGGAGCAATGTCCAACGTCCATACTTTGTTGGTGTACACGGACTCTATTTCGGTCCGCATTGCATCCAGTCATTTTACCGAGTCAATGCTCTGAACGGCCTGCTGGAAGCTAGTAGGATCATCATAATCTATGATGCAATCTTCTCTATCCCCGTCTATGAGAAAACCGTAGTATCTCTCGGGCGGATGAGACTGCCTACTACTCCTGCGGAGCGGCGTAGGAATGTCCTGTTCTTTTGAACCCTCTGGTTCCACTAAGCTTTCATTAATAGCTCGTGGTCCTGGAATTTCTTCTTGTTCTACTGCGCTCCCACTAATTTCCTTTTCTAAGAACCGGTGTTCTAGAAAGTGGGCATGACGAGAAACAAAAACCTTTTGTTCCTCTTCGCAGTAGAAGAAATATCCTTTGGAGTTCTTTGGATATCCCACGAACTTGCACTGTACTGAGCGTGCCTCGAGCTTGTCCGCATGCGGCTTTTTGACAAAAGCTAGACTTCCCCATGTCTTAATGTGATTAAGATAGGGTCTCCTCCCACACCACATCTCATATGGTGTAGTAGGCACAGTCTTAGTGGGAACTCGGTTCAAAAGGTATGCAGCTGATTCTAGCGCATACCCCCAGAATGATCGCGGTAACTCAGCGTTACTCATCATGGACCGTACCATATCCAATAGGGTCCGGTTCTGTCTCTCCGATACACCGTTTTGTTGCGGAGTGTATGGAGGAGTAAGCTGAGAGAGAATTCCGTTCTCTTTTAAATAGTCTAGGAACTCGGCACTCAAGTATTCACTACCTTGATCCGATCTTAGAATCTTGATACTTTTGCAGGTTTGTTTTTCTACTTCATTCTTATATTCCTGGAATTTTCCAAAGGCTTCGGACTTATGTTTCATTAAGAAGACAGAACCGTACCTTGAAAAGTCATCCGTAAAAGTAATGAAGTAAGAATAACCGCTTCGCGCATGTGTAGACATTGGACCGCACACGTTGCTGTGTACGAGTCCCAAGAGCTCGCTCGCCCTTACTCCATGTCCAGTGAACGGAGTCTTTGTCATCTTTCCTTTGAGACAGGATTGACAAGTGGCATACGATTGATATTCGAACGGATTCAAATATCCTTCTGTATGTAACTTCGTCAACCTTCTCTCATTGATGTGACCCAGTCTACAATGCCATAAGAAAGTCTGATTGATTTCCGGAGACTTTCTTTTGTGTGTATTCTGGACATTGAAAATCTGTGGTTGGTTTAATACGTATATACCATTGCTTAATGTACCTGACCCAATCAGAACTTGATTAAGGTGAATGTTTACAACATTACTTACAAACGCAAATTCATAACCTTCTTTAGAAGTCAACGATACAGAAATGATATTACAAGTTGCGTTGGGTACAAAATAGCAAATACGCAAAACCAAAAGTGTCCATCTGACAACCCCAGGTGATAGTCCCCCACGGCCTTAGCATCCATGCTAGCTCCGTTTGCAACTTTGAGGGTCATGTCACCTGCCTTCAAAACCCTACGGTTTCTCAACGCCTGCAAAGAATTACAGATATGAGATCCTGATCCGGTATCCAATACCCAGGAAGTAGAGTTTATTGAAAGACAGTTTTCAATAACATACACACCTGAAGCTGAAGCCGCAACCTGCTTCAGATCCTGTGTTCTGGCCTTCCAAGCCCTGCAATCATTTTTCCAGTGTCCCTTCTTATGACAATAGAAGCATTCTTCCTTATCCACAAGCTTTCCCACTTTCTTTGTTGCTTTTGCCTTTCCCTTCGTATCCACTTTACCAACACCGCCTCTTTGTTTGGCGGGGGCTTTCTTCTTCTTTCCCTTGGCTTTCGCCTTGGACCTAGAAGAGGAAGATCCTCCTACAAAGAAAGTGGATGTTTCCCTACCTTTCTGTAGGGTGCCCTCTGCGCTCCTCAGCATGTTGAGGAGTTCTGAAAGTTCAACTTCCTTTTCTTGTAAGTTGAAGTTCAGGATAAACTGGGCGTAAGTGGAAGGAAGGAACTGGAGAATCAAGTCCGTATAGAGCTCATTCTCCAACGTGGTCCCAAGGTCCGCGAGCTCTTCTATGTAGTCAATCATCTTAAGCACGTGTTCCGCTACCGGTGATCCGACGGCCAACCTTGCCGAAAATAACTTCTTCGACACTTCGTATCTTGCGATACGAGATTGCTCTCCATACAGTTCTTTTGTATGGAGAAATATGGATTCGAGGTCCATATTGTCATGCCTCCTCTGATGTTCGTTGTCCATAGAGGCATGCACGAGGCACTTGGCCTCCGCGCAGTCGATTTCCCAGGTCTTACAGATTTCCTTATCCGCGACGCTAGTTTTGGGACCAGGGACAGGGGGAGCTTTGGTGGTAAGAAGATACCCCAGCTTGTTGTAAGTGATTGCCATTTTGACATTCCTGAGCCAATCTTTGTAGTTTGTCCCTGTCAGTATGTTTTTATCTAGAAGTAACTTAAGTCCAGTCATGTCGATTGGTCGCTGCAATTAGGAGAGAGAAGAAACACTCAGCATGATGCTCTTGCAAGTTTAGAATGGTTTTTAGTTTGTCTAAACAGGATGGCTCCCACTGTTTCTCGAATCCCTCCTCAAACCAAAAAGGAAGAATTAGTCAGGATCAATCTCACCGTACAATACTTGCTTAACCGTTCAGCCAGGCTAGTGTCGGTACTTCGAGGGAGGTTTTCCAACGCTTTCGTGAAGTTCCTTAATTAAATAACATCTTTTCCCTGTGGGCGTAGCCCCGCTAACACCTTTCTAGACACCTACTTGGTTTATACCATTGATCGTTAAGTGAGAATTTTCCCGAGGAGTAGCATATACTCACAGTAGGATCGGGATCCAAATATCATCGTGTGACGAAACTGAAGGAATCCTACCAGAATCATCACACTCCAAATGGTATGCAACACTAGAAAGTTTCAGTTCTTTTGAAACTCCCGATGTGGATTTTTGCCCCATGCTCTTATGACCTTGACTTTGGCCAAAATATCATAAGTCACATGTCAAGTTCTACCCGTCATTCTCCAGGTTAATTTGGACCCACCCGTACCTATCCTTGACTTTGGACAAAATGGAAGTACGACTGTCCTAAACCAACGCATCTATCTATGCTACACATGAATACCCAATAGCTACCAATCACTATGCCTTGACTTTGGCCAACATACATAGCTTGAATACTATTAACTATTCATGTGAAACGACGGAGGGCTACGAATGGTTTTGGCAAAACCGTGAACGTAGTGTACTTGATATAATCGATGGAACGAGATAGCTTTTAAAAGGAGTGGCTCAAGCTCCGCATTTAAAAGATGTTTTTGAAAAGAACCGAGTGGTTTTTCGAAAGTGTTCCAACGACTTTTACTTGGTTTATTTTCTTGCATTAGTTCTTTTAGTGCGTGATATTCTTGCATTAGTTATTTTAATGCGTCCCATCATTTAATCCTACCATTGCAGAAAACAACCAAAATATGATGTATGCTTATGCCATTCGCATTCGCCACGGGGCCCCGTCAATACCCGTTAGGTTACTTAACTAACGACAGAGCGGGGGCTGGGCTAGCGCGGCTGTAAAACATAAGCAACGTCTAAATAATATCATATATAGATATATTGCAATGATAGCCATTTCAGATCACAAATGAACACATTGGATATACTAGGAACCCGCAATTCGTACGAGCCTGTAACGAAAAGCAGATTACACGGTCGCGGTGAATAGCCAATACCCCATCCAAGACCCCTACGGGTGCGGCAAACTACCCGCCAAGTACCCGAAGCGAAGCAACCTCCCTCAACTCTGTGAGTATGCCACTAGGCACTTCGGGATACCCGGTAGTTTGTGCACCCCCTCCATGGGTCTATCCTAGGAGCAAAAACAATAAAAATAAATTATACAATAACGGCTACAACCCCGACCCGGTTGTGCAGCCATATAAATAATTATTACATCAATTTATAAATTTACATGAATTGAAAGAAAAGAAAACTCTCGTCTCACAACCCCCGGCTATTCACCCGCGTCAATCCAATGAATTCATATACACATTCCAATGACATTACAGATCACAGATTTGTATAACCCCCACTAATCGACATATAGCGATTAGCAGACGTTCAATACAAATATGACATCACAGATAAAAACCCGCCAGCTTAAGTCTTTAGAAGTTCGATCAAAAATACGGATTTTTAGGCCCCAAACACAAAATTTTCGTTCTGGAAAATCTGGGCTGAAAAGACATATTTCAAAAATCCCAAAACAACCCCAGAAATACACTGCATAAAGTTTGGACCTCAGCCGAGTCAACTCGGCCGCGGAACCGCGGCGGGAGCGTGCTCCCGCCGCGGAACCGCGGCGCATTGATCGGTTCATGGGACCAAATTTTGTGGTTATTCAAAAAAAAGCCTGAGCCGATTTTTAAGATGAAATTTATCAATTTTTTAACAGAAAAAAAATCGGCAGAAACTTGACATATCGGGTTCGTTTCGTGACTTTTTCTTTGTGCGATCTTCTAGTTACTTTGCTAACATGTTAGATAGAGTTTAACTAGGCTCTGATACCACTGTAAGTCCATGCTACCACTCCCGGTACTTTCGGGCATGGGGAATTTGATGAAAAACAATTTTCTAGAGGCGGTAACATGGACTCAAAACCGGATCTTTGTAAAACATCTAACTAACAACCTAACTAGGAGTTGTTAACTACTCGGTTAAGGGGTTATACCTTTCTTTCTTGAACTCCTACGTCTTCAAGCCTCGATGGTTGTCCGGATCGGCTTCACCCCGTCGTCTCCTTGCGCCGAAGATCGATCCACCTGAAAGCTTCTACCTTTGGCTTCTTCTTCGAACTTTGAAGAAACTAGTTCACTCGGTTTGCCAAACCTTGTGAACTATAGTGAGTAGAAGAGAGTGTATTGGGATTTTCTCTATAGTTCTTAGTTCTCAACACATGAGACAAGTGAACCATAGACTAAAGAGAGGGAGAGCAAGAGGAAGAAGATGAAAGCTCAAGAACATAAGAGAGAGAAAGGAAATGAAAGAAGGAGAAAGGCTTTTCTCTCTTGGCTCTCATAATCCAAAGCCATCATAACAAATCATAGCAATCAATTATTATGTGATGGTTTAAGCTACAATAGCCATATCATTTCATGCACACATTTTGCACAAGAGATCAAGCAAGCAAAAGTCTTTGCCATGAAATGATAGCCATTGTCATCATGATGGTCAACTAGTCCAACCTAGTCAACCGGTCAACAAAGTCAACAAGTCAACAAAGTCAACCCCTCAACCACCATGTCATTATAATACTTAATTAATATTATTGTTAATTACATATCATATTCTCATTAGGGTTGAGCAAAAAGTCAATAGTCAACAGTCAACGGTCAACAACCCTAATGAGAATCCTCTGCCTCTGTCTCTCCATCAACTGTGCATACACACCCGCATCCGCGTTCCGAGGAACACGAATACATACTGGATAAAACCAATCCCAAAACGTACAGTAGGATCTGGCTTAAACCAAAGCCCGCTAGTGTTAACTGTCCGGACACTGTACGTGCACAAGTGCACGGATGTGACCGGACCCTGTCGCAAAACCATGCGACCTCTACTCTTTTGCCTAAAGGCGAATAGCTTTCTGTGTGGCACTCTAAAGACTCGACACTACGCTGGCAGTGGGTTTAACCACAGACCGCAAGCGGCACTAGCTGTGCGTAACGGTCCCTAGGTACATGCCGACAAGAGGACTGACGAGGTGAAACCCATCTGAACTCCTACTGAGCCTGAATGTGACATTCTCCGTACAGTCCGGTCTGTTCGTCTGATACATCGCATGGCGGGCCTAGGGGGCGGTAAACATCAGTCCCCTAATAGCGGTACAAGTCGTGTCGGAGTGAAGCCCAATACACCCTGAGATAACACTGGAAGCCTACCAGTATATCTCGCTTGCCCTGGCCAGGGACTACTCGTGTAATGGCTCTCCTAGACACAGCGCGATGTCAACCCCCAATACCGGGAGAGACGAATCCTGTCTAACCGTCACTGCCTCCAAGTGCTTCGGGACTGCACCCAACTACTACCTGTTTGCACGACTCCTTTGAGCCGTGGTAGGGTAGTAATCAAAGTACAGTGGGAACACACTCGAGGCGAAGTGACAGTGTCAAGTCAGCGGACTAAGCTGTAGTCATGTCACCTGGAAACTAATAACTAACGATAGGTATAGTACCAACCAACATTTCCCGACGAGTCCTGTCCAGTGTACTCGTAACCCAATGAGCACCCGCATACTATCTCCAGTACGACGTACTGATGGCTGTGCGACAGACCATCTCCCACTCTGGGATGAGAAGCGCATGCGCTAATCTACTCCGGAGTATCGATGCCCTGTCTCGATAGTCCTGCGACTAGGGACCTGCATAAGGATGTGCTTATAGATTACCCAGCCCCCATTAGTGTGACTGCCATCACAACGCTGGTAATCAAGCAAAGATCCTAAGGGCTCCACTAATGTGCATAGGTGATATACTAAAATAAACACATGTACACATTGAAGTAGAAACAAACCAAGTAGCATACTACTATTTTGAGCAAGATTGTATATACAAGGTGAATATCCTAAGCTTCCATTAAGTAATATACAAACTAGTATGATACAGTAATGGCCTCTAGGGCATATACACTAACAGTAACAGCCACCCAGGTATTGAGCGATCAGAAGATCAACAAGCTAGCTTGTCCGTTCTCCTGTGAATCCAATCAGTAACACTCCCGTACAGTCCGGTCTGTTCGTCTGATATGTCGCATATCAAGTCTAGGGGTGGTATACGTCTGACCCTAGTAACCGATAAGTCGTGTCGATGTGAGGCTCATAACAGGTCGAGAAACTACTGGTAACACTTATCAGTATATCTCTATATCAGCCCTGGCCAGGGACTTCCAGTTATATGCAATCGAACACAGCACAACATCAACTCCCTATACGGGAGAGACGAATCCCCTCCTATTGCTCATTGCTACCATGTGATTTGGGACTGTACCCAAAAGCCACCGTTTTGCACGCCCTCTTGGATGTGGTAAGGTGGAAATCAAAGAACAGTGGGAATCAGACAAGACTCTATGACGATCTCGGGTCTACAGACTACCCTGTAACGGTGACACCGGAGAACTGCCATCTGACGTGTGGTATATCACCAACTGGGAGTTCTCGGCGAGTCCGTCCAGTGTACCGAGTCTCCACTGAGCATTCGTACACCATCCTTGATGTCAAACACCGATGGATATGGGATCATCCATCTCCTATCATATGGGTCAAGATGCATATACGCTAGTCTACTCAGGTGTATCGATGCCCTGTCTCGATATACCCTCGACTAGGAACAGTTATAGGATGTACTCATTTACTATTATGGCCCCACTAGTATGATCTCAGCATAGTCCCAGTAGTCGAGTACAGACCCTAAGGGCTTTATCAGCATGTGAGAGTAAGACAGTAAACCAATACAAGTCAACATGTTAAAATAAAGTGAAACCAAATAGCATATTATCATGACGAGCAAGAAAGTCCTCTCTGTATATATCCAAGCATCCATCATAATATACATCATATGTACAACAATGGCCTCTAGGGCATATACATAACTAACAATCTCCCACTTGCACTAAGGCCAGCTGCTGTATTATCTCATACCTAGCATCCCGAAAAATCTCTCAAACTGTATCTGGGGAATGGCCTTCGTGAGTGGATCTGCAGTGTTATCCTTCGTATCTACTCTCCTGACCTCGATCTCCCGGCGATTAACTATCTCCCTGATCAGGTGATATCGCCTCAGAATATGTCTGGACTTCTGATGGGACCTGGGTTCCTTGGCCAAAGCCATAGCTCCATTGTTATCGCAATACAGTGGTATTGGATGCTCAATGGATGGAACCACACCAAGTTCACTAATGAACTTCTTCATCCAGACAGCCTCTTTGGCAGCATCGTTGGCAGCGATGTATTCAGCCTCCATCGTCGAGTCTGCAACGGTATCCTGTTTGGAACTCTTCCAACATACCACCCCTCTATTGAGGGTAAAGACAAATCCCGAGTGCGACTTAGAGTCGTCCTTATCACTTTGGAAGCTGGAATCGGTAAAAGACTCCACCCGGAGTTCTCCGTTACCATACACCAAGAACATGTCTCTAGTCCTTCGTAAGTACTTAAGAATGTTCTTCACAGCTGTCCAGTGACTCTCTCCAGGATCTGCTTGATACCGACTCACTACACTTAGTGAGTATGCTACATCGGGTCTGGTACATAGCATCGCATACATGATAGAGCCTACTGCCGAAGCATAGGGTATCCCTTGCATGCGAGCTCTCTCGAAATCAGTCTTGGGAGACATCTCTTTGGAGAGATTGAGTTCAGAGATCATGGGTTGGTTCCCACGCTTGGATTCTTCCATACTAAACCCCTTTAGTATGGTGTTAATGTACCTGGATTGGGACAATCCCAGCATACTTTTGGATCTATCTCTATAGATCCTAATCCCCAATACACATGAGGCATCACCTAGATCTTTCATTGAGAATCTTTGTGATAAGAAGAGCTTGACTGATTGCAGCATAGGAATATCATTTCCTATCAAGAGTATGTCATCCACGTACAATATGAGGAAGAAAACCTTACTCTCTGCTACCTTCTTACAGATACAAGGTTCATCTATATTTTTGATGAAGTCAAACTCTTTGACTACAACATCAAAACAGATGTTCCAACTCCGCGATTCTTGTTTCAACCCATAAATGGATTTAAGAAGCTTGCACACCTTTCCGCTGCTCCCACTATCTACGAAGCCCTCTGGCTGAGTCATGTACACGCACTCATCAAAATCACCATTTAGAAAGGCGGTCTTAACATCCGTTTGCCAGATTTCGTAGTCATGGTATGCAGCAATGGCAAGTAAGATCCGGATGGACTTAAGCATAGCCACTGGAGAAAAGGTTTCGTCATAATCCACACCTGGTCGTTGACGAAAACCTTTTGCTACAAGTCTAGCTTTGAAAGTCTAAACTTTTCCATCTACACCAAATTTATTTTTAAAAATCCACTTGCTCCCAATGGGTTTTACCCCTTCAGGAGCATTTTCTAAAGTCCATACTTTATTGATGTACATGGATTCCATCTCAGATCGCATTGCATCCAGCCATTTCACAGAGTCACCACTCGTGATGGCCTGCTCGAAACTAGTTGGGTCATTATCTTCCATGATGCAATCCTCGCTTCCACCATCAATGAGAAAACCGTAGTATCTCTCAGGCTGATGAGAAACCTTGCTAGATCGGCGGAGAGGCTGGGGTTCGTCGGGTACTACTGAATCCTCTGGTTCTACCAAATCATCTGTTGTAGTTTGTTCTGCTGGAACTTCTTCCAGTTCTACCTCAATGCCACTAATCTGTTTCATAAGAAAACCTTTTTCTAAGAAAGTAGCATGTCGAGAAACAAACACCTTTTGTTCCTCGGAGTGGTAGAAGATATACCCTCGCGAATGTTTGGGATATCCAATAAACTTACATAGAACAGACCTTGCCTCGAGCTTTTCCGGATTTTGTGTTTTAACATAGGCCGGACAACCCCATATCTGAATAAAATTAAGATATGGTCTCTTACCATTCCATATCTCATACGGAGTGGTAGGCACTGATTTGGTTGGAACTCTATTCAATAGGTATGCAGCTGTCTCCAGTGCATATCCCCAGAAGGAAATAGGTAACTCAGCAGTGCTCATCATAGATCGCACCATATCTAATAGAGTGCGATTTCTTCGTTCTGATACACCGTTGTGCTGTGGTGTATAAGGAGGAGTAAGCTAAGAGAGAATCCCATTCTCTTTTAGATAATCTAGGAACTCATTGCTTAAGTATTCACCTCCTCGATCAGATCGAAGAATCTTAATACTTTTGCCTGTTTGATTCTCTACTTCATACTTATATTCTCTGAATTTCTCAAAAGCTTCAGACTTGTGTTTCATCAGGAATACATATCCGAATCTTGAGAGATCGTCAGTGAATGTAATGAAGTAGGAAGAACCGTTTCTGGCATGCGTAAACATGGGACCGCATACATCACTATGTACCAGTCCTAAGAGTTCTGTAACTCTTTCTCCGTGTCCACTAAACGGAGCTTTGGTCATTTTTCCTTTGAGACATGAATGGCAAGTATCATAAGATGAAAATTCGAATAAATTCAAATATCCATTTTTATGTAACTTAGCTAGCTGTGTCTCATTGATATGGCCAAGTCTACAATGCTACAAGAAGGATTCGTTCATTTCTGAGCTTTTCCTCTTGTGTGTGTTTTGTATATTGAGGACTGTACTTTGATTTAGAATGAATATGCCATTATGTAACGAGCCTGATGCAATCAACCTTTGATCTAGGAATATGTTCATAACATTATCCTGTACTACAAAATTATATCCTTCTTTACTTAATAAAGAAACCGATATAATGTTGCACATCATGTTCGGTATATAATAGCACTCATTCAGAATCAGTGTATCACCACTTGGTAATACTAGGTGATATTCGCCAACTGCTTTGGCTGCAACATTTGCACCGTTCCCTACTTGAACGGAATGATCACATTTTCCCAGTTCGCTACCTATACGTAGCCCATGTAACAATTTACATATGTGGGATCCTGATCCGGTATCTAATACCCAGGACGTAGGGTGAACTGAGAAACAGTTTTCAATAACTAACACACCTGCAGAAGATGCATCAACATGCATGTTCTTTTGGGCGGCTTGAGAATCCAGATATTCTTCTATTCCCTGTTCAGTCTTATAACTCTTATAAGAAAGAACGGGTCCAACGTTCCCCTGCTCAGTATAATAAGCGGGTTCAGTCAATACATCCATATTATTATCTTGATTATGGCCTGACATGGTCGCTACCTGGAAAGAGAGAGAAGAAAACACTTTAGCGTATGCTCTTGCAAGATTAGATGTATGGTTCCAATGTACATACAGTCGCAGTGGGAGAGTATCACTTGGGGTTGCCATCTGGATGTATTTTGATTTTGAATCCATGTTATTTTGTACCAAGTATGCTATGTAATATAATATCCGTTTCTTTGTTGGACAATGAAGGATATAATTTTGTATTGCAAAACAATGTTATGAACATTCACCTGAATCAAATGTTGGTTGGGTATGGTACGCTTAATAACGGAATATATGTCCTAAATCAACACACAGTTTTCAGTATACAACACACTAATAAAAGAAAACTTTCAGAATTAAATGAAGCTTTTCTTTGGCATTGTAGACTTGGTCATGTTAACGAAACAAGACTGAACAGGTTACACAAAGATGGATATTTAAACTCCTTTGAATATAAATCTTATGCGACTTGCCAGTCTTGTATCAAGGGTAAAATGACCAAAACTCCGTTTACCGGACACGGAGAAAGAGCTACTCAGCTCCTTGGCCTCATACATAGTGATGTATGTGGGCCAATGTCTACACAGGCTAGAGGCGGTTTTTCATACTTCATTACATTCACCGACGATTTCTCAAGATTCGGTCATGTATTTTTATTAAAGCACAAGTCCGACGCTTTCGAGAAATTCATTGAATATAAACAAGAAGTAGAAAAACAAACCGGCTTGAGTATTAAGATGCTTCGATCAGATCGAGGTGGAGAGTATCTCAGTACAGAATTTCCAAACTTCCTAAAAGAGAATGGGATTCTATCTCAGCTCACTCCTCCTTACACACCACAGCACAACGGTGTGTCAGAACGACGGAATAGGACCCTATTAGATATGGTCCGGTCTATGATGAGTGACGCTGAGTTACCAGTCTCGTTTTGGGGGCATGCATTGGAGACTGCAGCGTTTCTGCTAAACAGGGTTCCAACCAAAGCCGTGTCTACCACGCCATATGAGATATGGAATGGGAAGAGATCATCTCTTAAAAGAATTAAGATTTGGGGTTGCCCGGCATATGTTAAAAAGCAGAATCCGGACAAACTCGAGACACGGTCAGTCATGTGTAACTTTGTGGGATATCCAAAGAATTCTTATGGATATCTGTTCTACCACAAAGAGGAACAAAAAGTGTTTGTTTCTCAGTATGCCACATTCTTGGAAAAAGAGTTTTTCACAGATAAAGATGATGGCAAGGTAGTAGATCTAGAAGAGGTTCTGGAGACACAAACTACAAATGACGATTTGGTTGAACCGGCTGTTGCAACAGAAACTGAAGAACCTCGGCCACTCCATAGGTCTGGTAGGACTTCTCGCCCACCAGAGAGGTACTACGGTTTCCTCATTGATGGTGACGGAGAAGATTTCATCATGGATGATGATGATCCTACCAGTTTTCAGCAAACTATCACGAGTGGTGACTCTGTGAAGTGGCTGGATGCCATGAGATCCGAAATGGAGTCTATGTACACCAACAAAGTATGGACTTTGGACGTTGTACCCCCTGGGGTAAAACCTGTAGGGTGCAAATGGATCTTTAAAAGAAAGATTGGTGTGGATGGGCAGGTAGAGACCTATAAGGCAAGACTTATGGCGAAAGATTTTCGTCAAAGACCAGGTTTGGACTATGACGAAACTTTTTCTCCCGTAGCCATGCTTAAATCCATTCGGATCCTACTTGCTATTGCTGCTCACTACGACTATGAAATCTGGCAGATGGACGTTAAAACCGCGTTTCTAAATGGAAATTTAGAAGAATGCGTTTATATGGATCAGCCAGAGGGCTTCATTGACAGTGGGAGCAGCGGGAAAGCATGTAAATTGCTTAAATCCATATATGGGTTAAAGCAGGCATCACGGAGTTGGAACATCTGTTTCGATGATGTCATCAAAGAGTTTGATTTCATCAAAAATCCAGATGAACCTTGTGTTTATAAGAAGGCTGTAGAAAGAGCTTTCATATTCCTCGTATTATACGTGGATGACATTCTTCTGATAGGAAATGATATTCCTATGCTACAGTCGGTCAAATCATTCTTATCACTAAGGTTCTCCATGAAGGACCTGGGTGATGCCACATATATCCTGGGCATAAGGATCTATAGGGATAGATCCAAAAAGTTATTGGGATTGTCCCAAACCAGGTACATCAACACCATCCTAAAAAGGTTTAGTATGGAAGACTCCAAGCGGGGTGCCTTACCCGCTTGCCATGGAGTCACTCTCTCCAAGGATTCTTGTCCAAAGACCGATGAAGGGAGAGCTCGCATGAGCATTATACCTTATGCTTCGGCAGTAGGATCTATAATGTATGCGATGTTATGTACACGCCCAGATGTAGCTTATGCACTTAGTGTTGTAAGCAGGTATAAATCCAACCCAGGGGAGAACCACTCGACAGCTGTGAAGAACATTCTTAAGTATTTACGAAGGACTAAAGAATTGTTCTTGGTGTATGGTAATACAGATCTCCAAATGGAGGCCTTTACCGATTCGACCTTCCAGAGCGATAAGGATGACAGCAAATCTATCTCAGGGTTTGTATTTACCCTCAATGGAGGGGCGGTAAGTTGGAAGAGTTCCAAACAAGATACCGTTGCAGACTCTACGATGGAAGCCGAGTATATTGCTGCAAATGATGCCGCCAAGGAAGCCGTCTGGATGAAGAAGTTCGTCTCGGAGCTAGGAGTAGTTCCAACCATTATTGATCCAATACCTTTGTATTGTGACAATAATGGGGCGATGGCGTTAGCCAAGGAGCCCAGATCCCATCAGCGGTCCAGACATATCCTGAGGCGCTTTCATTTGATCCGGGACATTGTAGATCGCCGCGAGATCGAGATTAAGAGAGTAGACACAAAGAATAACGCTGCGGATCCACTCACCAAGGCCCTCCCACAGCCACATCATGAGCGACTTTTTGAGATGTTGGGTATGAGATACGCCAATAACTGGCCTCAGTGCAAGTGGGAGATTGTTGGATATATGTATGCCCTAGAGGCCATTATGTGATAGTGGATGTATCTATACATGTATATATATTCAGTTTGCATTCTTGCTCGACATGATAGTATGCTATCTGGTTCTTCTTTATCTGACATGTTGATTTGATCATGCTTTTATTCATTCATACATGCTGATAAAGCCCTGAGGATATCGGCTTGACTACTCTGATTATGATAGAGATCATACTAGTGGGACATTTGTAGTCTATAAGCATCTCCTGAAATGTCCCTAGTCGGAGGTGTATCGAGACGGGGCATCGATATACCAGAGTAGACTAGCGTATATGATACTAGACCCATATGATGGGTGATGGATGTTCCCACATTCATCGATGTTTGACATCAAGATCATATACGGGTGCTCAGTGCTGACTGGGTACACTGGACGGACTCCCCGAGAACTCCTATATGGAATTATATCTATTGTCCGATAGCAGTTCTCAGGCGACACTGGTACCGGTTAGTCTGTAGACCCGAGATCGTCATGGAGTCTTGTGTGTTCTCCCACTGTATTTTGATTGCCACCCTACCACGGCTCTACTGAGTCGTGCAAACAGGTGGCCGTTGGGTACAGTCCCGAGACACACGAAGGCAATGAGCGATAGGAGGGGTTTCGTCTCTCCCGATATTGGGAGTTGATGCTGTACTGTGCCCGACTGGTTATATCAGTAAGTCCCTGGCCAGGGCTGCTGAGATTTGCTGATAAGTGATATCAGTAGTTTCTCGATCTGTTATAGACCATTCACCGGCATGACTTATTGAGTTATTAGGGTCGACGTGACCATCCCTAGGCTCAATATGCAGCATATCTGATGAAGAGACCGGACTGTACGGTAGTGTTGCCGGATGGCTCAACGGGAGTTGTAGCAGGTTCGCTTGTTGTCTTCTGATCTCTCAATACCCGGATGGCCGTTACGTTTAGCTGACCGCTTGCGGCTTGAGGGTACCTGATATGATCATCACCCTCTGCCGGCGTATTGACGAGTCTTAGAGTCCCACAAAGGAGTTACCCAGTCCAGGCGAAACGTTGTGGTGCGCGTATGCGATATGCGCATGCACCCGATTGAAATGTGCGTATATGATACCGAACATTGATCGGGCGGCCTCCTTTTGGTGGGGTCATATGTGATATGGCCGGATTGATGAATCAAGTGTTGATTTATCATTTAACCATTAGTTTTCTCACTTGAAACCTTTCTAGTATGTGATGGATGTATGTAAGCATGCATGTGTTTCTTTCTTTCATTCTAGTTTCATGCACATGTGGATGTGCATACATGCATACATACATACAGCCATCCATCATGGTTGTTAGCATATGGAAATGGTGGCAATATAAGACTCACACCATGGATTAAATAATGGATTATTATTTAATTTTGGTTTTAAAATAAAATGAAAAGGAAAGGATAATCATTCTAGCTTCTACATTCTTCTTCTAACCTAACCAAGCTCAACTACCACTAACCTAGGGTTATCCTTCTCTTTATCATTTAAAACCCAAGTTAAATTAACTCTCCATCATTTAATCATGGTTGAATGCAAGAAGGAAATAAATATATATAGTGATATATTTCATTTTCTTTAAAAAAAAACCAAGGGTTATTTTTCACCTCTTGTTAAAAATAGCCACCATCTTCATCCTCCTTCATCTTTTTCCTCTCTAGTTTTTTCTAGTGAGTTAAAAACAAATAAAGAATGGTTTTTGAAGTGAGATCCTTAGCCACAACATCATTCTACTCAAGTCTAGCCAACTTGATTAGAGTGTTCTCTTTGCTTTTCCAAAGTTGCAAGCTTGGACGGGAAACATCGGGTGGATCGTCGTGGACGAAAGAGGACTACAAGTGGACCTTCTTCCAACACCCTAGAGACTAAGGAGTCAAGAAAAAGGGGAGCTACAAAGGTTGTAGCCTTCAAACCCTAATTTTTTATTAGCTTAAAGTTTCGAAACCCTAATTTTCTAGGATCGATTCCTTTGCATGTTTTTTTGGCACCTTAAAAATACATACTTTGAGACATGTGATGCTTCAAAACTCTTCATTGGGTGCTAGACAAACCTTTCACGCATAAGACCTCTGCCTACTCTGGGCTGCTCTCATCCTATCGCAAATCAACTGGATCTTCGCGGTCGTCACCTCCACAATCTGTGGCCCTAAGATACTGCTCTCACTGAGCTCCGTCCAACAGGTGGGCGATCTGCATTTCCTCCCATAAAGAGCCTCAAACGGTGCCATCTGAATGGTCTCCTGGTAGCTGTTGTTGTAGGAGAACTCTACTAGGGGCAAATGATGATCCCAGCTACCTCCGAAGTCTAATACGCATGCTTTGAGCATGTCCTCGAGAGTCTGAATAGTCCGCTCTGACTGTCCGTCGGTCTGCGGATTGAATGCTGTGCTGAAACTCAAGCGAGTGCCCAAATCCTCCTGAAGCCTCTGCCGTAGTCGGCTGGTAAACTGGGTGCCTCTATCGGACACGATACATGTCGGAACTCCGTGCAGTCATACAATCTCATCAATGTAAATCTGAGTATACTGAGCAAACCCGAAAGTCGTCTTCACCGGTTGGAAGTGAGCCGCTTTCGTCAAACGATCCACGATCACCCAGATGGAGTCATACCCTCGACTAGTCCTGGGTAGACCCACAATGAAGTCCATAGAGATCTGTTCCCATTTCAACTCCGGAATGGGTAACGGCTGTAGCTCTCCCGCGGGCCTCTGGTGCTCAGCCTTGACTTGCTGACAAGTCAGGCATCTCGACACAAAATCTGCGATGTCTCTCTTCATTCCGTCCCACCAGTAAACACCTCTTATGTCATGGTTCATCTTGGTGGAATCGGGATGAACACTATATACCGACCGATGTGCCTCCTCAAGAATCTCGCGTCGCAATCCCTCAACATCTGGTACGCACAGTCTAGCTCCAAATCGTAGTATCCCCTGATCATCGATGACGAACTCGGAAAATCTGCCCTGTCCTATCTGTGTCCTGATCTCTGAACAGCGGTCATCACTGTGCTGTGCCTCATGTATGCGGTCAAGCAACTATGGGCGTGCACGCACATGCGCAATCTGTCCTCCGATCGGTGTAAACTCGAACTGTACCCGGTTGTCGCATAAGATCTGCCAATCTGCCGACGACTGCCTTTGCACTGCACTCAAACAAGATAGACTACCCCCGGGCCTCCTGCTCAAGCATCCGCCATTACATTCGCCCTGCCCGGGTGATACAAGATCTCACAATCGTAGTCCTTCACTAATTCCATCCATCGGCGCTATCTAAGGTTCAGGTCTCGCTGCTGAAATATATACTTTAAGCTCTTGTGGTCAGTGAATATCTGGCACGACTCTCCATACAGATAATGTCGCCAGATCTTGAGTGCAAAGACCACTGCAGCCATCTCCAGATCATGAGTGGGGTAATTCTGTTCATGTTTCTTTAATTGCCGCGAAGCATACGTGATCACCCTGTCATGCTGCATCAAAACGCACCCTAGCCCCACTCGTGAAGCATCACAGTAGACCACAAATCCGCCTGATCCTGAAAGCAACGATAGCACTGGTGTCGTAGTCAGTAGAGCCCGTAGCTGCTGGAAACTGTGCTCACACTCCTCCGTCCAATCGAAGCGAACCCCCTTCCGGGTCAACCCGGTCAAAGGTGTAGCAATGCGAGTGAAGTCCTGCACAAATCGCCTGTAATAGCCTGCCAGCACTAGAAAGCCGCGAACCTCCGTCACTGACGTGGGTCTAGGCCAACTCCGAACTGCCTCGATCTTCCTTGGGTCTACACATATACCATCTCGTGTAATCACGTGCCCCAAGAAGTCTACGCTGTCTAGCCAGAAAGCACACTTGGAGAATTTGGCGAAAAGCTGATGCTCCCTCAAGGTCTGCAGTGTAATCCGCAGGTGCTGCTCGTGCTCCTCTCTACGCCGAGAATACACCAAGATATCGTCAATGAACACTATGATGAACAGATCAAGATACGGCCGGAAAATGCGGTTCATCAAGTCCATGAATGCTGCTGGTGCGTTGGTGAATCCGAACGACATCACCAAAAACTCATAATGGCCGTAGCGTGTGCGGAAAGCGGTCCTAGAAATGTCCTCCTGTCGAACCCGCAGCTGATGGTAGCCTGATCGCAAATCGATCCTCGAAAAGTACCCTGCCCCCTGAAACTGGTCGAACAAATCGTCGATGCGTGGCAAAGGAAACCTGTTCCGCACTGTCACCCTGTTCAGCTGGCGGTAGTCGATACACAAACGCATACTTCCGTCCTTCTTTTTGACAAACAGGACTGGAGCACCCCAAGGAGAAACACTGGGTCGAATAAGTCCCTTATCCTGCAAATCTTGCAACTGACACTTCAATTCTCTAAGTTCCGTCGGGGCCATCCGATAAGGCGGTACAGAAATAGGCCCCGTGCCAGGAACCAATTCAATACAGAAAGAAATATCACGCTCGGGCGGTAGCCCAGGAAGCTCGTCAGGGAACACATCAGGGAACTCGCTAACAACCGGAACCTGATCCACCGGAACCTCTGTGGCTCTAGTATCGCAAACATAGGCGAGAAATCCCTGACATCCCTTCCTCAAAAGCTGTTCAGCGCGAAAAGAAGAAATCACACTGTGAGGGGTAACACCACGGTCCCCCTACACAACAACAACCGACTCGCCGGGAAAACAAAATCGAACCGTCTTCTCGCGGCAGTCAACAGAAGCATAGCACGTGGCTAACCAATCCATGCCCAAAAGAACGTCGAAGTCCAACATCTCAAGAAGGATCAAATCGACAGGCAACTCTCTCTCACCAATACGGACGGTACAGGATCGGAACACGTGCCTAGCAACAAACGACTCTCCCACAGGAGTAGTCACAACAAGCGGCTGGTTAAGCAAACCGGACTCTCTACCCAAACTCGGCACAAAGTGTGTGGATACGTACGAGTGCGTGGATCTGGGATCGAATAACACCTGTGCATCAACCGAACATACAGGAAGGATACCTGAGACCACCGCATTGGACGTCTGTGCATCCTGATGCGTCAAAGCAAAAACTCACGCCTGTCCTCCACCTGCAACTAACTGTCCCCTGCCGGCCGCTGGCTGCCCTCTGCCTCGGTCACCTCGTCCTCTATGAACAAATCCTCCACGACCACGACCTCTCTGTGCATGCGTCAGACGCGGAGTAACAGTAGGTACTATCGGCAATGCCGTCTGAGGTGGTGAAGGTGGTAATGTAACAAGCGATGCTGCCGCCCTACTCTGGGGTACCTCCGGACAATCTCGCACACGATGGTAAGAGCTCCCGCAACGGTAACATCCCGATGATGGTCGCTGACCCTCCTGGGGATAGGAGCTAAACAATTGGCCTCGCCTCGAATCTCTGCCACCTGCAAGGTGCCTGTCACGACGCCGAAAAGGTCTTCTCTGCACTGACCTATCTGCACGAACTCTCTTTGGCTCTGGGACTGCCGAAGTCTCAGCAAGGCGCTCCTCAACCAATAAGGCTGCATCTACAGCTGCTGCATAGGTCTCGTAGTGCTGCGCGCTAATCGCAAGGAACAGTGGTGTGAGCAAGCCTCGGACAAATCTCTTAACTCGCAACTCCTCAGTAGCCACTAGGTACGGAGCATAAACGGATAGCTCGGTGAACAACACATCGTACTCTGCCACTGACATTTCCGGAGTCTGGCGTAAAGACTCGAACCTGCGTGCTCTAGCATCTCTGACACTCAGGGGAAAAAAGCGGGCAAGGAATAGAGCCACGAACTCTGTCCAGGTCATAAGAGGAAGACCTGCTGCTCTACCCTTCTCGACTAATTCGCACCATTTCTGCGCAAGACCTTCCAGGCGAAAGCTCGCAAACTCAACCCATCTCGCATCTGCGCATCTAAGTGAACGACATATCCGCACCATCCTATCAAGGAAAGACTGTGGGTCTTCGGCCACATCGGTGCCTGTGAAGACCGGAGGCTTCAGCTTCATAAACTCTGACAGCGATACTGTAATAACCTCTGTAGTTGCAGGTGCAACTGCCTGAACTGTGGGTACCACCACGGTCTCTGCAATGGGTGGAACTACCTCTGGTTGCTGCGCTCGAAGTGTCTCAACTAGAGATCCCATCATCTGGCGCATCTCCTGCATACTGGATCCCATCGTCTGGCGTATCTCCTGCACACCAGCCCCTAACATAGCAATCTGATCTGTCACGGCAGGAACAGCCCGCTCTGGCACAACCGGTGTACTACCCGGATCAGTCCTCGTCTCGGACGAGTCAACTCGAATCTCAGCCCTCGCGGCCACTCTCTGCGCCCTCGTAGTCTTTGGCGGCATAATGGCTGAAAGGAACAATAGAATTCGATAAGGATACGGAAATCGAATCACAAGAATGCATAGACTCAAGAAGGAATTTAAATCAACAAGTCCTAAGGTCGCGTAGGCGGAGTACCGTGTCGTGAGTAAGCCGTGGAACATACACACGCTACGCTACCCTGCTGCAGCTACATACTCCATCATACCAGGGTCATTCTACACTCCGAAAGGTAAAACCTATGCTCTGATACCAACTTTGTCACGTCCCAAAGTTTGGCCCGTGACCGGCACTTAACCACGTAACGTCTACAGGCGTAACGCGACTAAGTGAACCGAAAACCCAGAAATCAAACCAGTAAAAGTATAGAGTGTTATAAGTTTAAAATGAAAGCACTTACTAACATGATAAGAAATCTAAGTAAACGATCACCAAGATAACAATATACGACGCCGTAGCGAAGATCAAGATCCACAAGTGGGAACATCACAGATAGATAGAATAAACTGCAAGTACAGTCGGCTCACAACGAGCTCGACACCAGAATACAAGTAATATACATCATCGTCCTCACACTGTCTCTAAGTCAAATACATACATGGTAGATGGAGAATACTAGATACAACAATGTACATAACTGAAAGATAAACAGATACTGCACAAAACCCACCTATCAGTAAAAGAGCTAGTACACCAACTATGGGGGTATCTGTGCCAAAAGATGCAAAACGCAGCCTGCCGCGACTACTCCGAAGGGCAACCTGCAAACACTGTGGCACAACGGGGGTGAGTTGCCAAATCGTGAATAGAGATAACATATAAAGGTAATCGCGAGCATGCACGTACTGCGCTACTCTATCATATGCCATCAGATGATATCAATATGTGATAAGCAGTATATGCAATAATCATGCAAGTGCTCTATCAGGTAATGTAACTACAGGATGAGGTACAATAATATATATGCTGAGCATGGGCAATATAACATCTACACGGGATGTCAACGTGGAATAAATAACCGATGTCCATCAATGCACCCAGACCCCCCAAATAGCTCAGGCGCCGGCACTCTCATCGGCCCTCAAATCCTGTACATCTCTGAGAATCCCGAGTGCCCAACATCGGCACCCAAATACCATAAATACTCGTGTCCAGCATCGACACGCAAATCCTCATCCATCGGGCCCCGTCAGTCCGGGTCAGCCCACGGGCTCCGTCTGCGGTATCGGTCCTCGGCCACGGCAGTACGGATCACCCCGCATCCATCTATCGACTCTGATCAGTATCCTCCGGATAACTGTCAGGTACAACCAATCACCGGTAGGTAGTAGTCCCTCTGCCAGGCTCACCGTTTACAACACAGCGAAACCGTTCTCGCCCCGGGGTACCATACCGGGTCCACCATGTACCCGTAATTGGCCTCAACCAGCTCCTCGATTCGGGTTCACATATATCACTCTAGCACCGAGGAAACCCATGGTGGACGCACCGAAATATCATATCAAGGGAACCGGGTTTTTAAATGATTACATATTTGAAATAGCCACGGTTCCCAAATCCAGAAATCACATCTAATCCAAACCAATATGCAAGTCAATGATCCGATATGATATGTGCATCAAATATGAATATCATGTAAAGTCACATAAAGATGAGCTACAACATAACGATCCGATGTGATATATGCATCAAGTATGAATATCATGTCAAGTCACATATAGATGAGCTACAATATAATGATCCGATGTGATATATGCATCAAGTATGAATATCATGTCAAGTCACATATAGATGAGCTACAATATAATGATCCGATGTGATATACGCATCAAGTATGAATATCATGTCAAGTCACATACAGATGAGCTACAATATGATGATCCGATGAGATATATGCATCAAGTATGAATATCATGACAAGTCACATATAGATGAGCTACAATATAATGATCCGATGAGATATATGCATCAAGTATGAATATCATGTCAAGTCACATATAGATGAGCTACAATATAATGATCCGATGTGATATATGCATCAAGTATGAATATCATGTCAAGTCACATATAGATGAGCTACAGTGTGAGTGTCATGGCAATTACTAATGGTGTGTGTGTAACATGCAGGATAGTGCTCGTGCAACATGGACCGTTAGTAATGGTGCGGTGTTCTATCAATTCTAGTTTATATCCATATAGCAGGGAATGCAGTGTGCATTAAATAATAGCCATGCACAGTCAATGTATGTAAATGTAGCTATAAGGTCCTATCAGCCCTGACGTAGAACACCATGCGGGCGATATCACCGTAGATGTTAAATCTACTCACCGTAGTCTCTCGCTAGGTATAGCCAACAACTTGTTTCCCCTTCTGCGCGGTGTCCGCCGTACTCGCCTCCGAACCTAGAATTACACAATATATCATACATTAGCTTAAAGTCACACAAACACGACATTAAGGCCAAACTAGTAACTCGTGTCGTGAACCAAGCGCGCGTGTGCGCGATACGCTAAAACGTGTGATTACGAGCCTGAAGCCACACCGACGCGTCACGATACGCAAAAACCCAAAACCCATACATACGTATCACGCGTGTCGCGAAAGATTGAAAATACGGGAAAAAGGGTAGTCCACTCCATATTTTGATACAGAAATGATATTGTAAAACTATATATACCAAAATAACCCACATAGCAGCAGACACCATCACCCCAAACACCAACCCAAAACACCCCCATCTGGCCGCAAATTGCGGCCAGAATGCTTATTTCGGAGGCCTGGGTAGGGAATTGGGCTCCCAGGTTGTGTGTGTGCACTCTATACCCCCTGAGTATGCTACAGTAACATCTAGTTTTGTTCTGAAACATCTCGGGTAGTAGCAGATCCTACAGAGCCTTATTTCTAGTTAAAATCCACACTTTTGCACTAAAATGGAACTTTAGGGTATTTCTGTGCAAACTGAAACAAAACCTGGCCTAAGATAGCTCTAATAACACATAATAAAGCTAACACAACTAACAAAACCCTAATCTAACATGTGAATCACAAATATCCTTTAATATCACTAAAAATGCACAAAAATGAGATTTTTACTAAGGAATACTACAGGTTTAAGGAAAAGGAGTGCTAACATGAGTTAATACCTTCTAAGAACCTTGTAAAACACCAAAAGTCTCAGCTTTTCCCTCAAGTGTGCAGATTTGCCTTTGAACACCTCAAAAACCTCACTTTTCCATGATTTCGTGAAGAAAATGAGTTGATATGTATAGGGTTTTGTGTAAGGATCAAAGGGAAATGAAAAAGGAGAAGAAAAGATGGAAGAAGAGGGGGTTTCTCTGCTGGAAGGCTGCAGATTTCTGAAGGGGGGAGAAGAGAAGAGAAGAGAGGGAGAGGAAGAAAATGGTCTAAAGGTCAAACTTCACTTAACCACCATGCCTCATTGTTTATTAGGATTTGAAATTATAAAAAAGAGGTTATGATATGAATAAAATGGTGGGGAATTAAAAAGAACCATGCACAAAAGAATGGTTAACATGTTACCAAAACCCTAAATCACAAAAATGGCTAAGTATGCAAGTGTACACTACAAAAGAAAATTTTCCAATTTGCTAACACGACTAAATATAACTAATAATCCTATGAACACATATATAATAACACGTACAATTACTAATTATCACGAAAAACACTCTAACGGAAATTCAAAGTGTTACAGTGAGATGAGAATAAGAGTGAGTGAGTGAGTGAGGATAATGAGAGAGAGGTGAGTGTAGGGGTGAGTGCACCAATGTATTAACTCTCCATTAATGCAAACCATGCCCTCAAGTGAGTCACCATGCCACCTCCTCCCAATCCAAAACAAACACAAATATCTCTCCACAAATATCTAGGATTAGGGTTAAGGTTTAAACAATGGATTAGGATTAGGTTAAGTTGTCATGGTTGCTAAACAAGATTACACAAACACACCCTCACATAAACATGCACATGTGTGTGTAAGCCATAACAAATAATAATAAATTATTAATTAAATATTATAAAATATGAGGAACCTAAATTGGTAAACATTTTACCAAAAACCCGCATTATCGTCTAACTAACACTAATCGCAAACCAAGGTGTGACAATCTCCCCCCTTATAGAAAATTCGTTCCAGAATTTAAAATTCTTACTATGCATACCTTCAAAGAGATGAGTGCAAAACTCCCAATCTCGCTCGCAGCCTCCCAAATGATCTCCTCACTATACGGCTACGCCAAAGAAGCTTTCACAGATGGCAAGACCCTTGACCGAAGTTTCCCCACCTGCCGATCCACTAACACTATCGGCTGCCGGTGAATGAAAAGATCGCGTCCAAGCTAAATGGGCTGGTGCTAAATCATGTGAGAAAAGTCATGAAGGTATTTGCAAAGTGTCAACACTAGAAACAAAAGATGAATACTCAAAAATATGGGCGGAAGTGCCAAATTATAGGCAATGGTACTAACTCATTGAAGGATTTCAAAAGGGCCTACCATCTGGGACTAAGCTTCCCAAAACTCAACACGCCATGTCATCGGAAAATTCGTAGGAATACATGATCTCCCACTGCGAACTCAAGTTTGCGACAACCACGGTCAGCATAAGACTTCTGTCTACACTGGGCTGCTCTCATCCTGACCTGAACCAACTGGATCTTCTTCGAAGACTCTCAGCTAGCTGGGGTCAAAAAATCCTACTCTCACAGAATCAGTAAACCAGACTAGCGATCGACACAACCTACCATACAAGGCTTGAATGTTGCCGTCTGAAACGTCTCCTGATAGCCGTTTGTAGGGTTTCTAGGCACTCTCACAAGGGTCTACAAGGCATCAACCATGCCCGATTTAAAATTTAGACGTGCCGAACAACCCTAACCAAGATCTTTAAACTAGATATTTGGCGAAAAAAAGCATGTTAAACACTTTAACATCTAAGAGTTTAGGATTACAACCTTTATAGTCCGGTCCTTCACTTCACAAGCTCCGTGTTGAGGTCCCTTCACTGCGATCATCATGTTCCCGGACTCTATAGAGGCTCCACGATGAGAAAGATGCATGCTTGCTTCCGATCTTCGATAACAAAGATGATCTACCTTAAAATTTCATTAACACAAGCTCTCACTCACTAATGAAGTGAACACCCTAATCTAAATGGCTAGGATAGATTAGGATGATGAAATAGGATTTTAGCTCTCATTTGTTTTCTTAATCTCACTCACAAACATCACCAATGAAAAGGCTAGAAAGCTTTTTCATCAAAAGAAGAAGAAGAAGAAGATCAAAACCTTTTGTGATGAATAATGAATAAATCAAGTGTGAGGTTAGAAATGCAACCATGGTATAAGTGAGAAGACTTAACCCATGTAGAGAAATAACTATGGTTAAACGGTTGGGTTAAGGAAATATCTCGCAAAATATCACAAAATATCGAAGTCAAAGTCAAAGCTTCAAGAAGTTTCTTGAAAGCTTAACCCTAATCCAAAAACTGACCACATTTATTCTCGACGAAACATGTTGCATTTATAACCCTAACATGTTACAGTATTATATATCACATATACAATATTTATTGTAACAAAATAAAATAATACAATTAACATATATCGAATATATATCAATGTATTACCCGAGTGAGAAAAAGAATCTTTTAGTGAGCTTATATCAGTTAATGTAATTTAATATATCAAATATATAATTATACATTAAATTATCGAATTAATACTTGATCCGATAATCCGTCTATTTCACAAATAACCGACTAATATAATCTGTATCAGTTCATCGAATCAACACTTGATCCGATGACCCGGCTATATCACATATACCCGGCCGATATCTCATATCGCGAGAATCTAATACGGTATCGCATACACGTATCATTCTCGGTCCCGCACATATCACATATGTGCTCCTACTCCGTTTTGCCTAAGCCAAGAAACCTCTGTGTAGGACTCTAAAGAATCGTCAATACGCCGGCAGTAGGTGATGATTATATCAAACACCCACAAGCTGCAAGCGGTCAGCTAAACGTAACAGCCACCCAGGTATTGAGCGATCAGAAGATCAACAAGCAAGCCTGTACATTCTCGTGTGAATCCAGTCAGTAACACTCCCGTACAGTCCGGTCTCTTCGTCTGATATGTCGCATATCTCGCCTAAGGGTGGTAAACGTCAGACCCAAGTAGCTTGATAAGTCGTGTCGATATGAGGTCCATAACAGTTTGAGAAACTAATGATAACACTTACCAGTAAATCTCAGCAACCCTGGCCAGGGATTTCCAGCTATAGCCAATTGAACACAGCGCAACATCAACTCCCTATACCGGGAGAGACGAATCCCCTCCTAGCGCTCATTGCCTCCACGAGATTCGGTACTGTACCCAAAAGCCACCTTTTTGCACGCCCTCTTGGACTTGGTATGATGGAAATCAAAGCACTGTGGGAATCACACAAGACTCTATGACGATCTCGGGTCTACAGACTAACCTGTACCAGTGTCACCAAAGAACTGCTATCTGACGTGAGGTATAATACCATCTGGGAGTTCTCGGTGAGTCCGTCCAGTGTACCCAGTCTCTACTGAGCACCCGTACACCATCCTTGATGTCAAACACCGATGGATATGGGATCATCCATCGCCCATCATATGGGTCAAGATGCGTATACGCTAGTCTACTCTGGTGTATCGATACCCTGTCTCGATACACCCTCGACTAGGAACAGTTATAGGATGTACTCGTCGACTACTATGGCCCCACTAGTATGATCTCATCATAATCCCAGTAGTCGAGTACATATCCTAAGGGCATTATCAACATGTAACATAGAGACAATCAGAGTACATGTTAAGATAAAGTGCAACCAGATAGCATACAATCATGTCGAGCAAGAAAGTCCTCCCTATATATGTCTAAGCATCCATTACAATATACATCACATGTACAATAATGGCCTCTAGGGCATACATATAACTAACACCGTTATCGTAGCAGAACCCTATCAATGGCAAGTGACGATCCCAACAGCTAACAAGCAATTAGTACGTATGCACAATCATATCCTCCAGAGTCTGTATAGTGCGCTCTGTCTGACCATCGGCCTACAGATGGAAAAGCGGAGCTAATGCTCAACTAGTACCCAAGGCTTCCTGAAGCTTCTGCCAAAGACGGCTAGCGATCTGGATGCCTCTATCGGATACAACGCATGAAGGAACTCCGTGCAAACGCATAAACTTACCGAAGAACAACTGAGCAAACTGAGCATAACCGGACAACAACACCCAAATGGAGTCATACCCTAGACTAGACCTGGGTAGACACCACAACGAAATTCATGGAGATCTACTCCCATCCCACTCTGGAATGGTAAAAAGGTTGCAACTCTCCACCCGGCCTCAAATGCTCAACCTTAGCTCACTGACAAGCCAAGCACCTCGAAACGAAATCTGAAACTTCATTCATCATCCTTTCCCACCCGTAACTATCTCACAAGTCACGTCACATCTCGGTAGCACTTGGATGAATACAGAAATCTGACTGATGTGCCTTCTTTAGGACCCCACGTCTCTACCCATCACTATCGGGTACACACAAATGTGTCCCTAAATGTAGCACACCCTGGTCATATTTCAAGAACTCCGAATCTTTACCCAGCCGAACATGCTCAAAAATCTCAGACAACCGAGCAACGGCGGGCTGTGCCTCATGACAACGATTAAGTAAAAGTGGATGGACGCGGACATGAGCAAGCTGTCCCCTCAGTAGATGAGAACTTAAGTTGTACTCATCTGTCACATAAGAACTGTAAATCTGCAGAAGACTTTCTCCGAACTGGGCACAACTGGAACAAACTACCCCCCGGCATATGACTCAAGCATCAGCTACCACAATCGCCTTGCCACGGATAATGAAGGATCTCACAATCACAATCCTTCACAAGCTCCATCCAACGACGCTGTCTCAACAATCAAAACCCGCTGTAGGAAGATGTACACAAAGCTCTGGTGGTGCGTGAAAATCTGACATGACTTTCCGTACAAGTAGTGTCTCCAAATCCTCATCGCAAAATCACCGCGGCCATCTCTAGATCATGAATGGGATAAATCCTGCTCGTACTTCCTCCAACTATCGGGAAGCATAAGTGATAACTCTATCAAGCTACATCAGTACACAATCGAGCCCCACTAGCGAAACATCACAATAAACGACAAAGTCGCCCGATCCATAAGTAAAGATAGATCTGGTGCAGTCGTCACCAAAGTCATCAACTTCTGAAAACTCGGCTCCCATGTCTCAGTCTAAAGAAAAGGAACTCCCTTCTTGGTCAGTTCGGTCAACGGTGCAGCGATACCCAAGAAATCCTGCACGAAACGGCAGTAAAAACTGGCTAAGCCCAAAATCTGCGGATCTCTGTCCCTGAACAAGTCTGGGCCAAAGCTGTACTGCTTCGATCTCCCTCGGGTCCATATGAATACCGTCCCCCGTAACCCCATGACCAAGGTGTTAGTTATATGTATGCCCTAGAGGCCATTACTGTACATAGGATGTATATTGTAGTGGATGCTGGGACATATATAGGGAGGACTTTCTTGCTCGACATGATAGTATGCTATCTGGTTGAACTTTACCTTAACGTGTATACTGATTGTCTCTCTGTTACATGTTGGTAAAGCCCTTAGGATGTGTGCTTGACTACCTGGACTATGATGCGGATCATACTAGTGGGGACAAGGTAGTCCATAAGTACATCCTTCAAAGTCCCTAGTCGTGGGTGTATCGAGACGGGGCATCGATATACCAGAGTAGACTAGCGTGTACCTTCTCGACCCATACAGATAGGCGATGGATGATCCCATATCCATCGGTGTTTGACATCAGAGATGATATACGGGTGCTCAGTAGAGACTGGGTACACTGGACGGACTCGCCGGGAACTCCCAGATGGTATTATACCTCACGTCAGATGGCAGTTCTCTGGTGACACTGGTACAGAGTAGTCTGTTGACCCGAGATCGTCATAGAGTCTTGTGTGGTTCCCACTGTGCTTTGATTTCCATCTTACCACGTCCAAGAGGGCGTGCAAAACGGTGGTTTTTGGGTACAGTCCCGAGTCACATGGAGGCAATGAGCGATAGGAGGGGATTCGTCTCTCCCGGTATAGGGGGTTGATGTTGCGCTGTGTTCGATTGGCTATAACAGGAAATCCCTGGCCAGGGTTGCTGAGATTTACTGGTAAGTGTTACCAGTAATTTCTCGAATAGTTATAGACCTCATATCGACACGACTTATCGAGCTATTGGGGTCTGACGTTTACCACCCCTAGGCAAGGTATGCGACATATCAGACGATCAGACCGGACTGTACGGTAGTGTTACTGGTCGGATTCACTGGAGTGTGAGCGGGCTTGCTCGTCGATCTTCAGATCGCTCAATACCCGGGTGGCCGTTACGTTTAGCAGACCGCTTGCGGCTTGTGGGTGTTTGATATGATCATCACCTGCTGCCGGCGTATTGACGAGTCTTTAGAGTCCTACACAGAGGTTTCCTGGCTCAAGCGAAACGAAATAGGAGCGCATATGAGATATGTGCGGGACCGAGATTAATGCGTGTATGTGATACCGTATTCTATTCTCGCGATAAATGTATCGAATGGTTGTATGCGATATAACCTAGTTATCGATTCAAGCGTTGATATGATAAGCCGATATATTGTATACTAGTCGGTTGTGTGCGACATAACCGGATCATTGAATCAAGTGTTGATTTATTGATTTAATGCATATTTATATATTTGATATATTAATTTGCATCAACTAGTATCGGTTTACTTAAGATGGATTTTCTCACTCGGATGTGCGCATTATATATGTGATATGATTTTGTGCACTTGCTTGTATCATGATTGATGATACATGCTTTTTGGTTAAGTGTAAAGTATTAAACCTTGGTTAATGAAATGGTTAGGGTTTATTATTTGTTATTCATTTATCTTATTTAATTATCCTTTTATTTTTGATAAATGAATAAAAGAGAAAAGAAAAGAATGGTGGCTAATTTTGTTCTTTAGTTGAACCTTCATGAAGCTTTGATCAAGTCAACCATTCTTATCTCATCCTTAACCCTAACCATTCCCACTAACCCTAGTTTAATCTCTACACTTGACCATGGTTAATTTTATGATAAGAATTCATTTTCTTTTCTTTTTCAAATAACTTATCATAACTTTATCTTCTTCTTCTTCTTCATCTTCAAAGAAGAAAGCTTTCTTCATCAATGGTGGATTGATGAAACAAGTGAGAAATCCAATTCTAAAGTCTACCCACTTCCTATTTCTTCATCCTCTACCTCTTGCCAAGTAGTAGAGTGTGTTTCCTTCACAAGTTTCTTGACTTGGTGAAGTGAGAGCTTGATTTAGCGATGCCTCGACGTAGATCATCTTCGGCATGGACATCGACGACCTAGCTCGCTTTATCTCCGACGAAGCCGACTCTAGAGCCCGGATTCCTTTTGGACAGCGGAGACGACTTCGTTGCGGAGCTATGGAGGTGGAGCACCGGATCTACAAAGGTTGTATTTCCGTTTCTCATTAGTTAAGTGTTAACTAGTTAGCTTTTTCGCCTAAACATCTAGCAAACGATCCGTAGTCGGGTCTCTCGGCACCGTTAAAATTTTAATTTGGCATGTTCGATGCCTTGTGTGACCTCACTAGTGTGCCTAGGAACCCTACAGTGGTATCAGAGCCTAGCTAGAGCCTTAGGCGAAGTCCAGACGGAGTTTGAAGTCCGAACGAACCCGAAAACCCATTTCTAACATGCTCTCTGTCCTTTTTTGAAAACAGTGAGTTTTTCCAAATTAAAAATTGCTAAAAAAATTCAGCAGGGAAAAATAAGAATTACGGTGCAAAAAGTTTCTGGTGAACAGTAAATTTCGCGGCGGATCAGCGGCCACTTGATGACGTCAGCCCTGTTCCTTTGCACAGTAATTCCTAGTTCAAAGAGCTGAGTTTTCTGGGAATTTTTAATATTTATTCAAGAGTTGAATTTTTCTGCTGTGTTTTTGGGGATTCGGTGTTTCGATCGGAGTATCAAATTTTGTCTGTGTGGCTTTCCGGATAAATTTTAGAATATGTTAAAAAGTTCGACCGGATATAAATACCCAATTTTTCCCCTGTCGGTAAATTTCCAAGTGTTGGATTTTTCCGTAGTTTAACGACGTTCTAAGTAGTGCAAGTAACGCGATGGTCCCTCTAGAAGACAACAAACCTTAACTCGATTATGTGACCGTCTTGAACTGCCCTTTGAACCTTCGGGTTTGGGGCAGTACGGCGTGCCACATGTGAGGCGTTGGCTTGACCCTTCTACGGCTGGACCGTTGGTACTGAGGCACGAACTGAATGTTGTTAGACTTATTTCATGTGTTGATCTGTATCGGGAAAACTTGGGTGTTCGATTGTTCGATCGGAAAGTTTAACATTTTCTATTTATCTGGAATGGGATACAATAATTGGAATTCACAAAAAGTTATGAGATAACTGAATGAATATTATAAATATAGCAGTTTAGTCTCACTTGATCGGTTGCCACGGAATTTTGATGTGATCAAAAGTCCGTCGCAATCACGTAGCGTACGCGGATACTCGCCGGGTAAACTTAATAGACAGCTTCACTCCATAGCCCCGACCAAGTGACTGTAGGAGAACCCCGTCGCCGAAAGCATCCGTTCGGGTGCTCGCGGTAGCGGTGTTCCGCCTTGGTGCACTTCGTCGACGATATCGGGGGTGCGGCCGTCTACTGAAGTTTGCGACGAGCATTCGATCAAATTGTCGGGAATCCTGTTGAATTGCCCGACTTGCTATTGAAAAGTGTTTTCGATAAAGAGACTAAAATGCGGAGTTTATAATTGTTAGGCATGTGATGTCTAAGGAATTCATTTGGTCAGGCATGCGATGTCTGAGGTGGTTGCGGATTCCAACTGTTGTAGTTTTACACTTTCTTTTCTGTGACCGTAAGTGTAATATGTGATATCGCCGGTTTCGTTGCTATATGTCAACGACAATTGGGATGCGCATATTTACTTACGTTGATGACATGTGATGTTATGTGTTGCTGGATATGTTATATTGGATCGTCGTGTTTGAATAGCCGGGGGTTTTTATGTGAGATGAGTGTTTTTCATTTTCATTCATGTAAAAACTTGTATGTAATATTCTTTTATTGGGGCGCTTCCAGGTTGCGGAAGTTGTCACCATTTGTATATTATTTACTTTTCCGCACTAGGATAGACCCAAGGAGGGTAGCACAAGTAACCGGGTTCTGGAGTCCAGTGGGAGACCAACTCGAGGAGTCGAGTCCGGGTCTCCTAACTCCAGAATTGGTAGGGTTGCTTGCCGCTCTCGTAGGGGTCTAGGGGTGTGGGTTTGGCTATTCATCACGACCGTGGAATCCGTGTTTTATACTGGCTCGTATTGAAAACACGGACGTCCTAGTATATCCAATATTTCATATGATTCTTCTGCTGCGATATCTGTGATGTGATCATGTGATGTTCTGTGATAGATACAGTATATAGTATATATGATATATTATATAAACGTTACTTATGTTTTACACCCGCGCTAGCCCTGCCCTGCTCTGTCGTTAGTTACCTAACCTAACGGTGCACGAGGGGACATCGAGGCGAATGCGGATGGCATAAGTGTACGTCGTATTTATCTGTGATGTTTAGGTAATTAAATGATGGGACTTCATTAATATGATTAATGAATTAAAAGAAACCTAAGATGTTGTAGAATCGAATTTCAAAATAAAACAGGTAGCTACAGTTCTTTCTTTGCACAGAGGTATATGTGATATATCCTGCACCTTATTCGATGAGGAAAGGACCGAGATCCCTTCACCGGGAGTGACTCCTTTAGCAATAACTGGCAGATGCTACACACTCGGTTTGTCTTTTGATTGCTTTTAAGTGTTTTTGCTTTGCACAGTGATATATATGATATATCCCGCACCTCATTCGACGAGGAAAGGACCGACGATCCCTTCACCGGGAGTGACTCCTTTAGCAAAACTAGAAAAGCCTCAAAAGCACTCCATTTCAAAATTCATTCGATCCTACAACGATATCAAGTTCATTACGCAATAGGTTTTCAGAAAAACCTGTCGTAGCCCTCCGTCATTTCAGATATGTACTAGTTAGTATTCGTGCTGCGGTTGTTTGGCCTCCGTCAAGGCGTAGTGTACGGTAGCTAACTAGTGCTTATCTGCTAGCATATGATGCGATTGGATTAGGGTATTCGTACGGCGTTGTTTGGCCTCCGTCAAGGGTCGTGCGGGTGGGTTTAATTCAATCAGGAAATGACGGGTTGAACTTGACTAGCGGACTATGGGTTGTTTGGCCTCCGTCAAGGTCATAGCGAGCTAGGGGCAAAATATTATCGGGAATTTCAAGTGTTGAAATTTGCAATGAGATTGCATACCTTCTATGAGATAGTTGGATCCCGATACCCGCTGCGAGTAAGAGTTACTCCTGGGAGAGTTTTACGCATTACAATTAGCCGATCAAGTAGGTGTCTAGAAAGGTGTCAACAAGGTTACGCCTCTGGGAAAACGAGGTTTACATTAATTAGGTTCGTGCGAAAGCACGGGGGACCTCCCTCAAAGTACCGACACTGGCCTGGCTGAAAGATTGGCGAACTTGTAGTGTGTAATTAATCCCGGCTAGTCTTTCCTTTTAGGGTTTGAAGGAAGATTTGATAAAAAGCAGTGGGAGCCATCCTGATTAGATAAAATAATAACCAATCTATTCTTGCAAGAGCGCACGCTGAGTGTTTTCTTCTCTCTCTCTCCTGGTAGCGACCATATCACGCCTTAATCAAGATAATAAAACGGAATATTGACCGAACCCGCTTGTTATACTGAGCTGGGGAACGTTGGTCCCGCTCCAAATTATAATTGTTATAAGACAGAGCAGGAAATAGGGGATTACCAGAATTCCCGTGCCGCCCAAACGAAGAGAGTGCATGCTGATGCATCATCTTCGGGTGTGTTCATTACAAAGAACTGTTTCTCTGTATCCTCTACGTCCTGGGTATGTGATACCAGATCAGGATCCCAGATATGTAATCTGTTGCATAGGGCTACAGATAGGTAGAGAACTGAGAACGGGTGATAAGTTTCATGAGACAGAAAACGGGGCAAGTGTTGCAGCCAAGTCTGTTTGTCACTGTCACCCTGTATTACCGATACATTGATTCTGAACGAATGTTATTAGATACCGAACCTGATATACAAAATCATATCAGTCTCTTTATTAGTAAAGAAATGATAAAATTTTGTATTGTTGGATAATGTTTTGAACATTTCCTATATCAAAAGTTGATCGGTTCAGGCACGTTATCTAAAAGCATTGATGTTCTAAATCAAACTACAGTTCTTTAGTATACGGAACACACACAAGAGGAAGAGTTCAGAAATGAACGAATCCTTCTTTAGGCATTGTAGACTAGGTCATATCAATGTGACCCGACTAGCTGAAGTTACATGTAGATGCATATTTAAATAAGTTTGAATTTACATCTTATGAAACTTGCGAGTCATGTCACAAAGATATAATGACCACAGCTCTGTTTATTGGAAACAGAGAAAGAGTTAGTAAACTCTTGGGACTGATACATGATGATGTATGTAAGGTCTCCTGTCTACACATGCCAGGAATGGTTCTTTATACTTCATTACGTTCTCTGATGATCTTTCGAGTTTCAGACCTATGTTCCTGTTGAAACACAAGTCCGAACCTTTTGAGATATTCACAGAATATAAGTTAGAAGTAGAGAACCAAAATACGGGTATAAGTATTATGTCCTTTGATGTGAACAAGGAGAAGAATACTTGAGCACGGAAATCCTGGACTATTCTAAAGGAGAATGAGATTCTCTCTCAGAATTACTCCTCCGTATACACCATAGCACGATGGTATATCGGGGCGAAGCAGATACACCCTATTTGATATGGTGTGCTCTATGATGAGTACTACTGAGTTACCTTTTTCCTTAAGGGGGTTATGCACTTGAGAAGCTGCATACCTATTGAATAAGGTTCGAATCAAATCAGTTGCCTACCACTTCATATTTGATATGGAAAGGGAAGAGCCCATATCTTAAGTTGGTTAAGATTTGGGGTTGTCCAGCCTATGTCTGAAAAAAAAATTCCGGACAAGCTCGAGGCAAGATCTGTTATGTAGAACTGGAAAGGTTCCAGCTATACAAACTGCAGCTGATAATTTGAAAGAACCAAAGGATTCAATAGATACCAACGAACCTCAGCCTCTCCGCCGATCTAGTAGGGTTCCTCACCCACCTGAGAGATACTTCGGTTTCTCTATGACAGTGGGAGCGAGGATTGCATCATGAGATGATGACCCAACTAGTTTCGAGCTGGCCATCAGGAGTAAGACTCTATAAGAATGGCTGGATGCTTAGTGATCTGAGATGGAATCCTTATACACCAACAAAGTATGGACTTTGGTTGCTATATCTGAAGGGTTAAATCCCCATCAGGAGCAGGTATATCTTGAGAAGATTACTTGGTGTACATGGAAAAGTTGAGACTTTCAAAGCTAGACTTGTTAAAAGTTTGCATCATTGACCAGGTGTGGATAATGATGAAACCTTTTCAAGTAGCTAAGCTTAAGTCCATCCAGATCCTACTTACCACGGCTACATACCATGACTACGATATCTGGTGGTCGAGTGTCATGACTGCTTTTCTAAATGATGTTTTAGAAGAGTGCGTCTGTAAGTACACAGCCAGAGGGCTTCGTAAACAGTGGGAGCAGCGGAAACGTGTGCAAGATGTTTTATCTGATAAAGCAGGCATCGCGGAGTTGGAACATCTGTTTTGATGAAGTAGTCAAAGAGTTTGACATCATCAAAATGGTAGATGAACCTTGTATATACAAAAAGGTAGTAGGGAGTATGGTGACGATCCTCGTAGAGTACGTGGATGACATACTCTTGATAGGGAAGGAGTTTCCTATGCTACGCTCGATCAATCTCCGCTTATCACAATGATTCTCCACTTAGGATCAAAGTGATACCTCCTAAATCCTGAGTTTTGGATCTATGAGATAGATTTAATTGGATATTAGGATTCTCACTAGTTATAGTGAGATAGTATCAATCGATCCTAGGGAGAATCACTGGAAGTGTTCCAGGGTGATAAAGACGACTAAATGTCAGTCGCAGGCATTGTCTTTATCCTCAGTAAAGGGACGGTATGTTGGAAGAGTTCCAAGCTAGATACCGTAACATACTAGACGATAAAGGCAGGATACATCGCTACTTAAGATACTACCAAAGAGGCTGTTTAGGTGTATATTGGTTCATGAGATGAACCATGTTCCTCCCATTGTGTGACAATGGAGTTGTGGCTTATGCCAAGGTACGCAGGTCCCATCAGTGATCCAGACATATTCTATGGCAGTGTCGCCTGATCATGGAGATAGTTGATCTCCAGGGTGATCGAGGTTTGGAGAGTAGACTCAGAGGACAACACAGCGGATCCACTCACAAAGGCCTGTTCCCAGAGAGAGACTTTTATGGGATGGTTGAGTATGAGATACTACAACCACTGCTACAGATGGCCCTAGTGCAAGTGGGAGATTGTTAGTTATATGTATGCCCTAGAGGCCATTACTGTACATAGGATGTATATTGTAGTGGATGCTGGGACATATATAGGGAGGACTTTCTTGCTCGACATGATAGTATGCTATCTGGTTGAACTTTACCTTAACGTGTATACTGATTGTCTCTCTGTTACATGTTGGTAAAGCCCTTAGGATGTGTGCTTGACTACCTGGACTATGATGCGGATCATACTAGTGGGGACAAGGTAGTCCATAAGTACATCCTTCAAAGTCCCTAGTCGTGGGTGTATCGAGACGGGGCATCGATATACCAGAGTAGACTAGCGTGTACCTTCTCGACCCATACAGATGGGCGATGGATGATCCCATATCCATCGGTGTTTGACATCAGAGATGATATACGGGTGCTCAGTAGAGACTGGGTACACTGGACGGACTCGCCGGGAACTCCCAGATGGTATTATACCTCACGTCAGATGGCAGTTCTCTGGTGACACTGGTACAGAGTAGTCTGTTGACCCGAGATCGTCATAGAGTCTTGTGTGGTTCCCACTGTGCTTTGATTTCCATCTTACCACGTCTAAGAGGGCGTGCAAAACGGTGGTTTTTGGGTACAGTCCCGAGTCACATGGAGGCAATGAGCGATAAGAGGGGATTCGTCTCTCCCGGTATAGGGGGTTGATGTTGTGCTATGTTCGATTGGCTATAACAGGAAATCCCTGGCCAGGGTTGCTGAGATTTACTGGTAAGTGTTACCAGTAGTTTCTCGAATAGTTATAGACCTCATATCGACACGACTTATCGAGCTATTGGGGTCTGACGTTTACCACCCCTAGGCAAGGTATGCGACATATCAGACGATCAGACCGGAATGTACGGTAGTGTTACTGGTCGGATTCACTGGAGTGTGAGCGGGCTTGCTCGTCGATCTTCAGATCGCTCAATACCCGGGTGGCCGTTACGTTTAGCAGACCGCTTGCGGCTTGTGGGTGTTTGATATGATCATCACCTGCTGCCGACGTATTGACGAGTCTTTAGAGTCCTACACAGAGGTTTCCTGGCTCAAGCGAAACGAAATAGGAGCGCATATGAGATATGTGCGGGACCGAGAATAATGCGTGTATGTGATACCGTAATCTATTCTCGCGATAAATGTATCGAATGGTTGTATGCGATATAACCTAGTTATCGATTCAAGCGTTGATTCGATAAGCCGATATATTGTATACTAGTCGGTTGTGTGCGACATAACCGGATCATTGAATCAAGTGTTGATTTAATGATTTAATGCATATTTATATATTTGATATATTACTTTGCATCAACTAGTATCGGTTTACTTAAGATGGATTTTCTCACTCGGATGTGCGCATTATATATGTGATATGATTTTGTGCACTTGCTTGTATCATGATTGATGATACATGCTTTTTGGTTAAGTGTAAAGTATTAAACCTTGGTTAATGAAATGGTTAGGGTTTATTATTTGTTATTCATTTATCTTATTTAATTATCCTTTTATTTTTGATAAATGAATAAAAGAAAAGAGAAAAGAATGGTGGCTAATTTTGTTCTTTAGTTGAAGCTTCATGAAGCTTTGATCAAGTCAACCATTCTTATCTCATCCTTAACCCTAACCATTCCCACTAACCCTAGTTTAATCTCTACACTTGACCATGGTTAATTTTATGATAAGAATTCATTTTCTTTTCTTTTTCAAATAACTTATCATAACTTTATATTCTTCTTCTTCTTCATCTTCAAAGAAGAAAGCTTTCTTCATCAATGGTGGATTGATGAAACAAGTGAGAAATCCAATTCTAAAGTCTACCCACTTCCTATTTCTTCATCCTCTACCTCTTGCCAAGTAGTAGAGTGTGTTTCCTTCACAAGTTTCTTGACTTGGTGAAGTGAGAGCTTGATTTAGCGATGCCTCGACGTAGATCATCTTCGGCATGGACATCGACGACCTAGCTCGCTTTATCTCCGACGAAGCCGACTCTAGAGCCCGGATTCCTTTTGGACAGCGGAGACGACTTCGTTGCGGAGCTATGGAGGTGGAGCACCGGATCTACAAAGGTTGTATTTCCGTTTCTCATTAGTTAAGTGTTAACTAGTTAGCTTTTTCGCCTAAACATCTAGCAAACGATCCGTAGTCGGGTCTCTCGGCACCGTTAAAATTTTAATTTGGCATGTTCGATGCCTTGTGTGACCTCACTAGTGTGCCTAGGAACCCTACACAAGGAAGTCAATACTATCAAGCCTGAAGGAACACTCCGAGGATCTAGCAAACAGCTGGCGCTCTCCCAATGTCTGCAGAGAAAATCTTCAAGTGCTGCTTATGTTCCTCACGACTCTTTGAAAAGACCAAAATGTCATCTATAACACAACAATCCACTGGTCGAGGAACGTCCTGAAGAAATCTGGTTCATCACATCCATGAATGCTGCTGGCGCACTGGTGAGTCCAACGACACCACCAAAAACTCGTAAAGCCCGTAGCGCGCACAAAGAGCAGTTTTCGGAATGTCATCACTCCGAACAAGCAACTAACGATGACCTGATCCTAAAACAAACATAGAAAAATGTCTCGCACCCTGGAGCTGATCAAAGAAATCGTCAATGCGAGGTAAAGGATGTCTAATCCGCAACGTAACTCAGTTCAATTGACGATCAATCAATACACAACCTCAAACTGCCGTCCTTCTCTTGACGATCAAAATAGGAGCTCCCCAAAGCGAAACACTCGGACGTACAAGTCCCCCTATTTAGCAACTCTGCAGCCGATCCTTAAGCTCCCTAAGCTCCACCGGCTCATCTGGAACAACGACGGAAAAAACGTCTCACGATTGGAACCCGGTCCAACGAACCCACTGTGGCTCCGTATCATAAGTGAAAGCCAAGAATCCTCGACATTCTCTCCTCAAAAGCCGACTAGCAAAAAAGGATGAAATCAAGCTGTGAGGGGCGACACCACAGTCCCCCTGCACAACAAGAACAGACTCGACGGGAAAACAAAACCTGACTGTCTTCTCACGGCAGTCCACAGACGCCTAGCACATAGCTAACCAGTCCATGCCCAGGAGAACGTCAAAGTCCAATATCTCTAGAAGGATCAAATCGACGAACGAATCTCTATCTCCTACCCAATTGGCACATGACCGAAACACGTGTCACGCAACAAAAGAATCGCTGACAGAAAGTAACACAATAAACGGCTGATCTAGCATACACGACTCTCGGCCTAACCACGGCACTAAGTGTGTAGAACAAACGAGTGCATAGATCCCGAATTAACCAAACAAGTGCAATAAGAAAACATACGAATAAGATTACCCTAAAAGCTCTGAATTTGACGCCCGCGCGTCCCAATGAGTAGAAGAAAACGCTCGTGCCTGCCCACTACCCGCAACTGGCTGAACTCCTCCTTTGACATCCGGTACACTTGGAACGAATCCTCCATGACCACGACCTCTCTGCGGTACAGCTGCCGCGTGCTCACGTGGCTCTGTACAGTCTCGAACCCGATGACCAAAACTCCCGCACCGGTAACATCCAGATAAAAACTGCCGACCCACCTGGGGATGAGAGTTAAACCACTGTCTTCGTCCTACGCCTCTGCTACTCCCGCGATGTGCATGAAACCTGTCTCGGCGACTGAACCTCTGTCTCTGGGCTGGTACACCTGCACGAGCCCTCCTCGGTTCCGGAACTCCCAAAGTCTCAGGAAGACGCTCGTCAGCAAAATGGGCTGCATCCACTGGTGCTGTATACGTAACACAATGCTGTGTGGTGATCGCAAGGAATAACTTGGTAACAGTGGTGGAAACCTCCTGTCGCTGCGCTCGACAGGCCTCAACCAACGACCTCATCGTCTGGCGCAAGTCCTGCATATCTTCCTCAAGCCTAGTGATACGATCTATCGAAGGTGGATCAAACTCCTCCAGTGCAATGAGCATACCATCCTGGTCAGTCATCACCCCAAACGAGTCAACTCTGACATCGACTCTCGCTGCATCACTCTGAGCCCTCATAGTCATTGGCTGCAAAAGGCTATAAATGGAAAAATGATTCGATAAGAACACGGAAATCGAATCACAAGGATATGTATCATCAAGGAAGGAATTTCAAGCAATAAGTACTTAGGTCACTTTAGGTGGAGTACCGTGTCGTAAGTATGCCGCGGACATACACACGCTACATTACTTTGCTTAAGCTACCTACTCCATCATACCAAGGTCATCCTACACTGCGAAATGAAAAACCTAGCGCTCTGATACCAATTTTGTCACGACCCGAAATTTGGCACGTGACGGCCCTTAAACCACATAACGTCTCTAGGCGTAACGTAATTCAAGTAAGCCAAAAAAACCCAGCAATCTAAACCATCAAAAGTAGTAAGTGATAATAACATTGTTAAAACTTTTGAAATCTCAATCAAAATTCTTTAAATTCCAAATTTACATCCCTTAAAAATTTGGGAGCACCTCCATTGTAAAACAAGCCCCCAAAAAGGGTACAACATAAATATATAAGTAAAGCATCCCAAACGGGAGCAAATCCACGCTCAAAGGCAGAAACCAACCACCACAAACAAATATACGATGCCGTAGCGAAGAAAAAGACGATATAAAGTGAACAGCATGAAAATCTCCAAGTCACAAATAATATACAATATCATCCTCACAACTCGTCTCTAAGTCAATACATGAAAATGGTAGATGGAGAGTACATGGTACAAATGTAGGGTTCCTAGGCACTCTTGTGAAGGTTTATAAAGCATCAAACATGCCCGAATAATATTTTAGAAGTGCCGAACAACCCAAAGCCGGGATCTTTGCTAGATTATTAGGTTTTAACATGCAAGATAACAACTTTAATACTAAGTGTGAGGGATTACAACCTTTGTAGTCCTCTCCTTAGCTTCACAAGCTCCGAGTAGAAGTCCCTTCGCCGCGATCCACGATCTCCCGGACTCAAGAGAGGCTCCACGACTCGAACGATCCATGCTAGCTTGAAGTTTTCCGCTTCTCCGATGATCTACGTCGAAGTTGCTATAACCCAAGCTCTCTCACTCTAATGAGGTGAACACCCTAATCTAATGGGCTAGATTAGATGAGGATGATGGAGCAGTATTTATGCTTTCTTTTTATATCATTTTCTCAAAAGAACTCATCACAAAAGAAATCACAAGTGAGCTCTCTCTCAAACTCAAGAGAGAAGAAGATGAAGAATAATGAGAATAATCCTTTTGTGATGAATAGTAGATAAGAGTATATGATTGATTATGGAACCATGGTCAAGAATGAGAGGCTAAACCTTTGTAGAGAATAAACTAGAGCTATGGTTTGGTTAGGTTAAGTATGAGTCAAGGATAAGTGTCAACCATAATATCTTAACCAAAACAAAAGGAAATCCTTCTAGAATAATCAAGATGAAGCTAACCCTAATCAAACCCTAATCTCTTATTATCATCCCTAAACATGTTTCATAATAAATCATATCATGTCACAATAATATATATCACATATATATTATATATTTGCAACAAAAGAAAATAATACAATTAACATATATCGCATATATATATCAATGTATTAATCCGGTGAGAAAATAAAACAATAAAGCGAACCAATATTAGATAATGTAATACAATATATCATATATATTATTATACATTAAATCATCAAATCAACACTTGACCCGACGATCCGGCTATATCGAATATAACCGACTAATATATCATGTACCGATTCATCGAATCAACACTTGATCAGATGTCCCGGTTCATATCTAAATATCGCGAGAATATAATACGGTATCTCATAACGCATTATCCTCGGTCCTGCACATATCACATATGTGCCGCTACTCCATTTTGCCTGAGCCAAAAAACCTCTGTGTAGGACTCTAAAGAATCGTCAATACGCCGGTAGCAGGTGATGATCATATCAAACACCCACAAGCTGCAAGCGGTCAGCTAAACGTAACTGTAAGTCCATGCTACCTCTCCCGGTACTTTCGGGCATGGGGAATTTGATGAAAAACAATTTTCTAGAGGCGGTAACATGGACACAAAGCCGGATCTTTGTTAAACATCTAACTAACAACCTAACTAGGAGTTGTTAACTACTCGGTTAGGGGGTTATACCTTTCTTTCTTGAACTCCTTCGTCTTCAAGCCTCGATGGTTGTCCGGATCGGCTTCACCCCGTCGTCTCCTTGCGCCGAAGATCGATCCACCTGAAAGCTTCTACCTTTGGCTTCTTCTTCGAACTTTGAAGAAACTAGTTCACTCGGTTTGCCAAACCTTGTGAACTAGAGTGAGTAGAGGAGAGTGTATTGGGATTTTCTCTATGATTCTTGGTTCTCAACACATGAGACAAGTGAACCATAGACTAAAGAGAGGGAGAGCAAGAGGAAGAAGATAAGAGTTCAAGAACACAAGACAGAGAAAGGAAATGAAAGAATGAGAAAGACTTTTCTCTCTTGGCTCTCATAATCCAAAGCCATTATAACAAATCATAGCAATCAAGTATTATGTGATGGTTTAAGCTACAATAGCCATATCATTTCATACACTCATTTTGCACAAGAGATCAAGCAAGCAAAAGTCTTTGCCACGAAATGATAGCCATTGTCATCATGATGGTCAACTAGTCCAACCTAGTCAACCGGTCAACAAAGTCAACAAGTCAACAAAGTCAACCCCTCAACAACCATGTCACTATAATACTTAATTAATATTATTGTTAATTACATATCATATTCTCATTAGGGTTGAGCAAAAAGTCAATAGTCAACAGTCAACGGTCAACAACCCTAATGAGAATCGTCTGCCTCTGTCTCTCCGTCAACTGTGCATACACACCCGCATCCGCATTTCGAGGAACATGAATACATACTGGATAAAACCAATCCCAAAACGTACACTAGGATCTGGCTTAAACCAAAGCCCGCTAGTGTTAACTGTCCGGACACTGTACGTGCACAAGTGCACGGATGTGACCGGACCCTGTCGCAAAACCATGCGACCTGATGCAAAACCATGCGACCTCTACTCTTTTGCCTAAAGGCGAATAGCTTTCTGTGTGGGACTCTAAAGACTCGACACTACGCTGGCAGTGGGTTTAACCACAGACCGCAAGCGGCACTAGCTGTGCGTAACGGTCCCCAGGTAGATGCCGACAAGAAGACTGACGAGGTGAAACCCATTTGAACTCCTATTGAGCCTGAATGTGAGAGTCTCCGTACAGTCCGGTCTGTTCGTCTGATACATCGCATGGCGGGCCTAGGGGGCGGTAAACGTCAGTCCTCTAATAGCGGTATAAGTCGTGTCGGAGTGAAGCCCAATACACCCTGAGATAACACTGGAAGCCTACCAATATATCTCGCTTGCCCTGGCCAGAGACTACTCATGTAATGGCTCTCCTACACACAGCGCGATGTCAACCCCCAATACCGGAAGAGACGAATCTTGTCTAACCGTCACTGCCTCTAAGTGCTTCGGGACTGCACCCAACTACTACCTGTTTGCACGACTTCTTTGAGCCGTGGTAGGGTAGTAATCAAAGTACAGTGGGAACACACTCGAGGCGAAGTGACAGTGTCAAGTCAGCGGACTAAGCTGTAGTCATGTCACCTGGGAACTAATAACTGACGATAGGTATAGTACCAACCAACAGTTCCCGACGGGTCCTGTCCAGTGTACTCGTAACCCAATGAGCACCCGCATACTATCTCCAGTACGACGTACTGATGCCTGTGGGACAGACCATCTCCCACTCTGGGATGAGAAGCGCATGCGCTAGTCTACTCCGGAGTATCGATGCCCTGTCTCGATAGTCCTGCGACTAGGGACCTGCATAAGGATGTGCTTATAGATTACCCAGCCCCCACTAGTGTGACTGCCATCACAACGCTGGTAATCAAGCAAAGATCCTAAGGGCTCCACTAATGTGCATAGGTGATATACTAAAATAAACACATGTACACATTGAACTAGAAACAAACCAAGTAGCATACTACTATTTTAAGCAAGATTGTATATACAAGGTGAATATCCCAAGCTTCCATTAAGTAATATACAAACTAGTATGATACAGTAATGGCCTCTAGGGCATATACACTTATAATCTCCCATTTGCACTAAGGCCATGTACTGGCGTATCGAAGACCTATCATCTCGATCAGCCGCTCGAACTGAATCTGGGGCAAGGCCTTGGTGAATGGATCTGCAGTGTTATCTTCTGAAGCAACCCTCCGAACCTCGATCTCCCTGATCAGGTGATACCGCCTCAAGATATGTCTGGATCTCTGATTGGACCTGGGTTCCTTCGCTAAAGCTATAGCCCCGTTATTGTCGCAATACAGAGGTATTGGATCAACAATGGACGGAACCACCTGAAGTTCTTTCAAGAACTTCCTTATCCAGACAGCTTCTTTTGCTGCATCAGATGCAGCGATGTATTCCGCTTCCATAGTCGAGTCAGCAACGGTTTCCTGTTTGGAACTCTTCCAACACACCGCCCCTCCATTGAGGGTAAAGACAAAACCCGACATGGACTTGGAATCATCCTTGTCACTCTGGAAGCTGGAGTAAGCAATGGCCTCGATCTGGAGGTCTTTTCCGCCATACACCAAGAACATCTCCTTAGTCCTTCTCAGGTACTTGAGAATGTTCTTTACTGCTATCCAGTGTTTCTCCCCAGGGTTTGACTGATACCGGCTTACCACACTCAGTGCATAAGCTACATCCGGTCTGGTACACAACATCGCATACATTATAGAGCCTACCGCAGAAGCGTAGGGTATAATAGACATGCGATCCCTCTCCAAATCAGTCTTGGGAGACATCTCTTTAGAGAGGGTGATCCCGTGACAAGCCGGTAGGTTACCGCACTTAGAATCTTCCATACTGAATCTTTTCAGTATGGTGTCGATGTACCTGGACTGTGAAAGTCCTAATATCCTCTTGGATCTATCACGATGGATCCGGATCCCCAGGATGTAAGAGGCATCACCCAGGTCTTTCATGGAGAGCCTGTGTGACAAGAACCCCTTGACAGATTGTAGCATAGGAATGTCATTTTCTATTAAGAGAATGTCATCCACGTATAAAACGAGGAATACTACAGTTCTTGTTACAAATCTACTATAGATGCATGGTTCATCTGGATTTTTGATAAAGCCAAATTCCTTGACCGTCTCATCAAAACAGATGTTCCAACTCCGCGATGCCTGCTTTAGTCCATAGATGGACTTAAGCAACTTGCACACCTTTCCGCTGCTCCCACTCTGAATGAAACCCTCTGGCTGGTCCATATAGACACACTCCTCTAAATTTCCATTTAGAAAAGCGGTCTTTACGTCCATCTGCCAAATCTCATAATCGTGGAAGGCAGTAATGGCAAGTAGGATCCGAATGGATTTCAGCATAGCTACTGGAGAAAAGGTCTCGTCATAGTCCAAACCAGGTCTTTGACGAAAACCCTTTGCAACCAGTCTAGCTTTATAGGTCTCAACCTGTCCATCTACACCAATCTTCCTTTTGAAGATCCACTTGCATCCTACGGGTTTTACCCCGTCTGGAGCAATGTCCAACGTCCATACTTTGTTGGTGTACATGGACTCTATTTCGGTCCGCATTGCATCCAGCCATTTTACCGAGTCAATGCTCTGAACGGCCTGCTGGAAGCTAGTAGGCTCATCATAATCTATGATGCAATCTTCTCTATCCCCGTCTATGAGAAAACCGTAGTATCTCTCGGGCGGATGAGACTGCCTACTACTCCTGCGGAGCGGCGTAGGAATGTCCTGTTCTTTTGAACCCTCTGGTTCCACTAAGCTTTCAGTAATAGCTCGTGGTCCTGGAATTTCTTCTTGTTCTACTGCGCTCCCACTAATTTCCTTTTCTAAGAACCGGTGTTCTAGAAAGTGGGCATGACGAGAAACAAAAACCTTTTGTTCCTCTTCGCAGTAGAAGAAATATCCTTTGGAGTTCTTTGGATATCCCACGAACTTGCACTGTACTGAGCGTGCCTCGAGCTTGTCCGCATGCGGCTTTTTGACAAAAGCTAGACTTCCCCATGTCTTAATGTGATTAAGATAGGGTCTCCTCCCACACCACATCTCATATGGTGTAGTAGGCACAGTCTTAGTGGGAACTCGGTTCAAAAGGTATGCAGCTGATTCTAGCGCATACCCCCAGAATGATCGCGGTAACTCAGCGTTACTCATCATGGACCGTACCATATCCAATAGGGTTCGGTTCTGTCTCTCCGATACACCGTTATGTTGCGGAGTGTATGGAGGAGTAAGCTGAGAGAGAATTCCGTTCTCTTTTAAATAGTCTAGGAACTCGGCACTCAAGTATTCACCACCTTGATCCGATCTTAGAATCTTGATACTTTTGCCGGTTTGTTTTTCTACTTCATTCTTATATTCCTGGAATTTTCCAAAGGCTTCGGACTTATGTTTCATTAAGAAGACAGAACCGTACCTTGAAAAGTCATCCGTAAAAGTAATGAAGTAAGAATAACCGCTTCGCGCATGTGTAGACATTGGACCGCACACGTTGCTGTGTACGAGTCCCAAGAGCTCGCTCGCCCTTACTCCGTATCCAGTGAACGGAGTCTTTGTCATCTTTCCTTTGAGACAGGATTGACAAGTGGCATACGATTGATATTCGAACGGATTCAAATATCCTTCTGTATGTAACTTCGTCAACCTTCTCTCATTGATGTGACCCAGTCTACAATGCCATAAGAAAGTCTGATTGATTTCCGGAGACTTTCTTTTGTGTGTATTCTGGACATTGAAAATCTGTGGTTGGTTTAATACGTATATACCATTGCTTAATGTACCTGACCCAATCAGAACTTGATTAAGGTGAATGTTTACAACATTACTTATAAACGCAAATTCATAACCTTCTTTAGAAGTCAAAGATACAGAAATGATATTACAAGTTGCGTTGGGTACAAAATAGCAAATACGCAAAACCAAAACGTGTCCATCTGACAACCCCAGGTGATAGTCCCCCACGGCCTTAGCATCCATGCTAGCTCCATTTGCAACTTTGAGGGTCATGTCACCTGCCTTCAAAACCCTACGGTTTCTCAACGCCTGCAAAGAATTACAAATATGAGATCCTGATCCGGTATCCAATACCCAGGAAGTAGAGTTTATTGAAAGACAGTTTTCAATAACATACACACCTGAAGCTGAAGCCGCAACCTGCTTCAGATCCTGTGTTCTGGCCTTCCAAGCCCTGCAATCATTTTTCCAGTGTCCCTTCTTCTGACAATAGAAGCATTCTTCCTTATCCACAAGCTTTCCCACTTTCTTTGTTGCTTTTGCCTTTCCCTTCGTATCCACTTTACCAACACCGCCTCTTTGTTTGGCGGGGGCTTTCTTCTTCTTTCCCTTGGCTTTCGCCTTGGACCTAGAAGAGGAAGATCCTCCTACAAACAAAGTGGATGTTTCCCTACTTTTCTGTAGGGTGCCCTCTGCGCTCCTCAGCATGTTGAGGAGTTCTGAAAGTTCAACTTCCTTTTCTTGTAAGTTGAAGTTCAGGATCAACTGGGCGTAAGTGGAAGGAAGGGACTGGAGAATCAAGTCCGTATAGAGCTCATTCTCCAACGTGGTCCCAAGGTCCGCGAGCTCTTCTATGTAGCCAATCATCTTAAGCACGTGTTCCGCTACCGGTGATCCGACGGCCAACCTTGCCGAAAATAACTTCTTCGACACTTCGTATCTTGCGATACGAGATTGCTCTCCATACAGTTCTTTTGTATGGAGAAATATGGATTCGAGGTCCATATTGTCATGCCTCCTCTGATGTTCGTTGTCCATAGAGGCAAGCACGAGGCACTTGGCCTTCGCGCAGTCGATTTCCCAGGTCTTACAGATTTCCTTATCCGCGATGCTGGTTTTGGGACCAGGGACAGGGGGAGCTTTGGTGGTAAGAAGATACCCCAGCTTGTCGTAAGTGATTGCCATTTTGACATTCCTGAGCCAATCTTTGTAGTTTGTCCCTGTCAGTATGTTTTTATCTAGAAGTAACTTAAGTCCAGTCATGTCGATTGGTCGCTGCAATTAGGAGAGAGAAGAAACACTCAGCATGATGCTCTTGCAAGTTTAGAATGGTTTTTAGTTTGTCTAAACAGGATGGCTCCCACTGTTTCTCGAATCCCTCCTCAAACCAAAAAGGAAGAATTAGTCAGGATCAATCTCACCGTACAATACTTGCTTAACCGTTCAGCCAGGCTAGTGTCGGTACTTCGAGGGAGGTTTTCCAACGCTTTCGTGAAGTTCCTTAATTAAATAACATCTTTTCCCTGTGGGCGTAGCCCCGCTAACACCTTTCTAGACACCTACTTGGTTTATACCATTGATCGTTAAGTGAGAATTTTCCCGAGGAGTAGCATATACTCACAGTAGGATCGGGATCCAAATATCATCGTGTGACGAAACTGAAGGAATCCTACCAGAATCATCACACTCCAAATGGTATGCAACACTAGCAAGTTTCAGTTCTTTTGAAACCCCCGATGTGGATTTTTGCCCCATGCTCTTATGACCTTGACTTTGGCCAAAATATCATAAGTCACATGTCAAGTTCTACCCGTCATTCTCCAGGTTAATTTGGACCCACCCGTACCTATCCTTGACTTTGGACAAAATGGCAGTACGACTGTCCTAAACCAACGCATCTATCTATGCTACACATGAATACCCAATAGCTACCGATCACTATGCCTTGACTTTGGCCAACATACATAGCTTGAATACTATTAACTATTCATGTGAAACGACGGAGGGCTACGAATGGTTTTGGCAAAACCGTGAACGTAGTGTACTTGATATAATTGATGGAACGAGATAGCTTTTAAAAGGAGTGGCTCAAGCTCCGCATTTAAAAGTTGTTTTTGAAAAGAACCGAGTGGTTTTTCGAAAGTGTTCCAACGACTTTTACTTGGTTTATTTTCTTGCATTAGTTCTTTTAGTGCGTGATATTCTTGCATTAGTTATTTTAATGCGTCCCATCATTTAATCCTACCATTGCAGAAAACAACCAAAATATGACGTACGCTTATGCCATTCGCATTCGCCACGGGGCCCCGTCAATACCCGTTAGGTTACTTAACTAACGACAGAGCGGGGGCTGGGCTAGCGCGGCTGTAAAACATAAGCAACGTCTAAATAATATCATATATATATATATTGCAATGATAGCCATTTCAGATCACAAATGAACACATTGGATATACTAGGAACCCGCAATTCGTACGAGCCTGTAACGAAAAGCAGATTACACGGTCGCGGTGAATAGCCAATACCCCACCCAAGACCCCTACGGGTGCGGCAAACTACCCGCCAAGTACCCGAAGCGAAGCAACCTCCCTCAACTCTGTGAGTAGGCCACTAGGCACTTCGGGATACCCGGTAGTTTGTGCACCCCCTCCATGGGTCTATCCTAGGAGCAAAAACAATAAAAAGAAATTATACAATGACGGCTACAACCCCGACCCGGTTGTGCAGCCATATAAATAATTATTACATCAATTTACAAATTTACATGAATTGAAAGAAAAGAAAACTCCCGTCTCACAACCCCCGGCTATTCACCCGCGTCAATCCAATGAATTCATATACACATTCCAATGACATTACAGATCACAGATTTGTATAACCCCCACTAATCGACATATAGCGATTAGCAGACGTTCAATACAAATATGACATCACAGATAAAAAACCGCCAGCTTAAGTCTTAGAAGTTCGATCAAAAATACGGATTTTTAGGCCCCAAACACAAAATTTTCGTTCTGGAAAATCTGGGCTGAAAAGACATATTTCAAAAATCCCAAAACAACCCCAGAAATACACTGCACAAAGTTTGGACCTCAGCCGAGTCAACTCGGCCGCGGAACCGCGGCGGGAGCGTGCTCCCGCCGCGGAACCGCGGCGCATTGATCGGTTCATGGGACCAAATTTTGTGGTTATTCAAAAAAAAGCCTGAGCCGATTTTTAAGATGAAATTTATCAATTTTTTAACAGAAAAAAAATCGGCAGAAACTTGACATATCGGGTTCGTTTCATGAATTTTTCTTTGTTCGATCTTCTAGTTACTTTGCTAACATGTTAGATAGAGTTTAACTAGGCTCTGATACCACTGTAAGTCCATGCTACCACTCCCGGTACTTTCGGGCATGGGGAATTTGATGAAAAACAATTTTCTAGAGGCGGTAACATGGACTCAAAACCGGATCTTTGTTAAATATCTAACTAACAACCTAACTAGGAGTTGTTAACTACTCGGTTAAGGGGTTATACCTTTCTTTCTTGAACTCCTTCGTCTTCAAGCCTCGATGGTTGTCCGGATCGGCTTCACCCCGTCGTCTCCTTGCGCCGAAGATCGATCCACCTGAAAGCTTCTACCTTTGGCTTCTTCTTCGAACTTTGAAGAAACTAGTTCACTCGGTTTGCCAAACCTTGTGAACTATAGTGAGTAGAAGAGAGTGTATTAGGATTTTCTCTATAGTTCTTGGTTCTCAACACATGAGACAAGTGAACCATAGACTAAAGAGAGGGAGAGCAAGAGGAAGAAGATGAAAGCTCAAGAACATAAGAGAGAGAAAGGAAATGAAAGAATGAGAAAGGCTTTTCTCTCTTGGCTCTCATAATCCAAAGCCATCATAACAAATCATAGCAATCAAGTATTATGTGATGGTTTAAGCTACAATAGCCATATCATTTCATGCACACATTTTGCACAAGAGATCAAGCAAGCAAAAGTCTTTGCCATGAAATGATAGCCATTGTCATCATGATGGTCAACTAGTCCAACCTAGTCAACCGATCAACAAAGTCAACAAGTCAACAAAGTCAACCCCTCAACCACCATGTCATTATAATACTTAATTAATATTATTGTTAATTACATATCATATTCTCATTAGGGTTGAGCAAAAAGTCAATAGTCAACAGTCAACGGTCAACAACCCTAATGAGAATCCTCTGCCTCTGTCTCTCCATCAACTGTGCATACACACCCGCATCCGCGTTCCGAGGAACACGAATACATACTGGATAAAACCAATACCAAAACGTACAGTAGGATCTGGCTTAAACCAAAGCCCGCTAGTGTTAACTGTCCGGACACTGTACGTGCACAAGTGCATGGATGTGACCGGACCCTGTCGCAAAACCATGCGACCTCTACTCTTTTGCCTAAAGGCGAATAGCTTTCTGTGTGGCACTCTAAAGACTCGACACTACGCTGGCAGTGGGTTTAACCACAGACCGCAAGCGGCACTAGCTGTGCGTAACGGTCCCTAGGTACATGCCGACAAGAGGACTGACGAGGTGAAACCCATCTGAACTCCTACTGAGCCTGAATGTGACATTCTCCATACAGTCCGGTCTGTTCGTCTGATACATCGCATGGCGGGCCTAGGGGGCGGTAAACATCAGTCCCCTAATAGCGGTACAAGTCGTGTCGGAGTGAAGCCCAATACACCCTGAGATAACACTGGAAGCCTACCAGTATATGTAACGTTTTGAAAATCGTTTCGGTGAAATTTCGAAAAAATCGGTAAAATAAGGGGGTTTTCTGTAAAAAGTCAAAATACAAATATCTTATTATAAAAATTAAATATACATATTCTAGCTATGTAATTGCTATTATTTGGTGTTTATTGAGCCGCTGGTGAAATTTCAAATTTTCTGAAAAAAATATTATTTTATTATTATTTAAGCCGTCACTAATACATTTAATTAGGGAAAATTACAAATTGGAATGAGTTGAAACAAATTTTGTGCATCATAAAACATTAAATAAAATTTTATCATGCGGTTTTTGGAACGAAATCATTTGCCAAAACGGTTTAGAAATTATTGAAGAAAAAAGGCTTTTTTTAGCGTAAATGGATGTTTGGGGTATTGTATTTATCATTTTTCATCACCCCACACCCGTACCCACATCCACACACCCCCACTTACTCCCCCCCATGGCTGAATTCAGCAGCCCCCTCTCTTGTTCCCACTTGGTTTTCAAAGGAAAAGAAAGAAAAGAAAAGAGTAGAAAATGATATAAATTGAGTTGACTTTGACTTGAAACAACTTTCCCCACCTCACTCTCTCTCCTCACTCACCCACTCCCCCCCCAATTATCTTGCCGAAACTGATCCTTAACAGCATCCCCCCCCCCCCCTCCCCAAGTTCTCACTCCATTTTTGCTTCAAAAATCCATAAAAAAGCTTCAAAATCCATACAATTTCAAAGCCTTTTCCCAAATCCAACTCATACCCATTATTCCTTGGCCATTCAAGCATGGATCTTGGAGCTTGGAAGCTAATTTGGGAGGCTAGTTTGCAAGTGGGATCTACAAATTTTAGGTATAAAATCTTAACCCTTTGGTTATGTGTTGATTAATTCCTCCAATTTAGGTTATTGTGATGTTTAAATAGGGCTTTAAATTCAAGTTTATAATCTTAAGTGAAAGGGTTTTGAATGCAATTAGGGTTCTTATCATGTAATCATGGTTGCAAAATGTAGATTATCATCTTAAGGAAATGAAAACCTAATATAGTTGCTAATATGTAAATTGTTAGATGTATAATGTCCAAATTTAGCCTTTTTAGCAAACTAGATTTTTAGAAATTGTTAAAAATGTGAAATTTAAAATCTAGTTAGGGTTTTTATAAATTGGTTATGGTTTGAAAGTGTAGTATAACATCTTAGAGTATGCAAAGTGAAATCTAGTTGTCAATTTTCTAATTGTTACATTTAAATAGTTCTAATTAAGCTATTTGTAAACTAGGTTTTTGGGTTAAATGAAAATTGATGAGAGAAAAATTTAATTATGGTTTGTGTGACTTAGTTAAAATATTATGTGGGTAATGTAACCATTATATTGGTTAAGACATCATGTTTTGAAGTAAAACGGTTAATTTTTGCTTGCTAGATTTTCGGAATTATAGCTTTTTAAGTGAGTTTGAGGTTTTTGTGAGTTTTTAAGCTATTTTATATTATAATTAGTGCTTGTAATTGTACAAATGAGTGTGTTTGGGTTTTTATCGATGGTTTGGCATTTATACACCGACTTCGAGGGTTTTTTGGTTGATTTGTGAAAGCAACCATAGGTTTTGACCTATGTGGGATTCACGTGTCGTTTTGGGTCATGAGTCGGATTTTAATACGGCACGGTGCGTTATGATATGTAGGTACCCCCATGTGGACTTCGAGACAGCAAGCAAGCGCATGGCGACGTCGGCACCGGCGAGCGAGGACCAGGTGAGTAGATTTATATCTACGGGGAGAAGTCGGGTGGATGGCGTATAGCACCCCCGCAGTCCGTGGTGGTGTATACGGATGCGTATACACACCAACATTTATTATATGTTATTTGGGATTAATAACGATGCTTAGGATGGATATTGGTGTGTTGGATTACTTTAGTGTTGCGAACCCTAGGGTAGTGTTACACACACATACACACATACATACTTGCATACATTCCTATTGATATGTGCTCATGGGATTCTTTATAGTTATGTATTCATATGGGTATGCGACTATGTGTTCACATACGGATTGAGGATGATACTTGGGATTGAGCTGAGTCGATGAGATTTGATTTGAGGCCGTGAGATCGGTGATATAGCAGGGTTCGTATCTTAGATACGACATGACGTTGTAGCGGGTCCTTGACGTAGTGTTTCACACACGTCCATGCATACGTAGGCGGTATTAGTATGGTACTAGACGTAGATCAGTACCCCGATCATGATATTTGATAAAGAGGATACCAGGTGAATAGTATGATGAATATGATATTGACCCGTACCCAGATTGGGATGCCGTACGACGGATTTACGTACGAGCTATATTGATGATTGATCCGCACTCTTGACTTGGGATGCCTGATTATAAATATGGTATCGGATATGATATTATTGAGGCGGGATCACCGACTATACATATACAGGTATGTATATGTATCGACTCAGATGATAGGCGGTTTCCTTACCTGTAGTTCAGCTTGTAGTTCAGCCGTATAGTTTAGTGTAGTTGTTAGATTAGATTAGACTTCTTACCTATTTCAAAAACTAACGAATCGTGGGCATTTTTAAAGACAGCTCAAGGGAATCTACGGATATTTCAAAAAAGACGTATCTTTTCATAAAAAACACCGTAGCCCCTATTTTCAAAACCCCATGATTCGTGTTATTTCAAAAGGCACCATTTGTAGGACTTATATTAGATTATTGCAGATTAGTTATCGTTGTGTCTAGTATTCAGCTCCCGCACATTATTGCTGTTCGCTCTGCCTCGCATATTTATTTTGCTGCATATTCCATTATTGATATCATGCTGTTAGGACACCAGCACCATTACCGATGATGCGTATGTACCACGTACACCTACTTGCCGGCTCACACACATCTTCATCGGTAATTGCCATGTCACGTACACTTTAGAGAATATAATTGCTTGACTTAGATTGTTAGCTAGTAGTGTTGACATGACATTAGTGTACTTCCCTTATATGCCATATTAGACATTGTAGTTATTACCTACCACTTCATGCATACTGTTATTCAGTTGTTCATGCCTAGTTCATTATCATTGACATATGCACTTGTGATGATTTCTTGAGATTTATGATATTTCTGGATTTCGGGGAAAGCCGCAAAATTTACAACTTATGATCTTTTAAAATATAAAATGTTGCGGTTTTCTAGTGATGTAAAGTGTCGTCCACCATGAGTTTGCTGTGGTTTTGGAGATCCGTGTCGAGGAGTGGAAGAACCGTCAGGGGTACATGGTGGGCCCGGTATGGTACCCCGGGGCAAGAGGAATGTGGTGTTGACGTTGAGCCTGGCTGGGGAGCACTACCTACCGGTGATATTACCCGACGCGTCGGATATCCGGAGGATACCGTCGTGGTCTTGAGATGGATGGTAGGGGCCGGTCTGGACTGACGGCGCCCTAGATATTGAGATTGAGACATTGATATTTCGAGACAGTGAGATTTATGTTTTGTGTCGATGCTAGACACTGTTGATACTGATTTCATTATGATACCTCAGTTTAAAAACCAGAAGGAAATCTCACTAATTTATGAAAACAGTTTCTTCATTTACATGTATTCTGTTTTCATGCATTCATACCTCATTCATATGATATATTGCTACCTGAGGCACTGACACGGGCACATGAGATTACACTCGGTTAGATATTACCCTAGCCATTGTTATAGGCTGCATGTTATACATATTTTTGAGGATATACTATGATCTTTGACCTAGGATTGCGTTATTTATGCGATTTCTGTGCGTAGATGTTTTTCTATTCACGAGTTGGCAACTCACCCCCGTTGTGCCCCAGTTTCTTGCAGGTTGCCGTACAGGTTCATTACGGCTTTGCGGGCATAGTTTCATTCGGGTGATTTGCTAGTAGGTGGGTTTACTTGTATCATACCCCCATTATTTATCTTGTATATCATTATTCTGTTGTATCTAGAATTCCATCAACCAAACATGTATTTATTGAGATAGAGACCAGTGTTGGTTATTCCTTCGACCTTAGAGTCGCTCATTATTTTTTTTCTGGTGGTTTTGAGTTTCCTTTTGAGTTTTGATCCTCGCCGTTGGCGTTGTATATTATATTGCTTGTGTGGTTGTGACCGTCAATTGACGAAGAGCTAGCTCCCGCTTGGGGATGCCTTTTTCTTAATTTCGTATACTATTCATGTTGTATCCCGTTTGGGGGCCAGCATTTACAAAGGAGACTCTGCCGAAATTTTCAGTAAATTTTTGATGTTTTAAAAACCGCATAATTCGGCTTATGCTATTGAAATTACTTGCTTTAAGTTGTTCTTCCTGCACTCTACTATTTTCTTGGTTTGGATTTCTGGGTTTTCAGTTTACTTAGATTACGTACGCCTCGAGACGTTCGTAGTTTAAGTGCCGGTCATGTTCCGTACTTTCGGGTCGTGACAAAGTTGGTATCAGAGCGTTAGGTTTTACCTTCGGAGCGTAGGATGACCCTTGGTTGATGGAATAGGTGACTAAAGTAGAGTGACGTACCGTTGGTATGTTCCGCGGCATATTTACGACACGCCACTCCACTTAAGGAGCCTTAGGATGTACATTTCCTTGTTCAGTATTATATTCCTTCCTGATCTAGCCTCATCGGTACCAGTTTGGTTTTGCTACTACGGTTACGGGCAGGGAGAGCTACGGCGAGAGTTGCGGTCAGCACAAGCTCGTCACGAACGAGGACTGACCAGGGCGAAATTCCGGCGACACGATTGCAGAGATGTGTCTTCTTACTGTGTTTCCGCGCCACGAGCGTTTGGCGGATCGCCCTTATGAGGTTACTTGGAGGTGCTGGTCGACACTAGAGAATTGAGCCGATGATGGAGGCCAGCTAGATTTTGATGACAGTTGGTGTGTTGCTTACTCCTGATGATTGAGGCACTGTTCAGCGTGCAGACGAGCGAGCCAGTTGTTGCTGCGAGCGACGAGATATCGCCCCATATGTTGGAGCTATTGCGGGGCGAGTTGTACGAATAGATGATAGAAGGTCGCTAGTCACCCGATGATGAATGACTAGGACAGGTGGTTCGTCGCCTACCCCGATGCGAGGTCATCAGATAGATTGATTCCAGCTAGAGACGACTTCACGCAGAGACGTGAGGGTCGACAGAGACGATCGAATGTCGGAAAACCTATTATTCCAAGTTTAAAGTATTCAGAAAGACATGCAGGCAATTCTATGGTCCCTCTAGAAGAATGAAATCCTAACTCGACATAATGACCGTGTGAAAGCCTTTGAACCTTCTGGTTTGCGGCAGTTCCACGGCGCCATTAGTCAGGCTTGGGTTTGCCCTTCTACGGCTGGACCACCGATGCTGTGGTATATATATTCGATACTATTAAACTGTGCCCAAGATGTTGAGCTCTTGGGGGATTATGAGGTTTCGACGAATCGATCGAATGGTTCGACTTCAATCGGATGCTAGGTGGTGAGATGCATTCTTGGGAGACTCCAGATACGAGGATAGCCGTTGGAGCTCAGTCCATGCAGCCACGACGAGACGAGTCCGCAGCGGTCGACATTAGAGAAAATGGAGTAAGAGGTTCGTATAAGATCCAGATATGATGACGTTCCCCTCCGCCGACATCAGAGATGCGATGCGCATGCCGAGGCAGAGTACTGGATATACCTTCCAGAAGGAGTCGCGATGAGTATGCAGTCGTTCCAGAGCAAGATGCAGATATAGGAAAGGACGATGACTTCCGGACAGTTGGCAGAGACGAGACATGGAATATACCGTGAGCAGGATTCCTTCCAGGACACTGCTGCAATGATACTTGCACCCAGGATCAGATGTGTCACGTACATTCAGAGAGCCAGAGGCCGACGCCAGTGATATGCTGTCTTACGAGTGGTCGCGATGATTGACCAAGAGATGACCAGAGAAGTGCCAGAACAGAATCGTCCCCGTTAGCACACCTGACAGGGCCGATGAGCCGATGGACCGAAAGATTGGTAATTCACAGTGAAGACCTTGACCCAGGAGTGGTCATGGTTACGCACACCAGCAGGACAGAGTTCATGATCATCGACGAGACGTCCCACCAGTGACCGCGACAGTTGGCCGAGATTCTTAGAGGATGCACTTGAGCGGTACTATTCCGCCATTATTGATTACGATGTTTTGGGTGATTTATTCGTATGATTTGATTTTGATGATTGAGGATTTACGACCTTTGCACAGTGTTGCACTTGATATCGTTTTCGTGCTTTAGTTTCACATGTTTGTGATATTACGGTTTTAAACAGTTGAGTTGGTTTTGTGCGTATGCATGCACATAATTTCGTTCCTGCACTCGGTATAGTTTATATATGCTTGCAGTGCAGTGATACGCCTTATGTGCACTTAGATGCACTGGACTTCGATTTCGATTATGATACTCGATATTTGTTTTGTGCACCTTGTGCACCTGATTGATTTTGCGCACGTTCGGCGCTTGATATTGGATTTCATGATTTCGTGCGCGATGGATGCACCTGATTTGAATTTTCGCGCATGTTGAGCGCATGTCTTGAGATGCGATTTTGGTGCACACCAGATGCACTAAATTGAGATTTTTCGTGCATGTCAGATGCACCTGATTTTGCTGTCAGGCACACATGTTGCCTACGACAGATGTTTCGTGCACACCCGATGCACTTAGATGTTGTTTCTGTGCGCATGTATGGCACATTCATGGATTTTGATTTCCGTGCGCACCAGACGCACGTAGCATTCATGTGCATATTTTGGGGATTGATTTCGTATAGAGCAGTACGTTTTTATGATATTGCTATGTGTTTTCGTACTGAGCAGGACTAGTCAGAGGACAGTACCTGAATATATTTTGCATGCATTGATAGTTATTGAAGGGATTTCCAAAAAGCGAGCTATAGCCTCAGTATTTACCTACGTGTCTGATATGACACGAAATGTTTAAAACAAGGAGACCCTTCTAAATTGTTTCCAAAACGGAGGAACGTACATTTCAAACAAAGGTATATATGTATATAGTTATTTTCTCATTATAGACGTCCGCCACTGTGCAGTGTTATACGCGTTGCACAGCGACTTAAAGAGATTTGGCATGCATTTCCTTCAGATACTTACAGATATAGATTCGATATTTACATGTATAGTTTCGAGTTATATCATATTGGTTTTGATTTGGATTTGGCATTGATGTCTTCTCCATGACTCCGATGATTGCGGGATGCTTGACGGAGTTTTGATTTGAGTTATATACTCATTTTTCAAGCGCATGCGCTGTGCTACGATTTGTCTTATGTATTTACAATTTCGGAGCCCCGACGACTTGATGGTTTTTCTTAAATGTTTTAGTATTTGGGGGAGTTTGAATTTAAATTCGGGGACCGAATTTCTTTAAGGGGGGAAGATTGTAACGTTTTGAAAATCGTTTCGGTGAAATTTCGAAAAAATCGGTAAAATAAGGGGGTTTTCTGTAAAAAGTCAAAATACAAATATCTTATTATAAAAATTAAATATACATATTCTAGCTATGTAATTGCTATTATTTGGTGTTTATTGAGCCGCTGGTGAAATTTCAAATTTTCTGAAAAAAATATTATTTTATTATTATTTAAGCCGTCACTAATACATTTAATTAGGGAAAATTACAAATTGGAATGAGTTGAAATAAATTTTGTGCATCATAAAACATTAAATAAAATTTTATCATGCGGTTTTTGGAACGAAATCATTTGCCAAAACGGTTTAGAAATTATTGAAGAAAAAAGGCTTTTTTTAGCGTAAATGGATGTTTGGGGTATTGTATTTATCATTTTTCATCACCCCACACCCGTACCCACATCCACACACCCCCACTTACTCCCCCCCATGGCTGAATTCAGCAGCCCCCTCTCTTGTTCCCACTTGGTTTTCAAAGGAAAAGAAAGAAAAGAAAAGAGTAGAAAATGATATAAATTGAGTTGACTTTGACTTGAAACAACTTTCCCCACCTCACTCTCTCTCCTCACTCACCCACTCCCCCCCCCAATTATCTGGCCGAAACTGATCCTTAACAGCATCCCCCCCCTTCCCCAAGTTCTCACTCCATTTTTGCTTCAAAAATCCATAAAAAAGCTTCAAAATCCATACAATTTCAAAGCCTTTTCCCAAATCCAACTCCTACCCATTATTCCTTGGCCATTCAAGCATGGATCTTGGAGCTTGGAAGCTAATTTGGGAGGCTAGTTTGCAAGTGGGATCTACAAATTTTAGGTATAAAATCTTAACCCTTTGGTTATGTGTTGATTAATTCCTCCAATTTAGGTTATTGTGATGTTTAAATAGGGCTTTAAATTCAAGTTTATAATCTTAAGTGAAAGGGTTTTGAATGCAATTAGGGTTCTTATCATGTAATCATGGTTGCAAAATGTAGATTATCATCTTAAGGAAATGAAAACCTAATATAGTTGCTAATATGTAAATTGTTAGATGTATAATGTCCAAATTTAGCCTTTTTAGCAAACTAGATTTTTAGAAATTGTTAAAAATGTGAAATTTAAAATCTAGTTAGGGTTTTTATAAATTGGTTATGGTTTGAAAGTGTAGTATAACATCTTAGAGTATGCAAAGTGAAATCTAGTTGTCAATTTTCTAATTGTTACATTTAAATAGTTCTAATTAAGCTATTTGTAAACTAGGTTTTTGGGTTAAATGAAAATTGATGAGAGAAAAATTTAATTATGGTTTGTGTGACTTAGTTAAAATATTATGTGGGTAATGTAACCATTATATTGGTTAAGACATCATGTTTTGAAGTAAAACGGTTAATTTTTGCTTGCTAGATTTTCGGAATTATAGCTTTTTAAGTGAGTTTGAGGTTTTTGTGAGTTTTTAAGCTATTTTATATTATAATTAGTGCTTGTAATTGTACAAATGAGTGTGTTTGGGTTTTTATCGATGGTTTGGCATTTGTACACCGACTTCGAGGGTTTTTGGGTTGATTTGTGAAAGCAACCATAGGTTTTGACCTATGTGGGATTCACGTGTCGTTTTGGGTCATGAGTCGGATTTTAATACGGCACGGTGCGTTATGATATGTAGGTACCCCCATGTGGACTTCGAGACAGCAAGCAAGCGCATGGCGACGTCGGCACCGGCGAGCGAGGACCAGGTGAGTAGATTTATATCTACGGGGAGAAGTCGGGTGGATGGCGTATAGCACCCCCGCAGTCCGTGGTAGTGTATACGAATGCGTATACACACCAACATTTATTATATGTTATTTGGGATTAATAACGATGCTTAGGATGGATATTGGTGTGTTGGATTACTTTAGTGTTGCGAACCCTAGGGTAGTGTTACACACACATACACACATACATACTTGCATACATTCCTATTGATATGTGCTCATGGGATTCTTTATAGTTATGTATTCATATGGGTATGCGACTATGTGTTCGCATACGGATTGAGGATGATACTTGGGATTGAGCTGAGTCGATGAGATTTGATTTGAGGCCGTGAGATCGGTGATATAGCAGGGTTCGTATCTTAGATACGACATGACGTTGTAGCGGGTCCTTGACGTAGTGTTTCACACACGTCCATGCATACGTAGACGGTATCAGTATGGTACTAGACGTAGATCAGTACCCCGATCATGATATTTGATAAAGAGGATACCAGGTGAATAGTATGATGAATATGATATTGACCCGTACCCAGATTGGGATGCCGTACGACGGATTTACGTACGAGCTATATTGATGATTGATCCGCACTCTTGACTTGGGATGCCTGATTATAAATATGGTATCGGATATGATATTATTGAGGCGGGATCACTGACTATACATATACAGGTATGTATATGTATCGACTCAGATGATAGGCGGTTTCCTTACCTGTAGTTCAGCTTGTAGTTCAGCCGTATAGTTTAGTGTAGTTGTTAGATTAGATTAGACTTCTTACCTATTTCAAAAACTAACGAATCGTGGGCATTTTTAAAGACAGCTCAAGGGAATCTACGGATATTTCAAAAACGACGTATCTTTTCATAAAAAACATCGTAGCCCCTATTTTCAAAACTCCATGATTCGTGTTATTTCAAAAGGCACCATTTGTAGGACTTATATTAGATTATTGCAGATTAGTTATCGTTGTGTCTAGTATTCAGCTCCCGCACATTATTGCTGTTCGCTCTGCCTCGCATATTTATTTTGCTGCATATTCCATTATTGATATCATGCTGTTAGGACACCAGCACCATTACCGATGATGCGTATGTACCACGTACACCTACTTGCCGGCTCACACACATCTTCATCGGTAATTGCCATGTCACGTACACTTTAGAGAATATAATTGCTTGACTTAGATTGTTAGCTAGTAGTGTTGACATGACATTAGTGTACTTCCCTTATATGCCATATTAGACATTGTAGTTATTACCTACCACTTCATGCATACTGTTATTCAGTTGTTCATGCCTAGTTCATTATCATTGACATATGCACTTGTGATGATTTCTTGAGATTTATGATATTTCTGGATTTCGGGGAAAGCCGCAAAATTTACAACTTATGATCTTTTAAAATATAAAATGTTGCGGTTTTCTAGTGATGTAAAGTGTCGTCCACCATGAGTTTGCTGTGGTTTTAGAGATCCGTGTCGAGGAGTGGAGGAACCGTCACGGTTACATGGTGGGCCCGGTATGGTACCCCGGGGCAAGAGGAATGTGGTGTTGACGTTGAGCCTGGCTGGGGAGCACTACCTACCGGTGATATTACCCGACGCGTCGGATATCCGGAGGATACCGTCGAGGTCTTGAGATGGATGGTAGGGGCCGGTCTGGACTGACGGCGCCCTAGATATTGAGATTGAGACATTGATATTTCGAGACAGTGAGATTTATGTTTTGTGTCGATGCTAGACACTGTTGATACTGATTTCATTATGATACCTCAGTTTAAAAACCAGAAGGAAATCTCCCTAATTTATGAAAACAGTTTCTTCATTTACATGTATTCTGTTTTCTTGCATTCATACCTCATTCATATGATATATTGCTACCTAAGGCACTGACACGGGCACATGAGATTACACTCGGTTAGATATTACCCTAGCCATTGTTATAGGCTGCATGTTATACATATTTTTGAGGATATACTATGATCTTTGACCTAGTATTGCGTTATTTATGCGATTTCTGTGCGTAGATGTTTTTCTATTCACGAGTTGGCAACTCACCCCCGTTGTGCCCCAGTTTCTTGCAGGTTGCCGTACAGGTTCATTACAGCTTTGCGGGCATAGTTTTATTCGGGTGATTTGCTAGTAGGTGGGTTTACTTGTATCATACCCCCATTATTTATCTTGTATATCATTATTCTGTTGTATCTAGAATTCCATCAACCAAACATGTATTTATTGAGATAGAGACCAGTGTTGGTTATTCCTTCGACCTTAGAGTCGCTCGTTATTTTTTTTCTGGTGGTTTTGAGTTTCCTTTTGAGTTTTGATCCTCGCCGTTGGCGTTGTATATTATATTGCTTGTGTGGTTGTGACCGTCAATTGACGAAGAGCTAGCTCCCGCTTGGGGATGCCTTTTTCTTAATTTCGTATACTATTCATGTTGTATCCCGTTTGGGGGCCAGCATTTACAAAGGAGACTCTGCCGAAATTTTCAGTAAATTTTTGATGTTTTAAAAACCGCATAATTCGGCTTATGCTATTGAAATTACTTGCTTTAAGTTGTTCTTCCTGCACTCTACTATTTTCTTGGTTTGGATTTCTGGGTTTTCGGTTTACTTAGATTACGTACGCCTCGAGACGTTCGTAGTTTAAGTGCCGGTCATGTTCCGTACTTTCGGGTCGTGACAGTATATCTCGCTTGCCCTGGCCAGGGACTACTCGTGTAATGGCTCTCCTAGACACAGCGCGATGTCAACCCCCAATACCGGGAGAGACGAATCCTGTCTAACCGTCACTGCCTCCAAGTGCTTCGGGACTGCACCCAACTACTACATGTTTGCACGACTCCTTTGAGCCGTGGTAGGGTAGTAATCAAAGTACAGTGGGAACACACTCGAGGCGAAGTGACAGTGTCAAGTCAGCGGACTAAGCTGTAGTCATGTCACCTGGGAACTAATAACTGACGATAGGTATAGTACCAACCAACATTTCCCGACGAGTCCTGTCCAGTGTACTCGTAACCCAATGAGCACCCGCATACTATCTCCAGTACGACGTACTGATGGCTGTGCGACAGACCATCTCCCACTCTGGGATGAGAAGCGCATGCGCTAGTCTACTCCGGAGTATCGATGCCCTGTCTCGATAGTCCTGCGACTAGGGACCTGCATAAGGATGTGCTTATAGATTACCCAGCCCCCATTAGTGTGACTGCCATCACAACGCTGGTAATCAAGCAAAGATCCTAAGGGCTCCACTAATGTGCATAGGTGATATACTAAAATAAACACATGTACACATTGAAGTAGAAACAAACCAAGTAGCATACTACTATTTTGAGCAAGATTGTATATACAAGGTGAATATCCTAAGCTTCCATTAAGTAATATACAAACTAGTATGATACAGTAATGGCCTCAAGGGCATATACACTAACAGTAACAGCCACCCAGGTATTGAGCGATCAGAAGATCAACAAGCTAGCTTGTCCGTTCTCCTATGAATCCAATCAGTAACACTCCCGTACAGTCCGGTCTGTTCGTCTGATATATCGCATATCAAGTCTAGGGGTGGTATACGTCTGACCCCAGTAACCGATAAGTCGTGTCGATGTGAGGCTCATAACAGGTCGAGAAACTACTGGTAACACTTATCAGTATATCTCTATATCAGCCCTGGCCAGGGACTTCCAGTTATATCCAATCGAACACAGCACAACATCAACTCCCTATACGGGAGAGACGAATCCCCTCCTATTGCTCATTGCTACCATGTGATTCGGGACTGTACCCAAAAGCCACCGTTTTGCACGCCCTCTTGGATGTGGTAAGATGGAAATCAAAGAACAGTGGGAATCACACAAGACTCTATGACGATCTCGGGTCTACAGACTACCCTGTAACGGTGACACCGGAGAACTGCCATCTGACGTGTGGTATATCACCAACTGGGAGTTCTCGGCGAGTCCGTCCAGTGTACCGAGTCTCCACTGAGCATTCGTACACCATCCTTGATGTCAAACACCGATGGATATGGGATCATCCATCTCCTATCATATGGGTCAAGATGCATATACGCTAGTCTACTCTGGTGTATCGATGCCCTGTCTCGATATACCCTCGACTAGGAACAGTTATAGGATGTACTCATTTACTATTATGGCCCCACTAGTATGATCTCAGCATAGTCCCAGTAGTCGAGTACAGACCCTAAGGGCTTTATCAGCATGTGAGAGTAAGACAGTAAACCAATACAAGTCAACATGTTAAAATAAAGTGAAACCAAATAGCATATTATCATGACGAGCAAGAAAGTCCACTCTGTATATATCCAAGCATCCATCATAATATACATCATATGTACAACAATGGCCTCTAGGGCATATACATAACTAACAATCTCCCACTTGCACTAAGGCCAGCTGCTGTATTATCTCATCCCTAGCATCCCGAAAAATCTCTCAAACTGTATCTGGGGAATGGCCTTCGTGAGTGGATCTGCAGTGTTATCCTTCGTATCTACTCTCCTGACCTCGATCTCCTGGCGATTAACTATCTCCCTGATCAGGTGATATCGCCTCAGAATATGTCTGGACTTCTGATGGGACCTGGGTTCCTTGGCCAAAGCCATAGCTCCATTGTTATCGCAATACAGTGGTATTGGATGCTCAATGGATGGAACCACACCAAGTTCACTAATGAACTTCTTCATCCAGACAGCCTCTTTGGCAGCATCGTTGGCAGCGATGTATTCAGCCTCCATCGTCGAGTCTGCAACGGTATCCTGTTTGGAACTCTTCCAACATACCACCCCTCTATTGAGGGTAAAGACAAATCCCGAGTGCGACTTAGAGTCGTCCTTATCACTTTGGAAGCTGGAATCGGTAAAAGACTCCACACGGAGTTCTCCGTTACCATACACCAAGAACATGTCTCTAGTCCTTCGTAAGTACTTGAGAATGTTCTTCACAGCTGTCCAGTGACTCTCTCCAGGATCTGCTTGATACCGACTCACTACACTTAGTGAGTATGCTACATCGGGTCTGGTACATAGCATCTCATACATGATAGAGCCTACTGCCGAAGCATAGGTTATCCCTTGCATGCGAGCTCTCTCGAAATCAGTCTTGGGAGACATCTCTTTGGAGAGATTGAGTTCAGAGATCATGGGTTGGTTCCCATGCTTGGATTCTTCCATACTAAACCCCTTTAGTATGGTGTTAATGTACCTGGATTGGGACAATCCCAGCATACTTTTGGATCTATCTCTATAGATCCTAATCCCCAATATACATGAGGCATCACCTAGATCTTTCATTGAGAATCTTTGTGATAAGAAGAGCTTGACTGATTGCAGCATAGGAATATCATTTCCTATCAAGAGTATGTCATCCACGTACAATATGAGGAAGAAAACCTTACTCTCTGCTACCTTCTTACAGATACAAGGTTCATCTATATTTTTGATGAAGTCAAACTCTTTGACTACAACATCAAAACAGATGTTCCAACTCCGCGATTCTTGTTTCAACCCATAAATGGATTTAAGCAGCTTGCACACCTTTCCGCTGCTCCCACTATCTACGAAGCCCTCTGGCTGAGTCATGTACACGCACTCATCAAAATCACCATTTAGAAAGGCGGTCTTAACATCCATTTGCCAGATTTCGTAGTCATGGTATGCAGCAATGGCAAGTAAGATCCGGATGGACTTAAGCATAGCCACTGGAGAAAAGGTTTCGTCATAATCCACACCTGGTCGTTGACGAAAACCTTTTGCTACAAGTCTAGCTTTGAAAGTCTAAACTTTTCCATCTACACCAAATTTATTTTTAAAAATCCACTTGCTCCCAATGGGTTTTACCCCTTCAGGAGCATTTTCTAAAGTCCATACTTTATTGATGTACATGGATTCCATCTCAGATCGCATTGCATCCAGCCATTTCACAGAGTCACCACTCGTGATGGCCTGCTCGAAACTAGTTGGGTCATTATCTTCCATGATGCAATCCTCGCTTCCACCATCAATGAGAAAACCGTAGTATCTCTCAGGCTGATGAGAAACCTTGCTAGATCGGCGGAGAGGCTGGGGTTCGTCGGGTACTACTGAATACTCTGGTTCTACCAAATCATCTGTTGTAGTTTGTTCTGCTGGAACTTCTTCCAGTTCTACCTCAATGCCACTAATCTGTTTCATAAGAAAACCTTTTTCTAAGAAAGTAGCATGTCGAGAAACAAACACCTTTTGTTCCTCGGAGTGGTAGAAGATATACCCTCGCGAATGTTTGGGATATCCAATAAACTTACATAGAACAGACCTTGCCTCGAGCTTGTCCGGATTTTTTGTTTTAACATAGGCCGGACAACCCCATATCTGAATAAAATTAAGACATGGTCTCTTACCATTCCATATCTCATATGGAGTGGTAGGCACTGATTTGGTTGGAACTCTATTCAATAGGTATGCAGCTGTCTCCAGTGCATATCCCCAGAAGGAAATAGGTAACGCAGCAGTGCTCATCATAGATCGCACCATATCTAATAGAGTGCGATTTCTTCGTTCTGATACACCGTTGTGCTGTGGTGTATAAGGAGGAGTAAGCTGAGAGAGAATCCCATTCTCTTTTAGATAATCTAGGAACTCATTGCTTAAGTATTCAACTCCTCGATCAGATCGAAGAATCTTAATACTTTTGCCTGTTTGATTCTCTACTTCATACTTATATTCTCTGAATTTCTCAAAAGCTTCAGACTTGTGTTTCATCAGGAATACATATCCGAATTTTGAGAGATCGTCAGTGAATGTAATGAAGTAGGAAGAACCGTTCCTGGCATGCGTAAACATGGGACCGCATACATCACTATGTACCAGTCCTAAGAGTTCTGTAACTCTTTCTCCGTGTCCACTAAACGGAGCTTTGGTCATTTTTCCTTTGAGACATGAATGGCAAGTATCATAAGATGAAAATTCGAATAAATTCAAATATCCATTTTTATGTAACTTAGCTAGCTGTGTCTCATTGATATGGCCAAGTCTACAATGCCACAAGAAGGATTCGTTCATTTCTGAGCTTTTCCTCTTGTGTGTGTTTTGTATATTGAGGACTGTACTTTGATTTAGAATGAATATGCCATTATGTAACGAGCCTGATGCAATCAACCTTTGATCTAGGAATATGTTCATAACATTATCCTGTACTACAAAATTATATCCTTCTTTACTTAATAAAGAAACCGATATAATATTGCACATCATGTTCGGTATATAATACCACTCATTCAGAATCAGTGTATCACCACTTGGTAATACTAGGTGATATTCGCCAACTGCTTTGGCTGCAACATTTGCACCGTTCCCTACTTGAACGGAATGATCACATTTTCCCAGTTCGCTACCTATACGTAGCCCATGTAACAATTTACATATGTGGGATCCTGATCCGGTATCTAATACCCAGGACGTAGGGTGAACTGAGAAACAGTTTTCAATAACTAACACACCTGCAGAAGATGCATCAACATGCATGTTCTTTTGGGCGGCTTGAGAATCCAGATATTCTTCTATTCCCTGTTCAGTCTTATAACTCTTATAAGAAAGAACGGGTCCAACGTTCCCCTGCTCAGTATAATAAGCGGGTTCAGTCAATACATCCATATTATTATCTTGATTATGGCCTGACATGGTCGCTACCTGGAAAGAGAGAGAAGAAAACACTTTAGCGTATGCTCTTGCAAGATTAGATTGGTTATTATCTTATCTAATCGGGATGTCTCCCACTGTTTTTATCAAATCTACCTTCAAACCCTAAAAGGTAAGATTAGCCGGGATTAACTACACCCTACAATTTCGTCAATCTTTCAGCCAGATCAGTGTCGGTACTTGAGGGAGGTTCCCCGTGCTTTCGCACGGACCTAATTAAAGTAAACCTCGTTTTCCCAGAGGCATAACCCCGTTAACACTTTTATAGACACCTACTTGATCGGCTAATTGTCCTGTGAAAAACTCTCCCAGGAGTAACTCTTACTCGTAGTGGGTATCGGGATCCAACTATCTCATAGGAGGTATGTAATCTCATAGAAAATTTCAACACTTGAAATTCCCGATAATGCTTTTGCCTTGACGGAGGCCAAACTACCCATAGGGCGCTAGTCAAGTTCAATCCGTCATTTCTTGATTGAATTAAACTCACCCATACGACCCTTGACGGAGGCCAAACTACGCCGTACGAATACCCTAATCCAATCGCATCAAATGCTAGCAGATAAGCACTAGTTAGCTACCGTACACTACGCCTTGACGGAGGCCAAACTACCGCAGCACGAATACTAAGTAGTACTTATCTGAAATGACAGAGGGCTACGCAGGTTTTTCAGAAAACCATGAGCGTAATGAACTTGATATCGTCGTAAAATCATGTTAAATTTTGAAATGGAGTGTTTTTTAGGCTTTCATTGGTTTTGCTAAAGTGGTCACTCCCAGTGAAGGGATCTCGGCTCTTTCCTCATCGAATAAGGTGCAGGACATATCATATATATCAATGTGCAAAGCAAAACTCTAAAAGCAGTCAAAAGACAAACTGAGTTTTGTAGCATCTGCCAGTTTCGCTAAAGAGGTCACTCCTGGTGAGGGGATCTCGGCTCTTTCCTCATCGAATAAGGTGCATGGTATATCATATATACAGCTATGCAAAGAAAAACTGTAGCTACTCTTTTTATAAAGTTTTGATTCTACAACATCTTTTAGGTTTCTTTTCCTTTTATTAATCTCATTAATAAAAAATCCCATCAGCATATGCTTCCTAAGCATCACAGAAGAAACGAAAGCAGTAATATTTATTTATCAGTATATATATATATATATAAGCATTCATCTCAGGCAGTAATATGATCTCATCATAGAACATTGCAGCAGAAGAACATATATGAAATATTAGATATACTAGGACGTCCATGTTTTCAATACGAGCCTGTATAAAACACGGATTCCACGGTCGCGATGAATAGCCAAACCCACATCCCAAGACCCCTACGAGAGCGGCAAGTAACACTGCCAATTCTAGGGTTAGGAGACCCGGTCTCGACTCCTCGAGATGGCCTCCCACTGGACCCTAGAACCCGGTTACTTGTGCTCCCCTCCATGGGTCTACCTAATGCGGAAAAGTAAATGATATACAAAGGTGATATCAACCTCATCCCGGAAGTGCCCCAATAAAAGAATATTACATACAAATGAATTTTACATGAATGAAAATATAAAAAAAACGTCATCTCACATAAAAACCCCGGCTATTCAGAACACGAAGATTCAATATAACATATCACAACAACACATAATATCACATATCATCAACGTAAGTAAGTATGCATACACCGATCGTCGTTGTCGTATAGCAACGAAAACCGGCAATACAACTACATACTACACTTACGGTCACAGAAAAGAAATTGTAAAACTACAATATTTGGAATCCACAATCACTTTAGACATCGTAAATCCGAAATATCACATACTTCGCATTTCATGCCTAACTCTATGAATTCCACATATGTATCGCATTCCTGATAAATAGACAGTATTAAACTTTTCGAACAGATAATCAAATACCCAAAATTTCCTAAAGTGCTCAATACTTGAGCGGAGTTCAAATAATCCCAGAATATGTCACAGTACCAGTGATCCAGCCGTAGAAGGGTCAAGCCAACGCCTCACATGTGGCACGCCGTACTGCCCCAAACCCGAAGGTTCAAAAGGCAATTCAAGACGGTCGCATAATCGAGTTAAGGTTTGTTGTCTTCTAGAGGGTCCACCGTGTTACTAGCACATTTTTCCGAAAGATTTAAACCCGATAAAAATTCAACACTTGAAAGTTTTTCGTGCCGGGAAAAATTGAGTTAATGATATCCGTTCGAACATTTTAATAGATTCTAAATATCCGGAAATTATAACGAATTTAAATTTTCCGATCGAATCTACGATTACAAAATAAACCCCAAAATACTCAACACTTGAGTCAGAATAAAAATACCCATAAAATATAAATCACAGAAATATAAATTACTGCGTAAAATAAAGTACCAATCTCCCCTATACGGCCGCGGATCCGCGGCCCAAGCACGGTACGGCCGCGGTTCCGCGGGGGTTTGGAAGTATTGGGTGCTCGTTTTTCACCACAATTCTTATATTTCCCTGCTGAATTTTTCAGGTATTTTTAATTCGGAAAAATCACAGATTTGAAAAAATATCCAGAGAGGGGTTGATTTTGACGTATTCGGATTCGTTCAGAATTTTAACTTCGTTAACACATCGCCTAATGCTCTAGCTAGGCTTTGATACCACTGTAGGGTTCTTAGGCACTCTTGTGAAGGTTCATAAAGCATCAAACATGCCCGAATAAAATTTTAGATGTGCCGAACAACCTAAAGCCGGGATCTTTGCTAGATTATTAGGGTTTAACATGCAAGATAACATCTTTAATACTAAGTGTGAAGGATTACAACCTTTGTAGTCCTCTCCTTCGCTTCAAAAACTCCGACTAGAAGTCCCTTCGCCGCGATCCACGATCTCCCGGACTCAAGAGAGGCTCCACGACTCGAACGATCCATGCTAGCTTGAAGTGTTCCGCTTCTCCGATGATCTACGTCGAAGTTGCTATAACCCAAGCTCTCCCACTCTAATGAGGTGAACACCCTAATCTAATGGGCTAGATTAGATGAGGATGATGGAGTAGTATTTATGCTTTCTTTTTATATCATTTTCTCACAAGAACTCATCACAAAAGAAATCACAAGTGAGCTCTCTCTCAAACTCAAGAGAGAAGAAGATGAAGAATAATGAGAATAATCCTTTTGTGATGAATAGTAGTTAAGAGTATATGATCGATTATGGAACCATGGTCAAGGATGAAAGGCTAAACCATTGTAGAGAATAAACTAGAGCTAGGGTTTGGTTAGGTTAAGTATGAGTCAAGGATAAGTATCAACCATAATATCTTAACCAAGACAAAAGGAAATCCTTTTAGTATAATCAAGAAGAAGCTAACCCTAATCAAACCCTAATCTCTTATTATCATCCCTAAACATGTTTCATAATAAATCATATCATGTCACAATAATATTTATCACATATATATTATATATTTGCAAAAAAAGAAAATAATACAATTAACATATATCGCATATATATATCAATGTATTAATCCAGTGAGAAAATGAAATAATAAAGCGAGCCAATATTAGATAATGTAATACAATATATCATATATATCACTATACATTAAATCATCGAATCAACACTTGACCCGACGATCCGGCTATATCGAATATAACCGACTAATATATCATGTACCGATTCATCGAATCAACACTTGATCTGATGTCCCGGTTCATATCTAAATATCGCGAGAATATAATACGGTATCTCATATCACATTATCCTCGGTCCTGCACATATCACATATATGCCGCTACTCCATTTTGCCTGAGCCAAGAAACCTCTGTGTAGGACTCTAAAGAATCGTCAATACGCCGGTAGCAGGTGATGATCATATCAAACACCCACAAGCTGCAAGCGGTCGGCTAAACGTAACAGCCACCCAGGTATTGAGCGATCAGAAGATCAACAAGCTAGCCTGTCCGTTCTCTTGTGAATCCTGTTGGAGATAGTGCCCTCAGAGTCAATTATTGGATCACAAGCACGTGATTGCAATTATTGAGGGAGGACCTATACGGGTAGGACAGTCTTACTCAAGATGATAGTATGCTATCTGGTTTATCTTTATCATCGTGTACTGCTTTAGGTGACCTTACAGGTCACTATTGCACGTTGATAGAGCCCTTAGGATTCTTGCTTGACGGCCAGCAGTATGATGGCGATCATATATATGGGAGCTGGGGTCTATAAGCACATCCTTAAAGTGGTCCCTAGTCGTGGGAGTTTCGAGACTGGGCATCGATACTCTATTAGTAGGCTGGTTTATACAGTCGAGACCCCGACGAGGGGCAGTGGCCGGTCTCACAAGCCACTGGTGTCAGTTGGTTCACCGAAGATGTATACAGGTGCACATTGGGTTATGAGTACACCGGACAGGACTCGCCGGGAACATGCTAGTTGGGATTATACCAGATGTCAGATAGCAGTTCCCTGGTGACATGTGTACAGGTGAGTTCATCGACCTGAGATCGTCATTTGTCTCGTGTGAGTTCCCACTGTGCTTTGATTACTACCCTACCACGGCTCAAAGGAGTCGTGCAAACAGGTTTTAGTTGGGTACAGTCCCGAGCCACATGGAGGCAGTGAGCGGATCTGCAGGGGTTCATCTCTCCCGGTATTAGGGGTGAGGTCGCGCTGTGTCTAGGAGAGCCATTACACAAAGCTCTCGGCCGATGCAGGAGATTTACTGGTTGGTATTCCAGTAGTATCTCAGGGTGTTCTGGGCTATACTCCGACATGACTTGTACCGCTTATGGGGGTCTGAATTTTACCAACCCCCTAGGCCCGCCATGCGATACTCATAGACGAACGGACCGGACTGTATAGATATTGTCACTGACAGGCTCAGTAGGGTGTCAGGACGAGTTCGCTCATCGACCTCCCTTTTGGTCAATACCTGGTAGCTCCTTACGTACGGCTAATACCTCGGACGTGCTAGTGGTTAAATCCACACCCAAAGTATTGACGAGTCTTTAGAGTCCCCCACAGACTGTTTCTCAAGTTTCGGGCAAAACGCTGTAGAGGCCGTATGGAGATATGGCAGGGTTCGATCAGATACGTGCGGTATTGCACGGATCATGATCGGACGGATAATACTAGCGGGATTTGGTTTAAGCCGGATCCTAGTATTGTACAGTGTAGATTTTGTCTCTTTGCATTTGTATTCAGTGGGAATACAAATGCGGGCATGTATATGCAGTCACGGGGTTTTCCTGTAATCTATTACGGGATCAGTTTTCTGAAGTTGCCAGTTTGCATTCCGTTCCGGCCAGTTTTCCTTTGTTCCTTCACTGCCGGATTTTTCCGATGGAGGGGGTTATTTGCAAGTATGCAAATTACCTTTGTGGAGCGGGTTATTAATATATGTGGCATTATGATAGATATAGCATCATGAGATTCCATTTTAATGTTATCCTTTGCATTAATGAGATAAGATAAGATTTGAAATGGTGTGACTATTATTCCTAGTTTTCTTCACATCTCTTATGGTCACCTTGAGCTATCCTACACTCACCTCCCTTCTTGATTTTTTTTTTCTCCACCATATTTCCTAGAAGGGGCCGGCCACTTTTGTCACGATCCGAAAGTACGGAACGTAACCGGCACTTAGATTACGAAACGTCTAGAGGTGCAACGTAACCTAAGTAAGCCGAAGCCCAGAAATCTAAACCATAAAAGAAGAAGAAGAAGTAAAAGAAACATGAAGGAAACAAGTTTAAAATCATCAGCAAATTTTCTCAAAAATTTCGGCAGAGTCTCCTCTATAAAAACTGGCCCCCAAACGGGTACAATAAGTATAATATACATAAACGGTAAAAAGCATCCCCAAACGGGAGCTAGCTCAACGCCAACAGGCGGAAACAACCACAACAAGCACAATAATATACAACGCCAAAGGGCGAGGCTCAAAACTCAAAAGAAAACAAAACCACCAGGTCAGAATAATACATGCGCGACTCTAAGGTCGAAATAAAAGACTGGCCCAATAAACTATCAAATAATACAAGTTTGGTTGATGGAGCTTTCTAGATACAAATGAAATAATAAAAATACAACGGCGGTTCAAATACAAATGAACCAACCTACCGTGCAAATCACCCGAAATGAAAATGATGTGCCAGCAACTGCCAAGGGAAACCTGTACATCGAACCTGTAATAAAATTTGGGACAACGGGGGTGAGTTGCCAACTCGTGAGTAGAAGACATCTACGAAAAGAAATCGAATGCACGACGCTATCCTAGGTCATAATAATACACTATTATATCCCAATTATCTAGTAATAGCAGGGTAAAACTAAGTGTAAATGCAGATACTCCGTGCTCGTGTCAGTGCCTCATATAATACTATGCCATATGAATGGATATGCATGCACCATGAATATAAAATAATCAATCCTGAAATCCAGATATATCTGTATAAGAAATCTTTAACTGTTATTATAGTAAAATGTGTATAGGAATCTGAAATCTCAACAATAAAATCCATGGAAATCCGTGTCAAGCATCGAAACAAACATGTAAATCTCAAGTCTCATAGTCTCAATACCTCGGGCTCCGTCAGTCCGAATCGGCCCATGTCATCAAATCTCACGACAACGGTCGGTATCCTCCGGATATCCGCCGCGCCAGACATCACCGGTAGGTAGCCTTCCCATGCCAGGCTCATCGTCTACAACTCGATCTTCTTGCCCCGGGGTACCATACCGAGCCCACCATGTACCCGAGACGGTTCATCCACTCCTCGAATCGGGTCTCGAAATCCATCAGAAAACATGAAATCTCATGGTGGACGACACATACATCACGAGAAAACCGCATCTTGTTTTGAAAAGAGAAGAGGAGAGAGAGAGAAGTTTTTATATATTTTTGCGGTTTTCCCCAAAAATCCAGAAATCTCATAGAAATCCAAATCTCAAAATCATGAGTAAGTATATGATAAGTGTCGGCATATGCCCATAATACTGCGCGATAACATGAAAATATGAATGCATGAATGTCTAAGTGATAAATATCATGTCTATACTAACATCAGAAAGTAATCACAATATTATATCGGTCTAGTTGTTAACTGATTCTATCAATAAAAGATAATATGATCTAAAGTGTACGTGACATAACAATTACCGATGATGATGTGTGTGAGCCGGCAAATGAGTGTGCGTGGAATATGCACATCATCGGTAATGGTGCCGGTGTCCTAACAGGTAAAGTTTATACTGATTATAGCAATATATGTATGAACATGCAACATTATGATTACAGTGAAAAAGTAAAGACGGATGTGTGTTATCCACTCATTTGATATACAAATACCACTACCACTATATGGCTCAAACCTAACCTAGTGTTCATCTAACCCTCCTAAGGAAAACTAAACCTAAGAACTGGTCGATAGAAGTACACCTAACGCCTGAGTCCATATCTCTAATAGTCGGCGATCCTGCCTCAATAGCGTCACGTACATAGTACGACTTCCTCAAAACAAGAGTGCGGATCAATCATCATATCTATGCCTCGTACGGTAAAATCCATCGTACGTCATCCCAATATCGGGGTACGGGTCTAGTGTCTCCTAGGTGTCTCATCATTCGTATAATGTCACCATCAACACATCTCATGATCAAGGTGCTAAACTATAATCGCATACATCAATCATATATCATTGCCATCATAATATGCATCATTAGTTTATCCTCAGAAATATCATGTCATGTGTATCATATCGTCCTCAAGTCACACCTCTATGATATCGACATCAGGTCACACCTATATGATATCGTAATCAAGTCATACATATATCATATCGTGATCAGTCACAAGTTACAGTCCGGGTACTATTTTAGAGTCCCATGTACCTCAATATCATCACCACCCATTATAATTTAAGTATACATGTTCATTATCGCATTCTCTAATGATCCGCTAACACTTAATACGACTGTATAGCCAAGAATCACGGCATCAAGCCCAGTTACACTGTTTCATCATATCTCGGATATCATATCACATCAATGTATCTCATATACGTGTTGTATATATATATATACCTATACCTCGTCCTATATGTATATATACATGCACGTATACACCATGTCGAGTTTCAGTGTGTGCGTGTGTGTTTCTACCTGAAACCTACGAACCTCTTCCAAGGTACTCATCCTCTGATATGGTTTTCCTAAATCAGTCTAGTCCAGCCTAGGGTCATTACTAGGGTTCTACTCATTAAGAATCTAGGGTCACATCTGGTTTCCTAATGTCAATAAGTCCTATTCCTATTCTACGTTGCGGGGGTGCTAAACGCCATCCATCCGACTTCCCCCCCGTAGATATGCATCTACTCACCTGGTCCATGTCTGCCGAAGACGGTGTCGCCATCCTCCTCTTCATCGCCCGCAGTCCGCGTGAGGGGTACCTAAACGCAAACATATAAATAACATCGTAAACTGAATCACATACAAAAGTCAAAACGACGCAAGGAACAAGCATAGGTTAAAACCTTTGTCCCGTCCACGCAAAAGCACCAAATATCGCTCCATATCGGCGTACAAACTCCGATGGATCGAGATAACATCAACAAATAACTCGTAGTTTTAAAACACATTACTTATATTATAAAACATGATTAAATCCATCGAAACAATAAAATCCATCAAACCGTCCAATTTCGTAAAACCCGAAAATGCCAATTTACCGTTTTTCATCAAAACTTGACATTTAAATGAAACCAATGGTCATAAAACTCATTAAATAGCATAACTAGACTATACAAACCATTACTATATTTTTGTTATACAAATTTGTATTAATTTGAAATTTCTAGTTTGCAACCTTTAACAATTTTCAACATTTTTCAAGCAAAATACCACAATTCCACCACAAAACGTGATTTTGCATGAATTAATGTATTAAACCACAATTCATGATGATAATGATTTAATGAAACCATAAATTATATTTTTAATCTCATTTATTTAGGAATTTCTAAAATCTAGTTTACAAAATAGCAATTTTTATCACAATTTATCAATTATCAATAGAAACTAGCAATCAATTTAAGTTTTCATTCCACCAACAAGTTAATACCCTTATTAAGACCACAATCTAGTGTTACAAATATTAATTGAAATTTTATTTCACCAAAAATTATGTTTTATAGAAACCTAGTTAGCAAAATTCCTAATTTAAACAATTTTAAATGAAAATTTTACAATTCAACAACCATACAAGATTTTCCAATTCTAAAAGTGTTAAACTAACTATTATAACCCTAATTATTTAATAAAAATCATAACTTGAATTTACAATCCCTAACTTGAATTTAAAAAATTGAACATAGAATTAATTCATTAAATCTAAACATGCTTAAAAGAAGCATCTAATAACAAATAAACAAAAGAAGGAAAATTATACCTCCAAAATATGAAATCCAAACAAGAAAATGAGCCTCCAAAATGCATGCTTCCCATCTCCAAATTCCATATAAAAATGAGCAAGGAATAAGGGGTAGGAAATAAATAGGATTTTGTGGATTTTTAATTGAATTTTTAAAGGATTTTTGATGAATTTTGGAGCAAAATAAAATTAGGAAAATGGGGGCTACCATGGGGGGTGAGGCCGGCCATTTTTGGAGGTGAGGGAGAGAAGGAAGAGAGTGACAAAAGTTGTGTAGAAGTCTCCACCAAAATATCACTTCATTATGTCTTTTCATACATTTATTTATTTTATTTTATTTCTTTACTATAGCAACTCAAGAAAGCTCTAGAAAAATGGAAAAAATTGCAAATAAATTTTGCATGATACACACTAAATTATAATATGCCATGGTTCATTTTTACAAATTAAAATCATTCAAATTTGTAGTTTACACTAATTTAGTGTAAAAATAAAGCTTATGTTAATATTTAAAATAATTAATTTAGGAAAAATATTTAATTAAACTAAAAATTTATAAGTGGCTAAATAAACACCATTTACTAGTAATTACATAATTAAAATAGGTATTTTTGAAATTATAATGAAAAACAATCAGGGTATAATTTTACGAAAAATACATTTTACTTTACCGAAATTCATAAAATTCACTTAAACAATTTTATTCATTTAATTATTTATTTAATTATTTTTAAAACGTTACAATCTTCCCCCCTTTAAGAAATTCGGTCCCCGAATTTAAATTAAAACCCCCCTCCAAATACTAAAACATTTAGCAAAACACTTAAATCGTCGGGGCTCCGAAATCATCAATACATAACTAAAATCAACTCCGTCAAGCATAACGCAATCATCGAAGTTATGGTGAGAATAAAATACCAAAACCCAATATGAAAACCATCATAATATACATCAATCTATAACTTATATATAGTGCGCATCATAGTAAAATCGCCTAAACATCATAATAAAGAAGCATACAAAAACCCCTCTTGAAAATCGTCGTGCAATGCACGTGTCACGGCATAAGTAGCGGATGTTTATTTTTTGAAAAATAGATATATATATATATATATATATATATATTATTTAACATACACGTCCCGCCTGGTTACTAAATCAAATAATAATGATTATGAAAACATACTGCTCAAACTGAAATCAATCCCAATCACATCAATAAAATATCATGTGCGTCTGGTGCGCACTGAAATCGAAACCAAATACAGATAACACGAATACACACAACAACAAAACTAAGTGCAACAGGTGTGCACCAAAAACATCTGTTAAGTGCAACGGGCGTGCACGACTCAATATCAGGTGCATCTAATCTGCACAAAACCCCGATTTAGTGCATCTGGTGTGCACAAAATCGCATCAAGTGCGCCAAGTATGCGCAAGAATCCTAGTCAGGTGCACATGGTGCACGAAAACATACATCGAATACCGAAATCGAAATCACAGCACAAAAATGCATGAAAATTAGGTCGAAACATATGTCAAAATCATGTGTAACCATATGCACGAAATCAAATCAAAATCACAAAAGGTATTAAAACCAAATCATGTGCACTGGGTATGTACTAAACAACATCAATACAACTGATATATGAAACACAAATAGAATGAAATGAAGGTACACACATGAAATACCAATCGTAGAACAAAGTCCTCAAAATACCAAAATCCAATCAACGAAAATATGAAAATCAAATCACTAAATCACAATCGTAAACACTATCGTCAATGTGCGCCACTTTCCTCTGATGTCGATTGCTTCGAACTCGTCTCTTCGTAGCTGTGCTGACTACGCTACCAACGGCAATACTCATATCTAGAGTCTCCCACGTAGTCAATCCCTTCACATGATATCCGGACTATATTAAACTTTTCGATCAATCCATCAAAATCCCATAAGTCCCCGAGAGCTCAACACTCAAGTACAGTTTGAAAATATCCGGTACATACCCCAGCATCGATGATCCAGCCGTAGAAGGGCAAACCCAAGCCTCACTAATGACACCGCGGAACTACCGTAAACCCTAAGGTTCAAGGGCATTCTCGTGGTCATTATGTCGAGTTAGGATTTCATTCTTCTAGAGGGTCCATCGAAATACCTGCATGTTCTTCCGAATACTTTAAACTTGGGAAAATGGTTTTCTGATAATCGTTCGAACCCTTTAACTTCATCCGGACGGCATGTGAATACCCTTCGTCCGCACGCTAAGCAATGCTTCAATCCTCAAGAATAACCAATACTCTAATGGTTATCGCATTCGAGCCGCAGCTCCCTCTGCCAGTGCGCCCCGTGGTAACAGAAACCACTCTCCGACATCGACGAAGATAGATCAAAGGAACGAATGAAATACGGTGCAAACAAATGTACATCCTGAGGTTCCTTAAGCAGAGTAGCGTATCGAAAGTATGCCGCGGACCATACCCACGGTACGTTACTCTACCTAAATCGCCTACTCCATCAACCAAGGGTCACCTAGACTTATACAAGGTTAAACCTAGCGCTCTGATACCAACTTTGTCACGACCCGAAAGTACGGAACGTGACCGCCACTTGGATTACGAAACGTCTAGAGGCGCAACGTAACCTAAGTAAGCCGAAGCCCAGAAATCTAAACCATAAAAGAAGAAGAAGAAGTAAAAGAAACATGAAGGAAACAAGTTTAAAATCATCAGCAAATTTTCTCAAAAATTTCGGCAGAGTCTCCTCTATAAAAACTGGCCCCCAAACGGGTACAATAAGTATAATATACATAAACAGTAAAAAGCATCCCCAAACGGGAGCTAGCTCAACGCCAACAGGCGGAAACAACCACAACAAGCACAATAATATACAACGCCAAAGGGCGAGGCTCAAAACTCAAAAGAAAACAAAACCACCAGGTCAGAATAATACATGCGCGACTCTAAGGTCGAAATAAAAGACTGGCCTAATAAACTATCGAATAATACAAGTTTGGTTGATGGAGCTTTCTAGATACAAATGAAATAATAAAAATACAACGGCGGTTCAAATACAAATGAACCAACCTACCGTGCAAATCACCCGAAATGAAAATGATGTGCCAGCAACTGCCAAGGGAAACCTGTACATCGAAACTGTAATAAAATTTGGCACAACGGGGGTGAGTTGCCAACTCGTGAGTAGAAGACATCTACGAAAAGAAATCGAATGCACGACGCTATCCTAGGTCATAATAATACACTATTATATCCCAATTATCTAGTAATAGCAGGGTAAAACTAAGTGTAAATGCAGATACTCCGTGCTCGTGTCAGTGCCTCATATAATACTATGCCATATGAATGGATATGCATGCACCATGAATATAAAATAATCAATCCTGAAATCCAGATATATCTGTATAAGAAATCTTTAACTGTTATTATAGTAAAATGTGTATAGGAATCTGAAATCTCAACAATAAAATCCATGGAAATCCGTGTCAAGTATCGACACAAACATGTAAATCTCAAGTCTCATAGTCTCAATACCTCGGGCTCCGTCAGTCCGGATCGGCCCATGTCATCAAATCTCACGACAACGGTCGGTATCCTCCGGATATCCGCCGCGCCAGACATCACCGGTAGGTAGCCTTCCCCTACCAGGCTCATCGTCTACAACTCGATCTTCTTGCCCCGGGGTACCATACCGGGCCCACCATGTACCCGAGACGGTTCATCCACTCCTCGAATCGGGTCTCGAAATCCATCAGAAAACATGAAATCTCATGGTGGACGACACATATATCACGAGAAAACCGCATCTTGTTTTGAAAAGAGAAGAGGAGAGAAAGAGAGAAGTTTTTATATATTTTTGCGGTTTTCCCCAAAAATCCAGAAATCTCATAGAAATCCAAATCTCAAAATCATGAGTAAGTATATGATAAGTGTCGGCATATGCCCATAATACTGCGCGATAACATGAAAATATGAATGCATGAATGTCTAAGTGATAAATATCATGTCTATACTAACATCAGAAAGTAATCACAATATTATATCGGTCTAGTTGTTAACTGATTCTATCAATAAAAGATAATATGATCTAAAGTGTACGTGACATAGCAATTACCGATGATGATGTGTGTGAGCCGGCAAATGAGTGTGCGTGGAATATGCACATCATCGGTAATGGTGCCGGTGTCCCAACAGGTAAAGTTTATACTGATTATAGCAATATATGTATGAACATGCAACATTATGATTACAGTGAAAAAGTAAAGACGGATGTGTGTTATCCACTCATTTGATATACAAATACCACTACCACTATATGGCTCAAACCTAACCTAGTGTTCATCTAACCCTCCTAAGGAAAACTAAACCTAAGAACTGGTCGATCGAAGTACACCTAACGCCTGAGTCCATATCTCTAATAGTCGGCGATCCTGCCTCAATAGCGTCACGTATATAGTACGACTTCCTCAAAACAAGAGTGCAGATCAATCATCATATCTATGCCTCGTACGGTAAAATCCATCGTACGTCATCCCAATATCGGGGTACGGGTCTAGTGTCTCCTAGGTGTCTCATCATTCGTATAATGTCACCATCAACACATCTCATGATCAAGGTGCTAAACTGTAATCGCATACATCAATCATATATCATTTCCATCATAATATGCATCATTAGTTTATCCTCAGAAATATCATGTCATGTGTATCATATCGTCCTCAAGTCACACCTCTATGATATCGACATCAGGTCACACCTATATGATGTCGTAATCAAGTCATACATATATCATATCGTGATCAGTCACAAGTTACAGTCCGGGTACTATTTTAGAGTCCCATGTACCTCAATATCATCACCACCCATTATAATTTAAGTATACATGTTCATTATCGCATTCTATAATGATCCGCTAACACTTAATACGACTGTATAGCCAAGAATCACGGCATCAAGCCCAGTTACACTGTTTCATCATATCTCGGATATCATATCACATCAATGTATCCCATATTACGTGTTGTATATATATATATATACCTATACCTCGTCCTATATGTATATATACATGCACGTATATACCATGTCGAGTTTCAGTGTGTGCGTGTGTGTTTCTACCTGAAACCTACGAACCTCTTCCAAGGTACTCATCCTCTAATATGGTTTTCCTAAATCAGTCTAGTCCAGCCTAGGGTCATTACTAGGGTTCTACTCATTAAGAATCTAGGGTCACATATGGTTTCCTAATGTCAATAAGTACTATTCCGATTCTACGTTGCGGGGGTGCTAAACGCCATCCATCCGACTTCCCCCCCGTAGATATGCATCTACTCACCTGGTCCATGTCTGCCGAAGACGGTGTCGCCATCTTCCTCTTCATCGCCCGCAGTCCGCGTGAGGGGTACCTAAATGGAAACATATAAATAACATCGTAAACTGAATCACATACAAAAGTCAAAACGACGCAAGGAACAAGCATAGGTTAAAACCTATGTCCCGTCCACGCAAAAGCACCAAATATCGCTCGATATCGGCGTACAAACTCCGATGGATCGAGATAACATCAACAAATAACTCGTAGTTTTAAAACACATTACTTATATTATAAAACATGATTAAATCCATCGAAACTCTAAAATCCATCAAACCGTCCAATTTCGTAAAACCCGAAAATGCCAATTTACCGTTTTTCATCAAAACTTGACATTTAAAAGAAACCAATGGTCATAAAACTCATTAAATAGCATAACTAGACTATACAAACCATTACTATATTTTTTTTATACAAATTTGTATTAATTTGAAATTTCTAGTTTGCAACCTTTAACAATTTTCAACATTTTTCAAGCAAAATACCACAATTCCACCATAAAACGTGATTTTGCATGAATTAATGTATTAAACCACAATTCATGATGATAATGATTTAATGAAACCATAAATTATATTTTTAATCTCATTTATTTAGGAATTTCTAAAATCTAGTTTACAAAATAGCAATTTTTATCACAATTTATCAATTATCAATAGAAACTAGCAATCAATTTAAGTTTTCATTCCACCAACAAGTTAATACCCTTATTAAGACCACAATCTAGTGTTACAAATATTAATTGAAATTTTATTTCACCAAAAATTATGTTTTATAGAAACCTATGTTAGTTGTATGTATGCCCTAGAGGCCAGTATTGTACAGATGATGTATATTATATTGGATGCTTGGACATATATAGAGATGACTTTCTTGCTCGACATGATAGTATGCTATCTGGTTACTCTTTATCTTAACATGTACACTTGTCTCTTTAAACTGTCTTATAGTTACATGTTGGTAAAGCCCTTAGGATGTGTACTTGACTGCCTGGACTATGATGCAGATCATACTAGTGGGGACATGGTAGTTAATAAGTACATCCTTCAAGGTCCCTAGTCGTGGGTGTATCGAGACGGGGCATCGATATACCAGAGTAGACTAGCGTATACGCTTCTCGACCCATGAGATGGGCGATGGATGATCCCATATCCATTGGTGTTTGACATCAGAGATGGTATACGGGTGCTCAGTGGAGACTGGGTACACTAGACGGACTCGCCGAGAACTCCCAGATGGTATTATACCTCACGTCAGATGGCAGTTCTCAGGTGACACTTGTACAGGTTAGTCTGTAGACCCGAGATCGTCATAGAGTCTTGTGTGATTCCCACTGTGCTTTGATCTCCACCTTACCACGTCCATGAGGGCGTGCAAAACGGTGGTCTTTGGGTACAGTCCCGAGTCACATGGAGGCAATGAGCGATAGGAGGGGTTTCGTCTCTCCCGATATTGGGGGTTGATGTTGCGCTGTGCTCGATTGGCCGTAACAGGGAAGTCCTTGGCCAGGGCTGATCAGAGATTTGCTTGTAAGTGTTACCAGTAGTTTCTCGACCCGTTATGAGCCTCATATCGGCACGACTTATCGGTTATTGGGGTCTGACGTATACCACCCCTAGACTTGATATGCGACATATCAGACGAACAGACCGGACTGTACGGTAAGTGTTACTGGTTGGATTCACAGGAGTGTGAGCGGGCTAGCTCGTCGATCTTCTGATCGCTCAATACCTGGGTGGCCATTACGTTTAGCAGACCGCTTGCGGCTTGTGGGTGCTTGATATGATCATCATCTGCTACCGGCGTATTGACGAGTCTTTAGTGTCCTACACAGAGGTTTCCTAGCTCAAGCGAAACGAAATAGGAGTGCATATGAGATATGTGCGGGACCGAGAATAATGCGTGTATGTGATACCGTATTTGATTCTCGCGATTAATGTTTCGATTGGTTGTATGAGATATGACCTAGTTATCGAATCATTGATTCGATAAATCGATGCATTGAATATTAGTCGGTTATGTGCGACATGACCGTATCATTGAATCAAGTGTTGATTTAATGATTTTATGTATAATTATATATTTGATATATTACTTTGCATTAACTAGTATTGGTTCATTTTAAACGGATTTTTCTCACTTGATTTACACATTGTATATGTGATATACTTTTGTGCACATATTTGTATCATGTTTGATGATACTTGATCATATGGTTAAGTGTATAGAATTAAACCATAGTTAACTTGAGATTAGGGTTTTGATTATGCATTTATTCATTTATTTGTTTATTCATTTATTTGGATAAACTTTAAGATGAAAATGGTGGCAATTTTTGTTTCATATTGAAGCTTCATGAAGCTTTGACTTTGCTAACCATTCTTGTCTTCATGCTTAACCCTAACCCACTCAAATGACCATGGTTTATTCTCTACACTTAACCCTAGTTAAAGTTATGATAAGTTTGTATTTTCTTTTCATTTTTAAAATAGAACTTATCATAACTAGCTTCATCATCTTCTTCTTCTAAAAAGAAAAAGCTTGCTACTTTAATGGCAACTTGAGTTCTAGTGAGAGAAATCCAATTCTAAAGTGAACCCACCTCCTATTTCTTCACCCTCTACCTCTTGCCAAGTTGTTTTGGGTGTTTTCTTCACAAGTTTCACAACTTTGTGAAGTCGGAGCTTGAACTAGTGCAACCTCGACGTAGATCGTCTTTGACACGAAGCCGACGACCTAGCTCGCCCGTTTCTCCGATGAAGCCGACGATTGGGTTCGGGATTCATGATGGACGGCGAGAGGACACCCAAGTGTAGCTAAGGAAGTGGAAATCCTGATCTACAAAGGTTGTAGCTTCTCACTTCTAGTTAAGTAGTTAACTAGTTTTGTGTTTCGCCTAGAATTCTAGTCTAAGATCCGCGTTAGGGTTTCGCGGCACCCATAATTTTTGAAATTGGCATGTTCGGTGCCTTGTGAGACCTCTATAGGGTGCCTAGGAACCTTTCACTGGTATCAGAGCCTAGCTAGAGCCTTAGGCGAAGTCTAGACGGAGTTTGAAGTCCGAACGAACCCGAAACACTAATTCCAAGGTGCTCTCTGGAAATTTTCTGAAATTTTGGATTTTTGTCAATTAAAAATATGCAAAAAATTATGCAGGGTCTTATATGAAATACTGTGAAATACGAGGGCCTGATTCAACTTTTCCACCGCGGAACCGCGGCACGTGCTATGCATGATGCGGCGGTTCCGCGGCCTTACTGTTCCCTTGTATGATGATTTCTGCACAGTAACTCATATAATTTAATGCTATATTTTCTGGGATATTTTTGTTGTGACTCTACAGAAGAGTATTCTGGGGTACTAATAGGAATCAAACTTTCGATCGGATTATCAAATTTCGTCTTTGTGTTTTTCCGGATAATCTTTTTAATATGTTAAAAAGTTCGACCGGATATAAATACCCAATTTTTCCCCTGTCGGGAAATTTCTAAGTGTTGGATTTTTCCGTAGTTTAACGACGTTCTAAGTAGTGCAAGTAACGCGATGGACCCTCTAGAAGACAACAAACCTTAACTCGATTATGTGACCGTCTTGAACTGCCCTTTGAACCTTCGGGTTTGGGGCAGTACGGCGTGCCACATGTGAGGCGTTGGCTTGACCCTTCTACGGCTGGACCGTTGGTACTGAGGCACGAACTGAATGTTGTTAGACTTATTTCATGTGTTGAGCTGTATCGGGAAAACTTGGGTATTCGACTGTTCGATCGGAAAGTTTAACATTTTCTGTTTATCTGGAATATGATACAATAATTGGAATTCACAAGTAGTTATGAGATAACTGAATGAATGTTATAAATCTAGCAATTTAGTCCCATATGATATTGAAAAGAGTTTTCGATAATGAGACTAAAATGCGGGATTTATATCTGTTAGGCATACGATGTCTAAAGAGGTTGCGGATTCCAACTGTTGTAGTTTTACACTTTCTTTTCTGTGACCGTAAGTGTAGTATGTTCATATCGCCGGTTTCGTTGCTATACGTCAACGACAATTGGGGTATGCATACTTACTTACGTTGAAGTCATGTGATGTTATGTGTTGCTGGATATGTTATATTGGATCGTCGTGTTCGAATAGCCGGGGGTTTTTATGTGAGATGAGTGTTTTTCATTTTCATTCATGTAAAAACTTGTATGTAATATTCTTTTATTTGGGGCACTTCCAGGTAGCGGAAGTTGTCACCTTTTGTATATTATTTACTTTTCCGCATTAGGATAGACCCAAGGAGGGGAGCACAAGTAACCGGGTTCTGGGGTCCAGTGGGAGACCAACTCGAGGAGTCGAGTCCGGGTCTCCTAACCCTAGAATTGGCAGGGTTGCTTGCCGCTCTCGTAGGGGTCTAGGGGTGTGGGATTGGCTATTCATCACGACCGTGGAATCCGTGTTTTATACTGGCTCGTATTGAAAACACGGACGTCCTAGTATATCCAATGTTTCATATGTTTCTTCTGCTGCGATATCTGTGATGTGATCATGTGATGTTCTGTGATAGATACAGTATATAGTATATATGATATATTATATAGACGTTACTTATGTTTTGCACCCGCGCTAGCCCTGCCCTGCTCTGTCGTTAGTTACCTAACCTAACGGTGCACGAGGGGACATCGAGGCGAATGCGGATGGCATAAGTGTACGTCGTATTTATTTGTGATGTTTAGGTATTTAAATGATAGGACTTCATTAATGTGATTAATGAAAGAAAAGAAATCTAAGATGTTGTAGAATCAAATTTCAAACTAAACAGGTAGCTACAGTTCTTGCTTTGCATAGCGGTATATATGATATACCCTGCACCTTATTCGATGAGGAAAGGACCGAGATCCCTTCACCGGGAGTGACTCCTTTAGCAATAACTGGCAGATGCTACACACTCGGTTTTTTTTTGATTGCTTCTATAGTTTCTGCTTTGCACAGCGATATATATGATATATCCCGCACCTCATTCGACGAGGAAAGGGCCGACGATCCCTTCACCGGGAGTGACCCCTTTAGCAGAACTAGAAAAGCCTCAAAATCATTCCATTTCAAAACTTCATTTGATTCTACAACGATATCAAGTTCATTACGCAATAGGTTTTCAGAAAAACCTGTCGTAGCCCTCCGTCATTTCAGATAAGAACTGTTTAGTATTCGTGCTGCGTTTGTTGGCCTTTGTCAAGTCGTAGTGTGCGGTAGCTAAATAGTGATTATCTGCTTATGCATATGATGCAGATTGTTTCAGGGTAGTCGTACGACCTTGTTGGCCTTTGTCAAGGGTCGTGCGGGTGGGTTTGATTCAATCAAGAAATGACGGGTTGAACTTGACTAGCATCCTGTGATTTGTTGGCCTTTGTCAAGGTCATAGGACACTAGGGGCAAAATATTATCGGGAATTTCAAGTGTTGAAATTTGCAATGAGATTGCATACCTTCTATGAGATAGTTGGATCCTGATACCCACTGCGAGTAAGAGTTACTCCTGGGAGAGTTTTACACATTACAATTAGCCGATCAAGTAGGTGTCTAGAAAGGTGTTAACGTGGTTACGCCTCTGGGAAAATGAGGTTTACAGTAATTAGGTTCGTGCGAAAGCACGGGGGACCTCCCTCAAAGTACCGACACTGGCCTGGCTGAAAGATTGGCGAACTTGTAGTGTGTAATTAATCCCGGCTAGTCTTTCCTTTTAGGGTTTGAAGGAAGATTTGATAAAAAGCAGTGGGAGCCATCCTGATTAGATAAGATAATAACCAATCTGATCTTGCACGAGCTTACGCTAAAGTGTTTTCTTCTCTCTCTCTCCAGGTAGCGACCATTTCATGCCTTAATAAGGATAATAATATGGATGTATTGACCGAACCCGCATGTTATACTGTGCTGGGGAACGTTGGTTCTGTTCTTACCTATAAGAGTTATAGGACTGAATAGGATATAGGGGAATACCAGGATTCCCATGCCACCCGAATGAAGAAAGTACATGTTGATGCATTTTCTTCGGGTGTGTTCGTTACAGAGAACTGTTTCTCCATTTGCTCTACGTCCTGGGTATTAGATACCGGGTCAGGATCCCATATATGTAATCAGTTACATGGGCTCAGGAAAGGTAGAGAACTTGGAGAAGGTGATAAAGACATTAGAGTTGGAAATGGTGCAATTGTTGCAGCTAAGACTGTCGGGGAATATCACCTTGCATTACCAACTGGTAATACATTGGTTCTGAACGAATGCTATTACATGCCGAACCTGATATACAACATTATATCGGTTTCTTATTGAGTAAAGAGGGATATAATTTTGTATTACAGGATAATGATATGAACATTTTCCGTAACCAAAAGTTGGTTGGATCAGGCACGTTGTGCAATGGCATTTATGTTCTAAATCAATCAACAGTTCTGAACATAACAAACACACACAAGAGGAAGAGTTCTGAACTGAACGAATCCTTCTTGTGGCATTGTAGACTGGGTCACATCAATGCTACACGACTAGCTAAGTTGCATAAAGATGGATATTTAAATCCGTTTGAATTTTCATCCTATGACACTTGCCAGTCATGTCTCAAAGGCAAGATGACCAAAACTCCGTTTACGGGACACGGAGAAAGAGTTACTGAACTTTTGGGACTGATACATAGTGATGTATGCGGTCCCATGTCTACACATGCCAGGGATGGTTCTTCATACTTCATTACATTCACTGACGATCTCTCTAGGTTCGGGTATGTGTTCCTGATGAAACACAAATCAGAAGCTTTTGAGAAATTTAGGGAATATAAACAAGAAGTTGAGAACCAAACCGGAAAAAGTATTAAAATCCTTCGATCTGATCGAGGAGGTGAATACTTAAGCGGAGAATTCCTGGACTTCCTAAAAGAGAATGGGATTCTCTCTCAGCTGACTTCTCCATATACACCACAGCACAACGGTGTATCAGAACGGAGGAACCGCACCCTATTAGATATGGTGCGCTCTATGATGAGCACAGCTGAGTTACCTATTTCCTTTTGGGGATATGCGCTGGAGACAGCAGCATACCTATTGAATCAAGTTCCATCTAAATCTGTACCTACCACACCATATGAGATATGGAGTGGGAAGAGACCATATTTTAAACGAGTTAAAATATGGGGTTGTCCAGCTTATGTCAAAAGACAAAATCCGGACAAGCTCGAGGCACGGTCAGTTCTTTGCAAGTTTGTGGGATATCCAAAGAACTCATATGGGTATTTTTTCTACCACAGTGAGGAACAAAAAGTGTTTGTTGCTCAACATGCCACCTTTTTAGAAAAGGAATTTCTTGAAAAAGAAATTAGCGGCAAAGTGGTAGAGCTGGAAGAGGTTCCAGATACACAAACTCAAACTGAAGATTTAGTGGAACAAGAGGATTCAGTAGCTCCCAATGAACCCCAGCCTCTCCGCCGATCTAGTAGGGTTCCTCGCCTACCTGAGAGATACTACGGTTTTCTCATGGATGGTGGGAGCGAGGATTGCATCATGGAGGATGATGACCCAACTAGCTTCGAGCAGGCCATCACGAGTAGGGACTCAGTGAAATGGCTGGATGCAATGCGGTCCGAGATGGAATCCATGTACACCAACAAAGTATGGACTTTGGAAGTTGCTCCTGAAGGGGTAAAACCCATTGGGAGCAAGTGGATCTTCAAGAAGAAACTTGGTGTAGATGGGAAAGTGGAGACTTTCAAAGCTAGACTTGTAGCAAAAGGTTTTCGTCAAAGACCAGGTGTGGACTATGACGAAACCTTTTCTCCAGTGGCTATGCTTAAATCCATCCGGATCATGCTTGCCATCGCTGCATATCATGACTACGAAATCTGGCAAATGGATGTTAAGACCGCCTTTCTAAATGGTGATTTAGAAGAGTGCGTGTACATGACTCAGCCGGAGGGCTTCGTAGATAGTGGGAGCAGCGGGAAGGTGTGCAAGCTACATAAATCCATTTATGGATTAAAGCAAGCATCGCGGAGTTGGAACATCTGCTTTGACGTCGTTATCAAAGAGATTGATTTCGTCAAAAATCCGGATGAACCTTGTATCTACAAGAAGGTGGCAGAGAGTAAGGTTGTCTTCCTCGTATTGTACGTGGACGACATACTCTTGATAGGAAATGATATTCCTATGCTGCAATCGGTCAAGCTCTTCTTATCACAAAGATTCTCAATGAAAGATCTTGGTGATGCCTCCTGCATATTGGGAATTAGGATCTATAGAGATAGATCCAAACGGATATTGGGATTGTCCCAATCCAGGTACATTGACACCATACTAAAGAGGTTTAGTATGGAAGAATCCAAGCGTGGGAACCTACCCACGATCTCTGGAGTCACTCTCTCCAAAGAGATGTCTCCCAAGACTGATTTGGAGAGAGCTCGCATGCAAGGGATACCCTATGCTTCGGCAGTAGGCTCTATCATGTATGCGATACTATGTACCAGACCGGATGTTACATACTCACTAAGTGTAGTGAGTCGGTATCAAGCAGATCCTGGAGAGAGTCACTGGACAGCTGTGAAGAACATTCTCAAGTACTTGTGAAGGACTAGAGATATGTTCTTGGTGTATGGTAACGGAGAACTCCAAGTGGAGTCCTTTACCGATTCGAGCTTCCAGAGTGATAAGGACGACTCTAAGTCGCAGTCGGGCTTTGTCTTTACCCTTTACGGAGGGGCGGTTAGCTGGAAGAGTTCCAAGCAGGAAACCGTGGCAGACTCAACGATGGAGGCTGAATACATCGCTGCCAACGATGCTGCTAAAGAAGCTGTCTGGATCAAGAAGTTCATTTCTGAACTTGGAGTGGTTCCATCCATTGAGCATCCAATACCTTTGTATTTCGATAACAATGGAGCGGTGGCTTTGGCCGAGGAACCCAGGTCCCATCAGCGATCCAGGCATATTCTGAGGCGGTATCACCTGATCCGGGAGATAGTTGATCGCCGGGAGATCGAGGTCAGGAGGGTTGACACGAAGAACAACACGGCGGATCCACTCACGAAGGCCATTCCCCAGATACAGTTTGAGAGACTCTTCGGGATGCTCGGTATGCGATACTACAGCAGCTGGCCCTAGTGCAAGTGGGAGATTGTTAGTTGTATGTATGCCCTAGAGGCCAGTATTGTACAGATGATGTATATTATATTGGATGCTTGGACATATATAGAGATGACTTTCTTGCTCGACATGATAGTATGCTATCTGGTTACTCTTTATCTTAACATGTACACTTGTCTCTTTAAACTGTCTTATAGTTACATGTTGGTAAAGCCCTTAGGATGTGTACTTGACTGCCTGGACTATGATGCAGATCATACTAGTGGGGACATGGTAGTCCAGAAGTACATCATTCAAGGTCCCTAGTCGTGGGTGTATCGAGACGGGGCATCGATATACCAGAGTAGACTAGCGTATACGCTTCTCGACCCATGAGATGGGCGATGGATGATCCCATATCCATTGGTGTTTGACATCAGAGATGGTATACGGGTGCTCAGTGGAGACTGGGTACACTGGACGGACTCGCCGAGAACTCCCAGATGGTATTATACCTCACGTCAGATGGCAGTTCTCAGGTGACACTTGTACAGGTTAGTCTGTAGACCCGAGATCGTCATAGAGTCTTGTGTGATTCCCACTGTGCTTTGATCTCCACCTTACCACGTCCATGAGGGCGTGCAAAACGGTGGTCTTTGGGTACAGTCACGAGTCACATGGAGGCAATGAGCGATAGGAGGGGTTTCGTCTCTCCCGGTATTGGGGGTTGATGTTGCGCTGTGCTCGATTGGCCGTAACAGGGAAGTCCCTGGCCAGGGCTGATCAGAGATTTGCTGGTAAGTGTTACCAGTAGTTTCTCGACCCGTTATGAGCCTCATATCGGCACGACTTATCGGTTATTGGGGTCTGACGTATACCACCCCTAGACTTGATATGCGACATATCAGACGAACAGACCGGACTGTACGGTAAGTGTTACTGGTTGGATTCACAGGAGTGTGAGCGGGCTAGCTCGTCGATCTTCTGATCGCTCAATACCCGGGTGGCCGTTACGTTTAGCAGACCGCTTGCGGCTTGTGGGTGCTTGATATGATCATCATCTGCTACCGGCGTATTGACGAGTCTTTAGAGTCCAACACAGAGGTTTCCTAGCTCAAGCGAAACGAAATAGGAGTGCATATGAGATATGTGCGGGACCGAGAATAATGCGTGTATGTGATACCGTATTTGATTCTCGCGATTAATGTTTCGATTGGTTGTATGAGATATGACCTAGTTATCGAATCATTGATTCGATAAATCGATGCATTGAATACTAGTCGGTTATGTGCGACATGACCGGATCATTGAATCAAGTGTTGATTTAATGATTTAATGTATAATTATATATTTGATATATTACTTTGCATTAACTAGTATTGGTTCATTTTAAACGGATTTTTCTCACTTGATTTACACATTGTATATGTGATATACTTTTATGCACATATTTGTATCATGTTTGATGATACTTGATCATATGGTTAAGTGTATAGAATTAAACCATAGTTAACTTGAGATTAGGGTTTTGATTATGCATTTATTCATTTATTTGTTTATTCATTTATTTGGATAAACTTTAAGATGAAAATGGTGGCAATTTTTGTTTCATATTGAAGCTTCATGAAGCTTTGACTTTGCTAACCATTCTTGTCTTCATGCTTAACCCTAACCCACTCAAATGACCATGGTTTATTCTCTACACTTAACCCTAGTTAAAGTTATGATAAGTTTGTATTTTCTTTTCATTTTTAAAATAGAACTTATCATAACTAGCTTCATCATCTTCTTCTTCTAAAAAGAAAAAGCTTGCTACTTTAATGGCAACTTGAGTTCTAGTGAGAGAAATCCAATTCTAAAGTGAACCCACCTCCTATTTCTTCACCCTCTACCTCTTGCCAAGTTGTTTTGGATGTTTTCTTCACAAGTTTCACAACTTTGTGAAGTCGGAGCTTGAACTAGTGCAACCTCGACGTAGATCGTCTTTGACACGAAGCCGACGACCTAGCTCGCCCGTTTCTCCGATGAAGCCGACGATTGGGTTCGGGATTCATGATGGACAGCGAGAGGACACCCACGTGGAGCTAAGGAAGTGGAAATCCGGATCTACAAAGGTTGTAGCTTCTCACTTCTAGTTAAGTAGTTAACTAGTTTTGTGTTTCGCCTAGAATTCTAGTCTAAGATCCGCGTTAGGGTTTCGCGGCACCCATAATTTTTGAAATTGGCATGTTCGATGCCTTGTGAGACCTCTATAGGGTGCCTAGGAACCTTTCAACCTAGTTAGCAAAATTCCTAATTTAAACAATTTTAAATGAAAAATTTACAATTCAACAACCATGCAAGATTTTCCAATTCTAAAAGTGTTAAACTAACTATTATAACCCTAATTATTTAATAAAAATCATAACTTGAATTTACAAACCCTAACTTGAATTTAAAAAATTGAACATAGAATTAATTCATTAAATCTAAACATGCTTAAAAGAAACATCTAATAACAAATAAACAAAAGAAGGAAAATTATACCTCCAAAATATGAAATCCAAACAAGAAAATGAGCCTCCAAAATGCATGCTTCCCATCTCCAAATTCCATATAAAAATGAGCAAGGAATAAAGGGTAGGAAATAAATAGGATTTTGTGGATTTTTAATTGAATTTTTAAAGGATTTTTGATGAATTTTGGAGCAAAATAAAATGAGGAAAATGGGGGCTACCATGGGGGGTGAGGTCGGCCATTTTTGGAGGTGAGGGAGAGAAGGAAGAGAGTGACAAAAGTTGTGTAGAATTCTCCACCAAAATATCACTTCATTATGTCTTTTCATGCATTTATTTATTTTATTTTATTTCATTACTATAGCAACTCAAGAAAGCTCTAGAAAAATGGAAAAATTTGCAAATAAATTTTGCATGATACACACTAAATTATAATATGCCATGGTTCATTTTTACAAATTAAAATCATTCAAATTTGTAGTTTACACTAATTTAGTGTAAAAATAAAGCTTATGTTCATATTTAAAATAATTAATTTAGGAAAAATATTTAATAAAACTAAAAATTTATAAGTGCCTAAATAAACACCATTTACTAGTAATTACATAATTAAAATAGGTATTTTTGAAATTATAATGAAAAACAATCACGGTATAATTTTACGAAAAATACATTTTACTTTACCGAAATTCATAAAATTCACTTAAACAATTTTATTCATTTAATTATTTATTTAATTATTTTTAAAACGTTACAACTTTAGAGAAGGGAGAGAGAATTTTTTTTTCGTATGAGGGAAATTTGATCATCTCATCTTTTGCTTGCTTGCAAAATTCTCAAGCTCTCTCCAAAGTTCTTTCATTCCTCCATCATGGCAACTTCACAACCCCAAATGAGACAATGGTTTCTACACTAGTCTACAGCATTTCTTGGATGCGTCGGCTAGCCAACTTCGCGCCCGAGTTGCCTCGGTCCAGAGGTGGGAGCCCGTAAAAGAACCCGGCGATGTGGTGCCCGTTTCGATGAGGAGGCGACGACCGGAGATTCCGCGAGGAGATCGGAGTGGAGGCGAAGACCGAAGGACACGGATCTCTTGGTATAGCTCACTACCCTTTCTCTTGATTGCTAGTAGTAGGTTAATGGTTACGATCCGGGTTTTTTTAGGATGCGGTAGTGCCGGTTTAAAGTTAAGAAAAATTTTCGTTTCCGCATTTGGCCTCGGATAGACGGCCGGGGCGCTACCGTTGTCCTACATGGTATGAGAGCCACGCCATGAACCCAGTCTAGCTTGCTCTAACGTGTTTACAAGTTCGATCGATCGGATTTTCCAAAAACCACATTTCCATGTCGCACTTTCTGTCGATTTTTTCCTTGCTCTAAAAATTATTTGGTACATTGGAAAATTACGTGCAGGGTTTTTTATGAATTCTGAGAAAATTTGGTATGCTGATGTTACTATAGCGTGGCGGTTCAGCGGCCAAAACCATGTTTTAGCCGAGGAACCGCCGCCGTTTTGTGGCCAAACCGTACCAAATTTCTACAGTGGTTTAGTGACATGGAAATAGGGTTTCTGGTATATTCTTTTTGGGCCCAGATGTTTTTGAGTGCTACAGTTGTGCTTGGGGCCCACTTCGGAAAATTCAGTCGATCGAAAATTTTAAACATGTTAGTTCACAGTATTTACATTATATCTGCGACCGTGAATGTCACTTGATCGGTAAATCCTGTCTAACTGCTATAGCCCTTTTAGACGGATTTGCAAACGTGACATTCACGTTGATGTTCTGTGTTGTGCTGTGATGTTGCAGATTGGTCGTGGGGGATAGCCTGGATGCAATGGTAGTACAGTTTTGTTTATCATGTACATTTGATATTGCGGGGCGAGCGTCCGACATGTGGACTGCCGTTACTGCCTGTTTGTATATTATTCTTTTAGGGCACGACCGGGCTGAGGTCGATGTACCCGTTGTATGTATATTTTAGTTTCTGTACTAGGATTGCCCTGAGGAGGGGTGCACGGAAAGCTGGGTTCTAGAAGGCAACGGGCCCGCATCTTATGGCATTGAGACGGAGGGGGCTTCACTCTAGAATTGGTGGGCTATTCGCCGCACTCGTAGGGGGTACAGGTAGACCCAAGGAGGGGTGCCCAAGTTACCGGATTCCGTGAAGTGCTGGGTGGTCCATTCACGTCGTTGAAGGGGGCTGCCTCGCTTCAGGTTTTGGCGGGTAACTTGCCGCACCCGTAGGGGTCTAGTATTTCATTGCACAGGCTATCCACACGACCAGGGGAACTTCGGGTTTCAGCAGCGGCTCTGTGAAACCCGGGGCTTCCAGATTATCTGTATTGTTCTGTGATGCTTATTACATTTCTGTGATGTTGCATTTTATCACGCCTTGCGCGAATATTATATATTGAGATATATATACTAGTAGATGTTGTATATGTTTTGCGTCCGCGCTAGTCCAGTCCCCGCTCTGTCGTTAGTTAAGTAACCTAACGGGTGATGACGGGACCCAGTGGTGAATGCGGATGGCATGTACGTACATCATTATTTTCGTTCTTTATTGGTATTATCAATTGATAGGCTGCGTTGATTCGGATCAATGCAAGCTAAACAAACCTATTCTGTTGTTGTTGGAACAATTTTTCAAAAAGCTGTTATTGCAAGGGCGTTCTATTTTTTTTTGCACAGTGGTATTCGGTTATGAATATCCAGCTCCTCAGTCGACAAGGCATGGACCGAGATCCCTTCACCGGGAGTGACCCCTTAGACAGAAGTTTGTGTCAGGGTAATAACTTCACTATAGCCGATTACTTTTTTCTTTGCATCGTGGTATTTAGTTGGAATATCCTGCACCTCATTCTACGGGGAAAGAGCCGAGATCCCTTCACCGGGAGTGACCTCTTTAGTAAAAGTTTCCGTCACTATATTTTTATAAAAAGGCTATGCAGTTCCTTCAACGATATCAAGTTCATTACGTTAAAAGTTTTTTACCAAAAACTAGACGTAGCCCTCCGTCATTTCTTACAAGTATTACTTAGTATTCGTGCTGCGTTTGTTGACTGTGTCAAGGCATAGTGTGCGGTAGCTAAGTAGTGTTTGTTTGTGGCATATTAATGGGATTGGTTAGGACAGTCGTGCGGCCTTGTTGACTGTGTCAAGGGCTTGTACGGGTGGGTTTATTGCAATCCAGGATAATGACGGGTTGAACTTGACTAGGACTCTCTGATTTGTTGACTGTGTCAAGGACACTTGGGTCCTAGGGGTAAAAATCACATCGGGAGTTTCTAAAGAAACTGAAACTTGCCAGGCATGCGCATACCTTCTGGAGTGTGATAATGTGAGTGGATTCCGTCATGTTATCATGCGATGATAGTTGGATCCCGATTCCCATTGATGAGTTGGTTTACTCCTCGGGTGATCCCGACTAATTCTTCTTTCAGGTTTGGAGGAGAATTTAAGGTTACAGTGGGAGGTTTCCTGATTGGATAAATTGATAACCATTCTGGTCTAGATTAGAGTGCACGCTGAGTATTTCTTTTCTCTATCTCTTTGGCAGCGACCATGACCCGACCCTTGACTATGACTCAATGACCAAGATTAACCGAACCTTCTTAAAACACAGGCTTTTGGATTGTCAGAGTTGCAAATCTCATTGCCACTCCTACTTTTACCCTTTTCTCCAGGACACCCCGTATTACTACGAACGTCCACTTCCATTGGACAAAACAATCGTATGGTTATATACGAACTCGAAGGAATTTATTCGAGGATGGTTTCCGGTTCTGGAGAAAACGGATAGGACTATTCAGTTGTCATTTCCTTTTACCTTCTCTCAGGTTGCGAGTACTCCTTGGTTTAGGAGATAGTACACCTATTATGCAAATTGGATAGTCTTCTTCCAAACCTTAGGCTGGTGCCGAACGGTAGGGAATGAAGAAAACCAATTAGCCCAACTAAGGTGTACAGAAGGTATTAAGTAAAGACATATCAAGGGATTAGTAAGAGGGCAAAGTAAAATGCGACTGCTATTCACGACCAAACCAAGTATTTCATTACCACTCCCAATTCACCTTTGTATTTCTCCAGGACACTCCGTATCACTATGAAGATCCACAGTTTATTTGGATACTCCATCGTATGGTTATATACGAACTCGAAAGGAACTTGCTCCAGTTCGGGGATGGATTCTCGTTCAGGAGAAATAGGAATAAGGTTTATTCGGTTGTCTTTTATCTTCACCTTCTCTCGCATGGCGAGTGCTCCTAGGATTAGGACAGTACACCCATTATGCTTATTGGATAGTCTTCTTCCAAACCATAGGCTGGTGCCGAACGGTAGGGAAGGAAGAAAACCATTTAGCCTAAGAGGGTGTACAGAAGGTAATGACTAAAGACATATATAGGGATTTAGAGAGATGACAAAGAATTATACGGTTACAGTTGTGAATCTGGATAATGGAAGAAGCACTACTAGGAATACCAGGATACCCCATCGAAACATTTCAATGTTTCAGTTTCACTGTGTACTGTTAATAGAAAACTGATTTTCCAATTAGACACTTGCTCCAGGGTATGTATTTACCAGGTATGATTCTCACATCTGTATGGTTTTACAGATGATGAGTGGGAGTAAGTTATTGGGAATTAGGTGATCATCCTCATTATATCGGAATTCGTTGTAATTGGTAATATTTGAGGAAGTCACCTGGGTTGTTTGCCGGTCGGCAAATATTTGGTTTTGAATATCCGTTGCTATGCACCAATTTCAAATTGATATATCTGTACGTCTATTTTTATAGAGTGAGATATACCTTTTTTGAAATTATGTCGATGACATTTACCTATATCAGTGGATGGTTAGGTAAGGAGCATTAAGCAGTGGTGTAATTCTTCTTAACCATAAGTACAGTTTTCAACCTACGACACTCGGGGAATGAGTTATTAGACTCAGGGGGCTTATACAGACTATTGTATGTTGTCCAGTGTCCATTTGGACAAAGGGGTTGGTACTCGTACTATATTCTGTTTACTTGTGACTTCTCTAGTTCTTAGACATGTGTTTCGTAGAAACACAAGGTCCAAGTTTTGAGAAGTTATAGGTATAAGAATAGAGTAGAGAACCAGGTGTTGCAAGTATCGGGATTCTTCAAGGTGATCGAAGATGGAGATACTTGTGTATGGTATTCAGTTGATAGTAATGATTAAGAGAACTTGCTTCTCTTTCAGGTTACTCATAATTAGGAGCATTCCTAAGTTGAGTAACGCTGATCGGCCTCCTTCCATTTAGTTGACATGCATTGGAGACAGCTGAATGATTTGAATCTGGTTCAATTAAATCAGTGCCTCTGTTTCTGTATTGGATATAGAACAGTTCGTATCTTAACGATGTTAAGGTACGGGGAGTTGTCTGGATTATGCTTAAAACCAGACTCTGGATAACTCAAGGCACGTTTCTGTAATGGCTGTTTGTGGGTTCACCCCGGCTATGACGAGGGTTGACTTTCTACCATCTGGAAGATCAATAGTGATATTGTTCTTGACTCTCCACAGTTTTAATAAAAATGGATTTTTTTTAGAAAACAGTAGTGGGAGTATGGTAGAACTGGAAGTGATTCCAGAACCGCAAACAATTACTGAAAATTTGATAAAAACCTCAAGATTCAATCTGGTTTGACATACCATTAGCCACTCCGCAGATATGGTGGATAACCTCAGGCACCCGAGAGGTACTTCGGTAGCCTCAAGGACGGTGACAGGGAGGTTCTTGTTTACCCAGACTTGTCATTGCTGTTGTTCCAGACTGTGAGACCCGGCAGGAGGATGAGTATAGCGTCGTTCTGAACTGGCTTTAGAAGTGCACGTGTATATGACTCTGCCAGAGGGTTGTCGTAGTCAGTGGGAGCAGCGGAAGCAAAGTGGACAGGTAGCTTATGTCTATTTATAGACTAAAGCAGATATAGCGGAGATAGATCATCTATTTCTGATGTGACAGTCATAGGTTTGACTTCATCAGAATAGGGGATGGATCTGTTAAGAAGGTAGTAAGGTGTGATGTCCTGGTATTTGGATGACATACACAGAGTAGGAAGTGATGTTCCTATACTACAATCGGTTAAACTTTGGTTGTCACAGAGTGGTTTCTCCACATAGGACTTGGATATTATATTAGACATTCTGGTTACTAGATCTATGGTTTTAGATCTAGATTTGGGTAGTTTCCCAATCTGGGTACTTAAACAGCATTCTAATGGTATTTAGAATGGACGACTCCAAGCATGGTAGTGTACCTGCAGGTGATGGAGTCATCCTCTCTAAAGGTGTCTTACAGATTAAAGGGGAGAGGGATGTTCATGATTAGCAGATCACTTGCTTATATAATTGAGTCAATCATGAGATGTCAAGTACCACACCAGATGTTGTTGTTAGTTATATGTATGCCCTAGAGGCCATTACTATACATTGGACGTATATTGTAGTGGATGCTGGGACATATATAGGTAAGACTTTCTTGCTCGACATGATAGTACGCTATCTGGTTGCTCTTTATCTTAACATGTATACTTTCTGTCTCTCTGTTACATGTTGATAAAGCCCTTAGGATGTGTACTCGACTTCCAGGAATATGATGTAGATCATACTAGTGGGGCCTGGGCAGTCAATGAGTACATCCTTCTTTGTTCCTAGTCGTGGGAATATCGAGATGGGGCATCGATATTCCAGAGTATACTAGCGTATATCTTCTCGACCCATGTGATGGGCAATGGATGATCCCATATCCATTGGTGTTTGACATCGGAGATGGTATGCGGGTGCTCAGTGGAGACTGGGTACACTGAACGGACTCGCCGAGAACTCCCAGATGGTATTATACCTCAAGTCAGATGGGAGTTCTCTGGTGACACTGGTACAGCTTAGTCTGTCGACCCGAGATCGTCATAGAGTCTTGTGTGTCTCCCATTGTGCTTTGATTTCCACCCTACCACGGCTCTACTGAGGCGTGCAAACAGGTGGTTTTTGGGTACAGTCCCGATTAACATGGAGGCAATGAGCGATAGGAGGGGATTCGTCTCTCCCGGTATTGGGGGTTGATGTTGCGCTATGCTCGACTGGCCATAACAGGAAATCCCTGGCCAGGGTTGCAGTGATCTACTGGTAAGTGTTATCAGTAGTTTCACACATGTTATGGATCCTACGTCGGCATGACTTATCAAGCTACTGGGGTCTGACGTTTACCACCCCTAGGCGAGATATGCGACATATCAGACGAACAGACCGGACTGTACGGTAAGTGTTACTGGTTGGATTCACAGGAGTGTGAGCGGGCTTGCTCGTCGATCTTCTGATCGCTCAATACCCGGGTGGCCATTACATTTAGCAGACCACTTGCGGCTTGTGGGTGTTTGATATGATCATCACCTGCTGCCGGCGTATTGACGAGCCTTTAGAGTCCTACACAGAGGTTTCCTGGCTCAAGCGAAACGAAATAGGAGCGCATATGAGATATGTGCGGGACCGAGAATAATGCGTGTATGTGATACCGTATTCTATTCTCGCGATGAATGTATCGATTTGTTGTATGCGATATAACCTAGTTATCGAATCAAAGATTGATTCGATAAGCCGATACATTGGATACTAGTCGGTTATATGCGATATGACCGGATCGTTAAATCAAGTATTGATTTAATGATTTAATGCATAATTATATATTTGATATATTACTTTGCATTAACTAGTATTGGTTCACTTTAAATGGATTTTCTCACTTGAAATGCACATTGTATATGTGATATATTTTTTGTGCACAAGATTGTATCATGTTTGATGATACATGCCAACTTGGGTTAGTGTGTGATTTAAACTATGGTTAGTTAATGGTTAGGGTTTCATTTGATTTACTTATTATTTTATTTATTTTGTTTATTTATTTTGGCAAAGGAGAATGAAATGGTGGCTTGCTTTGTCTTTTCTTTGAAACATCATGAAGGATTGAAAGCTTGACCATTTGGTTTGTTTCCTTTAACCCTAACCATTCAACTAACCCTAGTTCATTCTCTACACCTAACTATGGTTGAGATTATGATAAGTACCATTTTGTTTTCTATTTTAAATAATACTTATCATATTCTTTCTTCTTCTTCTTCTTCTTCAACAAAGAAGAAAACCTTACATCCTTTAATGGCAACTTGAGAAAAAGAGTGAGAAATCCAATTCTAAAGTGAACCCAATTCCTATTTATTCATCCTCTACCACTTGCCAAGTAGTATAGGATGTTTTCTTTACAAGTTTCATGACTTGGTGAAGTTGGAGCTTGATCTTGAGTTGGCTCGACGTAGATCATCTTCGGCATCGAAGTCGGCGACCTAACCCGATCTTTTCTCCAATGAAACCACCGCAAGAGTCTAGGATTCCGATTGCTACAGCGGAGGGACATCAAAGCGGAGCTATGAAGGTGGAGAACCGGATCTACAAAGGTTGTAGTCACTTTCCTTTAGTTAAAGTTGTTTACTTGCATCGCATCGCCTATACATCTAGTTAACGATCCGTATTAGGGTTTGTAGGCACATAAAAAATTTGAATTGGGCATGTTTGATCACTTGTGACACCTCATTAGTGTGCCTAGGAACCCTACAGTGGTATCAGAGCCTAGCTAGAGCCTTAGGTGATGCGTAGACAGAGTTAGAAGTCCGATCGAACCGAAACCCTAACTCTAAAATGCTCTCTGTACATTTTTTGAAATCGGGGATTTTTTCGAATTAACAATATGCAGAAAAATCAGCAGGGGTTTGTAAGAGTTACTGTGAATTTGAGTAGCTAAGTCCATCAAACCGCCGCGGTTCCGCGGCACGAACATGGCTAGTGCGGCGGTTCCGCGGCCGTACGGTCTCCTTGTTCAACGAATTTTGCACAGTAATTCCTACTTTGCAGTGCTGAGTTTTCTGGGAATTTTTAATATTTACTCAAGAGTTGAGTTTTCTGGGTTGTATTGGGAGTTCGTAGATTCGGTTGGATTATCAAACTTTGTCTATGTGTTTTCCGGGTAATTTTAGAATATGTTAAAAAGTTCGACCGGAAATAAATACCCACTCTTTCCCCTGCCGAGAAATTTCCAATTGTTGGATTTTTCCGTAGTTTAACGACGTTCTAAGTAGTGCAAGTAACGCGATGGTCCCTCTAGAAACAACAAACCTTAACTCGATTATGTGACCGTCTTGAACTGCCCTTTGAACCCTAGGGTTTGGGGAAGTATGGCGTGCCATATGTGAGGCGTTGGCTTGACCCTTCTACGGCTGGACCGTTGGTACTGAGGCACGAAGTGAATGTTTTAAAACTTATTTCATGTGTTGAGCTGTATCGGGAAAACTTGGGTGTTCGATTGTTCGATCGGAAAGTTTAACATTTTTTATTTATCCGGAATGTGATACAATAATTGGAATTCACAAGTAGTTATGAGATAACTCAATGAATGTTATAAATATAGCAGTTTAGTCTCACTTGATTGGTTGCCACGGAATTTTGATGTGATCAAAAGTCCGTCGCAATCACGTAGCGTACGCGGATACTCGCCGGGTAAACTTAATAGACAGCCTCACTCCATAGCCCCGACAAAGTTACTGTAGGAGAACCCCGTCGCCGAAAGCATCCGTTCGGGTGCTCGCGGCAGCAGTGTTCCGCCTTAGTGCACTTCGTCGACGGTATCGGGGGCGCGGCCGCCTACTAAAGTTTGTGACGAGCATTCGATCAAAATGTCGGGAATCTTCTTGAATTGCCCGACTTGATATTGAAAAGTGTTTTCGATAATGAGACTAAAATGCGGGGTTTATAATTGTTAGGCATGTGATGTCTAAGGAATTCATTTGATTAGGCATGCGATGTCTAAAGAGGTTGCGGATTCCAACTGTTGTAGTTTTACACTTTCTTTTCTATGACCGTAAGTGTAATATGTGATATCGCCGGTTTCGTTGCTATATGTCAACGACAATTGGGATGCGCACATTTACTTACGTTGATAACATGTGGTGTTATGCGTTGCTGGATATGTTATATTGGATCGTCGTGTTCGAATAGCCGGGGGTTTTTTATGTGAGATGAGTGTTTTTTCATTTTCATTCATGTAAAAACTTGTATGTAATATTCTTTTATTGGGGCACTTCCAGGTTGCGGATGATGTCACCTTTTGTATATTATTTACTTTTCCGCATTAGGATAGACCCAAGGAGGGGAGCACAAGTAACCGGGTTCTAGGGTCCAGTGGGAGACCTTCTCGAGGAGTCGAGTCCGGGTCTCCTAACCCTAGAATTGGTAGGGTTGCTTGCCGCTCTCGTAGGGGTCTAGGGGTATGGTATTGGCTATTCATCACGACCGTGGAATCCGTGTTTTATACTGGCTCGTATTGAAAACACGGACGTGCTAGTATATCCAATATTTCATATGATATTTTCTGCTGCGTTATCTGTGATGTGATCAAGTGATTTGTTCAGATAGATATAGTATATAGTATATATGATATATTATATAGACGTTGCTTATGTTTTACACCCGCGATAGCCCTGCCTCGCTCTGGCGTTAGTTACCTAACCTAATGGTGCAGACGGGACATCGAGGCGAATGCGGATGGCATAAGCGTACGTTATATTTATCTGTGATGTTTAGGTGGACTTAATTGATGGGACATTCATTAATGAGATTAACGAAAGAAAATAAACCTAATTGATGTTGTGGAATCGAATTTCAAAAATAAAACAGGTAGCTACAGTTCTTGCTTTGCATCGCGGTGTTCATTGTAGAACATCCTGCATCTTATTCGATAAGGAAAGGACCGAGATCCCTTCACCGGGAGTGACTCCTTTAGCAATAACTGGCAGATGCTACAACTCTCGGTTTGTCTTTTGATTGCTTCTTTAGTTTCTGCTATGCACAGTGATATATATGATATATCCCGCACCTCATTCGACGAGGAAAGGGCCGACGATCCCTTCACTGGGAGTGACCCCTTTAGCAAAACTAGAAAAGCCTCAAAAACATTCCATTTAAAAACCATTTGATTCTACAACGAGATCAAGTTCAAAGCGTCAAAGGTTTTCATAAAAACCATTCACAACCCTCCGTCATTCTAGGAAGTAGAGTACTTAGTATTCATGCTGTGTTTGTTGACCTTAGTTAAGGCACAATGTACGGTAGATAAGTGATGTCTTCCTACACCGCATATGATGCGATTAGTTAGGACAGTCGCGAGACTTTGTTGACCTTAGTTAAGGGTCATGTGGGTGGGTCTAATTAATCACGAAATGACGGGTAGAACTTGACTAGTACTTATGATTTGTTGACCATAGTTAAGGTCATAAGTGCTAGGGGTAAAAATCTTTATCGGGAGTTTCAAGTGTTCAAATTTGCAATGAGATTGCATACCTTCTATGTGATAGTTGGATCCCGATACCCACTGCGGGTAATTGTTACTCCTGGGAGAGTTTTGGACTTTGCAATTAGCCGATCAAGTAGGTGTCTAGAAAGGTGTCAACGGGGTTACGTCTCTGGGAAAACAAGGTTTACTGTAATTAGGTCCGTGCGAAAGCACGGGGAACCTCCCTCAAAGTACCGACACTGGCCTGGCTGAAAGATTGGCGAACTTGTAGAGTGTAATTAATCCCGGCTAGTCTTTCCTTTTAAGGTTTGAAGGAAGATTTAATAAAAACAGTGGGAGCCATCCTGATTAGATAATATATATAACCAATCTAATCTTGCAAGAGCGCACGCAGAGTGTTTTCTTCTCTCTCTCTCCAGGTAGCGACCATATCACGCCTTAATCAAGATAATAATATGGATGTTTTGACCGAACCCGCTTGTTATACTGAGCTGGGGAATGTTGGTCCCGCTCCAACTTATAATTGTTATAAGACAGAGCAGGAGATAGGGAATACCAGAATTCCTATGCCGCCCAAACGAAGAAATGCATATGATGCATCTCCTTCGGGTATGTTCATTACAAAGAATTGTTTCTCAGTATCCTCTGCATCCTAGGTATTTGATACCAGATCAGAATCCCAGATATGTAATCTGTTACATAGGGCTACAAAAAGGTAGAAAACTGAGAATGGGTGATAAGTTTCATGAGACAGAAAACGGGGCAAGTGTTGCAGCCAAGTCTGTTGGTCACTGTCACCCTGTATTACCAATACATTGATTCTGAACAAATGCTATTAGATACCGAACTTGATATACAAAATCATATAAATCTCTTTACAAGTAAAGAAATGATAAAATTTTGTATTGATGGATAATGTTTTGAACATTTCCTATATCAAAAGTTGATCGGTTCAGGCGCGTTATCTAAAAGCATTGACGTTCTAAATCAAACTACATTTCCTAGTATACAGAACACACACAAGAGGAAGAGTTCAGAAATGAACGAATCATTATTGAGGCATTGTAGACTAGGTCATATCAATGCGACCCGACTGGCTGAAGTTACATTTTAGATGCATATTTAAATCAGTTTGAATTTACATCTTGTGAAACTTGCCAGTCATGTCACAAAGATTAGATGACCATAACTCTGTTTATTGGAAACAGGGAAAGAGTTAGTAAACTCTTGGGACTGATACATGATGATGTATGTAAGGTCTCCTGTCTACACATGCTTGGACCGGTTCTTTGTACTTCATTATATTCTCTGATAATCTCTCAAGATTCAGTCATATGTTCCTGTTGAAACACAAGTCCGAACCTTTTGAGATATTCACAGAATATAAGCTAGAAGTAGAAAACCAATACGGGTATAAGTATTATGTCCTATGATAAGATCAGGGAGGAGAATATTTGTGCATGGCATTCCTGGACTATTCTAAAAGAAAATGAGATTCTCTCTCAGTATTACTCCTCTGAATGCGCCATAGCACAACGGTGTATCGGGGCGGAGCAATCGCACAATATTAGATATGGTGTACTCTATGATGAGTATTACTGAGTTACCTATTTCCTTTTGGGGTTGTGCACTTGAGAAGCTGCATACCTATTGAATTAGGTTCAAATCAAATCAGTTGTCTACCACTTCATATATGATATGGAAAGGGAAGGGCCCATATCTTAAGTTAGTTAAGATTTGGGATTGTCCGGCCTATGTCAAAAGCAAAATCCGGACAAGATCGAGGCGAGGTCAGTTCTGTAGAACTGGAAAGGTTCCAGATATACAAAACTGCAGCTGATGATTTGTTAGAACCAAACATAGTCCCTGACGAACCTCAGCCTCTCCGCCGATCTGGTAGGGTTTCTCATCCGCCTGAGAGATGCTTCGGTTTCTCAATGACAGTGGGAGCGAGGATTACATCATGAGATGATGACCTAACTAGTTTCGAGCAGGCCATCGAGAGTAGGGACTCTGTAAGAATGGCTGGATGCTTAGCGATCTGAGATGGAATCCATATACACCAACAAAGTATGGACTTTGATTGCGATATCTGAAGGGTTAAATCCCCATCAGGAGCAAGTATATCTTGAGAAGATTACTTAGTGTAGATGGAAATGTTGAGACTTTCAAAGCTAGACTTGTTGAAGGTTTTCGTCATCAACCAGGAGTGGATAATGATGAAACCTTTTACCAGTGGCTATGCTTAAGTCCATCCAGATCCTACTTACCACGGCTACATTCCATGACTGCGATATCTGGTGGTTGGGTGCCATGACTGCTTTTCTAAAATTATGATTTAGAAGAGAACGTCTATAAGAACACAGCCAGAGAGCTTCGTAAACAGTGGGAGCAGCAGAAACGTGTGCAAGTTGCTTTACAGAATAAAGCAGGCATCGCGGAGTTGGAACATCTGTTTTGATGTGGTAGTCAAAGAGTTTGACATCATCAAAATGGTAGATGAACCTTGTATATACAAAACGGTAGTAGAGAGTAAGGTGGTCATCCTCGTATTGTACGTGGACAACATACTCTTGAGAGGAAAGGAGTTTCCTATGCTACGATCGGTCGATCTCCTCTTATCACATAGATTCTCCATATAAGATCAAAATGATACCTCCTAAATCCTGGGAGTTGGATCTATGAGATAGATCTAAATGGATGTTAGGATTCTCACTAACTATAGTGAGATAGTATCAGTTGATCCTGGGGAGAACCACGGGAAACGTTCCAGGGTGATAAGGACGACTGAGTGTCAGTCGCAGGCATTGTCTTTACCCTCAGTAAAGGGACGGTATGTTGGAAGTGTTCCAAGCTAAATACCGTGGCAAACTAGACGATAAAGGCTGGTAACATCACTATTAAAGATACTACCAAAGAGGCAGTTTGGGTGTATATTGGTTTATAAGATGAATTAAGTTCCTGCCATTGTATGACAATTGAAGTGTGGCTTTGGCCCTGGAACACTGGTCCCATCAGTGACCCATACATATTCAGAGGCAGCATCACCTGATCATGGAGATAGTTGATCTCCAGGGTGATCGTGGTTAGGAGAGTAGACTCAGAGGACAACACGGCGGATCCACTCACGAAGGCCTTTTCCCAAAGAGAGACTTTTAGGGGATGGTTGAGTATTAGATACTACAACTACTGCTACAGATGGCCCTAGTGTAAGTGGGAGATTGTTAGTTATATGTATGCCCTAGAGACATTACCGTACATTGGAAGTATATTGTAGTGGATGCTGGGACATATATAGGTAGGACTTTCTTGCTCGACATGATAGTACGCTATCTGGTTGCTCTTTATCTTAACATGTATACTTTCTGTCTCTCTGTTACATGTTGATAAAGCCCTTAGGATGTGTACTAGACTTCCAGGAATATGATGTAGATCATACTAGTGGGGCCTGGGTAGTCAATGAGTACATCCTTCATTGTTCCTAGTCATGGGAATATCGAGACGGGGCATCGATATTCCAGAGTAGACTAGCGTATATCATCTCGACCCATGTGATGGGCAATGGATGATCCCATATCCATTGGTGTTTGACATCGGAGATGGTATGCGGGTGCTCAGTGAAGACCGGGTACACTGAACGGACTCGCCGAGAACTCCCAGATGGTATTATACCTCACGTTAGATGGCAGTTCTCTGGTGACACTGGTACAGCTTAGTCTGTCGACCCGAGATCGTCATAGAGTCTTGTGTGTCTCCCACTGTGCTTTGATTTCTACCCTACCACGGCTCTACTGAGTCGTGCAAACAGGTGGTTTTTGGGTACAGTCCCGATTCACATGGAGGCAATGAGCGATAGGAGGGGATTCGTCTCTCCCGGTATTGGGGGTTGATGTTGCGCTATGCTCGACTGGCCATAACAGGAAATCCCTGGCCAGAGTTGCAGTGATCTACTGGTAAGTGTTATCAGTAGTTTCACACATGTTATGGACCCTACGTCGGCATGACTTATCAAGCTACTGGGGTCTGACGTTTACCACCCTTAGGCGAGATATGCGACATATCATACGAACAGACCGGACTGTACGGTAGGTGTCACTGGTTGGATTCACATGAGTGTGAGCGGGCTTGCTCGTCGATCTTCTGATCGCTCAATATCCGGGTGGCCGTTACATTTAGCAGACCGCTTGCGGCTTGTGGGAGTTTGATATGATCATCACCTGCTGCCGGTGTATTGACGAGTCTTTAGAGTCCTACACAGAGGTTTCCTGGCTCAAGCGAAACGAAATAGGAGCGTGATTGTTCGAAGAATTCGAGACTGTGTAAGTAAATCAACTCAAATGATCCCTGATAATGGTTTCATTCGATCGATAACAGTATCTTGTATCGGTATTTAGAAAATTGTATAAAGAAATCACAACCAAAGAATTATATTTGACCGCAATTAATTACGGTGTCAGTTGTCGATCGCAAGCGAGTGCGGATCGTCCATAGGGATTGTGCGATTCGTTTTTATATTTAATTTGTTTGAATTGAAAAGTTAATCAAAAAGAAAGGAAAACATGATTCAAGATTTTATCGATTGATTCAGGTGTCACTAATCTAATCAAGAATCAAGAAACTGATAAACAATCAAGAACCGGGTTTCGATGATATTTCCAACCAAAGGTTAAGAATCTAAATGATGCTCGTAGGAATCGATCGGATCTATAGACGTGATGTAATCTCAAGATTTCGTGTTCTTGTCCTTCGAAGGATTGATACTAGATCGATGATGATCGACGAGAGTTAGGGCTTTCTCGTGAAACTAGGGTTTCATCATTTAACCCTTGTTCTTTCGTCAATATCATTCACATTCTAGCCTCTAGCAATTTCAACAAAGGATCGTAACTCCCCAATTTCGAGCGATATAAATCAAGAAAGCATCGCAACAAAATGGGTCGTCGATTCTTGAACTTGCTAGGGTTTACAAAACTCGTATGATTCAAGAATCGATTTAAGATATGTTATATCATCATTCTATTGATCATCTCGACTCCTTGACGAGCGGAGTATTTCTCAAACATCATCACACAGAAAGCATTCAAGAATTGAAAAGATATCATGATGCAAGAATTTAAAGAAAACAAGATAAAAGAATATCACCTTTTATTTATATCAACAATTTGATTACAGTCGCTCAAGAACTACAAGAGGAAGAACTAAATTGTCGATTTGGTGTCGCTCGGCTCCGTGAGTCGCGGATCGGCTTGGACCACTTGCTCTGTTGAAGATCTGCTCGGCTCATAAAAAGTTGCAAGGCTTCTTGCTTGATGGGGTACTCGGGATCTTGGCTTTTGATTGGAATTAGGGTTAGGGTTTCACACAAGCCTTCTCACTAGACTTGTGGAAGAAGATGAAGAATGAGGTAGAATGGCTAAAGATGATTAGATTCATAACCCTAGGTCTAGGCTTCTATTTATAGACTTCCCAAACCCTAGGTCTAGGTTTGAAATTACAATTCCCTCCAAAAGTTTGTTGAGGAGTTTCTAGAAAGAGTTTGTTAGGAGCTAGCTTAGGTTTTAAGCTAGGATTAATTAAGCATTAGAAACCCTAGTTTGCTGATCTGGCAGAAGTCTCTGGAGTCTTCTGGAACTTGTTGTATCTTTCTGAACTGTAGTAGCTGACATAGGAGTTATGGCCCAAAATTGAGGAGGTGACGTGGCAAGACGGCCGCGGAACCGCGGCTCAAGCCGGCTCCGGCCGCGGTTCCGCGGCCATGTAGGCTCTTTGTGGCTTGGTTCTTCTGGTGTGGTCTTGTGATGATATTTGGGGCTTCATATGATATGTTGAATTGTATTTTGTCTTTTGGATTGCTACCAGAACTGAAATCATTGGCGTAATGTTTGATCGGTACCATGTAAATTTTTGGCCTTTCTTCTGGATTTTCCTGCACAGATCTTAAAACAAGTGTTGCGCAATATAGAGATGATGCGATGCCATGAAATGCGGTCAATTTCTTTTGTAGCGCCGGTTTTAGATTCTGACACATGTAATCTGATATATGACGACTGTCTTGCTAATATGTGAAATATGAATGCCGAACACTTCTATATGAATGCAAATGATAGGGAAATTACCGTGTTAAAAATACATTATTTTCGACTAATCAAATTCCCCCAAACTTAATTTCGATCGTATCGAGCGAACTTTTTATTAAAAAGAGAAGGAGAAAATAAAGAAAGAGAAAAACTAACTAGCACAATTTCGTAGGCAACACGATTGCACTGAGCACGTGCAACAAGCCTTTAAACCTCTAGGTGTCCCTAGTAGGAGGAGTGTTGTCTCCTGAGGGTTTTCAGCGGATTGCACCTACAAAATCCAATAATAAAAGGAAGATCATGAATATTACATTTAAAGAAAAGAATTATAAAAGAAAAGCTTCAAAAATTAGGGTTTTCAATTAAGCTAGCTTTTCGGTTGTCATGAGCCCTATCTTAATGGTCATGAAAAGATGTTAGAAATCACGTCCTCCCTCAATAAAACATCATCTTATTCTTCATTCCTATCTTTCTTCCAAACATCGATCATATAACCCTGCGTGTGTGTAAAGACATCCCTACACCCGGAGAATTCAATTCAAGCTATCATACTCTTGCCCGTCAGCCTCAGTACTTTTTAATTAATGAATATTTAGATGAGATTGCTCACACACTTTCATGCGACCGTTAATACTTCTTGAGGTGCTAACCGACCGATTACTCCTGTGCTTGCTTACATAGTGTATTTTCCTCGTCTTGCACCACCTCAGGCATAGCAGTGACTCCCAGACCAGTTGGCCATAGGGCACTAGGTGAAGAGGCACCCTCGCTATATATTTTTTATTGCCCTCTGTGATAACAAAACCAGTGTCCATTTTTCTCACCACTTTATATATATTTTTTATTCACTTTTCTTTTATTTCCTTCATACATCGGCTTTAAGACAAGAGCATTTCAAGGTATCCTCTACTATCCCAGGCTTCAAGACGTGTGTAAGTGCGAATAGCATGGTAGTAACGTTCAAAATGTTTGGCTTCCAGAATAGAAACTATTTTTCAGACTTAGTTTTATCCTCAGATTAGTGACATCCTTCATCTTACTAACCCTTGGGACAACGGCTCATAACTACTTATTACTAGTTCGTATAAGAAAACTTCTAATTTTCTTAGTTTTCTTAAATTTTTCTAATCTCATGGATGTAATTTTTCACTATCTAAACTTTCATTATTTTATTTATGTACAAAAAAGTGTAAATATTAAAATATTTTTATATTTTAATTTTTTTTTATTTTTATGGGTTTTGAAAATTTTTCAATTTTTATAGATTTTTTTTTTAAAAGAAATGTTTTGTGCTTATGCAGATGATATGCAAATGATGCAAAAATAAGCACAAACCTCCCCCAAACTTGATTTCAACAGTGTCCTCACTGTTGCCAATTGCTATACCTACAAAAACTGTAAGCCTGGAGGGAATTATTAGTGGGGACAAAATATATAAGTGAAGAACTTCCCCCAAACTTATTCTTTTCACTCACCTTCATCCAAAAGATGATGCAATGATATACAGGATATGAAGGTGAGACGGAGGAAATTTAATCCAAATAAACTGGCTCTTGTAAGAACAAGAGCTCCTCCGTGGGGTCAGTGGAAAAATACGGCTTTAGTCTATGTCCATTCAATTTGAAAAATGTGTCGTTTTTAACATTTTCTACTTCTACTGCCCCGTGCGGGTATACAGACCGCACAACAAAAGGTCCCTTCCACCGAGATCGGAGCTTACCCGCGTGAAGGTTGTAATCGTGAATCATAAAGAAGGACTTGTTGACCAGGTGAAAATGTTTTCCTCAAAATGTTTTTATCATGAAAAACCTTAGTCCTATTCTTTACAATTACAGCGTTATCATAAGCTTCATCGCGGAGTTCGCTTAGCTCATTTAGTTGCAGCTTCCGAAAGTTGCAGGCTTCTTTTAGATCAAAGTTTATTTCCTTTATAGCCCACAATACTTTATGCTCTATCTCGATGGGTAAATGACATGCTTTTCCAAACACTATCCTATATGGAGACATTCCTAGGTCGGTCTTATATGCAGTCCTGAATGCCCAAAGAGCATCCGTCAGTTTGGTCGACCAGTCTTTTCTATTCTTAGCAACAGTCTTCTCCAGGATAAGTTTGATTTGTCTGTTTGAGATCTCAGCCTGCCCGCTCATTTGGGGATGATAGGGTGTAGAAAGTCGGTGGTTGATTGCGTATTTCCGCATCAGAGTCTCGAAAGATCTGTTGCAGAAATGTGTCCCATTATCGCTAATAATAGCTCGTGGGTGTCCAAATCGCGAGAAGATATTCTCTTTTAAGAACTTAATGACAACTTTTCTGTCATTAATGCGACATGGAATGGCTTCAACCCACTTTGAGACATAATCAACCGCCGGCAGTATGTACAAATTCCCAAAGAAGTTGGGAAAAGGACCCATAAAATCAATGCCCCAAACATCGAAGATTTCAACAACCAGAATGGGTTGCTGAGGCATTTCATTTCTCCGGGATATTCTACCCGTGTACTGACATTGTGTACAGGTTTTGCAATACTCAAATGCGTCCTTAAATAAGGTCGGCCAATAAAAACCACATTGCAAAACCTTTTCCGCCGTCTTTTTAGGACCAAAGTGACCCCCACAGGCCTGATCATGACAAAATGAAAGAACACTCTTGAACTCTTCTTTCGGGACACATCGGCGAATGATCTGATCAGGACAATACTTAAACAAGTATGGATCATCCCAGTAAAAGTGTTTTACTTGGGATAGAAAACGGTATTTGTCCTGTTTTGACCAATCGCTGGGTATAAGTCCCGTGACAAAATAGTTCACAATATCCCTGAACCATGGTTCAGCGGATACGTTCAAGAGTTGTTCGTCAGGGAATGAGTCATTGATCGGCAGGGTCACAGGGGAAGAAGAGATACGTGAAAGATGGTCGGCTACTACGTTTTCACATCCTTTCTTATCTTTGATAACAAGATCAAATTCTTGTAACAGAAGGATCCAACGTATTAGTCGACCTTTTGCATCTTTCTTCGCCAGAAGATGTTTTAGGGCGGAATGGTTAGTGTACACAACTATAGATGAGCCAATTAAGTAAGGCCTGAATTTTTCTAATACAAATACAACCGCTAAAAATTCTTTCTCGGTGGTTGTATAGTTGATTTGTGCATCGTTCAGGGTCTTACTTGCATAGTAGATCACGTGTGGCATCTTTTCGATGTGCTGTCCTAAGACTGCACCTACTGCAAAGTCAGATGCGTCACACATCAGCTCAAAGGGGTAGTCCCAATTTGGCGATGATAGCACGGGGGCTGAAGTGAGTGAGTGTTTAAGTAAGTCGAAAGCTGTCTCGCAGTCCGAGTCAAAGTGGAAGGTCGTATCCTTGGCCAGGAGAAGAGTTAAAGGTCTAGCAATTTTGCTAAAGTCCTTAATGAATCTTCTATAAAAGCCCGCATGGCCAAGGAAAGATCGAATATCTTTGACGCTTTTGGGATGAGGGAGGTTTTGAATGACATCTATCTTAGCTCTGTCAACTTCAATGCCTTTCTGTGATATAACATGTTCAAGTATAATTCCTTCTTGGACCATAAAATGGCATTTTTCCCAGTTCAAAGTCAAGTTCTTCTCTTTGCAACGAGTAAGAACTGCGTCAAGATTCGATAGGCAATCGGAAAAAGAGTCTCCAAAAATCGAGAAATCGTCCATAAAGATCTCCAGAAAATTCTCTACCATTTCAGAAAATATCCCCATCATACACCGCTGAAAGGTAGCGGGAGCATTGCATAACCCAAAGGGCATGCGACTGTAAGCAAAGGTACCAAAAGGACAAGTAAAAGTGGTTTTATCTTGATCCTTTTTGGTGATGGGGACCTGATTATAGCCTGAGTATCCGTCCATAAAGCAATAATACTCTCATCCCGCTAAGCGCTCCAGCATCTGATCAATGAATGGTAGAGGAAAGTGGTCTTTCCTCGTGGCAGCATTGAGTTTTTTATAATCAATACATACACGCCACTCAGTTTGGGCGCGTGTCTGAATCAACTCATTTGCCTCATTGTTTATAACAGTGATGCCAGATTTCTTAGGGACGACATGTATAGGACTCACCCATTGGCTATCGGAGATTGGGTATATAATACCATTATCTAAGCATTTGACGATCTCTTTCATCACCGCTTCCTTCATGACGGGATTTAACCGTCTCTGTGGTTCTCGGGTTGGTCTGGCATCATCCATCACATGTATATGATGTTCAACAATCAAGGGACTAATCCCTTTGATGTCCGCCATACTCCAACCAAACACCTCTTTGTTAGATCTCAATACCGATAAAAGTGCATTCTCTTGCTCTGATGCTAGAGAAGCGGATATGATAACCGGTAAGGACTCATTCTCACCTAAATATTATGGTGAGAAGGTAAAATTTTGAGATCAAAAATGGGCGGAGAAATAATAGAAGGTGGGATCATCGAATGATTCTTGGAGTTACAACGAAGCTCAGAGCCTGTGAAAGATACAGACTCGGGTGGAGAAAAGTCAGGAGTGCAGGACTCAAGTGTAGGAAAAGTGTCCTCACTAAGATCATGTGTAAGATCAAGCAGAGATGTGGTAATGTCGTCGAGATCAAGAAAGCAAAGATCCTTAGCTCCACAACTATCGGGAGCGATCTCGTGGACAGAGCACACATCTAGAATATGAGCAGAGGGTTCTGATGGCTGACTTCCAACTTTATAGATGTTCAGTTCAATGGTCATATTTCCAAATGATAAGTTCATTGAACCATTTCTACAGTTTATAACAGCGTTGGAAGTGGCATGGAAAGGACGACCCAGAATCACCGGAATTTGGCTCCGGGGGTTTGCTACAGGCTGTGTATCGAGTACAATGAAGTCTACAGGGAAAACAAATTCCCCGACCTTTATCAACACATCCTCTAGTTCACCCCTTGGTTTGGTGATTGAATAGTCTGCCATTTGGAGAGTGCAGTGAGCAGGTTTCAGCTCTCCAATCCCTAATTGCTCATATACCGAATATGGAAGTAGGTTAACACTTGCGCCAAGGTCTAAAAGAGCACGATTTATGTTTTTACCCCCAATAGAAATCGATATCGTAGGACATCCTGGGTCCTTACGTTTCTTTGGTAGCTGGGGTATAAAAGCAGTGCTAATATTATTAGACATAAAGACCTTCTTCGGCACTTGAGTCTTCCTCTTCCTAGTGAACAAGTCCTTAAGAATTTTAGCATAAGCGGGGACTTGTTGAATCGCATCTAGGAGAGGGATATTGATGTTAACCTGTTTAAACATTTCTATAATTTTCTCCATATGAGGACTCGTTCTGTTATCCCTTAACCGATTCGGGTAAGGTGCTTTTACAATAAGCGTCGGGTCCATCATAGGAGAAGGAAGAGGAGGTAGACGAGGTCCCAAAAGAGGTGTGGGGACCGTCTGTGGAGAACTAGAAGGGCTATACTGAGGTGTCGAGCCTAGTGGGAAATGGAGAATAGGCTCGTGAGAAGGTGGTGTTGTAAAAGAAGAAGGATCAGAAGGAGAAGTGTGTGTGTGAGGAAAGGTCTCAGCCGGGGTGTTGATATGATTTTCAGTATCATCAACTTCTTCCCCAACATGATTGTTCAGCACTCTTCCCGATCTCAACGTTGTGACGGCATTTACATTGTAATGCCCAGGATTCTGTAGGGGTTGAGAGGGAAGTTTCCCTTTTTCTCTCGCACTCATTTCGGCTTTGAGTCATGCGATTTCATCTTCCATCGTTCTGATACTCTCAGCTTGGGACGCTGAGTTTTTCTTTATCTCACCGACGGAAGATCTAACCTCAGCCGAAACCTCTATGAAATTTGACAAAAGTGATTTCATGGTTTGAGTGAATTGAGAAAACTCATCAGAACAGGTCATAGGATTAGACTGTGCAGGAGTGTTGACCTGATTTTGGAAGTTTTATGACTGGTAGGGGTGCTGAGTGAGTTGAAGGGGTTGCTTTTGTGGTGGAGGAAGAGCCCTTTGAAATTGATTCATGTTTGGAACCGTGTTTTGAGATTGGTTTTGGTTCCAAGCGAAATTCGGCTGATTCCTCCAACCCTGATTGTACGTGGAAGAATATGGATCGTTTCTAGGTCTTTGAAATGCGGCATTAGAATGCTCGTGACCTTGAAACGCAGAGTTTAATGGACATTCTTCCGTTAAATGAGACGGATCAGAACAGCACCCACAAACAGTTTTGGGGAGCGACACTGGGTTTAAGGAGGCTGCTGCAAATTTGTGTTCCATAGCGTCGAGCTTCTTTTGCATTGCTGCCATCTCTGCTCGAACACCTATGGACACATCTATTTGGTGTACGCCACACCTATTCAATGGTTGGGTTCCACTCTCCCACTATAGTGATTTTTCAGCGAACTCTTCTAAATACTTCCAAGCTTCCCCATCATCTTTGGTCATAAAAGTACCTTGACACATGTTTTCAAGGCTCTATTTAGTGTTTGGGTTAATGCCCTCATAAATGATTCGGCAAAGCTCCCATCTCGGGATGCCGTGATGAGGACACTGAACCAATAGATCCTTGAAACGTTCAAAGCATTTTGAAAATGGTTCAGTAGGGAGCTGGGCAAATTGATTCAGTTCGCTACGGATTCGAGCTGTCTTTTGTATTGGGTAAAATTTCTTAAGGAATGCAGCGACGAATTCTTCCCAATTCGTAATAGAGTGTGCGGTAGTGTTATATAGCCACTTCTCGGTTATATCGCACAATGTAAATGGAAGAAGTCGTAGACGCATCGCATCCACTGAAAGTTGTGACGTACCCATCATTGCGCATACGTTTTCAAATTTGGTAATGAAAACGTAAGCATCCTCAGTCTCGAGTCCGTGGAATTTGGGTAAAAGATTGATATACTGGGGCTTAATCTCAAAGTTATCCCCATTGGCTGGTGGTGTGGACAAGCAGGTCGAAAGAGGGCCTCGAATAGGGTAGCACCTCTCCTGGAGAGAGATGCAGGGTGGATTCTGCGCACCAACGGACGGCGGCAGATTAGGGTTAAAGAAGTTTGATGGATTCGGATCCATTGGAGTGGGTGTGGTAGTGAGTAAAGAAAAGGTAAATGGAGAAATATCGACTTCGTAGTCGATAAAGGGTACGCGGACTAAACGGGCACTAGAATCCCATGTCCAGCCTATCTTGCACTAAAAAGGGTTAGTACAAGTGGCAGCGTTGACTTATAATTAGGGGTAATGGATAAATGCGGTGTTTGCTTTTGAAAAAGGGACGGATTTTTAAAAAAATGATGCGACAAAACAAATGCAACACACAACCCTAGAATCTAGTGGTCACCTAGGTCCGGCTCTAGACCGCTCCTAACTGCCAAAAGACAAGTCGCAGGATAGAATCCTCCACTGCCTCTTTGTCCCCCTGTGGCCGGATAAGTGCCAGGTAAGTAGGAAGGTACTCCACTACGTAAGTAGTGGGCCTAATTAAAAACCACTAGCCTTAGACACACTCGCCTTAGACACCATAAGAAAACGCGGATAAGCAATGAATTACCCACGGCCTTCTCTTGTCCTAAGTGAGCGCGACGGTCCTTAGAGTCATCTCTAGATATTTTTTAGTTAATGTGGGTCAATGCGGATGCAAGTTTTGCGATTTTCGGGGCCTAGGAAGGGTAATGAAATCCCCATCTAATTTGGATTTGGCCGTGCCCCTTAATTTCCGTATTAGAATGCAAACAACCAAGAAACAAAATCACGCACAAATTTAATTTTGCTTTTTGCGGCGCTGCGATTATTTGCAAAGAAACCTGCAGAAAATTATTAGTTGGAGCGAAAAAGAGGAGAGAGAAGAAGGTAAGAAGTCACCTGAAAGAAAATTTTCACAGTGATCCCTCAAGAATGCCGCGGTTCCGCCGCATATGGGTCCTTATACCGCGGAATCGCGGTTGGATAGTGAGATCTCTGTACCAAAATTCAGCAGGGAGCTTCTGTAGACTCCCTCAACTCTCTGGTATTTTCAGAAAAATTTCTTCAATTTCCAAACAGCTCCAGATTTCCTTGCAATGAACCACAACAAATCATTTAGAGTTTGCACGAATTTTGATCTCAAAAATCACAATGGAATAAATCTTTCAATTCAAACTATAATATGAAACGTATTAGCGCGAAATCCCCGGCAATGGCGCCATTTGATTGTTCGAAGAATTCGAGACTGTGTAAGTAAATCAACTCAAATGATCCCTGATAACGGTTTCATTTGATCGATAATAGTATCTTGTATCGGTATTTAGAAAATTGTATAAAGAAATGACAACCAAAGAATTATATTTGACCGCAATCAATTACGGTGTCAGTTGTAGATCGTAAGCGAGTGCGGATCGTCCACAGGGATTGTGCGATTCGTTTTTATATTTAATTTGTTTGAATTGAAAAGTTAATCGAAAAGAAAGGAAAACATGATTCAAGATTTTATCGATTGATCCAGGTGTCACTAATCTAATCAAGAATCAAGAAACTGATAAACAATCAAGAATCGGGTTTCGATGATATTTCCAACCAAATGTCAAGAATCTAAATGATGCTCGTAAGAATCGATCGGATCTACAGACGTGATGTAATCTCAAGATTTCGTGTTCTTTTCCTTCGAAGGATTGATACTAGATCGATGATGATCGACGAGAGTTAGGGCTTTCTCGTGAAACTAGGGTTTCATCATTTAACCCTTGTTCTTTCGTCGATATCATTCACATTCTAGCCTCTAGAAATTTCAAGAAACGATCGTAACTCCCCAATTTTGAGCGATATCAATCAAGAAAGCATCGCAACAAAATGGGTCGTCGATTCTTGAACTTGCTAGGGTTTACAAAACTCGTAGGATTCAAGATTCGATTTAAGATATGTTATATCATCATTCTATTGATCGTCTCGACTCCTTGACGAGCGGAGTATTACTCAAACATCATCACACAGAAAGCATTCAAGAATTGAAAAGATATCATGATGCAAGAATTTAAAGAAAACAAGATAAAAGAATATCACCTTTTATTTATATCAACAATTTGATTACAGTCGCTCAAGAACTACAAGAGGAAGAACTAAATTGTCGATTTGGCGTCGCTCGGCTCCGTGAGTCGCGGATCGGCTTGGACCACTTGCTCTGTTGAAGATCGGCTCGGCTCATAAAAGGTTTCAAGGCTTCTTGCTTGATGGGGTACTCGGGATCTTGGCTTTTGATTGGAATTAGGGTTAGGGTTTCACACAAGCATTCTCACTAGACTTGTGGAAGAAGATGAAGAATGAGGTAGAATGGCTAAAGATGATTAGATTCATAACCCTAGGTCTAGGCTTCTATTTATAGACTTCCCAAACCCTAGGTCTAGGTTTGAAATTACAATTCCCTCCAAAAGTTTGTTGAGGAGTTTCTAGAAAGAGTTTGTTAGGAGCTAGCTTAGGTTTTAAGCTAGGATTAATTAAGCATTAGAAACCCTAGTTTGCTGATCTGGCAGAAGTCTTTGGAGTCTTCTGGAACTTGTTGTATCTTTCTGAACTGTAGTAGCTGACATAGGAGTTATGGCCCAAAATCGAGGAGGTGACGTGGCAAGACGGCCGCGGAACCGCGGCTCAAGCCTGCTCCGGCCGCAATTCCGCGGCCATGTTGGCTCTTTGTGGCTTGGTTCTTCTGGTGTGGTCTTGTGATGATATTTGGGGCTTCATATGATATGTTGAATTGTATTTTGTCTTTTGGATTGCTACCAGAACTGAAATCATTGGCGTAATGTTTGATCGGTACCATGTAAATTTTTGGCCTTTCTTTTGGATTTTCCTGCACAGATCTTAAAACAAGTGTTGCGCAATATAGAGATGATGCGATGCCATGAAATGCGGTCAATTTCCTTTATAGTGCCGGTTTTAGAGTCTAACACATGTAATCTGATATTTGACGACTGTTTTGCTAATATGTGAAATATAAATGCCGAACACTTCTATATGAATGCAAATGATAAGGAAATTGCCGTGTTAAAAATATAATATTTTCGACTAATCAGAGCGCATATGAGATATGTGCGGGACCGAGAATAATGCGTGTATGTGATACCGTATTCAATTCTCGCGATGAATATATCGATTGGTTGTATGCGATATAACCTAGTTATCGAATCAAAGATTGATTCGATAAGCCGATACATTGGATACTAGTCGATTATATGTGATATGACCGGATCGTTAAATCAAGTATTGATTTAATGATTTAATGCATAATTATATATTTGATATATTACTTTGCATTAACTAGTATTGGTTCACTTTAAATGGATTTTCTCACTTGAAATGCACATTGTATATGTGATATATTTTTTGTGCACAAGATTGTATCATGTTTGATGATACATGCCAACTTAGGTTAGTGTGTGATTTAAACTATGGTTAGTTAATGGTTAGGGTTTCATTTTATTTACTTATTCATTTATTTATTTTGTTTATTTATTTTGGCAAAGGAGAATGAAATGCTGGCTTGCTTTGTCTTTTCTTTGAAACTTCATGAAGGTTTGAAAGCTTGACCATTTTGTTTCTTTCCTTTAACTCTAACCATTCAACTAACCCTAGTTCATTATCTACACCTAACTATGGTTGAGATTATGATAAGTATCATTTTGTTTTCTATTTTAAATAATACTTATCATATTCTTTCTTCTTCTTCTTCTTCTTCAACAAAGAAGAAAACCTTACATCCTTTAATGGCAACTTGAGAAAAAGAGTGAGAAATCCAATTCTAAAGTGAACCCAATTCCTATTTCTTCATCCTCTACCACTTGCCAAGTAGTATAGGGTGTTTTCTTCACAAGTTTCATGACTTGGTGAAGTTGGAGCTTGATCTTGAGTTGCCTCGACGCAGATCATCTTCGGCATCGAAGTCGGCGACCTAGCCCGATCTTTTCTCCGATGAAACCACCGTAAGAGTCTAGGATTCCGATTGCTACAGCGGAGGGACATCAAAGCGGAGCTATGGAGGTGGAGAACCGGATCTACAAAGGTTGTAGTCATTTTCCTTTAGTTAAAGTTGTTTACTTGCATCGCATCGCCTATACATCTAGTTAACGATCCGTATTAGGGTTTGTAGGTGTTAGTGTATATGCCCTAGAGGCCTTTACTGTAACATACTAGTTTGTATATTACTTAATGGAAGCTTGGGATATTCACCTTGTATATACAATCTTGCTCAAAATAGTAGTATGCTACTTGGTTTGTTTCTACTTCAATGTGTACATGTGTTTATTTTAGTACATCGCCTATACACATTAGTGGAGCCCTTAGGATCTTTGCTTGATTACCAGCGTTGTGATGGCCGTCACACCAGTGGGGGCTGGGTAATCTATAAGCACATCCTTATGCAGGTCCCTAGTCGCAGGACTATCGAGACAGGGCATCGATACTCCGGAGTAGACTAGCGCATGCGCTTCTCATCCCAGTGTGGGAGATGGTCTGTCCCACAGCCATCAGTACGTCGTACTGGAGATAGTATGCGGGTGCTCGTTAGGTTACGAGTACACTGGACAGGACTCGTCGGGAACTGACCGGTTGGTATTATACCTATCGTCAGTTATCAATTCCCAGGTGATATGAGTACAGCTTAGTCCGCTGACTTGACACTGTCACTTCGCCTCGAGTGTGTTCCCACTGTACTTTGATTACTACCCTACCACGGCTCAAAGGAGTCATGCAAACAGGTAGTAGTTGGGTGCAGTCCCGAAACACTTGGAGGCAGTGACGGTTAGACAGGATTCGTCTCTCCCGGTATTAGGGGTTGACATCACGCTGTGTCTAGGAGAGCCATTACACGAGTAGTCCCTGGCCAGGGCAAGCGGGATATACTGGTAGGCTTCCAGTGTTATCTCAGGGTGTATTGGGCTTCACTCCGACACGACTTGTACCGCTATTAGGGGACTGACGTTTACCGCCGCCCTAGGCCCGCCATGCGATGTATCAGACGAACAGACCGGACTGTACGGAGATTGTCACATTCAGGCTCAGTAAGAGTTCAGATGGGTTTCACCTCGTCAGTCTTCTTGTCGGCATCTACCTGGGGACCGTTACGCACAGCTAGTGCCGCTTGCGGTCTGTGGTTAAACCCACTGCCAGCGTAGTGTCGAGTCTTTAGAGTCCCACACAGAAAGCTATTCGCCTTTTGGCAAAAGAGTAGAGGTCGCATGGTTTTGCGACAAGTCGCATGGTTTTGCGACAGGGTTCAGTCACATCCGTGCACTTGTGCAGGTTTAGTGTCCGGACAGTTTACACTAGCGGGCTTTGGTTTAAGCCAGATCCTAGTGTACGTATTGGGATTGGTTTTATCCAGTTTGTATTCGTGTTCCTCGGAACGCGAATGCAGGTGTGTATGCACAGTTGACGGAGAGACAGAGGCAGAAGATTCTCATTAGGGTTGTTGACCATTGACCGTTGACTGTTGACTTTTTGCTTAACCCTAATGAGAATATGATATGTAATTAACAATTATATTAATTATGTATTATGGTGACATGGTTGTTGAAGGATTGACTTTGTTGACTTGTTGACTTTGTTGACCTGTTGACTAAGCTTGACTAGTTGACCATCATGATAACAATATCTATCATTTCATGGCAAAGACTTTTGCTTGCTTGCTCTCTTGTGCAAAATGAGTGCATGAAATGATATGGCTATTGTTGCTTAAACCATCATATAATACTTGATTGCTATGATGTGTTATGATGGTTTTGGATTATGAGAGCCAAAAGAGAAAAGTCTTCTCTCATTCTATCATTCTCATTCTCTCTCTTGTTCTTGAGCTCTCATCTCCCTCTTCTTGCTCTCCCTCTCTTGAGTCTATAGTTCACTTGTCTCATCAGTTAAGAACCAAGAACCATAGATAAAATCCCAAACAAACTCTTCTCTACTCACTCTAGTTCACAAGGTTTGGCAAACCGAGTGAACTAGTTTCTTCAAAGTTCGAAGAAGGAGCCAAAGGTAGAAGCTTTCAGGTGGATCTATCTTCGGCGCAAGGAGACGACGGGGAGAAGCCGATTCGGACAACCATCGAAGCTTGAAGACGAAGGAGTTCGAGATAAGTAAGGTATAAACCCCCTAACCGAGTAGTTAACAACTCATAGTTAGGTTGTTAGTTAGATGTTTAACAAAGATCCGGGTTTTAAGTCCATGTTACCACCTCTAGAAAATTGTTTTTCACCAAATTCCGCATGCCCGAAAGTACCGGGAGAGGTAGCATTGACTTACAGTGGTATCAGAGCCTAGTTAAACTCTATCTAACATGTTAGCAAAGTAGCTAGAAGATCGATCAAAGAAAAAGTCCTGAAATGAACCCCGATATCTGTTGGAGATAGTGCCCTCAGAGTCAATTATTGGGTCACAAGCACGTGATTGCAATGATTGAGGGGAGGACCTGTCCCAGTAGGACAGTCTTACTCGAGATGATAGTATGCTATCTGGTTTATCTTTATCATCGTGTACTGCTTTAGGTGACCTTTCGAGTCGCTATTACACGTTGATAGAGCCCCTAGGATTCTTGCTTGACCACCAGCAGTATGAGGGCGATCATATAAGTGGGAGCTGGGGTCTACAAGCACATCCTTAAAAGGTCCCTAGTCGTGGGAGATTCGAGACAGGGCATCGTTTCTCCAGAGTAGACTAGTGTATACAGTCGAGACCCCGACGAGGGGCGGTGGCCGGTCTCACAAGCCACTGGTGTCAGTTGGTTCACCTAAGATGTATACAGATGCTCATTGGGTTATGAGTACACCGGACAGGACTCGCCGGGAACCTGCTGGTTGGGTTTTATACCAGACGTCAGATAGCAGTTCCCTGGTGACATGTGTACAGGTTAGTTCATCGACCTGAGACCGTCATTTGTCTCGTGTGAGTTCCCACTGTGCTTTGATTACTACCCTACCACGGCTCAAAGGAGTCGTGCAAACAGGTTTTAGTTGGGTACAGTCCCGAGCCACATGGAGGCAGTGAGCGGATCTGCAGGGGTTCGTCTCTCCCGGTATTGGGGGTGAGGTCGTGCTGTGTCTAGGAGAGCCAGAACATGAAAAGTCCTTGGCCAAGGCAGGAGATTTGCTGGTAGGTATTCCAGTAGTATCTCAGGGTGTTCTGGGCTACACTCCGACACGACTTGTACCGCTTTTGGGGGTCTGACTTTTACCAACCCCCTAGGCCCGCCATGCGATGCTCATAGACGAACGGACCGGACTGTACGGATATTGTCACTGACAGGCTCAGTAGGGTGTCAGGATGAGTTCGCTCATCGACGTCCCTTTTGGTCAATACCTGGTGGCCCGTCACGTATTGGCTTATACCTCTGACGTGCAAGTGGTTAAATCCACAGCCATAGTATTGACGAGTCTTTAGAGTCCACCACACAGACAGTTACTCAAGTTTCGGGCGAAACGCTGTAGAGGCCGTATGGAGATATGGCAGGGTTCGATCAGATACGTGCGGTATTGCACGGATCGTGATCGGACGGATTTTACTAGCCGGCTTTGGCTTAAGCCGGATCCTAGTATTAGACAGTGTAGTTTTGTCTCTTTGCATTTGTGTTCAGCGGGAATACAAATGCGGGCATGTATTTGCAGTAGCGGGGTTTTCCTGTAATTTATTACGGGAACAGTTTTCTGAAGTTGCCAGTTTGCATTCCGTTCCGGCCGGTTTTCCTTCATTCCTTCTCGGCCGGACATTTCGTTGGAGGGTGTTAATTGCAAGTTTGCAATTAACATTTTGTGAGGGGTTTCTTTGCATGAGTGTGGCTTCATAATCATGATATTCCATTCTTGTCCATCTCATTGCATTTATGGTGATGGTTAGTGAAAGGGTTTGAGCTTGATTATGGTTGTGACAATTATCCTTTTAGTTTTTGATCTTTTCCCACTTGAATTAAATGGGCCGGCCACTGTTAGTGTGAGGAGAGAGAGAGAGAGATTTATTTTTTTGGGTGGGATATATTTACTTCATGTAATTTTGGTGGCCCCCCCTTTTTGTGTGTTGGCTGTGAGAATTGATTAATTCTTTATGCATGGTTTTGATTAAAAAAACTTCACCCATTTTTTTACTCATTTCCAGCAAGCACAAAATGGGGTTGGCCGAGCCCTTTAGGAAAAATGCTCATTTTTCTTTTGGTAACATGCTCCATTCTTCATCAAGCTTGAATCCATGGAAATTCTTTGTGCTAAAATTCCTCCAACCATGGCAACCTCATAACCCCCAAAGAGACCTATTTACTACACTATTCTACAGCATCTCTTGGACGCGTCGGCTAGCCAACTTCGCGCCCGAGTTGCCTCGGTCAAGAGGTGGGAGCCCGTAAAAGATTCCGGCTATGTGGTGCCCGTTTCGACGAGGAGGTGACGGACGATATATCCGCGGGAGATCGGAGTGGAGACAAAGACCGAAGGACACGGATCGCTTGGTATACTTCTCTACCCGTATTTTTATTTGCTAGTTAGCTAGGTTAATGGCCCGATCCGGGTAAAAAGTCCGCGGTGGTGCCGTTTTGCAAAGTTCGCAAAGTTTTTGTTTTCCGCGTTTCCGGCGTCGGATCGACGGCCGGGGCGCCCCCGCAGGCTTACAATGGTATCAGAGCCAGGCCATTAACCTTCCCTAGCTTGCTCTAGCACGTTTAGAACTCGATCGAACAAATCCCCAAAATCCGTATTTTCCATGAATATGTTTCTGTCGAAATTTTTTCAAGCTCCAAAAATTTTTCAGGTCACTGCAGAAACACAAGTATGAAATTCTAAGACATCTGGTAAAATTTGGTGCAACGATCTCTTAGTACGGCCGCGGAAACGCGGCCAAACCCCTGGTTTGGCCGCGGTTCCGCGGTGGGAATATGTGAACATTGCACTAAAATTTCCCAGTAAGTCTTATACTTGGAAATAGGGGTTTTGGGATATTATTTTTGGGCCCAGATTTTCTGTAAGTGCTACAGTACTGCTTGGGGCCCACTTGATAAAATTTGTTCGATCGGATATTTTAAACATGCCAGTTCACAGTTTTTACATTATATCTGCGACCGTGAATGTCACTTGATCGGTAAATCCCGTCTAACTGCTATAGCCCGGTTAGACGGATTTGCGAACGTGACTTTCACGTTGATGTTCTGTGATTGTACTGTGTTGTTGCGGATCGGTCGTGGGGGATAGCCTGGTTGCAGTGGTAGTACAGTTTTGTTGTATTATGTACATTTGATATTGCGGGGCGAGCGTCCGACATGTGGACTGCCGTCACTGCCTGTTTGTATTATTATTTTGGGGCATGACCAGGTTGCGGTCGATGTACCCGTTGTATGTATATTTTACTTTCTGTACTAGGATTACCCCGCGGAGGGGTGCACGGATAGCCGGATTCTGGAGGGCAACAAGCCCGCATCTCATGGCGTTGAGACGGAGGGGGCTTTACTCTAGAATTGGCGGGCTATTCGCCGCACTCGTAGGGGGTACAGGTTGACCCAGGAGGGGTGCCCAAGTTACCGGATTCTGTGAAGTGCTGGGTGGTCCATTCACGTTGCTGAAGGGGGCTGCCTCACTTCAGGTTTTGGCGGGTGACTTGCCGCGTCCTTAGGGGTCTAGGATTTTCATTGCACAGGCTATCCACACGACCAAGGGAACGTCGAGTTTCAGTAGCGGCTCTGTGAAACCCGGGGATCCCAGATATCTGTATTGATCTGTGTTGCTATACATTTCTGTGTTGTTGCTTTTTATCACGCCATGAGCGAAAATTATATATTATATATATACTAGTAGATGTTGTATATGTTTTTCATCCGCGCTAGTCCAGTCCCCGCTCTGCCGTTAGTTAGCTAACCTAACGGGTGATGACGGGACCCAGTGGCGAATGCGGATGGCATATACGTACATCAGTATATTTTCGTTCTTTATTGGTGTGATCAATTGATGGGACTGCGTTGATTCGGATCAATGCAAGTTAAACAAACCTATCTGATGTTGTTGGAACACTTTTTCAAAAAGCTGTTATTGCAAGGGCGTTCTCTTTTGTTTTGCATCGTGGTATTCAGTTGGAATATCCTGCTCCTCAGTCGACGAGGCAAGGGCCGAGATCCCTTCACCGGGAGTAACCCCTTGGACAGAAGTTTGCGTCAGGGCAATAACTTCACTATAGCCGATTACTTTTGCTTTGAATCGTGGTATTCATTTGGAATATCCTGCACCTCATTCTACGGGGAAAGAGCCGAGATCCCTTCACCGGGAGTGACCTCTTTAGCAAAGGTTGTCGTCACTATATTTTTAAAAAGCTATCAGTTCCTTCAACGATATCAAGTTCATTACGTTAAAGGTTTTCGCCAGAAACCATTCGTAGCCCTCCGTCGTTTCATATGGATGGTCAATAGTATTCAAGCTGTGTATGTTGGCCAAAGTCAAGGCACAGTGTTTGGTAGCTGTTGGGTATTCATATGCAGCATAGATAGATGCGTTGGTTTGGGACAGTCGTACTGCCATTTTGGCCAAAGTCAAGGGTAGGTACGGGTGGGTTCAAATTAACCAGGAAAATGACGGGTAGAACTTGACATGTGACTTATGATATGTTGGCCAAAGTCAAGGTCATAAGAGCATGGGGTAAAAATCCACATCGGGAGTTTCAAAAGTACTGAAACTTGCCAGATATGCGCATACCTTCTGGAGTGTGATAACGTGAGCGGATTCCGTCACGTTATCATGCGATGAGAGTTGGATCCCGATTCCCACTGATGAGTTGGTTTACTCCTCGGGTTATCCCGGCTAATTCTTCTTTCAGGTTTGGGGAAGAATTTGACGTTACAGTGGGAGGTTTCCAGATTAGATAAATTGGTAACCATTCTGATCTAGGTTAGAGTGCACGCTGAGTGTTTCTTTTCTCTCTCTCTGGCAGCGACCATTGACCCGACCCTAGACTATGACTCAGTGACCAAGTTGACCGAACCTTCTTAACACTGGCTTTTGGATTGTCAGAGTTGCAGACCTCTTTGCCACTCCTACTTTTACTCTTTTCTCCGGGACACCCCGTATTACTACGAACGTCCACTTCCATTGGACAAAACCATCGTATGTTTATATACGAACTCGAAGGACTTCGAGGATGGTTTCCGGTTCTGGAGAAAACGAATAGGACTATTCAGTTGTCTTTACCTTTTACCTTCTCTCAGGTTGCGAGTACTCCTTGGTTTAGGAGATAGTACACCTATTACGCAAATTGGATAGTCTTCTTCCAAACTTTAGGCTGGTGCCGAATGGTGGGGAATGAAGAAAGCCAATTAGCCTAAACGGTGTACAGAAGGTATTAAGTTCAGACAAAGCAAGGGATTAGTAAGAGGGCAAAGTAAATTGCGACTGCTATTCACGACCAAACCACATACTTCTTTGTCAATCCTAAATCACCTATGAATTAAGTTCATTCGGTTGTCTTTTATCCTCACCTTCTCTCGCATTGCGAGTGCTCCTAGGACTAGGACAGTACACCCATTATGCTTATTGGATAGTCTTCTTCCAAACCATAGGCTGGTGCCGAACGGTAGGGAAGGAAGAAAACCATTTGGCCTAAAGGGGTGTACAGAAGGTAATGACTAAAGACATATAAAGGGATTTGGAGAGGTGGCAAAGAATTATACAGTTATAGTTGTGAATCTGGATAATGGAAGAGGCATTACTAAGAATACCAGGATACCCCATCGAAACATTTCAATGTTTCAGTTTCACTGTGTACAGTTAAAAGAAAACTGATTTCCCAATTAGACACTTACTCCAGGGTATGTATTTACCAGGTTTGATTCTCACATCTGTATGGTTTTACAGATGATGAGTGGGAGTAAGTTATTGGGAATTAGGTGACCATCCTCATTATATCGGGATTCGTTGGAATTGGTGATATTTGAGGAAGCCACCTGGGTTGTTTGCCGGTCGGCAAATATTTGGTTTTGAATATCCGTTGTTGTGCACCAATTTCAAATTGATATATCTGTACGTCTATTTTTATAGAGTGAGATATACTTTTTTGAAATTATGTCTATGACATTTACCTATATCAGTGGATGGTTAGGTAAGGAGCATTGAACAACGGTGTAATTCTTCTTAACCAAAAGTACAGTTTTCAACCTACGACACACAGTGAATGAGTCACCAGACTCAGGGGACTTATACAGAGTATTGTATATTGTCCAATGTCCATTAGGACAGAGGGGTTGGTCCTCGTACTATATTCTGTTTACTTTTAACTTCTCTAGTTCTTAGACATGTGTTTCGTAGAAACACAGGGTCTAAGTTTTGAGGAGTTATAGGTATAAGAGTAAAGTAGAGAACCAGGTGTTACAAGTATCAGGATTCTTCAAGGTGATCGAAGAGTAGATACTTGTGAATGGTATTCAGTTGATAGTAATGATTAAGAGAACTAGCTTCTCTTTCAGGTTACTCATAATTGGAAGTACTCCTAAGTTGAGTAACGCTGATCGGCCTCTCTCCATTTACTTGACATGCACTGGAGACAGCTGCATGATTTGAATCTGGTTCAATTAAATCAGTGCCTCTGTTTCTTGGATATGGAACAGTTCATATCTTGATATTGTTAAGATACGGGGAGTTGTCCGGCTTATGCTTAAAACCAGACTCTGGACAACTCAAGGCACGCTTCAGTAATGGCTGTTTGTGGGTTGACCCGGGCTATGATGAGGGTTGACTTTCTACCATCTGGAAGATCAATAGTGATATTGTTCTTGACTCGCCACAGTTTAATCAAAAATGGATTTTTCCAGAAAAACAGTAGTGGGAGTATGGTAGAACCGGAAGTGATTCCAGAACCGCAAACGATTACTAAAGATTTGATAAGGAACCTAAAGATTCAATCTGGATTGACATTCCACTGGCCACTCCGCAGATATGGTGGGTAACCTCAGGCACCCGAGAGGTACTTCGGTATGCTCAAGGACGGTGGCAGGGAGGTTCTTGTTTACCCACACTTGCCATTGCTATTGGTCCAGGCTGCGAGACCCGGCGGAAGGATGAGTATAGCGTCGTTCTAAACTTTCTTTAGAAGCGTACGTGTATATGACTCTGCCAGAGGGTTGTCGTAGTCAGTGGGAGCAGCGGAAGCATTGGTGGATATCGGGCTTATGTCTATTTATAGACTTAAGCAGATATAGCGGAGATAGATCATCTATTTCTGATGTGACAGTCAGAGGTTTGACTTCATCAGAATAAGGGATGGATCTGTTAAGAAGGTAGTAGGGTGTGATGTCCTGGTGTTTGATGACATACACAGAGTAGGAAGTGATATTCCTATACTACGATCGGTTATACTTTGGTCGTCACACGGTGGTTTCTCCACATAGGACTTGGATATTATATCAGACATTCTGGTTATTAGATTTATGGTTTTAGATCTAGATTTGGGTGGTTTCCCAATCTGGGTACTTTGACCGCATTCTATGAGTATTTAGAATGGACGACTCCTGGCACGGTAGTGTACCTGCAGGTAATGGAGTCACCCTCTCTAAAGGTATCTTACAGACTAAAGGGGAGAGGGACACGCATGATTGACAGATCACTTGCTTAGGCAATTGAGTCAATCATGAGATGTCAAGTACCACACCAGATGTTGTTCTTGCAGTAGGTGCAATAAGTTGATATTGATCCAATCCTGGAGAAACAATCGGAAGCAGTTTTAGAACAAAAGTTGATGTTCTAGGATATGATAACGGTAGCCTCCTTTAGGAGACGGTTATCATTCCAGGCTTCCAAGGTGACCTGGATGGCAGAGTGGCTGTCAGAGTTATAGTTTTTCCCTCTATCGAGGGGCAGTATTTTGGACAGGTGGTCCAAGTGGATACTGAGGGAAGGCATGGCGCAGGAAACTGAATAAGTTCAGTTGTCGATACAGTCTAAGAAGTTTGGATTTGGAGTTCACTTATGAGCTAGGTCCCATCAGACATCCAGACATTCTAGGACATGTATTGCTCATTTCGGGAGATAGTTTTCTCTACGAACATGAGATATAGAGAGACATAGAAAGAAACATCAAAGCGGATCCACTCACTGAGGCTATTCCTCCAACGCAATAGTTTCGCAAACGAGCTTTGTGAGACTAACTAGTAGAGGAGTTGGGTGTTCGGTATCACACGGGCTGTGAGTATGCGACATCGCAATAAATAGCCTTGAGAGCAAGTGGGAGATTGTTGGAGATAGTGCCCTCAGAGTCAATTATTGGGTCACAAGTACGTGATTGCAATGATTGAGGGGAGGACCTGTCCCAGTAGGACAGTCTTACTCGAGATGATAGTATGCTATCTGGTTTATCTTTATCATCGTGTACTGCTTTAGGTGACCTTTCGAGTCGCTATTACACGTTGATAGAGCCCCTAGGATTCTTGCTTGACCACCAGCAGTATGAGGGCGATCATATAAGTGGGAGCTGGGGTCTACAAGCACATCCTTAAAAGGTCCCTAGTCGTGGGACATTCGAGACAGGGCATCGTTTCTCCAGAGTAGACTAGTGTATACAGTCGAGACCCCGACGAGGGGCGGTGGCCGGTCTCACAAGCCACTGGTGTCAGTTGGTTCACCTAAGATGTATACAGATACTCATTGGGTTATGAGTACACCGGACAGGACTCGCCGGGAACCTGCTTGTTGGGTTTTATACCAGACGTGAGATAGCAGTTCCCTGGTGACATGTGTACAGGTTAGTTCATCGACCTGAGACCGTCATTTGTCTCGTGTGAGTTCCCACTGTGCTTTGATTACTACCCTACCACGGCTCAAAGGAGTCGTGCAAACAGGTTTTAGTTGGGTACAGTCCCGAGCCACATGGAGGCAGTGAGCGGATCTGCAGGGGTTCGTCTCTCCCGGTATTGGGGGTGAGGTCGTGCTGTGTCTAGGAGAGCCAGAACATGAAAAGTCCTTGGCCAAGGCAGGAGATTTGCTGGTAGGTATTCCAGTAGTATCTCAGGGTGTTCTGGGCTACACTCCGACACGACTTGTACCGCTTTTGGGGGTCTGACTTTTACCAACCCCCTAGGCCCGCCATGCGATGCTCATAGACGAACGGACCGGACTGTACGGATATTGTCACTGACAGGCTCAGTAGGGTGTCAGGATGAGTTCGCTCATCGACGTCCCTTTTGGTCAATACCTGGTGGCCCGTCACGTATTGGCTTATACCTCTGACGTGCTAGTGGTTAAATCCAAAGCCATAGTATTGACGAGTCTTTAGAGTCCACCACACAGACAGTTACTCAAGTTTCGGGCGAAACGCTGTAGAGGCCGTATGGAGATATGGCAGGGTTCGATCAGATACGTGCGGTATTGCACGGATCGTGATCGGACGGATTTTACTAGCCGGCTTTGGCTTAAGCCGGATCCTAGTATTAGACAGTGTAGTTTTGTCTCTTTGCATTTGTGTTCAGCGGGAATACAAATGCGGGCATGTATTTGCAGTAGCGGGGTTTTCCTGTAATTTATTACGGGAACAGTTTTCTGAAGTTGCCAGTTTGCATTCCGTTCCGGCCGGTTTTCCTTCATTCCTTCTCGGCCGGACATTTCGTTGGAGGGTGTTAATTGCAAGTTTGCAATTAACATTTTGTGAGGGGTTTCTTTGCATGAGTGTGGCTTCATAATCATGATATTCCATTCTTGTCCATCTCATTGCATTTATGGTGATGGTTAGTGAAAGGGTTTGAGCTTGATTATGGTTGTGACAATTATCCTTTTAGTTTTTGATCTTTTCCCACTTGAATTAAAGGGGCCGGCCACTGTTAGTGTGAGGAGAGAGAGAGAGAGATTTATTTTTTTGGGTGGGATATATTTACTTCATGTAATTTTGGTGGCCCCCCCTTTTTGTGTGTTGGCTGTGAGAATTGATTAATTCTTTATGCATGGTTTTGATTAAAAAAACTTCACCCATTTTTTTACTCATTTCCAGCAAGCACAAAATGGGGTTGGCCGAGCCCTTTAGGAAAAATGCTCATTTTTCTTTTGGTAACATGCTCCATTCTTCATCAAGCTTGAATCCATGGAAATTCTTTGTGCTAAAATTCCTCCAACCATGGCAACCTCATAACCCCCAAAGAGACCTATTTACTACACTATTCTACAGCATCTCTTGGACGCGTCGGCTAGCCAACTTCGCGCCCGAGTTGCCTCGGTCAAGAGGTGGGAGCCCGTAAAAGATTCCGGCTATGTGGTGCCCGTTTCGACGAGGAGGTGACGGACGATATATCCGCGGGAGATCGGAGTGGAGACAAAGACCGAAGGACACGGATCGCTTGGTATACTTCTCTACCCGTATTTTTATTTGCTAGTTAGCTAGGTTAATGGCCCGATCCGGGTAAAAAGTCCGCGGTGGTGCCGTTTTGCAAAGTTCGCAAAGTTTTTGTTTTCCGCGTTTCCGGCATCGGATCGACGGCCGGGGCGCCCCCGCGGGCTTACAATATCATGCTTGCTGTCGAATTTTTCCTCTGTTCCAAAAATGATAAATCATACTTTAAAATTCGGCTCCGGGTTTTTATAACAAGCTGACAAAATTTCATCCACTGAACCGATAAAAGCGCCGCGGAAACGCGGCGGGAGCATGCTCCCGCCGCAGTTCCGCGGCCGAGTTGACTCGGCAGTGGGAAATTTTGCTTGCGGTTTGTTCAGTGGGGTATTTTGGGAATTTTGGAATATGCCTTTTTAGCCCAGATTTTCCAGAACGAAAATTTTGTGTTTGGGGCCTGAAAATCCGTATTTTTGATCGAACTTCTAAAGACTTAAGCTGACGGGTTTTTTCTGTGATGTTATATTTGTATTGAACGTCTGCTAATCGCTATATGTCGATTAGTGGGGGTTATACAAATCTGTGATCTGTAATGTTATTGGAATGTGTATATGAATTCATTGGATTGTCGCGGGTGAATAGCCGGGGGTTGTGAGACGAGAGTATTCTTTTCTTTCAATTCATGTAAATTTGTAAATTGATGTAATAATTTTTTGTATGGCCGCACAACCGGGTCGGGGTTGTAGCCGTCATTGTATAATTTCTTTTTACTGTTTTTGCTCCTAGGACAGACCCATGGAGGGGGTGCACAAACTACCGGGTATGCCGAAGTGCCGAGTGGCCTACTCACGGAGTTGAGGGAGGTTGCTTCGCTTCGGGTACTTGGCGGGTAGTTTGCCGCACCCGTAAGGGTCTTGGGTGGGGTATTGGCTATTCACCGCGACCGTGTAATCTGCTTTTCGTTACAGGCTCGTACGAATTGCGGGTTCCTAGTATATCTAATGTGTTCATCTGTGATCTGAAATGGCTATCATTGCAGTATATCTATATATGATATTATTTAGGCATTGCTTATGTTTTACAGCCGTGCTAGCCCAGCCCCCGCTCTGTCGTTAGTTAAGTAACCTAACGGGTAATGACGGGCCCCATGGCGAATGCGAATGGAATAAGCGTACGTCATATTTTGGTTGTTTTCTACAATGGTAGGATTAATTGATGGGACGCATTAAAAGAACTAATGCAAGAAAATCATGCATTAAAAGAACTAATGCAAGAAAATAAACCAAGTTAAAATCGTTGGAAAACTTTCGGAAAACCACTCGGTTCTTTTCAAAACTAACTTTTAAATGCGGAGCTTGAGCCACTCTTTTTAAAGCTATCTCGTTCCATCGATTATATCAAGTTCACTACGTTCACGGTTTTGCCAAAACCATTCGTAGCCCTCCGTCGTTTCACATGATTAGTCAATAGTATTCAAGCTGTGTATGTTGGCCAAAGTCAAGGCATGGTGATTGGTAGCTATTGGGTATTCATGTGTAGCATAGATAGAAGCGTTGGTTTGGGACAGTCGTACTGCCATTTTGGCCAAAGTTAAGGGTAGGTACGGATGGATTCAAATTAACCTGGAGAATGACGGGTAAAACTTGACATGTGACTTATGATATTTTGGCCAAAGTCAAGGTCATAAGAGCATGGGGCAAAAATCCACATCGGGAGTTTCAAAAGAACTGAAACTTGCTAGTGTTGCATACCATTTGGAGTGTGATGATTCTGGTAGGATTCCTTCAGTTTCGTCACGCGATGATATTTGGATCCCGATCCTACTGTGAGTATATGCTACTCCTCGGGAAATTTCTCACTTAACGATCAATGCTATAAACCAAGTAGGTGTTAGCGGGGCTACGCCCCCAGGGAAAAGAGGTTATTTAATTAAGGAACTTCGCGAAAGCGTTGGAAAACCTCCCTCGAAGTACCGACACTGGCCTGGCTGAACAGTTAAGCAAGTATTGTACGGTGAGATTGATCCTGACTAATTCTTCCCTTTTGGTTTGAGGAGGGATTCGAGAAACAGTGGGAGCCATCCTGTTTAGACAAATTAAAAACCATTCTAAACTTGCAAGAGCATCAAGCTGAGTGTTTCTTCTCTCTCCTAATTGCAGCGACCAATCGACATGACTGGACTTAAGTTACTCCTAGATAAAAATATACTGACAGGGCCAAACTACAATGATTGGCTCAGGAATGTCAAGATGGCAATCACTTACGACAAGCTGGGGTATCTTCTTACCACCAAAGCTCCCCCTGTCCCAGGTCCCAAAACCAGCGTCGCGGATAAGGAAATCCGTAAGACCTGGGAACTAGATTGCGCGAAGGCCAAGTGCCTCGTGCTTGCCTCTATGGACAACGAACATCAGAGGAGGCACGAGAATATGGACCTCGAATCCATATTTCTCCATACAAAAGAACTGTATGGAGAGCAGTCTCGTATCACAAGATACGAAGTGTCGAAGAAGTTATTTTCGGCAAGATTGGCCGTCGGATCATCGGTAGCGGAACTCGTGCTTAAGATGATTGGCTACATAGAAGAGCTCGCGGACCTTAGGACCACGTTGGAGAATGAGCTCTATACGGACTTGATTCTCCAGTCCCTTCCTTCCACTTACGTCCAGTTTATCCTGAACTTCAACTTACAAGAAAAGGAAGTTGAACTTTCAGAACTCCTCAACATGCTGAGGAGCGCAGAGGGCACCCTACAGAAAGGTAGGGAAACATACACTTTGTTTGTAGGAGGATCTTCTTCTTCTAGGTCCAAGGCGAAAGCCAAGGGAAAGAAGAAGAAAGCCCCCGCCAAACCAAGGGGCGGTGTTAGTAAAGTGGATACGAAGGGAAAGGCAAAAGCAAAAAAGAAAGTAGGAAAGCTTGTGGATAAGGAAGAATGCTTCTATTGTCATAAGAAAGGACACTGGAAGAATGATTGCAGGGCTTGGAAAGCCAGGACACAGGAATTGAAGCAGGTTGCAGCTTCAGCTTCAGGTGTGTATGTTATTGAAAACTGTCTTTCAATAAACTCTACTTCCTGGGTATTGGATACCGGATCAGGATCTCATATCTGCAATTCTTTGCAGGCGTTGAGAAACCGTAGGGTTTTGAAGGCAGGTGACATGACCCTCAAAGTTGCAAACGGTGCTAGCATGGATGCTAAGGCCGTGGGGGACTATCACCTGGGAATGTCAGATGGACATGTTTTGGTTTTGCGTAATTGCTTTTTTGTACCCAACGCAACATGTAATATCATTTCTGTATCTTTGGTTTCTAAAGAAGGTTATGAATTTGCGTTTGTAAGTAATGTTGTAAACATTCACCTTAATCAAGTTCTGATTGGGTCAGGTACATTGAGCAATGGTATATACGTATTAAACCAACCACAGATTTTCAATGTCCAGAATACACACAAAAGAAAGTCTCCGGAAATAAATCAGACTTTCTTGTGGCATTGTAGACTGGGTCACATCAATGAGAGAAGGTTGACGAAGTTACATACAGAAGGATATTTGAATCCGTTCGAATATCAATCGTATGCCACTTGTCAATCCTGTCTCAAAGGAAAGATGACAAAGACTCCGTTTACTGGACACGGAGTAAGGGCGAGCGAGCTCTTGGGACTCGTACACAGCGACGTGTGCGGTCCAATGTCTACACATGCGCGAAGCGGTTATTCTTACTTCATTACTTTCACGGATGACTTTTCAAGGTACGGTTATGTCTTCTTAATGAAACATAATGCCGAAGCCTTTGGAAAATTCCAGGAATATAAGAATGAAGTAGAAAAACAAACCGGCAAAAGTATCAAGATTCTAAGATCGGATCGAGGTGGAGAATACTTGAGTGCCGAGTTCCTGGACTATTTAAAAGAGAACGGAATTCTCTCTCAGCTTACTCCTCCATACACTCCGCAACATAACGGTATATCGGAGAGACGGAACCGAACCCTATTGGATATGGTACGGTCCATGATGAGTAACGCTGAGTTACCGCGATCATTCTGGGGGTATGCGCTAGAATCAGCTGCATACCTTTTGAACCGAGTTCCCACTAAGACTGTGCCTACCACACCATATGAGATGTGGTGTGGGAAGAGACCCTATCTTAATCACATTAAGACATGGGGAAGTCCAGCTTTTGTCAAAAAGCAGCATGCGGACAGGCTCGAGGCACGCTCAGTACAGTGCAAGTTCGTGGGATATCCAAAGAACTCCAAAGGATATTTCTTCTATTGAGAAGAGGAACAAAAGGTTTTTGTTTCTCGTCATGCCCACTTTCTAGAACACCAGTTCTTAGAAAAGGAAATTAGTGGGAGCGCAGTAGAACTGGAAGAAATTCCAGAACCACGAGCTATTACTGAAAGCTTAGTGGAACCAGAGGGTTCAAAAGAACAGGACATTCCTACGCCGCTCCGCAGGAGTAGTAGGCAGTCTCATCCGCCCGAGAGATACTACGGTTTTCTTATAGACGGGGATAGAGAGGATTGCATTATAGATTATGATGAGCCTACTAGCTTCCAACAGGCCGTTCAGAGCGTTGACTCAGTAAAATGGCTGGATGCAATGCGGACCGAAATGGAGTCCATGTACACCAACAAAGTATGGACGTTGGACATTGCTCCAGACGGGGTAAAACCCGTAGGATGCAAATGGATCTTCAAAAGGAAGATTGGTGTAGATGGACAGGTTGAGACCTATAAAGCTAGACTTGTTGCAAAGGGTTTTTGTCAAAGACCTGGCTTGGACTATGACGAAACCTTTTCTCCAGTGGCTATGCTGAAATCCATTCGGATCCTTCTTGCCATTGCTGCCTTCCACGACTATGAGATCTGGCAAATGGACGTAAAGACCGCTTTTCTAAATGGAAATTTAGAGGAGTGTGTCTATATGGACCAACCAGAGGGTTTCGTTCAGAGTGGGAGCAGCGGAAAGGTGTGCAAGTTGCTTAAGTCCATCTATGGACTAAAGCAGGCATCGCGGAGTTGGAACATCTGTTTTGATGAGACGGTCAAGGAATTTGGCTTTATCAAAAATCCAGATGAACCATGCATCTATAGTTGATTTGTAGCGAGAACTGTAGTATTCCTCGTTTTATACATGGATGACATTCTCTTAATAGGAAATGACATTCCTATGCTACAATCTGTCAAGGGGTTCTTGTCACACAGGTTCTCCATGAAAGACCTGGGTGATGCCTCATACATCCTGGGGATTCGGATCCATCGTGATAGATCCAAGAGGATATTAGGACTTTCACAGTCCAGGTACATCGACACCATACTGAAAAGATTCAGTATGGAAGATTCCAAGCGCGGTAACCTACCGGCTTGTCACGGGATCATCCTCTCTAAAGAGATGTCTCCCAAGACTGATTTGGAGAGGGATCGCATGTCTATTATACCCTACGCTTCTGCGGTAGGCTCTATAATGTATGCGATGTTGTGTACCAGACCGGACGTAGCTTATGCACTGAGTGTGGTAAGACGGTATCAGTCAACCCCTGGGGAGAAACACTGGATAGCGGTAAAGAACATTCTCAAGTACCTGAGAAGGACTAAGGAGATGTTCTTGGTGTATGGCGGAAAAGACCTCCAGATCGAGGCCTTTGCTGGTTCTAGCTTCCAGAATGACAAGGATGATTCCAAGTCCATGTCAGGTTTTGTCTTTACCCTCAATGGAGGGGCGGTGTGTTGGAAGAGTTCCAAACAGGAAACCGTTGCAGACTCGACGATGGAAGCGGAATACATCGCTACATCTGATGCCGTAAAGGAAGCTGTCTGGATGAGGAAGTTCTTGAAAGAACATCAGGTGGTTCCGTCCATTGTTGATCCAATACCTTTGTATTGCGACAACAACGGGGCTATAGCTTTAGCGAAGGAACCCAGGTCCCATCAGAGATCCAAACACATCTTGAGGCGGTATCACCTGATCAGGGAGATCGTGGATCGCCAGGAGATCGAGGTTCGGAGGGTTGCTTCAGAAGATAACACTGCAGATCCATTCACCAAGGCCTTACCCCAGACTCAGTTCGAGCGGCTAATCGAGATGATAGGTCTTCGATACGCCAGTACATGGCCTTAGTACAAGTGGGAGATTGTTAGTGTATATGCCCTAGAGGCCATTACTGTATCATACTAGTTTGTATATTACTTAATGGAAGCTTGGGATATTCACCTTGTATATACAATCTTGCTCAAAATAGTAGTATGCTACTTTGTTTGTTTCTACTTCAATGTGTACATGTGTTTATTTTAGTATATCGCCTATACACATTAGTGGAGCCCTTAGGATCTTTGCTTGATTACCAGCGTTGTGATGGCCGTCACACCAGTGGGGGCTGGGTAATCTATAAGCACATCCTTATGCAGGTCCCTAGTCGCAGGACTATCGAGACAGGGCATCGATACTCCGGAGTAGACTAGCGCATGTGCTTCTCATCCCAGTGTGGGAGATGGTCTGTCCCACAGCCATCAGTACGTCGTACTGGAGATAGTATGCGGGTGCTCGTTAGGTTACGAGTACACTGGACAGGACTCGTCGGGAACTGACCGGTTGGTATTATACCTATCGTCAGTTATCAGTTCCCAGGTGACATGAGTACAGCTTAGTCCGCTGACTTGACACTGTCACTTCGCCTCGAGTGTGTTCCCACTGTACTTTGATTACTACCCTACCACGGCTCAAAGGAGTCGTGCAAACAGGTAGTAGTTGGGTGCAGTCCCGAAGCACTTGGAGTCAGTGACGGTTAGATAGGATTCGTCTCTCCCGGTATTGGGGGTTGACATCGCGCTGTGTCTAGGAGAGCCATTACATGAGTAGTCCCTGGCCAGGGCAAGCGGGATATACATGTAGGCTTCCAGTGTTATCTCAGGTTGTATTGGGCTTCACTCCGACACGACTTGTACCGCTATTAGGGGACTGACGTTTACCACCCCTAGGCCCACCATGCGATGTATCAGACGAACAGACCGGACTGTACGGAGATTGTCACATTCAGGCTCAGTAGGAGTTCAGATGGGTTTCACCTCGTCAGTCTTCTTGTCGGCATCTACCTGGGGACCGTTACGCACAGCTAGTGCCGCTTGCGGTCTGTGGTTAAACCCACTGCCAGCGTAGTGTCGAGTCTTTAGAGTCCCACACAGAAAGCTATTCTCCTTTTGGCAAAAGAGTAGAGGTCGCATGGTTTTGCGACAAGTCGCATGGTTTTGCGACAGGGTTCAGTCACATCCGTGCACTTGTGCACGTTTAGTGTCCGGACAGTTTACACTAGCGGGCTTTGGTTTAAGCCAAATCCTAATGTACGTATTGGGATTGGTTTTATCCAGTTTGTATTTGTGTTCCTCGGAACGCGAATGCGGGTGTGTATGCACAGTTGACGGAGAGACAGAGGCAGAAGATTCTCATTAGGGTTGTTGACCATTGACCGTTGACTGTTGACTTTTTGCTTAACCCTAATAAGAATATGATATGTAATTAACAATTATATTAATTAAGTATTATGGTGACATGGCTGTTGAGGGATTGACTTTGTTGACTTGTTGACTTTGTTGACTTTTTGACTTTGTTGACCGGTTGACTAGGCTTGACTAGTTGACCATCATGATAACAATAGCTATCATTTCATGGCAAAGACTTTTGCTTGCTTGCTCTCTTGTGCAAAATGAGTGCATGAAATGATATGGCTATTGTTGCTTAAACCATCACATAATACTTGATTGCTATGATGTGTTATGATGGTTTTGGATTATGAGAGCCAAAAGAGAAAAGTCCTCTCTCATTCTATCATTCTCATTCTCTCTCTTGTTCTTGAGCTCTCATCTCCCTCCTCTTGCTCTCCCTCTCTTGAGTCTATGGTTCACTTGTCTCATGAGTTGAGAACCAAGAACCATAGATAAAATCCCAAACAAACTCTTCTCTACTCACTCTAGTTCACAAGGTTTGGCAAACCGAGTGAACTAGTTTCTTCAAAGTTCGAAGAAGGAGCCAAAGGTAGAAGCTTTCAGGTGGATCTATCTTCGGCGCAAGGAGACGATGGGGAGAAGCCAATTCGGACAACCATCGAGGCTTGAAGACGAAAGAGTTCGAGATAAGAAAGGTATAAACTCCCTAACCGAGTAGTTAACAACTCCTAGTTAGGTTGTTAGTTAGATGTTTAACAAAGATCCGGGTTTGAAGTCCATGTTACCACTTCTAGAAAATTGTTTTTCACCAAATTCCGCATGCCCGAAAGTACCGGAAGAGGTAGCAAGGACTTACAGTAGGCACATAAAAAATTTGAATTGGGCATGTTTGATCACTTGTGAGACCTCATTAGTGTGCCTAGGAACCCTACAGTTGTTTTTGCAGTAGATGCAATAAGTTGATATTTATCCAATCCTGGAGAAAAATTCGGAAGCAGTTTTAGAACATAAGTGGATGTTCTAGGGATTTGATAACGGCATCCTCCTTTGGGAGACAATTATCATTCCAGGCTTCCAAGGTGACCTGGATGGCAGAGTGGTTGTCAGAGTTATAATTTTTCCTCTGACGAGGGGCAATAGTTTGGACAGGAGGTCCAAGCGGATACTGAGGGAGGCACGGCGCAGGATACTGATTAAGTTCAGTTGACGATACAGTCTAAGAAGTTTGGATTTGGAGTTCATTTATGAACTTGGTCCTATCAGACATCCAGACATATTCTAAGATAGGTATTGCTCATTTCGGGAGATGGGTTTCTCCGCGAACTTGAGGTAAATAGAGACATAGAAAGAAACATTAGGGCGGATCCACTCACTGAGGCTATTCCTCGAAGCAATAGTTTCGCAAACGAGCATGGTGAGACTGATTAGTAGAGGAGTTGGGTGTTCGGTATCACACGGGCTATGAGTATGCGACATCGCAATAATTAGCCTTGAGTGCAAGTGGGAGATTGTTGGAGATAGTGCTCTCAGAGTCAATTATTGGATCACAGTCACGTGATTGCAATGATTGAGGGAGGACCTATACCGGTAGGACAGTCTTACTCAAGATGAATGTATGCTATCTGGTTTATTTTTATCATCGTGTACTGCTTTAGGTGACCTTACAGGTCACTATTGCACGTTGATAGAGCTCTTAAGATTCTTGCTTGACGGCCAGCAGTATGATGGCGATCATATACATGGGAGCTGGGGTCTATAAGCACATCATTAAAAGGTCCCTAGTCGTGGGAGTTTCGAGACTGGGCATCGATGCTCCATTAGTAGACTAGTGTATACAGTCGAGACCCCGACGAGGGGCGGTGGCCGGTCCCATAAGCCACTGGTGTCAGTTGGTTCACCTAAGATGTATACAGGTGCTCATTGGGTTATGAGTACACCGGACAGGACTCGCCGGGAACAGGCTAGTTGGGATTATACCAGATGTCAGATAGCAGTTCCCTGGTGACATGCGTACAGGTTAGTTCATCGACCTGAGATCGTCATTTGTCTCGTGTGAGTTCCCAATGTGCTTTGATTACTACCCTACCATGGCTCAAAGGAGTCGTGCAAACAGGTTTTAGTTGGGTAAAGTCCCGAGCCACATGGAGGCAGTGAGCGGATCTGCAGGGATTCGTCTCCCCCGGTATTGAGGGTGAGGTCACGCTGTGTCTAGGAGAACCATTACACAAAGCCCTCGGCCGAGGCAGGAGATTTACTGGTAGGTATTCCAGTAGTATCTCAGGGTGTTCTGGGCTATACTCCGACACGACTTGTACTGCTTATGGGGGTCTGACTTTTACCAACCCCCTAGGCCCGCCATGCGATACACATAGACGAACAGACCGGACTGTACGGATATTGTCACTGACAGGCTCAGTAGGGTGTCAGGATAAGTTCGCTCATCGACCTCCCTTTTGGTCAATACCTGGTAGCTCGTTACGTACGGCTAATACCTCTGACGTGCTAGTGGTTAAATCCACACCCAATGTATTGACGAGTCTTTAGAGTCCCCCACAGACAGTTTCTCAAGTTTCGGGTGAAACGCCGTAGAGGCCGTATGGAGATATGGCAGGGTTCGATCAGATACGTGCGGTATTGTACGGATCATGATCGGACGGATAATACTAGCGGGCTTTGGTTTAAGCCGGATCCTAGTGTTGTATAGTGTTGATTTTGTCTCTTTGCATTTGTATTCAGTGGGAATACAAATGCGGGCATGTATATGCAGTCACGGGGTTTTCCTGTAATCTATTACGGGATTAGTTTTCTGAAGTTTCCAGTTTGCATTCTGTTCCGTCCAGTTTTCCTTTGTTCCTTCACGGCCGGATTTATCCGATGGGGGGGAGGGTTATTTGCAAGTATGCAAATTACCTTTGTGGAGAGGGTTATTAGTATATGTGGCATTATGATAGATATAGCGTCATGAGATTCCATTTTAATATTATCCTTTGCATTAATGAGATAAGATAAGATTTGAAATGGTGTGACTATTATTCCTAGTTTTCTTCACATCTCTTATGGTCACCTTGAGCTATCCTACACTCACCTCCCTTCTTGATTTTTTTTTCTCCACCATATTTCCTAGAAGGGGCCGGCCACTTTAGAGAAGGGAGAGAGAATTTTTTTTTGGTATGAGGGAAATTTGATCATCTAATCTTTTGCTTGCTTGCAAAATTCTCAACCTCTCTCCTAAGTTCTTTCATTCCTCCATCATGGCAACTTCACAACCACAAATGAGACAATGGTTTCTACACCAGTCTACAGCATTCCTTGGACGCGTCGGCTAGCCAACTTCGCGCCCGAGTTGCCTCGGTCCAGAGGTGGGAGCCCGTAAAAGAACCCGGCGATGTGGTGCCCGTTTCGATGAGGAGGCGACGACCGGAGATTCCGCGAGGAAATCGGAGTGGAGGCGAAGACCGAAGGACACGGATCGCTTGGTATAGCTCACTACCATTTCTCTTGATTGCTAGTTGTAGGTTAATGGTTACGATCCGGGTTTTTTTAGGATGCGGGAGTGCCGGTTTAAAGTTAAGAAAAATTTTCGTTTCCGCATTTGGCCTCGGATAGACGGCCGGGGCGCTACCGTAGTCCTACATGAATCCAATCAGTAACACTCCTGTACAGTCCGGTCTGTTCGTCTGATATGTCGCATATCAAGTCTAGGGGTGGTATACGTCAGACCCTAGTAACCGATAAGTCATGTCGATGTGAGGCTCAGAACAGGTCGAGAAACTACGGGTAACACTTACCAGTATATCTCTATATCAGCCCTGGCCAGGGACTTCCAGTTATAGCCAATCGAACACAGCACAACATCAACTCCCTATACCGGGAGAGACGAATCCCCTCCTATCGCTCATTGCCTCCATGTGATTCGGGACTGTACCCAAAAGCCACCGTTTTGCACGCCCTCTTGGATGTGGTAAGGTGGAAATCAAAGCACAGTGGGAATCACACGGGAATCACACAAGACTCTATGACGATCTCGGGTCTACAGACTACCCTGTACCAGTGTCACCGGAGAACTGCCATCTGACGTGTGGTATGTCACCAACTGGGAGTTCTCGACGAGTCCGTCCAGTGTACCCAGTCTCCACTGAGCACCCGTACACCATCCTTGATGTCAAACACCGATGGATATGGGATCATCCATCGCCCATCATATGGGTCAAGATGCGTATACGCTAGTGTACTCTGGTGTATCGATGCCTTGTCTCGATATACCCTCGACTAGGAACAGTTATAGGATGTACTCATTTACTACTATGGCCCCACTAGTATGATCTCAACATAGTCCCAGTAGTCGAGTACAGATCCTAAGGGCTTTATCAACATGTGAGAGTAAGACAGTAAACCAATACAAGTCAACATGATAAGATAAAGTGAAACCAAATAGCATACTATCATGACGAGCAAGAAAGTCCTCTCTGTATATATCCAAGCATCCATCATAATATACATCATATGTACAATAATGGCCTCTAGGGCATATACATAACTAACAACAAAGATATACAATGAGCAACATCGGATAACCGCAAAACCCACCAATAGCAAAACTGCACGCAATCAGCCGAATCGGTATCCGCTGCAAAAGATGATACGATAGGTGGAAGCCCCGCCTCGACTACTCTGAGGAACAACCTGCAAACCCTGGGGCACAACGGGGGTGAGTTACCAACTCGTGAATAGTAAATAACATATGCAGGTAATCGTAAGTATGCACGTACTGTGTGAATCAATCACATGCAAGCTAATAGCAATAAATGGCCATATATAAGCAACAGTCATGAAAGGTACTCTATCAGGTACAACTAATACATAAAGTAATAATATGGCAATATGTATATGCAATAGTCATGAAAGGTACTCTATCAGGTACTACTAATACATGAAGCAATGCATATAAGTAAATGCGGAATATGGGATCAAACATGTCATCCTCACGGAATCCTCATCGTGGCAGGACTAGTGTCCATCAAGACAATCCAAATCTCAAATATTCTCAAATCGGCCCTCAGGTCGGCCCTCATATCGGCCCTCATATATAATGAATAAGAATACTTGCATAGATCATTATGATGATATATATTATAAATATATATATATAAATAACAGCGTCCCATACCACTGATATATATATATATACATGCATATATAATAGCTTCCCATACCACTGATATATATACTTATGAGTAAAATATCATGAAAACTAGTGTCCAGCATCGATACATAAATACTCATCTATCAGGTTGTAAGTCGACGTTGTACACCCCACTACTTGTGGGGAGACAGAAATATGAAAAAAATCATTTTGTTTAAAACAACATCGACTAACCGAAAGGATCTTTGCTAAACGATAACTAACACTAACATAGGAGTTGTTAACTACTATGGAAGAAGATTATACCTAATGAACCGTGTCCTTCTTCTTCTCGTTATCCACCTCCTTATCGGCCTCCTCTATGTAATAGACGATCCACCCGAGAGCTTCTACTCCAAGCTTTGCCTCTAATCTTGAGGTAACTAGGTTTCTCTAGTTGCTAATCAAAGTCACCTAGGTGATATAGAGTATGGATATGGATTAATTAGTCATGCTAATCCTTGATCTCAACACATGAGAGGGTAGGATTAGGGTTTGAAGAGAGAAAGCTTGAGGAGAGAGAAGGTGAGGATGACAATGATAATGAAATAATAACTTATCTTGAATATATGAAGCATAATGATTTATCAAATAAATAACTCAAATAATTTATCGTCTTGCTTCATTTATTCATTATGTGTGATTCATCTCATGAGTCATTAGCCATGTAATGCACCATTAACTACATGAATGAATCACACAAATGAGTCACTAAATCAATAAATGCTTATGCCACCTTAACTCCCAAGTCATCATCCTTCCAGAAGCTTCCCGCCAAATTACGAGAATGCCCCTCCTATCCGTGAAAACACGGAAAAAATTTAGACTGTTTAAATCCAATAATCCAATACTAGAATCTTGCTTAAACCAAAGTCGGCAAGTAAAATTGTCCGAACAACGTACGTGCGTTTAAATATGTATGCGTCCAAACCCTTGTCGTAAAACAATACGACCTCTATATCGTTTCGCCTGGAGTAGGGAAACTCTCTGTGTGGGACTCTAAAGACTCGACTACTACGCTGGCAGTGGGTTTAACTACAGACCGCAAGCGGCACTAGCTGTACGTAACGGTCCCCAGGTAGATGTCGATAAGAAGGCCGATGAGGAAACCCATCCGAACTCCTACTGAGCCAGATGTGACAATCTCCGTATAGTCTGGTCTGTTCGTCTAGGACAATCGCATATCGGGCCTAGGGGGCGGCAAGCGTCAGTCCCCTAAAAGCGGTATAATCGTGTCGGGGCGTAGCTCATTACACCGTGAGAAACTACTGGAAAACCTACCAGTAAATCCCGCTTGCCCTGGCCAGGGACTTTGCATAATGGCTCTCTGACACAGCGCGATATCAACTCCCAATACCGGGAGAGACGAATCCTGTCTAACCGCCACTGCCTCCAAGTGCTCGGGACTGCACCCAACTGCTACCTGTTTGCACGACTCCTTTGAGCCGTGGTAGGGTAGCAATCTAAGAACAGTGGAACACACTTGAGGCGAAGTAGCAGTGTCAAGTCTGCGGACTATGCTGTACTCATGTCACCTGGGAACTGTTAACTGACGACGGGTATAATACCAACCAACAGTTCCCTGCGAGTCCTGTCCGGTGTACTCGTAACCCAACGAGCACCTGTATACTATCTCCAGTACGACGTATTGATGGCTGTGGGACAGACCATCTCCCCAACTGGGATGAGAAGCGTACACACTAGTCTACTCCGGAGTATCGATGCCCTGTCTCGATAATCCTACGACTAGGGACCTGAATAAGGATGTGATTGTCGACTACCCAGCCCCCACTAGTGTGACTGCCATCACAATGCTGGTAGTCAAGCAAGATCCTAAGGGCTCTATCAATACGTACATACATATTAAGATAGATATATCCAAGTAGCATACTACCATGTTTAGCAAGACTGTTAATATAACTGTGAATATCCCAAGCTTCCATTACGTAATATACAAGCTAGTATGATACAATAATGGCTCCTAGGGCATATACACTAACAATCTCCCACTTGCACCAGGGCCATGTACTGGCATATCGAAGACCGATCATCTCGAGTAGCCTCTCGAACTGAATCTGAGGTAAGGCCTTTGTGAATGGATCAACAATGTTCTCCTCTGTAGAAACTCTCCGGACCACGATCTCCCGGCGTTCTATGATCTTCCTGATCAGGTGATACCGCCTTAAGATGTGTCTGGATTTCTGATGGGACCTGGGTTCCTTCGCTAATGCTATACCTCCGTTGTTGTCGCAATACAGCGGTATTGGATCAACAATGGTAGGAACCACCTGAAGTTCTGTTAGGAACTTCTTCATCCAGACCGCTTCTTTTGCGGCATCGCAAGCAGCAATATACCCCGCTTCCATCGTCGAGTCAGCAACGGTGTCCTGCTTGGAACTCTTCCAGCACACCGCCCCTCCATTGAGGGTAAAGACATAACCCGATATGGACTTGGAGTCATCCTTATCACTCTGGAAGCCAGAATCAGCAAAGGCCTCGATCTTGAGGTCTTTTCCGCCGTAAACCAAGAACATCTCCTTAGTCCTTCTTAGGTACTTGAGAATGTTCTTTACTTCTATCCAGTGCTTCTCCCCTGGGTCTGACTTATACCAGCTTACCACACTCAGTGCGTAAGCTACATCTGGTCTGGTGCACAACATTGCATCCATTATAGAGCCTACCGTAGAAGCGTAGGGTATAATAGACATGCGTTCCCTTTCCAAATCAGTCTTGGGAGACATCTCTTTGGATAGGGTGATTTCGTGACAAGCCGGTAGATTACCGCGCTTAGAATCTTCCATACTGAATCCTTTCAGTATAGTGTTGATATACCTGGACTGCGAAAGTCCCAACATCCTCTTAGATCTATCACGATAGATCCGGATCCCCAGAATGTAAGATGCATCACCCAGGTCTTTCATGGAGAACCTGTGTGACAAGAATCCTTTGACAGATTGTAGCATAGGAATGTCATTTCCTATCAATAGAATGTCATCCACGTATAAGACGAGGAATACAACAGTTCGTGCTACAATTTTACTATATATACATGGTTCATCTGGATTTTTGATAAAGTCATATTCATTGACCGTTTCATCAAAACAGATGTTCCATCTCCGCGATGCCTGCTTTAGTCCATAAATTGACTTAAGCAACTTGCACACTTTCCCGCTACTCCCACTCTGATTGAAGCATTCTGGCTGATCCATATAGACGCACTCTTCTAAATTACCATTTAGAAAAAGCCGTCTTTACGTCCATCTGCCAGATCTCATAATCATGGAAGGCAGCAATGGCAAGAAGGACCCGAATGGATTTGAGCATAGCCACTGGAGAAAAAGTTTCGTCATAGTCCAAACCAGGTCTTTGACGAAAACCCTTTGCAACAAGTCTAGCCTTATAGGTTTCCACCTGTCCATCTACACCAATCTTTTTCTTGAAGATCCATTTGCATCCTATGGGTTTTACCCATCTGGAGAAAAGTCCAAAGTCCATACTTTGTTGGTGTACATGGACTCCATTTCGGTCCGCATTGTATCCAGCCATCGTATCGAATCACCGCTCTGGATGGCCTGCTGGAAGCTAGTAGGTTCATCATCATCAATGACGCAATCCTCTCTATCCCCATCTATGAGAAAACCATAGTATCTCTCAAGCGGATGAGACGGCCTACTACTCCTGTGGAGGGGTACGGGAATGTCCTGTTCTTCTTGAACTACTGGTCTTACCAAACTTTCAGTAGTAGTTTGTGGTTCTGGAATTTCTTCCAGTTCTATTTCGCTCCCACTTGTTTCCTTTTCAAAATACTGATGTTCTAGAAAATGGGCATTACGAGAAACAAAAACCTTTTGTTCCTCTGCGTAATAGAAATAATACCCCCTGGAGTTCTTTGGATATCCCACAAACTTACACTGTACTGATCATGCCTTGAGTTTGTCCGCATGCTGCTTTTTAACAAAAGCTGGAAATCCCCATATCTTTAGATACTGAAGATAGGGTTTCTTCCCACTCCACATCTGATATAGCGTAGTAGGCACAGTCTTGGTAGGAACTATGTTCAAAAGATATGCTGCTGATTTTAGTGCATAACCCCAGAAAGATCGCGGTAACTCAGCATTACTCATCATGGAATGTACCATATCCAATAAGGTTCGATTCCGTCTCTCCGATACACCGTTATGCTGTGGAGTGTATGGAGGAGTAAGCTGAGAGAGAATTCCTTTCTCTTTTAGGTAACCTAGGAACTCGGCACTTCGGCACTTAAGTATTCACCACCTCGATCAGATCTTAGTGTCTTGATACTTTTTCCGGTTTGGTTTTCTACTTCATTCTTATACTCTTGGATTTTCTCAAAAGCCTCGGATTTATGTTTCATCAAGAAAATGAATCCGTACCTAGAGTAATCATCCGTAAACGTAATAAAATTGGAAAAACCACCTCTTGGATGTGTAGACATTGGACCACATACATCGCTGTGTATGAGTCCTAAGAGCTCGCTCGCTCTTACTCCATGTCTAGTGAATGGAGTCTTTGTCATCTTTCCTTTGAGACATGATTAATAAGTGGCATAAGTTTGATATTCGAACGAGTCCAAATATCCTTCTCTATGTAACTTAGTTAACCATGTCTCATTGATGTGACCTAGTCTACAATGCCATAAGAAAGCTTTATTTAAATCTGGAGACTTTCTTTTTAGTGTGTTCTGGACATTGAAAATCTGTAATTGGTTTAAGACACATATACCGTTATCCAGTGTACCGGACCCAATCAAACAATGATTAAGGTGGATGTTGACAACATTGCTTACAAACGTGAAATCATAACCTTTATTTGATAACAAGGACACTGATATGATATTACACGTTAAACTAGGTACACAAAAACAGTTATGCAAAACCAAAATATGTCCACTCGTCAATCCCAGGTGATAATCTCCTACGGACACAGCTCCCACGCTAGCTCCGTTAGCAACCTGGAGGGTCATATCACCAACCTTCAGCACTCTACGGTTTCTCATTGTTTGCAATGAATTGCATATATGAGATCCTGATCTGGTACCCAATATCCAGGAAGTAGAGTTTGTTGACAGACAATTCTCAATTACAAACACATCTGACGTCCAACACACAGCTTGCTTCGGTTCCTAGTTCTTGGCGTTCCACGCCTTGCAATCTTTCTTCCAGTGCCCTTTCCTATGACAATGGAAGCACTCATCCTTGGCCACTACTAGCACCGCAATCTTTTTCTTTCCCTTCACTCCCACCTTACCAACACCTCCTCTTGGATTGGTGGCGGCCTTATTCTTCATTCCTTTGGCCCTAGCCTTGGACCCGGAAGAAGAAGCACCGCGAACAAACATAGCGGGTGTATCCCTCGCCTTCTGCAAGGTGCCCTGTGCACTCCTCAACATGTTAAGGAGTTCTGAAAGTTCAACTTCTTTTCTTTGAATGTTGAAATTCAGAATAAACTGGGCGTAGGTGGAAAGAAAGGACTGGAGAATCAAGTCTGTATAGAGCTCATTATCCAAAGTCGTCCCAAGGTCTGCGAGCTCTTCTATATAGCCAATCATCTTTAGGACATGTTCTCCTACCGATGATCCGACGGCCAATCTCGCCTGAAACAAGTTCTTTGAGGTCTTGTATCTTGCTATACGAGATTACTCTCCATAAAGTTCCTTTGTATGGAAAAATATGGCATCTATATCTATATCCTCGTGCCTCCTCTGATGTTCATTATTCATCGAGGCAAGCACGATGCACTTAGCCTTCGCGCAATCTAACTCCCAGGTTTTGCGGATTTCCTTATCCGCATTACTGGATTTGGCACCAGGGACAGCAGGTGCCTTAGCGATGAGGACATACCCTAATCTGTCATAGGTCAAAGCCATTTTGACATTCCGCGGCCAATCTTTATAGTTTGGCCCTGTCAATATATTTTTTTCTAGTAGTAACTTAAGTCCTGTCATTATCTGGGTCGCTGCAATTAGAGAGAGAGGGAACACTTTAGCATGATGCTCTTGCAAGTTTAGAGTGGTTTTTAGTTTATTTAAACTGGATGGCTCCTACTGTTTCTCGAATCCCTCCTCAAACCAAAAAGGAAGAACTAGTCAGGACTATTCTCACTGTACAATACTTGCTTAACCGTTCAGCCAGGCCGGTGTCGATACTTCGAGGGAGGTTTTCCAATACTTTCGCGAAATTCCTTAATTAAATAACCTCTTTTCTCTGGGGGCGTAACCCCGCTGACACCTTTCTCGGCACCTACTTGGTTTATAGTATTGATCGTTAAGTGACGAATTTCCTGATGAATAGCATATACTCACAGCAGGATCGGGATCCAAATATCATCCTGTGATAATGCTGAAGGAATCCTACCAACATTCATCACACTCCAAATGGTATGCATCTCTTTGCAAATTTCAGTTTTTTTAGAAATTCCCGATATAAATTTTTGCCCTATGCTCTTATGACCTTGGCTTTAGGTCAAAATGTCAGAAGTCACATGTCAAGTTCTACCCATCATTATCTTGTTAATTTGAACCCATCCGTACATACCCCTGACGTTGGCTAAATGATAATACGACTGTCCCAAACTAACTCATCTATCTATGCAACAAATGAATACTCAGCAGCTACTAAACACTATGCCTTGGCGTTAGGTCAAAATACATAGCTTGAATACTACTGAATACCCAAATGAAATGACGGAGGGCTACGAATGGTTTTGGCGAAACCGTGAACGTAGTGAACTTGATATGATCGAAGGAACCTGATAGCTTTTAAAAGGAGTGGTTAAAGCTCCGCAATTAAAAAATATCCTCTGTTTTAAGATAACCGAGTGGTTTCTTTTAAACTGTTCCAACGATTCAACTTTGGTCTATTTTCTTTGCATTAATATAATGCGTCCCATCAATTAACCTATCATTGCAGAAAACAACGAAAATACAACGTCCTCTTATGCCATCTGCATTCGCCACTGGGTCCCGTCATCGCCCGTTAGGTTACTTAACTAACGACAGAGCAGGGGCTGGGCTAGCGCGGGTGTAAAACGTAAATGACGTATAAATAGCTATCATATATAGGTATTGTACATTCGTCAGACGCAATAATAGGCATTCCAGATCACAGATGAACATTATTGGATTTGCAAGCAATCCGCGTTTCCTTTGAGCCTGCAGCGAAAGACGGATTACACAGTTGAGATGAATAGCCATTGCCCCACCCTAGACCCCTACGGGTACGGAAAACTACCCACCAAGTACCCGAAGTGAAGCGGTCTCCCTCAACAACGTGAGTAGACCACTAAACACTTCAAAGTACCCGGTAGTTTGTGCACCCCACCTTGGGTCTATCCTAGGAGCAAAAATCAGTAAATGAAATAATACAACGGTGGCTACAACCGCAACCTGGATGTGCCCCGCAAAATAATATTACATCATATTACAATTTACATCGAATGAATGAATATAAAAACCCATCTCAAACCCCGGCTAATCATCACAATGAGCCAATCAAGTTCATAAACACAAACAGTAAAATCATTACAGAAATGTGCAACCCCCTGCCAACCGACATACTAGCAGTTAGGGGAGGTTTACGAACACAATATACAAATCACATATATAATCTAATTAGCCAAACATCGTAGAATTTCGATCGAACAAACACAATAGATTCTACTCCAAAACCTTCTCTGGCATAAGCATTTATCATCATGCTTCATTTATTCATTATGTGTGATTCATCTCATGAGTCATTAGCCATTTAATGCACCATTAACTACATGAATAAATCACACAAATGAGTCACTAAATCAATAAATGCTTATGCCACCTTAACCCCCAAGTCATCATCCTTCTAGAAGCTTCCCGCCAAATTACGAGAACGCTCCTCCTATCCGTGAAAACACGGAAAAACTTTAGACTGTATAAATCCAATAATCCGATACTAGAATCTGGCTTAAACCAAAGCCGGCTAGTAAAAACTGTCCAGACATCATACGTGCGTTTAAACACATATGCGTCCGAACCCTTGTCGTAAAACCATACGACCTCTATATCGTTTCGCCTGGAGCAGGGAAACTCTCTGTGTGGAACTCTAAAGACTCGACTACTACGCTGGCAGTGGGTTTAACCACATACCGCAAGCGGAACTAGCTATACGTAACGGTCCCCAGGTAGATGTCGATAAGAAGTCCGATGAGGAAACCCATCCGAACTCCTACTGAGCCTGATGTGACAATCTTCGTACAGTCCGGTCTGTTCGTCTAGGACTATCGCATATCGGGCCTAGGGGCGGCAAGCGTCAGTCCCCTAAAAGCGGTATAAGTCGTGTCAGAGCGTAACCCATTACACCTTGAGAAACTACTGGAAAACCTACCAGTAAATCTCGCTTGCCCTGGCCAGGGACTTTGCGTAATGGCTCTCTGACACAGCGCGATATCAACTCCCAATACCGGGAGAGACGAATCCTGTCTAACCGCCACTGCCTCCAAGTGCTCGGGACTGCACCCAACTGCTACCTATTTGCACGACTCCTTTGAGTCGTGGTAGGGTAGCAATCTAAGAACAGTGGGACACACTCGAGGCGAAGTAGCAGTGTCAAGTCTGCGGACTATGTTGTACTCATGTCACCTGGGAACTGTTAACTGACGACGGGTATAATACCAACCAATAGTTCCCTGCGAGTCCTGTCCGGTGTACCCGTAACCCAACAAGCACCTGTATACTATCTCAAGTATGACGTATGTTATTTATGTATATGCCCTAGAGGCCATTGTTGTACATATGATGTATATTATAATGGATGCTTGGATATATATAAAGAGGACTTTCTTGCTCGTCATGATAGTATGCAATTTGGTTTTCCTTTATCTTAACATGTTGACTTGTATTGGTTTACTGTCTTTCTCTCACATGTTGATAAAGCCCTTAGGATCTGTACTTGAATACTGGGACTATGATAAGATCATACTAGTAGGGCCATGGTAGTCGATGAGTACATCCTATAACTGTTCCTAGTCGAGGGTATATCGAGACAGGGCATCGATACACCAGAGTAGACTAGCGTATACTCATCTTGACCCATATGATGGGTGATGGATGATCCCATATCCATCGGTGTTGGACATCAAGGATGGTATGTGGGTGCTCAGTGGAGACTGGGTAAACTGGACGGACTCGCCGAGAACTCCCAGATGGTAATTTACCACACGTCAGATGGCAGTTCTCCGGTGACACTGGTACAGGGTGTAGGGTTACTAGGCACACTAAGGAGCTTCCTCAAGGAATCAACCATGCCAAACAAAAATTTTCCGGTGCCGAGAAACCCTGAACTAGATCGTTAACTAGAAGTAAAGGCGAAACTACATGCAAGCAAACGACTTTGCTACTAAGTGAAAGGGATTACAACCTTTGTAGATCCGGTCCTCCACTTCTTAAGCTCCGTGTTGACGTCCCTCCTCTGCGATCATCGAATCCTAGACTCTAGCAATGGTTTCGTCGGAGAAATGATCGGGCTAGGTCATTGACTTCGAGGCCGAAGATGATCTACGTCGGGGAGACTCAAACTCAAGCTATTCCTTTACTTGGTCAAAAACTTTGTGAAGAGAACACCCTAAACTACATGGCAAGTGGTAGAGGATGAAGAAATAGGAAGTGGGTTGACTTTAGAATTTGATTTCTCACTCTTTTTCCCATGGCACCATTGGAGCTCTAAAGCTTTTGTGAGCTTGATGAAGATGAAGAAGAAGAAAGAATCATATCAATTAAAAGAATAATATGAATACTTATCCTTTTAATCATGGCACCATGGTTGAGTTAAGCCCTCATGCTTAACTCATGTAGAGAATTAACCATAGCATAAGGTTAAGGGTTGGGTTAGCTAATATCTTAAACAAATGACAAAGAGAGTTGACTTTGTCAATGTTTATCAAGCTTCATGAAGCTTGATAACTTTGACCAAACTCACACTCTTTTGTTATATGCTTAGGAAAATAGTAAACCCTAATCTAACCTTGATTTGGTTCAAGTCTCATACACACAACTTGTTTGTATCATCAAGCATGATACAAACATGTACACTTGCATATATCACATATAAACAATGTGCACATTCAAGTGAGAAAATCAATCTTAAGTGAACCAATACTAGTTAATGTAAAGTAATATATCAAATATATAATTATACATTAAATCATTAAATCAACACTTGATTTAACGATCCGGTCATATCGCATATAACCGACTAATATCAAGTGTATCAATGTATCGAATCAACACTTGATTCGGTAACCCGGCTATATCACATATAACCGACCGATGATACAAATCGCGAGAATAGAATTCAGTATCACATACTGATATTATTCTCGGACCCGCACATATCTCATATGCGCTCCTATTTCGTTTCGCTTGAGCCAGCAAACCCCTGTGTAGGACTCTAAAGACTCGTCAATTGACCGAGCGCAGCATAGGAAACTCCTTCCCCATCAAGTGTATGTCATCCACGTACTCTACGAAGATCACCACCATACTCCCTACTACCTTTTTGTATATACAAGGTTCATCTACCATTTTGATGAAGTCAAACTCTTTGACTACCACATCAAAACAGATGTTCCAACTCCGCGATGCCTGCTTTATCATATAAAACATCTTGCATACGTTTCCGCTGCTCCCACTGTCTACGAAGCCCTCTGACTGTGTACTTATAGACGCTTTCTTTCCAAATCATCATTTAGAAAAGCAGTCAAGACACCCAACCGCCAGATATCGTAGTCATGGTATGCAGCCGTGGCAAGTAGGATCTGGATGGACTTAAACATAGTTACTTAGAAAAGGTTTCATTATAATCCATACCTGGTCAATGATGCAAACCTTTAACAAGTCTAGCTTTGAAAGTCTCAACTTTTCCATGTACACCAAGTAATCTTCTCAAGATATACTTGCTCCTGATGGGGATTTAACCCTTCAGATAAAGCAACTAAAGTCCATACTTTGTTGGTATATAAGGATTCCATCTCAGATCGCTAAACATCCAGCCATTCTTACAGAGTCACACACCTGATGGCCAGCTCGAAACTAGTTAGGTCATCATCCCATGATACAGTCCTCGCTCCCACTGTCATAGAGAAACCAAAGTATCACTCAGGTGGGTGAGGAACCCTACTAGATCGGCGGAGAGGCTGAGATTCGTTGGTTGCTATTGAATCCTTTGGTTCTACCAAATCATCAGCTGCAGTTTGTATAGCTGGAACTCTTTCAAGTTCTACCTCATGTCTATAAATTTCTTCATAAGAAATTCCTTTTCACAAAGGTGGCATGCTGAAAAACAAAACATTTTTGTTCCTCGGTTAGGTAGAAGATATTCCCTTGCGTATGCTTGGGATATCCAACAAACTTCTACAGAGTCGACTTTGCCTCGAGCTTGTCCGGATTTTGCTTTTTAGACATAGGCCGGACAACCCCAAATCTTAACAAACTTAAGAGATGGGCTCTTCCCTTTCCATATCTCATATGAAGTGGTAGGCAACTGATTTGATCGGAATCCTATTCAATAGGTATGCAACTTCGTAAGTGCATAACTCCCTAAAAGGAAATAGGAAACTCAGTAGTACTCATCATAGAGCACACCATATCACATAGGGTGTTATTGCTCCGCCCCGATATACCATCGTGCTATGGTGTATTCGGAGGAGTAATGCTGAGAGAGAATCTCATTCTCCTTTAGAATAATCCAGGAATTCCGTGCTCAAGTATTCTCCTCCTTGATCACATCAAAGGACATAATAATTTTACCCGTATTTTGGTTCTCTACTTCTAACTTATATTCTATGAATATCTCAAAAGGTTCAGACTTTTGTTTCAACAGGAACATATGTCTGAATCTTGAGAGATTATCAGAGAATGTAATGAAGTACAAAGAACTGGTCTTGGCATGTGTAGACAGGGGACCTTCATACATCAATATGTATCATCCCAAGAGCATACTAACTCTTTATCTGTTTCTAATAAACGGAGCTATGGTCATATTATCTCTGTGACATGACTGGCAAGTTTCACAAGATGTAAATTCAAACTGATTTAAATATGCATCTAAATGTAACTTCAGCCAGTCGGGTCGCATTGATATGACCTAGTCTACAATACCACAAGAAGGATTCGTTCATATCTGAACTCTTCCTCTTATGTGTGTTCTATATACTAAGAACAGTGGTTTGATTTAGAACGTCAATGCTTTTAGATAACGTGCCTGAACCGATCAACTCTTGATTTAGGAAATGATCAAAACATTATCCAACAATACAAAATTATATCCTTTCTTTACCAATAAAGAGACTGATATGATTTTGTATATCAGGTTCGGTATCTAATAACATTTGTTCAGAATCAATGTATTCTGGTAATACAGGGTGACAGTGACCAACAGACTTGGTTGCAACACTTGCACCGTTTTCTGCCTCATGAAACTTATCACCCGTTCTCAGTTCTTTACCTTTCTGTAGCCCATGTAATATATTACATATGTAGGATCCTGATCCGGTATCATATACCCAGGACGTAAAGGACATTTGAGAAACGGTTCTCTGTAATGAACACACCCGAAGATGATACATCAACATGCACTTTCTTCGTTTGGGCGGCATGGGAATTCTGGTAATCCCCAATTTCCTGCTCTGTCTTATAACAATTATAAGTTGAAGCGGGACCAACGTTCCCCAGCACAGTATAACAAGCGGGTTCGGTCAATATATCCGTTTTATTATCTTGATTAAGGCGTGATATGGTCGCTACCTGGAGAGAGAGAGAAGAAAACACTCTGCGTGCGCTCTTGCAAGATCAGATTGGTTATTATTTTATCTAATCAGGATGGCTCCCACTGTTTTTTTATCAAATCTTCCTTCATACCCTAAAAGGAAAGACTGGCCGGGATTAATTACACGCTACAAGATCGCCAATCTTTCAGTCAGGCCAGTGTCGGTACTTTGAAGGAGGTTCCCCGTGCTTTCGCACGGACCTAATTAATGTAAACCTCGTTTTCCCAGAGGCGTAACCCCGTTGACACCTTTCTAGACACCTACTTGATCGGCTAATTGTAATGTGTAAAACTCTCCCAGGAGTAACAATTACTCGCAGTGGGTATCGGGATCCAACTATCTCATAGAAGGTATGCAATCTCATTGCAAATTTCAACACTTGAAATTCCCGATAATAGTTTGCTTCTAACCTCCTATGACCTTGACAAAGGCCAACAAACCATAGGATGCTAGTCAAGTTCAACCCGTCATTTCCTGATTGAATTAAACCCACCCGCACGACCCTTGACAAAGGCCAACAAGGTCGCACGACTACCCTAACCCAATCTGCATCATATGCATAAGCAGATAAGCACCAGTTAGCTACCGCACATTACGCCTTGACAAAGGCCAACAAACGCAGCACGAATACTAACTACTACTTATCTGAAATGACGGAGGGCTACGACAGGTTTTTCTGAAAACCTATTGCGTAATGAAATTGATATCGTTGTAGAATCAAATGATTTTAAAATGGAGTGTTTTTGAGGCTTTTCTAGTTTTGCTAAAGGGGTCACTCCCGGTGAAGGGATCGTCGGCCCTTTCCTCATCGAATAAGGTGCAGGATATATCATATATACCGCTGTGCAAAGCAAGAACTATAGGAGAAATCAAATGACAAACCGAGGGGTATAGCATCTGCCAGTTATTGCTAAAGGAGTCACTCCCGGGGAAGGGATCTCGGTCCTTTCCTTATCGAATAAGGTGCAGGATGTTCTACAAGGAACACCGCGATGCAAAGCAAGAACTGTAGCTACCTGTTTTTGAAAATTCGATTCCAAAACATCTTTAGGTTTCTTTTCTTTCATTAATCACATTAATGAAGTCCCATCATTTAAGTACCTAAACATCACAGATAAATACGACGTACTCTTATGCCATCCGCATTCGCCTCGATGTCCCTTCGTGCACCGTTAGGTTAGGTAACTAACGGCAGAGCGGGGCAGGGCTAGTGCGGGTGTAAAACATAAGTAACGTCTATATAATAATCATATATACTATATACAGTATTTATCACAGAACATCAAATGATCACATCACAGATATCGCAGCAGAAGAAACATATGAAACATTGGATATACTAGGACGTCCGTGTTTTCAATACGAGCCTGTATAAAACACGGATTCCACGGTCGTGATGAATAGCCAAACCCACACCCCTAGACCCCTACGAGAGCGGCAAGCAACCCCACCAATTCTATAGTTAGGAGACCCGAACTTGACTCCTCGAGTTGGTCTCCCACTGGACTTTAGAACCCGGTTACTTGTGCTCTCCTACTTGGGTCTATCCTAGTGCGGAAAAGTAAATAATATACAATGGTGACATCTTCCGCAACCTGGAACTGCCCCAATAAAAGAATATTACATACAATAAATTTTACATGAATGAAAATAAAAACTCTCATCTCACATAAAACCCCCGGCTATTCAAGACGCGACGATCCAATATAACAAATCCAGCAACACATAACATCACATGTCATCAACGTAAGTAAATGTGCGCATCCTAATTGTCGTTGACATATAGCAACGCAACCGGCGATATCACAAATTACACTTACGGTCGCAGAAAAGATAGTGTAAAACTACAACAGTTGGAATCCGCAAACTCTTTAGACATCGCATGCCTAACCATCTGAATTCCTTAGACATCACATGCCTAACAATTATAAACCCCGCATTTTAGTCTCATTATCGAAAACACTTTTCAATATCAAGTCGGGCAATTCAACAAGATTCCCGAAAAACAGATCGAATGCTCGTCGCAAACTTTAGTAGGCGGTCGCACCCCCGATACCGACGACGAAGTGCACCAAGGCGGAACACCGCTACTGCGAGCACCCGAACGGATGCTTTCGGCGACGGGGTTCTCCTACAGCCACTTGGTCGGGGCTAAGGGGTGTAGCTGTCTATTAAGTTTATCCGGCAAGTATCCGCGTATGCTACGTGATTGCGAGGGACTTTTGATCACATCAAAATCCCGTGGCAACCGATCAAGTGAGACTAAACTACTATGTTTATAACATCCAAATCAGTTATCTCATAACTACTTGTGGATTCCAAATATTGTATCACATTCCAGATAAATAGAAAATGTTAAACTTTTCGATCGAACTATCAAATACCCATGTTTTCCGAAACAGCTCAACACATGAAATAAGTTTAAAAATATTCATTTCATGCCTCAGTACCAACGGTCCAGCCGTAGAAGGGTCAAGCCAACGCCTCACATGTGGCATGCCATACTGCCCCAAACCCTAAAGTTCAAAGGGCAGTTCAAGACGGTCACATAATCGAGTTAAGGTTTGTTGTCTTCTAGAGGGTCCATCGCGTTACTTGCACTACTTAGAACGTTTTCAAACTACGGAAAAATCCAACATATGGAAATTTCCCGGCAGGGGAAAAATTGGTTATTTTTATCCGGTCGAACTTTTTAACATATTCTAAATTATCCGGAAAAACACATAGACGAAGTTAAAAATTCCGATCGAATCATTGAGTCCCCAATACAACCCAGAAAAATCCACTGTGGAGTATAAATTAAAAATATCCAGAAGAATCAGGAATGAGAAAAGGACATTACTATGCAATTTCAAAGAATGATGCGACTATATGGCCGCGGAACCACCGCATTAGGCATACTAATGCCGCGGTTCCGTGGCAGTTTCATCGACTTACGAGTACGGACTTCACAGTAACTCCTAAAATTGCCAGCTGAATTTTTTGGCTATTTTTAATTGGGAAAAATCCACAGTTCCAGAAAATGTACAGAGAAAGGTTATTTTTAGGGTTTCGGGGTTCGATCGGATTTCTAACATCTTCTACACTTCGCATAAAGCTCTAGCTAGGATCTGATACCACTGTAGGGTTACAAGGCACACTAAGGAGGTTCCTCAAGGCATCAACCATGCCAAACAAAAATTTTCCGGTGCCGAGAAACCCTAAACTAGATCGTTAACTAGAAGTAAAGGCGAAACTACATGCAAGCAAACGACTTTGCTACTAAGTGAAAGGGATTACAACCTTTGTAGATCCGGTCCTCCACTTCTTTAGCTCCGTGTTGACGTCCCTCCGCTGCGATCATCAGATCCTGGACTCTAGCGATGGTTTCGTCGGAGAAATGATCGGGCTAGGTCATTGACTTCGAGGCCGAAGATGATCTACGTCGGGGAGACTCAAACTCAAGCTATTCCTTCACTTGGTCAAAAACTTTGTGAAGAGAACATCCTATACTACTTGGCAAGTGGTAGAGGATGAAGAAATAGGAAGTGGGTTCACTTTAGAATTGGATTTCTCACTCTTTTTCCCATGGCACCATTGGAGCTCTAAAGCTTTTGTGAGCTTGATGAAGATGAAGAAGAAGAAAGAATCATATCAATTAAAAGAATAATATGAATACTTATCCTTTTAATCATGGCACCATGGTTGAGTTAAGCCCTCATGCTTAACTCATGTAGAGAATTAACCATAGCATAAGGTTAAGGGTTGGGTTAACTAATATCTTAAACAAATGACAAAGAGAGTTGACTTTGTCAATGTTTATCAAGCTTCATGAAGCTTGATAATTTTGACCAAAGTCACACTCTTTTGTTATATGCTTAGGAAAATAGTAAACCCAAATCTAACCTTGATTTGGTTCAAGTCTCATACACACAACTTGTTTGTATCATCAAGCATGATACAAACATGTACACGTGCATATATCACATATAAACAATGTGTATATTCAAGTGAGAAAATCAATCTTAAGTGAACCAATACTAGTTAATGTAAAGTAATATATCAAATATATAATTATACATTAAATCATTAAATCAACACTTGATTTAACGATCCGGTCATATCGCATATAACCGACTAATATCAAGCGTATCAATGTATCGAATCAACACTTGATTCGGTTACCCGGCTATATCACATATAACCGAACGATGATATAAATCGCGAGAATAGAATTCAGTATCACATACTGGTATTATTCTCGGTCCTGGACATATCTCATATGCGCTCCTATTTCGTTTCGCTTAAGCCAGGAAACCCCTGTGTAGGACTCTAAAGACTCGTCAATACGCCGGCAGCAGGTGATGATCATATCAAACACCCACAAGCCGCAAGCGGTCTGCTAAACGTAACGGCCACCCGGGTATTAAGCAATCAGAAGATCAACGAGCAAGCCCGCTCACACTCCTATGAATCCAACGAGTAACACCACCGTACAGTCCGTTCTGTTCGTCTGATATGTCGCATATCTCGTCTAGGGGTGGTAAACGTCAGACCCCAATAACTCGATAAGTCGTGTCGATATGAGGCTCATAACGGGTCGAGAAACTACTGGTAACACTTACCAGTAAATCCCTAAAGCAGCCTTGGCCAAGGACTTCCTGTTATAGCCAATCGAGCACAGCGCAACATCAACTCCCTATATCGGGAGAGACGAAACCCCTCCTATCGCTCATTGCCTCCATGTGATTCGGGACTGTACCCAAAAACCACCGTTTCGCACGCCCTCTTAGACGTGGTAAGGTGGAAATCAAAGTACAGTGGGAATCACACAAGACTCTATGACGATCTCGGGTCTACAGACTAACCTGCACCAGTGTCACCAGAGAACTGCCTTCTGACGTAAGGTATAATACCATCTGGGAGTTCTCGGCGAGTCCGTCCAGTGTACCCAGTCTCCACTGAGCACTCGTTTATCATCTATGATGTCAAACACCAATGGATATGGGATCATCCATCGCCCATCTATATGGGTCGAGAAGCTATACGCTAGTCTACTCTGGTATATCGATGCCCCGTCTCGATACACCCATGACTAGGGACTTTGAAGGATGTACTTATGGACTACCATGTCCCCACTAGTATGATCCGCATCATAGTCCAGGTAGTCAAGTACACATCCCAAGGGCTTTACCAACATGTAACAGAGAGACAATCAGTGTACACGTTAAGGTAAAGAGTAACCAGATAGCATACTATCATATCGAGCAAGAAAGTCATCCCTATATATGTCCATGCATCCACTACAATATACATCCTATATATAGTAATGGCCTTTAGGGCATACATATAACTAACACAGGGTAGTCTGTGGACCCGAGATCGTCATAGAGTCTTGTGTGATTCCCACCGTGCTTTGATTTCCACCTTACCACGTCTAAGAGGGCGTGAAAAATGGAGGCTTTTCGGTACAGTCCCGAATCACATGGAGGCAATGAGCGATAGGAGGGGATTCGTCTCTCCTGGTATAGGGAGTTGATGTTGTGATGTGTTCGATTGGCTATAACTGGAAGTCCCTTGTCAGGGCTGATATAGAGATTTACTGGTAAGTGTTACCAGTAGTTTCTCGACCTGTTATGAGCCTCACTTCGACACGACTTATCGGTTACTGGGGTCTGACGTATACCACACCTAGACTAGATATGCGACATATCAGACGAACAGACCGGACTGTACGGGAGTGTTACTGATTGGATTCACAGGAGAACGTACAGGCTAGCTTGTTGATCTTCTGATCGCTCAATACCTGGGTGGATGTTACGTTTAGCTGACCGCTTGCAGCTTGTGGGTGTTTGATATGATCATCACCTGCTACAGGCGTATTGACGATTCTTTAGAGTCCTACACAGAGGTTTCTTGACTCAGGCAAAACGGAGTAGAGGCACATATGTGATATGTGCAGGACCGAGGATAATGCGATATGAGATACCGTATTATATTCTCGCGATATTTAGATATGAACTGGGTCATCAGATCATGTGTTGATTCGATGAATCGGTACATGATATATTAGTCGGTTGTATTCGATATAGCCGGATTGTCGGATCAAGTGTTGATTCGATGATTTAATGTATAATAATATATATGATATATTGTATTACATTATCTAGTATTGGATCGCTTTATTATTTCATTTTCTCACCGGATAATACATTGATATATATGCGATATATGTTAATTGTATTATTTTCTTTTGTTGCAAATATATAATATATATGTGATATATATTATTGTGACATGATATGATTAATAATGGAACATGTTTAGTAGAGATTAAGTAAGGTTAGGGTTTGATTAGGGTTAGCTCCTTCTTGCACCATCTAGAAGCTTTCCTTTTGTCAAGTGTAAGATATTATGGTTGATATTATCTTATGACTCATTCTTTAACCTAACCATACCCTAGCCCTAGTTTATTCTCTACAAAGGTTAACCTTGTCATCCTTGACCATGGTTCCATGATCAATCATATATTCTTATCTACTATTCATCACAAAAGGATTACCTCTTTTATTCATCATCTTCTTCTCTCTTAAGCTTTGAGAAAGCTCACTAGATTTTCCTTTTGTGATGTTTTCATGTGAGAATTTGATATAAAAAGATAGCATAAATACTATTCCATCATCCTCATCTAATCTAGCCCATTAGATTAAGGCGTTCACCTCTTTAGAGTGAGAGAGCTTGAGTTATAGCAACTTCGACGTAGATCATCGGAGAAGTGGAACACTACAAGCTAGCATGGATCGTTCGAGTCGTGGAGCCTCTCTTGAGTCCGGGAGATCGTGGATCACAGCGAAGGGACTTCTACTCAGAGCTTATGAAGCGAAGGAGCAGACTACAAAGGTTGTAATCCCTCACACATAGCAGTAAAGATGTTTACTTGCATGTTAAACCCTAATAATCTAGCAAAGATCCCGGCTTTGGGTTGTTCGGCACGTCTAAAATTTGATTCGGGCATGTTTGATGCCTTATGAACCCTCACAAGAGTGCCTAGGAACCCTACAGTGGTATCAGAGCCTAGCTAGAGCATTAAGCGACGTGTATACGAAGTTAAAACACCGATCGAACCCGATACGACGAAATAGAACCCCTCTCTGGAAATTTTGTAAAAATATGACTTTTTCGGCATTAAAAATACTCAAAAAATCAGCAAGGAATTCTAAGAATTATCATGAAATACGATCCCACAATTCCATGAAATCACCGCGGAACCTCGGCAGGAACCTGCTTCCCGCGGCGGTTCCGCGACCGATCTTTGGGATTGCGACACGTGTCTTCAGGGTAATATCCGTAGGAGCTTGTTGCTGCTTCTCGGTATTTTTAATCTGTCTCAAGTGTTGAGTGTTCTGGGGTTTATTTTGTAATCGTTGATTCGATCGGAAAATTTAATTTTGTTATGTTTTCCGGATATTTAGAAACTGTTAAAAAGTTTGAGCGGATATCATTAACTCACTTTTTCCCGGCACGAAAAACTTTCAAGCGTTGAATTTTTATCGGGTTTAAATATTTCGGAAAAATGTGCAAGTAACGCGGTGGACCCTCTAGAAGAACACAAACCTTAACTCGATTATGTGACCGTCTTGAACTGCCTCTAAACCTTAGGGTTTGGGGCAGTACGGCGTGCCACATGTGAGGTGTTGGCTTGACCCTTCTACGGCTGGATCACCGGTACTGTGACATATTCTGGGATTATTTGAACTCCGCTCAAGTGTTGAGCAATTTAGGAAATTTAGGGTATTTGATTATCTGTTCAGAAAGTTTAACACTGACTATTTATTTGGAATGTGATACAATATGTGCAATTCATATAGTTAGGCATGAAATGCGAAGTATGTGATATTTCGGATTTACGATATCTAAAGTGATTGTGGATTCCAAATATTGTAGTTTTACAATTTCTTTTCTGTGACCGTAAGTGTAGTATGTAGTTGTATTACCGGTTTTCGTTGCTATACGTAAACGACGATCGATGTATGCATACTTACTTACGTTGATGATATGTGATATTATGTGTTGCTCTGATATGTTATATTGGATCGTCGTGTTCTGAATAGCCGGGGGTTTTATGTGAGATGAGGGTTTTTATTTTCATTCATGTAAAATTCATTTGTATGTAATATTCTTTTATTGGGGCACTTCCGGGATGAGGTTGATGTCACCAGTGTATATTATTTACTTTTCCACATTAGGTGACCCAAGGAGGGGAGCATAAGTAACCGGGTTTTAGGGTCCAGTGGGAGGCCATCTCGAGGAGTCGAGACCGGGTCTCCTAACCCTAGAATTGGCAGTGTTACTTGCCGCTCTCGTAGGGGTCTAGGGATGTGGGTTTGGCTATTCATCGCGACCGGGGAATCCGTGTTTTATACCGGCTCGTATTAAAAACACGGACATCCTAGTATATCCAATATTTCATATATGTTCTTCTACTGCAATGTTCTGTGATGAGATCATATTACTGCCTGAGACGAATGCTTATACTATATATATATATATATGATATATAAATATTACTGCTTTCGTTTCTTCTGTGATGCTTAGAAAGCATAAGCTGATGGGATTTTATTAATGAGATTAATAAAAAGAAAAAAACCTAAAAGATGTTGTAGAATCAAAACTTTATAAAAAGGGTAGCTACAGTCTTGCTTTCCATAGCGGTATATATGATATACTCTGCACCTTATTCGATGAGGAAAGAGCCGAGATCCCTTCACCGGGAGTGACCTCTTTAGCGAAACTGGCAGATGCTACAAACACGCGGTTTAGTTTTTGACAGCTTATATAGTTCTTGCTTTGTACAGTGATATATATGATATATCCTGCACCTTATTCGATGGGGATAGTGCCGAGATCCCTTCACCGGGAGTGACCTCTTTAGCGAAACTTGAAAAGCCTAAAAATCACTCCTTTTTCAAAAACTACTAGATTCTACGACGATATCAAGTTCATTACGCTCATGGTTTTTCTGAAAAACCTGCGTAGCCCTCCAACATTTCAGATAGATATTACTTTGTATTCGTTCTACGGTAGTTTGGCATTCGTCAAGGCGTAGTGTACGGTAGCTATTTACTATTTATCTGTAGCATACAATGCGATTGGATTAGGGTATTCATACGGCGTTGTTTGGCATTCGTCAAGGGTCGTGTGGGTGGGTTTAATTCAATCAAGAAATGTACGGGTTGAACTTGACTAGCGAACTATTGGTTGTTTGGCATTCGTCAAGGTCATAGCACGTTAGGGGCAAAAGCATTATCGGGAATTTCAAGTGTTGAAGTTTGCAATGAGATTGCATACCTCCTATTAGATAGTTGGATCCCGATACCCACTGAGAGTAAGAGTTACTCCTGGGAGAGTTTTACACAGGACAATTAGCCGATCAAGTATGTGTCTAGAAAAGTGTTAACGAGGTTACGCCTCTGGGAAAATGAGGTTTACTTTAATTAGGTCCGTGCGAAAGCATGGGGAACCTCCCTCAAGTACCGACACTGATCTGGCTGAAAGATTGACGAAATTGTAGGGTGTAATTAATCCCGGCTAATCTTACCTTTTAGGGTTTGAAGGAAGATTTGATAAAAACAGTGGGAGACATCCTGATTAGATAAGATAATAACCAATTTAATCTTGCAAGAGCATACGCTAAAGTGTTTTCTTCTCTCTCTCTCCAGGTAGTGACCATGTCAGGCCATAATCAAGATAATAATATGGATGTATTGACTGAACCCGCTTATTATAATGAGCAGGGGCTCGTTGGACCCGTTCTTTCTTATAAGAGTTATAAGACTGAACAGGAAACAGGAGAATATATAGATTCTCACGCCGCCCAAACAGGAACATGCATGTTGATGCACCTTCTTCGGGTGTCTTAGTTATTGAGAACTGTTTCTCAGTTCACCCTACGTCCTGGGTATTAGATACCGGATCAGGATCCCACATATGTAAACTGTTACATGGGCTACGGAAAGGTAGAGAACTGGAAAAAGGTGATCATTCCGTTCAAGTAGGGAACGGTGCAAGTATTGTAGCCAAAGCAGTTGGCGAATATCACCTAGTATTACCAAGTCGTAATACACTGATTCTGAATGAGTGCTATTATATACCGAACATGATGTGCAACAATATATCAGTTTCTTTATTAAGTAAAGAAGGATATAATTTTGTAGTACAGGATAATGTTATGAACATCTTCCTAAATCAAAAGTTGATTGCATCAGGCTATATTCATTCTCAATCAAAATACAGTCCTCAATATACAAAACACACACAAGAGGAAGAGTTCAGAGATGAACGAATCCTTCTTGTGGCATTGTAGACTTGGTCATATCAATGCGACACGACTAGCTAAGTTACATAAAGATGGATATTTGAATCCGTTCGAATTATCATCTTATGATGCTTGTCATTGATGTCTCAAAGGAAAAATGACCAAAGCTCCGTTTAGTGGACACGGAGAAAGAGTTACGGAACTCTTAGGACTGGTACATAGTGACGTATGCGGTCCTATATCTACACATACTAGGAACGGTTCTTCTTACTTCATTACATTCACTGACGTGTAAGTGTACGGCGGCGCCCCGGCCGTCAATCCGAGGCCAAAATGCGGAAACGATAATTTACTTTAACTTTTGAACCGGCACCACCGCACACTAAAATCCCGGATCGGGTCATTAACATAGTCCTAGCAAACTAGAGAAGGGGTAGAGAGATATACCGAGCGATCCGTGTCCTTCGGTCTTCTCGTCGTCGTCCAGATCTCCCCGCGGAATCTCCGGTCTTCATCTCCTCGTCGGAAGGGCACCACATCGCTGGGTTCTTTTACGGGCTCCCACCTCTGGACCGAGGCAACTCGGGCATGATATTGGCGAGCCGACGTGCCCAAGAAGTGCTGTAGATGAAGTGTAGAATCCATTTGTCTCTCGGGGTTAAGGAAGTTGCCATTTGGTGGAGAAAATTAACTTTGGAGAGAGGTGAGAAATATATAGCATGCAAAGAATGAGATCAACATTTTTCCTCACAACAAAAAGGAAATTCCTCACTAGGAAGTGGCCGGCCTTGCTTTGTGAAGAATGAGGGAGAGAAAATCTCAAGGAAGAAGGAAGCTGTCATCAAGAGAGAGAAAAATGATGATGATGAAATATAATGATCACAACACAAATCCAACACTCCATCAACCAACATCACTCAAAACGTCAAGCAATCATGAAGTGAAGAAGTCAAATGATGGTGTAACTATCATGAAGCATCAATATGCAAAGACCACCCTCCACAATGCTAATTTGCACAATTGCAAATAAGCCCTCCTCCACCAATTTTCAGCCAAGGAAAAATACAAAGGAAAATGGCCGAAACGGAATGCAAACTGGCAACTCCAAAAAACTGATCTCGTAATAAATTACAGGAAAACCCCCGCTACTGTATATACATACCCGCATTTGTATTTCGACCGAATACAAATGCAATGAGACAAAATCTACACTGTACAATACTAGGATCCGGCTTAAACCAAAGCCCGCTAGTATTATCCGTCCGATCATGATCCGTGCAATACCGCACGTATGTGATCGAACCCTGCCATATCTCCATACGGCCTCTACAGCGTTTCGCCCGAAACTTGAGAAAACGGTCTGTGGGGGACTCTAAAGACTCGTCAATACTTTGGCTGTGGATTTATCCACTAGCATGTGAGAGGTATTAGCCATACGTAACGGGCTACCAGGTATTGACCAAAAGGGACGTCGATGAGCGAACTCATCCTGACACCCTACTGAGCCTGTCAGTGACAATATCTGTACAGTCCGGTCCGTTCGTCTATGAGCATCGCATGGCGGGCCTAGGGGCTTGGTAAAAGTCAGACCCCCAAAAGCGGTACAAGGCGTGTCGGAGTGTAGCCCAGAACACCCTGAGATACTACTGCAATACCTACCAGTAAATCTCCTGCCTTGGCTAAGGACTTTGTGTAAAGGCTCTCCTAGACACAGCGCGACCTCACCCCCAATACCAGGAGAGACGAACCCCTGCAGATCCGCTCACTGCCTCCATGTGGCTCGGGACTGTACCCAACTAAAACCTGTTTGCACGTCTCCTTTGAGCGTAGTAGGGTAGTAATCAAAGTACAGTAGGAACTCACACGAGACAAATGACGATCTGAGGTCGATGAACTAACCTGTACACATGTCACCAGGGAACTGCTATCTGACGTCAGGTATAAGACCAACTAGCTTGTTCCCGGCGAGTCATGTCCGGTGTACTCATAACCCAATGAGCACCTGTATACATCTTAGGTGAACCAACTAACACCAATGGCTTGTGAGACCGGCCACCGTCCCTCGTCGGGGTGTCAACTGTATACACTAGTCTACTCTAGAGTATCGATGCCCTGTCTCGAAACTCCCACGACTAGGGTCCTTTTAAGGATGTGCTTATAGACTGCCAGCTCCCACATATATGATCGCCCTGATACTGCTGGCAGTCAAGCAAGAATCTTAGGGGCTCTATCAACGTGTAATAGCGACCTGTCCGGTCAACTAAAGCAGTACACGATGATAAAGATAAAGCAGATAGCATACTATCATCTCGAGTAAGACTGTCCTATCGGGATAGGTCCTCCATCAATCATTGCAATCACGTGCCTGTGATCCAATAATTGACTCTGAGGGCACTATCTTCAACATGACGATCTCTCAAGGTACGGACATGTGTTCCTGATAAGACACAAGTCTGAAACTTTTGAGAAATTCAGAGAATATAAGCACGAAGTAGAGAACCAAACGGGCAAAAGTATTAAGATTCTTCGATCTGATCGAGGAGGTGAATACTTAAGCAATGAGTTCCTAGATTATCTAAAAGAGATTGGGATTCTCTCTCAGCTTACTCCTCCTTATACACCACAGCACAATGGTGTTTCGGAACGGAGGAATCGCACCCTATTAGATATGGTGCGCTCTATGATGAGCACTGCTGAGTTACCTATTTCCTTCTGGTGGTATGCGCTTGAGACAGCCATACACCTATTAAATATGGTTCCTACCAAATCAGTTCCTACCTCTCCATATGAGATATGGAAAGGGAAGAGACCATCTCTTAAGTATGTTAAGATATGGGGTTGTCCAGCCTATGTCAAAAGAAAAAATCCGGACAAACTCGAGGCAAGATCTGTCTTATGTAAGTTTGTAGGATATCCCAAAAATTCACAAGGGTATATCTTCTACCACCCCGAGGAACAAAAGGTGTTTGTTTCTCGACATGCCACTTTCTTAGAAAAAGGTTTTCTTATGAAACAGATTAGTGGCATTGAGGTAGAACTGGAAAAGGTTCCAGCAACACAAACTATAATAGAAGACTTGGTAGAACCAGATGATTCAGTAGTACCCAACGAACCCCAGCCTCTCTGCCGATCTAGCAGGGTTTCTCATCCACCTGAGAGATACTACGGTTTTCTCATTGATGGTGGAAGCGAGGATTGCATCATGGATAATGATGACCCGACTAGTTTCGAGCAGGCCATCACGAGTGGTGACACTGTGAAATGACTGGATGCAATGCGATCTGAGATGGAATCCATGTACACCAACAAAGTATGGACTCTGGAAAATGCTCCTGAAGGGGTAAAACCCATTGGGAGCAAGTGAATCTAAAAAAAGAAATTTGGTGTAGATGGAAAAGTTGAGACTTTCAAAGATAGACTTGTAGCAAAGGGTTTTCGTCAACGACCAGGTGTGGATTATAACGAAACCTTTTCTCCAGTGGCTATGTTTAAGTCCATCCGGATCTTACTGTAAGTTCACGGCGGCGCCCCGGCCGTCGATCCGACGCCGGAAATGCGGAAACAAAAAAAAAACTTTGCGAAACTTGCAAACTGGCACCACCGCGCACTATCAACCCGGATCGGGCCATTAACCTAGCTACTAGCAAACTAGAAGATGGGAAGAGAGATATACCAAGCGATTCATGTCCTTCGGTCTTCATCTCCACTCCGATCTCCCGCAGAATCTCCGTCCGTCACCTCCTCGTCGGAAAGGGCACCACGTAGCCGATTTCTTTTACGGGCTCCCACCTCTTGACCGAGGCAACTCGAGCGCGAAGTTTGCAAGCCGACGCATCCAAGAGTGCTGTAGATGTAGTGTAATAGCTTGTCTCTTTGGGGTTTATGAAGTTGCCATAGTGGAGGAAGTGAAGGATGAACTTTGGAGAGGTGAGGGATTTTGTGGCAAACATAGAATAATGTGATGAATCAATTTTCCTCACCCAAAAATGAAAACCTCTCTCTTTCTCCCTCAAAAGTGGCCGGCCTCTCTCCATGGGGGAAAAAGAATGAATCAAAAAACAAGAGGTGAAAATGCCAGATAAAGATAAGACAAATGGTCACTCCAATTTCCCAATCAATCCTTTCACACACCATCGCATTAAATGCAAGACAAGAGACTAAAATGGAATCTCATCATGAAGTTATCATATGCAAGAAACCCCCTCCACAATAAGTTATTTGCAAACTTGCAAATCACCAGAAAGTCTGGCCGCGAAGGAACAAAGAAAAACCAGCCGGAACAGAATGCAAACTGGCAACTTCAGAGAACTGATCCCGTAATAAATTACAGGAAAACCGCGCTACTGCATATACATGCCCGCATTTGTATTCCCACTTAACACAAATGCAAAGAGACAAAATCTACACTGTCTAATACTAGGATCTGGCTTAAACCAAAGACCGCTAGTAAATTCCGTCCGATCACGATCCGTGCAATACCGCACGTGTCTGATCGAATCCTGCCATATCTCCATACGGCCTCTACAGCGTTTCTCCCGAAACTTGAGTAACTGTCTGTGTGGGGGACTCTAAAGACTCGTCAATACTATGGCTGTGGATTTAACCACTAGCACGTCAGAGGTATTAGCCATACGTGACGGGCCACCAGCTATTGACCAAAAGGGACTTCTGTGAGCGAACTCATACTGACACCCTACTGAGCCTGTCGGTAACAATATCCGTACAGTCCGGTCCGTTCGTCTATGAGCATCGCATGGCGGGCCTAGAGGGTTGGTAAAAGTCAGACCCCCAATAGCGGTACAAGTCGTGTCGGAGTGTAGCCTAGAACACCCTGAGATACTGCTGGAATACCTACCAGTAAATCTCCTGCCTCGGCCGAGGGCTTTGTGTAATGGCTCTCCTAGACACAGCGCGACCTCACCCCCAATACCGGGAGAGACGAACCCCTGCAGATCCGCTCACTGCCTCCATGTGGCTCGGGACTGTACCCAACTAAAACCTGTTTGCACGTCTCCTTTGAGCGTGGTAGGGTAGTAATCAAAGCACAGTGGGAACTCACACGAGACAAATGACGATCTCAGGTCGATGAACTAACCTGTACACATGTCACCTGGGAACTTCTATCTGACGTCTGGTATAATCCTAACTAGCTGGTTCCCGGCGAGTCCTGTCCGGTGAACTCATAACCCAATGAGCACCTGTATACATCTTAGATGAACCAACTGACACCAATGGCTTGTGAGATCGGCCACCGCCCCTCGTCGGGGTCTCGACTGTATACACTAGTCTACTCTGGAGAATCGATGCCCTGTCTCGAAACTCCCACGACTAAGGACCTTTTAAGGATTTGCTTATAGACTCCAGCTCCCACATATATGATCGCCATCATACTGCTGGTAGTCAAGCAAGAATCCTAGGGGCTCTACCAACGTGCAATAGTGACCTATAAGGTCACCTAAAGCAGTACACGATGAGCAAGATAAACCAGATAGCATACTATCATCTCGAGTAAGACTGTCCTACTGGCATAGGTCCTCCCTCAATCATTGCAATCACGTGCCTGTGATCCAATAATTGACTCTGAGGGCACTATCTCCAACAATCTCCGACCTGCACTTAAGGCTAATTATTGCGATGTCGCATACTCACAGCCCGTGTGATACTGAACACCCAACTCCTCTACTAGTCAGTCTCACAAAGCTCGTTTGCGAAACTAATGCGTTCGAGGAATAGCCTCAGTGAGTGGATCTGCTTTGATGTTTCTTTCTATGTCTCTCTATATCTCAAGTTCGCGGAGAAAGCCATCTCCCGAAATGAGCAATACCTGTCTTAGAATATGTCTGGATATCTGATGGGACCTAGCTCATAAATGAACTCCAAATCCAAACTTCTTAGACTGTATCATCAACAGAACTTAATCAGTATCCTGCGCCATGCCTCCCTCAATATCCGCCTGGACCACCTGTCCAAAACACTGCCCCTCGTCAGAGGGAAAACTATAACTCTGACAGTCATTCTGTCATCCAGGTCACCTTGGAAGCCTGGAATGATAATCGTCTCCTAAAGGAGGCTGCCGTTATCATTTCCCTAGAACATCCACTTATGTTCTAAAACTGCTTCCGAATGTTTCTCCAGGATTGGATTAATATCAACTTACTGCATCTCGTGCAAAAACAACATCTGGTGTGGTACTTGACAGCTCATGATTGACTCAATTGCCTATGCAAGTGATCTGCCAATCATGCACGTCCCTCTCCCCTTTAGTCTGTAAGACACCTTTAGAGAGGGTGACTCCATCACCTGCAGGTACACTACCGTGCCAGGAGTCATCCATTCTAAATACTCTTAGAATGCTGTCTAAGTACCCTGATTGGGACACTTCCCAAATCTAGATCTAAAACCATAGATCTGGTAACCAGAATGCCTGATATAATATCCAATTCCTATGTGGAGAAACCACTGTGTGACAACCAAAGTATAACCGATCGTAGTATAGGAATTTCACTTCCTACTCCGTGTGTGTCATTAAATACCAGGACATCACACCTTACTACCTTCTTAACAGATCCATCCCCAATTCTGATGAAGTCAAACCTATGACTGTCACATAAGAAATAGATGATCTATCTCCGCTGTATCTGCTTTAGTCTATAAATAGACATAAGCCACTTGTCCACTATGCTTCCGCTGCTCCCACTGACTACGACAACCCTCTGGCAGAGTCATATACACGTGCACTTCAAAAGCTAGTTCAGAATGACTCTATACTCATTCTCCTGCCGGGTCTCACAGTCTGGAACAACAGCAATGGCAAGTCTGGGTAAACAAGAACCTCCCTGTCACCGTCCTTGAGCATACCGAAGTACCTCTAGAGCGCCTGAGGTTACCCACCATATCTGCGGAGTGGCTAATGGAATGTCAAACCAGATTGAACCTTTAGGTTCTTATCAAATTTTCAGTAATCGTTTGCGGTTCTGCAATCACTTCCAGTTCTACCATACTCCCACTACTGTTTTCTGAAAAAATCCAATTTTATTAAAATTGTGGCGAGTCAAGAACAATATCACTATTGATCTTCCAGATGGTAGAAAATCAACCCTCGTCATAGCCCAGGTCAACCCACAAATAGCCATTACAGAAACGTGCCTTGAGTTGTCCAGTGTCTGGTTTTAAGCATAAGCCGGACAACTCCCCGTACCTCAACATCGTTAAGATATGAACTGTTCTATATCCAATATAGAAACAGAGGCACTGATTTAATTGAACCAGATTCAAATCATGCAGCTGACTCCAGTGCATGTCAACTAAATGGAAGGAGGCTGATCAGCGTTACTCAACTTAGGAATGCTTCCAATTTTGAGTAACCTGAAAAAGAAGCAAGTTCTCTTAATCATTACTATCAACTGAATACCATGCACAAGTATCTACACCTTCGATCACCTTGAAGAATCCTGATACTTGCAATACCTGGTTCTCTACTTTACTCTTATACATATAACTTCTTAAAACTTGGACCATGTGTTTCTACGAAACACCTGTCTAAAAACTAGAGAAGTCATAAGTAAACCGAATATAGTACGAGGACCATCCCCTCTGTCCTAATAGACACTGGACAACATACAATACTCTGTATAAGTCTCCTGAGTCTAGTGACTCATTCACTGTGTGTCGTAGGTTGAAAACTGTACCTATGGTTAAGAAGAATTACACCGCTGTTTAATGCTCCTTACCTAACCATCCACTGATATAGGTAAATGTTATAGACATAATTTCAAAAAGGTGTATCTCACTCTATAAAAATAGACGTATAGATATATCAATTTGAAATTGTTGCATAACAGCGGATATTCAAAACCAAATATTTGCCGTCCGGCAAACAACCCAGGTGACTTCCTCAAATATCACCAATTACAACGAATCCCGATATAATGAGGATGATCACCTAATTCCCAATAACTTACTCCCACTCATCATCTGTAAAACCATACAGATGTGAGAATCAAACTTGGTAAATACATACCCTAGAGTAAGTGTCTAATTGGGAAATCGGTTTTCTTTTAACAGTACACAGTGAAACTGAAATATTGAAATATTTCGACGGGGTATCCCGGTATTCCTAGTAATGCCTCTTCCATTATCCAGATTCACAACTGTAACCGTATATTTCTTTGTCATCTCTCCAAATCCCTTTATATGTCATTAGTCATTACCTTCTGTACATCCCTTTAGGCCAAATGGTTTTCTTCCTTCCCTACCGTTCGGCACCAGCCTATGTGTTGGATATAGTGCCCTCTAAGTCAATTATTGGATCGCACGTACGTGATTGCAATGATTGAGGCAGGACCTATACCGATAAAACAGTCTTACTCGAGATGATAGTATGCTATCTGGTTTGTCTTTATCATCATGATAAAGCCCATAGGATTCTTGTTTGACTACCAGCAGTATGATGGAGATCATATATGTGGGAGCTGGGGTCTATAAGTACATCCTTAAAGTGTCCCTAGTCGTAAGAGTTTCGAGACAGGGCATCGATACTCCAGAGTAGACTAGTGTATACAGTTGAGACCCCGACGAGGGGCGGTGGCCGGTCTCACAAGCCACTGGTGTCAGTTGGATCACCTTAGATGTATACAGGTGCTCATTGGGTTATGAGTACACCGGACAAGACTCGCCGGGAATATGCTAGTTTGTATTATACATATCGTCAGATAGCAGTTCCCTGGTGACACGTGTACAGGTTAGTTCATCGACCTGAGGTCGTCATTTATCTCGTGTGAGTTCCCATTGTGCTTAGATTACTACCCTACCACGCTCAAAGGAGTTGTGCAAACAGGTTTTAGTTGGGTACAGTCCCGAGCCACATTGGAGGCAAGTGAGCGGATCGTCGGGGATTCGTCTCTCCCTGTATTGGGGGTGAGATCGCGCTGTTTTTAGGAGAGCCGTTACACGAAATCCCTGGCCAGGGTAATCGAGATTTACTGGAAGGTATTCCAGTAATATCTCAGGGTGTTCTGGGCTGCTCTCTGACACGACTTATAAAGTTATTGGGGGTCTAACGTTTACCGGCCCCCTAGGCCCTATATGCGATACTCAAAGACGAATGTTCCGGACTGTACGGATATTGTTACTGTCAGACTCAGTAGGGTTTATAGATGAGTTCGCTCGTCAGCTTCCTTTCCAATCAACACATAGGCAAAACGTTACGTACAGCTAGTACCTCTGACATGCTAGTGGTTATACCCAGTGCTAGTGTACTGATGAGTCATTAGAGTCCCCCACCAACAGTTTCCCAAGTTCGGGCGAAACGTTGTAGAGGCCGTAGGGGTTTATGGCAAGGTTCGAAAAATGCACGTGCATTTTCGCACGTGTCAGTTTTCGGGCAGATAATACTGGTAGGCTTTGGTTTAAGCCGGAACCCAGTATTATACTGTGTAGATATAATATATTTGTCTCAGTTGCATTTGTATTCGGTCGTAATACAAATGCGGGTATGTTTATACCGATACGGGGTTATCCTGAAATTCGTTTCGGGATGATTTTTGGAAGTTGCCAGTTTCTAGTTTTCTATCAGCCGTATTTTGACATTCGGTTAAATGCAGATTTATCTTTTCTTGGGATTTGTGTGGAAACATCTAGAAGAGGTGACTAGGATAATGAGGTGGCTTTGTCATTAATGGTTCATTAATGATAAAGGATGACTAGGTTAATTATGATTGGTTTGCGTTTAATGCTAGTTGATGATTCATTCTTTGTGATAAGTATGAAGGCTAATGGTCACCCCTCTCTTGCTCCTACACTCACCTCCCTTGTTCCTTAAATTGGCCGGCCCCTCTTTGTGAGGAGAGGATTTGATTCATTTGAAAAAGATTATGATACTTTAGTGTATGGAAATTTCATATAGTTCAATTTCCATTCACCCGATTTCCAATTGGCAACTTCTTTTAACCGTTCGTCCATAGCCTTGGACGTAACGAGACATAGTGTTCTACTTATTCTCTACATCAATCTTGGTCGTCTCTTTTGGCAAACTTGACGATCGAGTTGCCTCGGTTCAGAGGCGGGAGCCCGTTTAAAGATCCGTCGACGTGGTGCCACCTGGACGACGAGACCGGAGATCGAGCAAGTTCGGATTAGTTGCAACATAGCATGGGATGATGGTTGAAGACCGAAGGACTCGGATCATTCGGTATAACAATTCTACCCTCTTTGCAATTTGTTAGTTTAGCTTTAATGGACGATCCGGGATAAAGTACGCGATAGCGCCAGTCGTAAAAGTTTTGTTCCACATATTGGCGTCTGTTAGACGGCCTGGGCGCTGCCGCAGACTTACAGTGGTATCAGAGCCTCACCATTAAGCTATACTAACTTGTGTTAACGCGTTTAAAAGATCGATCGAACGGAATTTCCGAAATCACAATTTTCTGTACATGAAGTTTCTGTCGATTTTTAAACTGTTCTAAAATTCATTTTGAGCATTTCAGAAAATCATGCAGGGTTTTTGAAGCAAACTGTGAAAATTTGGGCACGTGATCCTATTAAATCACCGCGGAACCGCGGTCAAACCTAGGGTTTGACCGCGCTTCCGCGGCGGTTTAGTGGGATTGGTGCACCAAATTTTTCCAGGGGCTTCTTCACAGGGAAATGTGGTTTCTGGTACTGTTATTTTGGGCCCATATTTTATTACTGTACACCAGATGCTTGTGGGGCCCACTTCGTGATATTTAGTCGATCGAAATTTTAAACTTGTTAGTATGCGGTACTTTCATTATATCTCCGACCGGGAATGTCATTTGATCGGTAAACCGCGTCTGATTGCTATAGTTCTTTTAGACGGGTTTGCGAACGTGACATTCGCGTTGATGTTCTGTGTTGTGCTGTAATGTTGCGGATTCGTCGTGGTAGATAGCAGGGTGCAATGATAGAGCTGTTTGAATTTATTTGTACATTTGATATTGTGGGGCGAGCGTCCGACTTGTGGACTGCCGTCACTGCTTGTTTGTATAATATTCTTTTGGGGCACGACCAGGTTGCGGTCGATGTACCTGTTGTACTATTTTTATTTCTGTACTAGGTTTACCCCGCGGTGGGGTGCACGAATAGCCGGGTTCTGGAGGGCAACGGGTCCGTATCTCATGGCTTTGAGAGGCAGAGGGGCCTCACTCTTGAATTGGCAGACTATTCGCCGCACTCGTAGGGGGTACAGCTTGACCCAAGGAGGGGTGCTCAATTTACCGGATTCCATGAAGTGCCGGGTATTCCATTCACTATGTTGTGGGGACTACCTCGCTTCACGTTTTGGTGGGTAACTTGCCGCACCCGTAGGGGTCCAGGTTTCATTCTACAGGCTATCCACACGACCAGGGGAACGTCGGGTTTCAGTAGCGGCTCTGTGAAACCCGGGGATCCCAGATTATCTGTATTGTTCTGTGATACTTATTACTTATCTGTAATGTTGCATATTATTACGCCTGGAGCGATTACTGTATATTAGTATATATACTATTAGATGTTGTATATGTTTTACACCCGCGCTAGTCCAGTCCCCGCTCTGTCGTTAGTTAAGTAACCTAACGGGTGATGACGGGACCCAGTGACGAATGCGGATGGCATATACGTACATTTTATTTTTGTTCTTTTCTGGTGTGATTGATTGATGGGACTGCATTGATTCTTATCAATGCGAGATAAAACAAACCTATATTTGATGTTGTTGGAACAAATTTTAAAATTATTACAAAGACGTTTCCTTTTGTTTTGCATAGCGGTATTCAGTTGGAATATCCTGCACCTCATTCCACGAGGAAAGAGCCGAGATCCCTTCACCGGGAGTGACTTCTTTAACAAAAGGTTTTCGCTACTATATATTTTTATAAAGCTATCAGGTTCCTTCAACGAGATCAAGTTCATTATGTTAAAGGTTTTTCGCCAAAAACCAGCCGTAATCCTCTGTCGTTTCTTATGGATGGTCAGTAGTATTCAAGCTATGTTTGTTGGCCTACGTCAAGACATAGTGTTTGGTAGCTGCTGGGTATTCATTTGTTGCATAGATAGATGCATTAGTTTAAGTCAGACGTACACCTTATTGGCCTACGTCAAGGGCATGTACGATGACTTAAATTGATCAGGACAACGATGGGTAGAACTTGACATGTTGCTTATGATTTGTTGGCCTACGTCAAAGTCATAAGAGCATGGGATAAAAATTACATCGGGAGTTTCAAACATACAAGAAACTTGCCAGACTTGCGCATACCTTCTGGAGTGTGATGACATGAGTGGCTTCTATCAAGTTATCATGTGATGATAGTTGGATCCCGATTCTCACTGATGAGTTGGTTTACTCTTCGGGAGACCCCGGCTAATTCTTCTTTCAGGTTTGGAGGAGAATTTGAGAAAACAGTAGGAGGTTTCCTAATTAGATAAAGTGATAACCATTCTGATTTAGGTTAGAGTGCACGCAGAGTGTTTCTTCTCTCTCTTTCTTATGGCAGCGACCTTTGACCGACCCTAGACTATGACTCAGTGACCAAGTTGACCGAACTTTTTTAATTAACTGACTTTTGGATTGTCTAAAGTTGCATAAGTTATTGCCGCTCCTTCTTTTACACTTTGTATTTCTCAGAACACCCGTATTACTACGGATATCCAATTCCATTGGATCGATCCATCGTATGGTTATATACGAACTCGGAGGGATTTCTTCGAGGATGAATCCAGGTTCAGGAGAAATTGAATTGGCTTATTCAGTTGTCTTTTACTATCACCTTCTCTCAGGTTGCGAGGGCTGCTTGGTTTAGGAGAGTACATCTATTACGCTTATTGGATAGCCTTCTTCCAAACCAAAGGCTGATGCCGAAAGGTAGGGAATGAAGAAAACCAATTAGCCTAAGTAAGGTGTGCAGAAGATAATATGTAAAGACAAGATAAACGAATTAGAAAGAGGGCAATGTAAATTGCGACTATTTACATTCACGACCAAACCGCGTATTTCATCGCCACTCCTACTTCACCTTTGATTTCTCCAGAAAAACCCGTATCACAACGAACATCCAATTCAATTGGATAAATCCATCGTATGGTTATATACGAACTCGAAGGATATTTTTTCGAGGATGGATTCTGGTTCAGGAGAAATAGGAATAAGGTATTGTTCAGCTTTCTTTTATCGCCACCTTCTCTCAAGTTGCGAGTACTCCTAGGATTAGGAGGGTACACCTATTATGCTTACTGGATATTCTTCTTCCAAACTATAGGCTGGTGCCGAACGGTAGGGAAGGAAGAAAACCATTTAGCCTAATGATGGTGTACAGAAGGTAACGACTAAAGATAAATAAAGGGAATTAGAAAGATGGCAGGGAAATATACGGTTAAAGTCATGATTTGGAAGAGGCATTACTAAAGATTACCAGAATACCCCTACGAAACATATTTATGTTTCATATTCACTGTGCATTGTTAATTGAAAAATGATTTCCCGATTGGATACTTACTCCAGGGTATGTATTTACCAGGAATGATTCTCATATCTGCATGGTTTTACAGATGTTGAGTGGGAGTAAGTTATTGGGAATTAGGTGATCATCCTCATTATATCGGAATTCGTTGTAATGGGTGATATTTGAGGAAATCACCTGGGTACAGTTTTCAACCTACGATGCACAGGTCTTGAGTTATTCAACTCAGCGGACTATTGTATGTTGTCCAGTGTCCATCAGGACAAAGGGGTTGGTCCTCATACTATATTCTATTTACTTGTGACTTCTCTAGTTTATAAACAAGTGTTTCGTAGAAATACAATGTCTAAGTATTGAGAAGTTGTGGGTATAAGAATAAAGTAGAGAACCAGATGTCACAAGTATCGGGATTCTTCAAAGAATTCGAAGATGTAGATTCTTGTGATTGGTATTCAGTTGATAGTAATAATTTTTGAGAAACTTGTTTCTCTTTCAGGTTACTCATAAAGGGATGGATTCCTAAGTTGAGTAATGTTGATTAGCCTCTCTCCATTAAGTTTATATGCACTGGAGACAGTTGCATGATTTGAATCTGGTTCTAATTAAATAAGTGCCAAAGTTTTTATATTGAATATAGAATGCTTCATATCTTAACGATGTTAAGGTACGGGCAGTTGCCCAGCTTATGCTTAAAACCAGACACTGGATAAATCAAGGCACGTTTCTGAAATGGCAGTTTGTGGGTTGACCCTAGCTTCGACGAGGGTTAATTTTCTACCATCTGGAAGATCAATGGTGATATTGTTCTTGACTCGCCACAGTTTTATTAAAATGGATTTTTTCAGAAAACAGTAGTGGGAGCATGGTAGAACTGGAAGTGATTCGAGAACTGCAAACGATTACGGAAAGTTTAAAAGGACCTATATATTCAATCAGGTTTGACATTCCAATAGCCACTCCGCGGATATGGTGGATAACCTCAGACACCCGAGAGGTACTCCAGTAGCCTCAAGGACGGTGACAGGGAGGTTCTTGTTTACCCAGACTTGACACTGCTGTTGTTCCAGACTATGAGACCCGGCAGGAGGATATGTATAGCGTCGTTCTAAACTAGTTTTAGAAGTATACGTATATATTATTCTGCCAGAGGGTTGTCGTAGTCAGTGGGAGTGATTAGTCGAAAATATTGTATTTTTAACACGGCAATTTCCCTATCATTTGCATTCATATAGAAGTGTTCGGCATTCATATTTCATATATTAGAAAAACAGTCGTCAAATATCGGATTACATGTGTTAGACTCTAAAACCGGCACTATAAAGGAAATTGACAGCATTTCATGGCATCGCATCATCTCTATATTGCGCAACACTTGTTTTGAGATCTGTGCAAGAAAATCCAGAAGAAAGGCCAAAATTTACAGGGTACCGATCAAACATTACACCAACTCAATGATTTCAGTTCTGGTAGCAATCCAAAAGACAAAATACAATTCAACATATCATATGAAGCCCCAAATATCATCACAAGACCACACCAGAAGAACCAAGCCACAAAGAGCCAACATGGCCGCGGAACCGCGGCCGGAGCCGGCTTGTGCTGCGGTTCCGCGGCCGTCTTGCCACGTCACCTCCTCAATTTTGGGCCATAACTCCTATGTCAACTACTACTGTTCAGAAAGATACAACAAGTTCCAGAAGACTCCAGAGACTTCTGCCAGATCAGCAAACTAGGGTTTCTAATCTTAATTAATCCTAGCTTAAAGCCTAAGCTAGCTCCTAACAAACTCCTTCTAGAAGCCTCAACAAACTTTTGGAGGGAATTGTAATTTCAAACCTAGACCTATGGTTTGGGAGATCTATAAATAAGACCCTAGGCTCACTTGTAAAAGATTATTCATTGATCCCTCCATTAGTTCATTTTAGAATCAATCTAGATTCACTCTCTTTCTTCATCTTCTTCCACAAGTCTAGTGAGAAGGCTTGTGTGAAACCCTAATCCTAATTCCAATCAAAAGCCAAGATCCCGAGTACCCCATCAAGCAAGAAGCCTTGCAACCTTTTATGAGCCGAGCCGATCTTCAACAGAGCAAGTGGTCCAAGCCGATCCGCGACTCACGGAGCCGAGCGACGCCAAATCGACAATTTAGTTCTTCCTCTTGTAGTTCTTGAGTGACTGTAATCAAATTGTTGAAATAAATAAAAGGTGATATTCTTTTATCTTGTTTTCTTTAAATTCTTGCATCATGATTCGATCTAAATTTCTAGTTGTAATTCTTGTTGTGATGTTTGAGTAATACTCCGCTCGTCGAGGAGTCGAGACGATCAATATAATGATGATGTAACATATATTAAATCGATTCTTGAAACCTACGAGTTTTGTAAACCCTAGCAAGTTCAAGAATCGACGACCCAATTTTGTTGCGATGCTTTCTTGGATGATATCGCTCGAAATTGGGGAGTTACGATCGTTTCTTGAAATTGTTAGAGGCTAGAATGTGAATGATATCGATGAAAGAACAAGGGTTAAACGATGAAACCCTAGTTTCACGAGAAAGCCCTAACTCTCATCGATCATCATCGATCTAGTATCAATCCTTCGAAGGACAAGAACACGAAATCTTGAGATTACATCACGTCTATAGATCCGATCGATTCCTACGAGCCTCATTTAGATTCTTGACATTTGGTTGGAAATATCATCGAAACCCGATTCTCGATTGTTTATCATTTCTTGATTCTTGATTAGATTAGTGACACCTGAATCAATCGATAAAATCTTAAATCATGTTTTCTTTTCTTTTCGATTAACTTTTCAATTCAAACAAATTAAATATAAAAACGAATCGTACAATCCCTGTGGACGATCCGCACTCGCTTACGTTCTACAACCGACACCATAATTGATTGCGGTCAAATATAATTCTTTGATTATGAATTTTATTCAATATTATCAACATATAGAAACTTCTTCGCTTTATTCGATTTACACAAACAAGAATTCTTTACAATCAAATGAAACCGTTATCAAGGATCATTTGAGTTGATTTACTTACACAGTCTCGAATTTTACGATCAATCAAATGGCGCCGTTGCCGGGGATTACGTGCTAATTCGTTTTATATTAAAGTTGAATTGAAAGATTTATTCCATTGTGATTTTTGAGATCAAAATTCGTGCAAACCCTAAACGATTTGTTGTGGTTCATTGCAAGGAGATCTGGAGATTGTTGGAAATTGGAAAAAAAATTTGGAATATACCAGAGAGCTGAGGGAGTCTACAGAGCCTCTCAGCTGAATTTTGGTGGAGTGATCTCATCATCCAACCGCGGAATCGCGGTCTAAGCACCCATATTCGGCGGAACCGCGGTCTCCTTGAGGGATCAGTGTACCAAATTCTCTCAAGTGACTTCTTACCTTCTCCTCTCTCCTCTTTTTAGCTCCAACTAATAATTTTCTGCAAGATTCTTTGCAAATAATCGCAGTGCCGCAAAAAGAAAAAATTAAATTTGTGCGTGATTTTGATTCTTGGTTGTTTGCATTCTAATACGGAAATTAAGGGGCACGGCCAAATCCAAATTAGGTGGGGATTTCATTATCCTTCCTAGGCCCCAAAAATCTCGCAAAACTTGCATCCACATTGACCCACATTAACAAAAAAATATCTAGAGATGACTTTAAGGACCGTCGCGCTCAATTAGGACAGAAGAAGGTCGTGGGTAATTCATTGCTTATCCGCGTTTTCTTGTGGTGTCTAAGGCGAGTGTGTCTAAGGCTAGTGGTTTTTAATTAGGCCCACTAGTTACGTAGTGGAGTACCTTCTCACTTACCTAGCACTTATCCAGCCACAGGGGGGCAAAGAGGCAGTGGAGGATTCTATCCAGCGACTTGTCTTTTGGCAGTTAGGAGCGGTCTAGAGCCGGACCTAGGTGACCACTAGATTCTAGGGTTGTGTGCTGCATTTGTTGTGTCGCATCATTTTTTTCAAAATCCGTCCCTTTTTCAGAAGCAAACACCGCATTCATTCATTACCCCTAATTATAAGTCAACGCCGCCACTTGTACTAACCCATTTTAGTGCAAGATAGGCTGGACACGGGATTCTAGTGCCCGTTTATTCCGTGTACGCTTTATCGACCCCGAAGTCGATATTTCTCCATTTACCTTTTCTTTACCCACTACCACACCCACTCCGATGGATCCGAATCCATCAAACTTCTTTAACCCTAATCTGCCGCCGTCCGTTGGTGCGCAGAATCCACCCCGCATCTCTCTCCAGGAGAGGTGCTACCCTATTTGAGGTCCTCTTTCGACCTGTTTATCCATACCACCAGCCAACGGGGATAACTTTGATATTAAGCCCCAGTATATCAATCTTTTACCCAAATTCCACGGACTCGAGACTGAGGACGCTTACGTTTTCATTACCAAATTTGAAAACGTATGCGCAATGATGGGTACGTCACAACTTTCAGTGGATGCGATGCGTCTATGACTTCTTCCATTTACATTGTGCGATATAGCCGAGAAGTGGCTATATAACACTACCGCACACTCTATCACGAATTGGGAAGAATTCGTCGCTGCATTCCTTAAGAAATTTTCCCCAATACAAAAGACAGCTCGAAACCGTAGCGAACTGAATCAATTTGCCCAGCTCCCTACTGAACCATTCTCTAAATGCTTTGAACGTTTCAAGGATCTATTGGTTCAGTGTCCTCATCACGGCATCCCGAGATGGGAATTGTGCCGAATCATTTATGAGGGCATTAATCCAAACACTAAACAGAGCCTTGAAAACATGTGTCAAGGTACTTTTATGACCAAAGATGATGGGGAAGCTTGGAAGTATTTAGAAGAGTTCGCCGAAAAATCACTATAGTGGAAAAGTGGAACCCAACCATTGAATAGGGGTGGCGTACACCAAATAGATGTGTCCATAGGTGTTCGAGCTGAGATGGCAGCAATGCAAAAGAAGCTCGACGCTATGGAACACAAACTTGCAGCAGCCTCCCTAAACCCAGTGTCGCTCCCCAAAACTGTTTGTGGGTGCTGTTCTGATCCGTCTCATTTAACGGAAGAATGTCCATTAAACTCTGCGTTTCAAGGTCACGAGCATTCTAATGCCGCATTCCAACGACCTAGAAACGATCCTTATTCTTCCACGTACAATCAGGGTTGGAGGAATCACCCGAATTTTGCTTGGAACCAACAACAATCTCAAAACACGGTTCCAAACACGAATCAATTTCAAAGGGCTCTTCCTCCACCACAACAGCAACCCCTTCAACTCACTCAGCACCCCTACCAGTCATAAAACTTCCAAAATCAGGTCAACACTCCAACACAGTCTAATCCTATGACCTGTTCTGACGAGTTCTCTCAATTCACACAAACCATGAAATCACTTTTGTCAAATTTCATAGAGGTTTCGCCTGAGGTTAGATCTTCCGTCAGTGAGATAAAGAAAAACTCAGCGTCCCAAGCTGAGAGTATCAAAACGATGGAAGCTAAAATCGCACGACTCAAAGCCGAAATGAGTGCGAGAGAAAAAGGGAAACTTCCCTCTCATCCCCTATAGAATCCTGGGCATTACAATGTAAATGCCGTCACAACGTTGAGATCGGGAAGAGTGCTGAACAATCATGTCGGGGAAGGAGTTGATAATATTGGAAATCATATCAACACCCCGGCTGAGACCTTTCCACGCACACACACTTCTCCTTCTGATCCTTCTTCTTCTACAACACCACCGTCTCGCGAGCCTATTCTCCATTTCCCACTAGGCTCGACACCTCGGTATAGCCCTTCTATTTCTCCACAGACGGTCCCCACACCTCTTTTGGGATCTCGTCTACCCCCTCTTCCTTCTCCTATGATGGACCCGACGCTCATTGCAAAAGCACCTTACCCGAATCGGTTAAGGGCTAACAGAACGAGTCCTCATATGGAGAAAATTATAGAAATGTTCAAACAGGTTAACATCAATATCCCTCTCCTAGATGCTATTCAGCAAGTCCCCGCTTATGCGAAAATTCTTAAGGACTTGTGCACTAGGAAGAGGAAGACTCAAGTGCCGAAGAAGGTCTTTATGTCTAATAATATTAGCACTGCTTTTATCCCCCAGCTACCAAAAAAACGTAAGGACCCAGGATGTCCTACGATATCGATTTCTATTGGGGGTAAAAACATAAATCGTGCTCTTTTAGACCTTGGCGCAAGTGTTAACCTACTTCCATATTCTGTATATGAGCAATTAGGGATTGGAGAGTTGAAACCTGCTCACTGCACTCTCCAGATGGCAGACCGTTCAATCACCAAACCAAGGGGTGACTAGAGGATGTGTTGATAAAGGTCGGGGAATTTGTTTTCCCTGTAGACTTCATTATGCTAGACACACAGCCTGTACCAAACCCCCGGGACCAAATTCCGGTGATTCTGGGTCGTCCTTTCCTTGCCACTTCCAATGCTGTTATAAACTGTAGAAATGGTTCAATGAACTTATCATTTGGAAATATGACCATTGAACTAAATATCTACAGAGTTGGAAGTCAGCCATCAGAACCCTCTGCTCGTATTCTAGATGTGTGCTCTGTCCACGAGATCGCTCCCGATAGTTGTGGAGCTGAGGATCTTTGTTTTCTAGATCTCGACGACATTACCACATCTCTGCTTGATCTTACACATGATCTTAGTGAGGACACTTTTCCTACACTTGAGTCCTGCACTCCTGACTTTTCTCCACCCGAGTCTGTATCTTTCACAGGCTCTGAGCTTCTTTGTAATTCCAAAAATCACTCGATGATCCCTCCTTCTATCATTTCTCCGCCCACATTAGATCTCAAAATTTTACCTTCTCACCTTAAATATGCATATTTAGGTGAGAATGAGTCCTTACCGGTTATCATATCCGCTTCTCTAGCATCAGAGCAAGAGAATGCACTTTTATCGGTATTGAGATCTAACAAAGAGGCGTTTGGTTGGAGTATGGCGGACATCAAAGGGATTAGTCCCTTGATTTTTGAACACCATATACATGTGATGGATGATGCCAGACCAACCCGAGAACCACAGAGACGGTTAAATCCCGTCATGAAGGAAGCGGTGATGAAAGAGATCGTCAAATGCCTAGATAATGGTATTATATACCCCTTCTCCGATAGCCAATGGGTAAGTCCTATACATGTCGTTCCTAAGAAATCCGGCATCACTGTTATAACCAATGAGGCAAATGAGTTGATTCAGACACGCACCCAAACCGGGTGGCGTGTATGTATTGATTATAGAAAACTCAATGCTGCCACGAGGAAAGACCATTTTCCTCTACCATTCATTGATCAAATGCTGGAACGCTTAGCGGGACGAGAGTATTGTTGCTTTATGGAGGGATAGTCAGGCTATAATCAAGTCCCTATCGCCAAAAAGGATCAAGATAAAACCACTTTTACTTGTCCTTTTGGTTCCTTTGCTTACAGTCGCGTGCCCTTTGGGTTATGCAATGCTCCCGCTACCTTTCAGCGGTGTATGATGGGGATATTCTCTGATATGGTAGAGAATTTTCTGGAGATTTTTATGGACGATTTCTCGATTTTTGGCGACTCTTTTTCCGATTGCCTATCGAATCTTGACGCAGTTCTTACTCGTTGCAAGAAGAAGAACTTAACTTTGAACTGGGAAAAATGCCATTTCATGGTCCAAGAAGGAATTGTACTTGGACATATTATTTCACAGAAAGGCATTGAGGTTGACAGAGCTAAGATAGATGTCATCCAAAACCTCCCTCATCCCAAAAGCGTCAAAGATATTCGATCTTCCCTTGGCCATGCGGGCTTTTATAGGAGATTCATTAAGGACTTTAGCAAAATTTCTAGACCTTTAACTCTTCTCCTGGCCAAGGATACGACCTTCCACTTTGACTCGGATTGTGAGACTGCTTTCGACTCACTTAAACACCCACTCACTTCAACCCCCGTTCTATCGTCTCCAAATTGGGACTACCCCTTTGAGCTGATGTGTAAAGCATCCGACTTTGTAGTAGGTGCAGTCTTAGGACAGCACATTAAAAAGATGCCACACGTGATCTACTATGCAAGTAAGACCCAGAACGATGCACAAATCAACTATACAACCACCGAGAAAGAACTTTTAGCGGTTGTATTTGCATTAGAAAAATTCAGTCCTTACTTAATTGGCTCATCTATAGTTGTGTACACTGACCATTCCGTCCTAAAACATCTTCTGGCGAAGAAAGATGCAAAAGGTCGACTAATACGTTGGATCCTTCTGTTACAAGAATTTGATCTTGTTATCAAAGATAAGAAAGGATGTGAAAACGTTGTAGCCGATCATCTTTCACGCATCATTTCTTCCCCTGTGATCCTGCCAATCAATGACTCATTCCCTGATGAACAACTCTTGAACGTATCCAATGAACCATGGTTCAGGGATATTGTGAACTATCTTGTCACGAGACTTATACCCAGCTATTGGTCAAAACAGGACAAATACCGTTTTCTATCCCAAGTAAAACACTTTTACTGGGATGATCCATATCTATTTAAATATTGTCCTGATCAGATCATTCGCCGGTGTGTCCCGAAAGAAGAGTTCAAGAGTGTTCTTTCTTTTTGTCATGATCAGGCCTGTGTGGGTCACTTCGGTCCTAAAAAGACGGCGGAGAAGGTTTTGCAATGTGGTTTTTATTGGGCGACCTTATTCAAGAACACATTTGAGCATTGCAAAACCTGTACACAATGTCAGTACACGGGTAGAATCTCCTAGAGGAATGAAATGCCTCAGCAACCCATCTTGGTTGTTGAAATATTCGATGTTTGGGGCATTGATTTTATGGGTCCCTTTCCCAACTCCTTTGGGAATTTGTACATACTGCTGGCGGTTGATTATGTCTCAAAGTGCGTTGAAGCCATTCCATGTCGCACTAATGACAAGAAAGTTGTCATTAAGTTCTTGAAAGAGAATATCTTTTCGCGATTTGGACACCCACGCGGTATTATTAGCGATAATGGGACACATTTCTGCAACAGATCTTTCGAGACTCTGATGCGGAAATACTCAATCAACCACCGACTTTCTACACCCTATCATCCCCAAACGAGCGGGCAGGCTGAGATCTCAAACAGACAAATCAAACTTATCCTGGAGAAAACTGTTGCTAAAAATAGAAAAGACTGGTCGACCAAACTGACGGATGCTCTTTGGGCATTCCGAACTGCATATATAACCGACTTAGGGATGTCTCCATATAGGATAGTTTTTGGGAAAGCATGTCATTTACCCCTCGAGATAGAGCATAAAGCATTGTGGGCTATAAAGGAAATAAACTTTGATCTAAAAGAAGCCTGCAACTTTCGGAAGCTGCAACTTAATGAGCTAAGCGAACTCTGCGATGAAGCTTATGATAACGCTGTAATCATAAAGAATATGACTAAGGTTTTTCACGATAAAAACATTTTGAGGAAAACATTTTCACCTGGTCAACAAGTCCTTCTTTATGATTCACGATTACACCTTCACGCGGGTAAGTTTCGATCTCGATGGAAAGGACCTTTTGTTGTGCGGTCTGTATACCCGCACGGGGCAGTAGAAGTAGAAAATGTTAAAAACGGCACATTTTTCAAACAGAATGGACATAGACTAAAGCCGTATTTTTCCACTGACCCCACGGAGGAGCTCTTGTTCTTACAAGAGCCAGTTTATTTGGATTAAAATTCCACCGTCTCACCTTCATATCCTGTATATCACGGCATCATGTTTTGAATGAAGGTGAGTGATAAGAATAAGTTTGGGGGAAGTTCTTCACTTATATATTTTGCCCCCACTAATAATTCCCCCCCAGGCTTACAGTTTCTGTAGGTATAGCGATTGGAAACAGTGAGGACACTGTTGAAATCAAGTTTGGGGGAGGTTTGTGCTTATTTTTGCATCATTTGCATATCATTTGCATAAGCACAAAACATTTTTTTAAAAAAATCTATAAAAATTTAAAAAAAAATTCAAAACCCATAAAAATTTAAAAATTTTCAAGTATAAAAATAATTTTAATATTTACACTTTTTTGTACATAAATAAGATAATAAAAGTTTAGATAATGAACAATTACATCCATGAGATTAGAAAAATTTAAGAAAACTAAGAAAATTAGAAGTTTTCTTATACGAACTAGTAATAAGTAGTTATGAGCCGTTGTCCCAAGGGTTAGTAAGATGATGGACGTCACTAATCTGAGGATAAAACTAAGTCTGAAAAATAGTTTCTATTCTGGAAGCCAAACATTTTGAACGTTGATACCCTGCTATTCGCACTTACACACGTCTTGAAGCCTGGGATAGTAGCGGATACCTTGAAATGCTCTTGTCTTACAGCCGATGTATGAAGGAAATAAAAGAAAAGTGAATAAAAAAATATATAAAGTGGTGAGAAAAATGGTCACTGGTTTTGTTATCACCAAGGGCAATAAAAATGAATAGCGAGGGTGCTTCTTCACCTAGTGCCCTAAGGCCAGCTGGTCTGGGAGTCACTGCTATGCCTGAGGTGGTGCAAGACGAGAAAAATACACCAAGTAAGCAAGCACAGGAGTAACCGGTCGGTTAGTACCTCAAGAAGTATTAATGGTCGCATGAAAGTGTGTGAGCAATCTCATCTAAATATTCATTAATTAAAAAGTACTGAGGCTGATGGGCAAGAGTATGATAGCTTGAATTGAATTCTCCGGGTGTAGGGATGTCTTTACACACACGCAGGGTGATATGATCGATATTTGGAAGAAAGATAGGAAGGAAGAATAAGACGATGTTTTATTGAGGGAGGACGTGATTTCTAACATCTTTTCATGACCATTAAGATAGGGCTCATGACAACCGAAAAGCTAGCTTAGTTGAAAACCCTAATTTTCGAAGCTTTTCTTTTACAATTCTTTTCTTTAAATGTAATATTCATGATCTTCCTTTTATTATTGGATTTTGTGGGTGCAATCCGCTGAAAACCCTCAGGAGACAACACTCCTCCTACTAGGGACACCTAGAGGTTTAAAGGCTTGTTGCACGTGCTCAGTGCAATAGTGTTGCCTACGAAAGTGTGCTAGTTAGTTTTTCTCTTTCTTTATTTTCTCCTTCTCTTTTTAATAAAAAGTTCGCTCGAGACGATCGAAATTAAGTTTGGGGGAATTTGATTAGTCAAAAATATTGTATTTTTAACACGGCAATTTCCTTATCATTTGCATTCATATAGAAGTGTTCGGCATTCATATTTCACATATTAGCAAAACAGTCGTCAAATATCAGATTACATGTGTTAGACTCTAAAACCGGCACTATAAAGGAAATTGACCGCATTTCATGGCATCGCATCATCTCTATATTGCGCAACACTTGTTTTCAGATCTGTGCAGGAAAATCCAGAAGAAAGGCCAAAATTTACAGGGTACCGATCAAACATTACGCCAATTTAATGATTTCAGTTCTGGTAGCAATCCAAAAGACAAAATACAATTCAACATATCATATGAAGCCCCAAATATCATCACAAGACTACACCAGAAGAACCAAGCCACATAGAGCCAACATGGCTGCGGAACCGCGGCCGGAGCCGGCTTGTGCCGCGGTTCCACGGCCGTCTTGCCACGTCACCTCCTCAATTTTGGGCCATAACTCCTATGTCAGCTACTACAGTTCAGAAAGATACAACAAGTTCCAGAAGACTCCAGAGACTTCTGCCAGATCAGCAAACTAGGGCTTCTAATGCTTAATTAATCCTAGCTTAAAGCCTAAGCTAGCTCCTAACAAACTCCTTCTAGAAGCCTCAACAAACTTTTGGAGGGAATTGTAATTTCAAACCTAGACCTAGGGTTTGGGAGATCTATAAATAAGACCCTAGGCTCACTTGTAAAAGATTATTCATTGATCCCTCCATTAGTTCATTTTATTATCAATCTAGATTCACTCTCTTTCTTCATCTTCTTCCACAAGTCTAGTGAGAAGGCTTGTATGAAACCCTAACCCTAATTCCAATCAAAAGCCATGATCCCGAGTACCCCATCAAGCAAGAAGCCTTGCAACCTTTTATGAGCCGAGCCGATCTTCAACAGAGCAAGTGGTCCAAGCCGATCCGCGACTCATGGAGCCGAGCGACGCCAAATCGATAATTTAGTTCTTCCTCTAGTAGTTCTTGAGCGACTGTAATCAAATTGTTGATATAAATAAAAGGTGATATTCTTTTATCTTGTTTTCTTTAAATTCATGCATCATGATTCGATCTAAATTTCTAGTTGTAATTCTTGTTGTGATGTTTGAGTAATACTCCGCTCGTCGAGGAGTCGAGACGATCAATAGAATGATGATGTAAGATATCTTAAATAGATTCTTGAATCCTACGAGTTTTGTAAACCCTAGCAAGTTCTAGAATCAACGACCCAATTTTGTTGCGATGCTTTCTTGGATGATATCACTCGAAATTGGGGAGTTACGATCGTTTCTTGAAATTGTTAGAGGCTAGAATGTGAATGATATCGATGAAAGAACAAGGGTTAAACGATGAAACCCTAGTTTCACGAGAAAGCCCTAACTCTCATCGATTATCATCGATCTAGTATCAATCCTTCGAAGGACAAGAACACGAAATCTTGAGATTACATCACGTCTATAGATCCGATCGATTCCTACGAGCCTCATTTAGATTCTTGACATTTGGTTGGAAATATCATCGAAACCCGATTCTCGATTGTTTATCATTTCTTGATTCTTGATTAGATTAGTGACACCTGAATCAATCGATAAAATCTTGAATCACGTTTTCTTTTCTTTTCGATTAACTTTTCAATTCAAACAAATTAAATATAAAAACGAATCGCACAATCCCTGTGGACGATCCGCACTCGCTTACGATCTACAACCGACACCGTAATTGATTGCGGTCAAATATAATTCTTTGATTGTGAATTTTATTCAATATTACCGACACATAGAAACTTCTTCGCTTTATTCGATTTACACAAACAAGAATTCTTTACAATCAAATGAAACCGTTATCACGGATCATTTGAGTTGATTTACTTACACAGTCTCGAATTTTACGATCAATCAAATGGCGCCGTTTCCGGGGATTACGTGCTAATTCGTTTCATATTAAAGTTGAATTGAAAGATTTATTCCATTGTGATTTTTGAGATCAAAATTCGTGCAAACCCTAAACGATTTGTTGTGGTTCATTGCAAGGAGATCTGGAGATTGCTGGAAATTGGAAAAAAAAATTGGAATATACCAGAGAGCTGAGGGAGTCTACAGAGCCTCTCTGCTGAATTTTGGTGGAGTGATCTCATCATCCAACCGCGGAATCGCGGTCTAAGCACCCATATGCGGCGGAACCGCGGTCTCCTTGAGGGATCAGTGTACCAAATTCTCTCAGGTGACTTCTTACCTTCTCCTCTCTCCTCTTTTTAGCTCCAACTAATAATTTTCTGCAAGATTCTTTGCAAATAATCGCAGTGCCACAAAAAGCAAAAATTAAATTTGTGCGTGATTTTGATTCTTGGTTGTTTGCATTCTAATACGGAAATTAAGGGGCACGGCCAAATCCAAATTAGGTGGGGATTTCATTACCCTTCCTAGGCCCCAAAAATCTCGCAAAACTTACATCCGCATTAACCCACATTAACTAAAAAATATCTAGAGATGACTCTAAGGACCGTCGCGCTCAATTAGGACAAAAGAAGGTCGTGGGTAATTCATTGCTTATCCGCGTTTTCTTGTGGTGTCTAAGGCTAGTGGTTTTTAATTAGGCCCACTACTTACGTAGTGGAGTATCTTCCCACTTACCTGGCACTTATCCGGCCACAGGGGGACAAAGAAGCAGTGGAGGATTCTATCCTGCGACTTGTCTTTTGGCAGTTAGGAGCGGTCTAGAGCCGGACCTAGGTGACCACAAGATTCTATGGTTGTGTGCTGCATTTGTTGTGTCGCATCATTTTTTTCAAAATCCGTCCCTTTTTCAAAAGCAAACACCGCATTCATTCATTACCCCTAATTATAAGTCAACACCGCCACTTGTACTAACCCATTTTAGTGCAAGATAGGCTGGACACGGGATTCTAGTGCCCGTTTAGTCCGCGTACGCTTTATCGACCCCGAAGTCGATATTTCTCCATTTATCTTTTCTTTACCCACTACCACACCCACTCCGATGGATCCGAATCCATCAAACTTCTTTAACCCTAATCTGCCGCCGTCCGTTGGTGCACAGAATCCACCCCGCATCTCTCTCCAGGAGAGGTGCTACCCTATTCGAGGTCCTCTTTCGACCTGTTTATCCACACCACCAGCCAACGGGGATAACTTTGATATTAAGCCCCAGTATATCAATCTTTTACCCAAATTCCAGGGACTCGAGACTGAGGACGCTTACGTTTTCATTACCAAATTTGAAAACGTATGCGCAACGATGGGTATGTCATAACTTTCAGTGGATGCGATGCGTCTACGACTTCTTCCATTTACATTGTGCGATATAGCCGAAAAGTGGCTATATAACACTACCGCACACTCTATCACGAATTGGGAAGAATTCGTCGTGGCATTCCTTAAGAAATTTTACTCAATACAACAGACAGCTCGAATCCGTAGCGAACTGAATCAATTTGCCCAGCTCCCTACTGAACCATTCTCTAAATGCTTTGAACGTTTCAAGGATCTATTGGTTCAGTGTCCTCATCACGGCATCCCGAGATGGGAATTGTGCCGAATCATTTATGAGGGCATTAATCCAAACACTAAACAGAGCCTTGAAAACATGTGTCAAGGTACTTTTATGACCAAAGATGATGGGGAAGCTTGGAAGTATTTAGAAGAGTTCGCCGAAAAATCACTATACTGGAAGAGTGGAACCCAACCATTGAATAGGGGTGGCGTACACCAAATAGATGCGTCCATAGGTGTTCGAGCTGAGATGGCAGCAATGCAAAAGAAGCTTGACGCTATGGAACACAAATTTGCAGCAGCCTCCCTAAACCCAGTGTCGCTCCCCAAAACTGTTTGTGGGTGCTGTTCCGATCCGTCTCATTTAACGGAAGAATGTCCATTAAACTCTGCGTTTCAAGGTCACGAGCATTCTAATGCCGCATTCCAACGACCTAGAAACGATCCTTATTCTTCCACGTACAATCAGGGTTGGAGGAATCACCCGAATTTTTCTTGGAACCAACAACAATCTCAGAACACGGTTCCAAACACGAATCAATTTCAAAGGGCTCTTCCTCCACCACAACAGCAACCCCTTCAACTCACTCAGCACCCCTACCAGTCACAAAACTTCCAAAATCAGGTCAACACTCCTACACGGTCTAATCCTATGACCTGTTCTCTCAATTCACTCAAACCATGAAATCACTTTTGTCAAATTTCATAGAGGTTTCGACTGAGGTTAGATCTTCCGTCAGTGAGATAAAGAAAAACTCAGCGTCCCAAGCTGAGAGTATCAAAACGATGGAAGCTGAAATCGCACGAATCAAAGCCGAAATGAGTGCGAGAGAAAAAGGGAAACTTCCCTCTCAACCCCTACAGAATCCTGGGCATTACAATGAAAATGCCGTCACAACGTTGAGATCGAGAAGAGTGCTGAACAATCATGTAGGGGAAGGAGTTGATAATATTGGAAACCATATCAACACCCCGGCTGAGACCTTTCCACACACACACACTTCTCCTTCTGATCCTTCTTCTTCTACAACACCACCTTCTCGCGAGCCTATTCTCCATTTCCCACTAGGCTCGACACCTTAGTATAGTCCTTCTAGTTCTCCACAGACGATCCCCACACCTCTTTTGGGATCTCGTCTACCCCCTTTTCCTTCTCCTATGATGGACCCGACGCTCATTGCAAAAGCACCTTACCCGAATCGGTTAAGGGCTAACAGAACGAGTCCTCATATGGAGAAAATTATAGAAATGTTCAAACAGGTTAACATCAATATCCCTCTCCTAGATGCTATTCAGCAAGTCCCCGCTTATGCGAAAATTCTTAAGGACTTGTGCACTAGGAAGAGGAAGACTCAAGTGCCGAAGAAGGTCTTTATGTCTAATAATATTAGCACTGCTTTTATCCCCCAGCTACCAAAGAAACATAAGGACCCAGGATGTCCTACGATATCGATTTCTATTAGGGGTAAAAACATAAATCGTGCTCTTTTAGACCTTGGTGCAAGTGTTAACCTACTTCCATATTCTGTATATGAGCAATTAGGGATTGGAGAGTTGAAACCTGCTCACTGCACTCTCCAGATGGCAGACCGTTCAATCACCAAACCAAGGGGTGAACTAGAGGATGTGTTGATAAAGGTCGGGGAATTTGTTTTCCCGGTAGACTTCATTGTGCTAGATACACAGCCTGTAGCAAACCACCGGGGCCAAATTCCGGTGATTCTGGGTCGTCCTTTCCTTGCCACTTACAATGCTGTTATAAACTGTAGAAATGGTTCAATGAACTTATCATTTGGAAATATGACCATTGAACTAAATATCTACAAAGTTGGAAGTCAGCCATCAGAACCCTCTGCTCATATTCTAGATGTGTGCTCTGTCCACGAGATCGCTCCCGATAGTTGTGGAGCTGAGGATCTTTGCTTTCTAGATCTCGACGACATTACCACATCTCTGCTTGATCTTACACATGATCTTAGTGAGGACACTTTTCCTACACTTGAGTCCTGCACTCCTGACTTTTCTCCACCCGAGTCTGTATCTTTCACAGGCTCTGAGCTTCTTTGTAATTCCAAAAATCACTCGATGATCCCTCCTTCTATCATTTCTCCGCCCACATTAGATCTCAAAATTTTACCTTCTCACCTTAAATATGCATATTTAGGTGAGAATGAGTCCTTACCGGTTATCATATCCGCTTCTCTAGCATCAGAGCAAGAGAATGCACTTTTATCGGTATTGAGATCTAACAAAGAGGCGTTTGGTTGGAATATGGCGGACATCAAAGGGATTAGTCCCTTGATTTTTGAACACCATATACATGTGATGGATGATGCCAGACCAACCCGAGAACCACAGAGACGGTTAAATCCCGTCATGAAGGAAGCGGTGATGAAAGAGATCGTCAAATGCCTAGATAATGGTATTATATACCCCATCTCCGATAGCCAATAGGTAAGTCCTATACATGTCGTTCCTCAGAAATCCGGCATCACTGTTATAACCAATGAGGCAAATGAGTTGATTCAGACACGCACCCAAACCGGGTGGCGTGTATGTATTGATTATAGAAAACTCAATGCTGCCACGAGGAAAGACCATTTTCCTCTACCATTCATTGATCAAATGCTGGAACGCTTAGCGGGACGAGAGTATTATTGCTTTATGGACGGATACTCAGGCTATAATCAGGTCCCCATCGCCAAAAAGAATCAAGATAAAACCACTTTTACTTGTCCTTTTGGTACTTTTACTTACATTCGCATGCCCTTTGGGTTATGCAATGCTCCCGCTACCTTTCAGCGGTGTATGATGGGGATATTCTCAGATATGGTAGAGAATTTTCTGGAGATTTTTATGGACGATTCCTCGATTTTTGGAGACTCTTTTTCCGATTGCCTATCGAATCTTGACGCAGTTCTTACTCGTTGCAAGAAGAAGAACTTAACTTTGAACTGGGAAAAATGCCATTTCATGGTCCAAGAAGGAATTGTACTTGGACATGTTATTTCACAGAAAGGCATTGAGGTTGACAGAGCTAAGATAGATGTCATCCAAAACCTCCCTCATCCCAAAAGCGTCAAAGATATTCGATCTTTCCTTGGCCATGCGGGCTTTTATAGGAGATTCATTAAGGACTTTAGCAAAATTGCTAGACCTTTAACTCTTCTCCTGGCCAAGGATACGACCTTCCACTTTGACTCGGATTGCGAGACTGCTTTCGACTCACTTAAACACTCACTCACTTCAACCTCCGTTCTATCGTCTCCAAATTGGGACTACCCCTTTGAGCTGATATGTGACGCATCCGACTTTGTAGTAGGTGCAGTCTTAGGACAGCACATTGAAAAGATGCCACATGTGATCTACTATGCAAGTAAGACCCTGAACGATGCACAAATCAACTATGCAACCACCGAGAAAGAACTTTTAGCGGTTGTATTTTCATTAGAAAAATTCAGGCCTTACTTAATTGGCACATCTATAGTTGTGTACACTGACCATTCCGTCCTAAAACATCTTCTGGCGAAGAAAGATGCAAAAGGTCGACTAATACGTTGGATCCTTCTGTTACAAGAATTTGATCTTGTTATCAAAGATAAGAAAGGATGTGGAAACGTTGTAGCCGACTATCTTTCACGCATCATTTCTTCCCCTGTGACCCTGCCAATCAATGACTCATTCCCTGATGAACAACTCTTGAACGTATCCAATGAACCATGGTTCAGGGATATTGTGAACTATCTTGTCACGGGACTTATACCCAGCTATTGGTCAAAACAGGACAAATACCGTTTTCTATCCCAAGTAAAACACTTTTACTGGGATGATCCATATCTATTTAAATATTGTCCTGATCAGATCATTCGCCGGTGTGTCCCGAAAGAAGAGTTCAAGAGTGTTCTTTCTTTTTGTCATGATCAGGCCTGTGGGGGTCACTTCGGTCCTAAAAAGACGGCGGAGAAGGTTTTGCAATGTGGTTTTTATTGGGCGACCTTATTCAAGAACGCATTTGAGCATTGCAAAACCTGTACACAATGTCAGTACACGGGTAGAATCTCCCAGAGGAATGAAATGCCTCAGCAACCCATCTTGGTTGTTGAAATATTCGATGTTTGGGGCATTGATTTTATGGGTCCCTTTCCCAACTCCTTTGGGAATTTGTACATACTGCTGGCGGTTGATTATGTCTCAAAGTGCGTTGAAGCCATTCCATGTCGCACTAATGACAAGAAAGTTGTCATTAAGTTCTTAAAAGAGAATATCTTTTCGCGATTTGGACACCCACGCGCTATTATTAGCGATAATGGGACACATTTCTGCAACAGATCTTTCGAGACTCTGATGCGGAAATACTCAATCAACCACCGACTTTCTACACCCTATCATCCCCAAACGAGCGGGCAGGCTGAGATCTCAAACAGACAAATCAAACTTATCCTGGAGAAAACTGTTGCTAAAAATAGAAAAGACTGGTCGACCAAACTGACGGATGCTCTTTGGGCATTCCGAACTGCATATAAAACCGACTTAGGGATGTCTCCATATAGGATAGTTTTTGGGAAAGCATGTCATTTACCCCTCGAGATAGAGCATAAAGTATTGTGGGCTATAAAGGAAATAAACATTGATCTAAAAGAAGCCTGCAACTTTCTAAAGCTGCAACTTAATGAGCTAAGCGAACTCCGCGATGAAGATTATGATAACGCTGTAATCATAAAGAATAGGACTATGGTTTTTCACGATAAAAACATTTTGAGGAAAACATTTTCACCTGGTCAACAAGTCTTTCTTTATGATTCACGATTACACCTTCACGCAGGTAAGCATCGATCTCGGTGGAAAGGACCTTTTGTTGTGCGGTCTGTATACCCCCACGGGGCAGTAGAAGTAGAAAATGTTAAAAACGGCACATTTTTCAAAGAGAATGGACATAGACTTAAGCCGTATTTTTCCACTGACCCCACGGAGGAGCTCTTGTTCTTACAAGAGCCAGTTTATTTGGATTAAAATTCCTCCGTCTCACCTTCATATCCTGTATATCACGGCATCATGTTTTGAATGAAGGTGAGTGATAAGAATAAGTTTGGAGGAAGTTCTTCACTTATATATTTTGCCCCCACTAATAATTCCCCCCAGGCTTACAGTTTCTGTAGGTATAGCGATTGGAAACAGTGAGGACACTGTTGAAATCAAGTTTGGGGGAGGTTTGTGCTTATTTTTGCATCATTTGCATATCATTTGCATAAGCACAAAACATTTTTTTTAAAAAATCTATAAAAATTAAAAAAAAATTTCAAAACCCATAAAAATTTAAAAATTTTCAAGTATAAAAATAATTTTAATATTTACACTTTGTTGTACATAAATAAGATAATAAAAGTTTAGATAATGAACAATTACATCCATGAGATTAGAAAAATTTAAGAAAACTAAGAAATTAGAAGTTTTCTTATACGAACTAGTAATAAGTAGTTATGAGCCGTTGTCCCAAGGGTTAGTAAGATGAAGGACGTCACTAATCTGAGGATAAAACTAAGTCTGAAAAATAGTTTCTATTCTGGAAGCCAAACATTTTGAACGTTGATACCCTGCTATTCGCACTTACACACGTCTTGAAGCCTGGGATAGTAGAGGATACCTTGAAATGCTCTTGTCTTAAAGCCGATGTATGAAGGAAATAAAAGAAAGGTGAATAAAAAAATATATAAAGTGGTGAGAAAAATGGACACTGGTTTTGTTATCACCAAGGGCAATAAAAATGAATCGCGAGGGTGCTTCTTCACCTAGTGCCCTAAGGCCAGCTGGTCTGGGAGTCACTGCTATGCCTGAGGTGGTGCAAGACGAAGAAAATACACCAAGTAAGCAAGCACTGGAGTAATCGGTCGGTTAGTACCTCAAGAAGTATTAATGGTCGCATGAAAGTGTGTGAGCAATCTCATCTAAATATTCATTAATTAAAAAGTACTGAGGCTGATGGGCAAGAGTATGATAGCTTGAATTGAATTCTCCGGGTGTAGGGATGTCTTTACACACACGCAGGGTGATATGATCGATGTTTGGAAGAAAGATAGGAAGGAAGAATAAGACGATGTTTTATTGAGGGAGGACGTGATTTCTAACATCTTTTCATGACCATTAAGATAGGGCTCATGACAACCGAAAAGCTAGCTTAGTTGAAAACCCTAATTTTCGAAGCTTTTCTTTTACAATTCTTTTCTTTAAATGTAATATTCATGATCTTCCTTTTATTATTGGATTTTGTGGGTGCAATCCGCTGAAAACCCTCAGGAGACAACACTCCTCCTACTAGGGACACCTAGAGGTTTAAAGGCTTGTTGCACGTGCTCAGTGCAATCGTATTGCCTACGAAAGTGTGCTAGTTAGTTTTTCCCTTTCTTTATTTTCTCCTTCTCTTTTTAATAAAAAGTTCGCTCGAGACGATCGAAATTAAGTTTGGGGGAATTTGATTAGTCGAAAATATTGTATTTTTAACACGGCAATTTCCCTATCATTTGCATTCATATAGAAGTGTTCGGCATTCATATTTCACATATTAGCAAAACAGACGTCAAATATCAGATTACATGTGTTAGACTCTAAAACCGGCATTATAAAGGAAATTGACCGCATTTCATAGCAACGCATCATCTCTATATTGCGCAACACTTGTTTTGAGATCTGTGCAGGAAAATCCAGAAGAAAGGCCAAAATTTACAGGGTACCGATCAAATATTACGCCAACTTAATGATTTCAGTTCTGGTAGCAATCCAAAAGACAAAATACAATTCAACATATCATATAAAGCCCCAAATATCATCACAAGACCACACCAGAAGAACCAAGCCACAAAGAGCCAACATGGCTGTGGAACCGCGGCCGGAGCCGGCTTGTGCCGCGGTTCCGCGGCCGTCTTGCCACGTCACCTCCTCAATTTTGGGCCATTACTCCTATGTCTTGCTACTACAGTTCAGAAAGATACAACAAGTTCCAGAAGACTCCAGAGACTTCTGCCAGATCAGCAAACTAGGGTTTCTAATGCTTAATTAATCCTAGCTTAAAGCCTAAGCTAGCTCCTAACAAACTCCTTCTAGAAGCCTCAACAAACTTTTGGAGGGAATTGTAATTTCAAACCTAGACCTAGGGTTTGGGAGATCTATAAATAAGACCCTAGGCTCACTTGTAAAAGATTATTCATTGATCCCTCTATTAGTTCATTTTAGTATCAATCCAGATTCACTCTCTTTCTTCATCTTCTTCCACAAGTCTAGTGAGAAGGCTTGTGTGAAACCCTAACCCTAATTCCAATCAAAAGCCAAGATCCCGAGTACCCCATCAAGCAAGAAGCCTTGCAACCTTTTATGAGCCGAGCCGATCTTCAATAGGGCAAGTGGTCCAAGCCGATCCGCGACTCACGGAGCCGAGCGACGCCAAATCGATAATTTAGTTCTTCCTCTTTTAGTTCTTGAGCGACTGTAATCAAATTGTTTATATAAATAAAAGGTGATATTCTTTTATCTTGTTTTTCTTTAAATTCTTGCATCATGATTCCATCTAAATTTCTAGTTGTAATTCTTGTTGTGATGTTTGAGTAATACTCCGCTCGTCGAGGAGTCGAGACGATCAATAGAATGATGATGTAACATATCTTAAATCGATTCTTGAATCCTACGAGTTTTGTAAACCCTAGCAAGTTCAAGAATCGACGACCCAATTTTGTTGCGATGCTTTCTTGAATGATATCGCTCGAAATTGGGGAGTTACGATCGTTTCTTGAAATTGTTAGAGGCTAGAATGTGAATGATATCGATGAAAGAACAAGGGTTAAACGATGAAACCTTAGTTTCACGAGAAAGCCCTAACTCTCATCGATCATCATCGATCTAGTATCAATCCTTCGAAGGACAAGAACACGAAATCTTGAGATTACATCACGTCTATAGATCCGATCGATTCCTACGAGCCTTATTTAGATTCTTGACATTTGGTTGGAAATATCATCGAAACCCGATTCTCGATTGTTTATCATTTCTTGATTCTTGATTAGATTAGTGACACCTGAATCAATCGATAAAATCTTGAATCATGTTTTCTTTTCTTTTCGATTAACTTTTCAATTCAAACAAATTAAATATAAAAACGAATCGCACAATCTCGGTGGACGATCCGCACTCGCTTACGATCTACAACCGACACCGTAATTGATTGCGGTCAAATATAATTCTTTGATTGTGAATTTTATTCAATATTACCGACACATAGAAACTTCTTCGCTTTATTCGATTTACACAAACAAGAATTCTTTACAATCAAATGAAACCGTTATCAGGGATCATTTGAGTTGATTTACTTACACAGTCTCGAATTTTACGATCAATCAGGGAGCAACGGAAGCATAGTGGGCAAGAAGCTAGTGTCTATTTATAGACTTGAGCAGATATAGCAGAAATAGATCATCTGATTTTTTATGTAACAGTTATGGGTTTGACTTCATCAGAATAGGGGATGGATCTGTCAAGAAGGTAGTAAGGTGTGATGTCCAGGTATTTGGATGACATACACAAAGTAGGAAGTAAAATTCCTATACTACGATCGGTTGTACTGTGGTCGTCACACAGTTGTTTCTCCACAAAGAATATGGATTTAATATAAGACATTCTGATTACTAGATCTAATGGTTTTAGATCTGGATTTGGGTAGTTTCCCAATATGGGTACTTTGACAGTATTCTAATAGTATTTTAGAATAGTAGACTCCTGGCATGGTGGTGTACTTGCAGGTGATGGAGTCAACCCTCTCTAAAGGTGTCTTACAGACTAAAGGGGAGAGGGACGTGCATGATTGACAGATCACTTGCTTAGGCAATTGAGTCAATCATGAGATGTCAAGTACCACACCAGATGTCGTTTTTGCACTAGATGCGATAAGTTTATATTAATCCAATCCTGAAGAAACATAAGGAATCAGTTCTACGGATTAGATGACGGCAGCCTCCTTCGGGAGACAGTTATTATTCAGGCTTCACAGGTGACATGGATGACAGAGTGATTGTCAGAGTTATAGTTTTCCCTCTGACGAGGAACAGTATTATGGACAGATGGTCCAAGAGGATACTGTGGGAGGCATGGTGTTGGACACTGATTAGTTTTAGTTGTCGGTACAGTCTAAGAAGTTTGGATTTGGAGTTCATTTATGAACTAGGTCCCATCAGATATCCAGACATATTCTAATACAGGTATTACTCAATTCGGGAGATGGTTTTCCCCGCGAAGTTGAGATATAGAGAGATACAGAAAGAAACACCGGAGCGGATCCACTCACTGAGGCTATTTCTCGAACACAATAGTTTTGCAAACGAGCTTTGTGAAACTGCTTAGTAGAGGAGTTAGATGCTCGGTATCACACGAGCTGTGAGTACACGACATCGCAATAATTAGCCTTAAGTGCAAGTGGGAGATTGCTGGATATAATGCCCTCTAAGTCAATTATTGGATCGCAGGTACGTGATTACAATGATTGAGGCAGGACCTATACCGATAAAATAGTCTTACTCGAGATGATAGTATGCTATCTGGTTTTTCTTTATCATCATGGTAAAGCCCATAAGATTCTTGTTTGACTACCAGCAGTATGATGGCGATCATATATGTGGGAGCTAGGGTCTATAAGCACATCCTTAAAGTGTCCTTAGTCGTAGGAGTTTCGAGACAGGGCATCGATACTCCAGAGTAGACTAGTGTATACAGTCGAGACCCCAACGAGGGGCGGTGGCCGGTCTCACAAGCCACTGGTGTCAGTTGGATCACCTTAGATGTATACAGGTGCTCATTGGGTTATGAGTACACCGGACAGGACTAGCCGGGAACATGCTAGTTGGTATTATACATATCGTCAGATAGCAGTTCCCTGGTGACACGTGTACAGGTTAGTTCATCGACCTGAGGTCGTCATTTATCTCGTGTGAGTTCCCACTGTGCTTAGATTACTACCCTACCACGCTCAAAGGAGTTGTGCAAACAGGTTTTAGTTGGGTACAGTCCCGAGCCACATTGGAGGCAAGTGAGCGGATCGTCGGGGATTCATCTCTCCCTGTATTGGGGGTAAGATCGCGCTGTGTTTAGGAGAGCCATTACACGAAATCCCTGGCCAGGATAATCGAGATTTACTGGAAGGTATTCCAGTAATATCTCAGGGTGTTCTGGGCTGCTCTCTGACACGACTTATAAAGTTATTGGGGGTCTGACGTTTACCGGCCCCCTAGGCCCTATATGCGATACTCATAGACGAATGTTCCGGACTGTACGGATATTGTCACTGTCAGACTCAGTAGGGTTTATAGATGAGTTCGCTCGTCAGCTTCCCTTCCAATCAACACATAGGCAAAACGTTACGTACAGCTAGTACCTCTGACGTGCTAGTGGTTATACCTAGTGCCAGTGTACTAATGTGTCATTAGAGTCCCCCACAGACACTTTCCCAAGTTCGGGCGAAACGTTGTAGAGGCCGTATGGGTTTATGGCAAGGTTCGGAAAATGCACGTGCATTTTCGCACGTGTCAGTTTTCGGGCAGATAATACTGGTAGGCTTTGGTTTAAGCCGGAACCCAGTATTATACTGTGTAGATAATATATTTGTCTCAATTGCATTTGTATTCGGTCGTAATACAAATGCGGGTATGTTTATACCGATACGGGGTTATCCTGAAATTCGTTTCGGGATGATTTTTGGAAGTTGCCAGTTTCCAGTTTTCTATCAGCCGTATTTTGACATTCGGTTAAATGCGGATTTATCTTTTCTTGGGATTTGTGTGGAAACTTCTAGAAGAGGTGACTAGGATGGTGACTAGGATAATGAGGTGGCTTTGTCATTAATGGTTCATTAATGATAAAGGATGACTAGGTTAATTGTGATAGGTTTGCTTTTAATGCTAGTTAATGATTCATTCTTTGTGATAAGTATGAAGGCTAATGGTCACCCCTCTCTTGCTCCAACACTAACCTCCCTTGTTCCTTAAATTGGCCGGCCCCTCTTTGTGAGGAGAGGATTTGATTCATTTGAAAATGATTATGATACTTTAGTGTATGGAAATTTCATATAGTTCAATTTCCATTCACCCGATTTACAATTGGCAACTTCTTTTAACCGTTCGTCCATAGCCTTGGACGTAACGAGACAAAGTGTTCTACTTATTCTCTACATCAATCTTGGTCGTCTCTTTTGGCAAACTTGACGATCGAGTTGCCTCGGTTCAGAGGCGGGAGCCCGTTTAAAGATCCGTCGACGTGGTGCCCCCTGGACGACGAGACCGGAGATCGAGCAAGTTCGGATCAGTTGCAACATAGCGTGGGATGATGGTTGAAGACCGAAGGACTCGGATCATTCGGTATAACAATCCTACCCTCTTTACAATTTGTTAGTTTAGCTTTAATGGACGATCCGGGATAAAGTACGTGATAGCGCCAGTCGTAAAAGTTTTGTTCCGCATATTGGCGTCTGTTAGAAGGCTGGGGCGCTGCCGCGGACTTACACTATGGTTTGGAAGAAGACTATCCAATAAGCATAATGGGTGTACTGTCCTAATCCTAGGATCACTCGCAATGCGAGAGAAGGTGAAGATAAAAGACAACTGAATAAACCTTATTCCTATTTCTCCTGAACCATAATCCGTCCCCGAACTGGAACAAGTTCCTTTCGAGTTCGTATATAACCATACGATGGAGTATCCAAATAAACTGTGGATCATCGTAGTGATACGGTGTGTCCTGGAGAAATACAAAGGTGAATTGGGAGTGGTAATGAAATACTTGGTTTGGTCGTGAATAGCAGTCGCATTTTACTTTGCCCTCTTACTAATCCCTTGATATGTCTTTACTTAATACCTTCTGTACACCATCGTTATGCTAATTGGCTTTCTTCATTCCCCACCATTCGGCACCAGCCTAAGTCTTGGAAGAAGACTATCCAATTTGCGTAATAGGTGTACTATCTCCTAAACCAAGGAGTACTCGCAACCTGAGAGAAGGTAAAAGGAAAAGAAAACTGAATAGTCCTATTCGTTTTCTCCAGAACCGGAAACCATCCTCGAATAAATTCCTTCGAGTTCGTATATAACCATATGATGGTTTTATCCAATGGAAGTGGACGTTTGTAGTAATAGGTGTCCTGGAGAAAAGGTTAAAAGTAGGAGTGGCAATGAGGTATGCAACTCTGACAATCCAAAAGCCAGTGTTTAAGAAGGTTCGGTCAATTTTGGTCACTGAGTCATATTCTAGGGTCGGGCAATGGTCGCTGCCAAAGAGAGAGAGAAAAGAAACACTCAGCGTGCACTCTAACCTAGATCAGAATGGTTATCACTTTATCTAATCAGGAAACCTCCCACTGTAACGTCAAATTCTTCCCCAAACCTGAAAGAAGAATTAGTCGGGATCACCAGAGGAGTAAACCAACTCATCAATGGGAATCGGGATCCAACCATCATCGCATGATAACGTGACGGAATCCTCTCACGTTATCATACTCCAGAAGGTATGCACATATCTGGCAAGTTTCAGTTTCTTTAGAAACTCCCGATGTGATTTTTGCCCCATGCTCTTATGACCTTGGCGTGAGGTCAAAATATCATAAGTCACAGGTCAAGTTCTACCCATCATTGTCCAGGTTAATTTGAACCCACCCGTACATACCCTTGACGAAGGCCAAAATAGTAGTACGACTGTCCCAAACCAACGCATCTATCTATGCAACAGATAAATATCCGGCAGCTACCAATCACTATGCCTTGGCGTGAGGTCAAAATACATAGCTTGAATACTACCGAATATTTAACTGAAATGATGGAGGGCTACGAATGGTTTCTGGAGAAAACCTTTAACGTAATGAACTTGATATCGTTGAAGGAACTGGATAGCTTTATAAAAAATATAGTAACGAAAACCTTTGCTAAAGAGGTCACTCCCGGTGAAGGGATCTCGGCTCTTTCCCCATAGAATGAGGTGCAGGATATTCCAACTGAATACCACGATGCAAAGAAAAAGTAAACGACTATAGTGAAGTTATTGCCCTAACGCAAACTTCTGTCCAAGGGGTCACTCCCGGTGAAGAGATCTCGGCCCTTGCCTCGTCGACTGAGGAGCTGGATATTCATAACCGAATACCACTGTGGAAAACAAAAGAGAACGCCCTTGCAATAAGATCTTTTTGAAAAATTGTTCCAACAACATCAGAATAGGTTAGCTTAGCTTGCATTGATCCGAATCAACGCAATCCCATCAATTGATCACACCAATAAAGAACGAGAATAATGATGTACGTATATGCCATCCGCATTCGCCACTGGGTCCCGTCATCACCCGTTAGGTTACTTAACTAACGACAGAGCGGGGACTGGACTAGCGCGGATGTAAAACATATAAAATATCTACTAGTATATATATCAGTATATAATATTCGCTCAAGGCGTGATAAAAATGCAACAACACAGAAATGAAACTAGCAACACAGAACAATACAGATATCTGGGATCCCCGGGTTTCATAGAGCCGCTATTGAAACCCGACGTTCCCCTGGTCGTGTGGATAGCCTGTGCAATGAAATCCTAGACCCCTACGGGCGCGGCAAGTTACCCGCCAAAACCTGAACCGAGGCAGCCCCTTCAGCAACGTGAATGGACCACCCAGCACTTCACGGAATCCGGTAACTTGGGCACCCCTCCTGGGTCAACCTGTACCCTCTACGAGTGCGGCGAATAGCCCGCCAATTCTAGAGTAAAGCCCCCTCCGTCTCAATGCCATGAGATGCGGGCCCGTTGCCCTCTAGAACTCGGCTATCCGTGCACCCATCCTTAGGGTAATCCTAGTACAGAAAGTAAAATATACATACAACGGGTACATCGACCTCAACCTGGTCGTGCCCCAAAAGAATAATATACAAACAGGAAGTGACGGCAGTCCACATGTCGGACGCTCGCCCCGCAATATCAAATGTACATATAAAACGAAACTGTACTAACATTGCATCCAGGCTATCCCCCACGACCAATCCGTAACATCACAGCACAACACAGAACATCAACGTGAATGTCACGTTCGCAAATCCGTCTAAAAGGGCTATAGTAGATAGACAGGATTTACCGATCAAATAACATTCACGGTCGCAGATATAATGTAAATACTGTGAACTAACATGTTTAAAATTTTCGATCGACTGAATTTTCCGAAGTGGGCCCCAAGCACAACTGTAGCACTCAAAAACATCTGGGCCCAAAAAGAATATACCAGAAACCCTATTTCCATGTCAGTAAACCATTGTAGAAATTTGGTACGGTTTGGCCACAAAACGGCGGCGTTTCCTCGGCCAAAATGTTGTTTTGGCCGCTAAACCGCCGCACTACAGTAACATCAGCGTACCAAATTTTCACAGAATTCATAAAAAACCCTGCACGTAATTTTCCAATGTACCAAATAATTTTTAGAGCACAGAAAAATTCGACAAAAACTACGACATGGAAACGCGGTTTTTGGAAATTCGTTCCATCGAACTTGTAAACACGTTAGAGCAAGCTAGACTAGGTTAATAACCTGGCTCTGATACCAGAGTAAGATCACGGCAGCGCCCCGGCCGTCGATCCGACGCCGGAAATGTGAAAACAAAAAAAAACTTTGCGAAACTTGCAAACCGGCACCACCGCGCACTATCAACCCGGATCAGGCCATTAACCTAGCTACTAGCAAACTAAAAGATGGGAAGAGAGATATACCAAGCGATCTGTGTCCTTCGGTCTTCATCTCCACCCCGATCTCCCGCGGAATCTCCGTCCGTCACCTCCTCATCGGAAAGGGCACCACGTAGCAGATTTCTTTTGCGGGCTCCCACCTCTTGACCGAGGCAACTCGAGCATGAAGTTGGCAAGCCGACGCGTCCAAGAGTGCTGTAGGTGTAGTGTAGTAGCTTGTCTCTTTAGGGTTTATGAAGTTGCCATGGTGGAAGAAGTGAAGGATGAACTTTGGAAAGGTGAGGGATTTTGTGGCAAACATAGAATAATGTGATGAATCAATTTTCCTCACCCAAAAATGAAAACCTCTCTCTTTCTCCCTCAAAAGTGGCCGGCCTCTCTGCATGGGGGGAAAAAGAATGAATCAAAAAACAAGAGGAGAAAATGCAAGATAAAGATAAGAAAAATGGTCACTCCAATTTCCCAATCAATCCTTTTACACACCATCACATTAAATGCAAGACAAGAGACTAAAATGGAATCTCATCATGAAGGAACTATCATGACGTTCTCATATGCAAGAAACCCCCTCCACAATAAGTTATTTGCAAACTTACAAATAACCCCCTCCACCAGAAAGTCCAGCCGCGAAGGAATAAAGGAAAACCGGCCGGAACGGAATGCAAATTGGCAACTTCAGAAAACTGTTCCCGTAATAAATTATAGGAAAACCGTGCTACTGCATATACATTCCCGTATTTGTATTCCCACTGAACACAAATGCAAAGAGACAAAATCTACACTGTCTAATACTAGGATCTCGCTTAAACCAAAGCCCGCTAGTAAAATCCGTCCGATCACGATCCGTGCAATACCGCACGTGTCTGATCGAACCCTGCCATATCTCCATACGGCCTCTACAGCGTTTCGCCCGAAACTTGAGTAACTGTCTGTGTGGGGGACTCTAAAGACTCGTCAATACTACGGCTGTGGATTTAACCACTAGCACGTCAGAGGTATTAGCCATACGTGACGGGCCACCAGCTATTGACCAAAAGGGGCGTCTGTGAGCGAACTCATACTGACACCATACTGAGCCTGTCGGTGACAATATCCGTACAGTCCGGTCCGTTCGTCTATGAGCATCGCATGGCGGGCCTAGGGGTTGGTAAAAGTCAGACCCCCTATAGCGGTACAAGTCGTGTCGGAGTGTAGCCCAGAACACCCTGAGATACTACTGGAATACCTACCAGTAAATCTCTTGCCTCGGCCGAGGGCTTTGTGTAATGGCTCTCCTAGACACAGCGCGACCTCACCCCTAATACCGGGAGAGAAGAACCCCTACAGATCCGCTCACTGCCTCCATGTGGCTCGGGACTGTACCCAACTAAAACCTGTTTGCACGTCTCCTTTGAGCGTGGTAGGGTAGTAATCAAAGCACAGTGGGAACTCACACGAGACAAATGAAGATTTCAGGTCGATTAACTAACCTGTACACATGTCACCTGGGAACTGCTATCTGACGTCTGGTATAACCCAGCTAGCTAGTTCCCGGCGAGTCCTGTCTGGTGTACTCATAACCCAATGAGCACCTGTATACATCTTACTTGAACCAACTGACACCAATGGCTTATGAGACCGGCCACCACCCCTCGTCGGGGTCTCGACTGTATATACTAGTCTACTCTGGAGAATCGATGCCCTGTCTCGAAACTCCCACGACTAGGGTTCTTTTAAGGATCTGCTTATAGACTCCAGCTCCCACGTATATGATCGCCCTCATACTGCTGGTAGTCAAGCAAGAATCCTAGGGTCTCTATCAACGTGCAATAGTGACCTGTAAGGTCACCTAAAGCAGTACACGATGACAAAGATAAACCAGATAGCATACTATCATCTCGAGTAAGACTGTCCTACCGGCAGAGGTCCTCCCTCAATCATTGCAATCTCGTGCCTGTGATCCAATAATTGACTCTGAGGGCACTATCTCCAACACTTACTTGCCATTGCTGCATACCATGACTACGAAATCTGGCAAATGGATGTTAAGACCGCCTTTCTAAACGGTGATTTAGAAGAGTGTGTGTACATGACTGAGCCAGAGGGCTTCGTAGATAGTGGGAGCAGCGGAAAGGTGAGCAAGCTGCTTAAATCCATTTATGGGTTGAAGCAAGCATCGTGGAGTTGGAACATCTGTTTTGATGTTGTAGTCAAATAGTTTGACTTCATCAAAAATATAGATGAACCTTGTATTTATAAGAAGGTAGCAGAGAGTAAGGTTGTATTCCTCGTATTGTACGTGGACGACATACTCTTGATAGGAAATGATATTCATATGCTGCAATCAGTCAAGCTCTTCTTATCACAAAGATTCGCAATGAAAGATCTAGGTGATGCCTCCTGCATATTGGGAATCATGATCTATAGAGATAGATCTAAACGGATATTGGGATTGTCCCGATCTAGGTACATTGACACCATACTAAAGAGGTTTAGTATGGAAGAATCTAAGCGTGGGAACCAACCCATGATCTCTGGACTCACTCTCTCCAAAGAGATGTCTCCCAAGACTGATTTGGAGAGAGCTCGCATGCAAAGGATACCCTATGCTTCGGCAGTAGGCTCTATCATGTATGCGATGCTATGTACCAGACCCGATGTAGCATACTCACTTTGTGTAGTGAGTCGGTATCAAGCAGATCCTGGAGAGAGTCACTGGACAGCTGTGAAGAACATTCTCAAGTACTTACGAAGGACTAAAGAGATGTTCTTGGTGTATGGAAACGGAGAACTCCAGGTGGAGTCTTTTACCGATTCCAGCTTCCAAAGTGATAAGGACGACTCTAAGTCGCACTCAGGATTTGTCTTTACCCTCAATGGAGGGGCGGTATGTTGTAAGAGTTCCAAACAGGATACCGTTGCAGACTCGACGATGGAGGCTGAATACATCGCTGCCAACGATGCTGCCAAAGAGGCTGTCGGGATAAAGAAGTTCATTAGTGAACTTGGTGTGGTTCCATCCATTGAGCATCCAGTACCTCTGTATTGCGATAACAATGGTGCTGTGGCTTTGGCAAAGGAACCCAGGTCCCATCAGAAGTCCAGACATATTCTGAGGCGGTAGCACCGGATCAGGGAGATAGTTGATCGCCGGGAGATCGAGGTCAGGAGAGTAGATATGAAGGACAACACTCCGGATCCACTCACGAAGGCCATTCCCCAGATACAGTTTGAGAGATTATTCAGGATGCTAGGTATGAGATACTACAACAGCTGGCTTTAGTGCAAGTGGGAGATTATTAGTTATGTATATGCCCTAGAGGCCATTGTTGTACATATGATGTATATTATAATGGATGCTTGGATGTATATAGAGAGGACTTTCTTGCTCGTCATGATAGTATGCTATTTGGTTTTCCTTTATCTTAACATGTTAACTTGTATTGGTTTACTGTCTTTCTCTCACATGTTGATAAAGCCCTTAGGATCTGTAATCGACTACTGGGACTATGATGAGATCATACTAGTGGGGCCATGGTAGTCGATGAGTACATCCTATAACTATTCCTAGTCGAGGGTATATCGAGACAGGGCATTGATACACCAGAGTAAACTAGCGTATACGCATCTTGACCCATATGATGGGCGATGGATGATCCCATATCCATTGGTGTTGGACATCAAGGAAGGTATGCGGGTGCTTAATGGAGACTGGGTACACTGGACGGACTCGCCGAGAACTCCCAGATGGTGATATACCACACGTTAGATGGCAGTTCTCCGGTAACACTGGTACAGGGTAGTCTGTAGACCCGAGATTGTCATAGACTCTTGTGTGATTCCCACTGTGCGTTGATTTCCACCATATCACGTCCAAGAGGGCGTGCAAAACGGTGGCTTTTGGATACAGTCCCGAATCACATGGAGGCAATGAGCGATAGGAGGGGATTCGTCTCTCCTGGTATAGGGAGTTGATGTTGTGCTGTGTTCGATTGGCTATAACTGGAAGTCCCTGGCCAGGGCTGATATAGATATTTACTGGTAAGTGTTACCAGTAGTTTCTCGACCTATTATGAGCCTCACATCGACACGACTTATCGGTTACTGGGGTCTGACGTATACCACCCCTAGACTAGATATGCGACATATCAGACGAACAGACCGGGCTGTACGGGAGTGTTACTGATTGGATTCATAGAAGAACATACAGGCTAGTTTGTTGATCTTATGATCGCTCAATACTTGGGTGGCTGTTATGTTTAGCTGACTGCTTGCAGCTTGTGGGTGTTTGATATGATCATCACCTGCTACAGGCGTATTGATGATTCTTTAGAGTCCTACACAGAGGTTTCTTGGCTCAGGCAAAACGGAGTAGAGGAACATATGTGATAAGTGCAGGACCGAGGATAATGCGATATGAGATACCGTATTATATTCTAGCGATATTTAGATATGAACCGGGTCATCGGATCAAGTGTTGATTCGATGAATCGGTCCATGATATATTAGTCGGTTATATTCGATATAGCCGGATTGTCGGATCAAGTGTTGATTCGATGATTTAATGTATAATAATATATATGATATATTGTATTACATTATCTAATATTGGCTCGCTTTATTATTTCATTTTCTCACCGGATAATACATTGATATATATGCGATATATGTTAATTGTATTATTTTCTTTTGTTGCAAATATATAATATATATGTGATATATATTATTGTGACATGATATGATTAATAAAGGAACATGTTTAGTAGAGATTAAGCAAGGTTAGGGTTTGATTAGGGTTAGCTCCATCTTGCACCATCTAGAAGCTTTCCTTTTGTCAAGTGTAAGAAATTATGGTTGATATTATTTTATGACTCATTCTTTAACCTAACCATACCCTAGCCCTAGTTTATTCTCTACAAAGGTTAACCTTGTCATCCTTGACTGTGGTTCCATGATAAATTATATATTCTTATCTACTATTCATCACAAAAGGATTACCTCTTTTATTCATCATCTTCTTCTCTCTTAAGCTTTGAGAAAGCTCACTAGATTTTCCTTTTGTGATGTTTTCATGTGAGAATTTGATATAAAAAGATACCATAAATACTACTCCATCATTCTCATCTAATCTAGCCCATTAGATTAGGGTGTTCACCTCTTTAGAGTGAGAGAGCTTGAGTTACAGCAACTTCGACGTAGATCATCGGAGAAGTGGAACACTATAAGCTAGCATGGATCGTTCGAGTCGTGGAGCCTCTCTTGAGTCCGAGAGATCGTGGATCACGGTGAAGGGACTTCTACTCGGAGCTTATGAAGCGAAGGAGCGGACTACAAAGGTTGTAATCCCTCACACTTAGTAGAAAATATGTTTACGTGCATGTTAAACCCTAATAATCTAGCAAAGATCCCTTCTTTGGGTTGTTCGGCACGTCTAAAATTTGATTCGGGCATGTTTGATGCCTTATGAACCCTCACAAGAGTGCCTAAGAATCCTACAGTGGTATCAGAGCCTAGCTAGAGCATTAGGCGACGTGTATACGAAGTTAAAACTCTGATCGAACCCGATACGACGAAATAGAACCCCTCTCTGGAAATTTTGTAAAAATGTGATTTTTTTCTGCATTAAAAATACTCAAAAAAATTAGCAGGGAATTCTATGAATTATCATGAAATACGAGCCCACAATTCCATGAAATCACTGTGGAACCGCGGCGGGAACCTGCTTCCGCGGTTCCGCGGCCGATCTTTGGGATTGCGACACGTGTCTTCAGGGTAATATCCGTAGGTGCTTGTTGCTGCTTCTGGGTATTTTTAATCTGTCTCAAGTGTTGAGTGTTCTGGGGTTTATTTTGTAATCGTTGATTCGATCGGAAAATTTAATTTTGTTATGTTTTCCGGATATTTAGAAACTGTAAAAAAGTTCGAGCGGATATCATTAACTCACTTTTTTCCCGGCACGAAAAACTTTCTTGTGTTGAATTTTTATCGGGTTTAAATCTTTCGGAAAAATGTGCAAGTAACGCGGTGGACCCTCTCGAAGAACACAAACGTTAACTCGATTATGTGACCGTCTTGAACTGCCTCTAAACCTTAGGGTTTGGGGCAGTACGGCGTGCCACATGTGAGGCGTTGGCTTGACCCTTCTACGACTGGATCACCGGTACTATGAAATATACTGGGATTATTTGAACTCCGCTCAAGTGTTGAGCAATTCAGGAAATTTAGGGTATTTGATTATTTCTTCGGAAAGTTTAACACTGTCTATTTATCTGGAATGTGATACAATATGTGGAATTCATATAGTTTGGCATGAAATGCGAGGTATGTGATATTTCGGATTTACGATGTCTAAAGTGATTGTGGATTCTAAATATTGTAGTTTTACAATTTCTTTTCTGTGACCGTAAGTGTAGTATGTAGTTGTATTGCCGGTTTTCGTTGCTATACGTCAACGACGATCGGTGTATGCATACTTACTTACGTTGATGATAAGTGATATTATGTGTTACTGTGATATGTTATATTAGATCGTCGTGTTCTGAATAGCCGGGGGTTTTATGTGAGATGAGGGTTTTTATTTTCATTCATGTAAAATTCATTTGTATGTAATATTCTTTTATTGGGGCACTTCCGGGATGAGGTTGATGTCACCAGTGTAAATTATTTACTTTTCCGAATTAGGTAGACCCAAGGTGGGGAGCACAAGTAACCGGGTTCTAGGGTCTAGTGGGAGGCCATCTCGAGGAGTCGAGACCGGGTCTCCTAACCCTAAAATTGGCAGTGTTACTTGCCGCTCTCGTAGGGGTCTAGGGATGTGGGTTTGGCTATTCATCACTACCGTGGAATCCGTGTTTTATACCGGCTCGTATTAAAAACATGGACATCATAGTATATCCAATATTTCATATAAATTTTTCTGCTGCAATGTTCTGTGATGAGATCATATTACTGCCTGAGATGAATGCTTATATATATATATATATATATATGTATACTGATATATAAATATTACTGCTTTCGTTTCTTCTGTGATGCTTAGGAAGCATAAGCTGATGGGATTTTATTAATGAGATTAATAAATAGAAAAGATACCTAAAACATGTTGTAGAATCAAAACCTTATAAAAAGGGTAGCTATAGTCTTGCTTTGTATAGCGGTATATATGATATACCCTGCACATTATTCGATGAGGAAAGAGCCAAGATCCCATCACCGGGAGTGACCTCTTTAGCGAAACTGGCAGATTCTACAAACACGCGGTTTAGTTTTTGACAGCTTATATAGTTCTTGCTTTGCACAGTGATATATATGATATATCCTGCACCTTATTCGATGGGGAAAGAGCCGAGATCCCTTCACCGGGAGTGACCTCTTTAGCGAAATTTGAAAAGCCTCAAAAACACTCCTTTTTCAAGAACTACCAGATTCTACGACGATATCAAGTTCTTTACGCTCATGGTTTTTCTGAAAAACCTGCGTAACCCACCGACATTTCAGATAGATATTACTTTGTATTCGTGCTACGGTAGTTTGGCATTCGTCAAGGCGTAGTGTACGGTGGCTATTTACTATTTATCTGTAGCATATGATGCGATTGGATTAGGGTATTCATACGGTGTTGTTTGGCATTCGTCAAGGGTCGTGCGGGTGGGTTTAATTCAATCAAGAAATGTACGGGTTGAACTTGACTAGCGGACTATGGGTTGTTTGGCATTCGTCAAGGTCATAGCACGTTAGGAGCAAAAGCATTATCGGGAATTTCAACTGTGGAAATTTGCAATGAGATTGCATACCTCCTATGAGATAGTTGGATCCCGATCCCCACTGAGAGTAAGAGTTACTCTTGGAAGAGTTTTACACAGGATAATTAGCCGATCAAGTAGGTGTCTAGAAAAGTGTTAACGAGGTTACGCCTCTGGGAAAACGAGATTTACTTTAATTAGGTCCGTGCGAAAGCACGGGGAACCTCCCTCAAGTACCGACACTGATCTGGCTGAAAGATTGACGAAATTGTAGGGTGTAATTAATCCCGTCTAATCTTACTTTTTACGGTTTGAAGGAAGATTTGATAAAAACGGTGGGAGACATCCTGATTATATAAGATAATAACCAATCTAATCTTGCAAGAGCATACGCTAAAGTGTTTTCTTCTCTCTCTCTCCAGGTAGCGACCATGTCAGGCCATATTCAAGATAATAATATGGATGTATTGACTGAACCCGCTTATTATACTGAGCAGGGGATCGTTGGACCCGTTCTTTCTTATAAGAGTTATAAGACTGAACAGGAAACAAGAGAATATCTAGATTCTCAAGCCGCCCAAACGGGGAACATGCATGTTGATGCACCTTCTTCGGGTGTGTTAGTTATTGAGAACTGTTTCTCAGTTCACCCTACGTCCTGGGTATTAGATACCGGATCAGGATCCCACATATGTAAACTGTTACATGGGCTACGGAAAGGTAGAGAACTGGGAAAAGGAGATCATTTCGTTCAAGTATGGAACGGTGCAAGTATTATAGCCAAAGCAGTTGGCGAATATCTCCTAGTATTACCAAGTCGTAATATACTGATTCTGAATGAGTGCTATTATATACCGAACATGATGTGCAACATTATATCAGTTTCTTTATTAAGTAAAGAAGGATATAATTTTGTAGTACAGGATAATGTTATGAACATCTTCCTAAATCAAAAGTTGATTGCATCAGGCTATATTCATTCTCAATCAAAATACAGTCCTCAATATACAAAACACACACAAGAGGAAGAGTTCAGAGATGAACGAATCCTTCGTGTGGCATTGTAGACTTAGTCATATCAATGCGACACGACTAGCTATGTTACATAAAGATGGATATTTGAATCCGTTCGAATTATCATCTTATGATACTTGCCATTCATGTCTCAAAGGAAAAATGACCAAAGCTCCGTTTAGTGGACACGGAGAAAGAGTTACGGAACTCTTAGGACTGGTACATAGTGATGTATGCAGTCCATTGTCTATACATACCAGGAACAGTTCTTCTTACTTCATTACATTCACTGACGTGTAAGTGCACGGCGGCGCCCCGGCCGTCAATCCGAGGCCAAAATGAGGAAACGATAATTTACTTTAACATTTGAACCGGCACCACCGTGCACTAAAATCCCGGATCGGGCCATTAACATAGTCCTAGCAAACTAAAGAAGGGGTAGAGAGATATACCGAGCGATCCGTGTCCTTCGGTCTTCTCGTCGTCGTCCTGATCTCTCCGCGGAATCTCCGGTCTTCATCTCCTTGTCGGAAGGGCACCACATCGCCGGGTTCTTTTACGGGATCCTACCTCTGGACCGAGGCAACTCGGGCACGAAGTTGGCGAGCCGACGTGCCCAAGAAGTGATGTAGATGAAGTGTAGAATCCATTTGTCTCTCAGGGTTAAGGAAGTTGCCATTTGGTGGAGGAAATGAACTTTGGAGAGAGGTGAGAAATATGTAGCATGCAAAGAATGAGATCAACATTTTTCCTCACAACAAAAAGGAAATTCCTCACTAGGAAGTGGCCGGCTTTGCCTTGTGAAGAATGAGGGAGAGAAAATCTCAAGGAGGGAAGAAGCTATCATCAAGAGAGAGAAAAATGATGATGATGAAATATAATGATCACAACACAAATCCAACACTCCATCAACCATCATCACTCAAAAAGTCAAGCAATCATGAAGTGAAGAAGTCAAATGATGGTGTAACTATCATGAAGCATCAATATGCAAAGACCACCCTCCACAATGCTAATTTACACAATTGCAAATAAGCCCTCCTCCACCAATTTTCTGCAAAGGAAAGAAACTAAGGAAAATGGCCGAAACGGAAAGCAAGCTGGCATCTCCAAAAAACTGATCCCGTAATAAGTTACAGGAAAACCCCGCTACTGTATATACATACCCGCATTTGTGTTCCGACCGAATACAAATGTAATGAGACATAATCTACACTGTACAATACTAGGATCCGGCTTAAACCAAAGCCCGCTAGTATTATCCGTCCGATCATGATCCGTGCAATACCGCACGTATGTGATCGAACCCTGCCATATCTCCATACGGCCTCTACAGCGTTTCGCCCGAAACTTGAGAAAACGGTCTGTAGGGGACTCTAAATACTCGTCAATACATTGGCTGTGGATTTAACCACTAGCACGTCAGAGGTATTAGCCATACGTAACGGGCTACCAGCTATTGACCAAAAGGGACGTCGATGAGCAAACTCATCCTGACACCCTACTGATCCTGTCAGTGACAATATCCGTACAGTCATGTCCGTTCGTCTATGAGCATCGCATGGCTGGCCTAGGGGGTTGGTAAAAGTCAGACCTCCATAAGCGGTACAAGTCGTGTCGGAGTGTAGCCCAGAACACCCTGAGATACTACTGGAATACCTACCAGTAAATCTCCTGCCTTGGCCAAGGACTTCGTGTAATGGCTCTCCTAGACACAGCGCGACCTCACCCCCAATACTGGGAGAGACGAACCCCTGCAGATCCGCTCACTGCCTCCATGTGGCTCGGGGCTGTACCCAACTAAAACCTGTTTGCATGTCTCCTTTGAGCGTGGTAGGGTAGTAATCAAAGTACAGTGGGAACTCACACGAGACAAATGACGATCTGAGGTCGACGAACTAACCTGTGCACATGTCACCAGGGAACTGCTATCGGACGTCAGGTATAAGTGTAAGTCCACGCTACCTCTCCCGGTTCTTTCGGGCTTGCGGAAATGATGAAAAACGATTTTTCGGGTCATGGCAACATGGACTATAAAATACGGATCTTTGCTAAACTACACACTAGCAACTAACAAGAGCTATTGCTACTCGGTTAGGGGTTATACCTCAACTTGAACTCCTTCTCTTTGACACTTTGTAGTAGTCGGATGGTGCTTTCCTCGTTGCCTTCTCTTGTCGAAGATGGATCCACCTGAGGGTTTCTACCTTGAGCTCCTTTCTCGATCTTGAGAGAACTAAAGTGTCCGGCTTGATAAACCTTCAACCTTAGGATGAGTAGAGAGTGGCTTTAGGTGTTTTATCTCCAAGGAAAGGTTTCTCAACTCATGAGAATGATTCTCCTTGAACTAGAGGAGGAGGAAGATGAAAAGAAGAGAGAGAATGGTTATTATAGAATGAGAATAGTTTTACAACCATATCAAATATATGTGAATTAATCTAATTAATAATATTAATCAAAATGAAAAAGGTGATGGTTGGATTGATAAGACCATTATCATTTCACATTAAATATTTTTGCAAAGATCAAAGAGCATCTTGAAAAGAAATGATGATGGTCAAAGTTTCAACCATGGTCAACTAGTCAACCTTGGTCAACAAGTCAACAAACCCAACCATGACACAATTTCATTTAAATAACATTATCAATTGATATTACACATAATCATTAGGGTTTGGGAAACGACAACCGTCAACTGTGCATACACACCCGTACCAAAACCCTAATGAGAATCCTCTTCCTCTGCCTCAGTCAACTGTGCATACACACCCGCATTCGTGTTCTGAGGAGCATGAATACTATGAGATAAAACTAACCCCAAAGCATATACTAGGATCTGGCTCAAACCAGAGCCCGCTAGTAATGTCTGTCCGGACGCCAAACATGCACAAGTGCGCGGATGTGAACGAACCCTGTCTCAAAACCATACGACCTCTACTCTATTTTGACCAAAGGCGAATAACCCTCTGTGTGAGACTCTAAAGACCCGACACTACGCTGGCAGTGGGTTTAACCACAGACAGCAAGCGGTACTAGCTGTACGTAACGGTCCCCAGGTAGATGCCGATTAGAAGACGGACGAGGTGAAACCCATTGTCACCACCCGAAAGTACGGAGTATGACCGGCACTTAGACTACGAACGTCTCAAGGCGTACGTAAGCTAAGTAAGCCGAACCCAGAAATCCAAACCAAGAGAAGTAGTAGAGTGTAGGAAGAACCATATCAAAACAACCTGTATGCAACACCATATACAACGCCTAAAGGCGAGGATCACAACAGAAAAGGAAACTCCAACCAGCAAGAAACCCAGAGAAATATAACGCGCGACTCTAAGGTCGAAAGAATAAACATTACTGGTCTCTATCTCAAATAAGTACATGTTTGGTTGATGGAACTTCTAGATACAACAGAAATACAATATACAATGTATAATGATGGGTACGATACAATAACCCACCTACTAGCAGATAGCAAGTCACCCAAAAAAGAAACCGTGCCCGCAAAGCCGTAATGAAACCTGTACGGCAAACCTGCAAGAAACCGGGGCACAACGGGGGTGAGCTGCCGACTCGTGAGTAGAAAAAGATCTACGAACAGAAAAGCGCATGTATGACGCAATCTTAGGTCATACGATCAAAATATATAATCCTCAAATATATAACCAGCAATCTCTAACCATGTCTAGGGTAAATATCTAACCCAAGTGTAAACCCATGTGCCTGTGTCGGTGCATCAGGTGGCAATATATCATATGAATGATGTAAGAATGCATGAAACAGAATGCATGTATTGAAGAAAAGTGCTTTTGTAACTTTGTGAGATTTCTGTAATTTTTAAAATGAGGTATCATAATGAAATCAGCATAAAACAGTGCCTAGCATCGGCACAAAACATAAATCTCAATATCTCGATATCTCTGTATCACAATCTCTGTACCTCAATATCTCAAATCTAAATGTCTCAATCATAATATCCAGGGCGCCGTCAGTCCAGATTGGCCCCTACTATCCATCTCATGACTACGACGGTATCCTCCGGATATCCGACGTGTCGGGTAATATCACCGGTCGGTCGTGCTCCCCTGCCAGGCTCAACGCCATCTCCTGCGATCTTCTTGCCCCGGGATACCGCATCGGGCCCACCACGTACCCGAAACGGTTCATCCGCCTCCTCGAATCGGGTCTCGAAATCCATCAGCAAAACTCATGGTGGACGACTCAAACATCAAGGAAAAACAGCATTTATTTAAAAAGAGAGAAAGCAGTATATAATGTTTTGCGGTTTTCCTCCAAATCCAGAAAATATCATGGAAGTCCGAATCATCAGTAGTATGTAAACCATGAATATAAGCATGAGAATTCATGAATGCAGCATATAATGAACAACAGTATGCATGAGGTGACAAGCAATAGCTACAATGTCAAGCTGACATATAAGGAAATGCACTAATATCATGTCACTACTAGTTAACAAGCTAAATCAGGCAATAATATTCTCTAAGTGTACGTGACATGGCAATTACTGATGAAGATGTGTGTGCGACAACAAATAAGTGTACGTGGTACATACGCATCATCGGTAATGGTGCTGGTGTCCTAGCAGCATGATATCAATAATAGAATATGAATCACAATAGTATGCGATGCAGAGCAACAATAATAATATGCGGGAGCTGAAATACTGAACACCATGATCTCTAAACTGCATCTAATGTCATAAAGGTCATATAGCTACACCACTACAAGGCTGCGCTAAAGCTAGTAGTAGGTAAGGGAAACCGCCTAACCTCTGAGTCGATACATATAAATATATACATATAGTCGGTGATCCCGCCTCGATAATATCACATCCGATAGCATATCTCTATAATCAGTTATTCCCAAATCAAGAGTGCGGATCAAAACATCAAATTATAGCTCGTACGTAAATCCGTCGTACGGCATCCCCAATCTGGGTACGGGTCAATATCACATTTGTCACATTATTCATCAAGTATTCTCTTATAAAATATCATTATCTGAGTACTGACCTATGTCTAGTACAATGCTAACATCATCACTATAATCAAGATCTGATCACTGATCGACAGTCTCGTATACATCAATATCATCATCATATATTGTCAATATAATCATAATCCAGCTTCTGATTTACAGCCATTAGCAAAAACGATATCATCATCCCAAATCATCTCAAGGAGTATACATCGCCCAAGGCGGCCTATCACAAATATCTTGTCATATCATATCATATCATATCCTATCTCATATCATAATCACATGTCGATCATTTACATTTACATGTCACTATTCCTATGGCTTCATAATCCCAAAGTCCGCTAAAGCATCAAGACGCATCCCAAATACGAATTTTACCATATCACCGATATCATAATCTTGGATCAAATATCATCGACTCATCTCACTACCAAGTATCATCCTCAAAACCGTATGCGAACACATAGTCCTATACCTATGTGAACACATATCTATAGAATCCCATCTATGCACATATGAAGTAAGGATGTATGCAAGTATGTATGTGTGTATATGTATGTGTGTATATGTATGTGTAGTGTACCCACTACCTAGGGTTCGTAATCTTTCACCAATCCAACATACCAATATCCATTTAAACATCAATAATTAATCCCAACAACATATAATGATTTGTTGGTGTGTATACGCATCCGTATACATCACCACGGACTGCGGGGGTGCTATACGCCATCCACCCGACTTCTCCCCGTAGATATAAATCTACTCACCTAGTTATTGTTAGTGTATATGCCCTAGAAGCCATTACTGTATCATACTAGTTTATATATTACTTAATGGAAGCTTGGGATATTCACCTTGTATATACAATCTTGCTCAAAATAGTAGTATGCTACTTGGTTTGTTTCTACTTCAATGTATACATGTGTTTATTCTAGTATATCGCCTATACACATCAGTGGAGCCCTTAGGATCTTTGCTTGATTACCAGCGTTGTGATGGCAGTCACACTAGTAGGGCTGGGTAATCTATAAGCACATCCTTATGCCGGTCCCTGGTCGCAGGACTATCGAGACAGGGCATCGATACTCCGGAGTAGACTAGCGGATGCGCTTCTCATCCCAGTGTGGGAGACGGTCTGTCCCACAGCCGTCGGTACGTCGTACTTGAGATAGTATGCGGGTGCTCGTTGGGTTACGAGTACACTGGACAGGACTCGTCGGGAACTGACTAGTTGGTATTATGCCTATCGTCAGTTATCAGTTCCCAGGTGACATGAGTACAGCTTAGTCCGCTGACTTGACACTGTCACTTCGCCTCGAGTGTGTTCCCACTGTAATTTGATTACTACCCTACCACGGCTCAAAGGAGGCGTGCAAACAGGAGGTAGTTGGGTGCAGTCCCGAAGCACCTGGAGGCAGTGACGGTTAGACAGGATTCGTCTCTCCCGGTATTCGGGGTTGACATCGCGCTGTGTCTAGGAGAGCCATTACACGAGTAGTCCCTGGCCAGGGCAAACGAGATATACTGGTAGGCTTCCAGTGTTATCTCAGGGTGTTTTGGGCTTCACTCCGACACGACTTGTACCGCTATTGGGGGACTGACGTTTACCGCCCCCTAGGCCCGCCATGCGATGTATCAGACGAACAGACCGGACTGTACGGAGAATGTCACATTCAGGCTCAGTAGGAGTTCAGATGGGTTTCGCCTCGTCAGTCTTCTTGTCGGCATCTACCTGGGGACCGTTACGTACAGCTAGTGCCACTTGCGGTCTGTGGTTAAACCCACTGCCAGCGTAGTGTCGAGTCTTTAGAGCCCCACACAGAAAGCTATTCGCCTTTAGGCAAAACAGTAGAGGTCAAATGGTTTTGCGACAGGGTTCGGTCACATCCGTGCACTTGTGCACGTACAGTGTCCGGACAGTTTACACTAGCGGGCTTTGGTTTAAGCGAGATCCTAGTGTACCATTTGGGATTGGATTTATCCAGTTTGCATTCGTGTTTCTCGGAACGCGGATGCGGGTGTGTATGCACAGTTGACGGAGAGACAGAGGCAGAGGATTCTCATTAGGGTTGTTGACTGTTGACTATTGACTTTTTGCTCAACCCTAATGAGAATATGATATGTGATTAACAATAATATTAATTAAGTATTGTGGTGACATGGTTGTTGAGGGTTGACTTTGTTGACTTGTTGACTTTGTTGACCGGTTGACTAGGTTGGACTAGTTGACCATCATGATAACTATAGCTATCATTTCATGGCAAAGACTTTTTACTTGCTTGTTTCTTTTTTGAGAAATGAGTGCATGAAATGATTTAGCCATTTTGACTTGAACCATTTTACACAATACTTGATTATTATTTTTGTGATGATGGTTTTGGATTATGAGAGCAAAGAGAGAAAAGTCTTCTCTCATTTTATGATGCTCACTCTCTCTCTTGTTCTTGAGCTCTCATCTTCCTCCTCTTGCTCTCCCTCTCTTGAGTCTATGGTTCACTTGTCTCATGAGTTGAGAACCAAGAACCATAGATAAAATCCCATACAAACTCTTCTCTACTCACTCTAGTTCACAAGGTTTAGCAAACCGAGTGAACTAGTTTCTTCAAAGTTCGAAGAAGGAGCCAAAGGTTGAAGCTTTCAGGTGGATCTATCTTCGGCGCAAGGAGACGACGGGGAGAAGCCGTTTCGGACGACCATCGAAGCTTGAAGACGAAGGAGTTCGAGAAAAAGAAAGGTATAACCCCCTAACCGAGTAGTTAGCAACTCGTAGTTAGGTTGTTAGTTAGATGTTTAACAAAGATCCGGTTTTGAGTCCATGTTACCACCTCTACGAAAATTGTTTTTCACCAAATTCCGCATGCCCGAAAGTACCGGGAGAGGTAGCATGGACTTACAGTGGTATCAGAGCCAGGTTAAACTCTATCTAACATGTTAGCAAAGTATCTAGAAGATCGATCAAAGAAAAGTCGCAAAACGAACCCAAAACTGTCAAGTTTCTGCCGAAATTTTTTCTGTTCAAAAGTTGATAATTTTCATCTTAAAAATCGGCTCAGGCTTTTGTGTGAGCACCCACCAAATTTGGTCCAACGATCGAGTCAAAGCGCCGCGGAAACGCGGCGGGAGCACGCCCCCGCCGCGGATCCGCGGCCGAGTTGACTCGGCCGAGGTCCAAGTTTGGTGCAGTGTTTTTCTGGGGTTGTTTTGGGATTTTTGGAATATATATTTTCTGCCCAGATTTTCCAGAACGAAAATTTTATTTTTGGGGTCCTGAAAATCCGTATTTTTGATAGAACTTCTAAAAGACTTTAGCTGACGGGTTTTTCTGTAATGTGTTATTTGTATTGAACGTCTGCTAATCGCAATATGTCGATTAGTGGGGGTTATACAAATCTGTGATCTGTAATGTTATTGTAATGTGTATATGAATTCATTGGATTGTCGCGGGTGGATAGCCGGGGGTTGTGAGACGAGAGTTTTCTTTTCTTTCAATTCATGTAAATTTGTAAATTGATGTAATAATTATTTGTATGGCCGCACAACCGGGTCTGGGTTGTAGCCGTCATTGTATAATTTCTTTTTACTGTTTTTGCTCCTAGGATAGACCCATGGAGGGGGTGCACAAACTACCGGGTATGCCGAAGTGCCGAGTGGCCTACTCACGGAGTTGAGGGAGGTTGCTTCGCTTCGGGTACTTGGCGGGTAGTTTGCCGCACCCGTAGGGGTCTTGGGTGGGGTATTGGCTATTCACCGCGACCGTGTAATCTGCTTTTCGTTACAGGCTCGTACGAATTGCGGATTCCTAGTATATCCAATGTGTTCATCTGTGATCTGAAATGGCTATCATTGCAATATATCTATATATGATATTATTTAGGCGTTGCTTATGTTTTACAGCCGCGCTAGCCCAGCCCCCGCTCTGTCGTTAGTTAGATAGGGCCCCGTGGCGAATGCGAATGGCATAAGCGTACGTCATATTTTGGTTGTTTTCTGCAATGGTAGGATTAAATGATGGGACGCATTAAAAGAACTAATGCAAGAATATCACGCATTAAAAGAACTAATGAAAGAAAATAAACCAAGTTAAAGTCGTTGGAACACTTTCGGAAAACCACTCGGTTCTTTTCAAAACTAACTTTTAAATGAGGAGCTTGAGCCACTCCTTTTAAAAGATATCTCGTTCCATCGATTATATCAAGTTCACTACGTTCACGGTTTTTCCAATACCATTCGTAGCCCTCCATCATTTCAGTTAAATATTCGGTAGTATTCAAGCTATGTATTTTGACCTCACGCCAAGGCATAGTGATTGGTAGCTGCCGGATATTTATCTGTTGCATAGATAGAATGCGTTGGTTTGGGACAGCCGTACTACCATTTTGGCCTACGTCAAGGGTTGGTACAGGTGGATTCAAATTAACCTGGATAATGATGGGAAGAACTTGACATGTGACTTATGACATTTTGACCTCACGCCAAGGCCATAAGTGCATGGGGCAAAAATCCACATCGGGAGTTTCAAAAGAACTGAAACTTGCTAGTGTTGCATACCATTTGGAGTGTGATGATTCTGGTAGGATTCCTTCAGTTTCGTCACGCAATGATATTTGGATCCCGATCCTACTGTGAGTATATGCTACTCCTCGGGAAATTTCTCACTAAACGATCAATGCTATAAACCTAGTAGGTGTCCAGAAAGGTGTTAGCGGGGCTACGCCCCTAGGGAAAAGAGGTTATTTAATTAAGCAACTTCGCGAAAGCGTTGGAAAACCTCCCTCGAAGTACCGACACTGGCCTGGCTGAACGGTTAAGCAAGTATTGTGCGGTGGGATTGATCCCGACTAATTCTTCCTTTTTGGTTTGAGGAGGGATTCGAGAAACAGTGGGAGCCATCCTGTTTAGACAAACTAAAAACCATTCTAAACTTGCAAGAGCATCAAGCTGAGTGTTTCTTCTCTCTCCTAATTGCAGCGACCAATCGACATGACTGGACTTAAGTTACTTCTGGATAAAAACATACTGACAGGGCCAAACTACAAAGATTGGCTCAGGAATGTCAAGATGGCAATCACTTACGACAAGCTGGGGTATCTTCTTACAACCAAAGCTCCCCCTGTCCCTGGTCCCACTTCCAGCGTTGCGGATAAGGAAATCCGTAAGACTTGGGAGATTGATAGCGCGAAGGCCAAGTGCCTCGTACTTGCCTCTATGGACAATGAACATCAGAGGAGGCACGAGAATATGGACTTGGAATCCATATTTCTTCATACAAAAGAACTGTATGGAGAGCAATCTCGTATCGCAAGGTACGAAGCGTCGAAAAAGTTATTTTCGGCAAGGATGGCCGTCGGATGTTCAGTAGCAGAGCACGTGCTTAAGATGATCAGCTACATTGAGGAGCTCGCGGACCTTGGGACCACATTGGAGAGTGAGCTCTATACGGACTTAGTTCTCCAGTCCCTTCCTTCCACTTACGCCCAGTTTATATTGAACTTCAACTTACAAGAAAAAGAAGTTGAACTTTCAGAGCTCCTCAACATGCTGAGGAGCGCAGAGGGCACCCTACAGAAAGGTAGGGAAACATCCACTTTGTTTGTAGGAGGATCATCTTCTTCTAGGTCCAAGGCGAAAGCCAAGGGAAAGAAGAAGAAAGCCCCCGCCAAACCAAGAGGCCGTGTTAGTAAAGTGGATACGAAGGGAAAAGCTAAAGCAACAAAGAAAGCGGGGAAGCTTGTGGATAAGGAAGAATGCTTCTATTATCATAAGAAAGGACACTGGAAGAATGATTGCAGGGCCTGGAAGGCCAGAACACAGGAATTGAAGTAGGTTGCAGCTTCAGCTTCAGGTGTGTATGTTATTGAAAACTGTCTTTCAATAAACTCTACTTCCTGGGTACTGGATACCGGATCAGGATCTCATATCTGTAATTCTTTGCAGGCGTTGAGAAACCGTAGTGTTTTGAAAGCAGGTGACATGACCCTCAGAGTTGCGAACGGAGCTAGCATGGATGCTAAAGCCGTGGGGGACTATCACCTGGGAATGTCAGATGGACATGTTTTGGTTTTGCGTAATTGCTTTTTTGTACCCAACGCAACTTGTAATATCATTTCTGTATCTTTAGTTTCGAAAGAAGGTTATGAATTTGCGTTTGTTAGCAATGTTGTAAACATTCACCTTAATCAAGTTCTGATTGGGTCAGGTACATTAAGCAATGGTATATACGTATTATACCAACCACAGATTTTCAATGTCCAGAATACACACAAAAGAAAGTCTCCGGAAATAAATCAGACTTTCTTATGGCATTGTAGACTGGGTCACATCAATGAGAGAAGGTTGACGAAGTTACATACAGAAGGATATTTGAATCCGTTCGAATATCAATCGTATGCCACTTGTCAATCCTGTCTCAAAGGAAAGATGACAAAGACTCCGTTTACTGGACACAGAGTAAGGGCGAGCGAGCTCTTGGGACTCGTACACAGCGACGTGTGCGGTCCAATGTCTACACATGCGCGAAGCGGTTATTCTTACTTCATTACTTTTACGGATGACTTTTCAAGGTACGGTTATGTCTTCTTGATTAAACATAAGTCCGAAGCCTTTGGAAAATTCCAGGAATATAAGAATGAAGTAGAAAAACAAACCGGCAAAAGTATCAAGATCCTAAGATCAGATCGAGGTGGTGAATACTTGAGTGCCGAGTTCCTGGACTATTTAAAAGAGAACGGAATTCTCTCTCAGCTTACTCCTCCATACACTCCGCAACATAACGGTGTATCAGAGAGACGGAACCGAACCCTATTGGATATGGTACGGTCCATGATGAGTAACGCTGAGTTACTGCAATCATTCTGGGGGTATGCGCTAGAATCAGCTGCGTACCTTTTGAACCGAGTTCCCACTAAGACTGTGCCTACCAGACCATATGAGATGTGGTGTGGGAAGAGGCCCCATCTTAATCACATTAAGACATGGGGAAGTCCAGCTTTTGTCAAAAAGCACCATGCGGACAAGCTCGAGGCACGCTCAATACAGTGCAAGTTCGTGGGATATCCAAAGAACTCCAAGGGATATTTCCTCTATTGCGAAGAGGAACAAAAAGTTATTATTTCTCGTCATGCCCACTTTCTAGAACACCAGTTCTTAGAAAAAGAAATTAGTGGGAGCGCAGTAGAACTGGAAGAAATTCCAGAACCACGAGCTATTACTGAAAGCTTAGTGGAACCAGAGGGTTCAAAAGAACAGGACATTCCTACGCCGCTCCGTAGGAGTAGTAGGCAGTCTCATCCGCCCGAGAGATACTACGGTTTTCTCATAGACGGGGATAGAGAGGATTGTATCATAGATTATGATGAGCCTACTAGCTTCCAGTAGGCCGTTCAGAGCGTTGACTCAGTAAAATGGCTGGATGCAATGCGGACCGAAATGGAGTCCATGTACACCAACAAAGTATGGACGTTGGACATTGCTCCAGACGGGGTAAAACCCGTAGGATGCAAGTGGATCTTCAAAAGGAAGATTGGTGTAGATGGACAGGTTGAGACCTATAAAGCTAGACTTGTTGCAAAGGGTTTCCGTCAAAGACCTGGCTTGGACTATGACGAAACCTTTTCTCCATTGGCTATGCTGAAATCCATTCGGATCCTTCTTGCCATTGCTGCCTTCCACGATTATTAGATCTGGCAAATGGACGTAAAGACCGCTTTTCTAAATGGAAATTTAGAGGAGTGTGTCTATATGGACCAACCAGAGGGCTTCATTCAGAGTGGGAGCAGCGGAAAGGTGTGCAAGTTGCTTAAGTCTATCTATGGACTAAAGCAGGCATCGCGGAGTTGGAACATCTATTTTGATGAGACGGTCAAGGAATTTGGCTTTATCAAAAATCCAGATGAACCATGCATCTATTGTAGATTTGTAGCGAGAACTGTAGTATTCCTCGTTTTGTACGTGGATGACATTCTCTTAATAGGAAATGACATTCCTATGCTACAATCTGTCAAGGGGTTCTTGTCACACAGGTTCTCCATGAAAGACCTGGGTGATGCCTCATACATCCTGGGGATCCGGATCCATCGTGATAGATCCAAGAGGATATTAGGACTTTCACAGTCCATGTACATCGACACCATACTGAAGAGATTCAGTATGGAAGATTCCAAGCGATGTAACCTACCGGCTTGTCACGGGATCACCCTCTCTAAAGAGATGTCTCCCAAGACTGATTTGGAGAGGGATCGCATGTCTATTATACCCTACGCTTCTGCGGTAGGCTCTATAATGTATGCGATGTTGTGTACCAGACCGGATGTAGCTTATGCACTGAGTGTGGTAAGCCGGTATCAGTCAAACCCTGGGGAGAAACACCGGATAGCAGTAAAGAACATTCTCAAGTACCTGAGAAGGACTAAGGAGATGTTCTTGGTGTATGGCGGAAAAGACCTCCAGATCGAGGCCTTTGCTGACTCCAGCTTCCAGAGTGACAAGGATGATTCCAAGTCCATGTCGGGTTTTGTCTTTACCCTCAATGGAGGGGCGGTGTGTTGGAAGAGTTCCAAACAAGAAACCGTTGCAGACTCGACAATGGAATCGGAATACATCGCTGCATCTGATGCCGCAAAAGAAGCTGTCTGGATGAGGAAGTTCTTGAAAGAGCTTCAGGTGGTTCCGTCCATTGTTGATCCAATACCTCTGTATTGCGACAACAACGGGGCTATAGCTTTAGCGAAGGAACCCAGGTCCCATCAGAGATCCAGACACATCTTGAGGCGGTATCACTTGATCAGGGAGATCGTGGATCGCCAGGAGATCGAGGTTCGGAGAGTCGCTTTAGAAGATAACACTGCAGATCCATTCACCAAGGCCTTGCCCCAGACTCAGTTCGAGCGGCCGATCGAGATGATAGGTCTTTGATACGCCAGTACATGGCCTTCGTGCAAGTGGGAGATTGTTAGTGTATATGCCCTAGAGGCCATTACTGTATCATACTAGTTTGTATATTACTTAATATAAGCTTGGGATATTCACCTTGTATATACAATCTTGCTCAAAATAGTAGTATGCTACTTGGTTTGTTTTTACTTCAATGTGTACATGTGTTTATTCTAGTATATCGCCTATACACATTAGTGGAGCCCTTAGGATCTTTGCTTGATTACCAGCGTTGTGATGGCAGTCACACTAGTGGGGATGGGTAATCTATAAGCACATCCTTATGCAGGTCCCTGGTCGCAGGACTATCGAGACAGGGCATCGATACTCCGGAGTAGACTAGCGCATGCGCTTCTCATCCCAGTGTGGGAGACGGTCTGTCCCACAGCCATCGGTACGTCGTACTTGAGATAGTATGCGGGTGCTCGTTGGGTTACGAGTACACTGGACAGGACTCGTCGGGAACTGACTAGTTGGTATTATGCCTATCGTCAGTTATCAGTTCCCAGGTGACATGAGTACAGCTTAGTCCGCTGACTTGACACTGTCACTTCGCCTTGAGTGTGTTCCCACTGTACTTTGATTACTACCCTACCACGGCTCAAAGGAGTCGTGCAAACAGGTGGTAGTTGGGTGCAGTCCCGAAGCACTTGGAGGCAGTGACGGTTAGACAGGATTCGTCTCTCCCGGTATTGGGGGTTGACATCGCGCTGTGTCTAGGAGAGGCATTACACGAGTAGTCCCTGGCCAGGGCAAACGAGATATACTGGTAGGCTTCCAGTGTTATCTCAGGGTGTTTTGGGCTTCACTCCGACACGACTTGTTAGTTATATGTATGCCCTAGAGGCCATTACTGTACATAGGATGTATATTGTAGTGGATGCTGGGACATATATAGGGAAGACTTTCTTGCTCAACATGATAGTATGCTATCTGGTTGAACTTTACCTTAACGTGTATACTGATTGTCTCTCTGTTACATGTTGGTAAAGCCCTTAGGATGTGTGCTTGACTACCTGGACTATGATGCGGATCATACTAGTGGGGACATGGTAGTCCATAAGTACATCCTTCAAAGTCCCTAGTCGTGGGTGTATCGAGACGGGGCATCGATATACCAGAGTAGACTAGCGTATACCTTCTCGACCCATACAGATGGGCGATGGATGATCCCATATCCATCGGTGTTTGACATCAGAGATGATATACGGGTGCTCAGTAGAGACTGGGTACACTGGACGGACTCGCCGAGAACTCCCAGATGGTATTATACCTCACGTCAGATGGCAGTTCTCTGGTGACACTGGTACAGAGTAGTCTGTTGACCCGAGATCGTCATAGAGTCTTGTGTGGTTCCCACTATGCTTTGATTTCCATCTTACCACATACAAGAGGGCGTGCAAAACGGTGGTTTTTGGGTACAGTCCCGAGTCACATGGAGGCAATGAGCGATAGGAGGGGATTCGTCTCTCCCGGTATAGGGGGTTGATGTTGCGCTGTGTTCGATTGGCTATAACAGGAAGTCCCTGGCCAGGGCTGATCAGAGAATTGCTGGTAAGTGTTACCAGTAGTTTCTCGACCCGTTATGAGCCTCATATCGACACGACTTATCGAGCTATTGGGGTCTGACGTTTACCACCCCTAGGCGAGATATGCGACATATCAGACGATCAGACCGGACTGTACGGTAGTGTTACTGGTTGGATTCACAGGAGTATGAGCGGGCTTGCTCGTCGATCTTCTGATCGCTCAATACCCGGGTGGCCGTTACGTTTAGCAGACCGCTTGCGGCTTGTGGGTGTTTGATATGATCATCATCTGCTGCCGGCGTATTGACGAGTCTTTAGAGTCCTACACAGAGGTTTCCTGGCTCAAGCGAAACGAAATATGAGCGCATATGAGATATGTGCGGGACCGAGAATAATGCGTGTATGTGATACCGTATTTCATTCTCGCGATGAATGTATCGAATGGTTGTATGCGATATAACCTAGTTATCGATTCAAGCGATGATTCGATAAGCCGATACATTGTATACTAGTCGGTTGTGTGCGACATGACCGGATCATTGAATCAAGTGTTGATTTAATGATTTAATGCATATTTATATATTTGATATATTACTTTGCATCAACTAGTATCGGTTTACTTAAGATGGATTTTCTCACTTGGTTTGTGCACATTGTATATGTGATATACTTTTGTACACTTGATTATATCATGTTTGATGATACATGTATACTTGGTTAAGTGTAAAGAATTAAACTATGGTTAAACATATAATTAGGGTTTTATTTTTCCATTATTTATTTGTTTATACATTTTGGAAAATAAAAGGAAAAGAGAAAAGAATGGTGGCTTTATTTGTTGTTTAGTTGAAGCTTCATGAAGCTTTGACTTTGTCCACCATTCTTATCTCATCCTTAACCCTAACCATTCCTTTAACCTTGGTCAATTCTCTACACATAACCATAGTTAGAATTATGATAAGTTTTGGTTTTTCTATTCTTTTTAATTAACTTATCATATTTCTTTTTCTTCTTCTTCTTCATCTTCTTCACATGAAGAAAGTTCACTTCATCAATGGTGATTGATGAAAAGAAGTGAGAAATCCAATTCTAAAGTCTACCCACTTCCTATTTCTTCATCCTCTACCTCTTGCCAAGTAGTAGAGTGTGTTCTCTTCACAAGTTTTTGGACTTGGTGAAGTCGGAGCTTGATTTAGCGATGCCTCGACGTAGATCATCTTCGGCATGGACATCGACGACCTAGCTCGCTTATTCTCCGATGAAGTCGACGCTAGAGCCCAGATTCTTTTTGGACAGCGGAGAGGACTTCGTTGCGGAGCTATGGAGGTGGAGAACCGGATCTACAAAGGTTGTATTTCCGTATCTTTTAGTTAAGTGTTAACTAGTTAGCTTTTTCGCCTAGTTTTCTAGCAAACGATCCGTAGTCGGGTTTCTCGGCACCTAGAATTTTTGAAATTGGCATGGTTGATGCCTTGTGAGACCTCATTAGGGTGCCTAGGAACCCTACAGTGGTATCAAAGCAAGGCTAGAGCCTTAGGCGAAGTCTAGACGGAATTTGAAGTCCGAACGACCCGTAAACCCAAACCGGAATATGCTCTCTGGACTTTTTCCGAAAATGCGGATTTTTGTGTATTAAAAATGCCTAAAAAATTCAATAAATAATTATAAGAATTACTGTGCAAACTCAGGCGAAAGATTCATCCAACAGAGCGCGGAACCGCGGCAGAAGCCCAGCTTTTGCGGCGGTTCCGCGGCTAGGTTGTGACGTCGTCACATATTTTCTGCACAGTAATTCCTATTTAATTATTCTGGATTTTATGGGAATATTTAATATTTTTTCCAGAGTGTTATTTTCTGAGTTGTTTTAGGGATTCGAATGTTCGGTCGGATTATCAAATTTTGTCTATGTGGCTTTCCGGATAAATTCTTGAATATGTTAAAAAGTTCGACCGGATATAAATACCCAACTTTTCCCCTGTCGGGAAATTTCCAAGTATTGGATCTTTCCGTAGTTTAACGACGTTCTAAGTAGTGCAAGTAACGCGATGGACCCTCTAGAAGACAACAAACCTTAACTCGATTATGTGACCGTCTTGAACTGCCCTTTGAACATTCGGGTTTGGGGCAGTACGGCGTGCCACATGTGAGGCGTTGGCTTGACCCTTCTACGGCTGGACCGTTGGTACTGAGGCACGAACGGAATGTTGTTAGACTTGTTTCATGTGTTGATCTGTATCGGGAAAACTTGGGTGTTCGAATGTTCAATCGGAAAGTTTAACATTTTCTAATTATCTGGAATGGGATACAATAATTGGAATTCACAATTAGTTATGTGATAACTGAATGAATGTTATAAACATAGCAATTTAGTCTCACTTGATCGGTTGCCACGGAATTTTGATATGATCAAAAGTCCGTCGCAATCACGTAGCGTACGCGGATACTCACCGGGTAAACTTAATAGACAGCCTCACTCCATAGCCCCGACCAAGTGACTGTAGGAGAACCCCGTCGCCGAAAGCATCCATTCGGGTGCTCGCGGTAGCGGTGTTCCGCCTTGGTGCACTTCGTCGACGGTAACGGGGGTGCGGCCGTCTACTGAAGTTTGCGACGAGCATCCGATCAGGATGTCGGGAATCTTGTTGAATTGCCCGACTTGATATTGAAAAGAGTTTTCGATTTTGAGACTAAAATGCGGTGTTTATAATTGTTAGGCATGCGATGTCTAAGGAATTCATTTGGTCAGGCATGTGATGTCTGAGGTGGTTGCGGATTCCAACTGTTGTAGTTTTACACTTTCTTTTCTGTGACCGTAAGTGTAATATGTGATATCGCCGGTTTCTTTGCTATATGTCAACGACAATTGGGATGGACATATTTACTTACGTTGATGACATGTGATGTTATGTGTTGCTGGATATGTTATATTGGATCGTCGTGTTTGAATAGCCGGGGGTTTTTATGTGAGATGAGTGTTTTTCATTTTCATTCATGTAAAAACTTGTATGTAATATTCTTTTATTAGGGCGCTTCCAGGTTGCGGAAGTTGTCACCTTTGTATATTATTTACTTTTCCGCACTAGGATAGACCCAAGGAGGAGGGCACAAGTAACCGGGTTCTGGAGTCCAGTGGGAGACCAACTCGAGGAGTCGAGTCCGGGTCTCCTAACTCTAGAATTGGTAGGGTTGCTTGCCGCTCTCATAGGGGTCTAGGGGTGTGGGTTTGGCTATTCATCACGACCGGGGAATCCGTGTTTTATACTGGCTCGTATTGAAAACACGGACGTCCTAGTATATCCAATATTTCATATGTTTCTTCTGCTGCGATATCTGTGATGTGATCATATGATGTTCTGTGATAGATACAGTATATAGTATATATGATATATTATATAGGCGTTACTTATGTTTTACACCCGCGCTAGCCCTGCCCCGCTCTGCCGTTAGTTACCTAACCTAACGGTGCACGAGGGGACATCGAGGCGAATGCGGATGGCATAAGTGTACGTCGTATTTATCTGTGATGTTTAGGTAACTTAATTGATGGGACTTCATTAATGTGATTAATGAAATAAAAGAAACCTAAGATGTTGTAGAATCGAATTTCAAAATAAAACAGGTAGCTACAGTTCTTGCTTTGCACAGCGGTATATGAGATATATCCTGCACCTTATTCGATGAGGAAAGGACCGAGATCCCTTCACCGGGAGTGACTCCTTTCGCAATAACTGGCAGATGCTACACACTCGGTTTGTCTTTTGATTGCTTTTAAGAGTTTTTGCTTTGCACAGTGATATATATGATATATCCCGCACCTCATTCCACGAGGAAAGGACCGACGATCCCTTCACCGGGAGTGACTCCTTTAGCAAAACTAGAAAAGCCTCAAAAGCACTCCATTTTTAAAATCATTTGATTCTACAACGATATCAAGTTCATTACGCAATAGGTTTTCAGAAAAACCTGTCGTAGCCCTCCGTCATTTCAGATATGTACTGGTTAGTATTCGTGCTGCGTTTGTTGACCTCTGTCAAGGCGTAGTGTGCGGTAGCTGATTAGTGCTTATCTGCATAAGCATATGATGTGATTGATTTAGGGTAGTCGTGCGACCTTGTTGACCTCTGTCAAGGGTCGTGCGGGTGGGTTTACTTCAATCAGGAAATGAAGGGTTGAACTTGACTAGCAGCCTATGGTTTGTTGACCTCTATCAAAGTCATAGGACGCTAGGGGCAAAATATTATCGGGAATTTCAAGTGTTGAAATTTGCAATGAGATTGCATACCTTCTATGAGATAGTTGGATCCCGATACCCGCTGCGAGTAAGAGTTACTCCTGGGAGAGTTTTACACATTACAATTAGCCGATCAAGTAGGTGTCTAGAAAGGTGTCAACGAGGTTACGCCTCTGGAAAAACGAGGTTTACATTAATTAGGTTCGTGCGAAAGCACGGGGGACCTCCCTCAAAGTACCGACACTGGCCTGGCTGAAAGATTGGCGAACTTGTAGTGTGTAATTAATCCCGGCTAGTCTTTCCTTTTACGGTTTGAAGGAAGATTTGATAAAAAGCAGTGGGAGCCATCCTGATTAGATAAAATAATAACCAATCTATTCTTGACAGAGCGCACGCTGAGTGTTTTCTTCTCTCTCTCTCCAGGTAGCGACCATATCACGCCTTAATCAAGATAATAAAACGGATTATTGACCGAACCCGCTTGTTATACTGAGCTGGGGAACGTTGGTCCCGCTCCAACTTATAATTGTTATAAGACAGAGCAGGAAATTGGGGAATACCAGATTTCCCGTGCCGCCCAAACGAAGAGAGTGCATGCTGATGCATCATCTTCGGGTGTGTTCATTATACAGAACTGTTTCTCAGTATCCTTTACGTCCTGAGTATATGATACCGTATCAGGATCCCAGATATGTAATCTGTTACATAGGGCTACAGATAGGTAGAGAACTGAGAACGGGTGATAAGTTTCATGAGGCAGAAAACGGGGCAAGAGTTGCAGCCAAGTCTGTTGGTCACTGTCACCCTGTATTACAATACATTGATTCTGAACGAATGTTATTAGATACCGAACCTGATATACAAAATCGTATCCGTCTCTTTATTAGTAAAGAAACGATATAATTTTGTATTGTTGGATAATGTTTTGAACATTTCCTATATCAAAAGTTGATCGGTTCAGGCACGTTATCTAAAAGCATTAATGTTCTAAATCAAACTACAGTTCTTTAGTATACAGAACACACACAAGAGGAAGAGTTCAGAAATGAACGAATCCTTCTTGAGGCATTGTAGACTAGGTCATATCAATGTGACCCGACTAGCTGGAGTTACATAAAGATGCATATTTAAATTAGTTTGAACTTACATCTTGTGAAATTCGCCAGTCATGTCACAAAGATAAGATGACCATAGCTCCGTTTACTAGAAACAGAGAAAGAGTTAGTGAACTCTTGGGATGATACATGTTGATGTATGTAGGTCCCCTGTCTACACATGCCAGGACTGGTTCTTTATACTTCATTACGTTCTCTGATAATCTTTCGAGTTTCAGACCTATGTTCCTGTTGAAACACAAGTCCGAACCTTTTCAGATATTCACAGAATATAAGCGAGAAGTAGAGAACCAGAATACTGGTATAAGTATTATATCCTATGATGAGATCAAGGAGGAGAATACTTGAGCACGGAAATCCTGGATTATACTAAAGGAGAATGAGATTCTCTCTCAGCATTACTCCTCTGTATACACCATAGCACGATGGTATATCAGGGCGGATCAATCACACCCTATATGATAAGGTGTGCTCTATGATGAGTACTACTGAGTTACCTTTTTCCTTTTTTGGGAGTTATGCACTTGAGAAGCTGCATACCTATTGAATAGGGTTCCAATCAAATCAATTGCCTACCATTTCATATGTGATATGGAAAGGGAAGAGCCCATATATTAAGATAGTTAAGATTTGGGGTTGTCCGGCCTATGTCTAAAAGCAAAATCCGGACAAGCTCGAGGCAAGATCTGTTATGTACAACTGGAAAGGTTCCAACTATACAAACAACAGAAGATGATTTGGTAGAACCAAAGGATTCAGTAGATACCAACGAACCTCAGCCTCTCCGCCGATCTAGTAGGATTCCTCACCCACCTGAGAGATACTTCGGTTTCTCTATGACAGTGGGAGCGAGGATTGCATCATGAGATGATGACCCAACTAGTTTCGAGCTGGCCATCAGGAGTAGGACTCTGTAAGAATGGCTGGATGTTTATCGATCTGAGATGGAATCCTTATACACCAACAAAGTATGGACTTTAGTTGCTATATCTGAAGGGTTAAATCCCCATCAGGAGCAAGTATATCTTGAGAAGATTACTTGGTGTACATGGAAAAGTTGAGACTTTCAAAGCTAGAATTGTTAAAGGATTTCGTCATCGACCAGGCGTGGATAATGATGAAACCTTTTCCAGTAGCTATGCTTAAGTCCATCCAGATCCTACTTGTTACGGCTACATACCATGACTGCGATATCTGGTGGTTGGGTGTCTTGACTGCTTTTCTAAATGATGATTTAGAAGAGAGCGTCTATAAGTACACAGCCAGAGGGCCTCATAGACAGTGGGAGCAGCGGAAACGTGTGCAAGATGTTTTATATGATAAAGCAGGCATCGCGGAGTTGGAACATCTGTTTTTGATGAATTAGTCAAAGAGTTTGACATCATCAAAATGGTAGATGAACCTTGTATAAACAAAAAGATAGTATGGAGTATGGTGACGATCCTCGTAGAGTACGTGGATGACATACTCTTGATGGGGAAAGGAGTTTCCTATGCTACGCTCGATCAATCTCCGGTTATCACAAGGATTCTCCACATAGGATCAAAATGATACCTCCTAAATCCTGAGTTTTAGATCTATGAGATAGACTTAATTGGATGTTAGGATTCTCACTAGTTGTAGTGAGACGGTATCAACCGATCCTGGGGAGAATCACTGGAAGTGTTCCAGGGTGATAAAGACGACTGAGTGTCAGTCACAGGCATTGTCTTTACCCTCAGTAAAGGGACGGTATGGTGGAAGAGTTCCAAGCTAGATACCGTGACATACTAGACGATAAAGGCACGATACATCGCTACTTAAGATGCTACCAAAGAGGCAGTCTGGGTGTATATTGGTTCATGAGATGAACTACGTTCCAACCATTGTGAGACAATGGAGTTGTGGCTTATGCCAAGGAACGTCCGTCCCATCAGTGATCCAGACATATTCTAAGGCAGTATCACTTGATCATGGAGATGGTTGATCTCCAGGGAGATCGAGGTTAGGAGAGTAGACTCAGAGGACAACACAGCGGATCCACTCACAAAGGCCTGTTCCCAGAGAGAGACTTTTATGGGATGGTTGAGTATGAGATACTGCAACCACTGCTATCAGATGGCCCTAGTGCAAGTGGGAGATTGTTAGTTATATGTATGCCGTAGAGGCCATTACTGTACATAGGATGTATATTGTAGTGGATGCTGGGACATATATAGGGAGGACTTTCTTGCTCGACATGATAGTATGCTATCTGGTTGAACTTTACCTTAACGTGTATACTGATTGTCTCTCTGTTACATGTTGGTAAAGCCCTTAGGATGTGTGCTTGACTACCTGGACTATGATGCGGATCATACTAGTGGGGACATGGTAGTCCATAAGTACATCCTTCAAAGTCCCTAGTCGTGGGTGTATCGAGACGGGGCATCGATATACCAGAGTAGACTAGCGTATACTTTCTTGACCCATACAGATGGGCGATGGATGATCCCATATCCATCGGTGTTTAACATCAGAGATGATATACGGGTGCTCAGTAGAGACTGGGTACACTGGACGGACTCGCCGAGAACTCCCAGATGGTATTATACCTCACGTCAGATGGCAGTTCTCTGGTGACACTGGTACAGAGTAGTCTGTTGACCCGAGATCGTCATAGAGTATTGTGTGGTTCCCACTGTGCTTTGATTTCCATCTTACCACATCCAAGAGGGCGTGCAAAACGGTGGTTTTTGGGTACAGTCCCGAGTCACATGGAGGCAATGAGCGATAGGAGGGGATTCGTCTCTCCCGGTATAGGGGGTTGATGTTGCGCTGTGTTCGATTGGCTATAACAGGAAGTCCCTGGCCAGGACTGATCAGAGAATTGTTGGTAAGTGTTACCAGTAGTTTCTCGACCCGTTATGAGCCTCATATCGACACGACTTATCGAGCTATTGGGGTCTGACGTTTACCACCCCTAGGCGAGATATGCGACATATCAGACGATCAGACCGGACAGTACGGTAGTGTTACTGGTTGGATTCACAGGAGTATGAGCGGGCTTGCTCGTCGATCTTCTGATCGCTCAATACCCGGGTGGCGGTTACGTTTAGCAGACCGCTTGCGGCTTGTGGGTGTTTGATATGATCATCATCTGCTGCCGGCGTATTGACGAGTCTTTAGAGTCCTACACAGAGGTTTCCTGGCTCAAGCGAAACGAAATAGGAGCGCATATGAGATATGTGCGGGACCGAGAATAATGCGTGTATGTGATACCGTATTTCATTCTCGCGATGAATGTATCGAATGGTTGTATGCGATATAACCTAGTTATCGATTCAAGCGATGATTCGATAAGCCGATACATTGTATACTAGTCGGTTGTGTGCGACATGATCGGATCATTGAATCAAGTGTTGATTTAATGATTTAATGCATATTTATATATTTGATATATTACTTTGCATCAACTAGTATCGGTTTACTTAAGATGGATTTTCTCACTTGGTTTGTGCACATTGTATATGTGATATACTTTTGTACACTTGATTGTATCATGTTTGATGATACATGTATACTTGGTTAAGTGTAAAGAATTAAACTATGGTTAAACATATAATTAGGGTTTTATTTTTCCATTATTTATTTGTTTATACATTTTGGAAAATAAAAGGAAAAGAGAAAAGAATGGTGGCTTTATTTGTTGTTTAGTTGAAGCTTCATGAAGCTTTGACTTTGTCCACCATTCTTATCTCATCCTTAACCCTAACCATTCCTTTAACCTTGGTCAATTCTCTACACATAACCATAGTTAGAATTATGATAAGTTTTGGTTTTTCTATTCTTTTTAATTAACTTATCATATTTCTTTTTCTTCTTCTTCTTCTTCATCTTCTTCACATGAAGAAAGTTCACTTCATCAATGGTGATTGATGAAAACAAGTGAGAAATCTAATTCTAAAGTCTACCCACTTCCTATTTCTTCATCCTCTACCTCTTGCCAAGTAGTAGAGTGTGTTCTCTTCACAAGTTTTTGGACTTGGTGAAGTCGGAGCTTGATTTAGCGATGCCTCGACGTAGATCATCTTCGGCATGGACATCGACGACCTAGCTCGCTTATTCTCCGATGAAGTCGACGCTAGAGCCCGGATTCTTTTTGGACAGCGGAGAGGACTTCGTTGCGGAGCTATGGAGGTGGAGAACCGGATCTACAAAGGTTGTATTTCCGTATCTTTTAGTTAAGTGTTAACTAGTTAGCTTTTTCGCCTAGTTTTCTAGCAAACGATCCGTAGTCGGGTTTCTCGGCACCTAGAATTTTTGAAATTGGCATGGTTGATGCCTTGTGAGACCTCATTAGGGTGCCTAGGAACCCTACACGACTTGTACCGCTATTGGGGGACTGACGTTTACCGCCCCCTAGGCCCGCCATGCGATGTATCAGACGAACAGACCGGACTGTACGGAGAATGTCACATTCAGGCTCAGTAGGAGTTCAGATGGGTTTCGCCTCGTCAGTCTTCTTGTCGGCATCTACCTGGGGACCGTTACGCACAGCTAGTGCCGCTTGCGGTCTGTGGTTAAACCCACTGCCAGCGTAGTGTCGAGTATTTAGAGTCCCACGCAGAAAGCTATTCGCCTTTAGGCAAAAGAGTAGAGGTCGCATGGTCTTGCGACAGGGTTCGGTCACATCTGTGCACTTGTGCACGTACAGTGTCCGGACAGTTTACACTAGCGGGCTTTGGTTTAAGCCAGATCCTAGTGTACCTTTTGGGATTGGATTTATCCAGTTTGCATTCGTGTTCCTCGGAACGAGGATGCGGGTGTGTATGCACAGTTGTCGGAGAGACAGAGGCAGAGGATTCTCATTAGGGTTGTTGACCGTTGACAGTTGACTATTGACTTTTTGCTCAACCCTAATGAGAATATGATATGTGATTAACAATAATATTAATTAAGTATTGTGGTGACATGGTTGTTGAGGGGTTGACTTTGTTGACTTGTTGACTTTGTTGACCGGTTGACTAGGTTGGACTAGTTGACCATCATGATAACTATAGCTATCATTTCATGGCAAAGACTTTTTACTTGCTTGTTTCTTTTGTGAGAAATGAGTGCATGAAATGATTTAGCAATTTTGACTTGAACCATTTTACACAATACTTGATTATTATTTTTTTGATGATGGTTTTGGATTATGAGAGCAAAGAGAGAAAAGTCTTCTCTCATTCTTTGATGCTCACTCTCTCTCTTGTTCTTGAGCTCTCATCTTCCTCCTCTTGCTTTCCCTCTCTTGATTCTATGGTTCACTTGTCTCATGAGTTGAGAACCAAGAACCATAGATAAAATCCCATACAAACTCTTCTCTACTCACTCTAGTTCACAAGGTTTAGCAAACCGAGTGAACTAGTTTCTTCAAAGTTCGAAGAAGGAGCCAAAGGTTGAAGCTTTCAGGTGGATCTATCTTCGGCGCAAGGAGACGACGGGGAGAAGCCATTTCGGACGACCATCGAAGCTTGAAGACGAAGGAGTTCGAGAAAAAGAAAGGTATAACCCCTAACCGAGTAGTTAGCAACTCGTAGTTAGGTTGTTAGTTAGATGTTTAACAAAGATCCGGTTTTGAGTCCATGTTACCACCTCTACGAAAATTGTTTTTCACCAAATTCCGCATGCCCGAAAGTACCGGGAGAGGTAGCATAGACTTACAGTTATGTGTACCGGTGCCGATGTCGCCGTTTGCATCTCCAACGTCTCGACTCCACGTGGGGTACCTACAAGGATATCACACGCTAAAACTCATGAAAACCATGTCGGAAACCAAAATGGTGCACACTACGCCTATAGGTAAAAACCTGTGACCTTGTGTGCAAAAACAGCCAATCACCACTGTCGTTGACGTCCAAACGCCACCCGACAGATATGAATCATCGAATGTCAAAATCCATACGAAAACGAGTCGTAAATCATACGCCAACTCATGAAATTCAACCCAGATTTTACCCTAACAGGAAACAGTCAAAACTATACATACCGGGGGTCAATTTTACATGAAAAAGGGGTTGTGCACGCAAAACGAGGCAGTTTTACCCTGTTCTGGCCACAAATTGCGGCCATGGGGATTAAATTTGCGGCCGGGACTTTGAGATGGTGGTTAGGGCTTTGGGTAGTGGTTCTAGGGTGCCTGCACAGCTCACTGCCAAGTCAATTTTACTCTAGGAGGTCCCGGGTGAAAGCAGGTCTCAGAAAGGTCACAAAATCGACGAAAACGCTAATTTACACCAAGTCGAACAACTCTGGTAACTAACTAGAGATCTGGGGTTTTCTGGGTTAAACTAGTCTCAAATACACCTAATAAGGTTACCTTGACAATCGAAACCATCTCTTGGCCAAACCTCACTCAATTTCACTAAAACTAGCACTAGATCATGGATATAACAGTAAATTATCAGCTAATAACCCAAAACTTAACAAGATAGTAGTTGGTTGTGAGATTATACCTCAAGAAACTCCTAGAATGCAGGAGAAAAGAGGATGAAGGGAGGAGGAGGGGTGGTTGCTGCTGTGGAGCTGCTCCTTGTGCTCCAGAAGATGCTGCAGTAGCTGAAGTGTTGCCCTGCTGCTACTGCCACTGATCTTGGCCGATGCTGTTGCTGCTGTTATATTCTTTTCCTTGTGTTGCTGTTGCAGCAGCAGCAGAAGAAGGGGTTGTTGTGTTTGTGGTGTGGTGTTGTGTGATGAGGATGGTGTGGGTTTGTTTTGAAATGGAGTTGCTGCTGTGGCTGATAGAAAATGTGGCTGAAAATGGCTGAGACTGTTTTATTGGTGTTGTTTTGGTGTGTTATGAGGGATGAAGCTGCTGATGTGAGGGGTTTGGGGTGTAGGTTTTGGGCTATGGTGCTAGGGTGGTGGCTGATGTAAGGGGTTTAATATGCTGATGGGATAAAAGTGGGGCTGATGTAGTATATGGTGGCTGAAGTAATGATATATGGGCTGATGTTTGCTGTTGCAGGATTGGGGCTGATGGGGTTATCAGCTGATGTAATATTCGTTGGCTGAACTTTTGGATTTCTTTTGGGGGCTGCAGCTTACATCAGCTGTTGGAGTTGAGGCTGATGTAGTGTGTAGAGTTGTAGGATCTGATGTGTTGTATCAATGGCTGAGGTTTAGGGCTGATGTGCTGTTTTGGGGGCTGAAAAGTGTTGATGGGAGTGTGGGCTGCTGATGTAGTTTACTGATATAGCAGCTGATGTAGGAGGCTGATTTGTGGCTGTGTAGGGTGGGCTGATGCAATTTTACAGCTGCTAAATTGCTGATGCCTCTGATGGGTTGCTTTGGGGGGCTGATAAGGTGTTTGGGTGGCTGGTGTTCTCTTCAGCTGCTGGTGGAGTTGCTGTTTCGGTTAAAGTTGGATATAGGATGATGTGTGAGAGGGAGTAAAAGAGCACAAGGGGTTATGAAGTCAAATGGATCATGGCACACCCTAACCATCTCTCTCTCTCTCAATGCTAGCACTCACAAGTCATCATAACCCTAATCCAATTGTAAACAACGCCACACCCTTAATTAACCCCACTAACCTAACCAATTGGTTCAAGTTACCAAGGTCATCTAAGCATGGTTCACCCCAGGCTTATCCTGAGTCCAAAACATGAGACAAGTATGGAAAAATGTTATGTGCACATCTTTGCACAAAAAGCCAAAATCCACTTAGCGATTTTTAGTCGCGATTAACACCCAAAATAACATATAATCCATCATAAAAACGGTAAAATTTCCACAAATTGCCCAAATTTAGAATTTCCATAATTCTCTCCGGAATTTTCACCATTTATCGGTATTTAATTATACCGACTATTAAAATATTCATTAAAAATTAATATTTAATTATGCAAATTCCCAAAAATAATATTTTATTTTTTTGAAATGTTACAGTCTTCCCCTCTTAAAGAAATTCGGTCCCCGAATTTAAATTTAAACCTCCAAATTCCAAAACATTTCAATAAAATATCCAAGCCAACGGGGCTCCGAAATCATCAATCCATAGAACGCATCATAGTGCAATACATGCGCATGCGTAACGAGCAGATATCTCGAAAACAAAACTCCGTCAAGCATCTCGCAATCATCGGAGTCAAGGTAAAACACGAATACCAAATCCAAAGCAAAGCCGATATGCTATGAATCGGAACTATGCATGTGAATACCAAATCAGTACATGTAAATACCTAAAGGGAATGCATGCCAGATTTCTTTAAAAATCGTTGTGCAATACACATAACACTGCACAGTGGCGGACGTCTCTATAAGAAAATAGCCATATACTTATATACCTTTTGTTTAATATTCACGAACAGCCGCTTTTTTTTAAAAACAATTTAGAAGGGTTCTCTCATTTTAAATGTTCTGTGTCATAACGGACACGTATGTAAATAATGAGACTATAGCTCGCTTTTGGAAATTCCTTTGAAATTTATCAATGCATGCAAAATATATCCAGGCACTGTCCTCTGACTAGTCCTGCTTAGTACGAAAACACATAGCAAATATCATAAAAACGTACTGCTCCATAGAAATCAATCCAAAAGTGCATATGAAAACCCTGTGCGTCTGGTGCGCACGGAAATCAAAATCCATACATGTGCCAAGCAGGTGCACAAAACGACATCAAGGTGCAACGGGTGTGCACGCAACATCGATCATAGGCAACGTATGTGCCTGACCGCAAAATCAGGTGCATCTGACATGCACGAAAAAAATTCCTGATTTAGTGCATCTGGTGTGCACCAAATCACATCTCACAACAGGTGCCCAACATGCGCTAAAAATCCAAATCCGGTGCATCCATCATGCACGAAATCATGAAATCCAATATCAAATGCCGAAACATGCGTAAAATCCAATTAGGTGCATAAAATGCACAAAACAAATATCGAGCATCACCCTCGAAATCGAAGTCCGGTGCATCCAAGTGCACAAAATACATGTCACTGCACTGCAAGCATATGTGAACTATACCGAGTGCAAAAACCAAATCGTGTGCGTGCGTACACACAAAATCAACTCAACGGTATGGAACCCCATAAAATCACAAACATGTGAAACCAAGGCACGAAAACGATATCAAGTGCAACGACTGTGTGAAAATCGTAAATCCTCAATCATCAAAATCAAGTCATGCGAATAAATCGCCAAAATACCGAAATCAAATATGGCGGAGTAGTTCCGCTCAAGCGCATCCCCCAAGAATCTCTGGCCAATTGTCGTGATCACTAGTGGGACGTCTCGTCGATGATCATGAACTTTGGCCCGCTGGTGTGCGTAACATGACCACTCCTGGGTCCAAGTCTCCTCTTTGAATTTCCAATCTCTCGATCCATCGGCTCATCGGCCCTGTCAAGTGTGCTAACGGGGACGATTCCGTTCATGCACTTCTCTGGTCATCTCTCGGGCAATCATCGCGACCACTCGTAAAGCAGCATATCACTGGCGTCGACCTCTGGCTCTCTGAATGTACGTGACACATCTGATCCTGGATGCAAGTACCATTGCAGCAGTGTCCTGGAAGGAATCCTGCTCAAGGTCTCTTCCAAGTCTCATCTCTGCCAATTGTCCGGGAGTCATCGTCTTTTACCATATCTGCTTCTTGTTCCGGAACGGCTGCATACTCATCGCGACTCCTTGTAGAAGGTATATCCAGTTATAATGCCTCGGTATGCGCATCGCATTTTTGATGTCGGCGGAGTGGAATGTCATCTCCTCTAGATCTGGCACGAACCTCTTACTCCACTTTTCTCTAATGTCAACTGCTTCGGACTTGTCTCGTCGTGGCTGCATGGACTGAGCTCCAACGGCTATCCTCGTATCTGGAGTCTCCTAAGAAATGTATCTCACCATCTAGCATCCGAATTAAGTCGAGCCATCCGATCGATTGGTCAAAACCTCATAGTCCCCCAAGAGCTCAACATCTTGGGTACAGTATAATAGTATCGAGTACATACCTCAGCATCAGTGGTCCAGCCGTAGAAGGGCAAACCCAAACCTCACTAATGGTGCCGAGGAACTGCCGTGAACCCTAAGGTTCAAAGGATTTCATACGGTCATTAAGTTGAGTTAGGGTTTCATTCTTCTAGAGGGACCATAGAATTGCCTGCATGTCCTTCCGAATACTTTAAACTTGGAATAATAGGTTTCTGACATTCGATCGTCTCTGTCGACTCTCAACGTCTCCGCGTGAAGTCGTCTCTAGCTGGAATCAATCTATCTGATGATCTTGCATCGGGGTAGCAAACAAACCACATGTCCTAGTCATTCATCCTCGGTGACTAGCGACCTTCTATCATCTCTTAGTGCAATCTCGTACTGCAATAGCTCCAACATCTAGGGCGATATCTCGTTGTTCGCAGCACTAGCTGGCTCACTCGTCTGCACGCTGAACAATGCCTCAATCATCATGAGTAAGCCATACATCAACGGTCATCAAAATCTGGCTGGCCTCTGTCAGTGGCTCAATCCTCTGGTGCTAATCCGCACGTCCGAGTAATCTCATACCGCGATCCATCCAACGCTCGTGGCGCAAAAACACAATCAAAAGACACATCTCTGCAATCGTGTGTCGCCGGAATTATGCTCTGTTCAGTCCTTGTTCGTAACGAGCTCGTGCTGACCGCAATTCTAGCTGTAGCTCTCCCTGCCCGTAATCGTGGCAGCAAAACCATAACTGGTACCGATGAAGCTAGATCAGGAGGGAATATGATACTGGACAAGGAAATCTGCATCCTAAGGCTCCTTAAGTGGAGTGGCGTATCGTAAATATGCCGCGGACATACCACGGTACGTCACTCTACTTTAGTCACCTATTCCATCAACCAAGGGTCATCCTATACTCCGAAGGTAAAACCTAACGCTCTGATACCAACTTTGTCACGGCCCGAAAGTACGGAGCATGACCGGTACTTAGACTACGAACGTCTCAAGGCGTACGTAAGCTAAGTAAGCCAAACCCAGAAATCCAAACCAAGAGAAGTAGTAGAGTGTAGGAAGAACCATATCAAAACAACCTGTATGCAACACCATATACAACGCCTAAAGGCGAGGATCACAACAGAAAAGGAAACTCCAACCAGCAAGAAACCCAGAGAAATATAACGCGCGACTCTAAGGTCGAAAGAATAAACATTACTGGCCTCTATCTCAAATAAGTACATGTTTGGTTGATGGAACTTCTAGATACAACTGAAATACAATATACAATGTATAATGATGGGTACGATACAATAACCCACCTACTAGCAGATAGCAAGTCACCCGAAAAAGAAACCGTGCCCGCAAAGCCGGAATGGAACCTGTACGGCAAACCTGTAAGAAACTGGGGCACAACGGGGGTGAGTTGCCAACTCGTGAGTGTAAGTACGCGGCGGCTCCCCGGCCGTCTAACAGACGCTGATATGTGGAACAAAACTTTTACGACTGGCGCTATCGCGTACTTTATCCCGGATCGTCCATTAAAGCTAAACTAACAAATTGTAAAGAGGGTAGAATTGTTATACCGAATGATCCGAGTCCTTCGGTCTTCAACCATCATCCCACGCTATGTTGCAACTGATCCGAACTTGCTCGATCTCCGGTCTCGTCGTCCAGGTGGCACCACGTCGACGGATCTTTAAACGGGCTCCCGCCTATGAACCGAGGCAACTCGCTCGTCAAGTTTGCTAAAAGAGACGACCAAGATGAAGTAGAGAATGGGTAGAATACTTTGTCTCGTTACGTCCAAGGTCACGGACGAACGGTTTTAGAAGTTGCCAATTGGAATCGGGTGAATGGAAATTGAACTAAAAATGAAATTTCCATACACTAGTTATCATAATCTTTTCTTACTCAAATGAAATGAATCAAAAATCACTCCTCACAAAGAAGTGGCCGGCCACATTATAAAGAGAAGGGAGGTGAGTGTAGGAGAAAGTGGTGACCATTAGAAAAGCTTCTCACAAAAGATCAAGAGGAAAAAATCTAAGCAAGAACAAAAATCATTAATGAAAAGGTGACTCACTAATTACACCTCATCATCCAATTAATGCAAGATGGTGACTCACTAATCTAGTCATCAAAACAAGAAGCTTCTACTAATGACTCACCTCATGACTCACCATCAAGAAGAAAAGATAAATCCGCATTTGACCGACTGTCAAATACGGCTGATAGAAAACTGGAAATTGGCAACTTTCAAAAGTGATCCTGAAACGAATTTCAGGATAACCCCGTATCAGTATAAACATACCCGCATTTATAATACGACCGAATATAAATGGAACTGAGACAAAGATATTATATCTACAAAGTATAATACTGGGTTCCGGCTTAAACCAAAGCCTACCAGTGTTATCTGCCCGAAAACTGACACGTTCGAAAATGCACGTGCATTTTCCGAACCTTGCCATAAACCCATACGGCCTCTACAACGTTTCGCCCGAACTTGGGAAAGTGTCGGTGGGGGACTCTAATGACTCATCAGTACACTGGCACTGGGTATAACCCCTAGCCCGTCAGAGGTACAAGCTGTACGTAACGTTTTGCCTATATAATTATTGGAAGGGAAGCTGACGAGCGAACTCATCTATAAACCCTACTGAGCCTGACAGTGACAATATCTGTACAGTCCGGAACATTCGTCTATGAGTATCGCATATACGGCCTAGGGAGCCGGTAAACGTCAGACCCCCAACAGCTGCATAAGTCGTGTCAGAGAGCAGCCCAGAACACCCTGAGATTCTACGGGTATACCTACCAGTAAATCTCGATTACCCTGGCCAGGGATTTCGTGTAATGGCTCTCCTAAACACAGCGCGATCTCACCCCCAATACCGGGAGAGACGAATCCCCGAAGATCCGCTCACTTGCCTCCAATGTTGCTAGGGACTGTACCCAAAATATACCTGTTTGCACGACTCCTTTGACCCGTGGTAGGGTATAAATCAAAGCACAGTGGGAACTCACACGAGACAAATGATGACCTCAGGTCAATGAACTAACCTGTACACATGTCACCAGGGAACTGCTATCTGACGATATGTATAATACCAACTAGCAAGTTCCCGGCGAGTCCTGTCCGGTGTACTCATAACCCAATGAGCACCTGTATACATCTTAGGTGATCCAACTGACACCAGTGGCTTGTGAGACCGGCCACTGCCCCTCGTCGGGGTCTCGACTGTATACACTAGTCTACTCTGGAGTATCGATGCCTTGTCTCGAAACTCCCACGACTAGGGACACTTTAAGGATGTGCTTATAGACCCCAGCTCCCACATATATGATCGCCATCACACTGCTGGTAGTTAAGAAAGATCCTAAGGGCTCTATCAAAGTATAACAGTGATAAAGACAAACCAGATAGCATACTATCATCTCGAGTAAGACTGTTTTATCGGTATAGGTCCTCCCTCAATCATTGCAATCACGTACCTGCGATCCAATAATTGACTTAGAGGGCACTATATCCAACAATCTCCCACTTGCACTTAAGGCTAATTATTGCGATGTCGCGTACTCACAGCTCGTGTGATACCGAGCATCCAACTCCTCTACTAATCAGTTTCACAAAGCCTGTTTGTGAAACTAATGTGTTCGAGAAATAGCCTAAGTGAGTGGATCCGCCCTGATGTTTCTTTCTATGTCTCTCTTAATCTCAAGTTCGCAGAGAAAACCATCTCCCGAATCGAGTAATACCTGTCTTAGAATATGTCTGGATACCTGATGGGACCTAGTTCATAAATGAACTCCCAATCCAAACTTCTTAGACTGTATCGATCACTGAAACTAATCAGTGTTGCGCACCATGCCTCCCACAGTATCCTTTTGGACCGCCTGTCCATAATACTGTCCCTCATCTGAGGAAAAACTATAACTCTGACAATCCATGTTACCTTTGAAGCCTGGAATGATAACCGTCTCCCGAAGGAGGCCGCCGTCATCTAATCCGTAGAACATTCACTTATGTTCTAAAACTGCTTCCTAATGTTTCTCCAGGATTGGATTAATATAAACTTATTGAATCTAGTGCAATAACAACATCTGGTGTGGTACTTGACATCTCACGATTGACTCAATTGCCTAAGAAAGTGATATGCCAATCATGCACATCCCTCTCCCCTTTAGTCTGTAAGACACCTTTAGAGAGGGTGACTCCATCACCTGCAGGTACACCACCATGCTTGGAGTCATCTATTCTAAAATACTATTAGAATATTGTCAAAGTACCCATATTGGGAAAATACCCAAATCTAGATCTAAAAACATAGATCTAGTTACCAGAATGTTAGATATTATATCCATATCCTTTGTGGAGAAACAACTGTGTGATGACCATAGTACATCCTGATCGTAGTATAGGAATTTTACTTCCTACTCTGTGTATGTCATCCAAATACCAGGACATCACACCCTACTACCTTCTTAACAGATCCATCCCTTATTCTGATGAAGTCAAACTTATGACTGTCACATCAAAAATCAGATTTATCTATTTCCGCTATATCTGCTCAAGTCTATAAATAGACACTAGCTTCTTATCCACTATGCTTCCGCTGCTCCAACTGACTACGACAACCCTCTGGCAGAATAATATATATGTACATATCTAAAACTAGTTTAGAACGATGCTATACATATCCTCCTGCCCGGTCTCAAAGTCTGGAACAACAGTAGTGTCAAGTCTGGATAAGCAAGAACCTCCCTGTCACCGTCCTTGAGGCTACCGGAGTACCTCTCGGGTGTCTGAGGTTACCCACCATATTGTTAGTTGTATGTATGCCCTAGAGGCCAGTATTGTACAGATGATGTATATTATATTGGATGCTTGTACATATATAGAGATGACTTTCTTGCTCGATATGATAGTATGCTATCTGGTTACTCTTTATCTTAACATGTACACTTGTCTCTTTAAACTGTCTTATAGTTACATGTTGATAAAGCCCTTAGGATGTGTACTTGACTACCTGGACTATGATGCAGATCATACTAGTGGGGACATGGTAGTCCATAAGTACATCCTCCATGGTCCCTAGTCGTGGGTGTATCGAGACGGGGCATCGATATACCAGTGTAGACTAGCGTATACGCTTCTCGACCCATGAGATGGGCGGTGGATGATCCCATATCCATTGGTGTTTGACATCAGAGATGGTATACGGGTGCTCAGTGGAGACTGGGTACACTGGACGGAATCGCCGAGAACTCCCAGATGGTATTATACCTCACGTCAGATGGCAGTTCTCAGGTGACACTTGTACAGGTTAGTCTGTAGACCCGAGATCGTCATAGAGTCTTGTGTGATTCACACTGTGCTTTGATCTCCACATTACCACGTCCATGAGGGCGTGCAAAACGGTGGTCTTTAGGTACAGTCCCGAGTCACATGGAGGCAATGAGCGATAGGAGGGGTTTCGTCTCTCCCGGTATTGGGGGTTGATGTTGCGCTGTGCTTGATTGGCCGTAACAGGGAAGTCCCTGGCCAGGGCTGATCAGAGATTTGCTGGTAAGTGTTACCAGTAGTTTCTCGACCCGTTATGAGCCTTACATCGGCACGACTTATCGGTTATTGGGGTCTGACGTTTACCACCCCTAGACTTGATATGCGACATATCAGACGAACAGACCGGACTGTACGGTAAGTGTTACTGGTTGGATTCACAGGAGTGTGAGCGGGCTAGCTCGTCGATCTACTGATCGCTCAATACCCGGATGGCCGTTACGTTTAGCAGACCGCTTGCGGCTTGTGGGTGCTTGATATGATCATCATCTGCTACCGGCGTATTGACGAGTCTTTAGAGTCCTACACAGAGGTTTCCTGGCTCAAGCGAAACGAAATAGGAGCGCATATGAGATATGTGCAGGACCGAGAATAATGCGTGTATGTGATACTGCATTTCATTCTCGCGTTGAATGTTTCGATTGGTTATATGCGATATAACCTAGTTATCGAATCGTAGATTGATTCGATAAGTCGATACATTGGATACTAGTCGGTTATATGCGACATGACCGGATCATTGAATCAAGTGTTGATTTAATGATTTAATGTATAATTATATATTTGATATATTACTTTGCATTAACTAGTATTGGTTCACTTTAAATGGGTTTTCTCACTTGATGTACAAGTTGTATATGTGATATACTTTTGTGCACATCTTTGTATCATGTTTGATGAGGCTTGCTCATTTGGTTAAGTGTAAAGAATTAAACCTAGGTTAAGAAAGTGATTAGGGTTTTTATTATCCATTCTTTTATTTATTGATTTTGGAAAAAGAATGGCATATGAATACAAAATGGTTGCTTTCATTCTTGAACATTTATGAAGCTTTGACCAAAGTGACCAATTTGTCTTCATGCTTAACCCTAACCACTCTTCTAACCTTGGTCAATTCTCTACACCTAACCATGGTTCCTATTATGATAAGTATTCATTTCTTTTTTATTTTTGATTAACTTATCATAATATTTCCTTCTTCTTCATCTTCTTCATCAAGAAAAGCTTAAGGTCCATCAATGGCAACTTGAGCTAAAGTGAGAGAAATCCAATTCTAAAGTGAACCCACCTCCTATTTCTTCACCCTCTACCTCTTGCCAAGTTGTTTTGGGTGTTTTCTTCACAAGTTTCAGAACTTTGTGAAGTTGGAGCTTGAACTTGTGATGCCTCGACGTAGATCATCTTCGGCACGAAGCCGACGACCTTGCCCGCTCGTTTTTCCGATGAAGCCGACGATCGAGTCTAGGATTCAAGATGGACAGCGAGAGGACGCCTACGTGGAGCTAAGGAAGTGGAGAACCGGATCTACAAAGGTTGTAGCCTCTCTCCTTTAGTTAAGTTGTTAACTAGTTTAGTTTATCGCCTAAATTTCTAGTCAACGATCTAGTCTAGGGTTTCTCGGCACCGTAAAATTTAATATTGGCATGGTTGATGCCTTGTGAGACTTCATTTGCGTGCCTAGGAACCCTACAGTGGTATCAGAGCCTAGCTAGAGCCTTAGGCGATGTCTAGACGATGTTTGAAACCCGATCGAACCCGAAAACCTAACTTTTTGATGCTCTCTGGACTTTTTCTAAAAACTGGGATTTTTCCAGATTAAAAATTCCTAAAAAATTCAGCAGGAAATTGTAAGAATTACTGTGCAAATATGACACTGTTTGGAGCTTAAACTGCCGCGGAACCGTGGCAAGAGCTGCCTCGTGCGGCGGTTCCGCCGCCACTTGATGACGTCATCCCTATCAATTTGCATAGTAATTCCTATTTAACAGTGCTGAGTTCTCTGGGTATTTTTAATATTTATTCAAGAGTTGAATATTCCAGGTTGTTTTGGGGATTCGATGATTCGATCGGATTATCAGATTTTGTCTATGTGGATTCCGGATAATTTTTGAATTTGTTAAAAAGTTCGACCGGATATAAATACCCAACTTTTCCCCTGTCGGGAAATTTCCAAGTGTTGGATTTTTCCGTAGTTTAACGACGTTCTAAGTAGTGCAAGTAACGCGATGAACCCTCTAGAAGACAATAAACCTTAACTCGATTATGTGACCGTCTTGAACTGTCCTTTGAACCTTCGGGTTTGGGGCAGTACGGCGTGCCACATGTGAGGCGTTGTCTTGACCCTTCTACGGCTGGACCGTTGGTACTGAGGCACGAACTGAATGTTGTTAGACTTATTTCATGTGTTGAGCTGTATCGGGAAAACTTGGGTATTCGACTGTTCGATCGGAAAGTTTAACATTTTCTGTTTATCTGGAATGTGATACAATAATTAGAATTCACAAACAGTTATGAGATAACTGAATGAATGTTATAAATCTAGCGGTTTAGTTTCACTTGATATTGAAAAGAGTTTTCGATAATGAGACTAAAATGCGGGGTTTATAACTGTTAGGCATGTGATGTCTAAGTATTTCATTTGATTAGGCATGTGATGTCTAAAGAGGTTGCGGATTCCAACTGTTGTAGTTTTACACTTTCTTTTCTGTGACCGTAAGTGTAGTATGTTCATATCGCCGGTTTCGTTGCTATACGTCAATGACAATTGGGGTATGCATACTTACTTACGTTGATGACATGTGATGTTATGTGTTGCTTGATATGTTATATTGGATCGTCGTGTTTGAATAGCCGGGGTTTTTTATGTGAGATGAGTGTTTTTCATTTTCATTCATGTAAAAACTTGTATGTAATATTCTTTTATTTGGGGCACTTCCAGGTTGCGGAAGTTGTCACCTTTTGTATATTATTTACTTTTCCGCATTAGGATAGACCCAAGGAGGAGAGCACAAGTAACCGGGTTCTGGGGTCCAGTGGGAGACCAACTCGAGGAGTCGAGTCCGGGTCTCCTAACCCTAGAATTGGTAGGGTTGCTTGCCGCTCTCGTAGGGGTCTAGGGGTGTGGGATTGGCTATTCATCACGACCGTGGAATCCCGGTTTTATACTGGCTCGTATTGAAAACACGGACGTCCTAGTATATCCAATATTTCATATGTTTCTTCTGCTGCGATATCTGTGATGTGATCATGTGATGTTCTGTGATAGATACTTTATATAGTATATATGATATATTATATAGACGTTACTTATGTTTTGCACCCGCACTAGCCCTGCCCTGCTCTGTCGTTAGTTACCTAACCTAACGGTGCATGAGGGGACATCGAGGCGAATGCGGATGGCATAAGTGTACGTCGTATTTATCTGTGATGTTTAGGTATTTAAATGATGTGACTTCATTAATGTGATTAATGAAAGAAAAGAAACCTAAGATGTTGTAGAATCAAATTTTAAATAAAACAGGTAGCTACAGTTCTTGCTTTGCACAGCGGTATATGTGATATATCCTGCACCTTATTCGATGAGGAAAGGACCGAGATCCCTTCACCGGGAGTGACTCCTTTAGCAATAACTGGCAGATGCTATACACTCGGTTTGTTTTTGATAGCTTCTATAGTTTCTGCTTTGCACAGTGATATATATGATATATCCTGCACCTCATTCGACGAGGAAAGGGCCGACGATCCCTTCACCGGGAGTGACCCCTTTAGCAAAACTAGAAAAGCCTCAAAATCACTCCATTTCAAAACTTCATTTGATTCTACAACGATATCAAGTTCATTACGCAATAGGTTTTCAGAAAAACCTGTCGTAGCCCTCCGTCATTTCAGATAAGTTACATATAGTATTCGTGCTACATTTGTTGGCCTTCGTCAAGGTGTAGTGTGCGGTAGCTATGTGCTGTTTATCTGCTGCATATGATGCGACTGGATTAGGGTAGTCGTACGGCTTTGTTGGCTTTCGTCTAGGGTCGTGCGGGTGGGTTTAATTCAGTCAAGAAATGTACGGGTTGAACTTGACTAGCGGGCTGTGGTTTGTTGGCTTTCGTCAAGGTCATAGCACGCTAGGGGCAAAATATTATCGGGAATTTCAAGTGTTGAAATTTGCAATGAGATTGCATACCTTCTATGAGATAGTTGGATCCCGATACCCACTGTGAGTAAGAGTTACTCCTGGGAGAGTTTTACACACTACAATTAGCCGATCAAGTAGGTGTCTAGAAAGGTGTCAACGGGGTTACGCCTTTGGGAAAACGAGGTTTACATTAATTAGGTCCGTGCGAAAGCACGGGGAACCTCCCTCAAAGTACCGACACTGGCCTGGCTGAAAGATCGACGAAGTTGTAGGGTGTAATTAATCCCGTCTAGTCTTTCCTTTTAGGGTTTGAAGAAAGATTTGATAAAAAGCAGTGGGAGCCATCCTGATTAGATAAGATAATAACCAATCTGATCTTGCATGAGCATACGCCAAAGTGTTTTCTTCTCTCTCTCTCTAGGTAGCGACCATTTCATGCCCTAACAAAGATAATAATATGGATGTATTGACCGAACCCGCATGTTATACTGTCCTGGGGAACGTTGGTTCCGTTCTTTCTTATAAGAGTTATAGAAATGAACAGGACATAGGGGAATACCAGGATTCCCATGCCACCCGAATGAAGAAAGTACATGATGATGCATTTTCTTCGGGTGTGTTCGTTACAGAGAACTGTTTCTCCATTTGCTCTACGTCCTGGGTATTAGATACCGGGTCGGGATCCCATATATGTAATCAGTTACATGGGCTTAGGAAAGGTAGAGAACTTGGAGAAGGTGATAAAGACATTAGAGTTGGAAATGGTGTAATTGTTGCAGCTAAGACTGTCGGGGAATATCACTTTGTGTTACCAACTGGTAATACATTGGTTCTGAACGAATGCTATTACATGCCGAACCTGATATGCAACATTATATCAGTTTCTTTATTAAGTAAAGAGGGATATAATTTTGTATTACAGGACAATGTTATGAACATTTTCCGTAACCAAAAGTTGGTTGGATCAGGCACGTTGTGCAATGGCATTTATGTTCTAAATCAATCAACAGTTCTGAGCATAACAAACACACACAAGAGGAAGAGCTCAGAACTGAACGAATCCTTCTTGTGGCATTGTAGACTGGGTCACATCAATGCGACACGACTGGCTAAGTTGCATAAGGATGGATATTTGAAACCTTTCGAATTTTCATCTTATGACACTTGCCAGTCATGTCTCAAAGGCAAGATGACCAAAACTCCGTTTACGGGACACAGAGAAAGAGTTACTGAACTCTTAGGACTAGTATATAGTGATGTATGCGGTCCAATGTCTACACATGCCAGGGATGGTTCTTCGTACTTCATTACATTCACTGACGATCTCTCAAGATACGGACATGTGTACTTAATAAGACACAAGTCTGAAGCTTTTGAGAAATTTAGAGAATATAAACAAGAAGTCGAGAACCAAACCGGAAAAAGTATTAAAATCCTTCGATCTGATCGAGGAGGTGAATACTTGAGCAATGAATTCCTGGACTTCCTAAAAGAGAATGGGATTCTCTCTCAGCTGACTCCTCCATATACACCACAGCACAACGGTGTATCAGAACGGAGTAACCGCACCCTATTAGATATGGTGCGCTCTATGATGAGCACAGCTGAGTTACCTATTTCCTTCTGGGGGTATGCGCTTGAGACAGCCATACATCTATTGAATATGGTCCCAACCAAATCTGTGCCTACCACTCCATATGAGATATGGAAAGGAAAGAGACCAAGTCTTAACTATGTTAAGATATGGGGTTGTCCAGCCTATGTCAAACGACAAAATCCGGACAAACTCGAGGCACGGTCTGTTCTATGCAAATTTGTAGGATATCCCAAGAATTCTCAAGGGTATATCTTCTACCACCCTGAGGAACAAAGAGTGTTTGTTTCTCGGCATGCCACCTTTTTAGAAAAGGAATTTCTTGAAAAAGAGATTAGTGATCATGAGGTAGAACTGGAAGAGGTTCCAGCTGCAGAAGCTACAACAGAAGATCTGGTGGAACCAGAGGATTCCGTAGTTCCCGATGAACCCCAGCCACTCCGCCGATCTAGTAGGGTTCCTCGCCAACCTGAGAGATACTACGGTTTTCTCATGGATGGAGGGAGCGAGGATTGCATCATGGAGGATGATGACCCAACTAGCTTCGAGCAGGCCATCACGAGTAGGGACTCAGTGAAATGGCTGGATGCTATGCGGTCCGAGATAGAATCCATGTACACCAACAAAGTATGGACTTTGGAAGTTGCTCCTGAAGGGGTAAAACCCATTGGGAGCAAATGGATCTTCAAGAAGAAACTTGGTGTAGATAGGAAAGTGGAGACTTTCAAAGCTAGACTTGTTGCAAAAGGTTTTCGCCAAAGACCAGGTGTGGACTATGACGAAACCTTTTCTCCAGTGGCTATGCTTAAATCCATCCGGATCATGCTTGCCATCGCTGCATATCATGATTACGAAATCTGGCAAATGGATGTTAAGACCGCCTTTCTAAATGGTGATTTAGAAGAGTGCGTGTACATGACTCAGCCAGAGGGCTTCGTAGACAGTGGGAGCAGCAGGAAGGTGTGCAAGCTGCTTACATCCATTTATGGATTAAAGCAAGCATCGCGGAGTTGGAACATCTGCTTTGACGTCGTTATCAAAGAGTTTGATTTCGTCAAAAACCCAGATGAACCTTGTATTTACAAGAAGGTGGCAGAGAGTAAGGTTGTCTTCCTCGTATTGTACGTGGACGACATACTCTTGATAGGAAATGATATTCCTATGCTGCAATCGGTTAAGCTCTTCTTATCACAAAGATTCTCAATGAAAGATCTTGGTGATGCCTCCTGCATATTGGGAATTAGGATCTATAGAGATAGATCCAAACGGATTTTGGGATTGTCCCAATCCAGGTACATTGACACCATACTAAAGAGGTTTAGTATGGATGAATCCAAGTGTGGGAACTTACCCACGATCTCTGGAGTCACTCTCTCCAAAGAGATGTCTCCCAAGACTGATTTGGAGAGAGCTCGCATGCAAGGGATACCCTATGCTTCGGCTGTAGGCTCTATCATGTATGCGATGCTATGTACCAGACCCGATGTAGCATACTCACTAAGTGTAGTGAGCAGGTATCAAGCTGATCCTGGAGAGAGTCACTGGACAGCTGTGAAGAGCATTCTCAAGTACTTACGAAGGACTAAAGAGATGCTCTTGGTGTATGGTAACGGAGAACTCCAAGTGGAGTCCTTTACCGATTCGAGCTTCCAGAGTGATAAGGACGACTCTAAGTCGCAGTTGGGATTTATCTTTACCCTTTACGGAGGGGCGGTTAGATGGAAGAGTTCCAAGCAGGAAACCGTGGCAGACTTGACGATGGAGGCTGAATACATCGCTGCCAACGATGCCGCTAAAGAGGCTGTCTGGATCAAGAAGTTCATTACTGAACTTGGTGTGGTTCCATCCATTGAACATCCAATACCTTTGTATTGCGATAACAATGGAGCGGTGGCTTTGGCCAAGGAACCCAGGTCCCATCAGCGATCCAGGCATATTCTGAGGCGGTATCACCTGATCCGGGAGATAGTTGATCGCCGGGAGATCGAGGTCAGGAGAGTTGACACGAAGAACAACACGGTGGATCCACTCACGAAGGCCATTCCCCAGATACAGTTTGAGAGACTCTTCGGGATGCTCGGTATGCGATACTACAGCAGCTGGCCCTAGTGCAAGTGGGAGATTGCTAGTTGTATGTATGCCCTAGAGGCCAGTATTGTACAGATGATGTATATTATATTGGATGCTTGGACATATATAGAGATGACTTTCTTGCTCGATATGATAGTATGCTATCTGGTTACTCTTTATCTTAACATGTACACTTGTCTCTTTAAACTGTCTTATAGTTACATGTTGATAAAGCCCTTAGGATGTGTACTTGACTACCTGGACTATGATGCAGATCATACTAGTGGGGACATGGTAGTCCATAAGTACATCCTTCATGGTCCCTAGTCATGGGTGTATCGAGACGGGGCATCGATATACCAGTGTAGACTAGCGTATACGCTTCTCGACCCATGAGATGGGCGGTGGATGATCCCATATCCATTGGTGTTTGACATCAGAGATGGTATACGGGTGCTCAGTGGAGACTGGGTACACTGGACGGACTCGCCGAGAACTCCCAGATGGTATTATACCTCACGTCAGATGGCAGTTCTCAGGTGACACTTGTAAAGGTTAGTCTGTAGACCCGAGATCGTCATAGAGTCTTGTGTGATTCCCACTGTGCTTTGATCTCCACCTTACCACGTCCATGAGGGCGTGCCAAACGGTGGTCTTTGGGTACAGTCCCGAGTCACATGGAGGCAATGAGCGATAGGAGGGGTTTCGTCTCTCTCGGTATTGGGGGTTGATGTTGCCCTGTGCTTGATTGGCCGTAACAGCGAAGTCCCTGGCCAGGGCTGATCAGAGATTTGCTGGTAAGTGTTACCAGTAGTTTCTCGACCCGTTATGAGCCTCACATCGGCACCACTTATCGGTTATTGGGGTCTGACGTTTACCACCACTAGACTTGATATGCGACATATCAGACGAACAGACCGGACTGTACGGTAAGTGTTACTGGTTGGATTCACAGGAGTGTGAGCGGGCTAGCTCGTCGATCTTCTGATCGCTCAATACCCGGATGGCCGTTACGTTTAGCAAACCGCTTGCGGCTTGTGGGTGCTTGATATGATCATCATCTGCTACCGGCGTATTGACGAGTCTTTAGAGTCCTACACATAGGTTTCCTGGCTCAAGCGAAACGAAATAGGAGCGCATATGAGATATGTGCGTGACCGAGAATAATGCGTGTATGTGATACCGCATTTCATTCTCGCGTTGAATGTTTCGATTGGTTATATGCGATATAACATAGTTATCAAATCGTAGATTGATTCGATAAGTCGATACATTGGATACTAGTCGGTTATGTGCGACATGACCGGATCATTGAATCAAGTGTTGATTTAATGATTTAATGTATAATTATATATTTGATATATTACTTTGCATTAACTAGTATTGGTTCACTTTAAATGGGTTTTCTCACTTGATGTACAAGTTGTATATGTGATATACTTTTGTGCACATCTTTGTATCATGTTTGATGAGGCTTGCTCATTTGGTTAAGTGTAAAGAATTAAACCTAGGTTAAGAAAGTGATTAGGGTTTTTATTATCCATTCTTTTATTTATTGATTTTGGAAAAAGAATGGCATAAGAATACAAAATGGTTGCTTTCATTCTTGAACCTTTATGAAGCTTTGACCAAAGTGACCAATTTGTCTTCATGCTTAACCCTAACCACTCTTCTAACCTTGGTCAATTCTCTACACCTAACCATGGTTCCTATTATGATAAGTATTCATTTCTTTTTTATTTTTCATTAACTTATCATAATATTTCCTTCTTCTTCATCTTCTTCTTCAAGAAAAGCTTAAGGTCCATCAATGGCAACTTGAGCTAAAGTGAGAGAAATCCAATTCTAAAGTGAACCCACCTCCTATTTCTTCACCCTCTACCTCTTGCCAAGTTGTTTTGGGTGTTTTCTTCACAAGTTTCACAACTTTGTGAAGTCGGAGCTTGAACTTGTGATGCCTTGACGTAGATCATCTTCGGCACGAAGCCGACGACCTTGCCCGCTCGTTTTTCCGATGAAGCCGACGATCGAGTCTAGGATTCGAGATGGACAGCGAGAGGACGCCTACGTGGAGCTAAGGAAGTGGAGAACCGGATCTACAAAGGTTGTAGCCTCTCTCCTTTAGTTAAGTTGTTAACTAGTTTAGTTTATCGCCTAAATTTCTAGTCAACGATCTAGTCTAGGGTTTCTCGGCACCGTAAAATTTAATATTGGCATGGTTGATGCCTTGTGAGACTTCATTTGCGTGCTTAGGAACCCTACACATATCTGCGGAGTGGCTATTGGAATGTCAAACCTGATTGAATATATAGGTCCTATTAAACTTTCCGTAATCGTTTGCGGTTCTGGAATCACTTCCAGTTCTACCATACTCCCACTTGTGTTTTCTGAAAAATCCATTTTAATAAAACTGTGGCGAGTCAAGAACAATATCACTATTGATCTTCTAGATGGTAGAAAATCAACCCTCGTCGAAGCTAGGGTCAACCCGCAAACTGCTATTACAGAAACGTGCCTTGAGTTATCCGGTGTCTGGTTTTAAGCATAAGCTGGACAACTCCCCTTACCTTAATATCGTTAAGATATGAATCGTTCTATATCCAATATAGAAACTTTGGCACTTATTTAATTGTAACCGGATTCAAATTATGTAGCTGTCTCCAGTGCATAATAACTTAATAGAGAGAAGCTGATTAGTATTACTCAACTTAGGAATCCATCCAATTATGAGTAACCTGAAAGAGAAACAAGTTTCTCAAAAAACATTACTATCAATTGAATACCAATCACAAGAATCTACATCTTCGATTTCTTTGAAGAATCCCGATACTTGTGACACTTGGTTCTCTAGTTTATTCCTATACTCACAACTTCTCAAAACTTAGACATTGTATTTCTACGAAACACTTGTATAAAAACTAGAGAAGTTATAAGTAAAAAGAATATAGTACGAGGACCAACCCCTTTGTCCTGACGGACACTGGACAACATACACAACTCTGTATAAGTCTGCTGAGTTGAATAACTCAAAACATATGCATCGTAGGTTGAAAAATGTACCCAGGCGATTTCCTCAAATATCACCAATTACAACGAATTCCGATATAATGAGGATGATCACCTAATTCCTAATAACTTGCTCCCACTCAACATCTGTAAAACCATGCAGATGTGAGAATCGTTCCTGGTAAATACATACCCTGGAGTAAGTACCCAATCGGGAAATCAGTTTTCTATTAACAATGCACAGTGAATATGAAACATAAATATGTTTTGTAGGGGTTTCCTGGTATTCCTAGTAATGCCTCTTCCATAATCCAAATCATGACTTTAACCGTATATTTCCCTGCCATCTTTCCAATTCCCTTTAATTTGCCTTTAGTCGTTACCTTCTGTACACCAACATTAGGCTAAATGGTTTTCTTCCTTCCCTACCGTTCGGCACCAGCCTATGGTTTGGAAGAAGACTATCCAGTAAGCATAATAGGTATACTGTCCTAATCCTAGGAGTACTCGTAACTTGAGAGAAGGTGATGATAAAAGACAACTGAATAAACCTTAATCTTATTTCTCCTGAATCGGAATCCATCCTCGAAAAAAGATCCTTCGAGTTCGTATATAACCATACGATGGATTTATCCAATGGAATTGGATGTTCGTAGTGATACGGGTTGTTCTGGAGAAATTAAAGGTGATGTAGGAGTGGCGATGAAATACGTGGTTTGGTCGTGAATGTAAATAGCCGCAATTTACTTTGCCCTCTTTCTAATTCCTTTATCTTGTCTTTACATATTACCTTTTGCACACCCCACTTAGGCTTAATTGGTTTTCTTCATTCCCTACCTTTCGGCACCAGCCTATGGTTTGGAAGAAGACTATCCAATAAGCGTAATAGGTGTACTCTCCTAAACCAAGGAGCCCTCGCAACCTGAGAGAAGGCGATAATAAAATACAACTGAATAAACCAATTCTATTTCTCCTGAACCTGGATCCATCCTCGAAGAAGTCCCTTCGAGTTCGTATATAACCATACGATGGATCTATCCAATAGAAGTGGACGTCCGTAGTAATACGGGGTGTTCTGAGAAATACAAAGGGTAAAAGAAGGAGCGGTAATGACTTATGCAACTATAGACAATCCAAAACCCAGTATTTTAAGAAGATTCGGTCAACTTTGGTCACTAAGTTATAGTCTAGGGTCGGTCAAAAGTCGCTGCCATAAGAGAGAGAGAGAAAAGAAACACTCTGCGTGCACTCTAGCCTAAATCAGAATGGTTATCACTTTATCTAATTAGGAAACCTCCCACTGTTATCTCAAATTCTCCTCCAAACCAGAAAGAAGAATTAGTCGGGGTCACCCGAAGAGTAAACCAACTCATTAGTGAGAATCGAGATCCAACTATCATCGTATGATAACTTGATGGAAGCCACTCAAGTTAACACACTCCAGAAGGTATGCGCTAGCCTGACAAGTTTCTTGTATGTTTGAAACTCCCGATATAATTTTTATCCCATGCTCTTATGACCTTGACGTAGGCCAACAAATCATAAGCAACATGTCAAGTTCTACCCGTCGTTGTCCTGATCAACTTAAGTCATCGTACATGCCCTTGACGTAGGCTAACAAGGTGTACGTCTGACTTAAACTAATGCATCTATCTATGCAACAAATGAATACCCAACAGCTACCAAACACTATGTCTTGACGTAGGCCAACAAAATAGCTTGAATACTACTGACCATCCATAAGAAACGACGGAGGATTACGGCTGGTTTTTGGCGAAAAACCTTTAACGTAATGAACTTGATCTCGTTTGAAGGAACCTGATAGTTTTATAAAAATATATAGTAGCAAAAACCTTTTGTTAAAGAAGTCACTCCCGGTGAAGGGATCTCGGCTCTTTTCTCGTGGAATGAGGTGCAGGATATTCCAACTGAATGCCTGCAAAACAAAAGGAAACGTCTTTGTAATAATTTTAAAATTTGTTCCAACAACATCAAATATAGGTTTTTTTATCTCGCATTGATAAGAATCAACGCAGTCGCATCAATCAATCACACCAGAAAAGAACGAAAATAAAATGTACGTATATGCCATCCGCATTCGTCACTGGGTCCCGTCATCACTCGTTAGGTTACTTAACTAACGACAGAGCGGGGACTGGACTAGCACGGGTGTAAAACATATACAACATCTAATAGTATATATACTAATATACAATAATCGCTCCAGACGTGATAAACGCAACATTACAGAAAAGTAATAAGCATCACAAAACAATACAGATAAACTGGGATCCTCGGGTTTCACAGAGCCGCTACTGAAACCCGACGTTCCCCTGGTCGTGTGGATAGCCTGTGCAATGAAACCTAGACCCCTATGGGTGCGGCATGTTACCCGCCAAAACCTGAAGCGAGGTGGTCCCCACGACATAGTGAATGGAACACCCAGCACTTCACGGAATCCGGTAAATTGAGCACCCCTCCTTAGGTCAACCTGTACCCCCTACGAGTGCGGCGAATAGCCTGCCAATTCAAGAATGAGGCCCCTCTGCCTTTCAAAGCCATGAGATACGGACCCGTTGCCCTCCATAACCCGGCTATTCGTGCACCCCACCGCGGGGTAAACCTAGTACAGAAATAAAAATAGTACAACAGGTACATCGACCGCAACCTGGTCGTGCCCCAAGAGAATATTATACAAACAGGCAGTAACGGCAGTCCACATGTTGGACGCTCGTCCCGCAATATCAAATGAACAAATAAATCCAAACTGCACTATCATTGCACCCTGCTATCCACCACGACATATCCGCAACATCACAGCACAATACAGAACATCAACGCGAATGTCACGTTCGCAAACCCGTCTAAAAGAACTATAGCAATCAGACGCGGTTTACCGATCAAATGACATTCCCGGTCGGAGATATAATAAAAGTACTGCATACTAACAAGTTTAAAATTTCGATCGACCAAATATCCCGAAGTGGGCCCCACATACATCTGGTGTACAGTAACAAAATTTTGGCCCAAAAGACATATACCAAAAACCACCATTTCCCATGAGAAACCCACTGAAAAAATTTGGAGCACTGTTCCTACAAAAGCGCGGCGGATCAACAGCCAAACCATGGTTTGGGCCGCGGATCCGCGGTCGTTTTGTGGGATCACGTGCCCAAATTTCACCAGTATTCTTCAAAAACCCTGCATGATTTTCTGAAATGCTCAAAATGAATTTTAGAACAGTTTAAAAATCGACAGAAACATCATGTACAGAAAATTGTGATTTCGCGAAATCCGTTCGATCGATCTTTTAAACGTGTTAGCACAAGTTAGTATAGCTTAATGGTGAGGCTCTGATACCACTGTAAGTACGCGGCAGCGCCCCGGCCGTCTAACAGACGCCGATATGTGAAACAAAACTTTTACGACTGGCGCTATCGCGTACTTTATCCCGGATCGTCCATTAAAGCTAAACTAACAAATTGTAAAGAGGGTAGAATTGTTATACCGAATGATCCGAGTCCTTCAGTCTTCAACCATCATCCCACGCTATGTTGCAACTCATCCGAACTTGCTCGATCTCCGGTCTCGTCATCCAGGTGGCACCACGTCGACGGATCTTTAAACGGGCTCCCGCCTCTGAACCGAGGCAACTCGCTCGTCAAGTTTGCTAAAAGAGACGACCAAGATGAAGTAGAGAATGGGTAGAATACTTTGTCTCGTTACGTCCAAGGTCACGGACGAACGGTTTTAGAAGTTGCCAATTGGAATCGGGTGAATGGAAATTGAACTAAAAATGAAATTTCCATACACTAGTTATCATAATCTTTTCTTACTCAAATGAAATGAATCAAAAATCTCTCCTCACAAAGAAGTGGCCGGCCACATTATAAAGAGAAGGGAGTGAGTGTAGGAGCAAGTGGTGACCATTAGAAAAGCTTCTCACAAAAGATCAAGAGGAAAAATCTAAGCAAGAACAAAAAGCATTAATGAAAAGGTGACTCACTAATTACACCTCATCATCCAATTAATGCAAGATGGTGACTCACTAATCTAGTCTTCAAAACAAGAAGCTTCTACTAATGACTCACCTCATGACTCACCATCAAGAAGAAAAGATAAATCCGCATTTGACCGACTGTCAAATACGGCTGATAGAAAACTGGAAACTGGCAACTTTCAAAAGTGATCCTGAAACGAATTTCAGGATAACCCCGTATCAGTATAAACATACCCGCATTTATATTACGACCGAATATAAATGCAACTGAGACAAAGATATTATATCTACACAGTATAATACTGGGTTCCGGCTTAAACCAAAGCCTACCAGTATTATCTGCCCGAAAAATGACACGTGCGAAAATGCACGTGCATTTTCCAAACCTTGCCATAAACCCATACGGCCTCTACAACGTTTCGCCCGAACTTGGGAAAGTGTCGGTGGGGGACTCTAATGACTCATCAGTACACTGGCACTGGGTATAACCCCTAGCACGTCAGAGGTACAAGCTATACGTAATGTTTTGCCTATGTATTGATTGGAAGGGAAGCTGACGAGCGAACTCATCTATAAACCCTACTGAGCCTGACAGTGACAATATCTGTACAGTCCAGAACATTCGTCTATGAGTATCGCATATACAGCCTAGGGAGCCGGTAAACGTCAGACCCCCAACAGCTGCATAAGTCGTGTTAGAGAGCAGCCCAGAACACCCTGAGATTCTACGGGTATACCTACCAGTAAATCTCGATTACCCTGGCCAGGGATTTCGTGTAATGGCTCTCCTAAACACAGCGCGATCTCACCCCCAATACCGGGAGAGACGAATCCCCGAAGATCCGCTCACTTGCCTCCAATGTGGCTCGGGACTGTACCCAAAATATACCTGTTTGCACGACTCCTTTGACCCGTGGTAGGGTATAAATCAAAGCACAGTGGGAACTCACACGAGACAAATGACGACCTCAGGTCAATGAACTAACCTGTACACATGTCACCAGGGAACTGCTATCTGACGATATGTATAATACCAACTAGCATGTTCCCGGCGAGTCCTGTCCGGTGTACTCATAACCCAATGAGCACCTGTATACATCTTAGGTGATCCAACTGACACCAGTGGCTTGTGAGACCGGCAACCGCCCCTCGTCGGGGTATCGACTGTATACACTAGTCTACTCTGGAGTATCGATGCCCTGTCTCGAAACTCCCACGACTAGGGACACTTTAAGGATGTGCTTATAGACCCCAGCTCCCACATATATGATCGCCATCACACTGCTGGTAGTTAAGAAAGATCCTAAGGGCTCTATCAAAGTATAACAGTGATAAAGACAAATCAGATAGCATACTATCATCTCGAGTAAGACTGTTTTATCGGTATAGGTCCTCTCTCAATCATTGCAATCACGTACCTGCGATCCAATAATTGACTTAGAGGGCACTATATCCAACAGTGAGTAGAAAAAGATCTACGAACAGAAAAGCGCATGTATGACGCAATCCTAAGTCATACGATCAAAATATATAATCCTCAAATATATAACCAGCAATCTCTAACCATGTCTAGGGTAAATATCTAACCCAAGTGTAAACCCATGTGCCTGTGTCGGTGCATCAGGTGGCAATATATCATATGAATGATGTAAGAATGAATGAAACAGAATGCATGTACTGAAGAAAACTGCTTTTGTAACTTTGTGAGATTTCTGTAATTTTTAAAATGAGGTATCATAATGAAATCAGCATAAAACAGTGCCTAGCATCGGCACAAAACATAAATCTCAATATCTCGATATCTCTACATCACAATCTCTGTACCTCAATATCTCAAATCTCAATGTCTCAATCATAATATCCAGGGTGCCGTCGGTCCAGATCGGCCCCTACTATCCATCTCATGACTACGACGGTATCCTCCGGATATCCGACGTGTCGGGTAATATCACCGGTCGGTCGTGCTCCCCTGCCAGGCTCAACGCCATCTCATGCGATCTTCTTGCCCCGGGGTACCGCACCGGACCCACCATGTACCCGAAACGGTTCACCCGCCTCCTCGAATCGGGTCTCGAAATCCATTAGCAAAACTCATGGTGGATGACTCAAACATCAAGGAAAAACCGCATTTATTTAAAAAGAGAGAAAGCAGTATATATATGTTTTGCGGTTTTCCTCCAAATCCAGAAAATATCATGGAAGTCCGAATCATCAGTAGTATGTAAACCATGAATATAAGCATGAGAATTCATGAATGCAGCATATAATGAACAACAGCATGCATGAGGTGACAAGCAATAGCTACAATGTCAAGCTGACATATAAGGAAATGCACTAATATCATGTCACTACTAGTTAACAAGCTAAATCAGGCAATAATATTCTCTAAGTGTACGTGACATGGCAATTACCGATGAAGATGTGTGTGCGACAGCAAATAAGTGTACGTGGTACATACGCATCATCGGTAATGGTGCTGGTGTCCTAGCAGCATGATATCAATAATAGAATATGAATCACAACAGTATGCGATGCAGAGCAACAATAATAATATGCGGGAGCTGAAATACTGAACACCATGATCGCTAAACTGCATCTAATGTCATAAAGGTCATATAGCTACACCACTACAAGGCTGCGCTAAATCTAGTAGTAGGTAAGGGAAACCGCCTAACCTCTGAGTCGATACATAGAAATATATACATATAGTCGGTGATCCCGCCTCGATAATATCACATCCGATAGCATATCTCTATAATCAGTTATTCCCAAATCAAGAGTGCGGATCAAAACATCAAATTATAGCTCGTACGTAAATCCGTCATACGGCATCCCCAATCTGTGTACGGGTCAATATCATATTTGTCACATTATTCATCAAGTATTCTCTTATAAAATATCATTATCTGAGTACTGACCTATGTCTAGTACAATGCTAACATCATCACTATAATCAAGATCTGATCACTGATCGACAGTCTCGTATACATTAATATCATCACCATATATTGTCAATATAATCATAATCCAGCTTCTGATTTACAGCCTCTAGCAAAAACGATATCATCAGCCCAAATCATCTCAAGGAGTATGCATCGCCCAAGGCGGCCTATCACAAATATCTTGTCATATCATATCATATCCTATCTCATATCATAATCACATGTCGATCATTTACATATACATATCACTATTCCTATGGCATCATAATCCCAAAGTCCGCTAAAGCATCAAGACGCATCCCAAATATGAATTTTACCATATCACCGATATCATAATCTTGGATCAAATATCATCGACTCATCTAACTCCCAAGTATCATCCTCAAAACCGTATGCGAACACATAGTCCCATACCTATGTGAACACATATCTATAGAATCCCATCTATGAACATATGAAGAAAGGATGTATGCAAGTATGTATGTGTGTACATGTATGTGTGTATATGTATGTGTGTATATGTATGTGTAGTGTACCCACTACCTAGGGTTCGTAATCTTTCACCAATCCAACATACCAATATCCATTTAAACATAAATAATTAATCCCAACAACATATAATGATTTGTTGGTATGTATACGCATCCGTATACATCACCACGGACTGCGGGGGTGCTATATGCCATCCACCCGACTTCTCCCCGTAGATATAAATCTACTCACCTAGTTATGTGTGCCGGTGCCGATGTCGCCGTTTGCATCTCCAACGCCTCGACGCCACGTGGGGTACCTATAAGGATATCACACGCTAAAACTCATGAAAACCATGTCGGAAACCAAAATGGTGCACACTACGCCCATAGGTAAAAACCTGTGACCTTGTGTGCAAAAACAGCCAATCACCACTGTCGTTGACGTCCAAACGCCACCCGACAGATACGAATCATCGAATGTCAAAATCCATACGAAAACGAGTCGTAAATCATACGCCAACTCATGAAATTCAACCCAGATTTTACCCTAACAGGAAACAGTCAAAACTAGACATACCGGGGGTCAATTTTACATGAAAAAGGGGCTGTGCACGCAAAACGAGGCAGTTTTACCCTGCTCTGGCCGCAAATTGCGGCCAGGGGGATTAAATTTGCGGCCGGGACTTTGAGATGGTGGCTAGGGCTTTGGGTAGTGGTTCCAGGATGCCTGCACAGCTCACTGCCAAGTCAATTTTACTCTAGGAGGTCCCGGGTGAAAGCAGGTCTCAGAAAGGTCACAAAATCGATGAAAATGCTAATTTACACCAAGTCGAACAACTCTGGTAACTAACTAGAGATCTGGGGTTTTCTGGGTTAAACTAGTCTCAAATACACCTAATAAGGTTACCCTGACAATCGAAACCATCTCTTGGCCAAACCTCACTCAATTTCACTAAAACTAGCACTAGATCATGGATATAACAGTAAATTATCAGCTAATAACAAAAAACTTAACAAGATAGGAGTTGGTTGTGAGATTATACCTCAAGAAACTCCTAGAATGCAGGAGAAAAAAGGATGAAGGGAGGAGGAGTGGTGGTTGCTGCTGTGGAGCTGCTCCTTGTGCTCCAGAAGATGCTGCAGTAGCTGAAGTGTTGCCCTGCTGCTACTGCCACTGATCTTGGCCGATGCTGCTGCTGCTGTTATATTCTTTTCCTTGTGTTGCTGTTGCAGCAGCAGCAGAAGAAGGGGTTGTTGTGTTTGTGGTGTGGTGTTGTGTGATGAGGATAGTGTGGGTTTGTTTTGAAATGGAGTTGCTGCTGTGGCTGACAGAAAATGTGGCTGAAAATGGCTGAGACTGTTTTATTGGTGTTGTTTTGGTGTATTATGAGGGATGAAGCTGCTGATGTGAGGGGTTTGGGGTGTAGGTTTTGGGCTATGGTGCTAGGGTGGTGGCTGATGTAAGGGGTTGAATATGCTGATGGGATAAAAGCGGGGCTGATGTAGTATATGGTGGCTGGAGTATTGATATATGGGCTGATGTTTGCTGTTGCAGGATTGGGGCTGATGGGGTTATCGGCTGATGTAATATTCATTGGCTAAACTTTTGGATTTCTTTTGGGAGATGAAGCTTACATCAGCTGCTGCAGTTGAGGCTGATGTAGTGTGTAGAGTTGTAGGATCTGATGTGTTGTATCAATGGCTGAGGTTTGGGGCTGATGTGCTGTTTTGGGGGCTGAAAAGTGTTGATGGGAGTGTGGGCTGCTGATGTAGTTTGCTGATATAGCAGCTGATGTAGGAGGCTGATTTGTGGCTGTGTAGGGTGGGCTGATGCAATGTTACAGCTGCTGAATTACTGATGCCTCTGTTGGGTTGCTTTCGGGGGCTGATATGGTGTTTGGGTGGCTGGTGTTTTCTTCAGCTGCTGCTGGAGTTGCTGTTTCGGTTAAAGTTGGATATAGGATGATGTGTGAGAGGGAGTAAAAGAGCACAAGGGGTTATGAAGTCAAATGGATCATGGCACACCCTAACCATCTCTCTCTCTCTCAATGCTAGCACTCACAAGTCATCATAACCCTAATCCAATTGTAAACAACGCTACACCCTTAATTAACCCCACTAACCTAACCAATTGGTTCAAGTTACCAAGGTCATCTAAGCATGGTTCACCCTAGGCTTATCCTGAGTCCAAAACATGAGACAAGTATGGAAAAATTATATGTGCACATCTTTGCACAGAAAGCCAAAATCCACTTAGCGATTTTTAGTCGCGATTAACACCCAAAATAACATATAATTCATCATAAAAACTATAAAATTTCCACAAAATGCCCAAATTTAGAATTTCCATAATTCTCTCCGGAATTTTCACCATTTATCGGTATTTAATTATACCGACTATTAAAATATTCATTAAAAATTAATATTTAATTATGCAAATTCCCAAAAATAGTATTTTATTTTTTTGAAATGTTACACCCATCTGAACTCCTACTGAGCCTGAATGTGACAATCTCCGTAAAGTCCGGTCTGTTCGTCTGAGAACATCGCATGGCGGGCCTAGGGGGCGATAAACGTCAGTCCCCTACTAGCGGTACAAGTCGTGTCGGAGTGTAGCCCAGAACATCTGAGATAACACTGGAAACCTACCAGCATATCTCGCTTGCCCTGGCCAGGGACTTTGTGTAATGGCTCTCCTAGACACTGCGCGATATCAACCCCCAATACTGGGAGAGACGAATCCTGTCTAACCGTCACTGCCTCCAAGTGCTTCGGGACTGCACCCAAAAACTATCTGTTTGCATGACTCCTTTGTGCCGTGGTAGGGTAGTAATCAAAGTACAGTAGGAACACACTCGAGGCGAAGTGACAGTGTCAAGTCAATGGACTAAGCTGTACTCATGTCACCTGGGAACTGATAACTGACGATAGGTATAGTACCAACCAACAGTTCCCGACGAGTCCTGTCCAGTGTACTCGTAACCTAACGAGCACCCGCATACTATCTCAAGTACGGCGTACTGACGGCTGTGGGACAGACCGTCTCCCAAGCTGGGATGAAAAGCGCATACGCTAGTCTACTCCGGAGTATCGATGACCTGTCTCGGTAGTCCTACGACTAGGGACCTGCATAAGGATGTGCTTGTGGATTACCCAGCCCCCACGAGTGTGACTGCCATCACAACGCTGGTAATCAAGCAAAGATCCTAAGGGCTCCACTAGTCTGTAAAGGCGATATGCTAAAAGAAACGCATGCACACATTTAAGCAGAAACAAACCAAGTAGCATACTACTATATTGAGCAAGATTGTCTATACAAGGTGAATATCCCAAGCTTCCATCAAGTAATATACAAACTAGTATGATACAGTAATGGCCTCTAGGGCATATATACTAACAATCTCCCACTTGCACTAAGGCCATGTACTGGCGTATCGAAGATCTATCATCTCGATCAGCCGCTCGAACTGAGTCTGGGGTAAGGCCTTTGTGAATGGATCAGCAGTGTAATCTTCCATAGCAACTCTCCGAACCTCGATCTCCTAGCGACCCACGATCTCCCTGATCAGGTGATACCGCCTCAAGATGTGCCTGGACTTCTGATGGGACCTGGGTTCCTTCGCTAAAGCTATAGCCCCGTTGTTGTCACAATAGAGAGGTATTGGATCAACAATGGACGGAACCACCTGAAATTCTATCAAGAACTTCCTCATCCAGACGGCTTCTTTTGTGGCATCAGATGTAGCGATATATTCCGCTTCCATCGTCGAGTCAGCAACGATTTCCTGTTTGGAACTCTTCCAACACACCGCCCCTCCATTGAGGGTAAAGACATAACCCGACTTGGACTTGGAATCATCCTTGTCACTCTGGAAGCTAGAGTCAGCAAAGGCCTCGATCTGGAGGTCTTTTCCACCATACACCAAGAACATCTCCTTAGTCCTTCTCAGGTACTTGAGAATGTTCTTTACCGCTATCCAGTGTTTCTCCCCAGGGTTTGACTGATACCTGCTTATCACACTCGGTGCATAAGCTACATCTGGTCTGGTACACAACATCACATACATTATAGAGCCTACCGCAGAAGCGTAGGGTATAATAGACTTGTGATCCCTTTCTAAATCAGTCTTGGGAGACATCTCTTTGGAGAGGGTGATCCCGTGAGAAGCCGGTAAATTACCGCACTTAGAATCTTCCATACTGAATCTATTCAGTATGGTGTCAATGTACCTGGACTGTGAAAGTCCTAATATCCTCTTGGATCTGTCACGATAGATCCGGATCCCCAGAATGTATGAGGCATCACCCAGGTCTTTCATGGAGAACCTGTGTGACAAGAACCCTTTGACAGATTGTAGCATAGGAATGTCATTTCCTATCAAGAGAATGTCATCCACGTATAAAACGAGGAATACTACAGTTCTCGCTACAAATCTACTATAGATGCATGGTTCATCTGGATTTTTGATAAAGCCAAAATCTTTGACCGTCTCATCAAAACAGATGTTCCAACTCCGCGATGCCTGCTTTAGTGCATAGATGGACTTAAGCAACTTGCACACCTTTCCACTGCTCCCACTCTGAATGAAACCCTCTGGCTGGTCTATATAGACACACTCCTCTAAATTTCCATTTAGAAAAGCTGTCTTTACGTCCATTTGCCAGATCTCATAATCGTGGAAAGCAGCAATGGCAAGAAGGATCCGAATGGATTTCAGCTTAACCACTGGAGAAAAGGTTTCGTCATAGTCCAAGCCAGGTCTTTGATGGAAACCATTTGCAACAAGTCTAGTTTTATAGGTCTCAACCTGTCCATCTACACCAATCTTCCTTTTGAAGATCCACTTGCATCCTACTGGTTTTACCCTATCTGGAGCAACGTCCAACGTCCATACTTTGTTGGTGTACATGGACTCCATTTCGGTCCGTATTGCATCCAGCCATTTAATCGAGTCAGCGCTCTGAATGGCCTGCTGGAATCTAGTCGGCTCATCACTATCAATGATGCAATCCTCTCTATCCCCGTCTATGAGAAAACCGTATCTCTCGGGCGGATGAGACTGCCTACTACTCCTGCACAGCTGCGTAGGAATGTCCTGATCTTTCGAACCCTCTGGTTCTACTAAGCTTTCAGTAATAGCTCGTGGTTCTGGAATTTCTTCCAGTTCTATTGTGCTCCCACTTATCTGGTTTTCCAAAAACTCGGTTTCCAAGAAGTTGGCATGACGAGAAACAAAAACCTTTTGTTCCTCTTCGCAATAGAAGAAATATCCCTTCGAGTTCTTTAGATATCCTACAAACTTGCACTGTACTGAGCGTGCCTCGAGTTTGTCCGTATGCTGCTTTTTGACAAAAGCTGGACATCCCCATGTCTTAATGTGCTTAAGATAGGGTTTCTTCCCACACCACATCTGATATGGTGTGGTAGGCAAAGTGTTAGTTGGAACTCGGTTCAAAAGGTATGCAGCTGATTCTAGTGCATATCCCCAGAATGATCGCGGTAACTCAGCTTTACTCATCATGGAACGTACCATATCCAATAGGGTCCGATTCCGTCTCTCCGATACACCGTTATGTTGCGGAGTGTATGGAAGAGTAAGATGAGAGAGAATTCCATTCTCTTTTAAGTAATCCAGTAACTCGGCACTTAAGTATTCACCACCTCGATCAGATCTTAGTGTCTTGATACTTTTGCCTGTTTGTTTTTCTACTTCATTCTTATATTCCTGGAATTTTCCAAAGGCTTCGGATTTATGTTTTATTAAGAAGACATATCCGTACCTTGAAAAGTCATCCATAAAAGTAATGAAGTAAGAATAACCGCTTCGCGCATGTGTAGACATTGGACCGCATACGTCGCTGTGTATGAGTCCCAAGAGCTCACTCGCTCTTACTCCGTGTCCAGTGAACGTAGTCTTTGTCATCTTTCCTTTGAGACAGGATTGACAAGTTGCATATGATTGATATTCGAACGGATCCAAATATCCTTCTGTATGTAACTTTGTCAACCTTCTCTCATTGATGTGACCCAGTCTACAATGCCATAAGAAAGCCTGATTTGTTTCCGGAGACTTTCTTTTGTGTGTATTCTAGACATTGAAAATCTGTGGTTTGTTTAATACGTATATTCCATTGATTAATATTCCTGACCCAATCAGAACTTGATTAAGGTGAATGTTTACAACATTACTTACAAACGCAAATTCATAACCTTCTTTAGAAACTAAAGATACAGAAATGATATTACAAGTTGCATTGGGTATAAAATAACAATTACGCAAAACCAAAACGAGTCCATCTGACAACCTCAGGTGATAGTCCCTCACGGACTCAGCATCCATGCCAGCTCCGTTTGCAACTCTGAGGGTCATATCACCTGCCATCAAAACCCTACGGTTTCTCAACGCCTGCAATGAATTACAGATATGAGATCCTGATCCGGTATCCAATACCCAGGAAGTAGAGTTTATTGATAGACAGTTTTCAATAACATACACACCTGAAGCTGCAGCCGCAACTCGCTTCAGATCCTGTGTTTTGGCATTCCAAGCCCTGCAATCTTTCTTCCAGTGTCCACTCTTGTGATAGTAAAAGCATTCTTCCAATCCTACAAGCTTTCCCACTTCCTTTGTTGCTTTTGCCTTTCCCTTCGTATCCACTTTACTAACACCGCCCCTTGGTTTGGCGGGGGTTTTCTTCTTCTTTCCCTTGGCTTTCGCCTTGGACCTAGAAGAGGAAGATCCTCCTACAAACAAAGTTGATGTTTCCCTACCTTTCTGTAGGGTTCCCTCTGCACTCCTCAGCATGTTGAGGAGTTCTGAAAGTTCAACTTCCTTTTCCTGTAAGTTGAAGTTCAGGATGAACTGGGCGTAAGTGGAAGGAAGGGACTGGAGAATTAAGACCGTATAGAGCTCATTCTCCAACGTGGTCCCAAGGTCCGCGAGCTCCTCAATGAAGCCAATCATCTTAAGCACGTGTTCCGCTACCGGTGATCCGATGGCCAATCTCGCCGAAAACAGCTTTTTTGAGACTTCGTATCTAGCGATACGGGATTGCTCTCCAAACAGTTCTTTTGTATGAAGAAATATGGATTCAAGGTGTAACGTTTTGAAAATCGTTTCGGTGAAATTTCAAAAAAACGGTAAAATAAGGGGGTTTTCTGTAAAAAGTCAAAATACAAATATCTTTATTATAAAATTAAATATACATATTCTAGCTATGTAATTGCTAGTATTTGGTGTTTATTGAGCCACTGGTGAAATTTCAAATTTTCTGAAAAAAAATCATTTTAATATTATTTTAAGCCGTCACTGATACATTTAATTAGGGAAAATTACAAACTGGAATGGGTTGAAACAAATTTTGTGCATCATAAAACATTAAATAAAATTTTATCATATGGCTTTTGAAATGAAATCGTTTGCCAAAACGGTTTGGAAAATAACGAAGAAAAAGGCTTTTTTTCGGTGAAATTAGTGTAATTGGATGTTGGGGTATATCAATTATCATTTTTCCTTCACCCCACACTCACACACCCCAACTTTCCACCTTGTGGCTGAGCCTACCTGCCCCCATCCCCAACTTGTCCCCACTTCAAAGGCTAAAGAAAAGAAAAGAAATGAAAACAATAAAGAAATGAGAGATGAGACCTTGTTGACTTTGGGAAACTCCACATACATTATACACCTCACATTCTCTCTCCCCCTCTCACTTATTGTGGCCGAGCCCTCCCCATTCCCTGCTGCAACAGCAGCTCCTTCATCTTCCCCGCACCATTTCACCTCCAAAAACCTCAAAGAATTCATCAAAAACCAAGTTGAAACTCACACAAACTCCAAATCCAACTCTTACCCATTTTTCTTTGGCTACTCTAGTATGGATCTAGGGGCATAGAGTCCATTTTGGGTGACAAGTTTTCAAGTTTGATCTCAAGAATTTGGGAGGTATAAATCTTAAGCCTATAATGAAATTGTTGTTTAAATTGCTTACCCTAGCATATTGAAGTGTTAATTTGATTCTAGTTGATAACTTGAGAATTTTTGATTAGGGTTTGTGATCAAGTGAGGTTTTTATCATTTGTTTATGGTTGTAATGAGGAGATTAACATGTAGATTGTATGCAAAATCTAAGTTAGTTGCTATTTGCTAATTTGTTAATTTAAAATTGTGATAATTTTGCTAATTTGCTAACTAGGTTTTTATAATTAGTTTAATAATTGGGTTTAAAAATCTAATTAGGGTATTCATAGCATTATTAACATTTTAAAGTATAGTTTAATACTTTAGTTCATGAAAATCCAAGCTAGATTGTAGTTTGTGCATTTTTGCTATAAAATTGTTAAAATTGGTTAGTATTGCAAACTAGATTTTTTAAATCGAATTAAATTGTGGGTTTAAAATTTACCTAATGGTTTCTATGGCATAATTAAGATATTAAGTTATCATCTTGGTCACTAGATTTGTTAAAACATCATGTTTTGTAGAAACACGGTAATTTGTGCTTGCTAGATTTTCGGAAAAATGACTTTTTAAGTGAAATTGGAGTTTTTGTGAATTTTAATCTATTTTATATTATAATTAGTGCTTGTAATTGTACAAATGAGTGTGTTTGGGTTTTCTCGATGGTTTGGCGTTTGTACGCCGACGTCGAGGGTTTTTGGGTCGATTTGTGAACACAACCATTGGTTTTGACCTATGTGGGATTCGTGCGTCGTTTTGGTCATGAGTCGGATTTTAATGCGATACGGTGCGTTATGATATGTAGGTACCCCATGTGGACTTCGAGATGACAAGCAAGCGCGTGGCGACGTCGGCACCGGCGAGCGAGGACCAGGTGAGTAGATTTATATCTACGGGGAGAAGTCGGGTGGATGGCGTATAGCACCCCCGCAGTCCGTGGTGGTGTATACGGATGCGTATACACACCAGAAATAATTATATGTTATTTAGGATTAATAACGATGTTTAGGATGGATATTAGTGTGTTGGATTATTTTAGTGTTGCGAACCCTAGGGTAGTGTTGCACTACACATACACGCATACATACTTGCATACATTCCTATTTATATGTGCTCATGGGATTCTTTATAGTTATGTGATCATATGGGTATGGGACTATGTGTTCACATACGGATTTGAGGATGATACTTGGGATTGAGCTATGTCGAGGAGATTTGTTCTGTGGTTGTGATAGCGGTGATATGGCCGGATTCGTACTTGAGGTACGTCCTGGTGTTATAGCGGATCTTGGGACGACGATACGAGTGAATAGTGTTATAAATAAAATGGTCGTCATGTGATCGTGATATGAGGCATGATATGCTAGGATATTGATATTAGGCCGTATAGGGCGATGTATACCCCTTGATGATGATATGTGCTGACGATATCGGTTTGTAAGAGATTGTCGATCAGTAGTCAGATCATGAGTATATTGAGGATATTAGTATTGTACTAGACATAGGTCAGTACCCTAGACTATGATCTTGAATAAAGAGGATACCAGATGAATGGTGTGAGGAATATGATATTGACCCATACCCAGATTTGGGGATGCCGTACGACGGATTTACGTACGAGCTATATCTTGATGATTGATCCGCACTCTTGACTTGGGATGTCTGATTATAGATATGGTATCGGATATGATATTATTGAGGCGGGGTCACCGACTAATATATATACAGGTATGTATATAGATCGACTCAGATGTTAGGCGGTTTCCTTACCTGTAGTCCATCTTGTTAGCTTAGCCCTTTAGTTTAGTTTAGTTGTTAGATTAGATTCAATTCTTACCTATTTCAAAACTAACGAATCGTGGGTATTTTAAAAGATAGCCCAAGGGATCCTACGGATATTTCAAAAGACGCATCTTTTCATAAAAACACCGTAGCCCCTATTTTCAAAACCCCATGATTCGTGTTATTTCAAAAGGCACCATTTGTAGGACTTATATTAGATTAATGCAGGTTAGTTACAGTTGCGTCTAGTATCATCTCCCGCGTATTATTGTGGTTCGCTTCGCATCGCATACTTATGTTATAATTTCTTATTGCAATGTTGATATCATATTGTTAGGACACCAGCACCATTACCGATGATGCGTATGTACCACATACACTTACTTGCCGGCTCACACACATCTTCATCGGTAATTGCCATGTCACGTATACCTTAGAAAATATTATTGCTTGATATAGCGTACTTGCCTTATATGTTACTTTAGACATTGTAGTTATTACCTGCTACTTCATGCATACTGTTATTCATTGTTATGCCGCATTCATGGATTCTCATGCATATATTCACTATTTTACGTGTTATTGAGGTTTTGGATTCGGATTTCCATGAGATTTTCTGGATTTGGAAGAAAACCGCAAAAACATAAATAAACCTTTTCTCTCTTTTAAAATAAAAAGTGCGGTTTTTCCCATGATGTATGAGTCGTCCACCATGAGTTTGCTGATGGATTTCGAGACCCGATTTGAGGAGACGGATGAACCGTTTCGGGTACATGGTCGACCCGGTAAGGTACCCCGGGGCAAGAAGCGCGTGATGATGATGATGTGAGCCTGGCAGGGGAGCACTGCCTACCGGTGATTTTACCCGACGCGTCGGATATCCGGAGGATACCGTCGTGGTCTTGAGATGGATGGTAGGGGCCGGTCTGGACTGACGGCGCCCTAGATATTGTGATTGAGGCATTGAGATTTCGAGATAATTGAGGTACAGAGACTGTGATACAGAGATATCGAGATATTGGGATTACGTTTTGTGCCGATGCTAGGCACTGTTTTATGCTGATTTTATTATGATACCTCATTATAAAAATACAAAGGAAATCTCATTAAATTATGGAAACAGTTATTCATTTACATGTATTCTGTTTTCATGAATTCATACCTCATTCGTATGATATATTGCTACCTGAGGCACTGACACGGTCACATGAGATTACACTCGGGTTAGATATTTACCCTAGCCTTGTTATAGGTTGCATGTTATATATATTGAGGATATATTATGATCATTGACCTAGGTTGCGTTATTTATGCGATTTCTATTCGTAGATGTTTTTCTATTCACGAGTTGGCAACTCACCCCCGTTGTGCCCAGTTTCTTGCAGGTTTGCCGTACAGGTTTCATTACGGCTTGCGGGCATAGTTTCCTTCGGGTGATTTGCTAGTAGGTGGGTTTACTTGTATCGTACCCCCCCATTATATAACTTGTATATTATTACCCTTTTGTATCTAGAAGTTCCATCAACCAAACATGTATTTATTTTGAGATAGAGACCAGTGATGTTCTTCCTTCGACCTTAGAGTCCCGCGTTATATTTCTGTGGTTTTCTTGTGGTTTTGAGTTTCCTTTTGAATTTTGATCCTCGCCGTTGGCGTTGTATATTATATTTCTTGTGTGGTTGTGACCGTCGATTGACGAAGAGCTAGCTCCTGCTTCGGGATGTCTTTTTATTGATTTCGTATACTATTCATGTTGTATCCCGTTTGAGGGCCAGTTTTTACAAAGGAAACTCTGCCGAAATTTTCAGGAAATTTTTGATGTTTTTAAAAACCGCATAATTCGGCTTATGCTATTGAAACTACTTGCTTTAAGTTGGTTTTTCCTGCACTCTACATCTTTTCTTGGTTTGGATTTCTGGGCTTTCGGTTTACTTAGATTACGTACGCCTCGAGACGTTCGTAGTTTAAGTGCCGGTCATGTTCCGTACTTTCGGGTCGTGACAAAGTTGGTATCAGAGCGTTAGGTTTTGCCTTCGGAGCGTAGGATGACCCTTGGTTGATGGAATAGGTGACTAAAGTAGAGTGACGCACCGTAGGTATGTTCCGCGGCATATTTACGATACGCTACTCCACTTCAGAAGCCTTAGGGTGTACATTTCTTTACTCAGTATTATATCCATTCCGATTTAGCCTCATCAGTACCAATATGGTTTTGCTGCCACGATTACGGGCAGGGGGAGCTACGGCTAGCGTTGCGGTCAGCACGAGCTCGTCACGAACGTGGACTGACCAGGGCAAAATTCCGGCGACACACGATTGCGGAGATGTGTCTTTTTATTGTGTATTCACGCCCCGAGCGTTTGATGGATCGCTGTATGAGATTACTTGGACGTGCCGATCAGCACTAGAGAATTGAGCCACTGACAGAGGCCGGCCAGATTTTGATGACCGTTGGTGTATTGCTTACTCATGATGATTGAGGCACTGTTCAGCGTGCACACGAGTGAGCCAGTTGTTGCTGCGAGCGACGAGATATCGCCCCATATGTTGGAGCTATTGCAGTACAGGTTGTACTAAGAGATGATAGAAGGTCGCTAGTCACCCGAGGATGAATGACTAGGATATGTGGTTCGTTGGCCTACCCCGATGCGAGGTCATCAGATAGATTGATTCCAGCTAGAGACGACTTCACGCGGAGACGTTGGGAGTCGACAGAGACGATCGAATGTCAGAAACCTATTATTCCAAGTTTAAAGTAGTCGGAAAGACATGCAGGCAATTCTATGGTCCCTCTAGAAGAATGAAACCCTAACTCGACTTAATGACCGTGTGAAAGACTTTGAACCTTCGGGTTTGCGGCAGTTCTACGGCGCCATTAGTGAGGCTTGGGTTTGCCCTTCTGCGGCTTGACCACCGATGCTATAGTATGTACTCGATACTATTAAACTGTGTCCAAGATGTTGAGCTTTTGGGGGATTATGAGGTTTTGACGACTCGATCGGATGGCTCGACTTAATTCGGATGCTAGGTGGTGAGATGCATTTTTTGGGAGACTCCCGATACGAGGATAGCCGTTGGAGCTCAGTCCATGCAGCCACGATGAGACGAGTCCGAAATAGTCGATGTTAGGGAAAAGTGGAGTAAGAGGTTCGTACGAGATCTTGATGAGGTGACGTTCCACTCAGCCGACATCAGAGATGCGGTACGCATGCAGAGGCATTGTACTTGGATATACCTTCCAGAAGGAGTCGCGATGAGTATGTAGCCGTTCAGGAACGAGAATAGATCTAGTAAGGGACGGTGACTTCCGGACAGTTCGGCAGAGACGAGATTTGGGAGAGACCTCGACAGGACCTTTCTGGAATGAATTACGAGAAGACTAGGACCCAGGAGTGGTCATGTTACGCACGCCAGCAGACCTGAGTTCTTGATCATTGACGAGACATGCTATGAGTGACCACGACAGTTGGCCAGAGATTCTTGAGTATGTGCTTGAGCGGTACTATTCCGCCATTATTAATTTCGATGTTTAGGGTGATTTATTCGCATGATTTGATTTTGATGATTGAGGATTTACGATTTTCGCACAGTCGTTGCACTTGATATCATTTTCGTGCTTTGGTTTCACATGTTTGTGATTTTACGGTTTTAGACATTTGAGTTGATTTTGTGTGTATGCACGCACACGATTTCGTTCCTGCACTCTGTATAGTTTATATATGCTTGCAGTGCAGTGATACGCCTTTTGTGCACTTAGATGCACTGGACTTCGATTTCAATTGTGATACTCAATACTTGTTTTGTGCATCTTGTGCACCTGATTTGATTTTGCGCATGTTCAGCGCTTGATATTGGATTTCATGATTTCGTGCATGATGAATGCCCCTGGTTTTGGGTTTTCGCGCATGTTGAGCGCATGTATTGAGATGCGATTTTGGTGCACACCAGATGCACTAAATCGAGATTTTTCGTGCATGTCAGATGCACCTGATTTTGCTGTCAGGCACACACGTTGCCTACGACAGATGCTTTGTGCACACCCGATGCACTTAGATCTTGTTTCTGTGCACTTGTATGGCACGTATATGGATTTTGATTTCCGTGCACACAAGACGCACGTAGTATGCATACGCGTATTTTGGGATTGATTTTTCTTATAGAGCAGTACGTTTTTATGATATTGCTATGTGTTTTCGTACTGAGCAGGACTAGTCAGAGGACAGTACCTGAATATATTTTACATGTATAGTTTCGAGTTATATCATATTGGTTTTGCTTTGGATTTGGTATTGATGTCTTCCCCATGACTCCGATGATTGCGGGATGCTTGACGGAGTTCTGATTTGAGTTATATGCTCATTTTTCATGCGTATGAGTTGCGCTACGATTTGCTTAATGTATTTATGATTTCGGAGCCCCGGCGATTTGATGGTTTTGGCTGAAATATTTTAGTATTTGAGGAAAGTTTTAATTTAAATTCGGGGACCGAATTTCTTTAAGGGGGAAGATTGTAACGTTTTGAAAATCGTTTCGGTGAAATTTCAAAAAAACGGTAAAATAAGGGGGGTTTCTGTAAAAAGTCAAAATAAAAATATCTTTATTATAAAATTAAATATACATATTCTAGCTATGTAATTGCTAGTATTTGGTGTTTATTGAGCCACTGGTGAAATTTCAAATTTTCTGAAAAAAAATTATTTTATTATTATTTTAAGCCGTCACCAATACATTTAATTAGAGAAAATTACAAACTGGAATGGGTTGAAACAAATTTTGTGCATCATAAAACATTAAATAAAATTTTATCATATGGTTTTTGAAATGAAATTGTTTGCCAAAACGTTTGGAAAATATCGAAGAAAAAGGTTTTTTTTCGGTGAAATTAGTGTAATTGGATGTTGGGGTATATCAATTATCATTTTTCCTTCACCCCACACTCACACACCCCCACTTTCCACCTTGTGGCCGAGCCTACCTGCCCCCATCCCCATCTTGTCCCCACTTCAAAGGCTAAAGAAAAGAAAAGAAATGAAAACAATAAAGAATGAGAGATGAGACCTTGTTGACTTTGGGAAACTCCACATACATTATACACCTCACATTCTCTCTCCCCCTCTCACTTATTGTGGCCGAGCCCTCCCCATTCCCTGCTGCAACAGCAGCTCCTTCATCTTCCCCACACTATTTCACCTCCAAAAACCTCAAAGAATTCATCAAAAATCAAGTTGAAACTCACACAAACTCCAAATCCAACTCTTACCCATTTTTCTTTGGCTACTCTAGTATGGATCTAGGAGCATGGAGTCCATTTTGGGTGACAAGTTTTCAAGTTTGATCTCAAGAATTTGGGAGGTATAAATTTTAAGCCTATAATGAAATTGTTGTTTAAATTGCTTACCCTAGCATATTAAAGTGTTAATTTGATTCTAGTTGATAACTTGAGAATTTATGATTAGGGTTTCTGATCAAGTGAGGTTTTTATCATTTGTTTATGGTTGTAATGAGGAGATTAACATGTAGATTGTATGCAAAATCTAAGTTAGTTGCTATTTGCTAATTTGTTAATTTAAAATTGTGATAACTTTGCTAATTTGCTAACTAGGTTTTTATAATTAGTTTAATAATTGGGTTTAAAAATCTAATTAGGGTATTCATAGCATTATTAACATTTTAAAGTGTAGTTTAATACTTTAGTTCATGAAAATCCAAGCTAGATTGTAGTTTGTCCATTTTTGCTATAAAATTGTTAAAATTGGTTAGTATTGCAAACTACTTTTTTTAAATCGAATTAAATTGTGGGTTTAAAATTTACGTAATGGTTTCTATAGCATAATTAAGATATTAAGTTATCATCTTGGTCACTAGATTTGTTAAAACATCATGTTTTGTACAAACACGGTAATTTGTGCTTGCTAGATTTTCGGAAAAATAACTTTTTAAGTGAAATTGGGGTTTTTGTGAATTTTAATCTATTTTATATTATAATTAGTTCTTGTAATTGTAAAAATGAGTGTGTTTGGGTTTTCTCGATGGTTTGGCGTTTGTACGCCGACGTCGAGGGTTTTTGGGTCGATTTGTGAACGCAACCATAGGTTTTGACCTATGTGGGATTCGTGCGTCGTTTTGGTCATGAGTCGGATTTTAATGCGATACGGTGCGTTATGATATGTAGGTACCCCATGTGGACTTCGAGACGACAAGCAAGCGCGTGGCGACGTCGGCACCGGCGAGCGAGGACCAGGTGGGTAGATTTATATCTACGGGGAGAAGTCGGGTGGATGGCGTATAGCACCCCCGCAGTCCGTGGTGGTGTATACGGATGCGTATACACAACAGCAATAATTATATGTTATTTAGGATTAATTACGATGTTTAGGATGGATATTAGTGTGTTGGATTATTTTAGTGTTGCGAACCCTAGGGTAGTGTTGCACTATACATACACGCATACATACTTGCATACATTCCTATTTATATGTGCTCATGGGATTCTTTATAGTTATGTGATCACATGGGTATGGGACTATGTGTTCACATACGGATTTGAGGATGATACTTGGGATTGAGCTAAGTCGATGAGATTTATTCTATGGTTGTGATAGCGGCGATATGGCAGGATTCGTACTTGAGGTACGTCCTGGTGTTATAGCGGATCTTGGGACGACGATACGGGTGAATAGTTTTATAAATAAAATGGTCGTCATGTGATCGTGATATGAGGCATGATATGCTAGGATATTGATATTAGGCTGTATAGGGCGATGTATACCCCTTGATGATGATATGTGCTGACAATATCGGTTTGTACGAGATTGTCGATCAGTAGTCAGATCATGAGTATATTGAGGATATTAGTATTGTACTAGACATAGGTCAGTACCCTAGACTATGATCTTGAATAAAGAGGATACTAGAGGAATGGTGTGAGGAATATGATATTGACCCGTACCCAGATTTGGGGATGCCGTACGACGGATTTACGTACGAGCTATATCTTGATGATTGATCCGCACTCTTGACTTGGGATGTCTGATTATAGATATGGTATCGAATATGATATTATTGAGGCGGGGTCACCGACTAATATATATACAGGTATATATATGGATCGACTCAGATGTTAGGCGGTTTCCTTACCTGTAGTCCATCTTGTTAGCTTAGCCCTTTAGTTTAGTTTAGTTGTTAGATTAGATTCAATTCTTACCTATTTCAAAACTAACGAATCGTGGGTATTTTAAAAGACAGCCCAAGGGATCCTACGGATATTTCAAAAGACGTATCTTTTCATAAAAACACCGTAGCCCCTATTTTCAAAACCCCATGATTCGTGTTATTTCAAAAGGCACCATTTGTAGGACTTATATTAGATTAATGCAGGTTAGTTATAGTTGCGTCTAGTATTCAGCTCCCGCGTATTATTGTGATTCGCTTCGCATCGCATACTTATGTTATAATTTCTTATTGCAATGTTGATATCATATTGTTAGGACACCAGCACCATTACCGATGATGTGTATGTACCACGTACACTTACTTGCCGGCTCACACACATCTTCATCGGTAATTGCCATGTCACGTACACCTTAGAAAATATTATTGCTTGACATAGCGTACTTGCCTTCTATGTTAGTTTAGACATTGTAGTTATTACCTGCTACTTCATGCATACTGTTATTCATTGTTATGCCGCATTCATGGATTCTCATGCATATATTCACTATTTTACGTGTTATTGAGGTTTTGGATTCGGATTTCCATCAGATTTTCTGGATTTGGAGGAAAACCGCAAAAACATAAATAAACCTTTTCTCTCTTTTAAAATAAAAAGTGCGGTTTTTCCCATGATGTATGAGTCGTCCACCATGAGTTTGCTGATCGATTTCGAGACCCGATTCGAGGAGACGGATGAACCGTTTCGGGTACATGGTGGACCCGGTAAGGTACCCCGGGGCAAGAAGCGCGTGATGATGACGATGTGAGCCTGGCAGAGGATCACTACCTACCGGTGATTTTACCCGACACGTCGGATATCCGGAGGATACCGTCGTGGTCTTGAGATGGATGGTAGGGGCCGGTCTGGACTGACGGCGCCCTAGATATTGTGATTGAGGCATTGAGATTTCGAGATAATTGAGGTACAGAGACTGTGATACAGAGATATCGAGATATTGGGATTACGTTTTGTGCTGATGCTAGGCACTGTTTTATGCTGATTTCATTATGATACCTCATTATAAAAATACGAAGGAAATCTCATTAAATTATGAAAAAAGTTCTTCATTTACATGTATTCTGTTTTCATGCATTCATATTTCATTCATATGATATATTGCTACTTGAGGCACTGACACGGGCACATGAGATTACACTCGGGTTAGATATTTACCCTAGCCTTGTTATAGGTTGCATGTTATATATCTTGAGGATATATTATGATCATTGACCTATGTTGCGTTATTTATGCGATTTCTATTCGTAGATGTTTTTCTATTCACGAGTTGGCAACTCACCCCCGTTGTGCCCCTGTTTCTTGCAGGTTTGCCGTACAAGTTTCATTAAGGCTTGCGGGCATAGTTTTCTTCGGGTGATTTGCTAGTAGGTGGGTTTACTTGTATCGTACCCCCCCATTATATAACTTGTATATTATTACTCTTTTGTATCTAGAAGTTCCATCAACCAAACATGTATTTATTTTGAGATAGAGACCAGTGATGTTATTCCTTCGACCTTAGAGTCGCGTGTTATATTTCTGTGGTTTTCTTGTGGTTTTGAGTTTCCTTTTGAATTTTGATCCTCGCCGTTGGCGTTGTATATTATATTGCTTGCGTGGTTGTGACCGTCGATTGACGAAGAGCTAGCTCCCGCTTGGGGATGCCTTTTTATTGATTTCGTATACTATTCATGTTGTATCCCGTTTGGGGGCTAGTTTTTACAAAGGAGACTCTGCCGAAATTTTCAGGAAATTTTTGATGTTTTTAAAAACCGCATAATTCGGCTTATGCTATTGAAACTACTTGCTTTAAGTTGGTTTTTCCTGCACTCTACATCTTTTCTTGGTTTGGATTTCTGGGCTTTCGGTTTACTTAGATTACGTACGCCTCGAGACGTTCGTAGTTTATGTGCCGGTCATGTTCCGTACTTTCGGGTCGTGACACAAGGTCCATATTCTCGTGCCTCCTCTGGTGTTCATTGTCCATAGAGGCAAGCACGAGGCACTTGGCCTTCGCGCAATCAATCTCCCAAGTCTTACGGATTTCCTTATCCGCGACGCTGGAGGTGGGACCTGGGGCAGGGGGAGCTTTGGTGGTAAGGAGATACCCCAACTTGTCGTAAGTGATTGCCATTTTGACATTCCTGAGCCAATCTTTATAGTTTGGCCCTGTCAGTATGTTTTTATCTAGTAGTAACTTAAGTCCAGTCATGATGTTTGGTCGCTGTGATTAGGAGAGAGAGAAGAAACACTTTAGCATGATGCTCTTGCAAGTTTAGAGTGGTTTTTAATTTGTCTAAACAGGATGGCTCCCACTGTATCTCGAATCCCTCCTCAAACCAAAAAGGAAGAATTAGTCAGGATCAATCTCACCGTACAATACTTGCTTAACCGTTCATCCTGGCTAGTGTCGGTACTTCAAGGGAGGTTTTCCAACGCTTTCGCGAAGTTCCTTAATTAAATAACCTCTTTTCCCTGTGGGAGTAGCCCCGCTAACACTTTTCTAGACACCTACTTGGTTTATAGCATTGATCGTTAAGTGAGAAAGTTCCGGAGGAGTAGCATATACTCACAGTAGGATCGGGATCCAAATATCATCGCGTGACAAAACTGAAGGAATCCTATCAGAATCATCACACTCCAAATGGTATGCATCGCTAGCAAGTTTCAGTTCTTTTGAAACTCCCGATGTGGATTTTTGCCCCATGCTCTTATCACCTTGACTTTGGCCAACAAATCATAAGTCATATGTCAAGTTCTACCCGTCATTCTCCAGGTTAAATTGAACCCACCCGTACCTACCCTTGACTTTGGCCAACAAGGCAGTACTACAGTCCCAAACCAACACATATATCTATGCTGCACATGAATACCCAATAGCTACCAATCACTATGCCTTGACTTTGGCCAACAAACATAGCTTGAATACTATTGACTATCCATGTGAAACGACGGAGGGCTACAAATGGTTTTGGTGAAACCGTGAACGTAGTGAACTTGATATAATCGATGGAACGAGATAGCTTTTAAAAGGAGTGGTTTAAGCTCAGCGTTTAAAAGTTATTTTGAAAAGAAACCGAGTGGTTTTTGAAAGTGTTCCAACGACTTTTACTTTGGTTTATTTTTCTTGCATTAATTTTAATGAGTCACATCAATTAATCCTACCATTGCAGAAAACAACGAAAATATGACGTATGCTTATGCCATCCGCATTCGCCACGGGGTCCCGTCATCACCCGTTAGGTTACTTAACTAACGACAGAGCGGGGGCTGGACTAGCGCGGATGCAAAACATAAGCAACGCCTAAATATATATCTACATATAGATATATATATTCGACAGATGCAATGATAGCCATTCCAGATCACAGATGAATACATTGGATATACTAGGAATCCGCATTCCGTTCGATCCTGTAACGAAGAGCGGATTACACGGTCGCGATGAATAGCCAAACCCCATCCTAGACCCCTACGGGTGTGGCAAACTACCCTCCAAGTATCCGAAGTGAAGCAACCTCCCTCAATGACGTGAGTAGGCCACTCAGCACTTTGAAGTACCCGGTAGTTTGTGCACCCCACCTTAGGTCTATCCTAGGAGCAAAAACAGTAAAAAGAAATTATACAATGACGGCTACAGCTCCGACCCGGTTGTGCGGCCATACAAATAATATTACATCAATTTACATATTAAAAGAATTGAAAGATAAACAAAACTCTCATCTCACAATTCCCCCCCGGCTATTCATCCGCGACAATCTAACGAATTCATATACACATACCATCAACATCACAGATCACAGATATGTATAACCCCCACTAATCGACGTATAGCGATTAGCAGACGTTCAATACATATATAACATTACAGATACAACCCATTAGCCAAAGTCTACAGAAAATTGACCAAAATACGGATTTGTAACCACCCCAAAAACAAATTTGTTCTCCAGAAATTCTGGGCAGAAACAAACCATCTCAAAAATCACAAAATACCACCAGAAACAAACTGCAGGAGAAACGATCCACGGCCGAGTCAACTCGGACGCGGATCAGCGGCAGAAGCTCCACGGCAGAAGCAAGCTTCTGCCGCGGAACTGCGGTGAGTCGGTCGGTTCGCTGGATCATTTTTCTTGCCTGTTCATTAAAAAGCCTGAGCCGATTTTTAAGACATGATTTATTATTTTTGGAGCAGAAAAAAAAATCGGCAGAAACTAGGATTTTCCGGGGTGTTTCGCGGTTTTTTGTCCGGTCGAAATTCTAGATACTTTGCTAACATGCTAGGGTGTGTTTAGTTAGGCTCTGATACCACTGTAATTCCACGTTACCTCTCCCGGTTCTTTCGGGCTTGCGGAAATGATGAAAAACGATTTTTCGGGTCATGGCAACATGGACTATAAAACACGGATCTTTGCTAAACTACACACTAGCAACTAACAAGAGCTATTGCTACTCGGTTAGGGGTTATACCTCAACTTGAACTCCTTCTCTTTGACTCTTTGTAGTGGTCGGATGGTGCTTTCCTCGTTGCCTTCTCTTGTCGAAGATGGATCCACCTGAGGGTATCTACCTTGAGCTCCTTTCTCGATCTTGAAAGAACTAAAGTGTCCGGCTTGCTAGACCTTCAACCTTAGGATGAGTAGAGAGTGGCTTTGGGTGTTTTATCTCCAAGGAAAGGTTTCTCAACTCATGAGAATGATTCTCCTTGAACTAGAGGAGGAGGAAGATGAAAAGAAGAGAGAGAATGGTTATGATAGAATGAGAATAGTTTTACAACCATATCAAATATATGTGAATTAATCTAATTAATAATATTAATCAAAATGAAAAAGGTGATGGTTGGTTTGATAAGACCATTATCATTTCACATTAAATGTTTTTACAAAGATCAAAGAGCATTTTGAAAAGAAATGATGATGGTCAAAGTTTCAACCATGGCCAACTAGTCAACCTTGGTCAACAAGTCAACAAACCCAACCATGACACAATTTCATTTAAATAACATTATCAATTGATATTAAACATAATCATTAGGGTTTGGTAAACGACAACCGTCAACTGTGCATACACACCCGTACCAAAACCCTAATGAGAATCCTCTTCCTCTGCCTCAGTCAACTGTGCATACACACCCTCATTCGTGTTCCGAGGAGCACGAATACTATGAGATAAAACTAACCCCAAAGCATATACTAGGATCTGGCTCAAACCAGAGCCCGCTAGTAATGTCTTTCCGGACGCCAAACGTGCACAAGTGCGCGGATGTGAACGAACCCTGTCGCAAAACCATATGACCTCTACTCTGTTTTGACCAAAGGCGAATAACCCTCTGTGTGGGACTCTAAAGACCCGACACTACGCTGGCAGTGGGTTTAACCACAGACCGCAAGCGGCACTTGCTGTACGTAACGGTCCCCAGGTAGATACCGATAAGAAGACGGACGAAGTGAAACCCATCTGAACTCCTACTGAGCCTGAATGTGACAATCTCCGTACAGTCCGGTCTGTTCGTCTGAGAACATCGCATGGCGGGCCTAGGGGGTGGTAAACGTCAGTCCCCTACTAGCGGTACAAGTCGTGTCGGAGTGTATCCCAGAACACCTGAGATAACACTGGAAACCTACCAGCATATCTCGCTTGCCCTAGCCAAGGACTTTGTGTAATGGCTCTCCTAGACACAGCGCGATATCAACCCCCAATACCGGGAGAGACGAATCCTGTCTAACCGTCACTGCCTCCAAGTGCTTCGGGACTGCACCCAAAAACTACCTGTTTGCACGACTCCTTTGAGCCGTGGTAGGATAGTAATCAAAGTACAGTGGGAAGACACTCGAGGCGAAGTGACAGTGTCAAGTCAACGGACTAAGCTGTACTCATGTCACCTGGGAACTGATAACTGACGATAGGTATAGTACCAACCAACAGTTCCCGACGAGTCCTGTCCAGTGTACTCGTAACCTAACGAGCACCCGCATACTATCTCAAGTACGGCGTACTGATGGCTGTGGGATAGACTGTCTCCCAAGATGGGATGAGAAGCGCATACGCTAGTCTACTCCGGAGTATCGATGACCTGTCTCGATAGTCCTACGACTAGGGACCTACATAAGGATGTGCTTGTGGATTATCCAGCCCCTACGAGTGTGACTGCCATCACAACGCTGGTAATCAAGCAAAGATCCTAAGGGTTCCACTAATGTGTAAAGGCGATATGCTAAAAGAAACACATGCATACATTTAAGCAGAAACAAACCAAGTAGCATACTACTATATTGAGCAAGATTGTCTATACAAGGTGAATATCCCAAGCTTCCATCAAGTAATATACAAACTAGTATGATACAGTAATGGCCTGTAGGGCATATACACTAACAATAAGACCAACTAGCATGTTCCCGGCGAGTCCTGTCCGGTGTACTCATAACCCAATGAGCACTTGTATACATCTTAGGTGAACCAACTGACACCAATGGCTTGTGAGACCGGCCACCGCCCCTCGTCGGGGTCTCGACTGTATACACTAGTCTACTCTGGAGTATCGATGCCCTGTCTCGAAACTCCATGACTAGAGACCTTTTAAGGATGTGCTTATAGACTGCCAGCTCCCACGTATATGATCGCCCTCATACTGCTGGCAGTCAAGCAAGAATTCTAGAGGCTCTATTAACGTGTAATAGCGACCTGTCAGGTCACCTAAAGCAGTACACGATGATAAAGATAAACCAGATAGCATACTATCATCTCGAGTAAGACTGTCCTATCGGGATAGGTCCTCCATCAATCATTGCAATCACGTGTCTGTGATCCAATAATTGACTCTGAGGGCACTATCTCCAACAATCTCCCACTTGCACTCAAGGCTAATTATTGCGATGTCGTATACTCACAGCCCATGTGATACCGAACACCCAACTCCTCTACGAATCAGTCTCACAAAACCCGTTTGCGAAACTATTGCGTTCGAGGAATAGCTTCAGTGAGTAGATCCGCCATGATGTTTCTTTCTATGTCTCTCTATATCTCAAGTTCGCGGAGAATGCCATCTCCCGAAATGAGCAATACCTGTCTTAGAATGTGTCTGGATGTCTGATGGGACCTAGCTCATAAATGAACTCCAAATCCAAACTTCTTAGACGGTGTCCTCAACTGAACTTAATCAGTATCCTGCGTCATGCCTCCCACAGTATCCCCTTGGACCACCTGTCCAAAATACTGCCCCTCGTCAGAAGGAAAACTATAACTCTGACAGCCTCTCTGTCATCCAGGTCACCTAGGAAGCCTGGAATGATAACTATCTCCGAATGAGGCTGTCGTTATCATATCCCTAGAACATCCACTTATGTTCTAAAACTGCTTTCGATCGTTTCTCCAGGATTGGATCAAAATCAACATAATGCATCTCGTGCAGAAACAATATCTGGTGTGGTACTTGACATCTCATGATTGACTCAATTGCCTAAGCAAGTGATCTGCCAATCATGCACATCCCTCTCCACTTTAGTCTGTAAGACACCTTTAGAGAGGGTGACTCCATCCCCTGCAGGTACATTACCGTGCCTGGAGTCGTCCATTCTAAAAACTGTTAGTTATATGTATGCCCTAGAGGCAATTACTATACATAGGATGTATATTGTAGTGGATGCTTGGACATATATAGGGATGACTTTCTTGCTCGATATGATAGTATGCTATCTGGTTACTCTTTACCTTAACGTGTACACTGATTGTCTCTCTGTTACATGTTGGTAAAGCCCTTAGGATGTGTACTTGACTACCTGGACTATGATGCGGATCATACTAGTGGGGATATGGTAGTCCATAAGTAAATCCTTCAAGGTCCCTAGTCGTGGGTGTATCGAGACGGGGCATCGATATATCAGAGTAGACTAGCGTATACCTTCTCGACCCATACGGATGGGCGTTGGATGATCCCATATCCATTGGTGTTTGACATCAGAGATGATATACGGATGCTCAGTGGAGACTGGGTACACTGGACAGACTCGCAGAGAACTCCCAGATGGTATTATACCTTACGTCAGATGGCAGTTCTATGGAGACACTGGTACAGGTTAGTCTGTATACCCGAGAGCTTCATAGAGTCTTGTGTGATTCCCACTGTGCTTTGATTTCCACCTTACCACGTCCAAGAGGGCGTGCAAAACGGTGGTTTTTCGGTACAGTCCCAAGTCACATGGAGGCAATGAGCAATAGGAGGGGTTTCGTCTCTCCCGCTATAGGGAGTTGATGTTGCGCTGTGCTCGATTGTCTATAACAGGAAGTCCTTGGCAAAGGCTGCTTTAGGGATTTACTGGTAAGTGTTACCAGTAGTTTCTCGACCCGTTATGAGCCTCATATCGACACGACTTATCGAGTTATTAGGGTCTGACGTTTACCACCCCTAGACGAGATATGCGACATATCAGACGAACAGACCGGACTGTACGGTAGTGTTACTGGTTGGATTCACAGGAGTGTGAGTGGGCTTGCTCGTTGATCTTCTGATAGCTCAATACCCGGGTGGCCGTTACGTTTAGCAGACCGCTTGCGGCTTATGGGTGTTTGATATGATCATCACCTACTGCCGGCGTATTGACGAGTCTTTAGAGTCCTACACAGGGGTTTCCTGGCTCAAGCGAAACGAAATAGGAGCGCATATGAGATATGTGCGGGACCGAGAATAATACCAGTATGTGATACTGTATTCTATTCTCGACATTAATCGGTTGTATGCGATATAGCCGGGTTATCGGATCAAGTGTTGATTCGATAAGTTGTTACTATTGATATTAGTCGGTTATATGCAGTATGACCGGATCATTAAATCAAGTGTTGATTTAATGATTTAATGTATAATTATATATTTGATATATTACTTTACATTAACTAGTATTTGTTCACTTAAGATTGATTTTCTCACTTGATGTGCACTGGTGTGATATATTTTTGTGCACTTGATTGTATCATGTTTGATGATACATGCAAACTTGGTTGTGTGTATGCTATACACCATGTTTAGTTAATGGTTAGGATTTCATTTGCCTTATTTATTTATTTTCTTTATTTTTTTTGGCAAGAAACAAAATGGTGGTGGCTTTCTTTGTTTTATTCTTGAAGATTCATGAAGCTTCAACCATTTTGTTTTATGCTTAACCTAACCATTTAACTAAACCTTAGTTTATTCTCTACATGAGTTACACTCACCCATGGTTGCTAAATGATAAGTATCACTTGATTTTCTATTATGGATGATTCATTTTTCATTATTTTCTTTCTTCTTCTTCATCTTCTTCATGAAGAAAAGAAAAGCTTGCTAGAAAATTCTAAGTGATGAAATCAAGTGAGAAATCCAAATCCAAAGTGTACCCACTTCATATTTCTTCATAATCTACCATTTGCCATGTAGTAGGGTGTGTTATCTTCACAAGTTTCATGACCAAGTGAAGATGGAGCTTGAGTTAAAGTTTCCTCGACGTAGATTATCTTCGGCATCGAAGTCAACGACCTAGCCCGCTCATTTCTCCGACGAAACCATCGCTAGAGTCCGGGATCCCGGTGATCGCAGCGAAGGGACGTCATCACGGAGCTAAAGAAGTGGAGGACCGGATCTACAAAGGTTGTATTTCCATTCACTTTGTAGCAAAGTAGTTTGCTATCTTTTTTTTCGCCTTTACTCTAGTTAATGATCTTCATTAGGGTTTCTCGGCACATAAATTTTTGAATTTGGCATGGTTGATACCTTGTGTAACCTCTTGAGTGTGCCTAGGAACCATACAGTGGTATCAGAGCCTGGCTAGAGCTTTAGGTGAAGTGTAGACGATGTTAGAAATCCGATCAAACCCCAAAACCCTAACTCAAACCCTTCTCTGTACATTTTCTGAAAATGTGGATTTTTCCAAATTAAAAATATCCAAAAAATACAGCAGGGTATTATAAGAGTTACTGTGAAGCACGTGAGCCCAAGTCAACCTAAGCGCCGCGGAACCGCGGCCCCACCCTAGCATGTGCGACGGTTCCGCGGCCATAAAGGTGATTCTTGGCACGTTCTTTGCACAGTAATGTCCTATATTGATTCCTGTGTTTTCTGGGTAATTTTAACTTATATTCAACAGTTGAATTTTCTGGGTTGTTTTGGGGATTCGATGATTCGATCGGTTTATTTAACTTTGTCTATGTGTTTTTCCGGATAATTTTTGAATATGTTAAAAAGTTCGACCGGATATAAATACCCAATTTTTCCCCTGCCGGAAAATTTCCAAGTGTTGGATTTTTCCGTGGTTTAAGAACGTTTTAAGTAGTGCAAGTAACGCGATGGACCCTCTAGAAGAAAACAAAACTTAACTCGATTATATGACCGTCTTGAACTGCCCTTTGAACCTTAGGGTTTGGGGCAGTACGGCGTGCCACATGTGAGGCGTTGGCTTGACCCTTCTACGGCTGGACCGTTGATACTGTGGCATGAAATGAATGTTTTTAAATTTATTTCATGTGTTGAGCTGTTTCGGGAAAAACTTGGGTGTTTGATAGTTCGATCGGAATGTTTAACATTTTCTATTTATCTGGAATATGATACAATATTTGGAATCCACAAGTAGTTATGAGATAACTGATTTGGATGTTATAAACATAGCAGTTTAGTCTCGAATGATCGGTTGCCACGGAATTTTGATGCGATCAAAAGTCCATCGCAATCACGTAGCGTACGCGGATACTCGCCGGGTAAACTAAATAGACAGCCATACCCCATAGCCTCGACCAAGTGACTGTAGGAGAACCCCATCGCTAAAAGCATCTGTTCGGGTGCTCGCGGCAATGGTGTTGCGCCTTAGTGCACTTCGTCGACGGCATCCAGGGGTGCGGCTGTCTACTAAAGTTTGGGACGCGCATTCGATCAGTTTATCAGGAATCTTGTTGAATTCCCCGACTGGATATTGAAAAGTGTTTTCGATATAGAGACTAAAATGCGGGGTTTATAATTGTTAAGCATGCGATGTCTAGGGAGGTTGCGGATTCCAACTGTTGTAGTTTTACGCTCTCTTTTCTGTGACCGTAAGTGTAATATGTGATATCGCCGGTTTCGTTGCTATATGTTAACGACAATTGGGATGTGGACATTTACTTACGTTGATGACATGTGATGTTATGTGTTGTTGGATATGTTATATTGGATCGTCGCGTTTTGAATAGCCGGGGGTTTTATGTGAGATGAGAGTTTTTATTTTCATTCATGTAAAATTTGTTGTATGTAATATTCTTTTATTGGGACACTTCCGGGTTGAGGTTGCTGTCACCATTTGTATATTATTTACTTTTCCGCACTAGGATAGACCCAAGGAGGATAGCATAAGTAACCGAGTTCTAGAGTCCAGAGGGAGACCAACTCGAGGAGTCGAGTCCGGGTCTCCAACTCTAGAATTGTTAGGGTTACTTGCCGCTCTCGTAGGGGTCTAGGGGTGTGGGTTTGGCTATTCACCGTGACCGTGGAATCCGTGTTTTATACAAGCTCGTATTGAATACACGGACGTCCTAGTATATCCAATGTTTCATATGTTTCTTCTTCTGCGATATCTGTGATGTGATCATTTGATATATTATGATAGATACTGTATATAGTATATACGATATATTATATAGACGTTACTTATGTTTTCCACCCGCGCTAGCCCTGCCCCGCTCTGCCGTTAGTTACCTAACCTAACGGTGCACGAGGGGACATCGAGGCGAATGCGGATGGCATAAGTGTACGTCGTATTTATCTGTGATGTTTAGGTGATTTAAATGATGGGACTTCATTAATATGATTAATGAAATAAAAGAAACCTAAAAGATGTTGTGGAATCGAATTTTCAAAAACAGGCAGCTACAGTTCTTGCTTTGCATCGCGGTGTTCCTTGTAGAACATCCTGCACCTTATTCGATAAGGAAAGTGCCGAGATCCCTTCACCGGGAGTGACCCCTTTAGCAATGACTGGCAGATGCTACACCCCTCGGTTTGTCTTTTGATTGCTCCTATAGTTCTTGCATTGCACAGCGGTATATATGATATATCCTGCACCATATTCGATGAGGAAAGGGCCGACGATCCCTTCACCCGGAGTGACCCCTTTAGCAAAACTAGAAAAGCCTAAAAAACACTCCATTTCAAAATCATTTGATTCTACAACGATATCAAGTTCATTACGCTCATGGTTTTCTTAGAAACCTGCGTAGCCCTCCGTCATTTCAGATAAGTACTACTTAGTATTCGTGCTGCGGTAGTTTGGCATGCGTCAAGGCGTAGTGTATGATAGCTAAATAGTGCATATCTGCTAGCATACGATGCGATTGGATTAGGGTATTCGTACGGCGTTGTTTGGCATGCGTCAAGGGTCGTGCAGGTGGGTTTAATTCAATCAAGAAATGTACGGGTTGAACTTGACTAGAGCACTATGGGTTGTTTGCCATGCGTCAAGGTCATAGCACGCTAGAGGTAAAATATTATTGGGAATTTCAAATGTTGAAATTTGCAATGAGATTGCATACCTTCTATGAGATAGTTGGATCCCGATACCCGCTGCGAGTAATTGTTACTCCTGGGAGAGTTTTACACATTATAATTAGCCGATCAAGTAGGTGTCTAGAAAGGTGTCAACGGGGTTACGTCTCTGGGAAAACGAGGTTTACTTTAATTACGTCCGTGCGAAAACACAGGGAACCTCCCTCAAAGTACCGACACTGGCCTGGCTGAAAGATTGGCGAACTTGTAGCGTGTAATTAATCCTGGCTAGTCTTTCCTTTTAGGGTTTGAAGGAAGATTTGATAAAAAAATAGTGGGAGCCATCCTGATTAGATAAAATAATAACCAATCTGATCTTGCAAGAGCGCACGCAGAGTGTTTTCTTCTCTCTCTCTCTCTCCAGGTAGCGACCATGTCACGCCTTAATCAAGATAATAATACGGATATATTGACCGAACATGCTTGTTATACTGAGCTGGGGAACGTTGGTACAGCTCCAACTTATAATTGTTATAAGACAGAGTAGGAATTAGGGGATTACCAGAATTTCCGTGCCGCCCAAACGAAGAAAGTGCATGATGATGCATCATCTTCGGGTGTGTTCATTATAGAGAACTATTTCTCAATGTCCTTTACGTCCTGGGAATTTGATACCGGATCAGGATCCCACATATGTAGTATATTACATAGGCTATAGAAAGGTAAAGAACTGAGAACGGGTGATAAGTTTCATGAGGCAGAAAACGGTGCAAGTGTTGCAGCCAAGTCTGTTGGTCACTGTCACCCTGTAATACCAGAATACATTGATTCTGAACAAATGTTATTAGATACCGAACCTGATATACAAAATCATATCAGTCTCTTTATTAGTAAAGAAAGGATATAATTTTGTATCGCTGGATAATGTTTTGAACATTTCCTATATCAAGAGTTGATCGGTTCAGGCACGTTATCTAAAAGCATTGACGTTCTAAATCAAACTACAGTTCTTAGTATATAAAACACACACAAGAAGAAGAGTTCAAAAATGAATGAATCCTTCTTGAGATATTGTAGACTAGGTCATATCAACGCGACCCGACTAGCTGAAGTTACATATAGATGCATATTTAAATTAGTTTGAATCTACATCTTGTGAAAATTGCCAGTCATGTCACAAAGATATGATGACCATAGTTCTGTTTAATGGAAACAGAGAAAGAGTTAGTGAACTCTTGGGATGATACATATTGATGTATGAAGATCCCCTGTCTACACATGCCAAGACCGGTTCTTTGTACTTCATTACCTTCTCTGATGATCTCTCAAGATTTAGACATATGTTCCTGTTGAAACACAAGTCCGAAGCTTTTGAGATATTCACAGAATATAATTTAGAAGTAGAGAACCAAAAACGGGTATAAGTATTGTGTCCTTAGATGTGATCACGGAGGAGAATACTTGAGCACGGGATTCCTGGACTATTCTAAGAATGAGATTCTCTCTCAGTATTATTCCTCCGCTTACACCACAGCACCTCGGTGTATCGGGGCGGAGCAATCACACCCTATATGATATGGTGCGCTCTATGATGTGTACTACTGAGTTTCCTATTTCCTTTTAGGGAGTTGTGCACTTATGAAGTTGCATACATATTGAATAGGGTTCCGATCAAATCAGATGCCTACCATTTCATATGAGATATGGAAAGGGAAGAGCCCATCTCTTAAGTCAGTTATGATTTGGGGTTGTCCGGCCTATGTCTAAAAAGCAATATCCGGACAAGCTCGAGGCAAAGTCAGGACTGTATAAGTTTGTTGGATATCCCAAGCATACGCAAGGGAATATCTTCTACCTAACCGAGGAACAAAAATGTTTTGTTTTCTCAGCATGCCACCTTTGTGAAAGCAAATTTCTTGTGAAGAAATTAGTGGACATGAAGTAGAACTGGAAAGAGTTCCAGCTATACAAACTGCAGCCGATGATTTGGTAGAACCAAAGGATTCAATAGAAACCAACGAAACTCAGCCTCTCCGCCGATTTAGTAGGGTTTCTCAGCCACCTGAGAGATACTTTGGTTTCTCTATGACAGTGGGAGCGAGTATTGCATCATGAGATGATGACCCAACTAGTTTCGAGCTGGCCATCAGGAGTGGGACTCTGTAAGAATGGCTGGATGCTTATCGATCTGAGATGGAATCTTTATACACCAACAAAGTATGGACTTTGGTTGCTTTATCAGAAGGGTTAAATCCCCATCAGGAGCAAGTATATCTTGAGAAGATTACTTGGTGTACATTGAAAAGTTAAGACTTTCAAAGCTAGACTTGTTAAAGGTTTGCATCATTAACCAGGTATGGATTGTGATGAAACCTTTTCTAAGTAGCTATGCTTAAGTCCATCCAGATCCTACTTGCCACGGCTACATACCATGACTACGATATCTGGCGGTTGGGTGTCATGACTGCTTTTCTAAATGATGTTTTCGAAGAGAGGGTTTGTAAGTATACAGTCAGAGGGCTTCGTAGACAGTGGGAGCAGCGGAAACGTGTGCAAGATGTTTTATGTGATAAAGCAGGCATCGCAGAGTTGGACCGTCTGTTTTGATGTGTTAGTCAAATAGTTTAACATCATCAAAATGGTAGATGAACCTTGTATTTACAAAAAGGTAGTAGTGAGTATGGTGGTGATCCTCGTAGAGTACGTGGATAACATACTCTTGATAGGGAAGGAGTTTCCTATGCTACGCTCAGTCAATCTCCGCTTATCACAAGGATTCTCCATTTAGGATCAAAGTGATGCCTCTGAAAACCTATGTTTGGATCCATGAGATAGATCTAAGTGGATGTTAGGATACTGACTAGTTGTAGTGAGATGGTATCAATTGATCCTGGGGAGAATCACTGGAAAGGTTCCAGAGTGATAAGGAAGACTGAAAGTCAGTCACAGGCACTGTCTTTACCCTCAGTGGAGGGACGGTATGTTGGAAGAGTTCCAAGCTAGATACCATGGCATACTAGACGATAAAGGCTGGATACATCGCTACCAAAGATGCTACCAAAGAGGCAGTCTGGGTGTATATTAGTTCATAAGATGAACTTCGTTCCTCCCATTGTGTGACAATGGAGTTGTGGCTTATGCCAAGGAACGCACGTCCCATTAGTGATCCAGACATATTCTTAGGCAGTATCACCTGATTAAGGAGATGGTTGATCTCCAGGGGATCGAGGTTAGGAGAGTAGACTCAGAGGACAACACGGCGGATCCACTCACAAAGGCCTTTTCCTAGAGAGAGACTTTTATAGGATGGTTGAGTATGAGATACTACAACCACTGCTATCAGATGGCCCTATTGCAAGTGGGAGATTGATAGTTATATGTATGCCCTAGAGGCCATTACTATACATAGGATGTATATTGTAGTGGATGCTTGGATATATATAGGGATGACTTTCTTGCTCGATATGATAGTATGCTATCTGGTTACTCTTTACCTTAACGTGTACACTGATTGTCTCTCTATTACATGTTGGTAATGCTCTTAGGATGTGTACTTGACTACCTGGACTATGATGCGGATCATACTAGTGGGGACATGGTAGTCCATAAGTACAACCTTCAAGGTCTTTAGTCGTGGGTGTATCGAGACGGGGCATCGATATACCAGAGTAGACTAGCGTATACCTTCTCGACCCATACAGATGGGCGATGGATGATCCCATATCCATTGGTGTTTGACATCAGAGATGATATACGGATTCTCAGTGGAGACTGGGTACACTGGACGGACTCGCCGAGAACTCCCAGATGGTATTATATGGCAGTTCTCTGGTGACACTGGTACAGGTTAGTCTGTATACCCGAGATCCTCATAGAGTCTTGTGTGATTCCTACTGTGCTTTGATTTTCACCTTACCACTTCCAAGAGGGCGTGCAAAACGGTGGTTTTTGGGTACAGTCCCGAATCACATGAAGGCAATGAGCGATATGAAGGGTTTCGTCTCTCCCGGTATTGGGAGTTGATGTTGCGCTGTGCTCGATTGGCTATAACAGGAAGTCCTTGGCCAAGGCTGCTTTAGGGATTTTCTGGAGAGTGTTACCAGTAGTTTCTCGACCCGTTATGAGCCTCATATCGACATGACTTATCGAGTTATTGGGGTCTGACGTTTACCACCCCTAGACGAGATATGCGACATATCAGACGAACAGACCAGACTGTACGGTAGTGTTACTGGTTGGATTCACAGGAGTATGAGCGGGCTTGCTCGTTGATCTTCTGATCGCTCAATACCCGGGTGGCCGTTACGTTTAGCAGACCGCTTGCGGCTTGTGGGTGTTTGATATGATCATCACCTACTGCCGGCGTATTGACGAGTCTTTAGAGTCCTACACAGGGGTTTCCTGGCTCAAGCGAAACGAAATAGGAGCGCATATGAGATATGTGCAGGACCGAGAATAATACTAGTATGTGATACTGTATTCTATTCTCGTGATTTATGACATTAATCGGTTGTATGCGATATAGCCGGGTTATCGGATCAAGTGTTGATTCGATAAGTTGTTACTATTGATATTAGTCGATTATATGCAGTATGACCGGATCATTAAATCAAGTTTTGATTTAATGATTTAATGTATAATTATATATTTGATATATTACTTTACATTAACTAGTATTTGTTCACTTAAGATTGATTTTCTCACTTGATGTGCACTGGTGTGATATATTTTTGTGCACTTGATTGTATCATGTTTGATGATACATGCAAACTTGGGTGTGTGTATACTATACACCATGTTTAGTTAATGGTTAGGATTTCATTTTCCTTATTTATTTATTTTCTTATTTTTTTTGGCAAGAAACAAAATGGTGGTGGCTTTCTTTGTTTTATTCTTGAAGATTCATGAAGCTTCAACCATTTTGTTTTATGCTTAACCTAACCATTTAACTAAACCTTAGTTTATTCTCTACATGAGTTACACTCACCCATGGTTGCTAAATGATAAGCATCACTTGATTTTCTATTATGGATGATTCATTTTTCATTATTTTCTTTCTTCTTCTTCATCTTCTTCATGAAGAAAAGAAAAGTTTGCTAGTGTTAGTGTATATGCCCTAGAGGCCATTACTGTATCATACTAGTATGTATATTACTTGATGGAAGCTTGGGATATTCACAGTTGTACAAACAATCTTGCTCAATATAGTAGTATGCTACTTGGTTTGTCTCTGCTTTAATGTGTACATGTGTGTTTATTTATTATATCACCTATACGCATTAGTAGAGCCCTTAGGATCTTTGCTTGATTACCGGCGTTGTGATGGCGATCACACTCGTGGGGGCTGGGTAATCTACAAGCACATCCTTATACACGTCCCTAGTCGTGGGAGTACCGAGATAGGGCATCGATACTCCGGAGTAGACTAGCGTATGCGCTTCTCATCCCAGCACGGGAGACGGTCTGTCCCACAGCCGTCAGTACGTCGTACTTGAGATAGTATGCGGGTGCTCGTTAGGATACGAGTACACTGGACAGGATTCGTCGGGAACTGATGGTTGGTATTATACCTATCGTCAGTTATCAGTTCCCAGGTGACATGAGTACAGCTTAGTCCGCTGACTTGACACTGTCACTTCGCCTCGAGTGTGTTCCCACTGTTCTTTGATTACTACCCTACCACGGCTCTACTGAGTCGTGCAAACAGGTAGTAGTTGGGAGCAGTCCCGAAGCACTTGGAGGCAGTGACGGTTAGACAGGATTCGTCTCTCCCGGTATTGGGGGTTGACATCGCGCTGTGTCTAGGAGAGCCATTACACGAGTAGTCCCTGGCCAGGGCAAGCGAGATATACTGGTAGGTTCCAGTGTTATCTCAGGGTGTTCTGGGCTTCACTCCGACACGACTTGTACCGCTATTAGGGGTCTGACGCTTGCCGCCCCCCTAGGCCCGACATGCGATGTATCAGACGAACAGACCGGACTGTACGGAGATTTTCACATACAGACTCAGTAGGAGTTCGGATGGGTTTACCTCATCGGCCTTCTTATCGACATCTACCTGGGGACCGTTACGTACAGCTAGTGCCGCTTGCGGTCTGTGGTTAAACCCACTGCCAGCGTAGTGTCGAGTCTTTAGAGTCCCACACAGAGAGTTTCCCTGCACTGAGCGAAACGTGTAGAGGCCGTATGGTTTTACGGCAGGGCTGCGATCACTTACGTACACTTGTGTGCGTATGATGTTCGAGCAGGCAGTACTAGTGGGCCTTGGTTTAAGCTAGATCCTAGTATTGCATGGATGGATTTGTTTTGTCTTCTGTGCATCCGCATTCTACGGAATACGGATGCAGGTGTGTATGCACAGTTTTCTGGAGCGATGAAGGAGGAGATGCCTCATTAGGGTTTTGGCAGTTGGTTCGGCCAAAACCGCTATGTGGCAGGCTCATTAGGGTTTTGACAGTTGATTCGGTCAAAACCATTTTGAGGCGGACTCATTAGGGTTTCGACAGTTCGTTTGGTCAAAACCATAATGAGCCGGGGACATTATTTACTAATCCTTTCATTGATAATTTTGTTATGGCTAATTACATTGACCGTTTGACCATCTTGACTTTGTTGACCTTTTGACCAAAGTTGACTTGGATCTTCTTAGAAGATCTAAAGTATTCTTTGGTTTTCTTTTTATTTAGTTATGATAATGGTCATGTCATTTGTAGCCATCACCTTTATCTTGATTGGATTTGTAATGATAATGTTTGTGCATTATTGCAACCATGGTTAGCTTTTCTCTTGGTTAAGCTTTTCATTTTTGATGATTCTCATTCTCTCTCTTGAAATGAGAAGCTCCATGGTTGATAGAAAATCTCCTTCTTCTTCCTCCTCTTGATTTCTCCTTTGATCTCATGTGTTGAGAGAAAAAGGATTCTACTTGACAAACACATCCATACATCTTCTCTACACAACCTAGGGCTACTAGATTAGCAATCTCCTTGCCCTAGTTACCTCGGCTTGAGGTGGAGCTCGGTGTACATCTCTCGGGTGGATCGTCTTCGACTCAAGGAGGCCGCGGAGGTGACCGAAGTCCGGATCAACCTTTGAGCAAGCAATGAGAAGAACAACAAGAAGAGAAGAACATCAAAGAAGAACAACAACAAGAAGTGAAGGAGTTCAAGTTGAGGTATAACCACTTTGCCGAGTAGTTAACTCTTCTTTGCAAGTATGCTAGTTTAGTTTAGCAAAGATCCGGCTTTTACGGTCCATGTTACAAAGTTTAGAAAAATTTTGATTTACCGTTTCCGCAACCCCGAAAGTACCGGGAGAGGTAACGTGGACCTAACAGTGGTATCAGAGCCAGGTTAAACTTAAACTAGCTAGGTAGTGAAGTGTAACGAAGTTTCGAAACCGGAAAATCCAAAAACCAAACTTTGCAAAACCCAAGTTTCTGTTAATTTGTTTTCTGGTCAAAATGAGATTTGTTATACACCAAAAATTATCTCAGGCTTTTGTATAGAAAACCACCAAATACGAACCAGAGAGGAGATTAGAGGAGCGCGGATCCGCGGCAAGCGGGAGCTCTTGCCGCGGAAGCGCGGCCGTCTGGTCCCCTCTCTGCTTCGAATTTGGTGCAGACTGTTTCTGTGTTGGTTTTGGGATTTTTAGGATATGTTAAATGTGCCCAGATTTTCCAGAACTAAAATTTACTTTTGGGGGCCTATAAATCCGTATTTTTTTGGAACTTCACTACACTTTAACTACATCGGTTATATCTGTGATGTTTGTATGTATTGAACGTCGGCTAATCGCTATAAGTCGATTAGTCGGGGTTATACATCTCTGTGATCTGTGTTTGATATTGGAATGTGTATATGAATGTGTTGGACTGTCGCGGGTGAATAGCCGGGGTGGATGTGAGATGAGCTTTTGTTTTTCTTTCATTCATTGTAAATGTAAATTGATGTAATATTATTATTTGTTTGGCCGCACAACCGGGTCGGGGTTGTAGCCGTCATTGTATAATTCTTTTTACTGTTTTTGCTCCTAGGATAGACCCATGGAGGGGTGCACAAACTGCCGAGTACATGGTGGGTAGTTTGCCGCACCCGTAGGGGTCTTGGGTGGGGTATTTGGCTATTCACCGCGACCGTGTAATCCGCTTTTCGTTGCAGGCTCGAAAGGATTGCGGATTGCTAGTATATCCAATGTATTCATCTGTGATCTGTAATGTCTATCATTGCTTTACTATTTAGGCGTTGCTTATGTTTTACAGCCGCGCTAGCCCAGCCCCCGCTCTGTCGTTAGTTAAGTAACCTAACGAGTGATGACGGGACCCCGTGGCGAATGCGAATGGCATAAGCGTACGTCATATTTTGGTTGTTTTCTGCAATGGTAGGATTAAATGATGGGACGCATTAAAAGAACTAATGCAAGAATATCACGCATTAAAAGAACTAATGCAAGAAAATAAACCTAAAAGACGTTGTTGGAACAAGTTTTTCAAAAAGCTGTTATTACAAGGACGTTCATCTTTTTGTTTTGCATCGAGGTATTCGGTTATGAATGCCCAGCACCTCAATCGACGAGGCAAGGGCCGAGATCCCCTCATCGGGAGTGACCCCTTGGACAAAAAGTTTGCGTCAGGGTAATAACTTCACCATAGTCGATTATTCTTGCTTTGCATCGAGGTATTCATCTTATGAATGCCCAGCACCTCACTCGACGAGGAAAGAGCCGAGATCCCTTCGCAGGGAGTGACCTCTTTAGCAAAAGTTTTCGCCACTATGATTTTTCAAAAAGGTGCAATCAGGTTCCTTCAACGATATCAAGTTCATTACGTTAACGGGTTTTTCGCCAAAAACCCAGCCGTAGCCCTCCGTCGTTTCGGATTAATATTATTCAGTATTCGTGCTGCGTTTGTTGACCTGGTCAAGGCGTAGTGAACGGTAGCTAAATAATATTTTTTCTGTGGATTGCAAATGTGATTGGTTAGGACAGTCGTGCGGCCTTGTTGACCTAGTCAAGGGCACGTACGGGTGGGTCTAATGCAATCAGGATTATGACGGGTAGAACTTGTCTAACAGTTTGTGGCTTGTTGACCTAGTCAAGGTCATGAACAGTTAGGGGCAAAAACCACATCGGGAGTTTCAAAAGAACTGAAACTTGCAGATTTAGCATACCTTCTGGAGTGTGGTGACTAGAGTGGATTCCATCTAGGTTATCACACAATGACAGTTGGATCCCGATCCCACTGATGAGTTGGTTTACTCTCGGGAGATTATTTCACTTAACGATCAATGCTATAAACCTAGTAGGTGTCTAGAAAGGTGTTAGCGGGGTTACGCCCCCAGGGAAAAGAGGTTCTTTAATTAAGGAACTTCGCGAAAGCGTTGGAAAACCTCCCTCGAAGTACCGACACTAGCCTGGCTGAAAGGTTAAGCAAGTATTGTGACGTGAATTAAAAACCCGGCTAGTTCTTCTTTTAAAAAGGTTTTAAGAAGAATTTAAGTAAACAGTGAGAGACATCCTGGTTAGATAAATTAATAAACCAATCTAATCTTGCAAGAGCATACGCTGAGTGTTTCTTTTCTCTCTCCAGGCAGCAACCTTTTCATGTTGGAGATAGTGCCCTCAGAGTCAATTATTAGGTCACAGGTACGTGATTGTAATGATTGAGGGAGGACCTATCCCAGTAGGACAGTCTTGCTCGAGATGATAGTATGCTATCTGGTTTACCTTTATCATCGTGTACTGCTTTAGGTGACCTGACACGTCGCTATTACACGTTGATAGAGCCCCTAGGATTCTTGCTTGACCACCAGCAGTATGAGGGCGATCATATAAGTGGGAGCTGGGGGTCTATAAGCTTATCCTTAAAAGGTCCCTAGTCGTGGGAGTTTCGAGACTGGGCATCGATACTCCATTAGTAGACTAGTGTATACAGTCGAGACCCCGACGAGGGGCGGTGGCCGGTCTCACAAGCCACTGGTGTCAGTAGGATCACCTAAGATGTATACAGGTGCTCATTGGGTTATGAGTACACCGGACAGGACTCGCCGGGAACATGCTAGTTGGTCATATACCAGACGTCAGATGGCAGTTCCCTGGTGACATGTGTGCAGGTTAGTTCATCGACCTGGGGATCGTCATTTATCTCGTGTGAGTTCCCACTGTACTTTGATTACTACCCTACCACGGCTCAAAGGAGTCGTGCAAACAGGTTTTAGTTGGGTACAGTCCCGAGCCACATGGAGGCAGTGAGCGTATCTTCAGGGGTTCGTCTCTCCCGGTATTGGGGGTGAGGTCGTGCTGTGTCTAGGAGAGCCATTACACAAAGTCCTTGGCCAAGGCAAGGAGATTTACTGGTAGGTATTCCAGTAGTATCTCAGGGTGTTCTGGGCTACACTCCGACACGACTTGTACCGCTTTTGGGGGTCTGACTTTTACCAACCCCCTAGGCCCGCCATGCGATACTCATAGACGAACGGACCGGACTGCACGGATATTGTCACTGACAGGCTCAGTTGGGTGTCGGGGTGAGCTTCCTCATCGACGTCCCATTTGGTCAGTACCTGGTAGCCCGTCACGTATTGGCTTATACCTCTGACGTGCTAGTGGTTAAATCCACAACCAAGGTGTTGACGAGTCTTTAGAGTCCCCCACATTCAGTTACTCAGCTTTCGGGCGAAAGGTTGTAGAGGCCGTATGGAGATATGGCAAGGTCGGATCAGATACGTGCGGTATTGCACGGATCAGGATCGGACAGTCTGTACTATAGGCCGTATGGTTATATGGCAGGGTTCGATCAGATACGTGCGGTATTGCACGGATCAGGATCGAACGGATATTACTGGCCGGCTTTGGTATAAGCCGGATCCTAGTATTGTACAGTGTAGAGTTTGTCTCATTGCATTTGTATTTCGGTCGAAATACAAATGCGGGTGTGTATGCACAGTATCGGGGTTTTCCTGTAATTTATTACGGGACCAGTTTTCTGGAGTTGCCAGTTTGCTTTCCGTTTCGGCCGATTTCCATTGTTCCGTTCATTGGCCGAAGATTGATGGAGGAGGGCTTATTTGCATTGTTGCAAATAGGCATTTGTGGAAGGGGGTCTTTGCATTTTGTTGTATCATGATAGCACCCTCCTTTGACTTGCTTGACTTCATACTTCATGATGGCTTGACTTTGTTAGCATCATGGTTGTTCATGATGGTTGTGGTTGTGTGTGGTTTTTGCTTGTGATCATATCCTTTCATGATGCCCTCTTGCATCATTGCTTCCACCCACCCCTTGACCTTGCTCTCTCTCTCTCTCTCCAATCACACATGAAGGGGGGGGGCGGCCATTCCTTGGAGGGATGGGATTGATTTTCATTTTGATGAGTGGAGAAAAATATGATACATTCCTTCTTGAGTATGCTCCATTTTTCTCACCTCTCTCCAAGCTCTCTTTTCCTTCACCAATGGCAATTCCACAAACCCCAAAAATGAGACTTGCTCACTACATATTCTACAACGAACCTTGGGCACGTCGAGTAGCCGGCTTCGTGCCCGAGTTGCCTCGGCATTGAGGTGGGAGCCCGTAAACGATGTAGGCAACGTGGTGCACTTCCGGCGACGAGGATGAGACGGACGGAGATCCCGCGAGGAGATCGGATTGGAGATGAAGACCGGAGGACTTGGATCGTCGGTATATCTCTTCCCCTTCTCTTTGTAGTTAGCTAGATTTAGTTTAATGGCCCGATCCGGTTTTAGTGCGCGGTGGTGCCGTTTTGCCAAGTCCGCAAAAATTTAAGTTATTCACCGCTTCCGCATTCCGGCGTCGGATTGACGGCCGGGGCGCCGCCGTGCACTTACAGTGGTATCAGAGCCTCGCCATTAACTTCGTCTAGCTTCGTTTGATGTGTTTTGCATTTCCGATCGACCAAAATTCCAAAACTTGCATTTCTAGTTCACATCAGTTTCTGTTGAAATATTTTGGTCTCGAAAATTTTTTCAGGTTGTAAAATATTGATGTACTGGAAATTCTAAGAACTCTGTAAAATTTCGATGAAATGATTCTACAGTGGGAGCGCGGAAGCGCCGCATGAACCCCCATTCCGCCGCCCTTCCGCCGCGCACTGTGGAGTTCACTGCACCAATTTTTTACAGAGGCTTTCTGGGATTATTTTGTGGGTTTTGGAATATTAAAATTGGGCCAATTATTTCTGTGAGTGCTACAGTGTTAGTTTGGGGCCCACTTGTTAATTTTTGGTCAATCGGAAAATCTTAAACACATTTTTCACAGTATTTACATTATATCTGCGACCGTGAATGTCACTCGATCGGTAAATCCGGTCTAACTGCTATAGCCCGGTTAGACGGATTTGCGAACGTGACTTTCACGTTGATGTTCTATGTATTTGCTGTGATGTTGCGGATCGGTCGTGGGGGATAGCCTGGATGCAATGCTAGTACAGTTGTGGTAGTATTATGTACATTTGATATTGCGGGGCGAGCGTCCGACATGTGGACTGCCGTCACTGCCTGTTTGTATTATTCTTTTGGGGCACGACCTGGTTGCGGTCGATGTACCCGTTGTATGTATATTTTACTTTCTGTACTAGGATACCCCGCGGAGGGGTGCACGGATAGCCGGGTTCTAGAGGGCAACAAGCCCGCATCTCATGGCATTGAGACGGAGGGGGCTTCACTCTAGGATTGGCGGGCTATTCGCCGCACTCGTAGGGGGTATAGGTTTGACCCAGGAGGGGTGCCCAAGTTACCGGATTCCGTGAAGTGTTGGGTGGTCCATTCACGGCGCTGAAGGGGGCTGCCTCGCTTCAGGTTTTGGCGGGTGACTTGCCGCGCCCGTAGGGGTCTAGGATTTCATTGCACAGGCTATCCACACGACCAGGGGAACGTCGGGTTTCAGCGGCTCTGTGAAACCCGGGGATCCCAGATATCTGTATTGTTTCTGTGATGCTGTTCATTCTCTGTGATGTTGCATTTCTTTCACGCCTTGAGCGAAATATAATATATTGGTATATATATTAGTAGATGTTGTATATGTTTTGCATCCGCGCTAGTCCAGTCCCCGCTCTGTCGTTAGTTAGCTAACCTAACGGGTAATGACGGGACCCAGTGGCGAATGCGGATGGCATATACGTACATCAGTATATTTTCGTTCTTTTTGGTGTGATCAATTGATGGGACTGCATTGATTCGGATCAATGCAAGTTAAAAACAAACCTAATCTGATGTTGTTGGAACACTTTTTCAAAAAGCTGTTATTGCAAGGACGTTCACTTTTGTTTTGCATCGTGGTATTCAGTTGGAATATCCTGCTCCTCAGTCGACGAGGCAAGGGCCGAGATCCCTTCACCGGGAGTGACCCCTTGGACAAAAAGTTTGCGTCAAGGCATTAACTTCACTATAGCCGATTACTTTTGCTTTGCATCGCGGTATTCAGTTGGAATATCCTGCACCTCATTCTACGGGGAAAGAGCCGAGATCCCTTCACCGGGAGTGACCTCTTTAGCAACGGTTTTCGTCACTATATTTTCAAAAAGCTATCAGTTCCTTCGACGATATCAAGTTCTTTACGTTAAAGGTTTTCGCCAGAAACCATTCGTAGCCCTCCGTCGTTTCATATGGGTAGTCAATAGTATTCAAGCTGTGTTTGTTGGCCAAAGTCAAGGCACAGTGTTTGGTAGCTGTTGGTTATTCATATGCAGCATAGATAGATGCGTTGGTTTGGAACAGTCGTATAGCCTTGTTGGCCAAAGTCAAGGGCTTGTGCGGGTGGATTCGAATCAACCTGGAGAATGACGGGTAGAACTTGACATGTGACTTATGATTTGTTGGCCAAAGTCAAGGTCATAAGAGCATGGGGCAGAAATCACATCGGGAGTTTCAAAAGAACTGAAACTTGCCAGATATGCGCATACCTTCTGGAGTGTGACACCGTGAGCGGATTCCGTCACGTTATCATGCGATGATAGTTGGATCCCGATTCCCACTGATGAGTTAGTTTACTCCTCGGGTGACCCCGACTAATTCTTCTTTCAGGTTTGGAGGAGAATTTGAGGTACAGTGGGAGGATTCCAGATTAGATAAATTGGTGACCATTCTGATCTAGGTTAGAGTGCACGCTGAGTGTTTCTTTTCTCTCTCTCTTTGGCAGCGACCATTGACCCGACCCTAAGACTATGACTCAGTGACCAAGTTGACCGAACCTTCTTAAACACTGGCTTTTGGATTGTCAGAGTTACAGACCTCATTGCCACTCCTACTTTTACCCTTTTCTCCAGGACACCCCGTATTACTACGAACGTCCACTTCCATTGGACAAAACCATCGTATGGTTAGATACGAACTCGAAAGAATTATTCGAGGATGGTTTCCGGTTCTGGAGAAAACGGATAGGATTATTCAGTTGTCTTTTCCTTTTACCCTCTCTCAGGTTACGAGTACTCCTTGGTTTAGGGGTAGTACACCTATTACGCAAATTGGATTGTCTTCTTCCAAACCTTAGGCTGGTGCCGACCGGTAGGGAATGAAGAAAACCAATTAGCATAACGATGGTGTGCAGAAGGTATTAAGTTCAGACAAAGCAAGGGATTAGTAGGAGGGCAAAGTAAATTGCAACAGATATTCACGACCAAACCAAATATTTCGTTACCACTCCCACATCACCTTTGTATTTCTCCAGGACACTCCGTATCACTACGAAGATCCACAGTTTATTTGGATATTCCATCGTATGGTTATATACGAACTCGAAAGGAACTTGTTCCAGTTCGGGGATGGATCCTGGTTCAGGAGAAATAGGAATAAAGTACATTCAGGTGTCTTTTATCTTCACCTTCTCTCCTGTTGCGAGTGTTCCTAGGATTGGGACAGTACACCCATTATGCTTATTGGATAGTCTTCTTCCAAACCATAGGCTGGTGCCGAACGGTAGGGAAGGAAGAAAACCATTTGGCCTAAAGGGGTGTGCAGAAGGTAAAGACTAAAGACATATGAAGGGATTTGGAGAGGTGGCAAAGAACTATACGGTTACAGTCGTGAATCTGGAAGAGGCATTACTAGGAATACCAGGATACCCCATCGAAACATTTCAATGTTTCAGTTTCACTGTGTACTGTTAATAGAAAACTGATTTCCCGATTAGATACTTACTCCAGGGTATGTATTTACCAGATACGATTCTCACATCTGTATGGTTTTACAGATGATGAGTGGGAGTAAGTTATTGGGAATTGGGTGATTATCCTCATTATATCGGGATTCGTTGTAATCGGTGATATTTGAGGAAATCACTTGGGTTGTTTGCCGGTCGGCAAATATTTGGTTTTGAATATCCGCTGTTATGCACCAATTTCAAATTGATATATCTGTACGTCTATTTTCATAGAGTGAGATATACCTTTTGATATTATGTCGATGACATTTACCTATATCAGTGGATGGTTAGGTAAGGAGCATTAAACAGCGGTGTAATTCTTCTTAACCATAAGTACAGTTTTCAACTTACGACACACAGTGAAAGAGTTGTTAGACTCAGCGGACTTATACAAAGTATTGTATGTTGTCCAGTGTCCATCAGGACAGAGGGCTTGGTCCTCGTACTATATTCGGTTTACTTATGACTTCTCTAGTTCTTAGACATGTGTTTCGTAGAAACACAGGGTCTAAGTTTTGAGGAGTTATAGGTATTTGAATAGAGTAGAGAACCAGGTGTAGCAAGTATCGGGATTCTTCAAAGTGATCGAAGATGTAGATACTTGTGTATGGTATTCGGTTGATAGTAATGATAAAGAGATCTTGCTTCTTTTTCAGGTTACTCATAATTGGAAGCATTCCTAAGTTGAGTAACGCTGATCGGCCTCCTTCCATTTAGTTGACATGCACTGGAGACAGCTGCATGATTTGAATCTGGTTCAATTAAATCAGTGCCTCTGTTGGATATAGAACAGTTCATATCTTAACGATGTTAAGGTACGGGGAGTTGTCCGGTTTATGATTAAAACCAGACACTGGACAACTCAAGGCACGTTTCTGTAATGGCTGTTTGTGGGTTGACCCAGGCTATGACGAGGGTTGACTTTCTACCATCTGGATGAACAATAGCGATATTGTTCTAGACTCGCCACAGTTTTAATAAAAATGGATTTTTTCAGAAAACAGTAGTGGGAGTATGGTAGAACTGGAAGTGATTCCAGAACCACAAACGATTACTGAAGATTTGATAAGGAACCTAAAGATTCAATCTGGATTGACATTCCATTGGCCACTCCGCAGATACGGTGGGTAACTTCAGGCACCCGAGAGGTACTCAGGTAGCCTCAAGGACGGTGACAGGGAAGTTCTTGTTTACCCACACTTGCCATTGTTGTTGTTCCAGGTTACGAGACCCGGCGGGAGGATGAGTATAGCGTCGTTCTAAACCAGTTTTAGAAGTGTACGTCTATATGACTCTGCCAGAGGGTTGTCGTAGTCAGTGGGAGCAGCGGAAGCATTGGTGGACAGGTTGCTTATGTCTATTTATAGACTAGAGCAGATGTAGCGGAGATAGATCATCTATTTCTGACGTGACAGTCATGGGTTTGACTTCATCAGAATAGGGGATGGATCTGTTGAGAAGGTAGTAGGGTGTGATATCCTGGTATATGGATGATATACACAGAGTAGGAAAGGAAACTCCTACACTACGATCGGTTATACTTTGGTCGTCACACAGTTGTTTCTCCACAAAGGAAATGGATTTTATATCAGACATACTGGTTACTAGATCTATGGTCTTAGATCTAGATTTGGGTGGTTTCCCAATCAGGGTACTTGACAGCGTTCTAAGAGTATTTAGGATGGACGACTCCTGGCACGGTAGTGTACCTGCAGGTAATGGAGTCACCCTCTCCAAAGGTGTCTTACAGACTAAAGGGGAGAGGGACGGGCATGATTGGCAGATCACTTGCTCAGGCAATTGAGTCAATCGTGAGATGTCAAGTACCACACCAGATGTTGTTCTTGCACTAGATGCAATAAGTTGACATTAATCCAATCCTGGAGAAACAGTCGGAAGCAGTTTTAGAACATAAGTGGATGTTCTAGGGAGATGATAACGACAGCCTCATTCAGGAGACAGTTATCATTCCAGGCTTCCAAGGTGACATGGACGACAAGGAGGTTGTCAGAGTTATAGTTTTCCTTCTGATGAGGGGCAGTATTTTGGACAGGTGGTCCAAGGCAATACTGAGGGAGGCATGGCGCGCAGGATACTGATTAAGTTCAGTTGACGATACAGTCTAAGAAGTTTGGATTTGGAGTTCATTTATGAGCTAGGTCCCGTCAGACATCCAGACATATTCTGAGACAGGTATTGCTCATTTCGGGAGATAGGTTTCTCCGCGAACTTGAGATATAGGGAGACATAGAAAGAAACAACTAAGCGGATCCACTCACTGAGGCTATTCCTCGAACGCAATAGTTCCGCAAACGAACTTTGTGAGACTGACTAGTAGAGGAGTTGGGTGTTCGGTATCACACGGGCTGTGAGTATGCGACATCGCAATAATTAGCCTTGAGTGCAAGTGGGAGATTGTTGGAGATAGTGCCCTCAGAGTCAATTATTAGGTCACAGGTACGTGATTGTAATGATTGAGGGAGGACCTATCCCAGTAGGACAGTCTTGCTCGAGATGATAGTATGCTATCTGGTTTACCTTTATCATCGTGTACTGCTTTAGGTGACCTGACACGTCGCTATTACACGTTGATAGAGCCCCTAGGATTCTTGCTTGACCACCAGCAGTATGAGGGCGATCATATAAGTGGGAGCTGGGGGTCTATAAGCTTATCCTTAAAAGGTCCCTAGTCGTGGGAGTTTCGAGACTGGGCATCGATACTCCATTAGTAGACTAGTGTATACAGTCGAGACCCCGACGAGGGGCGGTGGCCGGTCTCACAAGCCACTGGTGTCAGTAGGATCACCTAAGATGTATACAGGTGCTCATTGGGTTATGAGTACACCGGACAGGACTCGCCGGGAACATGCTAGTTGGTCATATACCAGACGTCAGATGGCAGTTCCCTGGTGACATGTGTGCAGGTTAGTTCATCGACCTGGGGATCGTCATTTATCTCGTGTGAGTTCCCACTGTACTTTGATTACTACCCTACCACGGCTCAAAGGAGTCGTGCAAACAGGTTTTAGTTGGGTACAGTCCCGAGCCACATGGAGGCAGTGAGCGTATCTTCAGGGGTTCGTCTCTCCCGGTATTGGGGGTGAGGTCGTGCTGTGTCTAGGAGAGCCATTACACAAAGTCCTTGGCCAAGGCAAGGAGATTTACTGGTAGGTATTCCAGTAGTATCTCAGGGTGTTCTGGGCTACACTCCGACACGACTTGTACCGCTTTTGGGGGTCTGACTTTTACCAACCCCCTAGGCCCGCCATGCGATACTCATAGACGAACGGACCGGACTGCACGGATATTGTCACTGACAGGCTCAGTTGGGTGTCGGGGTGAGCTTCCTCATCGACGTCCCATTTGGTCAGTACCTGGTAGCCCGTCACGTATTGGCTTATACCTCTGACGTGCTAGTGGTTAAATCCACAACCAAGGTGTTGACGAGTCTTTAGAGTCCCCCACATTCAGTTACTCAGCTTTCGGGCGAAAGGTTGTAGAGGCCGTATGGAGATACGGCAAGGTCGGATCAGATACGTGCGGTATTGCACGGATCAGGATCGGACAGTCTGTACTATAGGCCGTATGGTTATATGGCAGGGTTCGATCAGATACGTGCGGTATTGCACGGATCAGGATCGAACGGATATTACTGGCCGGCTTTGGTATAAGCCGGATCCTAGTATTGTACAGTGTAGAGTTTGTCTCATTGCATTTGTATTTCGGTCGAAATACAAATGCGGGTGTGTATGCACAGTATCGGGGTTTTCCTGTAATTTATTACGGGACCAGTTTTCTGGAGTTGCCAGTTTGCTTTCCGTTTCGGCCGATTTCCATTGTTCCGTTCATTGGCCGAAGATTGGTGGAGGAGGGCTTATTTGCATTGTTGCAAATAGGCATTTGTGGAAGGGGGTCTTTGCATTTTGTTGTATCATGATAGCACCCTCCTTTGACTTGCTTGACTTCATACTTCATGATGGCTTGACTTTGTTAGCATCATGGTTGTTCATGATGGTTGTGGTTGTGTGTGGTTTTTGCTTGTGATCATATCCTTTCATGATGCCCTCTTGCATCATTGCTTCCACCCACCCCTTGACCTTGCTCTCTCTCTCTCTCTCCAATCACACATGAAGGGGGGGGGGGCCGGCCATTCCTTGGAGGGATGGGATTGATTTTCATTTTGATGAGTGGAGAAAAATATGATACATTCCTTCTTGAGTATGCTCCATTTTTCTCACCTCTCTCCAAGCTCTCTTTTCCTTCACCAATGGCAATTCCACAAACCCCAAAAATGAGACTTGCTCACTACATATTCTACAACGAACCTTGGGCACGTCGAGTAGCCGGCTTCGTGCCCGAGTTGCCTCGGCATTGAGGTGGGAGCCCGTAAACGATGTAGGCAACGTGGTGCACTTCCGGCGACGAGGATGAGACGGACGGAGATCCCGCGAGGAGATCGGATTGGAGATGAAGACCGGAGGACTTGGATCGTCGGTATATCTCTTCCCCTTCTCTTTGTAGTTAGCTAGATTTAGTTTAATGGCCCGATCCGGTTTTAGTGCGCGGTGGTGCCGTTTTGCCAAGTCCGCAAAAATTTAAGTTATTCACCGCTTCCGCATTCCGGCGTCGGATTGACGGCCGGGGCGCCGCCGTGCACTTACATTTCACGCCCTAATCAAGATAATAAAATGTATCGCTTGACCGATCCGAATTTTTATTCGGGACTGGGGAAAGTTGGTTCAGCTCTAACTTGTGACAACAGTCATGAGTATGAGAATGGGAAAGGGGATTGTATGGATTTCCAGGATACCCAGCAGAAGAAGAAGCATGGTTTTGCATCTACTTCAGGTGTTCTTGTAATTGAGAACTGTTTTACGGTCAGCCTTACCTCCTGGGTACTTGATACCGGATCAGGATCTCATATCTGTAATTTATTGCAGGGACTGAGAAAAAGTAGGAAAGTTGCACCGGGTGATATGTCGCTCAGAGTAGCGAACGGAGCACAAGTTAATGCGGCAGCCGTCGGTGAATATCACCTAGTATTGCCAAATGGCAAGACTATGATTTTGAACGATTGCTACTATGTACCCTCCATGGTTTGCAACATCATATCAGTTTCTTTACTCGATAAAGATGGATATAACTTTGTTCTTGAAAAGAATATCATGAACATTTACCTTGATAAGGTACTGGTTGCAGAGGGTACACCGTTTAATGGTATCTACGTTCTAAATCAGAATACAGTTCTCAACATACAAAACACACGCAAGAGGAAGAATTCAGATACGAATGAATCCTACTTGTGGCATTGTAGACTTGGTCATATCGGAGAGAAAAGACTGAGTAAGTTGCATAAAGATGGACTCTTGAATGCGTTCGAGTTTTCATCTTATGGAACTTGTCAGTCTTGTCTCAAAGGAAAGATGACCAAATCTCCGTTCACCGGACATGGAGAAAGAGCAGCAGAGCTCTTGGGACTCGTACATAGTGATGTATGTGGTCCGATGTCTATACATGCAAGGGGTGGGTTCTCGTACTTCATCACATTCACTGACGATCTCTCTAGGTTCGGATATGTGTATCTGATGAAACACAAATCTGAAGCTTTTGAGAAATTCAAGGAATTCAGAAACGAAGTAGAGAACCAGACAGGCAAAAGTATCAAGATCCTCCGGTCTGACAGGGGAGGGGAGTACTTAAGCACGGAATTCCTAGATTACTTAAAAGAGAATGGTATTCTCTCTCAGCTTACTCCTCCTTATACACCACAGCACAACGGTGTTTCGGAGCGGAGGAATCGTACCCTACTAGATATGGTTCGCTCCATGATGAGTAATGCCGAGTTGCCTCTTTCATTTTGGGGACATGCGCTATTGACAGCCGCATACCTATTGAATGATGTTCCGTCTAAATCTGTGCCTAAGACTCCGTTCGAGATATGGAATGGAAAGAGGCCATATCTTAAAAGATCTAAGATATGGGGTTGTCCGGCTTATGTTAAAAAGCATAAACCGGATAAACTAGAGGCACGGTCAGTTTTATGTAAGTTTGTGGGATATCCAAAGAATGGTTATGGATATCTATTCTACCACACCGAGGAACAGAAGGTGTTTGTTGCTCAGCATGCCGTTTTCTTGGAAACGGAGTTTCTTGCAAAAGAAATTAGTGGGAGCACGGTAGAATTGGAAGAAATTCAGCGACCACAAACTGAAACTGAAAGTTTGACAGAACCTCAGGATTCAATAAACCCAGACGAACCTCAGCCACTCCGCAGATCTGGTAGGATTTCTCATCCGCCCGAGAGATACTACGGTTTTCTCATTGACGGGGATCGAGAGGATTGCATCTTGGAAGAAGATGACCCTACCAGTTTCAGGCAGGCCATTATCAGTAGGGACTCTGATAAGTGGCAGGAAGCAATGCAATCTGAAATGGAGTCCATGTACGCCAATAAAGTGTGGACCATGGATATTGCTCCACCTGGGGTAAAACCCGTTGGATGCAAATGGATCTATAAAAGGAAACTTGGTGTAGATGGGCAGGTGGAAACCTATAAAGCTAGACTCGTTGCAAAAGGTTTTCGTCAAAGACCTGGTTTGGACTATGATGAAACTTTTTCTCCGGTGGCTATGCTCAAATCCATTCGGATCCTACTTGCCATTGCTGCCTTCCATGACTATGAAATCTGGCAGATGGATGTTAAAACGGCTTTCCTAAACGGTTGTTTGGAAGAGTGCGTTTACATGGATCAACCAGAAGGTTTCGTAGACAGTGGGAGCAGCGGAAAGGTGTGCAAGTTGCTTAAATCCATTTATGGATTAAAGCAGGCATCGCGGAGCTGGAACATCTGTTTTGATGAGGCAATCAAGGAATTTGATTTCATCAAGAACGAAGATGAACCCTGTGTATATAAGAAGATTGTAGGACGAACTGTCGTATTCCTAGTCTTGTACGTGGACGACATTCTTTTGATAGGAAATGATATTCCTATGCTACAATCGGTCAAGATATTTTTGTCACAAAGGTTCTCCATGAAGGACCTGGGTGATGCCTCGTACATTCTGGGGATCAAGATCTATAGAGATAGATCCAAGAAATTGTTGGGACTTTCGCAGTCCAGGTACATAGAGACCGTACTAAAGAGATTTAGTATGGAGGATTCCAAGCGCGGTAACATACCCGCATTGCACGGAATTACCCTCTCCAAGAAGATGTCTCCTAAGACTGACGAGGAGAGGGTTCGCATGAGCACTATACCCTACGCTTCGGCGGTAGGATCTATAATGTATGCGATGCTATGTACAAGACCAGATGTAGCTTACGCGTTGAGCACGGTAAGCCGGTATCAGTCAGACCCAGGGGAGGACCACTGGACAGCAGTGAAGAACATTCTCAAGTACCTGAGAAGGACTAAGGAGATGTTCCTGGTTTACGGTAATGGAGACCTCAGGGTCGAGTCCTTTACCGATTCAAGCTTCCAGAGTGACAAAGATGACAGCAAGTCTGTCTCGGGTTTTGTGTTTACCCTCAACGGAGGGGCGGTATGTTGGAGGAGTTCCAAGCAGGATACCGTCGCAGACTCGACGATGGAGGCTGAATACATTGCTGCAAGCGATGCCGCAAAAGAGGCGGTCTGGATGAAGAAGTTCATTAGTGAACTTCAGGTGGTTCCGTCCATTGTTGACCCAATACCTTTGTATTGCGATAACAATGGGGCTATAGCTTTAGCGAAGGAACCAAGGTCCCATCAGAAATCCAGGCACATCTTAAGGCGGTATCACCTGATCAGGGAGATCATTGATCGACAGGAGATCGAGGTGCGGAGAGTGGACACAAAGGACAACACTGCGGACCCATTCACGAAGGCTTTACCCCAGACTCAGTTCGAGCGGCTGATCGAGATGATAGGTCTTCGATACGCCAGTACATGGCCTTAGTGCAAGTGGGAGATTGTTAGTGTATATCCCCTAGAGGCCATTACTGTATCATACTAGTATGTATATTACTTGATGGAAGCTTGGGATATTCACAGTTGTACAAACAATCTTGCTCAATATAGTAGTATGCTACTTGGTTTGTCTCTGCTTTAATGTGTACATGTGTGTTTATTTATTATATCACCTATACGCATTAGTAGAGCCCTTAGGATCTTTGCTTGATTACCGGCGTTGTGATGGCGATCACACTCGTGGGGGCTGGGTAATCTACAAGCACATCCTTATACACGTCCCTAGTCGTGGGAGTACCGAGATAGGGCATCGATACTCCGGAGTAGACTAGCGTATGCACTTCTCATCCCAGCACGGGAGACGGTCTGTCCCACAGCCGTCAGTACGTCGTACTTGAGATAGTATGCGGGTGCTCGTTAGGTTACGAGTACACTGGACAGGACTCGTCGGGAACTGATGGTTGGTATTATACCTATCGTCAGTTATCAGTTCCCAGGTGACATGAGTACAGCTTAGTCCGCTGACTTGACACTGTCACTTCGCCTCGAGTGTGTTCCCACTGTTCTTTGATTACTACCCTACCACGGCTCTACTGAGTCGTGCAAACAGGTAGTAGTTGGGAGCAGTCCCGAAGCACTTGGAGGCAGTGACGGTTAGACAGGATTCGTCTCTCCCGGTATTGGGGGTTGACATCGCGCTGTGTCTAGGAGAGCCATTACACGAGTAGTCCCTGGCCAGGGCAAGCGAGATATACTGGTAGGTTCCAGTGTTATCTCAGGGTGTTCTGGGCTTCACTCCGACACGACTTGTACCGCTATTAAGGGTCTGACGCTTGCCGCCCCCTAGGCCCGACATGCGATGTATCAGACGAACAGACCGGACTGTACGGAGATTGTCACATACAGACTCAGTAGGAGTTCGGATGGGTTTACCTCATCGGCCTTCTTATCGACATCTACCTGGGGACCGTTACGTACAGCTAGTGCCGCTTGCGGTCTGTGGTTAAACCCACTTCCAGCGTAGTGTCGAGTCTTTAGAGTCCCACACAGAGAGTTTCCCTGCACTGAGCGAAACGTGTAGAGGCCGTATGGTTTTACGGCAGGGCTGCGATCACTTACGTACACTTGTGTGCGTATGATGTTCGGGCAGGCAGTACTAGTGGGCCTTGGTTTAAGCCAGATCCTAGTATTGCATGGATGGATTTGTTTTGTCTTCTGTGCATCCGCATTCTACGGAATACGGATGCAGGTGTGTATGCACAGTTTTCTGGAGCGATGAAGGAGGAGATGCCTCATTAGGGTTTTGGCAGTTGGTTCGGCCAAAACCGCTATGTGGCAGGCTCATTAGGGTTTTGACAGTTGATTCGGTCAAAACCATTTTGAGGCGGACTCATTAGGGTTTCGACAGTTCGTTTGGTCAAAACCATAATGAGCCGGGGACATTATTTACTAATCCTTTCATTGATAATTTTGTTATGGCTAATTACATTGACCGTTTGACCATCTTGACTTTGTTGACCTTTTGACCAAAGTTGACTTGGATCTTCTTAGAAGATCTAAAGTATTCTTTGGTTTTCTTTTTATTTAGTTATGATAATGGTCATGTCATTTGTAGCCATCACCTTTATCTTGATTGGATTTGTAATGATAATGTTTGTGCATTATTGCAACCATGGTTAGCTTTTCTCTTGGTTAAGCTTTTCATTTTTGATGATTCTCATTCTCTCTCTTGAAATGAGAAGCTCCATGGTTGATAGAAAATCTCCTTCTTCTTCCTCCTCTTGATTTCTCCTTTGATCTCATGTGTTGAGAGAAAAAGGATTCTACTTGACAGGATTCTACTTGACAAACACATCCATACATCTTCTCTACACAACCTAGGGCTTCTAGATTAGCAATCTCCTTGCCCTAGTTACCTCGGCTTGAGGTGGAGCTCGGTGTACATCTCTCGGGTGGATCGTCTTCGACTCAAGGAGGCCGCGGAGGTGACCGAAGTCCGGATCAACCTTTGAGCAAGCAATGAGAAGAACAACAAGAAGAGAAGAACATCAAAGAAGAACAACAACAACAAGTGAAGGAGTTCAAGTTGAGGTATAACCACTTTGCCGAGTAGTTAACTCTTCTTTGCAAGTATGCTAGTTTAGTTTAGCAAAGATCCGGCTTTTACGGTCCATGTTACAAAGTTTAGAAAAATTTTGATTTACCGTTTCCGCAACCCCGAAAGTACCGGGAGAGGTAACGTGGACCTAACAGCTAGAAAATTCTAAGTGATGAAATCAAGTGAGAAATCCAAATCCGAAGTGAACCCACTTCCTATTTCTTCATAATCTACCACTTGCCATGTAGTAGAGTGTGTTATCTTCACAAGTTTCATGATCAAGTGAAGATGGAGCTTGAGTTAGAGTTGCCTCGACGTAGATCATCTTCGGCATCGAAGTCAACGACCTAGCCCGCTCATTTCTCCGACGAAACCATCGCTAGAGTCCGGGATCCCGGTGATCACAGTGAAGGGACATCATCACGGAGCTAAAGAAGTGGAGGATCGGATCTACAAAGGTTGTATTTCCATTCACTTGGTAGCAAAGTAGTTTGCTAGCTTTTTCTTTTTCGCCTTTACTCTAGTTAACGATCTTCATTTGGGTTTCTCGGCACATAAATTTTTGAATTTGGTATGGTTGATGCCTTGTGTAACCTCTTGAGTGTGCTAGGAACTCTACAGTGGTATCAGAGCCTAGCTAGAGCTTTAGGTGAAGTGTAGACGATGTTAGAAATCCGATCGAACCCCGAAACCCTAACTCAAACCTTTCTCTGTACATTTTCTGAAAATATGGATTTTTCCAAATTAAAAATATCAAAAAAATACAGCAGGGTATTATAAGAGTTACTGTGAAGCACGTGAGCCCAAGTCAACCTAAGCGCCGCGGGACCGCGGCCCCACCCTAGCATGTGCGACGGTTCCGCGGCCATAAAGGTGATTCTTGGCACGTGCTTTGCACAGAAATGTCCTATATTGATTCCTGCGTTTTCTGGGTAATTTTAACTTATATTCAACAGTTGAATTTTCTGGGTTGTTTTGGGGATTCGATGATTCGATCGGTTTATTTAACTTTATCTATGTGTTTTTCCGGATAATTTTTGAATATGTTAAAATGTTCGACCGGATATAAATACCCAATTTTTCCTCTGCCGGAAAATTTCCAAGTGTTGGATTTTTCCGTGGTTTAAGAACGTTTTAAGTAGTGCAAGTAACGCGATGGACCCTCTAGAAGACAACAGACCTTAACTCGATTATGTGACCGTCTTAAACTGCCCTTTGAACCTTAGGGTTTGGGGCAGTACGGCGTGCCACATGTGAGGCGTTGGCTTGACCCTTCTACGGCTGGACCGTTGGTACTGTGGCATGTTGTGAATGATTTTAAACTTATTTCATGTGTTGAGCTGTTTCGGGAAAAACTTGGGTGTTTGATAGTTTGATCGGAAATTTTAACATTTTCTATTTATCTGGAATGTGATACAATATTTGGAATCCACAAGTAGTTATGAGATATCTGATTTGGATGTTATAAACCTAGCAGTTTAGTCTCGAATGATTAGTTGCCACTGAATTTTGATGCGATCAAAAGTCCGTCGCAATCACGTAGCGTACGCGGATACTCGCCGGGTAAACTTAATAGACAGCCATGCCCCATAGCCCTGACCAAGTGACTGTAGGAGAACCCCATCGCCGAAAGCATCCGTTCGGGTGCTCGCGGCAACGGTGTTGCGCCTTAGTGCACTTCGTCGACGGCATCCAGGGGTGCGGCCGTCTACTAAAGTTTGTGACGAGCATTCGATCTGTTTTTCGGAAATCTTGTTGAATTGCCCGACTGGATATTGAAAAGTGTTTTCGATATAGAGACTAAAATGCGGGGTTTATAATTGTTACGCATGTGATGTCTAAGGAGGTTGCGGATTCCAACTGTTGTAGTTTTACGCTCTCTTTTCTGTGACCGTAAGTGTAATATATGATATCGTCGGTTTCGTTGCTATATGTCAACGACAATTGGGATGGGCACATTTACTTACGTTGATGACATGTGATGTTATGTGTTGCTGGATATGTTATATTGGATCGTCGCGTTTTGAATTGCCGGGGGTTTTATGTGAGATGAGAGTTTTTATTTTCATTCATGTAAAATTTATTGTATGTAATATTCTTTTATTGGGACACTTCCGGGTTGAGGTTGCTGTAACCATTTGTATATTATTTACTTTTCCGCAATAGGATAGACCCAAGGAGGAGAGCACAAGTAACCGGGTTCTAGAGTCCAGAGGGAGACCAACTCGAGGAGTCGAGTCCGGGTCTCCTAACTCTAGAATTGTTAGGGTTGCTTGCCGCTCTCGTAGGGGTCTAGGGGTGTGGGTTTGGCTATTCATCGCGACCGTGGAATCCGTGTTTTATACAGGCTCGTATTGAAAACACGGACGTCCTAGTATATCCAATGTTTCATATGTTTCTTCTTCTGCAATATCTGTGATGTGATCATTTGATATATTATGATAGATACTGTATATAGTATATACGATATATTATATAGATTTTACTTATGTTTTACACCCGCGCTAGCCCTACCCCGCTCTGCCGTTAGTTACCTAACCTAACGGTGCACGGGGGGATTTCGAGGCGAATGCGGATGGCATAAGTGTACGTCGTATTTATCTGTGATGTTTAGGTGATTTAAATGATGGGACTTCATTAATATGATTAATGAAATAAAAGAAACCTAAAAGATGTTGTGGAATCGAATTTTCGAAAACAGGCAGCTACAGTTCTTGCTTTGCATCGTGGTGTACCTTGTAGAATATCCTGCACCTTATTCGATAAGGAAAGGGCCGAGATCCCTTCACCGGGAGTGACCCCTTTAGCAATGACTGGCAGATGCTACACCCCTCGGTTTGTCTTTTGATTGCTCCTATAGTTCTTGCATTGCACAGCGGTATATATGATATATCCTGCACCTTATTCGATGAGGAAAGGGCCGACGATCCCATCACCGGGAGTGACCCCTTTAGCAAAACTAGAAAAGCCTCAAAAACACTCCATTTCAAAATCATTTGATTCTACAACGATATCAAGTTCATTACGCTCATACTTTTCTTAGAAACCTGCATAGCCCTCCGTCATTTCAGATAAGTACTACTTAGTATTCGTGCTGCGGTATTTTGGCATGCGTCAAGGCGTAGTGTACGGTAGCTAACTAGTGCTTATCTGCTAGCATACGATGCGATTGGATTAGGGTATTCGTACGGCGTTGTTTGGCATGCGTCAAGGGTCGTGCGGGTGGGTTTAATTCAATCAAGAAATGTACGGGTTGAACTTGACTAGCGCACTATGGGTTGTTTGGCATGCGTCAAGGTCATAGCACGCTAGGGATAAAATATTATTAGAAATTTCAAATGTTGAAATTTGCAATGAGATTGCATACCTTCTATGAGATAGTTGGATCCCGATACCCACTGCGAGTAATTGTTACTCCTGGGAGAGTTTTACAAATTACAATTAGTCGATCAAGTAGGTGTCTATAAAGGTGTCAACGGGGTTACGCCTCTGGGAAAACGAGGTTTACTTTAATTAGGTTCGTGCGAAAGCACGGGGAACCTCCCTCAAAGTACCAACACTGGCCTGGCTGAAAGATTGGCGAACTTGTAGCGTGTAATTAATCCCGGCTATTCTTTCCTTTTAGGATTTGAAGGAAGATTTGATAAAAAAAAACAGTGGGAGCCATCCTGATTAGATAAAATAATAACCAATCTAATCTTGCAAGAGCGCACGCAGAGTGTTTTCTTCTCTCTCTCTCCAGGTAGCGACCATGTCACGCCGTAATCAAGATAATAATACCGGTATATTGACCGAACCGGCTTGTTATACTGAGCCGGGGAACGTTGGTCCCGCTCCAACTTATAATTGTTATAAGACAGAGCAGGAATTAGAGGATTACCAGAATTCCCGTGCCGCCCAAACGAAGAAAGTGCATGATGATGCATCATCTTCGGGTGTGTTCATTACAGAGAACTGTTTCTCAATGTCCTTTACGTCCTGGGTATTTGATACCGGATCAGGATCCCACATATGTAATATATTACATGGGCTATAGAAAGGTAGAGAACTGAGAACGGGTGATAAGTTTCATGAGGCAGAAAACGGTGCAAGTGTTGCAGCTAAGTCTGTTGGTCACTGTCACCTAGTATTACCAGAATACATTGATTCTAAACAAATGTTATTAGATACCAAACCTGATATACAAAATCGTATCAGTCTCTTTAATTGTAAAGAAAGGATATAATTTTGTATCGCTGGATAATGTTTTGAACATTTCCTATATCAAGAGTTGATTGATTCAGGCACGTTATCTAAAAGCATTGATGTTCTAAATCAAACTACAGTTCTTAGTATATAAAACACACACAAGAGGAAGAGTTCAGAAATGAGCGAATCCTTCTTGAGGTATTATAGACTAGGTCATATCAACGTGACCCGACTAGCTGAAGTTACATATAGATGCATATTTAAATTAGTTTGAATCTACATCTTGTGAAACTTGCCAGTCATGTCACAGAGATATGATGACCATAGCTCTGTTTAATGGAAACAGAGAAAGAGTTAGTGAACTCTTGGGATGATACATATTGATGTATGAAGGTCCCCTGTCTACACATGCCAAGACCGGTTCTTTGTACTTCATTACCTTCTCTGATGATCTCTCAAGATTCAGACATATGTTCCTGTTGAAACACTAGTCCGAAGCTTTTGAGATATCCACAGAATATAATTTAGAAGTAGAGAACCAAAAACGGGTATAAGTATTGTGTCCTTAGATGTGATCAAGGAGGAGAATACTTGAGCACGAGATTCCTGGACTATGCTAAGAATGAGATTCTCTCTCAGTATTATTCCTCCGCTTACACCACAGCACCTCGGTGTATCGGGGCGGAGCAATCACACCCTATATGATATGGTACGCTCTATGATGAGTAATACTGAGTTTCCTATTTCCTTTTAGGGAGTTATTGACTTATGAAGTTGCATACCTATTGAATAGGGTTCCGATCATATCGGATGCCTACCAATTCATATGAGATATGGAAAGGGAAGAGCCCATCTCTTAAGTCAGTTAAGATTTGGGGTTGTCCGGCCTATGTCTAAAAAGCAAAATCCGGACAAGCTCGAGGCAAAGTCAGGACTGTATAAGTTCGTGGGATATCCCAAGCATACGCAAAGGAATATCTTTTACCTAACCGAGGAACAAAAATGTTTTGTTTTCTCAGCATGCCATCTTTGTGAAAGCAAATTTCTTGTGAAGAAATTAGTGGACATGAGGTAGAACTGGAAAGAGTTCCAGCTATACAAACTGCAACCGATGATTTGGTAGAACCAAAGGATTCAATAGCAAACAACGAACCTCAGCCTCTCCGCCAATCTAGTAGGGTTTCTCACCCACCTGAGAGAGATACTTTGGTTTCTCTATGACAGTGGGAGCGAGGATTTCATCATGAGATGATGACCCAACTAGTTTCGAGCTGGCCATCAGGAGTGGGACTTTGTAAGAATGGCTGGATGCTTATCGATCTGAGATGGAATCCTTATACACCAACAAAGTATGGACTTTGGTTGCTTTATCTGAATGGTTAAATCCCCATCAGGAGCAAGTATATCTTGAGAAGATTACTTGGTGTAGATTGAAAAGTTAAGACTTTCAAAGCTAGACTTGTTAAAGGTTTGTATCATTAACCAGGTATGGATTATGATGAAACCATTTCTAAGTAGCTATGCTTAAGTCCATCCAGATCCTACTTGCCACGGCTACATACCATGACTACGATATCTGGCGGTTGGGTGTCATGACTGCTTTTCTAAATGATGTTTTAGAAGAGAGAGTCTATAAGTACACAGTCAGAGGGCTTTGTAGACAGTGGGAGCAGCGGAAACGTGTGCAAGATGTTTTATGTGATAAAGCAGGCATCGCGGAGTTGGAACGTCTGTTTTAATGTGTTAGTCAAAGAGTTTGACATCATCAAAATGGTAGACGAACCTTGTATATACAAAAAGGTAGTAGGGAGTATGGTGGTGATCCTCGTAGAGTACGTGGATAACATACTCTTGATAGGGAAGGAGTTTCCTATGCTACGCTCGGTCAATCTCCGCTTATCACAAGGATTCTCCATTTAGGATCAAAGTGATACCTCCGAAAACCTAATTTTGGATCTATGAGATGTTAGTTATATGTATGCCCTAGAGGCCATTACTGTATATTGGATGTATATTGTAGTGGATGCTGGGACATATATAGGGAGGACTTTCTTGCTCGACATGATAGTATGCTATCTGGTTACTCTTTACCTTAACGTGTACATTGATTGTCTCTCTGTTACATGTTGGTAAAGCCCTTAGGATGTGTACTTGACTACCTGGACTATGATGCGGATCATACTAGTAAGGACATGGTAGTCCATAAGTACATCCTTCAAAGTCCCTAGTCGTGGGTATATCGAGACGGGGCATCGATATACCAGAGTAGACTAGCGTATACCTTCTCGACCCATACAGATGGGCGATGGATGATCCCATATCCATTGGTGTTTGACATCAGAGATGATATACGGGTGCTCAGTAGAGACTGGGTACACTGGACGGACTCGCCGAGAACTACCAGATGGTATTATACCTTACGTCAGATGGCAGTTCTCTGGTGACACTGGTACAGAGTAGTCTGTTGACCCGAGATCGTCATAGAGTCTTGTGTGGTTCCCACTGTGCTTTGATTTCCATCTTACCACGTCCAAGAGGGCGTACAAAACGGTGGTTTTTGGGTACAGTCCCGAGTCACATGGAGGCAATGAGCGATAGGAGGGGATTCGTCTCTCCCGGTATAGGGAGTTGATGTTGCGCTGTGTTCGATTGGCTATAACCGGAAATCCCTGGCCAGGGTTACTGAGATTTACTGGTAAGTGTTACCAGTAGTTTCTCGAATTGTTATAGACCTCATATCGACACGACTTATCGAGCTAATGGGGTCTGACGTTTACCACCCATAGGCGAGATATGTGACATATCAGACGATCAGACCGGACTGTACGGTAAGTGTTACTGGTTGGATTCACAGGAGTGTGAGCGGGCTTGCTCGTCGATCTTCTGATCGCTCAATACCCGGGTGGCCGTTACGTTTAGCAGACCGCTTGCGGCTTGTGGGTATTTGATATGATCATCACCTGCTGCCGGCGTATTGACGAGTCTTTAGAGTCCTACACAGAGGTTTCCTGGCTCAAGCGAAACGAAATAGGAGCGTATATGAGATATGTGCGGGACCGAGAATAATGTGTGTATGTGATACCGTATTCTATTCTCGCGATGTTTGTATCGAATGGTTGTATGCGATATAACCTAGTTGTCGAATCGAGAATTGATTCGATAAGCCGATACATTGTATATTAGTCGGTTATATGTGATATGACCGGATCGTTAAATCAAGTGTTGATTTAATGATTTAATGCATAATTATATATTTGATATATTACTTTGCATTAACTAGTATTGGTTCATTTTAAATGGATTTTCTCACTTGGATTGTGCACATTGTATATGTGATATACTTTTGTACACAAGTTTATATCATGTTTGATGATACATGCTAACTTGAGCATGTGTAAAGATTAAACCATGGTTGTGTAATGGTTAGGGTTTTCCTTTCATTTTCTTATTCATTTATTTATTGATTTATTCTTTATGGAAAATGAAAAGTATAAAGAGAAAAATGGTTGCTAACTTTGTTTGTATTATGAAGCTTCATGAAGCTTTGACTTAGTGACCATTTTGTCTCATACTTAACCCTAACCATTCCACTTAACCCTAGTCTATTCTCTACACCTAACTAAGGTTAGCATATGATAAGAATTGATTTTATTATTCATTTTAGATAATACTTAACATAATATTATCATCTTCTTCTTCTTCTTCTTCTTCAAGATGAAGAACCTTGATTCCATCAATGGTGATTGATGAAAATGAGTGAGAAATCCAATTCTAAAGTGAACCCACTTCCTATTTCATCATCCTCTACCTCTTGCCAAGTAGTATAGGGTGTTTCCTTCACATGTTTTCATGGCTTGGTGAAGGTGGAGCTTGATCTAGTGATGCCTCGACGTAGATCATCTTCGGCGTCGTAGTCGATGACCTAGCCCGTCCATTCTCCGATGAAGCCGACACTAGAGCCCGGGATCCGATGATCGCAGCGAGGAGACATCATCACGGAGCGATGGAGGTGGAGCACCGGATCTACAAAGGTTGTATTTCCGTTACACTTTACTTAAGTTGTTAACTAGCTCGTTGTTTTGCCTAAATATCTAGTTAACGATCCGTATTAGGGTTTCTCGGTACCCGTAAAGTTCGAAATAGGCATGGTTGACGCCTTGTAAGACCTCATTAGAGTGCCTAGGAACCCTACAGTGGTATCAGAGCCTAGCTAGAGCCTTAGGCGATGCGTAGACGAAGTTTGAAACCCGAACGAACCCGAAACCCTAAACCAAACATGCTCTCTGGACTTTTTCTAAAATCTGGAGTTTTTCGATATTAAAAATATGCAGAAAAATCAGCAGGGAATTGTAAGAATTACTGTGAACCCCGTACCCATGATTCCCTTAAAGAGCGGCGGAACCGCGGCACAAGCATGGCTTGTGCGGCGGTTCCGCGGCCAATATGTCACATCAGCCTTTTTCATTTGCACAGTAATTCCTAATTTCTAGTGCTGGTTTTCCTGGGAATTTTTAATATTTTTTCAAGAGTTGATTTTTCTGGGTTGTTTTGGGGATTCGAATGTTCGATCGGATTATCAAATTTTGTCTGTCTGGCTTCCGGATAATTTTAGAATATGTTAAAAAGTTCGACCTGATATAAATACCCAATTTTTCCCCTGCCGGGAAATTTCCAAGTGTTGGATTTTTTCCGTAGTTTAATGACGTTCTAAGTAGTGCAAGTAACGCGATGGTCCCTCTAGAAGACAACAAACCTTAACTCGATTATGTGACCGTCTTGAACTGCCCTTTGAACCTTCGGGTTTGGGGTAGTACGGCGTGCCACATGTGAGGCGTTGGCTTGACCCTTCTACGGCTGGACCGTTGGTACTGAGGCACGAACTGAATGTTTTTAGACTTATTTCATGTGTTGATCTGTATCGGGAAAACTTGGGTGTTTGACTGTTCGATCGAAAAGTTTAACATTTTCTATTTATCTGGAATGGGATACAATAATTGGAATTCACAAAAGTTATGAGATAACTGAATGAATGTTATAAACATAGCAGTTTAGTCTCACTTGATCGGTTGCCACGGAATTTTGATGTGATCAAAAGTCCATCGCAATCACGTAGCGTACGCGGATACTCGCCGGGTAAACTTAATAGACAGCCTCACTCCATAGCCCCGACCAAGTGACTGTAGGAGAACCCCGTCGCCGAAAGCATCCGTTCGGGTGCTCGCGGTAGCGGTGTTCCGCCTTGGTACACTTCGTCGACGGTATCGGGGGTACGGCCGTCTACTTAATTTTACGACGAGCATTCGATCAGGATGTCGGGAATCTTGTTGAATTGCCCGACTTGATATTGAAAAGTGTTTTCGATTTTGAGACTAAAATGCGGGGTTTATAATTGTTAGGCATGTGATGTCTAAGGAATTCATTTGATTAGGCATGCGATGTCTAAAGAGGTTGCGGATTCCAACTGTTGTAGTTTTACACTTTCTTTTCTGTGACCGTAAGTGTAATATGTGATATCGCCGGTTTCGTTGCTATATGTCAACGACAATTGGGATGCGCATATTTACTTACGTTGATGACATGTGATGTTATGTGTTGCTGGATATGTTATATTGGATCGTCGTGTTTGAATAGCCGGGGGTTTTTATGTGAGATGAGTGTTTTTTCATTTTCATTCATGTAAAAACTTGTATGTAATATTCTTTTATTTGGGGCACTTCCAGGTTGCGGATGATGTCACCATTTGTATATTATCTACTTTTCCGCACTAGGATAGACCCAAGGAGAAGGGCACAAGTAACTGGGTTCTGGGGTCCAGTGGGAGACCAACTCGAGGAGTCGAATCCAGGTCTCCTAACTCTAGAATTGGTAGGGTTGCTTGCCGCTCTCGTAGGGGTCTAGGGGTGTGGGTTTGGCTATTCATTGCAACCGTGGAATCCGTGTTTTATACTGGCTCGTATTGAAAACACGGACGTCCTAGTATATCCAATATTTCATATGATTCTTCTGCTGCGATATCTGTGATGTGATCATGTGATGTTCTGTGATGGATACAGTATATAGTATATATGATATATTATATAGGCGTTACTTATGTTTTACACCCGCGCTAGCCCTGCCCCGCTCTGCCATTAGTTACCTAACCTAACGGTGCACGAGGGGACATCGAGGCGAATGCGGATGGCATAAGTGTACGTCGTATTTATCTGTGATGTTTAGGTATTTAAATGATGGGACTTCATTAATATGATTAATGAAATAAAAGAAACCTAAGATGTTGTAGAATCGAATTTCAAAATTAAAACAGGTAGCTACAGTTCTTGCTTTCCACAGAGGTATATGTGATATATCCTGCACCTTATTCGATGAGGAAAGGACCGAGATCCCTTCACCGGGAGTGACTCCTTTAGCAATAACTGGCAGATGCTACACACTCGGTTTGTCTTTTGATTACTTTTAAGAGTTTTTGCTATGCACAGAGATATATATGATATATCCCGCACCTCATTCGACGAGGAAAGGACCGACGATCCCTTCACCGGGAGTGACTCCTTTAACAAAACTAGAAAAGCCTCAAAAGCACTCCATTTCAAAATCATTTGATTCTACAACGATATCAAGTTCATTACGCAATAGGTTTTCAGAAAAACCTGTCGTAGCCCTCCGTCATTTCAGATAAGTCCTATTTAGTATTCGTGCTACGTTTGTTGACCTCCGTCAAGGCGTAGTGTGCGGTAGCTAACTAGTATTGATCTGCTTATGCATATGATGCAGATTGGATTAGGGTAGTCGTGCGGCCTTGTTGACCTCCATCAAGGGTCGTGCGGGTGGGTTTAATTCGATCAAGAAATGACGGGTTCAACTTGACTAGTAGCCTATGGTTTGTTGACCTCCGTCAAGGTCATAGGGTGCTAGGGGCAAAATATTATCGGGAATTTCAAGTGTTGAAATTTGCAATGAGATTGCATACCTTCTATGAGATAGTTGGATCCCGATACCCACTGCGAGTAATTGTTACTCCTGGGAGAGTTTTACACATTACAATTAGCCGATCAAGTAGGTGTCTAGAAAGGTGTCAACGGGGTTACGCCTCTGGGAAAACGAGGTTTACATTAATTAGGTTCGTGCGAAAGCACGGGGGACCTCCCTCAAAGTACCGACACTGGCCTGGCTGAAAGATTGGCGAACTTGTAGTGTGTAATTAATCCCGGCTAGTCTTTCCTTTTAGGGTTTGAAGGAAGATTTGATAAAAACAGTGGGAGCCATCCTGATTAGATAAAATAATAACCAATCTATTCTTGCAAGAGCGCACGCTGAGTGTTTTCTTCTCTCTCTCTCCAGGTAGCGACTAAATCACGCCTTAATCAAGATAATAATACGGAATATTGACCGAACCCGCTTGTTATACTGAGCTGGGTAACGTTGGTCCCGCTCCAACTTATAATTGTTATAAGACAGAGCAGGAAATTAGGGAATACCAGATTTCCTGTGCCGCCCAATCGAAGAGAGTGCATGCTGATGCATCATCTTCGGGTGTGTTCTTTATATAGAACTGTTTCTCAGTGTCCTTTACGTCCTGGGTATATGATACCGGATCAGGATCCCGCATATGTAATATGTTACATGGGCTACAGATAGGTAAAGAACTGAGAACGGGTGATAAGTTTCATGAGGCAGAAAACGGGGCAAGAGTTGCAGCCAAGTCTGTTGGTCACTGTCACCCTGTATTACAATACATTGATTCTGAACAAATGCTATTAGATACCGAACCTGATATACAAAATCATATCAGTCTCTTTATTAGTAAAGAAATGATAAAATTTTGTATTGTTGGATAATGTTTTGAACATTTCCTATATCAAAAGTTGATCGGTTCAGGCACGTTATCTAAAAGTATTGACGTTCTAAATCAAACTACAGTTCTTAGTATATGGAACACACACAAGAGGAAGAGTTCAGAAATGAACGGATCCTTCTTGAGTCATTGTAGACTAGGTCATATCAATGCGACCCGACTGGCTGAAGTTACATTTAGATGCATATTTAAATAAGTTTGAATTTACATCTTATGAAACTTGCCAGTCATGTCACAGAGATAAAATGACCATAGCCCTGTTTATTGGAAACAGAGAAAGAGTTAGTAAACTCTTGGGATGATACATGATGATGTATGTAAGGTCCCCTGTCTACACATGCCAGGACTGGTTCTTTATACTTCATTACATTCTCTGATGATCTTTCGAGATTCAGACCTATGTTCTTATTGAAACACAAGTCCGAACCTTTTGAGATATTCATAAAATATAAGTTAGAAGTAGAGAACCAATAAGGGTATAAGTATTATGTCCTTTGATGAGATCAAGGAGGAGAATACTTGAGCACGGAATTCCTGGATGATTCTAAAGGAGAATGAGATTCTCTCTCAGCATTACTCCTCCGTATACACCATTGCACGATGGTATATCGGGGCGGAGCAGATACACCCTATTTGATATGGTGTGCTCTATGATGAGTACTACTGAGTTACCTATTTCCTTTTAGGGGGTTATGCACTTGAGAAGCTGCATACCTATTGAATAGGGTTCGAATCAAATCAGTTGCCTACCACTTCATATGTGATATGGAAAGGGAAGAGCCCATGTCTTAAGCTAGTTAAGATTTGGGGTTGTCCGGTCTATGTCTAAAAGCAAAATCCGGACAAGCTCGAGGCAATGTTAGTTATGTTGAACTGGAAGTGTTCCAGCCATACAAACTGCAGCTGATGATTTGATAGAACCAAAGGATTCGGTAGATTCCAACGAACCTCAGCCTCTCCGCCGATCTAGTAGGGTTCCTCACCAACCTGAGAGTTACTTCTGTTTCTCTACGACAGTGGGAGCGAGGATTGCATCATGAGATGATGACCCAACTAGCTTCGAGCTGGCCATCAGGAGTAAGACTCTGTAAGAATGGCTGGATGCTTAGTGATCTGAGATGGAATCCTTATACACCAACAAAGTATGGGCTTTGGTTGCTATATGTGAAGGGTTAAATCCCCATCAGGAGAAAGTATATCTTGAGAAGATTACTTGGTGTACTTGGAAAAGTTGAGACTTTCAAAGCTAGACTTGTTAAAGGTTTGCATCGTTGACCAGATATGGATCATGATGAAACCTTTTCTAAGGATCTATGCTTAAGTCCATCCAGATCCTACTTACCACGGCTACATACCATGACTACGATATCTGGTGGTTGGGTGTCATGACTACTTTTCTAAATGATGTATTGGAAGAGAGCGTCTATAAGTACACAGCCAGAGGGCTTCGTAGACAGTGGGAGCAGCGGAAACGTGTGCAAGATGTTTTATGTGATAAAGCAGGCATCGCGGAGTTGGAACATCTGTTTTGATGAGTTAGTCAAATAGTTTGACATCATCAAAATGGTAGATGAACCTTGTATATACAAGAAGGTAGTAGGGAGTATGGTAGTGATCCTCGTAGAGTACGTGGATGACATACTCTTGATAGGGAAAAAGTTTCCTATGCTACGCTCGATCAATCTCCGCTTATCACAATGACTCTCCACATAGGATCAAAGTGATACCTACTAAATCCTGGATTTTGGATCTATGAGATAGATCTAAATGGATATTAGGCTACTCACTAGTTGTAGTGAGATGGTATCAGTTGATCCTGGGGAGAATCACTGGAAGGGTTCCAGGGTGATAAAGACGACTGAATGTTAGTCACAGGCATTGTCTTTACCCTCAATAAAGGGACGGTATGTTGGAAGAGTTCCAAGCTAGATACCTTGGCTAACTAGACGATAAAGGCAGGTTACATCGCTACTTAAGATGCTACCAAAGATGATGTTTGGGTATATAGTGGTTCATGAGATGAACTAGGTTCCAACCTGTTGGAGATAGTGCCCTCAGAGTCAATTATTAGGTCACAGGTACGTGATTCCAATGATTGAGGGAGGACCTATCCCGGTAGGACAGTCTTACTCGAGATGATAGTATGCTATCTGGTTTACCTTTATCATCGTGTACTGTTTTAGGTGACCTGACAAGTTGCTATTACACGTTGATAGAGCCCCTAGGATTCTTGCTTGACCACCAGCAGTATGAGGGCGATCATATAAGTGGGAGCTGGGGTCTATAAGCATATCCTTAAATGGTCCCTAGTCGTGTGAGTTTCGAGACAGGGCATCGATACTCCATAGTAGACTAGTGTATACAGTCGAGACCCCGACGAGGGGTGGTGGCCGGTCTCACAAGCCACTGGTGTCAGTTGGATCACCTAAGATGTATACAGGTGCTCATTGAGTTATGAGTACACCGGACAGGACTCGCCGGGAACATGCTAGTTGGTCATATACCAGACGTCAGATGGCAGTTCCCTGGTGACATGTGTACAGGTTAGTTCATCGACCTGGGGATCGTCATTTGTCTCGTGTGAGTTCCCACTGTACTTTGATTACTACCCTACCACGGCTCAAAGGAGTCGTGCAAACAGGTTTTAGTTGGGTACAGTCCCGAGCCACATGGAGGCAGTGAGCGCATCTTCAGGGGTTCGTCTCTCCCGGTATTGGGGGTGAGGTCGTGCTGTGTCTAGGAGAGCCATTACACGAAGCCCTCGGCCGAGGCAAGGAGATTTACTGGTAGGTATTCCAGTAGTATCTCAGGGTGTTCTGGGCTACACTCCGACACGACTTGTACCGCTTTTGGGGGTCTGACTTTTACCAACCCCCTAGGCCCGCCATGCGATGCTCATAGACGAACGGACCGAACTGTACGGATATTGTCACTGACAGGCTCAGTAGGGTTGTCAGGCTGAGTTCGCTCACAGACATCCCTTTTAGTCAATACCTGGTAGCCCGTTACGTATTGGCTTATACCTCTGACGTGCTAGTGGTTAAATCCACAACCAAGGTGTTGACGAGTCTTTAGAGTCCCCCACATTCAGTTACTCAACTTTCGGGCGAAAGGTTGTAGAGGCCGTATGGAGATATGGCAAGGTCCGATCAGATACGTGCGGTATTGCGCGGATCAGGATCGGACAGTTTGTACTAGTGGCCGTATGGATATATGGCAGGGTTCGATCAGATACGTGCGGTATTGCACGGATCAGGATCGAACGGATATTACTAGCCGGCTTTGGTTTAAGCCGGATCTTAGTATAGTACAGTGTAGATTTTGTCTCATTGCAATTGTATTTCGGTCGGAATACAAATGCGGGTGTGTATGCACAGTATCGGGGTTTTCCTGTAATTTATTACGGGACCAGTTTTCTGGAGTTGCCAGTTTGCTTTCTGTTTCGGCCAATTTCCATTGTTCCGTTCATTGGCCGAAGATTGGTGGAGGAGGGTTTATTTGCATTGTTGCAAATAGGCATTAGTGGAGGGGGTTCTTTGCATCTTGTTGCATCATGATGGTTTTCATGATAAGCACCATCACTTGACTTCTTCTTCTCATGATGGCTTGACTTTTTGAAGCCATCATGCATGAGATGATGGTTGTCTTGGTGTGTTGGATTTGTTGTGATCATTGGATTCTTTCTTCATCACTTGCTTGCATCATTACATTCCACCCACCCCCTTTTCTTTGTTCTTTCTCTCTCCAATCACACATGGGAAAAAGGGGGCCGGCCATTCCTTGTAGGGATGAGGGGATTTCATTTTCATGTGTGGCAATTTTTGGTTCTCTTCATGCTCCAAAAATCACACAAGAAAACTCTCCAAAATTCCAAGTTCTTTTTCCTCCACCACAAAGGCAACTCCACAACCCCAAAGTGAGACATGGTTCTTCACACTTTCTACAGCAAATCTTGGGCACATCGACTAGCCAGCTTCGTGCCCGAGTTGCCTCGGCATTGAGGTGGGAGCCCGTAAAAGAAGTAGGCGATGTGGTGCACTTCCGGCGACGAGGTGGAGATCGGAGCTTCCGCAAGAGATCGGGACGATGACGAGAAGACCGGAGGACTTGGATCGTCGGTATATCTCTATTCCCTTTCTTGTAGATAGCTAGGACTAATTAATGGTTCGATCAGGGGTTTAGTGCGCGGTGGTTTGCCAGTTCAAGAAAATTTAAAGTTTATCACCGCTTCCGCTTTTGGCCGTCGGATTGACGGCCGGGGCGCCGCCGTGCACTTACACAACCATTGTGAGACAATGGAGTTGTGGCTTATGCCAAGGAACGCCGGTCCCATCAGTGATCCAGACATATTCTAAGGCAGTGTCACCTGATCATGGAGATGGTTGATCTCCAAGGAGATCGAGGTTAGGAGAGTAGACTCAGAGGACAACACAGCAGATCCACACACAAAGGCCTGTTCCCAGAGAGAGATTTTTATGGGATGGTTGAGTATGAGATACTACAACCACTGCTATCAGATGGCCCTAGTGCAAGTGGGAGATTGTTAGTTATATGTATGCCCTAGAGGCCATTACTGTACATTGGATGTATATTGTAGTGGATGCTGGGACATATATAGGGAGGACTTTCTTGCTCAACATGATAGTATGCTATCTGGTTACTCTTTACCTTAACGTGTACATTGATTGTCTCTCTGTTACATGTTGGTAAAGCCCTTAGGATGTGTACTTGACTACCTGGACTATGATGCGGATCATACTAGTGGGGACATGGTAGTCCATAAGTACATCCTTCAAAGTCCCTAGTCGTGGGTATATCGAGACGGGGCATCGATATACCAGAGTAGACTAGCGTATACCTTCTCGACCCATACAGATAGGCGATGGATGATCCCATATCCATTGGTGTTTGACATCAGAGATGATATACGGGTGCTCAGTGGAGACTGGGTACACTGGACGGACTCGCCGAGAACTCCCAGATGGTATTATACCTTACGTCAGATGGCAGTTCTCTGGTGACACTGGTACAGAGTAGTCTGTTGACCCGAGATCGTCATAGAGTCTTGTGTGGTTCCCACTGTGCTTTGATTTCCATCTTACCACGTCCAAGAGGGCGTGCAAAACGGTGGTTTTTAGGTACAGCCCCGAGTCACATGGAGGCAATGAGCGATAGGAGGGGATTCGTCTCTCCCGGTATAGGGAGTTGATGTTGCGCTGTGTTCGATTGGCTATAACCGGAAATCCCTGGCCAGGGTTGCTGAGATTTACTGGTAAGTGTTACCAGTAGTTTCTCGAATTGTTATAGACCTCATATCGACACGACTTATCGAGCTAATGGGGTCTGACGTTTACCACCCCTAGGCGAGATATGCGACATATCAGACGATCAGAACGGACTGTACGGTAAGTGTTACTGGTTGGATTCACAGGAGTGTGAGCGGGCTTGCTCGTCGATCTTCTGATCGCTCAATACCCGGGTGGCCGTTACGTTTAGCAGACCGCTTGCGGCTTGTGGGTGTTTGATATGATCATCACCTGCTGCCGGCGTATTGACGAGTCTTTAGAGTCCTACACAGAGGTTTCCTGGCTCAAGCGAAATGAAATAGGAGCGCATATGAGATATGTGCGGGACCGAGAATAATGCGTGTATGTGATACCGCATTTCATTCTCGCGTTGAATTCTTCGATTGGTTATATGCGATATAACCTAGTTATCGAATCGTAGATTGATTCGATAAGTCGATACATTGGATACTAGTCGGTTATATGCGACATGACCGGATCATTGAATCAAGTGTTGATTTAATGATTTAATATATAATTATATATTTGATATATTACTTTGCATTAACTAGTATTGGTTCACTTTAAATGGATTTTCTCATTTGGATTGTGCACATTGTATATGTGATATACTTTTGTACACAAGTTTATATCATGTTTGATGATACATGCTAACTTGAGCATGTGTAAAGATTAAACCATGGTTGTGTAATGGTTAGGGTTTTCCTTTCATTTTCTTATTCATTTATTTATTGATTTATTCTTTATGGAAAATGAAAAGCATAAAGAGAAAAATGGTTGCTAACTTTGTTTGTATTATGAAGCTTCATGAAGCTTTGACTTAGTGACCATTTTGTCTCATACTTAACCCTAACCATTCCACTTAACCCTAGTCTATTCTCTACACCTAACTAAGGTTAGCATATGATAAGTATTGATTTTATTATTCATTTTAGATAATACTTATCATAATATTATCATATTCTTCTTCTTCTTCTTCAAGATGAAGAACCTTGATTCCATCAATGGTGATTGATGAAAATGAGTGAGAAATCCAATTCTAAAGTGAACCCACTTCCTATTTCTTCATCCTCTACCTCTTGCCAAGTAGTATAGGGTGTTTCCTTCACAAGTTTTCATGGCTTGGTGAAGGTGGAGCTTGATCTAGTGATGCCTCGACGTAGATCATCTTCGGCGTCGTAGTCGATGACCTAGCCCGTCCATTCTCCGATGAAGCCGACACTAGAGCCCGGGATCCGATGATCGCAGCGAGGAGACATCATCACGGAGCGATGGAGGTGGAGCACCGGATCTACAAAGGTTGTATTTCCGTTACACTTTAGTTAAGTTGTTAACTAGCTCGTTGTTTCGCCTAAATATCTAGTTAACGATCCGTATTAGGGTTTCTCGGCACCCGTAAAGTTCGAAATTGGCATGGTTGATGCCTTGTGAGACCTCATTAGAGTGCCTAAGAACCCTACTGGAGATAGATCTAAATGGATGTTAGGATACTCACTAGTTGTAGTGAGATGGTATCAATTGATCCTGGGGAGAACCACTGGAAAGGTTCCAGAGTGATAAGGACGATTGAAAGTCAGTAACAGGCATTGTCTTTACCCTCAGTGGAGGGACGGTATGTTGGAAGAGTTCCAAGCTAGATACTGTGGCATACTAGACGATAAAGGCTAGATACATCGCTACCAAAGATGCTACCAAAGAGGCAGTCTGGGTGTATATTAGTTTATAAGATGAATTTCGTTCCTCCCATTGTATGACAATGGAGTTGTGGCTTATGCCAAGGAACGCACGTCCCATCAGTGATCCAGACATATTCTTTGGCAGTATCACCTGATCAAGAAGATGGTTGATCTCCAGGGGATCAAGGTTAGGAGAGTAGACTCAGAGGACAACACGGCGGATCCACTCACAAAGGCCTTTTCCAAGACAGAGACTTTTATGGGATGGTTGAGTATGAGATACTACAACCACTGCTATCAGATGGCCCTAGTGCAAGTGGGAGATTGTCAGTTATATATATGCCCTAGAGGCCATTACTATACATAGGATGTATATTGTAGTAGAAGCTTGGACATATATAGGGATGACTTTCTTGCTCGATATGATAGTATCTGGTTACTCTTTACCTTAACGTGTACACTAATTGTCTCTCTGTTACATGTTGGTAAAGCCCTTAGGATGTGTATTTGACTACCTGGACTACGATGCGGATCATACTAGTGGGAACATGGTAGTCCATAAGTACATCCTTCAAGGTCCCTAGTCGTGGGTGTATCAAGACGGGGCATCGATATACCAGAGTAGACTAGCGTATACCTTCTCGACCCATACAGATGGGCGATGGATGATCCCATATCCATTGGTGTTTGACATCAAAGATGATATACGGATGCTCAGTGGAGACTGGGTACACTGGACGGACTCGCCGAGAACTCCCAGATGGTATTATACCTTACGTCGGATGGCGGTTCTCTGGTGTCACTTGTACAGGTTAGTCTGTATACCCGAGATCGTCATAGAGTCTTGTGTGATTAATACTGTGCTTTGATTTCCACCTTACCACGTCCAAGAGGGCGTGCAAAACGGTGGTTTTTGGGTACAGTCCCGAATCATATGGAGGCAATGAGCGATAGGAAGGGTTTCGTCTCTCCCGATATAGGGAGTTGATGTTGCGCTGTGCTCGATTGGCTATAACAGGAAGTCCTTGGCCAAGAATGCTTTAGGGATTTACTGGTAAGTGTTACCAGTAGTTTCTCGACCCGTTATGAGCCTCATATCGACACGACTTATCGAGTTATTGTGGTCTGACTTTTACCACCCCTAGACGAGATATGCGACATATCAGACGAACAGACCAGACTGTACGGTAGTGTTACTGGTTGGATTCACAGGAGTGTGAGCGAGCTTGCTCGTTGATCTTCTGATCGCTCAATACCCGGGTGGCCGTTACGTTTAGCAGACCGCTTGCGGCTTGTGGGTGTTTGATATGATCATCACCTACTTCCGGCGTATTGACGAGTCTTTAGAGTCCTACACAGGGGTTCCCTGGCTCAAGCGAAACGAAATAGGAGCGCATATGAGATATGTGCGGGACTGAGAATAATACCAGTATGTGATACGGTATTCTAATCTCGCGATTTGTGACATTAATCGGTTGTATGCGATATAGCTGGGTTATCGGATCAAGTGTTGATTCGATAAGTTGTTACTATTGATATTAGTCGGTTATATGCAGTATGACCGGATCATTAAATCAAGTGTTGATTTAATTATTTAATGTATAATTATATATTTGATATATTACTTTACATTAACTAGTTTTTGTTCACTTAAGATTGATTTTCTCACTTGATGTGCACTGTGTGATATATTTTTGTGCACTTGATTGTATCATGTTTGATGATACATGCAAACTTGGGTATGTGTATGGTATACACCATGTTTAGTTAATGGTTAGGATTTCATTTGCCTTATTTATTTATTTTCTTTATTTTTTTTGGCAAGAAACAAAATGGAGGTGGATTTCTTTGTTTTATTCTTGAAGATTCATTAAGCTTCAACCATTTTGTTTTATGCTTAACCTAACCATTTAACTAAACCTTAGTTTATTCTCTACATGAGTTACACTCACCCATGGTTGCTAAATGATAAGCATCACTTGATTTTCTATTATGGATGATTCATTTTTCATTATTTTCTTTCTTCTTCTTCATCTTCTTCATGAAGAAAAGAAAAGCTTGCTAGAAAATTCTAAGTGATGAAATCAAGTGAGAAATCCAAATCCAAAGTGAACCCACTTCCTATTTCTTCATCCTCTACCACTTGCCATGTAGTAGGGTGTGTTATCTTCACAAGTTTCATGACCAAGTGAAGATGGAGCTTGAGTTAGAGTTGCCTCGACGTAGATCATCTTCGGCATCGAAGTTAACGACCTAGCCCGCTCATTTCTCCGACGAAACCATCGCTAGAGTCCGGGATCCCGGTGATCGCAGCGAAGGGACGTTATCACGGAGCTAAAGAAGTGGAGGACCGGATCTACAAAGGTTGTATTTCCATTCACTTAGTAGCAAAGTAGTTTGCTAGCTTTTTCTTTTTCGCCTTTACTCTAGTTAACGATCTTCATTAGGGTTTCTCGGCACATAAATTTTTGAATTTGGCATGGTTGATGCCTTGTGTAACCTCTTGAGTGTGCCTAGGAACCCTACAAAAACTCTTAGAATGCTGTCTAAGTACCCTGATTGGGAAACCACCCAAATCTAGATCTATAGATCTAGTAACCAAAATGTCTTGATATTATACCCAATTTCTATGTGGAGAGACCACTGTGTGACAACCAAAGTATAACCAATCGTCGTATAGGAACACCACTTCCTACTCTGTGTATGTCATCCAAATACCAGGACATCACACCATACTACCTTCTTAACAGATCCATCCCCTATTCTGATGAAGTCAAACCTATGACTGTCATATCAGAAATAGATGATCTATCTCCGCTACATCTGCTTTAGTCTTTAAATAGACATAAGCCACTTGTCCACCAATGCTTCCGCTGCTCCCACTGACTACGACAATCCTCTGGCAGAGTCATATACACGTACACATCTAAAGCTAGTTTAGAACGACGCTATACTCATCCTCCTGCCGGGTCTCGCAGCCTGGGACAACAGCAATGGCAAGTCTGGGTAAACAAGAACCTCCCTGTCACCGTCCTTGAGGCTACCGGAGTACCCCTCGGGTGCCTGAGGTTACCCACCGTATCTGCGGAGTGGCCAATGGAATGTCAAGCCAGATTGAATCTTTAGGTTCTTATCAAATTTTCAGTAATCGTCTGCCGTTCTGGAATCACTTCCAGTTCTACCATTCTCCCACTACTGTTTTCTGAAAAATCCATTTTTGTTAAAACTGTGACGAGTCAGGAACAATATCACTATTGATCTTTCAGATGGTAGAAAGTCAACCCTCGTCATAGCCTGGGTCAACCCACAAACAACCATTACAGAAACGTGCCTTGAGTTATCCAGAGTCTGGTTTTAAGCATAAGCCGGACAACTCCCCGTACCTTAACATCGTTAAGATATGAACTGTCCTATATCCAATATAGAACCCAGAGGCACTGATTTAATTGAACCAGATTCAAATCAAGCAACTGTCTCCAGTGTATGTCAACTAAATGGAAGGAGGCCGATCAGCGTTACTCATGTAAGTGCACGGCGGCGCCCCGGCCTCCATCCCGAGGCCAAATGCGGAAGCGATGGTTAACTTTAAATTTTCTTGAACCGGCACCACCGTGCACTAAAACCCGGATCAGGCCATTAACTAGTCCTAGCAAACTATAAGATGGGGAAGAGAGATATACCGACCGATCCGTGTCCTCCGGTCTTCTCGTCGTCGTCCCGATCTCCCGCGGAATGTCCAGTCTCCATCTCCTCGCCGGAAGGGCGCCACGTCGCCGGCTTCTTTTACGGGCTCCCACCTCTATACCGAGGCAACTCGGGCACGAAGCTGGCGAGTCGACGTGCCCAAGATTTGCTGTAGGATACGTGTAGAACCATGTCTCATTTTGGGGTTTGTTTGGAGTTGCCTTTTGAGATGGTGGAGGAATGGAGTTTTGGAGATGGAGGTAAATGGATTTTGTGCAATACAAATGAACCAAAAACCCCACCCAAAATTTTGGGACAGCGCCCTCTCTCCTCTTTGGCCGGCCATGCTTATGGGGTACGGTGAATCAAAATTCAAGAGAGAAGAACCATAATGCAAGGGAGAGTCAAATGAGATCAAGAGAAGAAATCATCACAAGGAAAGTCCAACACTCAACCAACCAATCATAACACCAAAAGGTCAAGCCATCATGAACCATCATGACCTAAGAAGTCAATGTGATGGTGGAATTATCATGATACAAGGATATGCAAATAACACCCTCCACAAATGCTTAATTGCACTAATGCAAATAAGCCCTCCTCCACCAATCTTCGGCCAATGAAGGATACAAAGAAATATGGCCGAAACGGAAAGGAAACTGGCAACTCCAGAAAACTGGTCCCGTAATAAATTACACGAAAAACCCCGATACTGTGTATACACACCCGCATCTGTATTCCGACCGAATACAAATGCAATGAGACAAAATCTACACTGTACTATACTAGGATCCGGCTTAAACCAAAGCCGGCTAGTATTATCCGTTCGATCGTAATCCGTGCAATACCGCACGTATCTGATCAAACCCTGTCATATATCCATACGGCCTGTAGTACAAACTGTCCGATCCTCATCCGTGCAATACCGCACGTATCTGATCGGACCTTGCCATATCTCCATACGGCCTCTACAGCGTTTCGCCCGAAAACTTGAGCAACTGAATGTGGCGGACTCTAAAGACTCGTCAACACCTTGGTTGTGGATTTAACCACTAGCACGTCAGAGGTATAAGCCAATACGTAACGTGCCACCAGCTATTGACCAAAAGGGACGTCGATGAGCGAACTCATCCTGACACCCTACTGAGCCTGTCAGTGACAATATCCGTACAGTCCGGTCCGTTCGTCTATGAGCATCGCATGGCGGGCCTAGGGGGTTGGTAAAAGTCAGACCCCCAAAAGCGGTACAAGTCGTGCTGTAGTGTAGCCCAGAACACCCTGAGATACTACTGGAATACCTACCAGTAAATCTCCTGCCTCGGCCGAGGGCTTTGTGTAATGGCTCTCCTAGACACAGCGCGACCTCACCCCCAATACCGGAAGAGACGAACTCCTGAAGATCCGCTCACTGCCTCCATGTGGCTCGGGACTGTACCCAACTAAAACCTGTTTGCACGTCTCCTTTGAGCGTGGTAGGGTAGTAATCAAAGTACAGTGGGAACTCACACGAGACAAATGACGATCCTCAGGTCGATGAACTAACCTGTACACATGTCACCAAGGAACTGCCATCTGACGTCAGGTATAAGACCAACTAGCATGTTCCCGGCGAGTCCTGTCCGGTGTACTCATAACCCAATGAGCACCTGTATACATCTTAGGTGAACCAATTGAAACCAGTGGCTTGTGAGACCGGCCACCACCCTTCGTCGGGGTCTCGAATGTATACACTAGTCTACTCTGGAGAATCGATGCCCTGTCTCGAAACTCCCACGACTAGGGACCTTTTAAGGATGTGCTTATAGACTACCAGCTCTCACGTATATGATCGCCCTCATACTGCTGGCAGTCAAGCAAGAATCCTAAGGGCTCTATCAACGTGCAATAGCGACCTGTCTGGTCACCTAAAGCAGTACACGATGATAAAGATAAACCAGATAGCATACTATCATCTCGAGTAAGACTGTCCTACCGGGATAGGTCCTCCCTCAATCATTGCAATCACGTGCCTGTGATCCAATAATTGACTCTGAGGGCACTATCTCCAACAATCTCCCACTTGCACTCAAGGCTAATTATTGCGACGTCGCATACTCACAGCCCGTGTGATACCGAACACCCAACTCCTCTACTAGTCAGTCTCACAAAGCTCGTTTGCGAAACTATTGCGTTCGAGGAATAGCCTCAGTGAGTGGATCCGCCTTGATGTTTCTTTCTATGTCTTTCTATATCTCAAGTTCGCGGAGAAAGCCATCTCCCGAAATGAGCAATACCTGTCTTAGAATGTGTCTGGATGTCTGATGGGACCTAGCTCAAAAATGAACTCCAAACCCAAAGTTCATAGACTGTATCGTCAACCGAACTTAATCAGTATCCTGCGCCATGCCTCCCTCAGTATTTCCTTGGACCACCTGTCCAAAATACTGTCCCTCGTCAGAAGGAAAAATTATAACTCCGACAACCTCCTTGTCGTCCAGGTCACCTTGGAAGCGTGGAATGATAACTGTCTCCCGAATGAGGCTGTCGTTATCATATCCCTAGAACATCCACTTATGTTCTAAAACTGCTTCCGACTGTTTCTCCAGGATAGGACCAATGTCAACTTATTGCATCTAGTGCAAGAACAACATCTGGTGTGGTACTTGACATCTCATGATTGACTCAATTGTCTGAGCAAGTGATCTGCCAATCATGCACATCCCTCTCCCCTTTAGTCTGTAAGACACCTTTAGAGAGGGTGATTCCATCACCTGCAGGTACACCACCGTGCTAGGAGTCGTCCATTCTAAATACTCTTAGAATGCTGTCTAAGTACCCATAATTGGGAAACCACCCAAATCTAGATCTAAAACCATAGATCTAGTAACCAGTATGTCTGATATAATGTCTAAGTCCAATGTGGAGAAACCACTGTGTGACGACCAAAGTATAACCGATCGTAGTATAGGAATATCACTTCCTACTCTGTGTATGTCATCCAAATACCATGACATCACACCCTACTACCTTCTTACCAGATCCATCCCCTATTCTGATGAACTCAAACCTATGACTGTCATATCAGAAATAGATGATCTACCTCCGCTATATCTGCTTTAGTCTATAAATAGACATAAGCCACCTGTCCACCAATGCTTCCGCTGCTCCCACTGACTACGACAACCCTCTGGCAGAGTCATATAAACGTACACTTCTAAAGCAAGTTTAGAACGACGCTATACTCATCCTCCTGCCGGGTCTCACAGTCTGGAACAACAGCAATGGCAAGTCTGGGTAAACAAGAACTTCCCTGTCACCATCCTTGAGGCTACCGGAGTACCTCTCGGGTGCCTGAAGTTACCCACCATATCTGCGGAGTGGCCAATGGAATGTCAAACCAGATTGAATCTTTAGGTTCTTATCAAATCTTCAGTAATCGTTTGTGGTTCTGGAATCACTTCCAGTTCAACCATACTCCCACTACTGTTTTCTGAAGAAAAAAAAATCCATTTTTATTAAAACTGTGGCGAGTTCAGAACAATATCACTAATGATCTTCCAGATGGTAGAAAGTCAACCCTCGTCATAGCCTGGGTCAACCCACAAACAGCCATTACAGAAACGTGCCTTGAGTTATTCAGAGTCTGGTTTTAATCATAAGCCGGACAACTCCCCGTACCTTAACATCTTTAAGATATGAACTGTTCTATATCCAATATAGAACTAGAGGCACTGATTTAATTGAACCAGATTCAAATCATGCAGCTTTCTCCAGTGCATGTCAACTAAATGGAAGGAGGCCGATCAGCGTTACTCAACTTAGGAATGCTTCCAATTATGAGTAACCTGAAAGAGAAGCAAGTTCTCTTAATCATCACTATCAACTGAATACCATACACAAGTATCTACATCTTCGATCACTTTGAAGAATCCCGACACTTGCTACATCTGGTTTTCTACTCTATTCAAATACCTATAACTTCTCAAAATTCGGACGCTGTGTTTCCACGAAACATCTGTCTAAAAACTAGAGAAGTCATAAGTAAACCGAATATAGTACGAGGACCAACCCCTCTGTCCTGATGGACCCTGGACAACATACAATACTCTGTATAAGTCCTTTGAGTCTGATTACTCATTCACTGTGTGTCGTAGGTTGAAAACTGTACTTATGGTTAAGAAGAATTACACCGTTGTTTAATGCTCCTTACCTAACCATCAGCTGATATAGGTAAATGTCATCGACATAATTTCAAAAAGGTATATCTCACTCTATAAAAATAGACGTACAGATATATCAATTTGAAATTGGTGCATTATAACGGATATTCAAAACCAAATATTCGTCGTCCGGCAAACAACCCAGGTGACTTCCTCAAATATCACCGATTACAACGAATCCCGATATAATGAGGATGATCACCCAATTCCCAATAACCTACTCCCACTCATCATCTGTAAAACCATACAGATGTGAGAATCATACCTGGTAAATACATACCCTGGAGTAAGTATCTAATCGGGAAATCAGTTTTCTTTTAACATTACACAGTGACACTGAAACATTGAAATGTTTCGATGGGGTATCCTGGTATTCCTAGTAATGCCTCTTCCATATTCACAACTGTAACCGTATAAATCTCTACCACCTCTCCAAATCCCTTCATATGTCTTTAGTCATTACCTTCTGTACACCCCTTTAGGCCAAATGGTTTTCTTCCTTCCCTACCGTTCGGCACCAGCCTATGGTTTGGATGAAGACTATCCAATAAGCATAATGGGTGTACTGTCCTAATCCTAGGAGCACTCGCAATGCGAGAGAAGGTGAAGATAAAAGACAACCTGAATAAATCTTATTCCTATTTCTCCTGAACCAGAAACCATCCCGGAACTGGAACAAGTTCCTTTCGAGTTCGTATATAACCATACGATGGAGTATCCAATAAACTGTGGATCTTCGTAGTGATATGGAGTGTTCTGGAGAAATACAAAGGTGAAGTGGGAGTGGTAATGAAATACCTGGTTTGGTCGTGAATATCTGTTGCAATTTACTTTGCCCTACTTCTAATCCCTTTCTTTGTCTTTACATAATACCTTCTGTACACCATCGTTTGGCTAATTGGTTTTCTTCATTCCCTACCGGTCGGCACCTGCCTACGGTTTGGAAGAAGACAATCCAATTTGCGTAATAGGTGTACTATCCCCTAATTTAAGGGGTACTCGCAACCTGAGAGAAGGTAAAATGAAAAACAACTGAATAGTCCTATTCGTTTTCTCCAGAACCAGAAACCATCATCGAATAAATTCCTTCGAGTTCGTATATAACCATACGATGGTTTTGTCCAATGGAAGTGGACGTTCGTAGTAATACGGGGTGTCCTGGAGAAAAGGGTAAAAGTAAGAGTGGCAATGAGGTTTGCAACTCTGACAATCCAAAAGCCAGTGTTTAAGAAGGTTCGGTCAACTTGGTCACTGAGTCATAGTCTTAGGGTCGGGTCAATGGTCGCTGCCAGAGAGAGAGACAAAAGAAACACTCAGCGTGCACTCTATCCTAGATCAGAATGGTTACCAATTTATCTAATCTGGAAACCTCCCACTGTACCGTAAATTCTTCTCCAAACCTGAAAGAAGAATTAGTCGGGGTCACCCGAGGAGTAAACTAATCATCAGTGGGAATCGGGATCCAACTATCATCGCATGATAACGTGACGGAATCCGCTCACGCTATCACACTCCAGAAGGTATGCGCATATCTGGCAAGTTTCAGTTCTTTTGAAACTCCCGATGAGATTTTTACCCCATGCTCTTATGACCTTGACTTTGGCCAACAAATCATAAGTCACATGTCAAGTTCTACCCGTCATTCTCCAGGTTGATTTGAATCCACCCGTACCTACCCTTGACTTTGGCCAACAAGGCAGTTCGACTGTTCCAAACCAACGCATCTATCTATGCTGCATATGAATAACCAACAGCTACCAAACACTGTGCCTTGACTTTGGCCAACAAACACAGCTTGAATACTATTGACTACCCATATGAAACGACGGAGGGCTACGAATGGTTTCTGGCGAAAACCTTTAACGTAATGAACTTGATATCGTTGAAGGAACGGATAGCTTTTTAGAAAAATATAGTGACGAAAACCTTGCTAAAGAGGTCACTCCCGGTGAAGGGATCTTGGCTCTTTCCCCGTAGAATTAGGTGCAGGATATTCCAACTGAATATCACGATGCAAAGCAAAAGTAATAGGCTATAGTGAAGTTAATGCCCTGACGCAAACTTCTGTCCAAGGGGTCACTCTCGGTGAAGGGATCTCGGCCCTTGCCTCGTCGACTGAGGAGCAGGATATTCCAACTGAATACCACGATGCAAAACAAAAGTGAACGTCCTTGCAATAACAGCTTTTTGAAAAGTGTTCCAACAACAACAGATTAGGTTTGTTTTAACTTGCATTGATCCGAATCGACGCAGTCCCATCAATTGATCACACCAAAAAGAACGAAAATATACTGATGTACGTATATGCCATCCGCATTCGCCACTGCGTCCCGTCATTACCCGTTAGGTTAGCTAACTAACGACAGAGCGGGGACTGGACTAGCGCGGATGCAAAACATATACAACATCTACTAATATATATACCAATATATTATATTCGCTCAAGGCGTGATAAAAATGCAACATCACAGAAATGTACAGCATCACAGAACAATACAGATATCTGGGATCCCCGGGTTTCACAGAGCCACTACTGAAACCCGATGTTCCCTTGGTCGTGTGGATAGCCTGTGCAATGAAATCCTAGACCCCTACGGGTGCGGCAAGTTACCCGCCAAAACCTGAAGCGAGGCAGCCCCCTTCAGCGATGTGAATGGACCACCCAGCACTTCACGGAATCCGGTAACTTGGGCACCCCTCCTGGGTCAACCTGTACCCCCTACGAGTGCGGCGAATAGCCCGCCAATTCTAAAGTGAAGCCCCCTCCGTCTCAATGCCATGTGATGCGGGCTCGATGCCCTCTAGAACCCGGCTATCCATGCACCCCTCCGCGGGGCAATCCTAGTACAGAAAGTAAAATATACATACAATGGGTACATCGACCGCAACCTGGCCGTGCCCCAAAATAATAATACAAACAGGCAGTGACGGCAGTCCACATGTCGGATGCTCGCCCCGCAATGTCAAATGTACATAATACAACAAAACTGTACTACCACTGCAACCAGGCTATCCCCCACGACCAATCCGCAACATCACAGCAAAATCACAGAATATCAACGTGAAAGTCACGTTCGCAAATCCGTCTAACCGGGCTATAGCAGTTAGACAGGATTTACCGATCAAGTGACATTCACGGTCGCAGATATAATGTAAATACTGTGAACTAATGTGTTTAAAATATCCGATCGATCAAAATTTACCAAGTGGGCCCCCAAGTACTACTGTAGCACATCAAGAAATTCTGGGCCTAAAAAGAATGTTCCAAAACCCCTATTTTCACTGTAGAAAGCAACTGCAGAAATTTGATACAACAAGGAGATCATAGTGCGGCGGAATCGCGGCCCAAAGAAGGGTTTGGCCGTGGTTCCGCGCTCCCATAGTCGATTCACTGTATCGAATTTCTTCAGAATGCTTAGAACTTCCAGTACATCACTTTTCAACAACCTGAAAAATTTTTGGACTTCAAAAAATTTCAACAGAAACTGATGTGAAGAAAACGCGGGTTTTTGGAATTTTGTTCGATCGGAAATGTAAAACACATTAGACAAAGCTAGACTATGTTAATGGCGAGGCTCTGATACCACTGTAAGTGCACGGCGGCGCCCCGGCCTCCATCCCGAGGCCAAATACGGAAGCGATGGTTAACTTTAAATTTTCTTGAACCGGCACCACCGCGCACTAAAACCCAGATCGGGCCATTAACTAGTCCTAGCAAACTACAAGATGGGGAAGAGAGATATACCGACTGATCCGTGTCCTTCGGTCTTCTCGTCGTCGTCCCGATCTCCCGTGGAATGTCCAGTCTCCATCTCCTCGCCGAAAGGGCGCCACGTCGCCGGCTTCTTTTACGGGCTCCCACCTCTATACCGAGGCAACTCGGGCACAAAGCTGGCGAGTCGACGTGCCCAAGATTTGCTGTAGGATAGGTGTAGAACCATGTCTCATTTTGGGGTTTGTTTGGAGTTGCCTTTTGGGATGGTGGAGGAATGGAGTTTTGGAGATGGAGGTAAATGGATTTTGTGCAATACAAATGAACCAAAAACCCCACCCAAAATTTTGGGACAGCCCCCTCTCTCCTCTTTGGCCGGCCATGCTTATGGGGTAGGGTGAATCAAAATTCAAGAGAGAAGAACCATAATGCAAGGGAGAGTTAAATGAGATCAAGAGAAGAAATCATCACAAGGAAAGTCCAACACTCAACCAACCAATCATAACACCAAAAGGTCAAGCCATCATGAACCATCATGACCTAAGAAGTCAATGTGATGGTGGAATTATTATGATACAAGGATATGCAAATAACACCCTCCATAAATGCTTAATTGCACTAATGCAAATAAGCCCTCCTCCACCAATCTTCGGCCAATGAAGGATACAAAGAAATATGGCCGAAACGGAAAGCAAACTGGCAACTCCAGAAAACTGGTCCCGTAATAAATTACAGGAAAAACCCCGATACTGTGTATACACACCCGCATCTGTATTCCGACCGAATACAAATGCAATGAGACAAAATCTACACTGTACTATACTAGGATCCGGCTTAAACCAAAGCCGGCTAGTATTATCCGTTCGATCCTGATCCGTGCAATACCGCACGTATCTGATCGAACCCTGTCATATATCCATACGGCCTGTAGTACAAACTGTCCGATCCTGATCCGTGCAATACCGCACGTATCTGATCGGACCTTGCCATATCTCCATACGGCCTCTACAGCGTTTCGCCCTAAAACTTGAGCAACTGAATGTGGGGGACTCTAAAGACTCGTCAACACCATGGTTGTGGATTTAACCACTAGCACGTCAGAGGTATAAGCCAATACGTAACGTGCCACCAGCTATTGACCAAAAGGGACGTCGATGAGCGAACTCATCCTGACACCCTACTGAGCCTATCGGTGACAATATCCGTACAGTCCGGTCCGTTCGTCTATGAGCATCGCATGGCGGGCCTAGGGGGTTGGTAAAAGTCAGACCCCCAAAAGCGGTACAAGTCGTGTCGTAGTATAGCCCAGAACACCCTGAGATACTACTGGAATACCTACCAATAAATCTCCTGCCTCGGCCGAGGGCTTTGTGTAATGGCTCTCCTAGACACAGCGCGACCTCACCCCCAATACCGGGAGAGACGAACCCCTGAAGATCCGCTCACTGCCTCCATGTGGCTCGGGACTGTACCCAACTAAAACCTGTTTGCACGTCTCCTTTGAGCGTGGTAGGGTAGTAATCAAAGTACAGTGGGAACTCACACGAGGCAAATGACGATCCTCAGGTCGATGAACTAACATGTACACATGTCACCAGGGAACTGCCATCTGACGTCAGGTATAAGACCAACTAGCATGTTCCCGGCGAGTCCTGTCCGGTGTACTCATAACCCAATGAGCACCTGTATACATCTTAGGTGAACCAATTGACACCAGTGGCTTGTGAGACCGGCCACCACCCCTCGTCGGGGTCTCGACTGTATACACTAGTCTACTCTAGAGAATCGATGCCCTGTCTCGAAACTCCCACGACTAGGGACCTTTTAAGGATGTGCTTATAGACTACCAGCTCTCACGTATATGATCGCCCTCATACTGCTGGCAGTCAAGCAAGAATCCTAGGGGCTCTATCAACGTGCAATAGAGACCTGTCTGGTCACCTAAAGCAGTACACGATGATAAAGATAAACCAGATAGCATACTATCATCTCGAGTAAGACTGTCCTACCGGGATAGGTCCTCCCTCAATCATTGCAATCACGTGCCTGCGATCCAATAATTGACTCTGAGGGCACTATCTCCAACAACTCAACTTAGGAATGCTTCCAATTATGAGTAACCTGAAAGAGAAGCAGGTTCTTTTAAAACCATTACTATCAACTGAATACTATACACAAGTATCTACATCTTCAATCACCTTGAAGAATCCTGATACTTGCAATACCTGGTTCTCTACTTTTTTCATATACCTATAACTTCTCAAAACATAGATCTTGTATTTCTACGAAACACATGTCTAAGAACTAGAGAAGTCATAAGTAAATAGAATATAGTACGAGTACCAACCCATCTGTCCTCACGGACACTGGATAACATACAATACCCTGTATAAGTCCCATGTGTCTAATAACTCATACCCTGTGTGTCGTAGATTGAAAACTGTACTTATGGTTAAGAAGAAATACACCGCTGTTTAATGCTCCTTATCTAACCATCCACTGATATAGGTAAATGTCATGGACATAATTTCAAAAAGGTATATCTCACTCTATAAAAATAGATGTACAGATATATCAATTTGAAATTGGTGCATTATGACGGATTTTCAAAACCAAATATTTGTCGTCCGGCAAACAGCCCAGGCGATTTCCTCAAATATCACCAATTACAACGAATCCCGATATAATGAGGATGATCACCCAATTCCCAATAACTTACCCCTACTCATCATCTGTAAAACCATACAGATGTGAGAATCATACCTGGTAAATACATACCCTGGAGCAAGTGTCTAATTGTGAAATCAGTTTTCTTTTAACAGTACACAGTGAAACTGAAACATTGAAATGTTTCGATGGGGTATCCTGGTATTCCTAGTAATGCCTCTTCCATTATCAGATTCACAACTATAACCGTATATCTCTTTGCCATCTCTCCACATCCCTTCATATGTCTTTAGTCATTACCTTTTGCACACCCCTTTAGGCCAAATGGTTTTCTTCCTTCCCTACCGTTCGGCACCAGTCTATGGTTTGGAAGAAGACTATCTAATAAGCATAATGGGTATACTGTCCTAATCCTAGGAGCACTCGCAATGCGAGAGAAGGTGAAGATAAAAGACAACTGAATAAACCTTATTTCTATTTCTCCTGAACCAGAATCTATCCCCGAACTGGAACAAGTTCCTTTCGAGTTCGTATATAACCATACGATGGAGTATCCAATAAACTGTGGATCTTCGTAGTGATACGGAGTGTCCTGGAGAAATACAAAGGTGAAATAGGAGTGGTAATGAAATACTTGGTTTGGTCGTGAATAGCAGTCGCAATTTACTTTGCCCGCTTACTAATCCCTTTATATGTCTTTACTTAATCCCTTCTGTACACCATCGTTATGCTGATTGGTTTTCTTCATTCCCCACCGTTCGGCACCAGCCTAAGGTTTGGAAGAAGACTATCCAATTTGCGTAATAGGTGTACTATCTCCTAAACCAAGGAGTACTCGTAACCTGAGAGAAGGTAAAAGGAAAAGACAACCGAATAGTCCTATTCGTTTTCTTAAGAACCGGAAACCATCCTCGAATAAATTCCTTCGAGTTCGTATATAACCATACGATGGTTTTGTCCAATGGAAGTGGACGTTCGTAGTAAAACGGGGTGCTCTGGAGAAAAGGGTAAAAGTAGGAGTGGCAATGCGGTTTGCAACTCTGACAATCCAAAAAGCCAGTGTTTAAGAAGGTTCAGTTAATCTTGGTCACAGACTCATAGTCAAAAGTCAGGTCATGGTCGCTGCCAAAGAGAGAGAGAAAAGAAACACTCGGCGTGCACTCTAACCTAGATCAGAATGGTTATCACTTTATCAAATCTGGAAACCTCCCACTGTACCGTCAAATTCTCCTCCAAACCTAAAAGAAGAAATAGTCGGGACCACCCGAGGAGTAAACCAACTCATCAGTGGGAATCGGGATCCAACTATCATCGCATGATAACGTGACAGAATCCGCTCACGTTATCACACTCCAGAAGGTATGCGCATATCTGGCAAGTTTCGGTTTCTTTAGAAACTCCCGATGTGATTTTTACCCCATGCGCTTATGACCTTGACTTTGGCCAACAAATCATAAGTCACATGTCAAGTTCTACCCGTCATTCTCCAGGTTAATTTGAACCCACCCGTATCTACCCTTGACTTTGGCCAAAAAGGCAGTACGACTGTCCCAAACCAACGCATCTATCTATGCTGCATATGAATACCCAAGAGCTACCAAACATTGTGCCTTGACTTTGGCCAACAAACACAGCTTGAATACTATTGACTATCCATATGAAACGATGGAGGGCTACGAATGGTTTCTAGCGAAAACCTTTAACGTAATGAACTTGATATCGTTGAAGGAACCGGATAGCTTTTAAAAATATAGTGGCGAAAACCTTTGCTTAAGAGGTCACTCCCGGTGAAGGGATCTCGGCTCTTTCCCCGTAGAATGAGGTGTAGGATATTCCAACTGAATACCACGATCCAAACCAAAAGTAAATGACTATAGTGAAGTTACTGCCCTGACGCAAACTTCTGACCAAGGGGTCACTCCCGGTGAAGGGATCTCGGCCCTTGCCTCGTCGATTGAGGTGCAGGACATTCCAACTGAATACCACTGTACAAAACAAAAGAGAACGTCCTTGCAATAACGGCTTTTTGAAAATTGTTCCAACAACATTAGAATAGGTTTGTTTAGCTTGCATTGATCCGAATCAACGCAGTCCCATCAATTGATCACACCAATAAAGAACAAAAATAATGATGTACGTATATGCCATCCGCATTCGCCACTGGGTCCCGTCATTACCCGTTAGGTTACTTAACTAACGACAGAGCGGGGACTGCACTAGCGTGGATGCAAAACATATACAACATCTACTAGAATATATATATCAATATATAATATTCGCTCAAGGCGAGATAAAAAAAGCAACATCATAGAAATGTAATAAGCATCACAGAACAATACAGATATCTGGGATCCTCGGGTTTCATAGAGCCGCTACTGAAACCCGACGTTCCCCTGGTCGTGTGGATAGCCTGTGCAATGAAATCCTAGACCCCAACGGGGGCGGCATGTTGCCCGCCAAAACCTGAAGCGAGGCATCCCCTTCAGCAACGTGAATGGACCACCCAGCACTTCACGAAATCCGGTAACTTGGGCACCCCTCCTGGGCAACCTGTACCCCCTACGAGTGCGGCGAATAGCCCGCCAATTCTAGAGTGAGACCCCCTCCGTCTTAACGCCATGAGATGCAGGCCCGTTGCCCTCTAGGACCCGTCTATCTGTGCACCCCACCTTGGGGTAATTCTAGTACAGAAAGTAAAATATACATACAACGGGTACATCGACCTCACCCTGGTCGTGCTCCAAAAGAATAATATACAAACAGGCAGTGACGGCAGTCCACATGTCGGACGCTTGCCCCGCAATATCAAATGTACATATGAAACGAAACTGTACTACCATTGTATCCAGGCTATCCACCACGACAATCTGCAACATCACAGCACAACACAGAACATCAATGTGAATGTCACGTTCGTAAATCCGTCTAAAAGGGCTATAGCAGTTAGACATGATTTATCGATCAAATAACATTCAGGGTCGCAGATATAATGTAAATACTATGAACTAACATGTTTAAAATTTTCGATCGATCAAATTTACCGAAGTGGGCCCCAAGCACTACTGTAGCACTCAAAGAAAATCTGGGCCCAAAAAATAATATACCAAAAACCCCAATTTCAACTCAGGAGCTCTCTGTAAAATATTGGTGCACTGAACAGTTAAAGTGGCGGCGGAACCGCGGCCCAAGCATGTGTTTGTCCGCGGTTCCGCGATGGAATAGTGAGTTCACGCGACCAAATTTTTACAGAATGCTTAGAATTCCCTGCACGTATTTCTGCAATGTACTGAAAAAAATTTCGAGCCAAAAATAAATCGACAGAAAACTGATGCATTTGAAAACGCGGTTTCGGAATTTTTATTCGATCGAGCTCTAAACACGTTAGAGCAAGGTAGACTAGGTTAATGGCGTGGCTCTGATACCATTGTAAGTGCACGGCGGCGCCCCGGCCGTCAATCCGAGGCCAAAATGCGGAAACGATAATTTACTTTAACTTTTGAACCGGCACCACCGCGCACTAAAATCCCGGATCGGGCCATTAACATAGTCCTAGCAAACTAGAGAAGGGGTAGAGAAATATACCGAGTTATCCGTGTCCTTCGGTCTTCTCGTCGTCATCCCGATCTCCCCACGGAATCTCCGGTCTTCATCTCCTCGTCGGAAGGGCACCACATCGCCGGGTTCTTTTACGGGCTCCCACCTCTGGACCGAGGCAACTCGCGCACGAAGTTGGCGAGCCGACATGCCCAAGAAGTGCTGTAGATGAAGTGTAGAATCCATTTGTCTCTCGGGGTTAAGGAAGTTGCCATTTGGTGGAGGAAATGAACTTTGGAGAGAGGTGAGAAATATGTAACATGCAAAGAATGAGATCAACATTTTTCCTCACAACAAAAAGGAAATTCCTCACTAGGAAGTGGTCGGCCTTGCCTTGTGAAGAATGAGGGAGAGAAAATCTCAAGGAGGGAGGAAGCTATCATCAAGAGAGAGAAAAATGATGATGATGAAATATAATGATCCCAACACAAATCCAACACTCCATCAACAATCATCACTCAAAAAGTCAAGCAATCATGAAGTAAAGAAGTCAAATGATGGTGTAACTATCATGAAGCATCAATATGCAAAGACCACCCTCCACAATGCTAATTTGTACAATTGCAAATAAGCCCCCCTTCACTAATTTTCAGCCAAGGAAAGCTACAAAGGAAAATGGCCGAAACGGAATGCAAACTGGCAACTCCAAAAAACTAATCCCATAATAAATTACAGGAAAACCCCGCTACTGTATATACATACCCGCATTTGTATTCCGACCGAATACAAATGCAATGAGACAAAATCTACACTGTACAATACTAGGATCCGGCTTAAACCAAAGCCCGCTAGTATTATCCGTCCGATCATGATCCATGCAATACCACACGTATGTGATCGAACCCTGCCATATCTCCATACGGCCTCTACAGCGTTTCGCCCGAAACTTGAGAAAACGGTCTGTGGGGGACTCTAAAGTCTCGTCAATACTTTGGCTGTGGATTTAACCACTAGCACGTCAGAGGTATTAGCCATACGTAACGGGCTACCAGGTATTGACAAAAAGGGACGTTGATGAGCGAACTCATCCTGACACCCTACTGAGCCTGTCAGTGACAATATCCATACAGTCTGGTCCGTTCGTCTATGAGCATCGCAAGGCGGGCCTAGGGAGTTGGTAAAAGTCAGACCCCCAAAAGCGGTAAAAGTCGTGCGGGGTGTAGCCCAGAACACCCTGAGATACTACTGGAATACCTACCAGTAAATCTCCTGCCTTGGCCAAGGACTTCGTGTAATGGCTCTCCTAGACACAGCGCGACCTCACCCCCAATACCGGGAGAGACGAACCCCTGCAGATCCGCTCACTGCCTCCATGTGGCTCGGGACTGTACCCAACAAAAACCTTTTTGCACGTCTCCTTTGAGCGTGGTAGGGTAGTAATCAAAGTACAGTAGGAACTCACACGAGACAAATGACGATCTGAGGTCGATGAACTAACCTGTATGCATGTCACCAGGGAACTGCTATCTGACGTCAGGTATAAGACCAACTAGCATGTTCCCGGCGAGTCCTGTCCGGTGTACTCATAACCCAATGAGCACCTGTATACATCTTAGGTGAACCAACTGACACCAATGGCTTGTGAGACCGGCCACCGCCCCTCGTCGGGGTCTCGACTGTATACACTAGTCTACTTTGGAGTATCGATGCCCTGTCTCGAAACTCCCACGACTAGGGACCTTTTAAGGATGTGCTTATAGACTGCCAGCTCCCACGTATATGATCGCCCTCATACTCTGGCAGTCAAGCAAGAATCCTAGGGGCTCAATCAACGTGTAATAGCGACCGGTCAGGTCACCTAAAGCAGTACATGATGATAAAGATAAACAAGATAGCATACTATCATCTCGAGTAAGACTTTCCTATCGGGATAGGTCCTCCATCAATCATTGCAATCACGTGCCTGTGATCCAATAATTGACTCTGTGGGCACTATCTCCAACATGACGATCTCTCAAGGTACGGACATGTGTTCCTGATAAGACACAAGTCTGAAGCTTTTAAGAAATTCAGAGAATATAAGCACGAAGTAGAGAACCAAATGGGCAAAAGTATTAAGATTCTTCGATCTGATCGAGGAGGTGAATACTTAAGCAATGAGTTCCTAGATTATCTAAAAGAGAATAGGATTCTCTCTCAGCTTACTCCTCCTTATACACCACAGCACAATGTTGTATCGGAACGGAGGAATCGCACCCTATTAGATATGGTGCGCTCTATATTGAGCACTGCTGAGTTACCTATTCCCTTCTGGGGGTACGCGCCTGAGACAGCCATACACCTATTGAATATGGTTCCTACCAAATCAGTGCCTACCACTCCATATTAGATATGGAAAGGGAAGAGACCATCTCTTAAGTATGTTAAGATATGGGGTTGTCCAGCCTATGTCAAAAGACAAAATCCGGACAAACTCGAGGCAAGATCTGTCTTATGTAAGTTTGTAGGATATCCCAAAAATTCACAAGGGTATATCTTCTACCACCCCGAGGAACAAAAGGTGTTTGTTTCTCGACATGCCACTTTCTTAGAAAAAGGTTTTCTTATGAAACAGATTAGTGGCATTGAGGTAGAACTAGAAGAGGTTCCAGCAACACAAACTATAACAGAAGACTTGGTAGAACCATAGGATTCAGTAGTACCCAACGAATGTTAGTGTATATGCCCTAGAGGCCATTACTGTATCATACTAGTTTGTATATTACTTAATGGATGCTTGGGATATTCACCTTGTATATACAATCTTGCTCAAAATAGTAGTATGCTACTTGGTTTGTTTCTACTTCAATGTGTACTTGTGTTTATTTCAGTATATCACTTATACGCATTAGTGGAGCCCTTAGGATCTTTGCTTGATTACCAGCGTTGTGATGGCAGTCACACTAGTGGGGGCTGGGTAATCTATAAGCACATCCTTATTCAGGTCCCTGGTCGCAGGACTATCGAGACAGGGCATCGATACTCCGGAGTAGACCAGCGTATGCGCTTCTCATCCCAGTGTGGGAGACGGTCTGTCCCACAGCCGTCAGTACGTCGTACTTGAGATAGTATGCGGGTGCTCGTTAGGTTACGGGTACACTGGACAGGACTCGTCGGGAACTGACTAGTTGGTATTATACCTATCGTCAGTTATCAGTTCCCAGGTGACATGAGTACAGCTTAGTCCGCTGACTTGACACTGTCACTTCGCCTCGGGTGTGTTCCCACTGTACTTTGATCACTACCCTACCACGGCTCAAAGGAGTCGTGCAAACAGGTGGTAGTTGGGTGCAGTCCCGAAGCACTTGGAGGCAGTGACGGTTAGACAGGATTCGTCTCTCCCGGTATTGGGGGTTGACATCGCGCTGTGTCTAGGAGAGCCATTACACGAGTAGTCCCTGGCCAGGGCAAACGAGATATACTGGTAGGTTTCCAGTGTTATCTCAGGGTGTATTGGGCTTCACTCCGGCACGACTTGTACCGCTATTGGGGGACTGACGTTTACCGCCCCCTAGGCCCGCCATGCGATGTATCAGACGAACAGACCGGACTGTACGGAGAATGTCACGCTCAGGCTCAGTAGGAGTTCAGATGGGTTTCGCCTCGTCGGCCTTCTTGTCGGCATTACCTGGGGACCGTTACGCACAGCTAGTGCCGCTTGCGGTCTGTGGTTAAACCCACTGCCAGCGTAGTGTCGAGTCTTTAGAGTCCCACACAGAAAGCTTTTCGCCTTTAGGCAAAAGAGTAGAGGTCGCATGGTATTGCGACAGGTCGCATGGTTTTGCGACAGGGTTCGGTCACATCCGTGCACTTGTGCACGTACAGTGTCCGGACAGTTTACACTAGCGGGCTTTGGTTTAAGCCAGATCCTAGTGTACCTTATGGGATTGGATTTATCCAGTTTGCATTCGTGTTCCTCGGAACGCGGATGCGGGTGTGTATGCACAGTTGACAGGGAGGCAGAGGCAGCGGATTCTCATTAGGGTTGTTGACAGTTGACCGTTGACTTTTTGACTTTATGCTCAACCCTAATGAGAATATGATATGTGATTAACTATTATATTAATTAAGTATTATGGTGATATGGTTGTTGACTTGTTGACTTTTGTTGACTTGTTGACTTTGGTGACTTGTTGACTTTTGTTGACTTGTTGACCGGTTGACTAGGCTTGACTAGTTGACCATCATGATAACCATGGTTATCATTTCATGCCAAAGACTTTTTCTTGCTTGTTCATTTGAGTAAAATGAGTGCATGACATGATAAGGTTATGGTTACTTCAACCATCACATAAGACTTTTGTTGATATGATGAGTTATCATTGCTTTGGATTATGAGAGGGTGAGAGACAAAATACTTGCTCATTCTTTCTTGCTCATTCTCTCTCTTGTTCTTGAGCTCTCCTCTTGCTCTCACCCTCAACATCTTGCTCCCTCTCTTGATCTATGGTTCTCTTGTCTCATGAGTTGAGAATCAAGAACCATAGATAAAATCCCATTCTAAATCATCTCTACTCATTCTAGTTCACTAGGTTTAGCAAACCAAGTGAACTAGTTTCTTCAAAGAACGAAGAAGGAGCTAAAGGTTGGAGCTTTCAAGTGGATCTATCTTCGGCGTACGGAGACAACGAGAAGGAGCCATCGAACCACCATCGGAGCTTGAAGAGAAGGAGTTCAAGTTTAGGTATAACCATCTTCATCCGAGTAGCTAACTCTCTTTAGCATAGTTTGCTAGTTTTAGTTTAGACAACGATCCCGACCATAGTTTAGTCCATGTTGCCTCTTGCGATAAAAATTCGTTTTTTATACCGTTTCCGCCTCCCCGTAAGAACCGGGGGTCGCAATATGGACTTACAGTGGTATCAGAGCCTAACTAAACTTAAACTAGCTTGGTAGTGAAGTGTAACGAAGTTCGGAACCGGAAAAATCCAAAAACCAAACTTCACAAAAACTGAGTTTCTGTTGAAATTTTTTCTGCTCAAAATGAAAAACTTTACACTTGTAAATTCGGCTCAGGGTTTTGTGTGAACACCCAAGAAAAACGATACAGTGATTCGCCTAAAGTGCCGCGCTTCCGCCGCGTGATCCTTCTTAGCCGCCGCGGAACCACCGCGACTTGGTGTCTTCTCTGCATCGTTTTTCGTGCAGTGTGTTTGTGTGTTGGTTTTGGGATTTTTCAAATATATTATATGTGCCCAGATTGTCCAGAAAAGAAATTTCCTTTTGGGGTCCTATAATTCCGTATTTTTTCCGAACTTCACTGCACTTTGACTATGATGGTTATATCTGTGATGCTTGCATGTATTGAACGTCGGCTAATCGCTATAAGTCGATTAGTCGGGGTTATACATGATCTGTAATGTGCTGGAATGTGTATATGAATGTGTTGGACTGTCGCGGGTGAATAGCCGGGGTGGATGTGAGATGAGCTTTTGTTTTTCTTTCATTCATTGTAAATGTAAATTGATGTAATAATATTATTTGTTTGGCCGCACAACCGGGTCGGGGTTGTAGCCGTCATTGTATAATTCTTTTTACTGTTTTTGCTCCTAGGATAGACCCATGGAGGGGTGCACAAACTACCGAGTACTTGGCGGGTAGTTTGCCGCACCCGTAGGGGTCTTGGGTGGGGTATTTGGCTATTCACCGCGACCGTGTTATCCGCTTTTCGTTTCAGGCTCGAAAGGATTGCGGATTGCTAGTATATCCAATGCATTCATCTGTGATCTGTAATGTCTATCATTGCTTACTATTTAGGCGTTGCTTATGTTTTACAGACGCGCTAGCCCAGCCCCCGCTCTGTCGTTAGTTAAGTAACCTAACGGGTAATGACGGGGCCCCGTGGCGAATGCGAATGGCATAAGCGTACGTCATATTTTGGTTGTTTTCTGCAATGGTAGGATTAAATGATGGGACGCATTAAAAGAACTAATGCAAGAATATCACGCATTAAAAGAACTAATGCAAGATAATAAACCAAGTTAAAGTCGTTGGAACACTTTCGAAAAACCACTCGGTTCTTTTCAAAACAAACTTTTAAAATACGGAGTTTGAGCCACTCCATTTAAAAGCTATCTCGTTCCATCGACCAAATCAAGTTCACTACGTTCACGGTTTTGCCAAAACCATCCGTAGCCCTCCATCATTTCAGTTAAATATTCGGTAGTATTCAAGCTATGTATTTTGACCTCACGCCAAGGCATAGTGATTGGTAGCTGCCGGATATTTATCTGTTGCATAGATAGAATGCGTTGGTTTGAGACAGTCGTACTGCCATTTTGGCCTACGTCAAGGGTATGTACGGGTGGATTCAAATTAACCTGGATAATGATGGGACGAACTTGACATGTGACTTATGACATTTTGACCTCACGCCAAGGTCATAAGAGCATGGGGCAAAAATCCACATCGGGAGTTTCATAAGTACTGAAACTTGCTAGATTTGCATACCATTTGGAGTGTGATGATTCTGGTAGGATTCCTTCAGTTTCGTCACGCGATGATATTTGGATCCCGATCCTACTGTGAGTATATGCTACTCCTCGGGAAATTTCTCACTTAACGATCAATGCTATAAACCTAGTAGGTGCCTAGAAAGGTGTTAGCGGGGCTACGCCCCCAGGGAAAAGAGGTTCTTTAATTAAGGAACTTCACGAAAGCGTTGGAAAACCTCCCTCGAAGTACCGACACCGGCCTGGCTGAACGGTTAAGCAAGTATTGTACGGTGGGATTGATCCTGACTAATTCTTCCTTTATGGTTTGAGGAGGGATTCGAGAAACAGTGGGAGCCATCCTGTTTAGACAAACTAAAAACCACTCTAAACTTGCAAGAGCATCATGCTGAGTGTTTCTTCTTCTCTCTCCTAATTGCAGCGACCAATCAACATGACTGGACTTAAGTTACTCCTAGATAAAAACAAACTGACAGGGCCAAACTACAAAGATTGGCTCAGGAATGTCACGATAGCAATCACTTATGACAAGCTGGGGTATCTTCTTACCACCAAAGCTCCCCCTGTCCCTGGTCCAACTTCCAGTGTCGCGGATAAGGAAATCCGCAAGACTTGGGAGATTGATAGCGCGAAGGCCAAGTGCCTCCTGCTTGCCTCGATGGACAACGAACATCAGAGGAGGCATGAGAATATGGACATGGAGTCCATATTGCTCCATACAAAAGAACTGTATGGAGAGCAATCACGTATCGCAAGATACGAAGCGTCGAAAAAGTTGTTTTCGACAAGAATGGCCGTCGGATCATCAGTAGCCGAGCACGTGCTAAAGATGATCGGCTTCATTGAGGAGCTCGCTGACCTAGGGATCACATTGGAGAGTGAGCTATATACGGATATAGTTCTCCAGTCCCTTCCTTCCACTTACGCCCAGTTTATACTGAACTTCAACCTACAAGAAAAAGAGGTTGAACTATCAGAGCTCCTCAACATGCTGAGGAGCGCAGAGGGCACCCTACAGAAAGGTAGGGAAACATCCACTTTGTTTGTAGGAGGATCATCTTCTTCTAGGTCCAAGGTGAAAGCCAAGGGAAAGAAGAAGAAGGCCCCCGCCAAACCAAGGGGCGGTGTTGGTAAAGTGGATACGAAGGGAAAAGGCAAAGCAACAAAGTTAGCGGGAAAGCTTGTGGATAAGGAAGAATGCTTCTATTGTCATAAGAGAGGACACTGGAAGAATGATTGCAGGGCCTGGAAGGCCAGAACACAGGAATTGAAGCAGGTTGCAGCTTCAGCTTCAGGTGTGTATGTTATTGAAAACTGTCTTTCAATAAACTCTACTTCCTGGGTATTGGATACCGGATCAGGATCTCATATCTGTAATTCTTTGCAGGCGTTGAGAAACCGTAGTGTTTTGAAAGCAGGTGACATGACCCTCAGAGTTGCAAACGGAGCTAGCATGGATGCTAAAGCCGTGGGGGACTATCACCTGGGAATGTCAGATGGACATGTTTTGGTTTTGCGTAATTGCTTTTTTGTACCCAACGCAACTTGTAATATCATTTCTGTATCTTTAGTTTCTAAAGAAGGTTATGAATTTGCGTTTGTAAGTAATGTTGTAAACATTCACCTTAATCAAGTATTGATTGGGTCAGGTACTCTGAGTAATGGTATATACGTGTTAAACCAACCACAGATTTTTAATGTCCAGAATACACACAAAAGAAAGTCTCCAGAAATAAATCAGACTTTCTTATGGCATTGTAGATTGGGTCACATCAATGAGAGAAGGTTGACGAAGTTACATACAGAAGGGTATTTGAATGCGTTCGAATATCAGTCGTATGCCACTTGTCAATCCTGTCTCAAGGGAAAGATGACAAAGACTCCATTTACTGGACATGGAGTAAGAGCGAGCGAGCTCTTGGGACTCGTACACAGTGACGTGTGCGGTCCAATGTCTACACATGCCCGAAGCGGACATTCTTACTTCATTACTTTTACGGATGACTTCTCAAGGTACGGTTATGTCTTCTTAATGAAACATAAGTCCGAGGCCTTTGGAAAATTCCAGGAGTATAAGAATGAAGTAGAGAAACAGACCGGCAAAAGTATTAAGATTCTAAGATCGGATCGAGGTGGAGAATACTTAAGTGCCGAGTTCCTGGACTATCTAAAAGAGAACGGAATTCTCTCTCAGCTTACTCCTCCATACACCCCGCAACATAATGGTGTATCGGAGAGACGGAACCGCACCCTATTGGATATGGTGCGGTCCATGATGAGTAACGCTGAGTTACCGCGATCGTTCTGGGGGTATGCGCTAGAATCAGCTGCATACCTTTTGAACCGAGTTCCGACTAAGACTGTGCCTACCACCCCATATGAAATGTGGAGTGGGAAGAAACCCTATCTTCAATATCTGAAGATCTGGGGATGTCCAGCTTTTGTCAAAAAGCAGCATGCGGACAAACTTGAGGCACGCTCAGTACTGTGCAAGTTTGTGGGATACCCAAAGAACACCAGGGGGTATCTTTTCTACTACGCAGAGGAACAAAAAGTCCTTATTTCTCGTAATGCCCACTTTCTAGAACACCAGTTCTTGGAAAAGGAAATTAGTGGGAGCGCAGTAGAACTAGAAGAAATTCCAGAACCACAGACTATTACTGAAAGGTTAGTGGAACCAGAGGGTTCAACAGAACAAGACATTCCTACGCCGCTCCGCAGGAGTAGTAGGCAGTCTCATCCGCCCGAGAGATACTGCGGTTTTCTCATAGACGGGGATAGAGAGGATTGCATCATAGATTATGATGAGCCTACTAGCTTCCAGCAGGCCGTTCAGAGCGTTGACTCAGTGAAATGGCTGGATGCAATGCGGACCGAAATGGAGTCTATGTACACCAACAAGGTATGGACGTTGGACATTGCTCCAGACGGGGTAAAACCCGTAGGATGCAAGTGGATCTTCAAAATGAAGATTGGTGTAGATGGACAGGTTGAGACCTATAAAGCTAGGCTGGTAGCAAAGGGTTTTCGTCAAAGAACTGGCTTGGACTACGACGAAACCTTTTCTCCAGTAGCCATGCTGAAATCCATTCGGATCCTTCTTGCCATTGCTGCCTTCCACGATTATGAGATCTGGCAAATGGACGTAAAGACAGCTTTTCTAAATGGAAATTTAGAGGAGTGTGTCTATATGGACCAGCCAGAGGGTTTCATTCAGAGTGGGAGCAGCGGAAAGGTGTGCAAGTTGCTTAAGTCCATCTATGGACTAAAGCAGGCATCGCGGAGTTGGAACATCTGCTTTGATGAGACGGTCAAAGAATTTGGCTTTATCAAAAATCCAGATGAACCATGCATCTATAGTAGATTTGTAGCGAGAACTGTAGTATTCCTCGTTTTATACGTGGATGACATTCTCTTAATAGGAAATGACATTCCTATGCTACAATCTGTCAAGGGGTTCTTGTCACACAGGTTCTCCATGAAAGACCTGGGTGATGCCTCATACATTCTGGGTATCCGGATCTACCGTGACAGATCCAAGAGGATATTAGGACTTTCACAGTCCAGGTACATCGACACCATACTGAAGAGGTTCAGTATGGAAGATTCCAAGCGCGGTAACCTACCGGCTTGTCACGGGATCACCCTCTCTAAAGAGATGTCTCCCAAGACTGATTTGGAGAGGGATCGCATGTCTATTATACCCTACGCTTCTGCGGTAGGCTCTATAATGTATGCGATGTTGTGTACCAGACCGGATGTAGCTTATGCACTGAGTGTGGTAAGCCGGTATCAGTCTAACCCAGGGGAGAAACACTGGATAGCGGTAAAGAACATTCTCAAGTACCTGAGAAGGACTAAGGAGATGTTCTTGGTGTATGGCGGAAAAGACCTCCAGATTGAGGCCTTTGCTGACTCCAGCTTCCAGAGTGACAAGGATGATTCCAAGTCCATGTCGGGTTTTGTCTTTACCCTCAATGGAGGGGCGGTGTGTTGGAAGAGTTCCAAACAGGAAACCGTTGCAGACTCGACTATGGAAGCGGAATACATCGCTGCATCTGATGCCGCAAAAGAAGCTGTCTGGATAAGGAAGTTCTTAAAGGAACTTCAGGTGGTTCCGTCCATTGTTGACCCAGTACCTCTGTATTGCGACAACAACGGGGCTATAGCTTTAGCAAAGGAACCCAGGTCCCATCAAAGATCCAGGCACATCTTGAGGCGGTATCACCCGATCAGGGAGATCGTGGATCGCAAGGAGATCGAGGTTCGGAGAGTCGCTTCAGAAGACAACACTGCAGATCCATTCACCAAGGCCTTGCCCCAGACTCAGTTCGAGCGGCTGATCGAGATGATAGGTCTTCGATACGCCAGTACATGGCCTTAGTGCAAGTGGGAGATTGTTAGTGTATATGCCCTAGAGGCCATTACTGTATCATACTAGTTTGTATATTACTTAATGGATGCTTGGGATATTCACCTTGTATATACAATCTTGCTCAAAATAGTAGTATGCTACTTGGTTTGTTTCTACTTCAATGTGTACTTGTGTTTATTTCAGTATATCACTTATACGCATTAGTGGAGCCCTTAGGATCTTTGCTTGATTACCATCGTTGTGATGGCAGTCACACTAGTGGGGGCTGGGTAATCTATAAGCACATCCTTATTCAGGTCCCTGGTCGCAGGACTATCGAGACAGGGCATCGATACTCCGGAGTAGACCAGCGCATGCGCTTCTCATCCCAGTGTGGGAGACGGTCTGTCCCACAGCCGTCAGTACGTCGTACTTGAGATAGTATGCGGGTGCTCGTTAGGTTACGGGTACACTGGACAGGACTCGTCGGGAACTGACTAGTTGGTATTATACCTATCGTCAGTTATCAGTTCCCAGGTGACATGAGTACAGCTTAGTCCGCTGACTTGACACTGTCACTTCGCCTCGGGTGTGTTCCCACTGTACTTTGATCACTACCCTACCACGGCTCAAAGGAGTCGTGCAAACAGGTGGTAGTTGGGTGCAGTCCCGAAGCACTTGGAGGCAGTGACGGTTAGACAGGATTCGTCTCTCCCGGTATTGGGGGTTGACATCGCGCTGTGTCTAGGAGAGCCATTACACGAGTAGTCCCTGGCCAGGGCAAACGAGATATACTGGTAGGTTTCCAGTGTTATCTCAGGGTGTATTGGGCTTCACTCCGGCACGACTTGTACCGCTATTGGGGGACTGACGTTTACCGCCCCCTAGGCCCGCCATGCGATGTATCAGACGAACAGACCGGACTGTACGGAGAATGTCACACTCAGGCTCAGTAGGAGTTCAGATGGGTTTCGCCTCGTCGGTCTTCTTGTCGGCATTACCTGGGGACCGTTACGCACAGCTAGTGCCGCTTGCGGTCTGTGGTTAAACCCACTGCCAGCGTAGTGTCGAGTCTTTAGAGTCCCACACAGAAAGCTTTTCGCCTTTAGGCAAAAGAGTAGAGGTCGCATGGTATTGCGACAGGTCGCATGGTTTTGCGACAGGGTTCGGTCACATCCGTGCACTTGTGCACGTACAGTGTCCGAACAGTTTACACTAGCGGGCTTTGGTTTAAGCCAGATCCTAGTGTACCTTATGGGATTGGATTTATCCAGTTTGCATTCGTGTTCCTCGGAACGCGGATGCGGGTGTGTATGCACAGTTGACAGGGAGGCAGAGGCAGCGGATTCTCATTAGGGTTGTTGACGGTTGACCGTTGACTTTTTGACTTTATGCTCAACCCTAATGAGAATATGATATGTGATTAACTATTATATCAATTAAGTATTATGGTGATATGGTTGTTGACTTGTTGACTTTTGTTGACTTGTTGACTTTGGTGACTTGTTGACTTTTGTTGACTTGTTGACCGGTTGACTAGGCTTGACTAGTTGACCATCATGATAACCATGGTTATCATTTCATGCCAAAGACTTTTTCTTGCTTGTTCATTTGAGTAAAATGAGTGCATGACATGATAAGGTTATGGTTACTTCAACCATCACATAAGACTTTTGTTGATATGATGAGTTATCATTGCTTTGGATTATGAGAGGGTGAGAGACAAAATACTTGCTCATTCTTTCTTGCTCATTCTCTCTCTTGTTCTTGAGCTCTCCTCTTGCTCTCACCCTCAACCTCTTGCTCCCTCTCTTGATCTATGGTTCTCTTGTCTCATGAGTTGAGAATCAAGAACCATAGATAAAATCCCATTCTAAATCATCTCTACTCATTCTAGTTCACTAGGTTTAGCAAACCAAGTGAACTAGTTTCTTCAAAGAACGAAGAAGGAGCTAAAGGTTGGAGCTTTCAAGTGGATCTATCTTCGGCGTACGGAGACAACGAGAAGGAGCCATCGAACCACCATCGGAGCTTGAAGAGAAGGAGTTCAAGTTTAGGTATAACCATCTTCATCCGAGTAGCTAACTCTCTTTAGCATAGTTTGCTAGTTTTAGTTTAGACAACGATCCCGACCATAGTTTAGTCCATGTTGCCTCTTGCGATAAAAATTCGTTTTTTATACCGTTTCCGCCTCCCCGTAAGAACCGGGGGTCGCAATATGGACTTACAACGAACCCCAGCCTCTCCGTCGATCTAGCAGGGTTTCTCATCCACCTGAGAGATACTACGGTTTTCTCATTGATGGTGGAAGCGAGGATTGCATCATGGAAGATGATGACCCGACTAGTTTCGAGCAGGCCATCACGAGTGGTGACTCTGTGAAATGGCTGGATGCAATGCGATCTGAGATGGAATCCATGTACACCAACGATGTATGGACTTTGGAAAATGCTCCTGAAGGGGTAAGACCAATTGGGAGAAAGTGGATCTGTAAAAAGAAATTTGGTGTAGATGGAAAAGTTGAGACTTTCAAAGCTAGACTTGTAGCAAAGGGTTTTCGTCAACGACCAGGTGTGGATTATGACGAAACCTTTTCTCCAGTGGCTATGCTTAAGTCCATTCGGATCTTAATTGCCATTGCTGCATACCATGACTATGAAATCTGGCAAATGGATGTTAAGACCGCCTTTCTAAACGGTGATTTAGAAGAGTGCGTGTACATGACTCAGCCAGAGGGCTTCGTAGATAATGGGAGCAGCGGAAAGGTGTGCAAGCTGCCTAAATCCATTTATGGGTTGAAGCAAGCATCGCGAAGTTAGAACATCTGTTTTGATGTTGTAGTCAAAGAATTTTACTGCATTAAAAATATAGATGAACCTTGTATTTATAAGAAGGTAGCAGAGAGTAAGGTTGTCTTCCTCGTATTGTACGTGGACGACATACTCTTGATAGGAAATGATATTCCTATGCTGCAATCAGTCAAGCTCTTCTTATCACAAAGATTCTCAATTAAAGATCTAGGTGATGCCTCCTGCATATTGGGAATCATGATCTATAGAGATAGATCTAAACGGATACTGGGATTGTCCCGATCCAGGTACATTGACACCATACTAAAGAGGTTTAGTATGGAAGAATCCAAGCGTGGGAACCAACCCACGATCTCTGGACCCACTCTCTCCAAAGAGATGTCTCCCAAGACTGATTTGGAGAGAGCTCGCATGCAAGGGATACCCTATGCTTCGGCAGTAGGCTCTATCATGTATGCGATGCTATGTACCCGACCCGATGTAGCATACTCACTAAGTGTAGTGAGTCAGTATCAAACAGATCCTGGAGAGAGTCACTGGACAGCTGTGAAGAACTTTCTCAAGTACTTATGAAGGACTAAAGAGATGTTCTTGGTGTATGGAAACGGAGAACTCCAGGTGGAGTCCTTTACCGATTCCGGCTTCCGAAGTGATAAGGACGACTCTAAGTCGCACTCGGGATTTGTCTTTATCCTCAATGGAGGGGCGGTATGTTGTAAGAGTTCCAAACAGGATACCGTTGCAGACTCGACGATGGAGGCTGAATACATCGCTTCCAACGAGGTTGCCAAAGAGGCTGACTGGATAAAGAAGTTCATTAGTGAACTTGGTGTGGTTCCATCCATTGAGCATCCAATACCTCTGTATTGCGACAACAATGGAGCTGTGGCTTTGGCCAAGGAACCCAGGTCCCAACAAAAGTCCAGACATATTCTGAGGCGGTATCACTGTAGGGTTCCTAGGCACCCTAGTGAGGTCTCACAAGGCATCGAACATGCCAATATAAAAATTTATGGGTGCCGAGAGACCCGACTACGGATCGTTGGCTAGAAAACTAGGCGAAAAAGCTAACTAGTTAACACTTAACTAAGGGAATACGGAAATACAACCTTTGTAGATCCGGTGCTCCACCTCCATAGCTCCGCAACGAAGTCCTCTCCGCTGTCCAAGTCAAATCCGGGCTCTAGGATCGGCTTCGTCGGAGAATGGGCAAGCTAGGTCGTCGATGTCCATGCCGAAGATGATCTACGTCGAGGCATCGCTAAATCAAGCTCCGACTTCACCAAGTCAAGAAACTTGTGAAGTAAACACACTCTACTACTTGGCAAGAGGTATAGGATGAAGAAATAGGAAGTGGGTTAACTTTAGAATTGGATTTCTCACTCAAAAACATCAATCACCATTGATGAGGTAAGCTTTTCTTCACTTGAAGCAAGGAAGAAGAAGAAGAAATGTTATGATAAGATAATCCTCAAATGAAAGGAATAATACATTCTTATCATCTTAGAACCATGGTTTAGTGTAGAGAATTAATCATGGTTGAGTGGTATGGTTAGGGTTAAGGATGAGATAAGAATAGTGGACTAAGTCAAAGCTTCATGAAGCTTTAACTAAACAACAAAAGAAGCCACCATCCTTTTCTCTTTCTTTTATTCATTTATCAAAAATAAATGGATAACTAAATAAGATAAATGAATAACTAAATAAGATAAATGAATAACTAAATGATAAACCCTAACCATTTCATTAACCAAGGTTTAATACTTTACACTTAACCAAAAAGCATGCATCATCAAACATGATACAAGCAAGTGCACAAAATCATATCGCATATGTAATGCGCACACCCGAGTGAGAAAATCCATTTAAAGTGAACCAATACTAGTTAATGCAAAGTAATATATCAAATATATAATTATACATTAAATCATTAAATCAACACTTGATTCAATGATCCGGTCATGTCGCACACAACCGACTAGTATACAATGTATCGGCTTATCGAATCAACGTTTGAATCGATAACTAGGTTATATCGCATACAACCATTCGATACATTCATCGCGAGAATGGAATACGGTATCACATACTCGCATTATTCTCGGTCCTGCACATATCTCATATGCGCTCCTATTTCGTTTCGCTTGAGCCAGGAAACCTCTGTGTAGGACTCTAAAGACTCGTCAATACGCCGGCAGCGGATGATGATCATATCAAACACCCACAAGCCGCAAGCGGTCTGCTAAACGTAACGGCCACCCGGGTATTGAGCGATCTGAAGATCGACGAGCAAGCCCGCTCACACTCCAGTGAATCCGACTAGTAACACTACCGTACAGTCCGGTCTGATCGTCTGATATGTCGCATATCTCGCCTAGGGGTGGTAAACGTCAGACCCCAATAGCTCAATAAGTCGTGTCGATATGAGGTCTATAACCATTCGAGAAACTACTGGTAACACTTACCAGTAAATCTCAGCAACCCTGGCCAGGGATTTCCTGTTATAGCCAATCGAACACAGCGCAACATCAACTCCCTATACCGGGAGAGACGAATCCCCTCCTATCGCTCATTGCCTCCATGTGACTCGGGACTGTACCCAAAAACCACCGTTTTGCACGCCCTCTTGGACGTGGTAAGATGGAAATCAAAGCACAGTGGGAACCACACAAGACTCTATGACGATCTCGGGTCAACAGACTACTCTGTACCAGTGTCACCAGAGAACTGCCATCTGACGTGAGGTATAATACCATCTGGGAGTTCTCGGCGAGTCCGTCCAGTGTACCCAGTCTCTACTGAGCACCCGTATATCATCTCTGATGTCAAACACCAATGGATATGGGATCATCCATCGCCCATCTGTATGGGTCGAGAAGGTATACGCTAGTCTACTCTGGTATATCGATGCCCCGTCTCGATACACCCACGACTAGGGACTTTGAAGGATGTACTTATGGACTACCATGTCCCCACTAGTATGATCCGCATCATAGTCCAGGTAGTCAAGTACAGATCCTAAGGGCTTTACCAACATGTAACAGAGAGACAATCAGTATACACGTTAAGGTAAAGGGTAACCAGATAGCATACTATCATGTCGAGCAAGAAAGTCCTCCCTATATATGTCCCAGCATCCACTACAATATACATCCTATGTACAGTAATGGCCTCTAGGGCATACATATAACTAACAATCTCCCACTTGCACTAGGGCCATCTGTAGCAGTGGTTGTAGTATCTCATACTCAACCATCCCATAAAAGTCTCTCTCTGGGAACAGGCCTTTGTGAGTGGATCCGCTGTGTTGTCCTCTGAGTCTACTCTCCTAACCTCGATCTCCCTGGAGATCAACCATCTCCATGATCAGGTGATACTGCCTTAGAATATGTCTGGATCACTGATGGGACGGACGTTCCTTGGCATAAGCCACAACTCCATTGTCACACAATGGGAGGAACATAGTTCATCTCATGAACCAATATACACCCAAACAGCCTCTTTGGTAGCATCTAAAGTAGCGATGTATCGTGCCTTTATCGTCTAGTATGCCACGGTATCTAGCTTGGAACTCTTCCAACATACCGTCCCTTTATTGAGGGTAAAGACAATGCCTGTGACTGACATTCAGTCGTCATTATAACCCTGGAACCATTCCAGTGATTCTCCCCAGGGTCGATTGATACCATCTCACTACAGCTAGTGAGTATCCTAACATCCAATTAGATCTATCTCATAGATCCAAAACCCAGGATTTAGGAGGTATCACTTTGATCCTATGTGGAGAATCATTGTGATAAGCGGAGATTGATCGAGCGTAGCATAAGAAACTCCTTTCTTATCAAGAGTATGTCATCCACGTACTCTACGAGGATCACCACCATACTCCCTACTACCTTTTTGTTTATACAAGGTTCATCTACCATTTTGATGATGTCAAACTCTTTGACTAATCCATCAAAACAGATGTTCCAACTCCGCGATGCCTGCTTTATCCTATAAAATATCTTGCACACGTTTCCGCTGCTCCCACTGTCTACGAAGCCCTCTGGCTGTGTACTTATAGACGCTCTCTTCCAAATCATCATTTAGAAAAGCAGTCAAGACACCCAACCGCCAGATATCGTAGTCATGGTATGTAGCCGTGGCAAGTAGGATCTGGATGGACTTAAGCATAGTCACTTGAAAAGGTTTCATCATAATCCACGCCTGGTCGATGACGAAAAGCTTTATCAAGTCTAGCTTTGAAAGTCTCAACTTTTCCATCTACACCAAGTAATCTTCTCAAGATATACTTGCTCCTGATGGGGATTTAACCCTTCAGATATTGCAACCAAAGTCCATACTTTGTTGGTGTACATGGATTCCATCTCAGATCGCTAAACATCCAGCCATTCTTACAGAGTCTTACTCTCGATGGCCAGCTCGAAGCTAGTTGGGTCATCATCTCATGATGCAATCCTCGCTCCCACTATCATAGAGAAACCGAAGTATCTCTCAGGTGGGTGAGGAACCCTACTAGATCGGCGGAGAGGCTGAGGTTCGTTGGTATCTACTGAATCCTTTGGTTCTATCAAATCATGTGCTGTAGTTTGTATAGCTGGAACCTTTCCAGTTGTACATAACAGATCTTGCCTCGAGCTCGTCCGGATTTTGCTTTTCAGACATAGGCCGGACAGCCCCAAATCTTAACTGACTTAAGACATGGGCTCTTCCCATACCATATCACATATGAAGTGGTAGGCATCTGATTTGATTCGAACCCTATTCAATAGGTATGCATCTTCTCAAGTGCATAACTCCCAAAAAGAAATAGGTAACTCAGTAGTACTCATCATAGAGCACACCATATCAAATAGGGTGTATCTGCTCCGCCCCGATATACCATCGTGCTATGGTGTATACGGAGGAGTAATGGTGAGAGAGAATCTCATTCTCCTTTAGAATAGTCCAGGATTTCCGTGCTCAAGTATTCTCCTCCTTGATCTCATCATAGGACATAATACTTATACCCTTATTTTGGTTCTCTACTTCTAACTTATATTCTGTGAATATCTTAAAAGGTTCGGACATGTGTTTCAACAGGAACATGGGTCTGAATCTCGAAAGATTATCAGAGAATGTAATGAAGTAAAAAGAACCAGTCTTGGTATGTGTAGACAGGGGACCTTACATACATCAACATGTATCATCCCAAAAGTTCACTAACTCTTTCTCTGTTTCCAATAAACAGAGCTATGGTCATCTTATCTTTGTGACATGACTGGCGAGTTTCACAAGATGTAAATTCAAACTGATTTAAATATACATCTTTATGTAACTCTAGCCAGTCGGGTCGCATTGATCTGACCTAGTCTACAATACCTCAAGAAGGATTTGTTCATTTCTGAACTCTTCCTCTTGTGTGTGTTCCATATATTAAGAACTGTAGTTTGATTTAGAACATCAATGCTTTTAGATAACGTGCCTGAACCGATCAACTTTTGATATAGGAAATGTTCAAAACATTATCCAACAATACAAAATTTTATCATTTCTTTACTGATAAAGAGACTGATATGATTTTGTATATCAGGTTCGGTATCTAATAACATTCGTTCAAAATCAATGTATTGGTAATACAGGGTGACAGTGACCAACAGACTTGGCTGCAACACTTGCCCCGTTTTCTGCCTCATGAAACTTATCACCCGTTCTCAGTTCTCTACCTTTCTGTAGCCCTATGTAACAGATTACATATCTGGGATCCTGATCTGGTATCACATACCCAGGACGCGGAGGATACTGAGAAACAGTTCTTTGTAATGAACACACCCGAAGATGATGCATCATCATGCACTCTCCTCGTTTGGGCGGCACGGGAAATCTGGTATTCCCCAATTTCCTGCTCTGTCTTATAACAATTATAAGTTGGAGCGGGACCAACGTTCCCCAGCTCAGTATAACAAGCGGGTTCGGTCAATATTCCGTATTATTATCTTGATTAAGGCGTGATATGGTCGCTACCTGGAGAGAGAGAGAAGAAAACACTCAGCGTGCGCTCTGTCAAGAATAGATTGGTTATTATTTTATCTAATCAGGATGGCTCCCACTGCTTTTTATCAAATCTTCCTTCAAACCCAAAAAGGAAAGACTAGCCGGGATTAATTACACACTACAAGTTCGCCAATCTTTCAGCCAAGCCAGTGTCGGTACTTTGAGGGAGGTCCCCCGTGCTTTCGCACGAACCTAATTAGTGTAAACCTCGTTTTCCCAGAGGCGTAACCCCGTTGACACCTTTCTAGACACCTACTTGATCGGCTAATTGTAATGTATAAAACTCTCCCAGGAGTAACTCTTACTCGCAGCGGGTATCGGGATCCAACTATCTCATAGAAGGTATGCAATCTCATTGCAAATTTCAACACTTGAAATTCCCGATAATATTTTGCCCCTAGCTCGCTATGACCTTGACGAATGCCAAACAACCCATAGTCCACTAGTCAAGTTCAACCCGTACATTACTTGATCGAATTAAACCCACCCGCACGACCCTTGACGAATGCCAAACAACGCCGTACGAATACCCTAATCCAATCTGCATCATATGCATAAGCAGATAAATACTAGTTAGCTACCGCACACTACGCCTTGACGAATGCCAAACTACCGCAGCACGAATACTAACTAGTACTTATCTGTAATGACGGAGGGCTACGACAGGTTTTTCTGAAAACCTATTGCGTAATGAACTTGATATCGTTGCAGAATCAAATGAATTTTAAAATGGAGTGCTTTTGAGGCTTTTCTAGTTTTGCTAAAGGAGTCACTCCCGGTGAAGGGATCGTCGGTCCTTTCCTCGTCGAATGAGGTGCGGGATATATCACATATATCGCTGTGCAAAGAAAAAACTCTTAAAATCAATCAAAAGACAAACCGAGTGTGTAGCATCTGCCAGTTATTGCTAAAGGAGTCACTCCCGGTGAAGGGATCTCGGTCCTTTCCTCGTCGGATGAGGTGCAGGATATATCACATATACCGCTGTGCAAAGCAAGAACTGTAGCTACCTGTTTTATTTTGAAATTCGATTCTACAACATCTTTAGGTTTCTTTTATTTCATTAATCACATTAATGAAGTCCCATCATTTAAGTACCTAATCATCACAGATAAGTACGACGTACACTTATGCCATCCACATTCGCCTCGATGTCCCCTCGTGCACCGTTCATGAAAAAATAATTCCACCGTAATTCTTATAATTTCCTACTGAGTTCTCTGCATATTTTTAATTTGGAAAAATCCACGTTTTCTGAAAAAGTACAGAGAGCAATTTTCCGGGTTAAGTTTTGGTTCGATCGGACTTCAAATTCCGTCTGGACTTCGCCTAAGGCTCTAGCTAGGCTCTGATACCACTGTAGGTCAGGCAGCCACCCCATCCAATAGGGTCGCCGTGGCACCAATGGGTCCCTCAGCCGCTACTTTTTACGCATGCCCCCTCGCGAGGACTACAACCCACCGGAACACCTTCCGGTCTCGGGACACCCTGGGGGTAAGAGTCTATGCTTCGCCACACTGTCACACAGTGAGAACCCCCCATAGGTCGACATCCAATGCCTAGTAGCTCTGATACCACTGTAGGGTTCCTAGGCACCCTAGTGAGGTCTCACAAGGCATCGAACATGCCAATATAAAAATTTATGGGTGCCGAGAGACCCGACTACGGATCGTTGGCTAGAAAACTAGGAGAAAAAGCTAACTAGTTAACACTTAACTAAGGGAATACGGAAATACAACCTTTGTAGATCCGGTGCTCCACCTCCATAGCTCCGCAACGAAGTCCTCTCCGCTGTCCAAGTCAAATCCGGGCTCTAGGATCGGCTTCGTCGGAGAATGGGCAAGCTAGGTCATCGATGTCCATGCCGAAGATGATCTACGTCGAGGCATCGCTAAATCAAGCTCCGACTTCACCAAGTCAAGAAACTTGTGAAGTAAACACACTCTACTACTTGGCAAGAGGTAGAGGATGAAGAAATAGGAAGTGGGTTAACTTTAGAATTGGATTTCTCACTCAAAAACATCAATCACCATTGATGAGGTAAGCTTTTCTTCACTTGAAGCAAGGAAGAAGAAGAAGAAATGTTATGATAAGATAATCCTCAAATGAAAGGAATAATACATTCTTATCATCTTAGAACCATGGTTTAGTGTAGAGAATTAATCATGGTTGAGTGGTATGGTTAGGGTTAAGGATGAGATAAGAATAGTGGACTAAGTCAAAGCTTCATGAAGCTTTAACTAAACAACAAAAGAAGCCACCATCCTTTTCTCTTTCTTTTATTCATTTATCAAAAATAAATGGATAACTAAATAAGATAAATGAATAACTAAATAAGATAAATGAATAACTAAATGATAAACCCTAACCATTTCATTAACCAAGGTTTAATACTTTACACTTAACCAAAAAGCATGCATCATCAAACATGATACAAGCAAGTGCACAAAATCATATCGCATATGTAATGCGCACACCCGAGTGAGAAAATCCATTTAAAGTGAACCAATACTAGTTAATGCAAAGTAATATATCAAATATATAATTATACATTAAATCATTAAATCAACACTTGATTCAATGATCCGGTCATGTCGCACACAACCGACTAGTATACAATGTATCGGCTTATCGAATCAACGCTTGAATCGATAACTAGGTTATATCGCATACAACCATTCGATACATTCATCGCGAGAATGGAATACGGTATCACATACTCGCATTATTCTCGGTCCTGCATATATCTCATATGCGCTCCTATTTCGTTTCGCTTGAGCCAGGAAACCTCTGTGTAGGACTCTAAAGACTCGTCAATACGCCGGCAGCGGATGATGATCATATCAAACACCCACAAGCCGCAAGCGGTCTGCTAAACTTAACGGCCACCCGGGTATTGAGCGATCTGAAGATCGACGAGCAAGCCCGCTCACACTCCAGTGAATCCGACTAGTAACACTACCGTACAGTCCGGTCTGATCGTCTGATATGTCGCATATCTCGCCTAGGGGTGGTAAACGTCAGACCCCAATAGCTCAATAAGTCGTGTCGATATGAGGTCTATAACCATTCGAGAAACTACTGGTAACACTTACCAGTAAATCTCAGCAACCCTGGCCAGGGATTTCCTGTTATAGCCAATCGAACACAGCGCAACATCAACTCCCTATACCGGGAGAGACGAATCCCCTCCTATCGCTCATTGCCTCCATGTGACTCGGGACTGTACCCAAAAACCACCGTTTTGCACGCCCTCTTGGACGTGGTAAGATGGAAATAAAAGCACAGTGGGAACCACACAAGACTCTATGACGATCTCGGGTCAACAGACTACTCTGTACCAGTGTCACCAGAGAACTGCCATCTGACGTGAGGTATAATACCATCTGGGAGTTCTCGGCGAGTCCGTCCAGTGTACCCAGTCTCTACTGAGCACCCGTATATCATCTCTGATGTCAAACACCAATGGATATGGGATCATCCATCGCCCATCTGTATGGGTCGAGAAGGTATACGCTAGTCTACTCTGGTATATCGATGCCCCGTCTCGATACACCCACGACTAGGGACTTTGAAGGATGTACTTATGGACTACCATGTCCCCACTAGTATGATCCGCATCATAGTCCAGGTAGTCAAGTACAGATCCTAAGGGCTTTACCAACATGTAACAGAGAGACAATCAGTATACACGTTAAGGTAAAGGGTAACCAGATAGCATACTATCATGTCGAGCAAGAAAGTCCTCCCTATATATGTTCCAGCATCCACTACAATATACATCCTATGTACAGTAATGGCCTCTAGGGCATACATATAACTAACAATCACCTGATCAAGGAGATAGTAGATCGCTGGGAGATCGAGGTCAGGAGAGTAGATACGAAGGAAAACACTCCGGATCCACTCACGAAGGCCATTCCCCAGATACAGTTTGAGAGATTATTCGGGATGCTAGGTATGAGATACTACAACAGCTGGCCTTAGTGCAAGTGGGAGATTGTTAGTTATGTATATGCCCTAGAGGCCATTGTTGTACATATGATGTATATTATAATGGATGCTTGGATATATATAGAGAGGACTTTCTTGCTCGTCATGATAGTATGCTATTTGGTTTTCCTTTATCTTAACATGTTGACTTATATTGGTTTACTTTCTTTCTCTCACATGTTGATAAAGCCCTTAGGATCTGTACTCGACTACTGGGACTATGATGAGATCATACTAGTGGGGCCATGGTAGTCGATGAGTACATCCTATAACTGTTCCTAGTCGAGGGTATATCGAGACAGGGCATCGATACACCAGAGTAGACTAGCGTATACGCATCTTGACCCATATGATGGGCGATGGATGATCCCATATCCATCGGTGTTGGACATCAAGGATGGTATGTGGGTGCTCAGTGGAGACTGGGTACACTATACGGACTCGCCGAGAACTCCCAGATGGTGATATACCACACGTTAGATGGCAGTTCTCCGGTAACACTGGTATAGGGTAGTCTGTAGACCCGAGATCGTCATAGAGTCTTGTATGATTCCCACTGTGCTTTGATTTCCACCTTACCACGTCCAAGAGGGCGTGCAAAACGGTGGCTTTTGGGTACAGTCCCGAATCACATGGAGGCAATGATTGATAGGAGGGGATTCGTCTCTCCTTGTATAGGGAGTTGATGTTGTGCTGTGTTCGATTGGCTATAACTGGAAGTCCCTGGCCAGGGATGATATAGAGATTTACTGGTAGGTGTTACCAATAGTTTCTCAACCTATTATGAGCCTCACATCGACACGATTTATCGGTTACTGGGGTCTGACGTATACCACCCCTAGACTAGATATGCGACATATCAGACGAACAGACCGGACTATACGGGAGTGTTACTGATTGGATTCATAGAAGAACTTATAGGCTAGCTTGTTGATCTTCTGATCACTCAATACCTGGGTGGATGTTACGTTTAGCTGACCGCTTGCAGCTTGTGGGTGTTTGATATGATCATCACCTGCTACCGGCGTATTAACGATGTTTTAGAGTCCTACACAGAGATTTCTTGGCTCAGGCAAAACGGAGTTGAGGCACATATGTGATATGTGCAGGACCGAGGATAATGCGATATGAGATACCGTATTATATTCTCACAATATTTAGATTTGAACCGGGTAATCGGATCAAGTGTTGATTCGATGAATCGGTACATGATATATTAGTCGGTTATATTTGATATAGCCGGATTGTCGGATCAAGTGTTGATTCGAGGATTTAATGTATAATAATATATATGATATACTGTATTACATTATCTAATATTGGCTCGCTTTATTATTTCATTTTCTCACCGGATAATACATTGATATATATGCGATATATGTTAATTGTATTATTTTCTTTTGTTGCAAATATATAATATATATGTGATATATGTTATTGTGACATGATATGATTAATAATGGAACATGTTTAGTAGAGATTAAGCAAGGTTAGGGTTTGATTAGGGTTAGCTCCTTCTTACACCATCTAGAAGCTTTCCTTTTGTCAAGTGTAAGATATTATGGTTGATATTATCTTTTGACTCATTCTTTAACCTAACCATACCCTAGCCCTAGTTTATTCGCTACAAAGGTTAACCTTGTCATCCTTGACCATGGTTCCATGATCAATCATATATTCTTATCTACTATTTATCACAAAAGGATTATCTCTTTTATTCATCATCTTCTTCTCTCCTAAGCTTTGAGAAAGCTCACTAGATTTTCCTTTTGTGATGTTTTCATGTGAGAATTTGATATAAAAAGATAGCATAAATACTACTCCATCATCCTCATCTAATCTAGCCTATTAGATTAGGGTGTTCACCTCTTTAAAGCGAGAGAGCTTGAGTTATAGAAACTTCGACGTAGATCATCGGAGAAGTGGAAGACTACAAGTTAGCATGGATCGTTCGAGTCGTGGAGCCTCTCTTGAGTCTGGGAGATCGTGGATCGCGGTGAAGGGACTTCTACTCGGAGCTTATGAAGCGAAGGAGCGGACTACAAAGGTTGTAATCCCTCACACTAAGTAGTAAAGATGTTTACTTGCATGTTAAACCCTAATAATTTAGCGAAAATCCCAGCTTTTGCTTGTTCGGCACGTCTAAAATTTGATTTGGGCATGTTTGATGCCTTATGAACCCTCACAAGAGTGCCTAGGAACCCTACAGTGGTATCAGAGCCTAGCTAGAGCATTAGGCGACGTGTATACGAAGTTAAAACTCCGATCGAACCCGATACGACGAAATAGAACCCCTCTTTGGAAATTTTGTAAAAATGTGATTTTTTCTGCATTAAAAATACTCAAAAAAATCAGCAGGGAATTCTAAGAATTATCATGAAATACGAGCCCACAATTCCATGAAATCACCGCAGAACCGCGGCGGGAACCTGCTTCCCGCGGCGGTTCCGCGGCCGATCTTTGGGACTGCGACACGTGTCTTCAGGGTAATATACGTAGGTGCTTGTTGCTGCTTCTGGGTATTTTTAATCTGTCTCAAGTGTTGAGTGTTCTGGGGTTTATTTTGTAATCGTTGATTCGATCGGAAAATTTAATTTTGTTATGTTTTCCGAATATTTAGAAACTGTTAAAAAGATCGAGCGGATTTCATTAACTCACTTTTTCCCGGCACGAAAAACTTTTAAGTGTTGAATTTTTATCGGGTTTAAATCTTTCGGAAAAATGTGCAAGTAACGCGGTGGACCCTCTAGAAGAACACAAAACTTAACTCGATTATGTGACCGTCTTGAACTGCCTCTAAACCTTAGGGTTTGGGGCAGTACGGCGTGCCACATGTGAGGCGTTGGCTTGACCTTCTACTGCTGGATCACCGGTACTGTGACATATTCTGGGATTATTTGAACTCCGCTCAAGTGTTGAGCAATTTAGGAAATTTAGGGTATTTGATTATCTGTTCGGAAAGTTTAACACTGTCTATTTATCTGGAATGTGATCAATATGTGGAATTCATATAGTTAGGCATGAAATGCGAAGTATGTGATATTTCGGATTTACGATGTCTAAAGTGATTGTAGATTCCAAATATTGTGGTTTTACAATTTCTTTTCAATGACCGTAAGTGTAGTATGTAGTTGTATTACCGGTTTTCGTTGCTATACGTCAACGATGATTGGTGTATGCATACTTACTTACATTGATAATATGTGATATTATGTGTTGCTGTGATATGTTATATTGGATCGTCGTGTTCTGAATAGCCGGGGGTTTTATGTGAGATGAGGGTTTTTATTTTCATTCATGTAAAATTCATTTGTATGTAATATTCTTTTATTGGGGCACTTCCGGGATGAGGTTGATGTCACTAGTGTATATTATTTACTTTTCCGCATTAGGTAGACCCAAGGAGGGGAGCATAAGTAACCGGGTTCAAGGGTCCAGTGGGAGGCCATCTCGAGGAGTCGAGACCGGGTCTCCTAACCCTAGAATTGGCAGTGTTACTTGCCGCTCTCGTAGGGGTCTAGGGATGTGGGTTTGGCTATTCATTGCGACCGTGGAATCTGTGTTTTATACCGGCTCGTATTAAAAACACGGACATCCTAACATATCCAATATTTCATATATGTTCTTCTGCTGCAATGTTCTGTGATGAGATCATATTACTGCCTGAGACGAATGCTTATATATATATATATATGCTGATATATAAATATTACTGCTTTCGTTTCTTCTGTGATGCTTAGGAAGCATAAGCTGATGGGATTTTATTAATGAGATTAATAAAAAGAAAAGAAACCTAAAAGATGTTGTAGAATCAAAACTTTATAAAAATGGTAGCTACATTCTTGCTTTGCATAGCGGTATATATGATATACCCTGCACCTTATTCGATGAGGAAAGAGCCGAGATCCCTTCACCGGGAGTGACCTCTTTAGCAAAACTGGCAGATGCTACAAACACGCGGTTTAGTTTTTGACAGCTTATATAGTTCTTGCTTTGCACAGTGATATATACGATATATCCTGCACCTTATTCGATAGGGAAAGAGCCGAGATCCCTTCACCAGGAGTGACCTCTTTAGCGAAACTTGAAAAGCCTAAAAATCACTCCTTTTTCAAAAACTACTAGATTCTACGACGATATCAAGTTCATTACGCTCAAGGTTTTTCTGAAAAACCTGCGTAGCCCTCCGACATTTCAGATAGATATTACTTAGTATTCGTGCTGCGTTAGTTTGGCATTCGTCAAGGCGTAGTGTACGGTGGCTATTTACTATTTATCTGTAGCATATGATGCGATTGGATTAGGGTATTCGTACGGCGTTGTTTGGCATTCGTCAAGAGTCGTGCGTGTGGGTTTAATTCAATCAAGAAATGTATGGGTTGAACTTGACTAGCGGACTATGGGTTGTTTGGCATTCGTCAAGGTCATAGCACGTTAGGGGCAAAAGCATTATCGGGAATTTCAAGTGTTGAAATTTGCAATGAGAATGCATACCTCCTATGAGATAGTTGGATCCCGATACCCACCGAGAGTAAGAGTTACTCCTAGGAGAGTTTTACACAGGACAATTAGCCGATCAAGTAGGTGTCTAGAAAAGTGTTAACGAGGTTACGCCTCTGGGAAAACGAGGTTTATTTTAATTAGTTCTTTGCGAAAGCACGAGGAACCTCCCTCAAGTGCCGACACTGATTTGGCTGAAAGATTAACAAAATTGTAGGGTGTAATTAATCCCGGCTAATCTTACCTTTTACGGTTTGAAGGAAGATTTGATAAAAACAGTGGGAGACATCCTGATTAGATAAGATAATAACCAATCTAATCTTGCAAGAGCATACGCTAAAGTGTTTTCTTCTCTCTCTCTCCAGGTAGCGACCATGTCAGGCCATAATCAAGATAATAATATGGATGTATTGACTGAACCCGCTTATTATACTGAGCAGGGGCTCGTTGGACCCGTTCTTTCTTATAAGAGTTATAAGACTGAACAGGAAACAGGAGAATATATAGATTCTCATGCCGCCCAAACGGGGAACATGCATGTTGATGCACCTTCTTCGGGTGTGTTAGTTATTGAGAATTGTTTCTCAGTTCACCCTACGTCCTGGGTATTAGATACCGGATCAGGATCCCACATATGTAAACTGTTACATGGGCTACGGAAAGGTAGAGAACTGGAAAAAGGTGATCATTCCGTTCAAGTAGGGAACGGTGCAAGTATTGTAGCCAAAGCAGTTGGCGAATATCACCTAGTATTACCAAGTCGTAATACACTAATTCTTAATGAGTGCTATTATATACCGAACATGATGTGAAACATTATATCAGTTTCTTTATTAAGTAAAGAAGGATATAATTTTGTAGTACAGGATAATGTTATGAACATCTTCCTAAATCAAAAGTTGATTGCATCAGGCTCGTTAGATAATGGCATATTCTTTCTCAATCAAAATACAGTCCTCAATATAAAAAACACACACAAGAGAAAGAGTTCAGAGATGAACGAATCCTTATTGTGGCATTGTAGACTTGGTCATATCAATGCGACATAACTAGCTAAGTTACATAAAGATGGATATTTGAATCCGTTCGAATTATCATCTTATGATACTTGTCATTCATTTCTCAAAGGAAAAATGACCAAAGCTCCGTTTAGTGGACACGGAGAAAGAGTTACGGAACTCTTAGGACTGGTACATAGTGATGTATGCGGTCCTATGTCTACACATACCATGAACGGTTCTTCTTACTTCATTACATTCACTGACGATCTCTCAAGGTACAAACATGTGTTCCTGATAAGACACAAGTCTGAAACTTTTGAGAAATTCAGAGAATATAAGCACGAAGTAGAGAACCAAACAGGCAAAAGTATTAAGATTCTTCGATCTGATCGAGGAGGCGAATACTTAAGCAATGAGTTCCTAGATTATATAAAAGAGAATGGGATTCTCTCTCAGCTTACTCCTCCTTATACACCACGGCACAATGGTGTATCGGAACGGAGGAATCGCACCCTATTAGATATGGTGCGCTCTATGATGAGCACTGCTGAGTTACCTATTCCCTTCTGGGGTATGCGCTTGAGGCAGCCATACACCTATTGAATATGGTTCCTACCAAATCAGTGCTTACCACTCCATATGAGATATGGAAAGGGAAGAGACCATCTCTTAAGTATGTTAAGATAAGGGGTTGTCCAGCCTATGTCAAAAGACAAAATCCGGACAAACTCGAGGCAAGATCTGTCTTATGTAAGTTTGTAGGATATCCCAAAAATTCACAAAGGTATATCTTCTACCACCCCGAGGAACAAAAGGTGTTTGTTTCTCGACATGCCACTTTCTTAGAAAAAGGTTTTCTTATGAAACAGATTAGTGGCATTGAGGTAGAACTGGAAGAGGTTCCAGTAACACAAACTATAACAGAAGACTTGGTAGAACCATAGGATTCAGTAGTACCCAACGAACCCCAGCCTCTCCGCCGATCTAGCAGGGTTTCTCATCCACCTGAGAGATACTACGGTTTTCTCATTGATGGTGGAAGCGAGGATTGCATCATGGAAGATGATGACCCGACTAGTTTCGAGCAGGCCATCACGAGTGGTGACTCTGTGAAATGGCTGGATGCAATGCGATCTGAGATGGAATCCATGTACACCAACAAAGTATGGACTTTGGAAAATGCTTCTGAAGGGGTAAAACCCATTGGGAGCAAGTGGATCTTTAAAAAGAAATTTGGTGTAGATGGAAAAGTTGAGACTTTCAAAACTAGACTTGTAGCAAAGGGTTTTCGTCAACGACCAGGTGTGGATTATGACGAAACCTTTTCTCCAGTTGCTATGCTTAAATCCATCCGGATCTTACTTGCGATTGCTGCATACCATGAATACGAAATCTGGCAAATGGATGTTAAGACCGCCTTTCTAAACGGTGATTTAGAAGAGTGCGTGTACATGACTCAGCCAGAGAACTTCGTAGATAGTGGGAGCAGCGGAAAGGTGTGTAAGCTGCTTAAATCCATTTATGGGTTGAAGCAAGCATCGCGGAGTTGGAACATCTGTTTTGGTGTTGTAGTCAAAGAGTTTGACGTTATCAAAAATATAGATGAACCTTGTATTTATAAGAAGGTAGCAGAGAGTAAGGTTTTTTTCCTCGTATTGTACGTGGACGACATACTCTTGATAGGAAATGATATTCCTATGCTGCAATCAGTCAAGCTCTTCTTATCATAAAGATTCTCAATGAAAGATCTAGGTGATGCCTCCTGCATATTGGGAATCATGATCTATAGAGATAGATCTAAACGGATACTGGGATTATCCCAATCCAGGTACATTGACACCATACTAAAGAGGTTTAGTATGGAAGAATCCAAGCGTGGGAACCAACCCACGATCTCTGGACTTACTCTCTCCAAAGAGATGTCTCTCAAGACTGATTTGGAGAGAGCTCGCGTGCAAGGGATACCCTATGCTTCGGCAATAAGCTCTATCATGTATGCGATGCTATGTACCAGACCCGATGTAGCATACTCACTAAGTGTAGTGAGTCGGTATCAAGCAGATCCTGGAGAGAGTCACTGGACAGCTGTGAAGAACATTCTCAAGTACTTACAAAGGACTAAAGAGATGTTCTTGGTGTATGGAAACGGAGAACTCCAGGTGGAGTCCTTTACCGATTCCAGCTTCCAAAGTGATAAGGACGACTCTAAGTCGCACTCGGGAATTGTCTTTACCCTCAATGGAGGGGCGGTATGTTGAAAGAGTTCCAAACAGGATACCGTTGCAGACTCAATGTTGGAGGCTGAATACATCGCTGCCAACGATGCTGCCAAAGAGGCTGTCTGGATAAAAAAGTTCATTAGTGAACTTGGTGTGGTTCCATCCATTGAGCATCCAATACCTCTGTATTGCGATAACAATGGAGCTGTGGCTTTGGCCAAGGAACCCAGGTCCCATCAAAAGTCCAGACATATTCTTAGGCGGTATCACCTGATCAGGGAGATAGTTGATCGCCGGGAGATCGAGGTCAGGGGAGTAGATACGAAGGACAACACTGCGGATCCACTCACGAAGGCCATTCCCCATATATAGTTTGAGAGATTATTCGGGATGCTAGGTATTAGATACTACAGCAGCTGGCCTTAGTGCAAGTGGGAGATTGTTAGTTATGTATATGCCCTAGAGGCCATTGTTGTACATATGATGTATATTATAATGGATGCTTGGATATATATAGAGAGGACTTTCTTGCTCGTCATGATAGTATGCTATTTGGTTTTCCTTTATCTTAACATGTTGACTTGTATTGGTTTACTGTCTTTCTCTCACAAGTTGATAAAGCCCTTAGGATCTATACTCAACTACTGGGACTATGATGAGATCATACTAGTGGGGCCATGGTAATCAATGAATACATCCTATAACTGTTCCTAGTCGAGGGTATATCGAGACAGGGCATCGATACACCAGAGTAAACTAGCGTATACACATCTTGACCCATATGATGGGCGATGGATTATCCCATATCCATCGGTGTTGGACATCAAGGATGGTATGCGGGTGCTCAGTGGAGACTGGATACACTGGACGGACTCGCCGAGAACTCCCAGATGGTGATATACAACACGTCAGATGGCAGTTCTCCGGTGACACTGGTACAGGGTAGTCTGTTGACCCGAGATCGTCATAGAGTCTTGTGTGATTCCCACTGTGCTTTGATTTCCACCTTACCACGTCCAAGAAGGCGTGAAAAACGTTGGCTTTTGGGTACAGTCCCGAATCACATGGAGGCAATGAGCGATAAGAGGGGATTTGTCTCTCCCGGTATAGGGAGTTGATGTTGTGCTGTGTTCGATTGGCTATAACTGGATGTCCCTGGCCAGGGATGATATAGAGATTTACTGGTAAGTGTTACCAGTAGTTTCTCGACCTATTATGAGCCTCACATCGACACGACTTATCGGTTACTGGGGTCTGACGTATACCACCCCTAGACTAGATATGCGACATATCAGACGAACAGACCGGACTGTACGGGAGTGTTACTGATTGGATTCCAAGGAGAACGTACAGGCTAGCTTGTTGATCTTCTGATCGCTCAATACCTGGGTGGCTCTTACGTTTAGCTGACCGCTTGCAGCTTGTGGGTGTTTGATAGGGTCATCACCTGCTACTGGCGTATTGACGATTCTTTAGAGTCCTACACAGAGGTTTCTTGGCTCAGGCAAAACGGAGTAGAGGCACATATGTGATATGTGCAGGACCGAGGATAATGCGATATGAGATACCATATTATATTCTCGTGATATTTAGATATGAACCGGGTCATAGGATCAAGTGTTGATTCGATGAATCGGTACATGATATATTAGTCGGTTATATTCGATATAGCCGGATTGTCAGATCAAGTGTTGATTCGATGATTTAATGTATAATAATATATATGATATATTGTATTACATTATCTAATATTGGCTCGCTTTATTATTTCATTTTCTCACCGGATAATACATTGATATATATGCGATATATGTTAATTGTATTATTTTCTTTTGTTGCAAATATATAATATATATGTGATATATATTATTGTGACATGATATGATTAATAATGGAACATGTTTAGTAGAGATTAAGCAAGGTTAGGGTTTGATTAGGGTTAGCTCCTTCTTGCACCATCTAGAAGCTTTCCTTTTGTCAAGTGTAAGATATTATGGTTGATATTATCTTATGACTCATTCTTTAACCTAACCATACCCTAGCCCTAGTTTATTCTCTACAAAGGTTAATCTTGTCATCTTTGACCATGGTTCCATGATCAATCATATATTCTTATCTACTATTCATCACAAAAGGATTATCTCTTTTATTCATCATCTTCTTCTCTCTTAAGCTTTGAGAAAGCTCACTAGATTTTCCTTTTGTGATGTTTTCATATGAGAATTTGATATAAAAAGATAGCATAAATACTACTCCATCATCCTCATCTAATCTTGCCTATTAGATTAGGGTGTTCACCTCTTTAGAGTGAGAGAGCTTGAGTTATAGTAACTTCGACGTAGGTCATCGGAGAAGTGGAACACTACAAGCTAGCATGGATCGTTCGAGTCGTGGAGCCTCTCTTGAGTCCGGGAGATCGTGGATCGCGGTAAAGGGACTTCTACTCGGAGCTTATGAAGCGAAGGAGCGGACTACAAAGGTTGTAATCCCTCACACTTAGTAGTAAAGATGTTTACTTGCATGTTTAACCATCATAATCTAGCAAAGATCCCGGCTTTTGGTTGTTCGGCTCGTCTAAAATTTAATTCGGGCATGTTTGATGCCTTATGAACCATCACAAGAGTGCCTAGGAACCCTACAACGTACTGATAGCTGTGGGACAGACCATCTCCCTAACTGGGATGAGAAGCGTACACACTAGTCTACTCCGGAGTATCGATGCCCTGTCTCGATAATCCTACGACTAGGGACCTGAAAGAGGATGTGCTTGTAGACTACCCAGCCCCCACTAGTGTGACTGCCATCACAACGCTGGTAGTCAAGCAAGATCCTAAGGGCTCTATCAATACTTACACACATATTAAGATAGATATATCCAAGTAGCATACTACCATGTTTAGCAAGACTGTTAATATAACTGTAAATATCCCAAGCTTCCATTAAGTAATATACAAGCTAGTATGATACAATAATGGCTCCTAGGGTGTCACGACCCAAAAGTACGGAACATGACCGACACTTAGACTACGAAACGTCTCAAAGCGTACGTAATCTAAGTAAGCCGAAAACCCAGAAATCAAAACCAAGGAAGCATTGAATGAAGGAAAACCAACTTAAAACAAGTAGTTTAATAGCATAAGCCGAATTATGCGTTTTTAAAAAAAACATCAAGTATTTTCTGAAAATTTCGGCAGAGTCTCCTTTGTAAATACTGGCCCCCAAACGGGATACAACATGAATAGTATACGAAATCAATAAAAAGGCATCCCCAAGCGGGAGCTAGCTCTTCGTCAATCGACGGTCACAATCACACAAGCAATATAATATACAACACCAAGGGCGAGGATCAAAACTCAAAAGGAAACTCAAAACAACAAGAAATCCACAGAAATATAACGCGCGACTCTAAGGTCGAAAGAATAAACATTACTGGTCTCTATCTCTGAAATAAATACATGTTTGGTTGATGGAACTTCTAGATACAACAGAATAATAATATACAAGGTATAATAATGGGTACGATACAAAAAACCCACCTACTAGCAAGTCACCCGAAAGAAGCAGTGCCAGCAAAGCCGTAATGAAACCTGTACGGCAAAACCTACAAGAAACTGTGGCACAACGGGGGTGAGTTGCCAACTCGTGAGTTGAAAAACATCTACGAACAAGAATCGCATGTATGACGCAATCCTAGGTCATACGATCACAATATATCCTCAAATAAAATAACCAGCAGCCTACAACAATGGCTAGGGTAAATATCAAACCCGAGTCTAATCCCATGTGCCCGTGTTAGTGCCTCAGGTAGCAATGTATCATATGGATGATGTATGAATGCATGAAACAGAATGCATGTACTGAAGAAAACTGCTTTCATAAATTAGTGAGATTTCTGTATTTTTAAAATGAGGTATCATAAATAAAATCAGCATAAACAGTGCCTAGCATCGACATATAACAAGTATCCAAATATCTCGATATCTCTGTGTCGAAATCTCTGTATCTCAATATCTCAAAATCTCAATGTCTCAATCACAATATCTAGGGCGCCGTCAATCAAGACCGGCCCCTACCATCCATCTCAAGACCACGACGGTATCCTACGGATATCCGACGTGTCGGGTAAAATCACAGGTCGGTAGTGCTCCCCTGCCAGGCTCAACGCCATCATCTGCGATCCTCTTGCCTCCGGGTATCGCACCGGGTCCACCATGTACCCGAAACGGTTCCTCCATCTTCTCGAATCGGGTCTCGAAATCCATCAGCAAACTCATGGTGGACGACTCATACATCATGGGAAAACCGCACTTTTTATTTAAAAAGAGAGAAAAGAAGTTTATATAAGTTTTGCGGTTTTCCCCCAAGTCCAGAAAATCTCATGGAAATCCGAATCAAAATCATCAATAGCATGTAAAACCATGAATATAGGCATGAGAATCCATGAATGCGGCATAACAATGAATAACAGTATGCATGAAGTAGCAAGTAATAACTACAATGTCTAAACTAGCATATAAGGCAAGTATACTAATATCATGTCTAAACTATTAGCTAACAACCTATGTCAAATGAAATAGTATTTTCTAAAGTGTTCATGACATGGAAATTACCGATGAAGATGTGTGTGAGCCGGCAAGTAAGTGTACGTGGTCCATACACATCATCGGTAATGGTGCTGGTGTCCTAACAGCATGATATCAACAATAGAATATGAAACATAATATAAGCATGCGATGCGGAGCGAACAACAAAAATGAGCGGGAGCTAAATACTAGACACAAAGATAACAATCTATATTTAATATAAATCTAGTCTAACAACTACACTAAACTAAAGGGCTAAGCGAACTAGCTACCGAAGGTAAGGAAACCGCCTAACACCTGAGACGATACATACATACATACATACATACATACATACATATATATATATATATATATTAGTCGGTGATCCCGCCTCGATAATATCACATCCGATACCATATCTATAATCAAATATTCCCAAGTCAAGAGCACGGATCAAACATCAATATATTGCTCGTACGTAAATCCGTCGTACGACATCCCAAATCTGGGTACGGGTCAGTATCACATTCATCAAATTAATCATTTGGTATCCTCTTTATCAAAGATCATAATCCGGGGTACTGATCTACGTCTAGTACAATACTAATATCATCAATCTAATCATGATCTGACTGCTGATCTACAGCCTCATACAAACCGATATCATCATCATATATCGTCATAAAGAGGTATGAATCGCCTAATACGACCTATTATGAATATCTTAACATATCTTATCTCATATCACGATCACAAGCTAACCATTCAGTGTATAACACTATTCACCCGTATCGTCATCCCAAGATCCGCTATAACATCAGGACGCATCTCAAGTACGAATCCTGCCATATCACCGTTCTCGCGGTCTCAATCAAATCTTATCGACCCATCTCAAATCCCAAATACTATCCTCAAATCCAGTATGTGAACATATAACAATATAACCCCATAAAGACACATATGAAAGAAGAATGTATGCAAGTATGTGTGTGTGTGTAAATGTGGTGCAACCTCTACTCTAGGTCTCGCAACACTAAACCTATCCAATCATACCTAAAATCTATCTTTATCATCAATAAACTCAATAATATAATCAATATATGTGTGTGTATACGTATTCGTATACATCACCACGAACTGCGGGGGTGCTTACGCCATCCACCCGACTTCTCCCCGTAGATATAAATCTAATCACCTGGTCCTCGCTCGCCGGTGCCGACGTCGCCACGCACTTGCTTGTCGTCTCGAAGTCTACATGGGGTACCTACATATCATAATGCACCGTATCGCATTAAAACCAAATTCGAAATCGAAACGGCATACGAAAATCAAATCGGCACACGTACCATGCATAGGTCAAAACTTATCGCCTGCGCATACAAGAATAGTCAAACCAACCCTCGATGTCGATGTACAAACGTCAAACCATCGAGAAAACCCAAACACACTCATTTGCGTATTCACGAACACTCATTATAATATAAAATAGGTTAAAATTCATAAAAACCCCAAACTCACTTTAAAAGCCATTTTTCCGAAAATCTAGCAAGCAAAAATTTACCGTTTTAGTACAAAACTTGATGTTTTAACAATTCTAATGGCCATAATACTTATTAAACATCTTAAATAAGTCATAAAAACCATTTCCATAATTTAATCTCATTAAATTTCATTAGCCCCAAAATTCTAGTTTACAAATTAACCAATTTTAACAATTTTATAGCAAAAATGCATATACAACAATCTAGCTTGGATTTGCATAATCTAAAGCATTAAACTACATTTTATAATGTTAAATAAGTCATCAAAAACCTAATTACATTTTCTCTTAAACCAATTCATGGTTTACAAAAACCTAGTTAGCAATATAGCTTAATTAATACAATTCCACTTAACAATTTGCAAACTAACAATTTGATTATGTTTCACATAACACAAAATGATGAATTCCACTTTGCAACCATAAACACACAACAAAAACCCTAACTATAATTTAATCCTTCTCTTGAAAACCCAAATCTTTCAATTAGAACCACAATTCATTTCCTAATTAAGTTAGATTAAAACAATAACCAACAATTTAAAAAAAGCTCAAGATTTTTATACCTCACTACCGATTGATCCAACTTAAAATCTAGCCTCCCAAATTGCCATCTTGTTCCCTAGATCCATACAAGAATGGTCAAGTAAAAATGGGTAGAGATTAGATTTTGATTTTAGCTTGATTTTTTTGTAGATTGGGAGGCATTTTAGATGGATTTTTGAAGAGAAAAGAGAAGGAGAAATGGGGGGGCTGCTGTAGGGTTGCTAGGCACGCGAACAAGGGTCTATGAGGCATCAACCATGCTCGATTAAAATTTTAGCCGTGCCGAACAACCCGAAGCCGGATCTTTAAACCAGGGTTTAGGCGAAAACAAGCATGTTAAACTCTTTAACACTAAGTGAGAGGGATTACAACCTTTGTAGATCCGGTCCTTCACTTCTTAAGCTCCGTGTTGAGGTCCCTTCGCTGCGATCATCGTGTTCCGGACTCTCGAGGGGTTCACGAAGAGAATGATGCAACCTTGCATCCAATCTTCGATAACATAGATGATCTACCTTGAAGTTTCATTAACACAAGCTAACACTTATAAAATGAAGTGAGCACCCTCATCTAAATGGCAAAGATAGATGAGGATGATGAAGTAGGATTTTTGCTCTCATTTATAATCTTTTTCTCACTCATTTTCATCACAAAAGCAAAACTAGAAAGCTTTTCAAGAAGGAACTCAAGCAAGAAGAAGAATGAATCATCTTTTTCCTTTTGTGATGAACAATGAATTATTGTAGTGGTTACAAATCAAACCAAGGGATAAGCATGAAAGAGTTAACCCTTGTAGAGAGTTAACTAGAGTTAATGGTTTGGATTGGGTTAACATAATATCTCACAAAAATATCAAGCAACCACAAAGTCAAAGCTTCATGAAGCTTCATGGAAGCTTCATGCAAAAGCTAACCCTAATCCAAACCCTAACTAAGTTTAAACCCTAATCCATTGTTAAATTTGTAACCCTAACATGTTACAATATTATATATCACATATACGATATATTTTGTAACAATAGAAAATAATACAATTAACATATATCGCATATATAACAATGTATTATCCCGTGAGAAAATGAATCTTTTAGTGAGCTAATATTAGTTAATGTAATTTAATATATCATATATATTATTATACATTAAATTATCGAATCAACACTTGATCCGATAATCCGGCTATTTCATAAATAACCGACTAATACTATGACCCGGCTATATCATATATACCCGGCCGAAATCTCATATCGCGAGAATCCAATACGGTATCACATACCGCATTATCCTTGGTCCCGCACATATCACATATATGCTCATACTCCGTTTTGCCTGAGCCAAGAAACCTCTGTGTAGGACTCTAAAGAATCGTCAATACGCCGGCAGTAGGTGATGATCATATCAAACACCCACAAGCTGCAAGCGGTCAGCTAAACGTAACAGCTACCCTGGTATTGAGCGCTCAGAAGATCAACAAGCTAGCCCGCTAGTTCTCCTATGAATCCAAACAGTAACACTCCCGTACAGTCCGGTCTCGTCGTCTGATATGTCGCATATCTCACCTAGGGGTGGTAAACGTCAGACCCCAGTAGCTCGATAAGTCGTGTCGATATGAGGTCTATAATAGTTCGAGAAACTACTGATAACACTTACCAGTAAATCTCAGCAACCCTGGCCAGGGATTTCCGGTTATAGCCAATCGAACACAGCGCAACATCAACTCCCTATACCGGGAGAGACGAATCCCCTCCTATCGCTCATTGCCTCCATGTGATTCGGGACTGTACCCAAAAGACACCTTTTTGCATGCCCTCTTGGACGTGGTATGATGGAAATCAAAGCACAGTGGGAATCACACAAGACACTATGACGATCTCGGGTCAATAGACTACTCTGTACCAGTGTCATCGGAGAACTGCCATCTGACGTAATGTATAATACCATCTGGGAGTTCTCGACGAGTTCGTCCAGTGTACCCTCTCCACTGAGCACCCGTACACCATCGTTGTTTTCAAACACCGATGGATATAGGATCATCCATCGCCCATCATATGGGTCAAGATGCGTATACGCTAGTCTACTCTGGTGTATCGATGCCCTGTCTCGATACACCCTCAACTAGGAACAGTTATACGATGTACTCGTCGACTACCGTGGCCCCACTAGTATGATCTCATCGTAGTCCCAGTAGTCGAGTACATATCCTAGGGGCTTTATCAACATGTAACAAAAGAGACAATCAGAGTACATGTTAAGATAAAGTACAACCAGATAGCGTACTATCATGTCGAGCAAGAAAGTCCTCCCTATATATGTCCTAGCATCCACTACAATATACATTGTATGTACAGTAATGGCCTCTAAGGCATACATATAACTAACAATCTCCCATTTGCACTAGGGCCATCTGTTGTGGTATCACATACCCAACAATTAGCTGCGGTTGAAGTATCTCATACTCAACCATCCCATAAAAGTCTCTACTGGGAAAAAGGCCTTTGTGAGTGGATCTGCGCTGTTGTCCTCTGTATCTACTCTCCTAACCTCGATCTCCCTGGAGATCAACCATCTCCATGATCAGGTGATATAGCCTAAGAATTATATCTGGATATCAGATAGGACGGGGGTTCCTTGGCAAAAGCCACAACTCCATTGTCACACAATGGTAGGAACGAAGTTCATCTCATGAACTTATATATATCCAGACTGCCTCTTTGGTAGCATCCTTGGTAACGATGTATCTTGCCTTTAATCGTCTAGTATGTCACGGTATCTATCTTGGAACTCTTCCAACATACCGTCCCTCCACTAAGGGTAAAGACAATGCCTGCGACTGACATTCAGTCGTACTTATCAATCTGGAACCTTTCCAGTGATTCTCCCCAGGATCGATTGATACCATCTCACTATATCTAATGAGAATCCTAACATCCAATTAGATCTATCTCATAGATCCAAAACCCAGGATTTAGGAGGTATCATCTTGATCCTATATGGATAATCCTTGTGATAAGCGGAGATTAACCAAGCGTAGCATAGGAAACTCCTTTCCTATCAAGAGTATGTCATTCACGTACTCTACGAGGATCACCACCATACTCCCTACTACCTTTTTGTATATACAAGGTTCATCTACCATTTTGATGAAGTCAAACTCTTTGACTACCACATCAAAACAGATGTTCCAACTCCGTGATGCCTGTTTTATCATATAAAACATCTTGCACACATTTCCACTGCTCCCACTGTCTACGAAGCCTTCTGGCTGTGTACTTATAGACGCTCTTTTCTAAAACATCATTTAGAAAAGTAGTCATGACACCCAACCGCCAGATATCGTAGTCATGGTATATAGCCTTGGCAAGTAGGATCTGGATGGACTTAAGCATAGCTTTGAAAGTCTCAACTTTTCCATTTACACCAAGTAATCTTCTCAAGATATACTCGCTCCTGTTGGGGATTTAACCCTTCAGATAAAGCAACCAAAGTCCATACATTGTTCGTGTATAAGGATTCCATCTCAGATCAATAAGCATCCAGCCATTCTTACAGAGTCCTACTCCTGATGGCCAGCTCGAAACTGTAGGGTGTTTTTCGTCACCCCATTGAGATGGGAATACACGCGCGCTTGTCAGGCGCATTACAGATTCACCCTGCCTAGGGTAGGCCGGGGTTTATTGATTGTGGGGATCCGAATCCCCGGCAACCGCGGACTAAGCTGCCGTTAATTACCCCTCGCATTTGGAGCGAACGAACCTCCGATTAACGGGTTAAACTGGTCATGCAAATTCAATGTGCAGTATCGTATTTGAAGGGGTTTTGGAAATATCGGGGGCCCCGCAGAGTTTTTACGGGGGTCCCGCTACCCGGATAGCGGGCTGGGGGTCAAGGAGGCTAGCAGCCCCCTTGCGGGGTGTGGGGCAGCGCCCCGTTAGAAATTTTTTTCTAACGGAAGACAGTGTCGTGGAGTCTGTGTATGTTTTCCTTCCCCCCGCTTTCCTTTTTTTTTAAGTGGAGTTTAATTTCAAAAGGAATTTTATTATGGAGTTAAACTCCAAAGAATTTTAAATGGAGTTAAACTCCTAAAAGAATTTCATGCGGAGTTAAACTCCTAAAATAGAACTTTATTGTGGAGTTAAACTCCAAAGAATATATATATATATATTTATTTTTTTTAAGGGTTTAAACTCCAGAAGGGATTTTGTTGGGGAGTGCATGTAAAACGAAGGGGAAAAAAACAAAATGGCGTCTAAAGGACGCTCGCACGGCAGGTGGGCGCCTTAATGCCCGGGGTCACGTGCGCGCACGTGACCAATAGGCACTTTGGCGCCCCCCCGGGGTCACGTGGGCACACTTGACCGAAGGGGACTTTGACACCCCAGGGTCACGTGCGCACACGTGACCGATGGCCGCCTTGGCGCCCCTCCCCTCTCGGGGTCACGTGGGCACACGTGACCGATGGGCGCCTTGGCACCCCGGGGTCACATGGGCACACGTGACCGATGGACGCCTTGGCGCCCCAGGGGTCACGTGCGCCCACGTGACCGATGGGCGCCTTGGCGCCCTGGGGTCACGTGCGCACACGTGACCGATGGGCGCCTTAGCGTCCTGGGGTCACGTGGGCACACATGACCACGGGAGAAACCCGCGGGAAGGGAAGCCTAGCCCCTAGGCTGGGGAGTTGAACTCCCAAGGGAAATTTTGGAGTTGAACTCCTAACAGAAACAAATTTATGGAGTTAAACTCCAACAGAAATTAATTTATGGAGTTAAACTCCAGCAACTTTAGAAAGGAGTTAAGCTCCAGGGGATTTATTGCTCTTCCTTTGAGCCTTGGGTCTGTCTAAAGTTAGATTTTTGGAGATGGGTCTCCTTCTTCTTGCTCTTGACCGGCGGGATCTTGGAGAAAAGGGGATGAGCCTTAAAAGCCTCCCCTTTTCGAGATCTGATTGGAGATCCGAGCTCCCCTTCGTAGGTTTTGTGGTGGAAATCTACTTATTTTTAGAAAAGGAAGAGTTAAACTCTTGATTTAATTCAAAAGGAAAAAGAAGGTTTTAGAACCTTGAGGAAGGAGGAAGAGATCTCAGATCTAGAAAGTTTTTGGAGAGAGAAAAAAGTTGTTGAGATATTTCACTATCTTTGTCTTTATAGGCCATACACTTTACACATAGCCCCTTGGGCTTCACAAAATGGCATTTTGCCCACCCCATGGCTCATGTGCCATTTCTTTATGCACATAAGCCATGGGCTTTACAAAAATTTGGCTTTATGCCTATTTTTCTTACATTTATCCATAAAATAAAATAAAAGAAATACAACAAAATTGTTTATTACAAATTTTTTATCTTGGCGTGGGGGAAGGCCGGCCGCTTCATGTTCGGGCTCGATCCGGGCATGGGCCCACTGGGTCGGGGCTTGGGCCCACTTGGCTTGGGGTTGACTTGGATTTTGACTTGGTCACCCGGGGTGTAAATTTTTACCCCAACAAATTGCCCCCCATCAATAAATGCACACCACATATGTGAGTCGTGTGCATGAAATTGATGGATCCTCTTTTGCTTGGAGGCGACCTGATTTGGTTCCCGCTTTTTGGGAAGCTAGCGCTGCCCTTTTTATGACATGGACGGTCATTGCTTGACATGTCTCCGAAACGGAATGTCCGTGATAGACGTTTCCCTGGCCCGGAGCGATCTGGTTCCCGCTTTGTAGAAATTCTGCAGTGCCCTTTTTGCGACTTGGACGGTCGATGCTGCCCTTTTTACGACGTGGACGGTCGGTGCTGCCCTTTTAGCGACGTGGACGGTCGGTGCTGCCCTTTTTGCGACTTGGACGGTCGATGCTGCCTTTTTAGCCACGTGGACGGTCGATTCTGCCATTTTAGCGACTTGGACGGTCGGTGCTGCCCTTTTAGCGACGTGGACGGCCGATACTGCCCTTTTTGCGACTTGGACGGTCGATGCTGCCCTTTTAGCGACTTGGACGGTCGGTGCTGCCCTTTTAGCGACGTGGACGGTCGGTGCTGCCCTTTTTGCGACTTGGACGGTCGGTGCTGCCCTTTTAGCGACGTGGACGGCCGGTGCTGCCCTTTTATCGATGTGGACGGTCGGTGCTGCCCTTTTTGCGACTTGGACGGTCGGTGCTGCCCTTTTAGCGACGTGGACGGTCGATACTGCCCTTTTAGCGACATGGACGGTCGGTGCTGCCCTTTTTGCGACTTGGACGGTCGGTGCTGCCCTTTTAGCGACGTGGACGGTCGATGCTGCCCTTTTAGCGACGTGGACGGTCGATGCTGCCCTTTTTGCGACTTGGACGGTCGGTGCTACCCTTTTAGCGACGTGGACGGTCGGTGCTGCCCTTTTAGCGACGTGGACGGTCAGTGTTGCCCTTTTTGCGACTTGGACGGTCGGTGCTGCCCTTTTAGCGACGTGGACGGTCGCCGCTGCCCTTTTAGCGACATGGACGGTCGATGCATGATTTGACTTGCTATGCTTCTTGCAGTGTCACGGGTAGACTTGACTTGCTCCGCTTCTCGCGGTGTCGAGATTGGATTCTGACTTACTCCGCTTTCTGCGGTGTCGGAGTGGAAGTTGACTTGTTGATTTTGATTTGGGTTGACATCAGCATCGCTATACTGGAATATGGTACCAGGAGCGAACCACCGTCTGCCATGAGAGGATTTGGGATTTTTTTTTTGTCGGTATCTGCATTGCTACACTGGGATAATGCTATGAGCCACACATTATTTGCCCCGAGAGGATTTGGGAATGGGTTTTTTTTTGTTTGGCATCTGCATTGCTGCACTGGAATAATTCCAGGAGCAACTCATCATGTGCCCCGGGAGGATTTGGGAATTGATTTTGTTTTGGCATTTGCATTGCTGCACTGGAATAATGCCAGGAGCAACTCATCATGTGCCCCGGGAGGATTTGGGAAATGGTGGCTTAGGAGACAGGTTTAGATCCCTGTCACCTAAGGCTTTTCCATTTTGTGAGCCGTAAGGGTCTCACAAAGCATTTTCTCCCTACGGGTCGTAAGGATCCCGTAGGTATATTTTCTCCTTGGAAGTCGTGGGGACTCCCCAGTGTGTTGCTCCTTTGTGAGTAAGGGTCTCACGCGGGAATTTTCTCCTCACAAAGTCGAGAGGACTTTGCGAGTGCATTTTATCTTTTTTTTATCTTTTTTTTTTCTTTTCTTCGAGGGCATCGAGCTCTTCAAGTCGAAGGAGCACGTTTTCTTCCTCCGTCAACTTGTGCTGAACGGCCATTCTTAAACTTGGAACTTCAACTTCGAGGGGGAGGACCGCCTCTACTCCGAAGAGCAATGAGTATGGAGTGGACTGTGTTGGAGTACGGTGAATGGTACGATATGCCCACAGCGCCTCGTGAAGTTTGAGATTCCAGTCTCTCTTGTTGGCTGAAGCATTTTTCCTCAGGAGCTTGCATAGGGTTTTATTGAAGGCTTCGGCTAGCCCATTGGCTCTTGGATTATAGATGGAGGAATATCTCCAGTCTATCTTGTGCTGAGTAGCGAACCTTGAGATATTGAAGCTCTTGAAAGAAGGCCCGTTGTCAGAAATGATCCTTCTTGGTGTACCGAAGCTGTATAGAATATTATGTTGGAAGAATGTCAGAATATCTTTTGTCTTGACTTCTTTTAGCGGGACAGCTTCAGCCCATCTGGAGAAGTAGTCTGTCGCGGCCAGTATGAACCGGTGGCCTTTGGATGACGAAGGATCAATTGGGCCAACAATGTCGGTGCCCCAAACTTCGAAGGGCCACGACGCCACCGTAGGGTGCAATGGATTGGGATGCTTGTGAATGAAATCACCATAGATTTGGCAGATCTGACATTTCTTTGCATGCTCTCCGCAATCCCGTATCATGGTGGGCCAGTAATACCCAAGCCGTTTGATTTGAAGTCGCATCTTGGGACCAGATTGGTGAGCACCACAAACGCCCGAGTGAACATCTTTCATGACCTTTTGGTCTTCGGCCGATGACAGGCACCTAAGCCAGAGTTGGTCATATGACCTGCGGTATAACGTGTCATTTACAAACACATATCGGAGAGCTCTTTTCTTCAGCTGAATCCTCGTAGATTTTTCTTCGGGCAGCTTGTCGTATCGGAGGTACTCTATGAAGGGTTCTCTCCAATCGGGCTCGTCTTGGATGATCGAAGTTTCTTCGGCAGGACTGCTCTTCTGTTCCTCGCTTTCCTCTTCTCGTAGAGAGACTGGGGGTAGAATTTGTCGGCTCCTGACTGTGATGAGAATTTCGTCCATATCAGGATCAGCCAGCTCCTTGGCTAGGCGAGCGAGTATGTCAGCTTTTCCGTTCAATGCTCTAGGGACTCTTGTTAGTTCGATATGAGTGAACCGTTTCATGAGTTCCACCACCCGGCTTCTGTACCGAGCTAACTCGGGTTTGTATATCTTATAGGTGCCGCTTACTTTGTTGACGACAAGATGGGAGTCACCGTAAACCCGTAGCCGAAGGATTTCCATTTCTATGGCGAGCTCCAAACCAGCTATCAGAGCTTCATACTCAGCTTCATTGTTTGTCCGAGGCTCGGTGAGAGCGAAAGAGCGCCGTAAGGTTCCCATTGATGGTGTGATAAACACCAATCCTATCCCTGCTTTTATCTCCGGGACGTTTGATCTGCCGGAGCTCCTTATTGATGAGGCCCCATCGAAGTAGAGCTCCCAATATGGACCGTCTTCCTCGAGGTGCAGCACTTGTTCGTCGGGTAACTCACAATTTAGCGGTGATCCTTCTGGTATGGGATGAGCAGCGAGAAAGTCTGCAAGAGCTTGCCCTTTTACTGCTTTCTGAGAGTATAAACTATGTCAAACTCAATTAGCATGACAGCCCATCTTGCCATTCTGCCGGCTAGGCTTGCTTTGGTCATCAAGTGTTTGAGCGGGTCGACCTTGGAGATCAGCATAACCTGATGAGCCAGCAGATAGTGCCTCAGCTTTTTCACAGCAAATATCAGAGCCAGGCATTGCTTTTCGATTGGGGAATAGTTGTGTTCCGCCCCGACTAGAGTTCGACTGAGGTAGTAGAGGGCATTTTTCTTTCCTTCCTCGTTATTCTGAGCGAGGAGCACACCGAGTGACTCATCTAGCGCGGCAGTGTAGAGAATCAAAGGTTTATTTGGAATGGGAGCGGCCAGCACTGGAGGGTGCAACAAGTATTGTTTGATGCTTTCGAACGCTGCTTGACATTCGGCATCCCAGATAAAAGGAGCTCCTTTCTTCATGAGCTTTGAGAAGGGCCTACATCTCCCTGATAAATTTGAGATAAACCTCCGTATATAAGCAAGCTTACCTTGAAAAGATCTTAGCTGCGTCAGACTCTTCGGAGTGAGCATCTCTATGATGGCCTTTATCTTTGATGGGTCAACTTCGATCCCTCGATGTCGGACTATGAAGCCCAGGAATTTTCCCGATGACACGCCAAAAGCGCACTTCAGAGGATTCATCTTCAGATCGTATTCCCTCAGTCTGATGAGAACGGTCCTGAGATCTTGGATATGATCGGCCTTGGCTTTAGTCTTAACGAACAGATCATCAACATAGCATTCGACGACTTTATGGATTAGGTCATCAAAGATATTAGTCATTGCCCTTTGATATGTAGCACCTGCGTTCTTCAGTCCGAATGGCATTACCTTGTAGCAATATATTCCGATCGGGGTTCGAAATGCTGTGTGCTTCTCATCTTCAGGCGACATCTTGATTTGATTGTATCCAGACGAGCCGTCCATGAAGGTAAACAACTCGTAATTTGAGGTGTCATCGACCATCATTTCCATGACCGGTAACGGGAAGTCGTCTTTAGGACATGCCTTGTTGAGGTCCCTGAAATCGACACAAACTCGGATCTGCCCATTTTTCTTCTTCACTGGGACTATTCATGCGATCCAGTCTGCATATTTCTGTTCCCTGATGAAGCCGGCATCGATGAGCTTCTTGGTTTCCTCGATGACCTTTTCTTCCAACTCCCTTCTCATTCTTCGAGGAGCTTGTTTGACTGGCTTAGCATCAGGAGATATAGCCAGCTTATGCACGGCTACCTCAGGGGAAAGGCCAGGCATTTCTTTGTACGTCCATGCGAAGCAGTCGACGAACTCACGCAGCAGGGCAATTATCTGCTCTCTCATTTCCTCTGACAAGAGTGAGCTGATGTAGGTCGGCCTTGGATTATCGGGCGTTCCTAAGTCAATATTGGTTAGCTCATCAAAGGTTGCTTGTCCGCCATCTTCGAGCTCTTGAGGAGCTTCTTCTGGCTCGGCTATCTCGTCATCATCATTTGATCTTTCGCTGGCCTCACCAACATGGATCATGTAGCACGCTTTGGAATCAGGTTGAATGTAGCCTACGCCCCGTCTATCTGGAATTCGTCCATCGATGAGTGCTCGGACCTGGGGCGGATACCATAGCCCCTTGTAAAATTTTGCTTCGGACTCTGTTTGATATAACTGGCATCCGCACTTCTTAAAGTATTCCCTCATCTCGGGCGCATAATATCTGGGATTGAGGACGGCTCTTATGCCTCACTCATAGGGGAGGCATGCGATGGAAAGATCGTCCGGGTGCACAACGGGGGTTAACCCATAAAACAGGATGCCCTTCTGCCTATTTTTTCTCCCGGGGACGTAGAAAGTTTTCAGCTGGTCCATGGTAGAGACTGACAATGCGTCGAGCTCTTTGCACAACTGTTCCGGCACCCTTGTGATGGCCAGGGACCCTTCTATGACTTTGAAGGTCTCTCGTAGTTTCGCTTGCTGCATGGGGGGCCAATCTGCACAGCTGTTGGACGGCAGGTCCTCTTCTTCTGACTCTTCAGTGTCACTGCCCAGATGAGGGCAGACTTTGCTGCTAGATGGGCCTTCAGTAACAGATTCGTCCGTATCGCTGCCGAAATGAGGGCGAGTTTTGCGGAAGGACGGGCTTCCAGCGTCGGACTCATCAATGTCGCTGCCGAAATGCGGGTGCACTTGGGTATTTTTGCTTTTGAAAGTGACAGCCGGCGCAGATTTGCTTTTGAGTCTTGGGGCCGGTCTATCCTCAGTCAGTCGTGGCTTAGCATTTTGGTGGTTCATAAAGTACCGAGAATCTTCATAGCGGACTTCATGCACACCGAACGGCTGGATGTCTCTGTCAATGCGTCTTTCTTCGCCATTTTTAGTATACTTCATGCATTGATGGAGAGTTGACGGAATGATGCCGTAATCATGGAGCCACGGCCGCCCTAAGAGAATCTTATAAGATGTGTCGGCGTCGATCACGTATATCTTAGCTTCAGTTTGCAGATCCCCGAATTTGATTGGCAGAGCTATGGACCCCAGAACTTGCTGGCAATTTTGGTTGAAGCCTTGAATGACAATTCTTTCCCTTGACAGATGTCGGACGTCCATTGACAAACTCTTCAGAGTTAGCAAGTTCATGATGTTCACTGAGGACCCCAGATCAATCAATATGCGATTAATTCTATCTCCGTCGCTGTACCCGGTCACGTAAAGCGGCCGATTATGCTCAGCCATTCCCAGTAACAATTCTTCGTCCTTAAATGTGACTGTGGCGGCATGCAAAGCGTGTTGGGCTTCTTTCATATTAAATTCCGCAAAGTGAGCCTGATACCGCTCGGGGTTTTGTAGAGCATGGATGAGAACATCTCTAAGCTCCTTAGATAGGACCAAGACGTCGTAGATGCTCAGGAGAGACTGAAGCTTCTGGAGATGTGCCAAGACATTATAGTCCACCGAGGAAGGACTTATGTTTTCATCAGCCGGTTCTCTGTTATCTTCTTCATTAGCGACTTGTTTTTCTTTCCCTTTTGGGGCGTTGCCCTGATTTGGCGGTAGAGCCCTACGGCTTCTGAGCTGGATTTGATTGGTCGTTGTGGCGAGCTCCTCATCCTCTTCGGGAAAACAAAGCTCCTCTTCCGAGTCGCCGCCAAGATGGATGGCGTAGCAGGTCACTACTGGGATCTCTTCATTGGAGTCTTCTTCTAACTCCTCCAGCATTTCAGCCGCTTGTACAGGGAAGAACTCATTCAATTGAATCAATGTTCTTTCCTTTTGTTCATATTCTTCAAGGGAATCGATATATTTTTGAATGGTCGATCTCCCTGCAGACTCTTTTTCACGCCGAGCTGCACCTTTCTTCTTCTTGAGCTTCTTGGATTTTGAGCCTGATGGAGCCGCATTGGCAGCTGGACTGGTAGGCTTCTTCTGTCCTTCTCATTCTATCCTGGGCTCTTTCTGAAGCATCTTTAGCATCTTCTTCATCTTATTAGATATGTGTGTACTCCACGGAGTCCGCGATGAGTTAGTTTCGTTTGTCAGTGCAGCAGGTTCAGTTGTCTGCTCCCAGAAGGCTTCAACTTTTGTCTGTATAAAGTTGGCGGTTGCAACTTGATTGTTCACCAACACGCTTTTGGACAGCTCGATCTCTCCAGCCTTGTACTGCTTCTCGACCCAGTCTTTGAAGATATAGCAATCCTTGATCGCATGGCTCACTACTCGGTGGTACGGGCAATACAGAGGATTGTCGGTCATTTTTGCTTCTTGGGGTCTTTTCGACCTCGGCAATTGTAGGCCGTTGTTTAAGGCATCTTTAAATATCTTACGGACCTTGCTGAAAGAGTAAACCTTGTTCTTTTTCTCCTCTAGGGTGGGCCCATCTCCTCCCAGCAATGGCTTTCGAGACCGGTTAGTTTTGGATTCGGCCGCCCTTCGCTTTTCTTCATTGTCGGACACATTGAAGACATTGGTACTGCTGGAACAACCGCTTCTACGGTTGTCGTCCCGCTTGCTTTTCCAAGTTTTGTCTCTCTGAGAATCCGGCCGGGACTCCTGCTTCGAGCGTTACAGCATTTGGACTTTCTTAGTTAGCTCCTGAAATGTCTTGAGGCCCGCTGTACACAAGAATGGGACCATCCAATTGCTGAGGTTCCCAATGAGAAGGCTGACGGACTGGTCCTGCTCCAGCGGCGGTTCGCACTTGACTGTGAGATTACGCCATCGGGCGATAAAGTCGGTGTTGCTTTCATTCTTCCCCGGCTTGGTCCTCACAAGGTCGGCAATGGAGATTTTATCACTGACACTCATGAACCTTTGCCGAAACAGGGACTCCATTTGGGCAAAGGTAATGACGGACCCGTCCGGTATACTCGCATACCAGTCGAAGGCGACGCCGGTCAGGCTGTTGACAAACTGACGAAGAAGGAGCACGTCATTGCCCCCTGTATTTCCGCACGATGCTTTGAAGTGGGCGACGTGCTGATTTACATTCCCCGTTCCATCAAATCTTCCAAACTTAGGAATGACGTAGCCGCTTGGGAACTCAATCAGATCGTACTACACGGGATATGGCCGCCCACTACTGCCGATTTCTTTCTGAGCTTCAGCTTAGGCCACCAATGTTTTAACCTTGCTGGTGACCAAATCCATTATCCGATCCTGTGTTAGCGGGATAGTGCTATCTTGGGCCAAGGCGTCCCCAGAAGCGGAGTGTGACCGGCTTTCATGCGGTTCGACCAGCCTTGGTCCTAAAGGAACAGGCATTGGCTGCCTCGGATTGTCATCACCCGGCTGATTAGTAGCGGCTTGTGCTTGATTGGGAGGCGCTCGAGCAATTTGAGCCGTAAGCTGCATCACCACGTTCGTTAAGTCGTCAATCTTCGAATAGAGCTTGGCCATCTCTTTATCTTTGCTCCTGAGCTGTTTTCGAAGCTCTTGAAGCAGCTCTTGCTCCGCAGTCCTGGGGCGGAAAGTCGGCTCTTCCTCGCTGTCCGAGCTTGACTCTATATAGACCGAGGGGTCTTTCTGCCTATCATCCTCATCGAGAGGGTTTTCTTCATCCAGCGGGGGCGGCTGTTCTTGGGCGGCGGCAACCACATTCATGCTAGATTGGGCTTGGGATGTGGTGGCCCCATCCTTGCTTTTGCTGCGAAGGTTGTCGCTGGGGCGCCCGCCCGTCATATAGAACGTATGGATGATATATCCGGCCGTCTTTCGATTATTGGCGGCTGATTTCACGGATCGCTGTCTTGACCCCCTTGCTTCGGTAACTGGTAGTCGATTGAAGGCGGCTGGGCTAACCAGCCTCTTGAATGGGGTTGGCGCTTCTTTTCTGGATTTGCCCCGCTGCTTTCGTGCGACACAGAGCGCCTGATAGACCCTTGAAGAGACAGTGTCATATTTTTTCTGTTGGGGCCGGGACACATCTTTTTGTGGCACTGTTCGGACCGCTGTCCTCTTGATTCTGGCGGTCATGGCATTTTTCTGAACCCACCTCAGAGGCTCGAAGGAATTGCCGATTCTCACGTCCGACTCAGCCGTCGTCGCGGGGCAACCCTGCACTTGGAACTTCACACAATTCCATTTGGCCGAAGCCCTGGCCCTCTTGTTGCCTCGATACCTGAGACGCTTCTGCCTTAACTTTTCTGTTCTAAGCACCTGGCAGACTTCGGCTCTTTGGGAAGACGCCGCAGACCGGGCGATGGAAGGCCTTGGAGATACGCTCGATTGTGCATTTGTTGGAGTCATCGCCTGAGCTCGTCCGCAACATTTGTTGTTGCCATTTGTACCGAAGTTCTTGCCCCCCGCTGGAGCACCAGAGAATCGTTCAGATACAGTCTTAAGTTTCGGTTGTGGTGCCTTAGCGATCACGACATTCGGCCTCTTGCCCCTTGGGACCGGCTTGGCCACCTGTTCCGCGGGGATTTCCGCCAGATGAGCGCTTCCGGCAGGGTAGATGATGACGGAGCCAAACTGGCGGGGCGGTTCCTCCCATTGTCGACTAAGGCTTGCGGGGAGGACTACACGAGCGTTGATCTTGACCACGTACGGAATCGGGGTCACGTTGGAAGCTGAATTCGTCTGGAGAGACATTGTCGTTGAAGGTTGATTGCTACACAGAAAAAAAATATCATTTCAGTATCGACAATCGATATGTATATTGATTGAGTTCGCATGAAAATTTAACCCGAAATATGGGAGGAGAGAGCCGGTCCCAACGGGCGTGCCAGAATCTGTAGGGTGTTTTTCGTCACCCTATTGAGATGGGAATACGCACGCGCTTGTCAGGCGCATTACAGATTCCCCCTGATATGTATATTGATTGAGTTCGCATGAACATTTAACCCGAAATATGGGAGGAGAGAGCCGGTCCCACCGGGCGTGCCAGAATCTGTAGGGTGTTTTTCGTCACCCTATTGAGATGGGAATACGCGCGCGCTTGTCAGGCGCATTACAGATTCCCCCTGCCTAGGGTAGGCCGGGGTTTATTGATTGTGGGGATCCGAATCTCCGGCAACCGCGGACTAAGCTGCCGTTAATTACCCCTCGCATTTAGAGCGAAGGAACCTCCGATTAACGGGTTAAACTGGTCATGCGAACTCAATGTGCAGTATCGTATTTGAAGGGGTTTTGGAAATATCGGGGGCCCCGCAGAGTTTTTACGTGGGTCCCGCTACCCGGATAGCGGGCTGGGGGTCAGAGGGGCTAGCAGCCCCCTTGCGGGGTGCGGGGCAGCGCCCCGTTAGAAATTTTTTTCTAACGGAAGATAGTGCCGTGGAGTCTGTGTATGTTTTCCTTCCCCCCCTTTCCTTTTTTTTAAGTGGAGTTTAATTTCAAAAGGAATTTTATTGTGGAGTTAAACTCCAAAGAATTTTAAATGGAGTTAAACTCCTAAAAGAATTTTATGCGGAGTTAAACTCCTAAAATAGAACTTTATTGTGGAGTTAAACTCCAAAGAATATATATATTTTTATTTTCTTTTAAGGGTTTAAACTCCAAAAGGGATTTTGTTGGGGAGTGTACGTAAAACGAGGGGAAAAGAAAACAAAATGGCGTCTAAAGGACGCTCGCAGGGCAGGTAGGCGCCTTAATGCCCAGGGTCACGTGCGCGCACGTGACCAATGGGCACTTTGGCGCCCCCCTGGGGTCACGTGGGCACACGTGACCGAAGGGGACTTTGACGCCCCGAGGTCACGTGCGCACACGTGACCGATGGGCGCCTTGGCGCCCCCCCCCCCCCCCCGGGGTCACATGGGCACACATGACCGATGGGCGCCTTGGCGCCCCGGGGTCACGTGGGCACACGTAACCGATGGGCGCCTTGGCGCCCCAGGGGTCACGTGCGCACACGTGACCGATGGGCGCCTTGGCGCCCCGGGGTCACGTGGGCATACGTGACCGCGGGAGAAACCCACGGGAAGGGAAGCCTAGTCCCTAGGCTGGGGAGTTGAACTCCCAAGGGAAATTTTGGAGTTGAACTCCTAACAGAAACAAATTTATGGAGTTAAGCTCCAACAGAAATTAATTTATGGAGTTAAACTCCAGCAACTTTAGAAAGGAGTTAAGCTCCTGGGGATTTATTGCTCTTCTTTTGAGCCTTGGGTCTGTCTAAAGTTAGATTTTTGGAGATGGGTCTCCTTCTTCTTGCTCTTGACCGGCGGGATCTTAGAGAAAAGGGGATGAGCCTTAAAAGCCTCACCTTTTCGAGATCTGATTGAAGATCCGAGCTTCCCTTCATAGGTTTTGTGGTGGAAATCTACTTATTTTTAGAAAAGGAAGAGTTAAACTCTTGATTTAATTCAAAAGGAAAAAGAAGGTTTTAGAACCTTGAGGAAGGAGGAAGAGATCTCAGATCTAGAAAGTTTTTGGAGAGAGAAAAAAGTTGTTGAGATATTTCACTATCTTTGCCTTTATAGGCCATACACTTTACACATAGCCCCTTGGGCTTCACAAAATGGCATTTTGCCCACCCCATGGCTCATGTGCCATTTCTTTTTGCACATAAGCCATGGGCTTTACAAAAATTTGGCTTTATGCCTATTTTTCTTACATTTATCCATAAAATAAAATAAATGAAATACAACAAAATTGTTTATTACAAAATTTTTATCTTGGCGTGGGGGAAGGCCGGCCGCTTCATGTTCGGGCTCGATCCGGGCATGGGCCCACTGGGTCGGGGCTTGGGCCCACTTGGCTTGGGGTTGACTTGGATTTTGACTTGGTCACCCGGGGTGTAAATTTTTACCCCAACCCAAAACTAGTTGGGTCATCATCTCATGATGCAATCCTCACTCCTACTATCATAGAGAAACCGAAGTATCTCTCAGGTGGGTGAGGAACTCTACTAGATCGGCGGAGAGGCTGAGGTTCGTTGATTACTATTGAATCTTTTGGTTCTACCAAATCATCAGCTGCAGTTTGTATAGCTGGAACCTTTCCAGTTCTACATAACAGACCTTGCCTCGAGCTTGTCTGGATTTTTCTTTTAGACATAGACCGGACAACCCCCAAATCTTAACAAACTTAAGATATGGGCTCTTCCCTTTCCATATCACATATGAAGTGGTAGGCAACTGATTTGATTTGAACCCTATTCAATAGGTATGCAGCTTCTCAAGCGCATAACACCCAAAAGGAAATAAGCAACTCAGTAGTACTCATCATAGAGCACACCATATCACATAGGGTGTGATTGCTCCGCCCTGATACACCAACGTGCTGTGGTGTATACGGAGGAGTAATGCTGAGAGAGAATCTCATTCTCCTTTAGAATAGTCCAGGAATTCCATGCTCAAGTATTCTCCTCCTTGATCTCATCAAAGGACATAATACTTATACCCGTATTTTGGTTCTCTACTTCTAACTTACATTCTGTGAATATCTTAAAAGATTCGGACTTGTGTTTCAACAGGAACATATGTCTGAATCTTGAGAGATCATCAGAGAATGTAATGAATTACAAAGAACTGGTCTTGGCATGTGTAGACAGGAGACATTCATACATCAGCATGTATCAATCCCAAGAGTTCACTAACTCTTTCTCTGTTTCCAATAAACGGAGCGATGGTCATCTTTTCTTTGTGACATGACCGGCAAGTTTCACAAGATGTAAATTCAAACAAATTTAAATATGCATCTTAATGTCACTTCAGCCAGTCGGGTCGCATTGATATGACCTAATCTACAATTCCTCAAGAAGGATTCGTTCATTTCTGAACTCTTCCTCTCGTGTGTGTTCTGTATACTAAGAACTGTAGTTTGATTTAGAACGTTAATGCTTTTAGATAACGTGCCTGAACCGATCAACTCTTGATATAGGAAATGTTCAAAACATTATCCAACAATACAAAATTATATCCTTCCTTTACTAATAAAGAGACTGATATGATGTTGTATATCAGGTTCGGTATCTAATAACATTTGTTCAGAATCAATGTATTCTGGTAATACAGGGTGATAGTGACCAACAGACTTGGCTGCAACACTTGCACCGTTTCTATCTCATGAAACTTATCACCCGTTCTCAGTTCTCTACCTTTCTGTAGCCCATGTAACAGATTACATATGCGGGATCCTGATCCGGTATCTCATACCCAGGACGTAAAGGATACTGAGAAACAGTTCTCTGTAATGAACACACCCGAAGAAGAAGCATCAGCATGCACTTTCTTCGTTTGTGCGGCACGGGAAATCTGGTATTCCCCAATTTCCTGCTCTGTCTTATAACAATTATAAGTTGGAGCGGGACCAACGTTCCCCAGCTTAGTATAACAAGCGGGTTCAGTCAATACATCCGTTTTATTATCTTGATTAAGGCGTGATATGGTCGCTACCTGGAGAGAGAGAGAGAAGAAAACACTCAGCGTATGCTCTTGCAAGATTAGATTGGTTATCTAATATATCTAAACAGGATGTCTCCTACTGTTTTAATCAAATCTTCCTTCAAACCCTAAAAGGAAAGACTAGCTGGGATTAATTACACGCTACAAGTTCGCCAATCTTTCAGCCAGGCCAGTGTCGGTACTTTGAGGGAGGTTCCCCGTGCTTTCGCATGGACCTAATTAAAGTAAACCTCGTTTTGCCAGAGGTGTAACCCCATTAACACCTTTCTAGACGCCTACTTGATCGGCTAATTGTAATGTGTAAAACTCTCCCAGGAGTAACTCTTACTCGCAGCGGGTATCGGGATCCAACTATCTCATAGAAGGTATGCAATCTCATTGCAAATTTCAACACTTGAAATTCCCAATAATATTTTACCCCTAGCGTCCTATGACCTTGACATAGGTCAACAAACCATAGGCTGCTAGTCAAGTTTAACCCGTCATTTCTTGATTGAAGTAAACCCACCCGCACGACCCTTGACAGAGGTCAACAAGGTCGCACGACTGCCCTAAATCAATCACATCATATGTTTATACAGATAAGCACTAATCAGCTACCGCACACTACGCCTTGACAGAGGTCAACAAACGCAGCACGAATACTAAATACTACTTATCTGAAATGACGGAGGGCTACGACAGGTTTTTAAGAAAACCTTTTGCGTAATGAACTTGATATCGTTGTAGAATCGAGTGATTTTAAATGGAGTGTTTTTTAGGCTTTTCTAGTTTTGCTAAAGGGGTCACTCCCGGTGAAGGGATCGTCGGCCCTTTCCTCATCGAATAAGGTGCAGGATATTTCACAAATATCGTTGTGCAAAGCAAGAACTATAGAAGCAATCAAAAGACAAACCGAGTTTGTAGCATCTGCTAGTTTCACTAAAGAGGTCACTCCCGGTGAAGGGATCTCGGCTCTTTCCTTATCGAATAAGGTGCTGGATGTTCTACAAGGAACACCGCTATGCAAAGCAAGAACTAGAGCTACCAGTTTTTAAACAAGTTTCTACAACATCTTTATGTTTCTTTTAGTTTCATTAATCTCATTAATGAAGTCCCATTTTAATATGCTTCACAAGCATCTCTTTTGAAACGAAATCTGCAATATAACATATATCTCATCTATATAATATAAACATTCGTCTCAGGCAGTAATATGATCTCATCACATAACATTGCAGCAGAAGAACATATATGAAATATTGGATAAACTAGGATGTCCGTGTTTTCAATACGAGCCTGTATAAAACACGGATTCCACGGTCGCGATGAATAGCCAAACCCACATCCCTAGACCCCTACGAGAGCGGCAAGCAACACTGCCAATTCTAGGGTTAGGAGACCCGGTCTTGACTTCTCGAGATGGTCTCCCACTGGACCCTAAAACCCGGTTACTTGTGCTCCCCGCCTTGGGTCTACCTAATGCGGAAAAGTAAATAATATACAATGGTGACATCATCCTCAGCCCGGAAGTGCCCCAATAAAAGAATATTACATACAAATGAATTTTACATGAATGAAAAAGAAAAAATCTCATCTCACATAAAAAACCCGGCTATTCAGAACACGACGATCCAATATAACATATCACAGCAACACATAATATCTCATATCATTAACGTAAGCAAGTATGCGTATCCCGATTGTCGTTGATGTATAGCAACGAAGCCGGCGATACACCATATACTACGCTTACGGTCACAGAAAAGAAAGTGTAAAACTACAACAGTTGGAATCCGCAACCTCCTTAGACATCGCATGCCTAACCAAATGAATTCCTTAGACATCGCTTGCCTAACAATTATAAACCCCGCATTTTAGTCTCATTATCGAAAACTCTTTTCAATATCAAGTCGGGCAATTCAACAAGATTCCCGACATCCTGATCGAATGCTCGTCGCAAACTTTAGTAGACGGCCGCACCCCCGGATGCCGTCGATGAAGTGCACTAAGGCGGAACACCGCTGCCGCGAGCACCCGAATAGATGCTTTTGGCGACGGGGTTCTCCTACAGTCACTTGGTCGGGGCTATGGGGTGTGGCTGTCTGTTAAGTTTACCCGGCAAGTATCCGCGTACGCTACGTGATTGCGACGGACTTTTGATCACATCAAAATTCCCTGGCAACCGATCAACAGAGACTAAACTGCTATGTTTATAATATTCAAATTAGTTATCTCATAACTACCTGTGGATTCCAAATATTGTATCACATTCCAGATAAATAGACAATGTTAAACTTTCCGATCGAATAATCAAACACCCAAGATTTCCTCAATATATCTCAACACTTGAAATCAGTTTAAAAACATCCATCACATGCCACAGTACCAATGGTCCAGCCGTAGAAGGGTCAAGCCAACGCCTCACATGTGGCATGCCGTACTACCCCAAACGCTAAGGTTTAGAGGCAGTTCAAGATGGTCACATAATCGAGTTAAGATTTGTTGTCTTCTAGAGGGTCCACCGCGTTACTTGCATGACTTTACGAAAGTTTCAAACTCGAGAAAAATAGCCAACTTTTGAAAATTTTCCGACAGGGGAAAAAGTGAGTTATTGATATCCGGTCGAACTTTTTAACAGTTTCTAAAATTATCCGGAAAAACTAAACAAAGTTAAATTATTCGATCGAATCAATGAGTCTCCAATATAACCCTAGAAAACTCAACACTTGAGTGGAATTAAAAAATTCCCAGAAGAAATTGCCAAGAAAGGACCTAAGAATAAATATATGAATTTCCAGGGACTAATTCGAAATTTTGGCCGTGGAACCGCCGCCAAACCCTTTGTCTGTCCGCGGTTCCGCGGTCAAATTAGCGAATTAAAAGTCCGTACTTCACAGTAATTCTTAGTTTTTCCTGCTTAATTTTCTGAGCTTTCATACAAAATCACATTTTTGAAAAATATCCAGAGAAGGGTATTATCGGGGTTTTCCGGGTTCGATCGGACTTTAAACTTCGCTCAGACTTCGCCTAAAGCTCTAGCTTGGCTCTGATACCACTTGTAGGGTTGCTAGGCACGCGCACAAGGGTCTACGTGGTATCAACCATGCCCGATTAAAATTTTAGCCGTGCCGAACAACCCGAAGCCGGATCTTTAAACTAGGGTTTAGGCGAAAACAAGCATGTTAAACTCTTTAACACTAAGTGAGAGGGATTACAACCTTTGTAGATCTGGTCCATCACTTCTTAAGCTCCGTGTTGAGGTCCCTTCGCTGCGATCATCCTGTTCCGGACTCTCGAGAGGGTTCATGAAGAGAATGATGCAACCTTGATTCCGATCTTCGATAACATAGATGATCTACCTTGAAGTTTCATTAACACAAGCTAACACTCATAAAATGAAGTGAACACCCTCATCTAAATGGCAAGGATAGATGAGGATGATGAAGTAGGATTTTTGCTTTCATTTATAATCTTTTTCTCACACATTTTCATCACAAAAGCAAAACTATAAAGCTTTTCAAGAAGGAACTCAAGCAAGAAGAAGAATGAATCATCTTTTTCCTTATGTGATGAACAATGAATTATTGTAGTGGTTACAAATCTAACCAAGGGTTAAGCATGAAAGAGTAAACCCTTTTAGAGAGTTAATGTCACGACCCGAAATTGGCCCGTGACGGCCCTAATAATACGCAACGCCTAAAGACGTAACACAGTAAAAGAAAGCCAAAACCCAGAAATCTAAACCATAAAAATACGAAAAAAATAATAAAAGTATTTTGAAACATTTGAAATCACAACCCAAATTCTTTAAAAATCCCACTTTCTGTATTTAAAATTTTAGCAACACCTCTTTTTGTAAAAACTGGCCCAAAGGAGGAAAACAATCACATCATTAATATACGACGCCGTAGAGAAGAAATAAGAGACAATAGTAAGGAAACTGTATATAAAAGACAACAAATCCATAAATATTATACAATATCGTCCTCACCAAGTCTCTAGGTCAACAACATAATATTAGATGGAGAGTACAAGATACAACGAATGTACAATACAAAATACAGATAACCACCAAAACCCACCTGAGCAAAATAGCACATTGTGAGCCGATGCGGTATCTGTAGCAAAAGATGATAGATGAAAAGCTGAATAGCCTGCCTCGACTACCCTGGGGAACAACCTGAAACACCTGTGGCACATCGGGGGGTGAGTTGCCAACTCATGAATAGTAGATAACATCTGCAGGTAATCGCAGGAATGCACGTACAGCATGAATCTAAGATATGCAATTACAGTAATAACATGTCATGCAAATGCTGAATAATGGAAAGTACACTAGCAGGTACAATCAATATGTAAAGCAATGAATAACATGACAATAGTGTGCAATAACTATGCAATAGGAATATGAGAATGCAAATATGCAGCTATCATGAAGGGTACACTAACAGGTACTCCTAATACATGGAACAGTGCATAAGTGAAAAGGTACGAGGTATGGAGTGAAATATGTCGTTCCCACAGAAACCTGACATCGTGGTAGGATCACAATCCATCAAGACATTCAAATCACAATTCCTCAAATCAGCCCCCACATTGGGCTTTCACATCATATAAGTCTCACATCTGCTCAATGTACAATACCGAGTAATCTCCTATATCCCGAATGTACAAATCAATAATCACATAGGTATGTCCAATATCCAATCTCAATGAATCACCTAATATCCCAAGTCAAACCTCAAGTAAGAATCTAACATCCTAAAGGTAAATATATACAGAAATATGTATGATGGGGGCAATACACATATATTAGCGTCCCATTCCACTAATATTGGTGTAAGGGTATATATAACAACGGCTAAATCCCCTGTTATATATACAAAGGTGTTAAAGAAATATCATGAAAACCATGTGCCAAGCATCGACACAGAAATCCTGATCACGTATCATACGCTATCCCGAAAGCACGAGTGCCTAGATCTGACCCTCGCGTTTCGACGTATGCATATGTACATGACTCCCAACGGTATCTCCATGATCCCCGCCGAGTCATCAGTACTGTCACCGGTAGGTACTCGCCCGCCTCCAGGCTCAATCGGCAACATCCATCGATCTTCTTGCCGAGGGAAACCATACCGGGCCCCACCATGTACACTCATACGGCAACCACACCTCATATGGAGTATATAATCAGAACCGATAAATCTCATGGTAGCTGCGCAAATATCATATCAAGGAAACCGGGTTTTTCAATGTATGCATAATTTCATGAACTCCCGCGGTTCCCAAATCCAGAAATCATCATGTGAAATCAAAATAAGAATGTGCAAATCCAGGAATACATATATGCGATATATCTGAAATGCGAGCATATAAATGAGAATATGTAGCTGAAACCAGATTTATGCGAAATCAATAAGGTACAGCTAAGTATAGGTGTCTACCTATAAGTAAAAGATGTCGTATACCCCCTGGGTATAAGTAGAATATGAAGGGTACCCCCCGGGTATAAGTAAAATATGTGCAAGGTATACCTGTAGCTGTATCGCAAGGTGTAGATGTACCTATCACTAATGGTAAGATACACTATAGGTATAGCGATAAACTAGATGTCAAGTCTGATAAGCAATAAAGTATCTATAAGGGGTTGTGTGTGACATGGCAATTATTGACGGTGTGTGTGTAGCATACAATCCGTGCTCGTGCAACATGAACCGTCAATAATATGTGCAGTGTCCTACGGCTGCTAGTCACAGTACAACTATATCAAGGAAATAAGATAAAGGCGCAATTCTAACAATGACGTAGAATATGCGACAGGTATTTGAATCCTAGCCCAGACGCATAACGTCATGCCGGCGATTCCCCTGTAGATGTTAAATCTACTCACCTACGCTCCACGCTAGGTGAATCCTACCATCTGCTCCCCCTGTAGCAGTGTCCGTAGTCCCTGCCTGCAAACCTGCAAATAAGACATGAAAATCATATATAAGCCAAATATTCCGCAAAACGCGATATCGAACCAAAAACGGGAACTCGCGTCGCGAACTAAACGCGCGTGTGCACGATACGCTAAAACGTGTGTATACGCGTCTAAAACTACCGCGACACACAGCGATACGCTGGATCACAGAACCCACTCACGTATCGCGTGTATCGCGCAAACAAACGGACATGCAAAACGATATATTGCCCCAGATTTTCCTACAGGCCCAATCTTACAAAACTAGACATGCCAAAGCACTAGACAACACTGAAGACGACCCTAGCCAAGAACCCAACACCCCTGCCCCCTACTTGGCCGCAAATTGAGGCCAAACCTAAAAAATCTGCGGCCTGGATTGGGAAGTGGGGTCTCGTGTTCAGGTGGTGTGGCCAGGGTATACCTAGTGTGCTCCAGTTTGCTCAATTTTGTCCTGAAGTGTCTGGGTCAAAAGCAGATTACAAAATGCTACAATGTCGCTTTAAAAACGCTAACTTAGCACAGAACACAAACCCTAGGGTATTTTAGTGAAATCTGGGTTAAACTCAGTTCAAGTGACCCTAATAACACTTAAATAAGTAGGGTTAACTAACGCAATCATCAATTAGCCACAACATCTCACAAATCACCATAAATAGCACTAAACTAGCTAATTAACACTAACCGACACCAATTAGCACACAAGCTAAGCAAAAGAGAGATGGGTTCGGAAAATATACCCTAGAGAACCCTAGAAGCAGGAGAAGAAGTGAATGGGGGAAGAAGAGAGCTTGCTACAACTGCTGGGCTTCTGCTGCTGCTGCCAGAGCTGCTGCTGATGCAGTTGCTGCTACTGCTGTTGTTGATATTATTGCTGTAGCTGTGGCTGCTTCTGGGGCTGCTGCTTCAGCTGCTGACGCTAATGGTGCTGATGCTAATGGTGCTGATGCTCGAGTTGCTTCTTCTGGTGCTGCTGTTGTTTCTGCTGGTGTTGCAGCTGTTGCTGATGTTGTTGTTGCTGCCACTGCTACTATTTCTGCTGCTGGAGCTGAAGCAGGTAAGTGTGTGTGTGTGTGTTTTGTGAGAGAATGACAGGATGAGTGAAAAGAGAGGTGATAATGAGAGACAAAGTCAAAACCCCTACTCTCTCTCTTTATTTAATGAAGCATGGCAAAGCCATCATGCCCCATTCTCACTCTCTCTCTCTCTCACCAAGGTCAACACAAGAACAATCATTTTAAATTTGAAACCCCATTTAAATCCATTTTTCTTTTTAAAGAACAACTATGAACTATTAAACCCAAAACACTTAATAATTAAAACTAGATTAAGAAATGGTTAAACTCTAAGTTAACACCCTAGTTAACATGCACAAGTGTGTGCAAGCCTAGGAAAAATCTAATAAAATACTAAATAAATAGGATAAAATATTTAAAAACCAAATCGGTAAACTTTTTATTAAAAACTATACATTAAAATATAATTAGCTATAAAACACATTCTAAGGTGTTACAATCTCCCCCCCTTAAAAGAAAATTGTCCCCGAATTTAAAAATATACCGATACTCGTACCTTCAAAGAGAAGATTACAAACTCTCAGATCTTGCTCGCAGCCTCCCAAGTGATTACCTCACTATACGGCTACGTCCAAGAAAACCCTTCACAGATGGCAAGACCCTTGACCGATGTTCCTCCACCTGCCGAGCCATTAACACAATGGCTACCGGTGAGCGAAACGATCGCGTCCAAGCCAAATGGTTTGGTGCCAAATTATGTGATAAAGGTCATGAAGGTAATTGTAAAGTATCATCACAAGGAATACGGGGTGAAAATTCAATAATCTGGGCGGAAGTGCCAAATTAAAGGCAACGAAACTAACTCGCTTATAGGATCTCGAAAGGACCTAAATCCAGGGATAAGCTTCCCAAAATCCAACACGTCATTCATCGGAAAGTCCATAGGAATACATGATCTGTCCCTACGATCTCGAGTCTCTGACCAACACAGTCGGCATAAGACCTCAGTTCGAAATGGACAATTTCCATCCTGACCTAACACAACTGGACTATCTCCGAAGCCTCTAGACATAGCTGGGGTCCAAAATCCTACTTACGCAGAGTCAGAAAAAAAAACAGACTGGTGATCGACACGACCTAACCTCTAAACCTAAAGGTGGCCAATTGGATTGTCTCCTGATAACAGCTATCGAAGGAGAACCCTAACGATGACGAGTGACGATCCCCAACTGCTGACAACAATCAAAACAACACACAACTAACAAGATACAACTGAGCAAATTGAGTATAACCGGACGACAAGAATCCGAATGGAGTCACACCCTGACTAAACTTGGGTAGAAACCATAATGAAATTCGTGGAGATCTGCCCCCACTCCTATTTCGGAGCGGTTAAAGGTTGCAACTCTCCAGCCGGCCTCAGATGCTCGACCCAAGCACACAACAAGACAGACACCTTGAAACGAAACCTGAAACTTCTCTTTACATCCCTGTCCACCCGTAACTATCTCACAAGTCACGTTAAATGTTGGTGGAACTTGAATGCATATAGAGAGTTGACAGATGTGCATGTTCTAGGATTACACGTCTCTACCTGATAAGATCAGGTACACCCATGCGTCCCTAACTTAGCACACCGTGTCATAAATCAAGGACTCCGAATCATTACCCAGCCGAGTATTCTCAAGTATCTTTGACGAACGAGCATCGGCGGGCAGTGTCTCGCGAAAACGATTTAAGGAAAGTGGTCGGGCGCGGACATGAGCAAGCTGTCCCCTCCGTAGAGACGAACTTAAGCTGTACTCAACGATCACACAAGAACAGTAAATCTGCAGAAGACTATCACAACAATCAAATTCCGCTGCAGGAAGATGTACATTAGGCTCTGGTGGTCCGTGAAAATCTGACATGACTCTCGAACAAGTAGTGTCTCCAAATCTCCAACGCAAAACCACCAGGCCATCTCCAGATCATGAGTGGAATATCCTTCTCGTACTTCCTCCAAATGTACGGAAGCAAAAGCGATAACTCTATAGTGTCACCTCAGTACACACTCAAGCCCACTCAAGAAACATTACAGTTAAACAACAAGGTCGCCCGAACCAAAGGCAAAGAAAGACTGAGGCAGTTGTTAACTGAATCTTCAACTGCTGAAAACTCCGCACACATGCCTCAGTCCACAGAAAAGAAACCTCCCTTCTGGTCCATTCAGTCGACGGTGCAGCACTACTCTAGCAATCCTGCATGAAACGGCAGTAAAAACCTGCTAAGCCCAACAATCTGCGGGTCTCCGTCCTGCACACAAGTCTGGGCCTAAGCTGTACGGCCGCGATCTCCCTCGGAACCATACGAAACCGTCTCCCGTGACTACAAGACCTAGGAGTCTACACAAAACAAGCCTGAAGAAACACTCCGAGAATTTAGCAACCTGCTGGTGCTCTCCCAGTATCTGCATAACAAATCCTCAAGTGCTGCTCCTGTTCCTCAAGACACATTAGATAGACCAGAATGTCGTAAATAACACAACAATAACTGGTCGAGGAACGGCCTGCAGAAATCCGGTTCACCACATCTACGAATGCTGCTAGGGCATCAGTGAATCCAACGACTCAAAAAAACACAGAAAACCCATCGCACACATAAGGCAGTCTTCGGAATGCCATCACCCCGATTCCGCAATAATGATGACATGATCCCAAACAAACTTAGAAAATGTCTCGCACTCTGGAGCTGATCGAAGATATCGTCAATCCGAGGTGAAGGATACCTCTCCGCACCGTAAGCCGATTCAATTAGCGATCCGTCGATACACAACCTCAAACTGCCGTCTTTCTCCTTGACGAACAGAAATAGGAACTTCCAAAAGCGAAACACTCAGACGCACAAAACTCCCCAAACCACAACTCTGCAGCTGATCCTTAAGCTCCCAAGCTTCGCCGGCCCATCTGGAACAACGTCGGAAAACTCTCGCACGAAAGGAACTCGGTCCAACAATCCCACTGTGGCTCCGGTATCACAAATGAACGCCAAGAATCCACGACATTTCCTCAAAAGCCGACTAGCCAAGAAAGCTGAATTCAAGCTATGAGAGGCGGCACAGCTATCCGCCTGCACAACAAGAATTGACCTGCCGGGAAAACAAAACTGACTGTTTCCTCACGGTAGTCCACAGACGCCTAACACGTAGCTAAACAGTCCGTGCCCAGGAGAACGTCAAATCCAACATCTCTAGAGGGATCAAAACGATGGACAAATCTCTATCTCCTATCCGATTGGCACACATATGAATACGTGTCGTGCAACAAAAGAATCGCTGACAGAAGTTAGCACGACTACGACTAATCTACCCAACCACGGCACAAGCATGAAAAACAAACGAATACATCAAAAGAACATGCGAAATAAGGATACTTGAAAACTCCATATTGGACGCCTGCGCGTCCCGATGAGTAGAAGCAAACTCCTGTGTCTGCCATCTACCCGCAACTGGCTGAACTCCTCTGGTAGACTGAGCCCTCTGAGCGAACCTTCCACGTCCACGGCCTCTCTGAAAACGATCCTGACGAGGTGCTAAGGAACAATCCCTGACAAAGTACTGAAGGCTCCCGCATCGAAAACATCCACGTGGTGACTGCTTACCATCCTGGGGATGAGAGCTGAAGGGCTGTCCTCGTCCTAAGCCTCTGCTACTCCCACGATGGCCACGAAATCTGTCTCGATGACCAAACCTCTGTCTCTGGGCTGGTACGCTGGTACGAGTCCTCCACCGTCCGGGAACTCTCTGAGCCTCTGGAATATGCGCCTAGTCAACTGGAGCTGCAACCACTGGTGCTATGTAGGTGACGGACTTCTGCATGCTGATCGTAAATGACAACTGAGTAACAGGGGTGACAACCTCCTGTCGTAGCTCCCGAACGACATCAACCAATGAACTCATAGTCTGGCGGAAGTCATGCATCTCTACCAAAAGTCTATCAATAGTATATTTCGTCGGCTGATCCGTCTGCACCTATGCAACTAGAGTGCCATCCTGGTCAGTACTCGTCTCACCCGAGCCAACTCTGACCTCGGCCCTCGCTGCATCACTCTGAGTCCCCATAGTCATCGGTGGCAAGGCTATTAATAGATATAAGATTCGATGAGAATAAGGAATCGAATCTCAAGGATATGAATCATCAAGGAAGGAATTTCAAGCAAATTGTACTTATGACACTTAAGGCGAAGTACCGCATCGTGGGTATGCTGCAGACATACACACAGTACGTTACTATGCTTAAGCTACCTACTTCATCATACTAAGGTCATCCTACACTCCGAAAGGTAAAACCTAGCGCTCTGATACCAACTTTGTCACGACCCGAAATTGGCCCGTGACGGCCCTAATACTACGCAACGCCTAAAAACGTAACGCAGTAAAAGAAAGCCAAAACCCAGAAATCTAAACCATAAAAATACGGAAAACATAATAAAAGTATTTTGAAACATTTGAAATCGCAACCCAAATTCTTTAAAAATCCCACTTTCTGTATTTAAAATTTTAGCAACACCCCTTTTTGTAAAAACTGGCCCAAAGGCGGAAAACAATCACATCATAAATATACGACGCCGTAGCGAAGAAATAAGAGACAATAGGAAGAAAATTGTATATAAAAGACAACAAATCCACAAATATTATACAATATCGTCCTCACCAAGTCTCTAGGTCAACAACATAATAGTAGATGGAGAGTACAAGATACAACGAATGTACAATACAAAATACAGATAACCACCAAAACCCACCTGAGCAAAATAGCACACTGTGAGGCGATGCGGTATCTGTAGCAAAAGTTGATAGATGAAAAGCTAAATAGCCTGCCTCGACTACCCTGGGGAACAACCTGAAACATCTGTGGCACAACGGGGGGTGAGTTGCCGACTCGTGAATAGTAGATAGCATATGCAGGTAATCGCAAGAATGCACGTACAGCATGAATCTAAGATATGCGATTACAGTAATAACATGCCATGCAAACGCTGAATAATGGAAAGTATACTAGCAGGTACAATCAATATGTAAAACAATAAATAACATGACAATAGTGTGCAATAACTATGCAATAGGAATATGAGAATGCAAATATGCAGCTATCATGAAGGGTACACTAACAGGTACTCTTAATACATGGAACAGTGCATAAGTGAAAAGGTACGAGGTATGGAGTGAAATATGTCGTTCCCACGGAAACCTAACATCGTGGTAGGATCACAATCCATCAAGACATTCAAATCACAATTCCTCAAATCAGCCCCCATATTGGGCTTTCACATCATATAAGTCTCACATCTCCTCAATGTACAATACCGAGTAATCTCCTATATCCCGAATGTACAAATCGGTAATCACATAGGTAAGTCCAATATCCAATCTCAATGAATCACCTAATATCCCAAGTCAAATCTCAAGTAAGAATCTAACATCCTAAAGGTGAATATATACAGAAATAAGTATGATGGGGGCAATACAAATATATAAGCGTCCCATTCCACTAATATTGGTGTAAGGGTATATATAACAACGGCTAAATCCCCTGTTATATATACAAAGGTGTTAAAGAAATATCATGAAAACCATGTGCCAAGCATCGACACAGAAATCCTGATCACGTATCATACGCTATCCCGAAAGCACGAGTGTCTAGCTCTGACCCTCGCCTTTCGACGTATGCATACATACATGACTCCCAACGGTATCTCCATGATCCTCGCCGAGTCATCCGTACTGTCACCGGTAGGTACTCGCCTGCCTCCAGGCTCAATCGGCAACATCCATCGATCTTCTTGCCGAGAGGAACCATACCGGGCCCCACCATGTACCGTCATACGGCAACCACACCTCGTATGGAGTATATAATCAGAACAGATAAATCTCATGGTGGCTGCGCAAATATCATATCAAGGAAACCGAGTTTTTCAATGTATGCATAATTTCATGAACTCCCGCGGTTCCCAAATCCAGAAATCATCATGTGAAATCAAAATAAGAATGCGCAAATCCAGGAATACATATATGCGATATATCTGAAATGCGAGCATATAAATGAGAATATGTAGCTGAAACCAGATGTATGCGAAATCAATAAGGTACAGCTAAGTATAGGTGTTTACCTATAAGTAAAAGATGTCGTATACCCCCTGGGTATAAGTTGAATATGAAGGGTACCCCCCCTGGGTATAAGTAAAATATGTGCAAGGTATACCTGTAGCTGTATCGCAAGGTGTAGATGTACCTATCACTAATGGTAAGATACACTATAGGTCTACCGATAAACTAGATGTCAAGTCTGATAAGCAATAAAGTATCTATAACGGGTTGTGTGTGACATGGCAATTATTGACGGTGAGTGTAGCATACAATCCGTGCTCGTGCAACATAAACCGTCAATAATATGTGCAGTGTCCTACGGCTGCTAGTCACAGTACAACTATATCAAGAAAATAAGATAAAGGCGCAATTCTAACAATGACGTAGAATATGCGACAGGTATTTGAATCCTAGCCCAGACGCATAACTCCATGCGGGCGATTCCCCTGTAGATGTTAAATCTACTCACCTACGCTCCACGCTAGGTGAATCTTACCATCTGCTCCCCCCTGTAGCCGTGTCCGTATTCCCTGCCTGCAAACCTGCAAATAAGACATAGAAATCATATATAAGCCAAATATTCCGCAAAACGCGATATCGAACCAAAAACGGGAACTCGCGTCGCGAACTAAACGCGCGTGTGCACGATACGCTAAAACGTGTGTATACGCGTCTAAAACTACTGCGACACGCCGCGATACGTTGGATCACAGAACCCACTCACGTATCGCGCGTATCGCGCAAACAAACGGACATTCAAAACGATATATTGCCCCAGATTTTCCTACAGGCCCAATCTTACAAAACTAGACATGCCAAAGCACTAGACCACACTGAAGACGACCCTAGCCAAAAACCCAACACCCCTGCCCCCTACTTGGCCGCAAATTGCGGCCAAACCTAATAAATCTGCGGCTTGGATTGGGAAGTGGGGTCTCGTGTTCAGGTGGTGTGGCCAGGGTATATCTAGTGTGCACCAGTTTGCTAAATTTTGTCCTGAAGTGTCTGGGTCAAAAGCAGATTACAAAATGCTACAATGTCGCTTTAAAAACGCTAACTTAGCACAAAACACAAACCCTAGGGTATTTTAGTGAAATCTGGGTTAAACTCAGTTCAAGTGACCCTAATAACACTTAAATAGGTAGGGTTAACTAACACAATCATCAATTAGCCACAACATCTCACAAATCACCATAAATAGCACTAAACTAGCTAATTAACACTAACCGACACCAATTAGCACACAAGCTAAGCAAAAGAGAGATGGGTTCAGAAAATATACCCTAGAGAACCCTAGAAGTAGGAGAAGAAGTGAATGGGGGAAGAAGAGAGCTTGCTACAACTGCTGGGCTTCTGCTGATGCTGCCAGAGTTGCTGCTGATGCAGTTGCTGCTACTGCTGTTGTTGATATTGTTGCTGTTGCTGTGGCTGCTTCTGGGGCTGCTGCTTCAGCTACTGATGCTAATGGTGTTGATGCTAATGGTGCTGATGCTAATGGTGCTGATGCTCGAGTTGCTTCTTCTGGTGCTGCTGTTGTTTCTGCTGGTGTTGCAGTTGTTGCTGATGTTGTTGTTGCTGCCACTGCTGCTATTTCTGCTGCTAGAGCTGAAGCAGGTAAGTGTGTGTGTGTGTGTTTTGTGAGAGAATGAGAGGATGTGTGAAAAGAGAAGTGATAATGAGAGACAAAGTCAAAACCCCTACTCTCTCTCTTCATTTAATGAAGCATGGCAAAGCCATCATGCCCCATTCTCACTCTCTCTCTCACTCACCAAGGTCAACATAAGAACAATCATTTTAAATTTGAAACCCCATTTAAATCCATTTTTCTTTGTAAAGAACAACCATGAACTATTAAACCCAAAACACTTAATAATTAAAACTAGATTAAGAAATGGTTAAACTCCAAGTTAACACCCTAGTTAACATGCACAAGTGTGTGCAAGCCTAGGAAAAATCTAATAAAATACTCAATAAATAGGATAAAATATTTAAAAACCAAATTGGTAAACTTTTTATTAAAAACCATACATTAAAATATAATTAGCTATAAAACACATTCTAAGGTGTTACAGTTAACTAGAGTTAATGGTTTGGATTGGGTTAACATAATATCTCACAAAAATATCAAGCAACCACAAAGTCAAAGCTTCATGAAGCTTCATGGAAGCTTCATGCAAAAGCTAACCCTAATCCAAACCCTAACCAAGTTTAAACCCTAATCCATTGTTAAATTTGTAACCCTAACATGTTACAATATTATATATCACATATACAATATATTTTGTAACAATAGAAAATAATACAATTAACATATATCGCATATATATCAATGTATTATCCCATGAGAAAATGAATCTTTTAGTGAGCTAATATTAGTTAATGTAATTTAATATATCATATATATTATTATACATTAAATTATCGAATCAACACTTGATCCGATAATCCGGCAATTTCACAAATAACCGACGAATACTATGACCCGTCTATATCATATATACCCGGCCGAAATCTCATATCGCGAGAATCCAATACGGTATCACATACCGCATTATCCTCGGTCCCGCACATATCACATATATGCTCCTTCTCCGTTTTGCCTGAGCCAAGAAAACTCTGTGTAGGACTCTAAAGAATCGTCAATAAGCCGGCAGTAGGTGATGATCATATCAAACACCCACAAGCTACAAGCGGTCAGCTAATGCTCCTTACCTAACCATCAACTGATATAGGTAAATGTCATAGACATAATTTCAAAAATTTATATCTCACTCTATAAAAATAGACGTACAGATATATCAATTTGAAATTGGTGCATAACAACGGATATTCAAAACCAAATATTTGCCGACCGGCAAACAACCCAGGCGATTTCCTCAAATATCACCAATTACAAAGAATTCCGATATAATGAGGAAGATCACCTAATTCCCAATAACTTACTCCCATTCATCATCTGTAAAACCATACAGATGTGAGAATCATACCTGGTAGATTCATACCCTTGAGTAAGTATCTAATCGGGAAATCAGTTTTCCTTTAACAGTACACAGTGAAACTGAAACATTGTAAATGTTTCATAAGGGTATCCTGGTATTCCTAGTAATGCCTCTTCCATTATCCAGATTCACAACTGTAACCGTGTAATTCTTTGTCATCTTTCCAAATCCCTTTATATGTCTTTGGTCATTACCTTCTGTACACCCCTTTAGGCCAAATGGTTTTCTTCCTTCCCTACCGTTCGGCACCAGCCTATGGTTTGGAAGAAGACTATCCAATAAGCATAATGGATGTACTGTCCTAATCCTAGGAGCACTCGCAATGCGAGAGAAGGTGAAGATAAAAGACAACCGAATAAACCTTATTCCTATTTCTCCTGAACCAGAATCCATCCCCGAACTGGAACAAGTTCCTTTCGAGTTCGTATATAACCATACGATGGAGTATCCAATAAACTGTGGATCTTCGTAGTGATACGGAGTGTCCTGGAGAAATACAAAGGTGACTTAGGATTGGCGAAGCAATACTTGGTTTGGTCGTGAATAGCAGTCGCAATTTACTTTGCCCTCTTACTAATCCCTTGATATGTCTTTACTTAATACCTTCTTTACACCATCGTTAGGTTAATTTGTTTTCTTCATTCCCTACCGGTCGACACCTGCCTATGGTTCGGAAGAAGACTATCCAATTTGCGTAATAGGTGTACTGTCTCCTAAACCAAGGAGCACTCGCAACCTGAGAGAAGGTAAAATGAAAAGACAACTGAATAGTCCAATTCGTTTTCTCCAGAACCGGAAACCATCCTCGAATAAGTCCCTTCGAGTTCGTATATAACCATACGATGGTTTTGTCCAATGGAAGTGCACGTTCGTAGTAATACGGGGTGTCCTAGAAAAAAGGGTAAAAGTAGGAGTGGCAATGAGGTTTGCAACTCTGACAATCCAAAAGCCAGTGTTTAAGAAGGTTCGGTTAATTTTGGTCACTGAGTCATAGTCTTAGGGTCGGGTTAAGGTCGCTGCCAAAGAGAGAGAGAGAAAAGAAACACTCAGCGTGCACTCTAACCTAGATCAGAATGGTTACCAATTTCACTAATCTGGAAACCTCCCACTGTACCGTCAAATTCTCCTCCAAATCTGAAAGAAGAATTAGTCGGGATCATTCGAGGAGTAAACCAACTCATCAGTGGGAATCGGGATCCAACTATCACCGCATGATAACGTGACGGAATCCGCTCACGTCATCACACTCCAGAAGGTATGTGCATATCTGGCAAGTTTCAGTTTCTTTAGAAACTCCCGATGTGGATTTTTGCCCCATGCTCTTATGACCTTGACTTTGGCCAACAAATCATAAGTCACATGTCAAGTTCTACCCGTCATTCTCCAGGTTAATTTGAGCCCACCCACACAAGCCCTTGACTTTGGCCAACAAGGCTATACGACTGCCCCATACCAACGCATCTATCTATGCTGCACATGAATACCCAATAGCTACCAATCACTATGCCTTGACTTTTACCAACAAACATAGCTTGAATACTAATTGACTATCCATGTGAAACGACGGAGGGCTTCGAATGGTTTCTGGCGAAAACCTTTAACGTAATGAACTTGATATCGTTGAAGGAACCGGATAGCTTTTAAAAATATAGTGACGAAAACCTTTGCTAAAGAGGTCACTCCCAGTGAAGGGATCTTGGCTCTTTCCCCGTAGAATGAGGTGCAGGATATTCCAACTGAATACCACGATGCAAAGCAAAAGTAATCGGCTATAGTGAAGTTATTGCCCTGACGCAAACTTCTGTCTAAGAGGTCACTCCCGGTGAAGGGATCTCGGCCCTTGCCTCGTCGACAAAGGAGCAGGATATTCCAACTGAATACCACGATGCAAAACAAAAGAGAACGTCCTTGCAATAACAGCTTTTTGAAAAGTGTTCCAACAACATCAGATTAGGTTTGTTTTTAACTTGCATTGATCCGAATCAACGCAGTCCCATCAATTGATCACATCAATAAAGAACGAAAATAATGATGTACGTATATGCCATCCGCATTCGCCACTGGGTCCCTCATTACCTGTTAGGTTACTTAACTAACGACAGAGCGGGGACTGGACTAGCGTGGATGCAAAACATATACAACATCTACTAGTATATATATCAATATATAATATTTCGCTCAAGGTGTGATAAAATGCAACATCACAGAAATGTACAGCATCACAGAACAATACAGATATCTGGGATCCCCGGGTTTCACAGAGCCGCTACTGAAACCCGACATTCCCCTGGTCGTGTGGATAGCCTGTGCAATGAAATCCTAGACCCCTACGGGCGCGGCAAGTTACCCGCCAAAACCTGAAGCGAGGCAGCCCCCTTCAGCAACGTGAATGGACCACCCAGCACTTCACGGAATCCAGTAACTTGGGCACCCCTCCTTGGTCAACTTGTACCCCCTACGAGTGCGGCGAATAGCCCGCCAATTCTAGAGTAAAGCCCCCTCTGTCTCAATGCCATGAGATGCGGGCTTGTTTCCCTCTAAAACCCGGCTATCCGTGCACCCCACCTTGGGGTAATCCTAGTACAGAAAGTAAAATATACATACAACGGGTACATCGACCTCAACCTGGTCGTGCCCCAAAAGAATAATATACAATCAGGCAGTGACGGCAGTCCACACGTCGGACGCTCGCCCCGCAATATCAAATGTACATAAAACAACAAAAAACTGTACTAGCATTGCATCCAGGCTATCCCCCACGACCAATCCGCAACATCACAGCAATACACAGAACATCAACGTGAATGTCACGTTCGCAAATCCATCTAACCGGGCTATAGCAGTTAGACAGGATTTACCGATCAAGTGACATTCACGGTCGCAGATATAATGTAAATACTGTGATCTAACATGTTTAAATTTTTCGATCGATCAAAATTACCTAAGTGGGCCCCAAGCAGTACTGTAGCACTCACAGAAAATCTGGGCCCAAAAGAATATCCCAAAAACCCTAATTCTATGTAAGAAGCCCTCTGTAAAATTTTGGTACAGTGTGGACATTTACCCACCGCGGAACCGCGGCCAAACCAGGGGTTTGGCCGCGTTTCCGCGGTCGTACTGAAACGCCACCTCACCAAATTTTTGCAGAACTCTTACAATTCCCTGCATATGTTTCTGCAATGTACTGAAAAAATTTTCGAGCCAAAAATAAATCGACAGAAAACTGATGGATTGGAAAATACGGTTTTTAGGGATTTTTGTTCGATCGAGTTCTAAACATACTAGAGCAAGCTAGACTAGGTTAATGGCGAGGCTCTGATACCACTGTAAGTGCACGGCGGCGCCCCGGCCGTCAATCCGACGCCGGAATGCGGAAGCGATGATTTACTTTAAACTTTTTAAACCGGCACCACCGCGCACTATAAACCCGGATCGTGCCATTAATCTAGTCCTAGCTAACAAGAAGGGGGTAGAGAGATATACCAAGCGATCTGTGTCCTTCGGTCTTCGTCTCCACTCCGATCTCCCGCGGAATCTCCGTCCGTCACCTCCTCGTCGGAAAGGGCACCACGTAGCCGGATTCTTTTACGGGTTCCCACCTCTGGACCGAGACAACTCGAGCACGAAGTTGGCTAGCCGACGCGTCTAAGGAGTGCTGTAAACTAGTGTAGAAACTTTGCCTCTTGGTGTTTATGTAGTTGCCATTGATGGAGGAATCAATATGAACTTTGGAGAGGTGAGAAGGATTTTGTGAGCAAGCCAAATGAGATAATCAAATTTCCCTCATACAAAATGAAACCTCTCCCACTCTCTCAATGTGTGGCCGGCCCCTTAAGTTAGAATGAGGAGAGAAAAAACTCAAACCATGAAGGGAGGTGATGGTAGTAAAAGCAAAGGGGTGACCACAACCAAAAGCAGTGATAACAATATCATATCAACTTCAAATCCATTCTAATCTCATTAATGCTAAACCATCATGAAAAAGCAAATATGCTTAACCTATCATAATGCCACAAATGCAAGAAACCCCTCCACAAAAGATAATTTGCACAACTGCAAATAACACCCTCCATCAGAAAAGTCCGGCCGGGAAGGAACAAAGGAAAACTGGCCGGAACAGAATGCAAACTGGCAACTTCAGAAAAATGATCCCGTAATAAATTACAGGAAAACCCTGCGACTGCATATACATGCCCGCATTTGTATTCCCACTGAATACAAATGCAAAGAGACAAAACTACACTGTCTAATACTAGGATCAGGCTTAAGCCAAAGCCGGCTAGTAAAATCCGTCCGATCACGATCCGTGCAATACCGCACGTGTCTGATCGAACCCTGCCATATCTCCATACGGCCTCTACAGCGTTTCGCCTGAAACTTGAGTAACTGTGTGTATGGTGGACTCTAAAGACTCGTCAATACTATGGTTGTGGATTTAACCACTAGCACGTCAGAGGTATTAGCCATACGTGACGGGCTACCAGCTATTGACCAAAAGGGACGTCGATGAGCGAACTCATCTTGACACCCTACTGAGCCTGTCAGTGACAATATCCGTACAGTCCGGTCCGTTCGTCTATGAGCATCGCATGGCGGGCCTAGGGGGTTGGTAAAAGTCAGACCCCCAAAAGCGGTACAAATCGTGTCGGAGTGTAGCCCAGAACACCCTGAGATACTACTGGAATACCTACCAGTAAATCTCCTGCCTTGGCCAAGGACTTAGTGTAATGGCTCTCCTAGACACAGCGCGGCCTCACCCCCAATACCGGGAGAGACGAACCCCCGAAGATCCGCTCACTGCCTCCATTTGGCTCAGGACTGTACCCAACTAAAACCTGTTTGCACGTCTCCTTTGAGCGTGGTAGGGTAGTAATCAAAGTACAGTGGGAACTCACACGAGACAAATGACGATCCTCAGGTCGATGAACTAACCTGTACACATGTCACCAGGGAACTGCTATCTGACGTCAGGTATAAGACCAACTAGCATGTTCCCGGCGAGTCATGTCCGGTGTATTCATAACCCAATGAGCACCTGTATACATCTTAGGTGAACCAACTGACACCAGTGGCTTGTGAGACTGGCCACCGCCCCTCATCGGGGTCTCGACTGTATACACTAGTCTACTCTGGAGAATCGATGCCATGTCTCGAAACTCCAACGACTAAGGACCTTTTAAGGATGTGCTTATAGACCCCAGCTCCCACGTATATGATCGCCCTCATACTGCTGGTAGTCAAGCAAGAATCCTAGGGGCTCTATCAACATGCAATAGCGACTCATAAGGTCACCTAAAGCAGTACACGATGATAAAGATAAACCAGATAGCATACTATCATCTTGAGTAAGACTGTCCTACCGGGATAGGTCCTCCCTCAATTATTGCAATCACGTGCCTGTGATCCGATAATTGACTCTGAGGGCACTATCTCCAACAAACAGTGCCTAGCATCGACACAAAACGAGTATCCAAATATCTCGATATCTCTATGTATCAATCTCTGTACTTCAATATCTCAAAATCCCAATGTCTCAATCACAATATCTAGGGCGCCGTCAGTCCAGACCGGCCCCTACCATCCATCTCAAGACCACGACGGTATCCTCCGGATATCCGACGCGTCGGGTAAAACACTAGTCGGTAGTGCTCCCCTGCCAGGCTCAACGCCATCATCTGCGATCCTCTTGCCCCGGGGTACCACACCGGGTCCACCATGTACCCGAAACGGTTCCTCCATCTCCTCGAATCGGGTCTCGAAATCCATCAGCAAACTCATGGTGGACGACTCATACATCATGGGAAAACTGCACTTTTTATTTAAAAAGAGAGAAAAGAAGTTTATATAAGTTTTGCGGTTTTTCCCCAAGTCAAGAAAATCTAATGGAAATCCGAATCCAAATCATCAATAGCATGTAAAACCATGAATATAGGCATGAGAATCCATGAATGCGGCATAACAATGAATAACGGTATGCATGAAGTAGCAAGTAATAACTACAATGTCTAAACTACCATATAAGGCAAGTATATTTTCCGAAATTTCACCGAAACGATTTTCAAAATGTTACATAAGGCATATACACTAACACATGTGCCATCACCACGACTGGCCCTGATATGTACGTATCATACGTTCATCAGAAACCCGAGTGCCCAGCTTCTATACTCGAATTCCCCGTATACATACGTACATGACTCCGGTCGATATCTCCACGATCACCGCCGAGTCCAAAATACTATCACCGGTAGGTATGATTCCCCTGCCAGGCTCATCGGCTAATCCATCGACATACCTTTCTTGCCTTGGGGTACCTCCAGGCTCCACCATGTACCCGCACACAGCCCACACCACTCCTCGCATGGGGTATATATCAAAATGAAGAAATCTCATGGTGGACGCTGAAATATCACATCAAGAGAAACCGGGTTTTTCAAATAATGCATAATTTCATAAAACTACCACGGTCCTCAAATCCAGAAAACATCATGTGAAATCCATATATCAAAGCAAAAATCCATGAATATGATATATACAACATAAAACACTAATATGAGCATATAAAGGAAAAACCGTCATTTAACTGAAACAAGTTATGAAATATATCATGCGGTTCCTAATTTCTCCAAATCCATACAACATCATATAAAGGTGAACATGTAGCTATAACCAGGTATGTGTAACCATGTCGGTATAGTAAGATATGTGTATCTACCTATCAATATGATGTGACACCCTCTAGGTATGTGTGTAGCTATATCAAGCTAGGTATGTGTATATACATGTCACTAATGATACAATACCCTCCAGGTATGTGTATTCATATAGGCATAGCAAGGCATATGTGTAAGCATGTAGGTATATAGGTTTGCTATATGTCATATGCACAATGGAATATGAATCAATGTCTCAATGTCCCTAACCAACAATATCATATATGTATGTGTGTTGTGCGTGTCATGGCAATTATTGACGGTGTGGGTGGCATACGATCAATGCTCGTACAACATGAGCCGTCAATAATAGTGCAGTGTCCAAAGGGTACAAGTCCAAGCAAAACAAGTAATAATATTCAATGAAGTTTTATACACAATCTCTATATATGCAATATAAACATGCGACTAATATCATATCATATCTAAACCTGACGCATAACGCCATGCGGGCGATTCCCCTCTAGATGTTAAATCTACTCACAACGATCCTAGTTAAATAAAGCCAACCACTTGCTTTCCCTTCTTCGCAGCGTCCAAAGTCCCCGCCTGCGATCCTAAATCACATAACAACAAAGCAAGTGTATATTAGAAATCAACCAATAGCACGTACAAACTACGTTTGACCAATGCACCAACTCCAAACATACTCTCAAGTGCTCTTCTAGTGGCTAACGTACGTAGTGACACTATGAAACCAACTCAAGGTCAAAAGCTACACAAAGACACGTATCGTGTCGGTTAACGTAACGCATGTAGTCGTAACACTAGAAAAAAGCAATCTGATCCTAGATTTTGTATACAGTGAAAACCCAAAAATCAAGCAGGACCAAACACACTTAAACCACTCCAGACGGCTACCCTGAAAAACTCACACCCAAACTACCCTAGAAGGCCGAGGTCGCCGGAATTTCATGGTGCGTCGCCGGCCAAAACCGAGCCCCTGGGGTTCGTGCCTTAGGTGAAGTCTTAGTGTCTCTGGTACAACACAACTACACTGCTAGATTTTCTAGTACACACTCTGGGTCACAGCAGATCACAAATATCATATATTGACACTATAAATACGATATTTGCACAAAACGAATCTTTAAACATTCTAAACTGAAACTAAAAGGCTACACAACACTATAACATCATATAGAACAGATAGAGATCATTACCTACTCCCACAAGCTCAAAGATCTTAGTTTTCCAAGCTCCAAGGCATCTAAGAGGCAAAACAAGTCTTTAGAAGTGATTTGGTGAAGATTTTATGATGTTTTAGTGAAGGATTAGTGATGAAAGGTTAAGTGTTCAGTCGAGGGTTGAAGAAGATGAGAGATAAAGAGAAAGAGAGTGTGAGATGAGAATGAGAGTGAGTGAGAGAGTGAGGATAATGAAAGAGAGGTGAGTGTAGGGGTGAGTGCACCAATTACATTAACTCTCCATTAATGCAAACCATACCCTCAAGTGAGTCACCATGCCACCTCTTCCCAATCCAAAACAAACACAAATATCTCTCCACAAATATCTTGGATTAGGTTAAGGTTTAAACAAAGGATTAGGATTAGGTTAAGTTGCCATGGTTGCTAAACAAGATTACACTAACGCACCCTCACATAAACATGCACATATGTGTGCAAGCCATAACAAATAATAGTAAATTATTAATTAAATTTTATAAAATGTGAGGAACCCAAATTGGTAAACTTTTTACCAAAACCCCGCATTATCGTCTAATTAACACTAATCGCAAAACAAGGTGTTACATTTTCGTCAGTTGAACCGAGTTACGGTGCGGATTAGGTATCCTTTACCTCGCATTGATGATTTGTTTGATCAGCTCTAGGGTGCGGGATATTTTTCTATGTTTGATTTGTGATCAGGTCATCATCAGTTGCGTGTTCGGAATGATGACATTCCGAAGACTGCTTTTCGTAAGCGCTATGGGCATTATGAGTTTTTGGTGGTGTCGTTTGGACTCACCAATGCCCCAGCAGCGTTCATGGATTTGATGAACCAGATTTTTCAGGCCGTTCCTCGACCAGTTTATTATTGTGTTATTGATGACATTCTTTTCTATTCTAAGTGTCGATAGAAACTTGAGCTGCACTTGAGGATGGCTTTGCCGACATTGAGAGAACACCAGCTGTTTGCTAAATTCTCGAAGTGTTCCTTCTGGCTTGATTGTGTTGACTTCCTAGGTCATGTGGTTATGGGAGACGGTATTCGTAGCTTTTGTGCTTAGCCGGTTTTTACCGCCGTTTCGTGCAGGATTTCTCGAGTATCGCTGCACCGCTGACCGGACAGACCAGAAAGGGGGTTCCTTTTCTTTGGATTGAGGCATGCGAGCTGATTTTTCAGCAGTTCTATCTTTGTCTTCTGGATCGGGCGACCTTGTCGTTTACTGTAATGTTTCGCGAGTGGGGCTCGATTGTTTATTGATGCAGCATGATAGAGTTATCTCTTATGCTTCCCGACAGTTGAAGGAGCACGAGCAGAATTATCCCACTCATGATCTTGAGATGGCCACGGTGTTCTTGCGCTGATGATTTGGAGATATTACTTGTACGGGAAATCGTGTCAGATTTGTTAGTGTTTATGCCCTAGAGGACATTACTGTATCATACTAGTTTGTATATTACTTAATGGAAACTTGGGATATTCACAGTTGTATTAACAGTCTTGCTAAAAATGGTAGTATGCTACTTGGTTTGTTTCTACTTTAATATGTGCATATGTTTCTTTTAACATATCGCGTATACATATTAGTAGAGCCCTTATGATCTTTGCTTGATTACCAGCGTTGTGATGGCAGTCACACTAGTGGGGGTTGGGTAGTCTATAAGAAACATCCTATACAGGTCTCTGGTCGTAGGATTATCGAGACGGGGCATCGATACTCCGGAGTAGACTAATGTGTACCCTTCTCATCCCACTTGGGGAGATGGTCTGTCCCACAGCCATCAGTACGTTGTACTGGAGATAGTATGCAGGTGCTCGTTAGGTTATGGGTACACCATGCAGGACTCGCCGGGAACTGCAGGTTGGTACTATACCCATCGTCAGACAGCAGTTCCCAGGTGACATGAGTACAGCATAGTCCGTCGACTTGACACTGCTACTTCGCCTCGGGTGTGTTCCCACTGTACTTAGATTACTACCCTACCACGGCTCAAAGGAGTCGTGCAAACAGGTAGTAGTTGGGTGCAGTCCTGAAGCACTTGGAGGCAGTGGCGGTTAGACAGGATTCGTCTCTCCCGGTATTGGGGTTGATATCGCGCTGTGTATGGAGAGCCATTATGCAAAGTCCATGGCCAGGGCAAGAGATATTTACTGGTAGGTTCCAGTAACTTCTCAAGGTGTAATGGGCTTCACTCCGACACGACTTATACCGCTATTAGGGGTCTGACGTTTACCGCCCCCTAGGCCCGATATGCGATAGTCCTAGACGAACAGACCGGACTGTACGGAGATTATCAAATCAGGCTCAGTAGGAGATCGGATGGGTTTCCTCATCGTCCTTATTATCGACATCTACCTGGGGACCGTTATGCAAAACTAGTACCGCTTGTGGCCTGTGGTTAAACCCACTGCCAGTGTAGTGTCGAGTCTTTAGAATCCCACACAGAGAGTTTCCCTGCACCGGGAAAAAGGTGTAGAGGCCGTATGGTTTTACGGCAGGGCTGCGATCACTTACAAACACTTGTGCACGTATTATGATCGAGCAGATAATACTAGCAGGCTTTGGTTTAAGCCAGATTCTAGTATATACAGATGGATTTATTTAGTCAAAGATTATCTGTGTTTTTTGGAAATACGGATGGGAGGGGCAGTCTCGCAATTTGTCGGGAAGTTTCTTGAAGAAGATGACTCATTTGTATTTATTTCTTTTGGATTAAACACAAATGAGGTGAAGAGATGAGGTGTAGGTTTTCATTAAATGCTTAATGACTCATGAGGTGATTCACCATTAGGATTAAATGAAGCTTACAAGATATTTCTAAATATTTATCAAGAGATATTTGTATGCTTGATATTATTCTATCATGAGGAATTCTTCATTTCATTATCACAAAAGCTTTCTCTCTCCTCAAGTCTTCATCTTCTTCCTCAAAACCCTAAAAGCTCTCATGAGTTGAGAATCCTAGGGTTTAAGTGACTAAGTAATCCATCTAAATACACTACACCCTCTAGGACTTCTAGATTAGCAAACTAGAAGCCGTAGTTATCTCAGATACGAGATAGAAGCTCGGACTATAGACTCTCGGGTGGATCATCTTTTACTCGAGGAGGCCGTTGAGGTACCCATGTTCCATAGAGACGACAAGGTGTGGAGGACAGTGATGAAGACCCGAAGGACAAGTAACATGAGGTATAACTTCGAATCAGAGTAGTTAAACCTCTCGTAGTTTGCTAGTAATGGTTTAGACACGATCCGTGTGCTCAAGTCCGTGTTACGAAGCTTTGATAATTGTTTTTCATATATTCCGCCTCCCCGCAAGCTCGTAGGGTGCGTGACATGGATTTAAAGAGATTTTCACAGACCACCAGAGCTTTAATTACATCTTCCTGCAGCGGGATCTAATTTTGAGACAGCACCGTTGGATGGAGCTTGTGAAGGATTATGATTTGTGAGATCCTTTATCACTCGGGCAAGGCGAATGTGGTAGCTGATGGTTTGAGTCGTAGGCCCGATGGTAGCTTGTCCTAGTTGAGCGCAGTTCAGAGACAGTCTTCTGCAGATTTGCAGTTCTTGTGCGACAGCTGAGTACAGTTAAGTTACTCCACTGGGGGACAGCTTGCTCACGTCCGCGCCCGTCGACTTCTACTTAATCGTTTTCATGAGGCACAGCCGGACGATGCCCATTTGCCTGAGATTTTTGAGCATGTTCGGCAGGGCAGAGATTCGGAGTTCTTGATTGATGACCAGGATGTGCTATGTTTTGGGACTCGTTTGTGTGTATCTGATACCGATGGGTAGGGACGCGAGATCCTTGAGCAGGCACATCGGTCAGCTTTTAGTGTTCACCCAAGTTCCACCAAGATGTAACGTGACTTGAGAGATAGTTACGGGTGGGAAGGGATGAAGAGTGATGTTTCAGATTTCATTTTGAGGTTTCTGACTTGTCAGCGAGCTAAGGTTGAGCATTTGAGACCGGCAGGAGAGTTGCAACCTTTAACCATTCTAGAGTGGGAATGGGAGCAAATCTCCATGAATTTTGTTATGGATCTACCCAGGTCTAGTCAAGGGGGTATGACTCCATTTGGGTGATTTTGTTGTCCGGTAAATGAAAGCGGCTCACTTCCTTCCAGTGAAGACCCCTTTCGATTATGCTCAGTATGCTCAGTTTGCTCATTTGTATGTCGATAAGTTTGTGCGTTTTCATGGAGTTCTTTCATGCATTGTATCCAATAGAGGCACCCATTTTATTAGCTGTCTTTGGCAGAAGCTTTAGGAAGTCTTGGATACCTGGTTGAGCTTTAGCACCGCTTCCCATCCATAGACCGATGGTCAGTCATAGAGGACTATACCGACTCTGGAGGATATGCTTCGTGCGTGCGTGCTTAATTTTGTTGGCAGTTGGTATCATCACTTACCATTGATGGTGTTCTCCTACAATAACAGTTATCAAGAGACGATTCAGATAGCAACTTTTTAGGCTTTATATGGTAGATTTTGTCGATCGCTGGTCGGTTAGATCGACTCAGCGAGTGTAGGATTTTCGGACCACAGCTAGTCAAGAGACCGTGGAGAAGATTCAGTTGATTCAGGACATGATGAGAGCAGCCCAGTACAGACAGAAGTCTTATGCCGACCGTCGTCATCGCAGACTTGAGTTCGCAGTGGGGGATCATGTATTCCTATGGATTTCTCTGATGAAAGGTGTGATGAGTTTTGGCAAGAAGGGGAAACTTAGTCCCAGAATTGTAGGTCCTTTTGAGATCCTTGAGCGAGTCGATACCGTTGCCTATCCTTTGGCACTTCCACCCAGATTTCCAGATGTTCGCCCTGTTTTCTTTGTGTCGATACTTCGCAAATACCTTCATGACCCTTCCCACATGATTCAGCACCAGACCATTTAACTAAGACGCGATCTTTCGTTCACCAAGCAGCTGATAATTTTATTGGATCGGCAGGCCCGTTTTCCTTGTGTCGATACTTCGGTCAAAGGTCTTGCCATCTGTGAAGGTTCTTTAGCATAGCCCGTCTAGTGAGGAGATCACTTGAGAGGCCGAGAGCGAGATGCAGAAGAAATTCACTCATCTCTTCGAAGGTACGCATAGATAAAATTTTAAATTTGAGGACTGAATTTCTTTAAGGGGGGAGATTGTAACGTTTTAGAAATAGTTTATGCGAATTTTCCATTATTAGGTAAAATAAACTGTGTTTTCCGTTAAAACCTAGAAGTGATCATTTTTCTGTATAGACTTAACTGCACCTAGTTTAACTAGGAAATTGCTAGTTGTGGTATTTAGTTAGTCGCTTGTAAATTTTAGTTCACTTAAATATTTTTCCTTAATTAAAATATTATTATAAGCTTTTAATTATGCATTTAATTAGTGGTAATTACAATTTATATTATGTTAATTATGCTAATGTGAATCCATGGTAACTTAATCACAAGATTAAGCATCTTTGACTTCTTGCAAAATATCTTGGAAAATATCTAGATATTTTGAAGGTTAATGAAGATTTTAATTAAAATTATTATGAGGTGGAATAAAGTAAGTGTTTTATTCAGATTTAATAGTGTTTTTACCCTAGATTTTTCAACACACTTCCGCACATTTCCCCATTTCTCCCAAGTTGGCCGAACCCCCCTCCCCTTGCCACCCCATCATTTTCTCCACCCCATTTCCACTCCTTCAAGCTTCTAAAATTCATCAAAAATCATCAAATAATCCCACAAACTCTAAAAAAAAATCCATACCCTTTATTCTTTAGCCTAAATCTTGCTTGGATCTTGATGAAAGTTAGCATTTTGAAGGCTATTTTGGAAATCTTTTTGCAAGTTTAGAATCAAGTTTTGAGGTATAAAATTCTAACCCTAACCTTGTTGTTTTAATACATTAAGCTAGCTTATTAGATGTTTAAATATGGCTTTAATTTGCATGTTTAGAAATTCAAGAAAAGGTTTTGAAGATCAAGTTAGGCTTTTGATTGTTTGTAATGGTTAAGTGAGTAGTTTAGACTTGGAAAACTTAACCTAATTGTGAGATTGTTAATTGTTATTTTCCTAATTGTCTAATTAAGCTTGATTGCAAACTAACTTTTACTAAATCTTATATGGGTGAGATTAAAATTGTAGTAAAAGTTTGTGTGACTTAATTAAGCTACTTTATGATGATTATGATCACTTGATTTTGTTAAACTTCTAGATTTGAGTTAAAATGATTAAAATATGCTTACTAGGTTTTCGGTTAAATTAGGCGTGAGTTTCTTTTGACGTTGCGATGTTATATATATAATCTTCCATAATATATATTGTGTTGTGAATGCGCGATCGGTACGATCAGGGTCTAGGCTTGGTGGTTATGTCGTTTTGCGTTCCTAGCTAAGGTCGTACCGATGTCGTACGCGTTTTGTGCACTAAGTGCACAGTGTGTATATCTTGTGGATGTTATCCATGCATTTCGTTGTCTTTGTGTCGGCGCAGGATATTTAACCTTATGTGTTGTGTTTGTGAAATTTAAGATTGCAAGCTGGGACTTCGGACGCTGCGAATAAAGGGAAGCAGGTAGTTGGATTTACTTAGCTCGAGGTCATCGATAAGTAGATTTAACATCTACAGGGGAATCGTCCGTATGGCGTTATGCATCTGGGCTAGATTCAATGGCATGATTATTGGTTATAAGTATATGGACATTGATTGTGTATGTGTACCATTGTTGCATACCTCATGTTCCTATTGCATATGGACATAGTATAAATGAGACACAACACCATTACTGACGGTTCATGTTGCACGAGCACTAATTGTATGCTACACCCACACCGTCGGTAATTGCCATGACACGCACAACATATATATACATATGTGATATTGTATCAGTTATTGCCATTGAAACATTGATTCTTATTCCATTACGCATATAAATTGTAGTATACATGCTATAAATACATGATTACACATATATCTGGCTATAGTTACAGGTACATCATGTATACATACTTACATATACACCCACATACCTTACTATAGTTACATGTACATCATTCATACATACTTACATGTATACCCACATATCTTGCTATAGCTACATATACCCTTATATGGTATTCTATTGTCATTGACATTGAAATGTGATTATTATGCTATTGCACATTTGAAATGCATCATACATACATGCTTACATGTAGATACACATATCTTGCTATAGTTACATGTACACCTCATATGATGCTGCACTTGATTTAGGAGGAATTGGGAACCTCATGATATATTTTAAAACTGGATTTATTTAAAAGAGCGGTTTTCCCTTAATATGCTCATAATGTTGTTTTATGTTGCATACATTAGATTTCATGGATTTACGCATTGAGATATGGATTTTATGTGATTTATGGATTTGAGAACCGTGGGGGTATTTCAAGAATTTATGTACTGTTTTGAAAACTCGGTTTCTCTTGATATGATATTTGAGTGCGTCCACCATTTTCTCGGTTCTGAGACTTGTGTTAGAAACCAAATGCGAGGAGTTGGATGAGGCCGTGTGCGGGTACATGGTGGTGATCGCACGCTTTTGGCGTGTCGGATGAAAGAATTTAAGTGTAACCGCGATCAGGACGGTGTCGCTTTGCAGCTAGCCGGTGAGCACGGGTCGGTCCACAGGGAGATGGTGTTATCTTACCTTCTTGCTTTAGACGAGTCAATAAAGAATCTTGTATGTTTGTTTGTTCTAACCTATGTGTTTATCTGCAAGTATAAAGTTGTTAAGAAAATACGAAATTATAAGCTAAGAAATCCGTACTCAAAACCTTTGAGCCGAGTCTTGACCAATTGAAGCTAAGCAATCGGCAACAACGTGGATTAGGGGATTTAAGCGCGGTATTCGAGGAATCTGGCTTATTTACCCTTGTCCTTCCGTTCTTGTCTCTTGCCTTCGCCTCCGGCCAAACCGAACGCAACCGGTCGTGGTTAGGAATCACCGTTACCTTGTCAGGGTACGGTGCCTAACGGAGCGCTTGCGTATGGTTTGGGCGGAGTTCAAAAGGAAAATAACGGGAAAAGGAGATGAGAAGGAAATGTTAACTTATAAAACTGTATTAATTCTTAACAACAACAATAATTACAACATTCACAAAATAAACAAAAGAGAACAAAAAGAAAAGAACAAAGAAAAGAAAAGATACAAGTAATAAAGAGCATGAATAAAATTGCATGAAATAGAAAGACAAGTAATAAAAAGCGAGTAATAAAAAGAACAAGAAAAGAACACGGAAGTAGAACCCAAGCCAAGCATGTGCTCAATAGCCAACCCTTAAACTTGCAAGCTCAATGAAGAGGTTGCAAGATCAAGGGAAGGGTAGAGAACGCATGTGAAGTGAAGAACTAGTCCCGGGAGAAAATACGACCTTTGAGATCAATAACTAACCCTTAACCATTCAAGCTCAATGAAGAGGTTGAATGAGCAAGAGAAAGCAAAAATCTCAAAGGGGAAGAAGAAGCACAAGAGAATGATACAAAACCCTCATCTTTATTCACATCCATAAAAAGCTCTCACTACAATTCATGGAAGAGGAATGAAGAAGAAGAAGAAAAAGAACTAAAAACTACAAAAGAAAGAGGAACAAAAGAATACAAAGAATGACCCTTGGCTTTGGCAAGTTCTGCTGTATTTATAGGCAGGGAGTTGAAGTTCTAGGGCAACCAGCAGAGCATAAATGAAGTACCCAAAACACCCCTGAAACACGACAGTGAGTGGGCCCCACATGGCCGCGGAAGGGCGGCCAAAACCCCACTTTCGCCGCGCTTCCGCGGCCGTTTAGAGGAATTGGGCTTGGGGATTTCTGGTGTTTTCCTGGTTTGGTGTCCCCTGTTGTCTGGTACATGTAGTTTCTGAAATTACTTTCACATTTCTTCCAGAATTTCTGTTGAGGAAAGGTGGACTTTTTGTGGATGTCTTTTGTCATGATTGCCTCGAGCTCCGCGTAGATCTCTTGGATCTTGTGCTACCATTGAGCCTTGTGCATGAAAGCGACATTGATTTGACATTTTGTCTCTTAACTGATATCTGGTAACATACGGATGAAGAGCGGAGACCGTGTTTTATCAGTGGTTGGCAGGAACCCGGATTTTGTCGTGTTTTCTATGAATTTCACCGTTTTAGAACCGAGAACCTGTATCCTGCAAATATATAACAAACACGGATAAAAAGCACCTACCTATAAACACACGAGCGTAAGAATGGGCGGTATAAAATGCAGTATTCTGTGATGAACAAATACCCCCAAACTTAACTTTTGCTCGTCCCGAGCAAAACCAATTATTCACAAAAATAAAATGATAACCGCACTTTCGCAGGGAACGCGATTGCACTGAGCGCGTGCAACAAGCCGTTAAACCTCTAGGTGTCCCTAGTTGGAGGAGTGTTGTCTCCTGAGGGTTTTCAGCGGATACTACCCACAAAATCCGGTCAAGCTAGTTTTGTAAAATAACTAAGATTCAAGCCCCTAAAGTTTTGTTTCAGAAAATAACAATTCTATAATCCTAAGTTTAGACTATCGAACCTTTAGTTTTCACACCTCGCTTCTTATTTAACTACAGGTTTTATATGTCTTTACGTGTAGTGCAAATAGTGCCGTTAAGTTCCAGAAAAGTCGATTAAAGTCATCATGTCGCACAATAAAGCCCAGATAACAATTTTAAAAGGATCACATAAGTTTTATAAAGAGTTAAGCATTTTTCAAATTTCGTTTTCCAGTAAGGTTTTAACTTCAGAATTTCTATCTTCCCTAACAGGAAACTAGGTCTTATTCTTCACTCCACCTTTTTCTTGTTTTCATTTCATACACACCTCTGTGAACGTGCAATAGTCTTTATCATAGAATAAAACCTTCATATCTCCGTTAAATTTTTTATAAAACCCTGTCTTTTATCAAGATTATTCTCACACAAAGAACCGTTAGGAATTTTAACTCGGAGAGAACACTTGCTTGACTTTGTTTTAAAACTGGACTTTCTAGGCTTCTTAGCGAGCTTTGGGCCAATGCACCCAAACCAGTTGGTTTTAGGGCATTAGGTGTAGAAACACCCCAGCGGACTTAATTACTCAAGTTACCTAGGTCCAGAAAACAAAAGACAGTTTTGTCGTGAAAATCAGATGATTTAATACGAACGGAGGTATAACCGGTAGTTCAAATATTTTTTTGGATAAAAGACGTATTTAGTGGGTTTGGTGTGTAATCATTCCAATCAAGTTTTAGATGGGTTATTTTTCAGACTTAGCTCCAATTACGGCATCAATAACATTCCTTCATATTCGCTTTACTTCATAAACTATTCTTGACATTACTTATTTCAGAACAAACCTATTTGATCCTCAGAAAATCATTTATCTGTTTAAAAGTTTTTAAACATAAAAGACTTGTCATCTAATTTCCAAGACTCACAACATGTGTAGTGTAATGTAAAGACGTATATCAGCTATAGTTAACTTCAAAGGAGAGTTATCTTTTAGGTTTTCAAAATCCAAACATAGGATTTAGTTATTCCTATCTTTTCAAACAAAAACCGTCGAATGTTGAATCAGAGTTCTTCCACAAGCTAACTTGACAAAAAGTTTTTATATTTTTAGAACTTTTTCGATTTTTATGGGTTTTTAATAAGGTATGCAAATGCAAAATATACAAATGAATGCGAAGGAAGAAACCTTACCGAGCACACCCCCAAACTTAAACTTGACAGTGCCCTCACTGTCAGGCTATACTAAGAGGGTTAAAATTGCCGGCGCTTTCTAGAAACAAATTATATACAAAACAAAAAAAGAAAACAAAAATATATACAAAAAAAATGTCCCCCCCAAACTTAAGTAAAACAGTGTTTCCACTGTTAAGCGATAAAGTTCAGGATTAGGGGGGAAAGAACAGTATCCATCTATACAAGGCCTTACACAGGCCAAAGGTTAATACCAACCACTCAAAGATTTTATCATGGTAAAGCAGTGGTTGGTGAAAGAAGGTGAAGAGGAAAGAGATAGAAAATAGGCGAGACCGCTTGTGGATAGAAGTGGAATGCGGTCTCGGTAGATGAGAAGAAGAAGAATGGCGGAAGGGAAAAAGAAGTGGAGTACGAACTTGAGGGTGCAAATGGAGTAAATAGATTAGCACAATTTGTGATGAGCGATGTGTGAAAAGTGATTGTGCTAATATATTTACTCGCCGAGAGATTGGGTCAAATCCCTCAAGGTTCGTGAGAAACCATGGGTACGCTGAACTTGGTAAACCAGACATATGAAGTGAAAATGATACGAGTTCTTGCAAGGTCGGAACGACGGACATGATGGAGGGAAGTGGTTGAGGAAGGGTATCGGTTAAGGTTTCGGGAGGGTGTACACAGTCAATGAAAGGAACAGGATGAATTGGAAAATCCGACCCATCAATTATAACTGGTTCATCCTCAAAACTATCCTCAGAATTCTCCTCAAAGTTCAGCTTATCCATGCAAATTTCATCAAAATCAAGACGCATATGGGGTTCGGGAAAAACATTTAAAGAATCGGGATGATGATTTGAAGAGAAAAACTCATCCAAATCGACGGGTTCATCATCCAAAATGTTCCCAGCGTCAATATCCTCAATCAAGTGAAAATCAAAATTCTCTGACACCTCAACCAAAGCATGGATATTAATCAATTCAGGTTCTAAGATGGAGGTGTAAAGGTCAAAAGGTTTAGGATTGGTTTCACTTGGAAGAGACCCTTCGCAATCGGGCAAATCAAACACTACGAAGTCGCACAACTCATTAATCATTCTATCTTCAACTGATAATTCATTTGGGACACTTGATAGACTTTCAAAACAAGAGTTGTGGGATTCAATTTGAAACGGGTAGGTTTGATTTGGAAGGGGGTACATCTCACTTTCTCCACTCAAATTCACAGCCTGTCCTGCCGCCTCATCATACATTGAAAAATTTGGAGCTAGTTGAAAACTAGCTACCGGATCACTAGGTTGTATGAGGGCGGCCATGGACGCATTCAAATCCATCATTTGCTGGCTTGACGCTACCCTAAAGTCTTCCAACGACTGCTCTAGACTAGACATTGGTTGTGAAGGGGTTTCAGTGAAAGATTCACAGTTGTATGGATACTGAAAACTCCCAAAAGGCGGTTCTGAAGCAATATCTAAGGAAGGTGCATAAGTAGGGTAGGATTGGTAGGAATTGAATGGCTGGACAGGAGTGGGATCAACATTGGGATAAGAAGGTGAATGGAATTGTTGATCCCAAGAATTTGAAGTGGTGAAAGGAGTGAAAGATCGGCTACGAGATTGTTCAATACGTTCTGCAATAGACATAGGTCTTGGAATTGCAACATGACTCGAAGAAGGGGTATCAACGTAAGAAGGGGTGACTGTTTGAAATGGTTGATATGAAGTGGATTGCGGAGTCAAATTGTTTGTCCTAGACGCGTCTATCCGATCTTTCAAAGAAATTTTTGGCATGGAGGGGTCGTTCGATGTTCGGCCAAAGCAAGAACCGTAAGAAGTAATGTCCGGTTGTGGGTACCAAAGTTCGGCAAGAGTTTTGCGAGGTGGAGTACCCATGATATGAAGAGAGAGTGAAAGAAAGGAAGAGAAAAGGAGGGGAAAAAGAATGTGATTTTTTTTTTTATTTAGTTAGTTGTTAGCAAAAGAATGAAGTATACACAAAAAAGAATATGGACAAAAATCACGACACAAAAATACCACACACCTAATCGTTCTAGGGTTCACCTAGGTCAACTAGACCTGCTCGAGAACTTGATTGTCGAAGTAAAACTGTGTCGAGAAACAGGCTCAAGATACACTGATCACGAGGCCAGGTAAGTGCAGAGATAAGGGGAGGTTTTCCAACGCTTTCGCGAAGTTCCTTAATTAAATAACCCTTTCTCTTTTGGCGGTTTCGCCGTTAACACTTTCCTAGACACCCCGTAAACAATATACTGTTAAGCAAGCTTCTAAATACAGTTAACTTCTCCTAGTGAGCGCGAAGTCCTTAAGGCTTAAAGTCTAGTTTCTTTTAAACTTGTGCGGGTAAACGTTATGCTCAAGTTCGTGATTTGTGGGCCACGGAAAAGGTGATGAAATCCTTTACCGTATGTTGTGGGGTTCGCTTGCCCTTAAGTCCGTATTAATGTATGCAATGCGCAATTCAAAAATTCTATAAAGAATCAAACAATCGTTTTTTATTTTAAGCGCGGCGCTGCAACAAATACGGGTTAGTCAATTTTTTTTTTTTTAGCTTTTGCTAGCGAACATGCAAAGAATCCTGCAAAAGAATAGTATATTGGAAGCGTCGGATTTGGGAAGAAGGTGTTAGTAAAATACGTACCGTTAAGTTTTGGGTTAGGAAACCCCCGTTGAATTAAATCCGGTAAGCTTGAAAGGTTCGCTTGCGCGGGTCAAACTACCCGGATCTTTGGCACTGTACTTCGTAATCACCTTAACGTTGAATGTACACTTTGCTTCCCCACTATCGCAGTTTGCAAATACGCAAAATTCTGCACACTTGCCCACAAAAATATTGTCCAAAAAACAAAAAAGAATATATTTTTTTTTTTATATACAAAAAAGAATATTAACCCGAATAACAAGAAAGAAAATACGCTACCGTCTCCCCGGCAACGGCGCCATTTGATCGCACGCTTTTGGCGTGTCGGATGAAAGAATTTAAGTGTAACCGCGATCAGGACGGTGTCGCTTTGCAGCTAGCCGGTGAGCACGGGTCGGTCCACAGGGAGATGGTGTTATCTTACCTTCTTGCTTTAGACGAGTCAATAACGAATCTTGTATGTTTGTTTGTTCTAACCTATGTGTTTATCTGCAAGTATAAAGTTGTTAAGAAAATACGAAATTATAAGCTAAGAAATCCGTACTCAAAACCTTTGAGCCGAGTCTTGACCAATTGAAGCTAAGCAATCGGCAACAACGTGGATTAGGGGATTTAAGCGCGGTATTCGAGGAATCCGGCTTATTTACCCTTGTCCTTCCGTTCTTGTCTCTTGCCTTCGCCTCCGGCCAAACCGAACGCAACCGGTCGTGGTTAGGAATCACCGTTACCTTGTCAGGGTACGGTGCCTAACGGAGCGCTTGCGTATGGTTTGGGCGGAGTTCAAAAGGAAAATAACGGGAAAAGGAGATGAGAAGGAAATGTTAACTTATAAAACTGTATTAATTCTTAACAACAACAATAATTACAACATTCACAAAATAAACAAAAGAGAACAAAAAGAAAAGAACAAAGAAAAGAAAAGATACAAGTAATAAAGAGCATGAATAAAATTGCATGAAATAGAAAGACAAGTAATAAAAAGCGAGTAATAAAAAGAACAAGAAAAGAACACGGAAGTAGAACCCAAGCCAAGCATGTGCTCAATAGCCAACCCTTAAACTTGCAAGCTCAATGAAGAGGTTGCAAGATCAAGGGAAGGGTAGAGAACGCATGTGAAGTGAAGAACTAGTCCCGGGAGAAAATACGACCTTTGAGATCAATAACTAACCCTTAACCATTCAAGCTCAATGAAGAGGTTGAATGAGCAAGAGAAAGCAAAAATCTCAAAGGGGAAGAAGAAGCACAAGAGAATGATACAAAACCCTCATCTTTATTCACATCCATAAAAAGCTCTCACTACAATTCATGGAAGAGGAATGAAGAAGAAGAAGAAAAAGAACTAAAAACTACAAAAGAAAGAGGAACAAAAGAATACAAAGAATGACCCTTGGCTTTGGCAAGTTCTGCTGTATTTATAGGCAGGGAGTTGAAGTTCTAGGGCAACCAGCAGAGCATAAATGAAGTACCCAAAACACCCCTGAAACACGACAGTGAGTGGGCCCTACATGGCCGCGGAAGGGCGGCCAAAACCCCACTTTCGCCGCGCTTCCGCGGCCGTTTAGAGGAATTGGGCTTGGGGATTTCTGGTGTTTTCCTGGTTTGGTGTCCCCTGTTGTCTGGTACATGTAGTTTCTGAAATTACTTTCACATTTCTTCCAGAATTTCTGTTGAGGAAAGGTGGACTTTTTGTGGATGTCTTTTGTCATGATTGCCTCGAGCTCCGCGTAGATCTCTTGGATCTTGTGCTACCATTGAGCCTTGTGCATGAAAGCGACATTGATTTGACATTTTGTCTCTTAACTGATATCTGGTAACATACGGATGAAGAGCGGAGACCGTGTTTTATCAGTGGTTGGCAGGAACCCGGATTTTGTCGTGTTTTCTATGAATTTCACCGTTTTAGAACCGAGAACCTGTATCCTGCAAATATATAACAAACACGGATAAAAAGCACCTACCTATAAACACACGAGCGTAAGAATGGGCGGTATAAAATGCAGTATTCTGTGATGAACAGGTGGGCCTGGAGGTAACCCGGGGCAAGAAGATCGCAGATGATGGCGTTGAGCCCGAGGCACGGGAGTACTACCTTACCGATGATAGTATTTGGACTCGGCGGATATCTGGAGGATACCGACCGGAGTTATGAAATGGACATGGACCGACCGTTCTTTCGGAGTTACGGGCCGATCCGGGAAGACAGAGCCCATGGTACATGGATTTACGTATCGATACTGGACACGAGTATTTCATGATGTTTTTGAGTGTCGATATTGGACACTCAAGTTCCATAAGACTTACAGGATATGAGGGTCGATCTGAGAATGTAGTGCCTGAGGTATTGGGATTTGGAGTGTCGTTGATGGACACTGGTTTTTCCACGATGAGGATTCCGTGATGATGATATGTTTTATCTCATACTCAGCTTTCATTGATATGCATTGTTTCATCTATTAGCAGTACCTGATAGAGTACCTTTCATGTTTGTTGCATATACATATTGCCATATTATACTGTCAGTTTGCATGTGATAGATTATCACAGTACGTGCATACCTGCGATTACCTGCATGATGTTATTTACTATTTATGAGTTGGAAACTCACCCCCGTTGTGCCACAATGTTTTGCAGGTTGTCCCTCAGAGCAGTCGCGGTAGGGCTTCATATTATCTCCACTTTTATGGATACCGCTACGGTTGGCTTGAGCCTTGCTATAGGTGGGTTCGCAGTTATCCATTTATGTACATCGTATATCTTTTTTTGTATCTAGTACTCTCCATCTACCACCTTCATGTATTTGACTTAGAGACGAGTTGTGAGGATCGATGTTGTATTATTTTGTGACTCTGGGTGCCGTGCTCGTGGGAGCCGGTCTTGTTATGTAGTTTTACGTCCTTATGCTGTTTTCATTTATATTTCTTCTCTACGGCGTAGTATATCTGCTTGTGGTGGTTGTTTCCGCCTTTGGGCGTGATTTGCTCCAAATTGGGGATGCTTTATTTATATTCTATGTTGTACCTGTTTCGGGGCTAGTTTTTACAAAGGAGGTGCTGCCAAAATTTTTACTTGAGATTCCCAAAAGTTTTTAACAATGTTCTTATCACTTACTGCTTTTGATGGTTTAGATTTCTGGGTTTTCGGAATACTTGAATTGCGTTACGCCTGTAGACGTTATGTGGTTTATGTGTCGTCACGTGCCAAATTTCGGGTTGTGACATTTTTCCAAGAGGCTCTTGGTCCTTATTTATAGTCACAGAACCAGAACCCTAGTTTCCTAAAATGGTAACTAGTTGTTAGGATCCTACTGTAAAATCCAAAATCCCAACTCCTCAATATTGCGGCGGAACTGTGGCCATTGGGTAGGTTTGGTCGCCGATCCACGGTGGGGTAGAGGGATCTTGGGTTCATTTCTTTGGTGGCCTCTCCTGGTGACACCTGTAAACTGTTTTGATATCTGGAATCTGAAAATCTTATCTAAATCTCTACCAGAATTGATTTCTTTGATTTACATTAAGATTTCTGCAGATTTGATCTCGATAACTCGGATTTCCTTGATTCCTGTCCAGATATAATTTCTGCACAATATCTCAATAATTAATGTTAGTAGAATTTGTTTTTATTGAGATATTATCTTAACCATTTGACATGATATTATAGTTTTAGGAAATTGGTTAAAGATATTTGATAAGGTAAGCATATTGAAATGGACTGAATATTATATAGATATTATATGCTTACATTTTCCTTCATAATGTTAATTATAATATATAAACATATGAAAATAGTATTTTTATAGATAAACCCTCATATGTGTCATATTTATAATAAACACCTATTATTATATAGAAATAGTAAGGAAAATGTCATATCAAATGCACAATATTTTCGACTAAACAAGTAGCGTATACGCTTCTTGACCCATATGATGGGCGATGGATGATCCCACATCCATTGGTGTTTGACATCAGAGAAAGTATACGGGTGCTCAGTGGAGACTGGGTACACTGAACGGACTCGCCGAGAACTCCTAGATGGTATTATACCTATCGTCAGATACAAGTTCTTAGGTGACACTGGTACAGGTTAGTCCGTCGACCCGAGATCGTCATAGAGTCTTGTGTGTCTCCCACTGTGCTTGGATTTCCACCTTACCACGGCTCTACTGAGTTGTGCAAAACGGTGGTTTTTGGGTACAATCCTGAGTTACATGGAGGCAATGAGCGATAGGAGGGGATTCGTATCTCCCGGTATTGGGGGTTGATGTTGCGCTGTGCTCGATTGGCCTTAACAGGAAATACCTGGCCAGGGTTATTGAGATCTACTGGTAAGTGTTACCAGTAGTTTCTAGAACCGTTATAGACCTTGCATCGGCATGACTTATCAGGCTATTGGGGTCTGACCTTATACCACCACCAGGCTGCGATATGCGAAATATCTGAGGAAGAGACCGGACTGTACGGTAGTGTTACTTGATTGGATTCGCTGGTGTATGATCAGTCTTGCTTGTTGATCTTCTGATCGCTCAATACCCGGATGGTCGTTACGTTTAGCAGACCGCTTGCGGCTTATGGGTGACTGATATGATTACCACCTACTGCCGGCGTATTGACGAGTCTTTAGAGTCCTACACAGAAATTTCCTGGCTCAAGCGAAACGAAGTAGTAGCACATTTGTGATATGTGCGGGACCGAGATTATTACGTGTATGTGATACCTGTTGGATATATGTATGCCGTAGAGGCCATTATATGTAGTGTATGTAGCGGTATGTTTATATATATATATATATATATATATATATATATATATATATATTCAGGGGACATTCCTGCTTGACATGATAGTGTTTATGTACCGTGAGGGAAAAATGAAGAAGGTCCTTGAAAGAAAGCTCAAACAAAGTCTCCTGACTCTCAATTAAGAAAATGAGAAATGCCAGCTATATGAGAATGGACTTCCTTGAAAATCTCATTCCTTAACCTAGGGAAATTGAGAAAATGAGCTATCTGATTGCACTTTTATCTTGACATGTTCATTTGATCATGCTTTCATTCATTTGGTACATGTTGATATAGCCCTAAGGATATGCTTGACTACTGAGATTATGATGCGGATCATACTAGTAGGACATGTGTAGTTCATATAAGTATATCCTTAAAATGTTCCTAGTCGTAGGTGTATCGAGACAGGGTATCAATATCACCAGAGTAGACTAGCGTATACGTTGCTAGTCCCATATGATGGGCGATGGATGATCCCATATCCATTTGTGTGGTGACACCAAACACCGTATACGGGTGCTCAGTGAGACTGGGTACACTGAACGGACTCGCCGAGAACTCCTATGTGGTATTATATCTATCGTTGGATAGCAGTTCTCAGGTGAGACTGGTACAGATTTGTCTGTAGACCCAAGATCGTCATAGAGTCGTGTGTGTCCTCAGACTGTACTTTGATCTCCACCCAACGACGGCTCTACCCAGTCATGCAAACAGGTGGATTTTGCGTACAGTCCCGAAGCACATGGAGGAAATGAGCGATAGGAGGGGTTTCGACTCTCCCAGTATTGGGCGTTGATGTTGCGCTATGTTCGATTGGCTATAACATGAAGTCCCTGGCCAGGGCTGCTGAGATTTACTGATAAGTGTTATCAGTAGTTTCTCGATCTGTTATTAGACATATACGGAAATAACTTATTCGGTTAATGGGGTCAACTATACCACCCTTAGACTTGATATGCAACACTATTGACGAAGAGACCGGACTGTACGGTAAGTGTTACCGGTTGGCTCGACGGGAGTTTTAGCAGGCTTGCTTGTGTTTCTTTTGATCGCTCAATACCTGGGAGTCGTTACGAACAGCTTATGCCACTGACGGTTTGTGGGCATGTGATGTGATCACTGCCTACTGCTAGCGTATTGACGAGTCTTAGAGTCCCACAAAGGGGTCACCTAGCTCAGGCGAAAAGATATGGGGTGCATATGTGATATGCGCGTGAGCTCGATTAAATGCGTGTATTGGATACCGTATTTTAATCAGGCGTTTACTATTGGACGAGTCCTATAAGATATGACCGGGATATTAAATCAAGTGTTGATTTAATATTAAGTCCATTAGTTCATTTATTAAAACCTATTTCTTTATGATGCATGCATGAGTGTATGTATATGTTGATATGGATGCACACATGCAAGCATACATTTGTCATGGTTGATGATACATTGGTGGTGGCAATGCAAGACTCACATGGTTGCATATATATATATATATATATATATATATATTGTTTATTTGAGAAAAGAATAATGGCAATTAAATCATGGTTGACTATTCAACCCTCATTTCTTGTGTTTACAAAGTCAATACCATGTTTTCATTACCCATGGTTTTAGCCCATGGTTTTTCTTAAACTCAAGTTACAAAATATCTAGATATTTTGTAACCATAGTTTACCATGGCATGACTCTCACTTACTCTTTTGAGTTTAGTTAGAGTTATTCATATTATTCTCTTGAGTTAAGCTTGAGCCATCTCCTTCTTCCTCTCTCTCCTCAAAGCTCTCTAGGGTTTTAAAAAGAAAGAGAAGAAATAAAAATAAAATGTTTTTTAAGTGAGATCCAAACCCACATCACCATTCTACTTTAGTCTAGCCCACTAGTTCGGAGTGTTTACTTCATCTTCATCTTTGATCAAGTGAAGCTCGGAGCTTGGTGCAAAGGGACTTCGTGGTGGATCATCGTGGACTTGGAAGGACACAAGACAACCGGTTCAAACTCCACTCGATCCAAGGAGTCAAGGAGGAGGTCTACAAAGGTTGTATTTCTCCACACTTAGTGTTAGACACTTGTAGTATATGATACTAGCATGTTGTTACTCTATTTTTCTAGTTCGATTCATGGTTTGAATTGTTTCGCTGTTAGTTATATGTATGCCCTAGAGGCCATTAGTGTACATGGGATGTATATTGTAGTGGATGCTTGGATATATATAGGGAGGAATTTCTTGCTCGATATGATAGTATGCTATCTGGTTGCACTTTATCTTAACATGTTGACTTGTATAAGTGATGTTGTCTTGCTCTCACATGTTGATAAAGCCCTTAGGATGTATACTTGACTACCAGGACTATGAATGGAGATCATACTAGTGGGGCTAAGGGTAGTCCACAAGTGCACCCTATAATTGTTCCTAGTCGTGGGAGTATCGAGACAGGGTATCGATACTCCAGAGTAGACTAGCGTATTTGCTTCTCGACCCATATGATGGGCGATGGATGATTCCGCATCCATTGGAGTTTGACATGAGAGAAGGTATACGGGTGCTCAGTGGAGACTGGGTACACTGAACGGACTCGCCGAAAACTCCTAGATGGTATTATACCTATCGTCAGATAGGAGTTCTCTGGTGATACTGGTACTGGTTAGTCTGTCTACCCGAGATCGTCATAGAGTCTCATGTGATTCCCACTGTGCTTTGATTTCCACCATACCACGGTTAAGAGATCGTGCAAAAAGGTGGTTTTTGGGTAAAGTACTGAGTCAAATGGAGGCAATGAGCGATAGGAGGGGATTCTTCTCTCCCGGTATTGGGAGTTGATGTTGTGCTATGCTCGATTGGCCATAACATGAAATCCCTGGCCAGGGTTGCTGAGATTTACTGGTAAGTGTTATCAGTAGTTTCTCAAACCATTATGGACCTTGCATCGGCATGACTTATCAGGCTATTGGGGCCTGACGTTTTACCACCCCCAGGCTGTTGATATGCGACATATCTGACGAAGAGACCGGACTGTACGGTAATGTTACTGATTGGATTCGCAGGAGTACGAGCAGGCTTGCTTGTTGAACTTCTGATCGCTCAATACCCCGGTAGCCGTTATGTTTAGCAGACCGCTTGCGGCTTGTGGGTGTTTGATATGATCATTACCTACTGCTGACGTATTGACGAGTCTTTAAAGTCCTACACAGGGGTTTCCTCGTTCATGCAAAACGAAGTAGGCGCACATATGTGATATGTGTGGGACCGAGATTAATCTGTGTATGTGATACTGCATTCTATTCTCGCAATATATGATATCGGTCGGTTATATGTGATATAGCCGTGTTATCGGATCAAGTGTTGATTCGATAAGTTGTTGCATTTGATGTTAGTTGTATGTGATATAGCCGGATTATTAAATCAAGTGTTGATTTAATAATTTAATGTATAATTGTATATTTGATATACTAGATTACATTAACTAATATTATCTCACTTAAGATTTCTTTGCTCACTTGTGTGCATATAGTATATATGTGATATATATTAATGTACATTATTTTGTGTCATGCTGAATGCCACATGTCACATGGGTGTATGCGACTTACACCATGCTTATAATAATGGAATGGTTTTATTTATTTAAAGTTAATCAAAACTGGTAGGAAATTAGTCACATGCTTGGAAGCTTAGAGAAGCTTGTAGCATCTTTGACTTAGTCCACTGGTTTTGTTTTACTTGTAGATATTTATTAACCTAACCATTATTGTAACCTATGGTTTATTCACTACATGAGTTATTGCATGACACTAACTCACTCATGGCTACTATTCTCACCTCATGAGTCCATTCTCTCATCTTCATTCTTTACTTGAGCTTCTTCTTCCTCATGAGAGAAAAAGCTTGCTAACTTTTTCTATGGTAAGAAAATATTGTGAGAAAAAGAAAACTAAAGAGAGCCCACTTCCTACTTCATCATCATCTACTATTAGCCATTTAGTTTAAGGTGTTTGCTTCACTAACCTACCATTAGTGAAGACGTAGCATGATATTGAGTCTCCTCGATGTAGATCATCTTCGGCCTTGAAGACTTCGAGAAAGCTTGTTCATTTCTTCATGTGAATCCTTACTAGAGTTCGGGTGTTCACTACTTGGAGCAAAGGGACTACTACACGGAGCTTTAGAATTGAAGGACCGGTCTACAAAGGTTGTATTCCTCATTCACTTAGATGTTAAGATGTTAAGATTGCTTGTTTGTTTAAAACTCTAGTTAAAGATCTAGGTTAGGGTTCTTTAGAATGGAAAAAATTTGAAAACGGCATGGACGATGCCTCCCGAAACCTTGCTGCCGCGCTAGAGAACCCTGCAGTGGTATCTGTGCCAGGTTAGAGATTTAAACGATGTTTGTTAGATTACGAAACCGAAACTGCTCCGAAACTTGAAACACTAAATCTGGGTTCTGTCGTTTTTTAATGTCCTCTAAAATTTTTTTAAACAAGTACAGAATGTTTTATGGGATATAACATGAACACCAACAAAATTTGAATAAATTTGGCCGGAAAATGGCCGGCCACATTCACAAAAAATCCGAGCTCACCTTCCTTTTTGTGGAATTTTGGCTTCAAATTTTTATGGTGTTTTAGTCTCTGGGTTTTGGTGTTTCAGGTGTTGTTTGTTTTTGCTAAATTTGCATGTGATGTTAACTTTCAGCAAAGGCAACTCGGAGTGTTTCGTAGTCAAAATTCTAACATATATTCAGGTTATTTAGACGATGTTAAAAAGTTCGAACGGATATCAATAACCCAATTTCTCACCGCTGAAAATTATCCAAGTGTTGGATTTTTTCCGAGTTTAAAATCTTCAGAAAATCATGCAAGAGATTCTGTGGACCCTCTAGAAGAACGAAACCCAAACTCGAGTCTGTGACTGTCAGAACCGCCATCAAACCCAAGGATTTGTGGTAGTTCAGCGGTGCGACAGGTGAGGCATTGGTTGACCTTTCTACGGCTGGTTCATAGGAGTTGTGGCGTGTTCTGGGTACTTTTTGAACTCCGCTCAAGTGTTGAGCTTGTTAGGAAAATTTGGGTGCTTTCTTATTCGATCGAAAATTTTAACTTCGTCTATCTATCTTTTATTATGATACAATATTTGGAATCCACAAGTAGTTATGCGATAACTAGTTTGAATTTAATAAATCTAGCGGTTTAGTCTCATTTGATCGCTTGCCATGGGATTTTGATGTTGATCAAAAGTCCATCGCAATTACGTAGTGTACGCGGATACTCGCCGGGTAATCTTACTAGAATGCCATGCCCCATAGCCCCGACAAAGTTACTGTAGGAGAACCCCGTCGCCAAAAGCATCCGTTCGGGTACTCGCGGCTGCGGTGTTCCGCCTTAGTGCACTTCGTCTACGGCATCGGGGGTGCAGCCGTCTACTAAAGTTTCCGACGAGCATCCGATCGCATTATCGAGAATCTTGTTGAATTACCCGACAGGTTATTGAAAAATGTTTTCAATATCGAGAATAAAATGCGGGGTTTATAATTATTAGGCATGTGATGTCTAAGGAATTCATTTGGTTAGGCATGAAATCCAAAGTATATGATACATTGGGTTTATGATGTCTAAGGTGGTTGCGGATTTCAACTGTTGTAGTTTTTCACTTTCTTTTCTGCGACCGTAAGTGTAATATGTGGTGTATCGCCGGTTTTGTTGCTATACGTCAATGATAATTGGGATACGCATATTTACTTACGTTGATGACATGTGATGTTATGTGTTGCTGTGATTTGTTATATTGGATCGTCGTGTTTTGAATAGCCGGGGGTTTTTATGTGAGATGAGAGTTTTTCATCTTCATTCATGTAAAAGCTTGTATGTAATATTCTTTTATTGGGGCACTTCTGGGTTGAGGATGATTTCACCATTGATGTATAATATTTACTTTTCCGCATTAGGATAGACCCAAGGAGGAGAGCACAAGTAACCGGGTTCTAGGGTCCAGTGGGAGACCATCTCTAGGAGTCGAGACCGGGTCTCCTAACTCTAGAATTGGTAGGGTTGCTTTCCGCTCTCGTAGGGTTCTAGGGATGTGGGTTTCGCTATTCATCGCGACCGTGGAATCCGTGTTTTATACATTCTTAAATTAAAACACAGAATTCCTAGTATATCCAATATTTCATATGTGTTCTTCTGCTGTTAATGTTCTGTGATGTGATCACTTTATATGTTCTGAGACGAATGCCTATATTATATATATGATATATAATAAATGTTGATGCTTTCGTTTCTTCTATGATGCTTGTGAAGCATAAATAATGGGACTTCGTTAATGCGATTAATGAAAGAAAAGAAACCTAAAAGATGTTGTAGAAACTTGTCTCGAAAACTGGTAGCTCTAGTTTTTGCTTTGCATAGCGGTATTCCTTATAGAATATCCAACACCTTATTCGATAAGGAAAGAGCCGATATCCTTTCACCGGGATTGACCTCTTTAGCGAAACTAGCAGATGCTTCAACCCACTCGGTTTGTCTTTTGATTGCTTCTATAGTTTTTGCTTTGCATTGCGGTATTTGTGAAATATCATGCACCTTATTCGATAAGGAAAGAGCCGAGATCCTTTCACCGGGAGTGACCTCTTTAGCAAAACTAGTAAAAGCCTAAAAAACACTCCTTTTCAAAATCACTCGATTCTACAATGATATCAAGTTCATTACGCAAAAGGTTTTCCAAAAAACTGTCGTAGCCCTCCGTCATTTCAGATAAGTACTACTTAGTATTCGTGCTACGTTTGTTGACTATGTTAAGGCGTAGTGTACGGTAGCTGATTAGTGCTTATCTTCTTAAGCATATGATGCGATTGGATTAGGATAGTCGTACGACTTTGTTGACTATGTTAAGGGTCGTGCGGGTGGGTTTAATTCAATCAGGAAATGACGGGTTGAACTTGGCTAGCACTTATGATTTGTTGACCATGTTAAGGTCATAAGTCGCTAGGGGAAAAGTATTATCGGGAATTTCAAGTGTTGAAATTTGCAATGAGATTGCATATCTTCTATGAGATAGTTGGATCCTGATACCCACTGCAAGTAAGAGTTACTCCTGGGAGAGTTTTACACATTAAATTAGCCGATCAAGTAGGTGTCTAGAAAGATGTTAACGGTGTTACGCCCCTGGGAAAACGAGGTTTATTTTAATCTGGTCCGTGCGAAAGCACGGGAAACCTCCCTCAAAGTACCGACACTGGCCTGGCCGAAAGATTGGCGAACTTGTAGAGTGTAATTAATCCGGGCTAGTCTAACCTTTTAAGGTTTGAAGGAAGATTTGATAAGAACAGTGGGATCCATCCTGATTAGATAAAATAATAACCAATCTAATCTTACAAAGAGCACAGGCAGAGTGTTTTCTTCTCTCTCTCCTGGTAGAGACCATGCCACGTCTTAATCAAGATAATAATATGGATGCATTGACCGAACCTGCTTATTATACTGTGCTAGGGAACGTTGATTCCGATCTATCTTATAATTGTTATAAGTCCAAGCAGGAAATAGGGGAATATCCAGATTCCCATTCCACCCAATTGAAGAAAATGCATATTGATGCGTCTTCTTCAGGTGTGTTCATTACTGAAAACTATTTTTTCAGTATCCTCTATGTCCTGGGTATATGATACCGGATCAGGATCCCGCATAAGTAACATGTTACATGGGCTACAGCTAGGTAGAGAACTGAGATTGGGTGATGTGTCTCTAAGTGTTAGAGAATGGTGCAAGTGTTGCAGCCAAACTAGTTGGCAAATATCACTTTGTATTAATACATTGATTCTGAACGAATGTTATTACATACCGAACCTGATATACATCATTACATCGGTTTCTTTAATGAGTTAAAGAAGGATGTAATTCTGTATTGGAGTATAATGTTGTGAACATTTTCCTGAATCAAGAGTTGATTCGATCAGGTACGTTATATAATAGCATCTACATTCTAAATCAAACCACAGTTCAAAGTATCTAGAACATACACAAGAGGAGTAGTTCAGAAATAAACGAATCCTTCTTGTGGTATTTTAGACTAGGTCATACCAATGCGACATGACTAGCTAAGTTACATAAGGATGAATTAGAGAATATGTTCGAATTTTTCATCTTATGCTACTTGCAAGACTTGTCACAAAGGTAAAATGACCTATACTCCGTTTACTAGAAACAGAGAAAGAGTTACTGAACTCTTGGGACAGATACATGATGATGTATATGGTCCTATGTCTATACATGCCAGGCTTAGTTCTTGGTACTTTGTTATATTCACCGATCATCTCTCGGGTTTCAGACATATGTTCCTGTTGAAACACAAGTCTGAAACTTTCGAGAAATTCAAGGAATATAAGCTTGAAGTTAAAGAACCAGACGGGTAGAAGTATTAAAGTCCTACGATGTGATCGAGGAAGCGAATACTTAGGCATGGAGTTCCTGGATTTTCTAAACGGAGAATGTGATTCTCTCTCAGCTTACTCCTTCGTATACACCACAGCACAACGGTATATCAGGGCGGAGGTATCGCATCCTATTAGATATGGCGCACTCTATGATGAGTATTGCTGAGTTACCTATTTCCTTTTGGAGTTATGCACTTGAGAAGCTGCATACCTATTTAATGGGGTTTCATCCAAATCAGGGCCTACCACTACATATATGATATGAAATGGGAAGAGACCATGTCTTAAACGAGTTAAGATATGGGGTATTCCGGCCTATGTTGAAAAGAAAAATCCGGACAAACTCGAGCCACGGTCAATTCTGTATAAGTTTGTTAGGATATCCCAAACATTTGTAAGGGTATATCTTCTACCTAACTGAGGAGCAAAAGGTGTTTTGTTTCTCAGCATTCCACTTTTTTAGAAAAAGGGATTTATTGTGAGGAAATTTGTGGGCATGAGGTAGAACTGGAAGCTGTTCCAGCTTGACAAACTAACAGCTGATGATTTAGTGAAACCAAAGGATTCAATAGTCTCCAACGAACCTCGGCCTTTCCGCGAATCTGGTAGGGTTCCACATCTACTTGAGAGATACTACGGTCTTCTCGGTGACATTGGGAGAGAGGAATGCATCATGATAGATGATGGCCTAACTAGGTTCAGGAAGGTCTATGAAATGGCTGGATGTTATGCGACCAAAGATGGAATCCATGTATACCGATAAAGTATGACTTTGCATGTTTCACCTGAAGGGGTAATACCCATTGGGAGCAAATGGATCTTGAGAAGATTCTTGGTGTAGATGGAAAAGTTGAGGCTTTCAAAGCTATGCTTAAGTCCATCAGGATCAATGCAAGTATCGCGGAGTTGAAACATCTGTTTTGATGTGGTAGTCAAAGAGTTTGACTTCATCAAAATAGTAGATGAACCTTGTATATACAAGAAGGTTGTAAAGAGTAAGGTTGTCTTCCACGTATTGTATGTAGATGACATACTCTTGATAGGAAAGTGATTCCTATGCTACACTCGGTCAAGCTCCTCTTATCACGGGGATTCTCCATAGAAGATCTAGATGATACCTACTACATCTTGTATATTATGATCTATGGTGATAGATCTAAGTGGATGTTGAGAGTGTCCCAAATCTAGGTACATTAACACCATACTAAAGGGGTTTAGTATGGAGGATTCAAAGCGTGGTGGTTCGCCCACTACCTCAGGAATCGCTCTCTCCAAAAAGATGTCTTCCGAGACTGATTTGGAGAGAGCTTGCGTGCAAGGGATATCCTATGCTTCGGCAGTAGGCTCTATCATGAATGCGATGTTATGTACCAGACCAAATGTAGATGACTCACTAGGTGTAGTGACTAGGAATCAATCGGATCTTGGGAGAATCACTGGATAGCTGTGGAGGACATTCTTAAGTACTTGAGAAGCACTAAAAGAAAGTTCTTGGTTCGAGGTTCCATAGAGATAAGGACGACTGAAAGTCGGTCACAGGCATTGTCTTTACCCTTCGTGGAGGGACGGTATGATTGGAAGAGTTCCAAGCTAGATACTGTGGCATACTAGAAGATAAAGGCTGAATACATCACTACCAACGATCCTACCAAGAAGGTTGTCTGGACATTTTTTGTTCATGAGATGAACAAAGTTCCTACCATTGAGCGTCCAATAAGTGTTATTGTGACAACAATGGAGTTATGGCTTTGGCCTAGGAACACCGGTCCCATCACCGATCCAGACATATTCTGAGGACAGTATCACCTGATCAGGGAGATGGTTGATCTCCAAGGTATTGAGGTAAGGAGAGTAGATTTTGAGGTTAAAACGGTGGATCCACTCACCAAGGCCTCCTTCCCAAAATACTATTTGAGAGATTTTGGGATGGTTGAGTATGGGATACTACAACCACTGCTAAACTGTTGAGTATGAGATACTGCAACAAATGGCCTTATTGCAAGTGGGAGATTGTTAGTTATATGTATGCCCTAGAGGCCATTACTGTACATGGAATGTATATTTTAGTGGATGCTTGGACATATATAGGGAGGACTTTCTTGCTCGATATGATAGTAAGCTATCTGGTTGCACCTTATCTTAACATGTTGACTTGTATAAGTGATGTTGTCTTGCTCTCACAAGTTGATAAAGCCCTTAGGATGTGTACTTGACTACCAGGACTATGATGAAGATCATACTAGTGGGGCCAAGGGTAGTCCACAAGTGCGCCCTATAATTGTTCCTAGTCGTGGGAGTATCGAGACAGGGCATCGATACTTCAGAGTAGACCAGCGTATACGCTTCTCGACCCATATGATGGGCGATGGATGATCCCACATCCGTTAGTGTTTGACATCAGAGAAGGTATACGGGTGCTCAGTGGAGAATGGTTACACTGAACGAACTTGCCGAGAACTCCTAGGTAGTATTATACCTATCGTCAGATAGCTGTCATAGAGTCTCGTGTGATTCGCACTGTGCTTTGATTTCCACCATACCACGGTCAAGGGCTCGTGCAAAAAGGTGGTTTTTGGGTACAGTCCCGAGTCACATGGAGGCAATGAGCGATAGAAGGAGATTCGTCTCTCCTAGTAGTGGTAGTTGATGTTGCGCTATGCTCGATTGGCCATAACATGAAATCCCTGGTCAGGGTTGCTAAGATTTACTAGTTTCTCAAACCGTTATAGACCTTGCATCGGCATGACTTATCAGGCTATTGGGGTCTCACGTTTTACCACCCCCAGGCTGTTGATATGCGACATATCCAACGAAGAGAGCTGACTATACGGTACTGTTACTGATTGCATTCGCAGGAGTACGAGCAAGCTTGCTTGTTGATCTTCTGATCGCTCAATATCCGGGTAGCCGTTACGTTTAGCAGACTGCTTGCGGGTTGTGGGTGTTTGATATGATCATCACCTACTGCCGGTGTATTGATGAGTCTTTAGAGTCCTAAACAGAGGTTTCCTAGTTCATGCGAAACGAAGTAGGAACACATATGTGATATGTGCGGGACCGAAATTAATGCGTGTATGTGATACCGCATTCTATTCTCGCGATATGTGATATCGGTCGGTTATATATGATATAGCCGGGTTATCGGATCAAGTGTTGATTCAATAAGTTGTTGCATTTGATATTAGTCAGCTGTATGTGATATAGCCGGATTATTAAATCAAGTGTTGATTTAATAATTTAATGTATAATTGTATATTTGATATACTAGATTACATTAACTAATATTAGCTCAGTTAAGATTTCTTTTCTCACTTGTGTGCATATAGTATATATGTGATATATATTAATGTACATTATTTTTTTTCATGCTTGATGCCACATGTGACATGGGTGTATGATACTTACACCATGCTTATAATAATGAAATGGTTTTATTTATTAAAAGTTAATCAAAATTAGTAGGAAATTAGTCACATGCTTGGAAGCTTGGAGAAGCTTATAACATCTTTGACTTAGTCCACTTGTTTTGTTTTACTTGTAGATATTTATTAACCTAACCCTTATTGTAACCTATGGTTTATTCTCTACATGAGTTAGTGTATGACACTAACTCACCCATGGTTGCTATTCTCACCTCATGAGTTCATTCTCTCATCTTCATTCTTCCCTTGAGCTTCTTCTTCCTCATGAGAGAAAAACCTTGCTAGCTCTTGATTGTTAGCGATTCTGCGTGTTCAAGTTTAGTTAATTACCGCAATCAAGACGGTTTCGCTCGTAGCTAGCCGGTTGAGTACGGGTCGTCCGCAGGGAGATGGGAATCTTTTTCTATGTGCTTTAACGAGTTAAGTCCAGTTTTTCAGATTTTGTTGTGATTAATTAAGTGGTAAAATGATATGTAAAGAGAGCTTGTTAGGGTTAGGATTAGGTTAGTTTGAGTTAGGAGTCTCCCACATCTTTCGTTGCCCCTCTTAATCTCGGTGTTACGGTAATCGGCAACAACGGGGATTAGCACGACTAGGAAGGAACTTGCGAGTATAAGCTAGGCTTTCCAACGCATAAGTTCTTCCTTTTGGGGCTTGTCCGTCCGTTCTTGGCTCTTAGCCATAACCTCCAGTTAATTCAACCACAACCGGTCTCACTACGGAATCACCGCTATCATGTAGGATAGGGTGTCGTAAGGAGCGGATTGTGGTTCAATTAACGGGAGTCGAATTAAGCTGTTGGGCAAGGAAAGAGTGAGAGAGATTTCCTTCTCTCAAACTTCCCTTATCCTACCCTAACAAGTATGAAACTACTCACACATCATGATACGGAAAAATAAAACAAAACAAAAGAGGAGGATAGAAAGAAAGAGATTAGAAGATAACAACTAGCTATTTGCGACCTCACCTTGGCGAGGATCAAGCGTAAGCATCATGGTTGTTTTAAGGATAAAGAAAAAGAGAAAAGAAAGAAACAACAAGAAATAACAACAACTAAATTAACAAATTAAAGTTACAATAATTAACAAGAGAACAAGACAAGCATAATAATAAACGGTTCTTCTTTATTCATCATTCTTCACTCAAAAGCTCACTATAAGTTTTAATGGAGAAGAGATGAGAAGAGGAAGATGAACATGTATTCTAAAACCTAGAGAAAAAATACAAGATTATGGACCCCTTTCCTTCACAAAGTTCTGGGCTATTTATAGGCTGAAAAATGAAAACCTAGGGCAACCACCAGAACACAAATAAAAAGACCAAAATACCCCTGGAAAATCTTTGTCTGCCGCCACCATACGGCCGCGAATCCGCGGCCTAAGCATGCTTAGGCCGCGGTTCCGCGGCCTAATGGAGGAGTTGACTCCTCGAATTTTTTGGGCCCCCCTGGTCTGATGTTGTCTGTGGTTTGGCATATGTGTTTTCTGAAAATACTTCCACATTTCTTCCAGAATTTCTGTTGAGGAAAAGGTGTTTTGAAGTGGACTTTTTGTCATGATTTTCTCGAGCTCCGCGTAGATTTCTTGGATCTTGTGCTGCCATTGAGCCTTGTGCATGAAAACGACATTGATTTGACATTTTGTCTTCTTTAACTGGTATCTGGCAACATACGGATGAAGAGCGAAGACCGTGTTTTCTCAGTGGTTGGCAGGAACCCGGATTTTGTCGTGTTTTCCATGAATTTCACCGTTTTAGAACCGAGAACCTGTATCCTGCAATTGACTAGCAAACACGGCTCAAGAGTATCTACCGATAAGCAATGTGATAAAAATTGGGCGGTATAAAAATGCAAAAATCTGATATGAACAAATACTCCCAAACTTATCATTTGCTCGTCCCGAGCAAAGCCAATTTATTCACAAAAAATTTCCTAACCTCACTTTCGCAGGGAACGCGATTGCACTGAGTATGTGCAACAAGCCGTTAAACCTCTAAGTGTCCCTAGTAGGAGGAGTGTTGTCTCCTGAGGGTTTTCAGCGGATACTACCCACAAAATCCGGTCAAGCTAGTTTTGTAAAATAACTAAGATTCAAACCCAAAAGTTTTGTTTCAGAAAATAACAATTCTATTATCCTAAGTCTAGACTATCGAACCTTTATTTTTCACACCTCGCTTCTTATTTAACTACAGCTTTTATATGTCTTTACGTGCAGTGCAAATAGTGTCGTTAAGTTCCCGAAAGGTCGAATAAAGTCATTATGTCACACAATAAAGCCCAGATGAGAATTTTGAAAGGATCACATAAGTTTTATAAAGAGTTAAGCATTTTTCAAGCCTCGTTTTCCAGTAAGGTTTCAACTTCAGAATTTCAATCTTCCTTAATAGGAAACTAGGTCTTATTTTTCACTCCACCTTTTTCTTGTTTTCATTTCATACACACCTCTGTGAACGTGCAATAGTCTTTATCATAGAATAAAACCTTCATATCTCCGCTAAATTTTTTTATAAAAGCCTGTCTTTTATCAAGATTATTCTCACACAAAGAACCGTTAGGAATTTTAACTCGGAGAGAACACTTGCTTGACTTTGTTTTAATCTGGACTTTCTAGGCTTCTTAGCGAGCTTTGGGCCAATGCACCCAAACCAGTTGGTTTTAGGGCATTAGGTGTAGAAACACCCCAGCGGACTTAATTACTCAAGTTACCTAGGTCCAAAAACAAAAGACAGTTTGGCGTGAAAATCAGATGATTTAATACGAACGGAGATATAACCGGCAGTTCAGTTATTTTTTGGATAAAAGACGTGTTTAGTGGGTTTTGGTGTGTAATCATTCCAATCAAGTTCCAGATGGGTTATTTTTCTGACTTAGTTCCAATTAAGGCATCAATAACATTCCTTCATATTCACTCACTTCATAAACTATTCTTGATATTACTTATTTCCGAACAAACCTATTTGATCCTCAGAAAATCATTTGTCCGTTTAAAAGTTTTTAGACATAAAAAGACTTGTCATCTAATTTCCAAAAACTCACGACACGTGTAGTGTGATGTAAAGACGTATATCAGCTATAGTTAACTTTAAAGGAGGGTTATCTTTCAGGTTTTCAAAATCTAAACATAAGATTTAGTTATTCTTATTTTATCAAACAAAACCGTCGAAATGTTGAATCAGAGTCCTCCCACTAGCTAACTTGACAGAAAAGTTTTTATGTTTTTAGAAAATTTTCAGATTTTTATGGATTTTATGGATTTAAATATGCAGATGCAAAATATACATATGAATGCGAAGGTAAGAAATGCGTACTGAGCGTACCCCCAAACTTAAACTGGACAGTGTCCTCACTGTCATTGCATGAAGAGATCATTTGATGGGTCAAAATTGTCGGTTAGCGATACACAATTTTTATTTTTTTGTTTTTGTTTTTGAAGAAAAGAAAAAGACTATACACAAATATATACAAAATGGTTTGTACATACCCCCAAACTTATTTGGAACAGTGTCCACTTGTTCTTGGCTGGATAACCGAAGTTTGGAGGTAGGCAGAGGAAGATTATGCAGGGTAAACCGGCTCCTGTAAGAACAGGAGCTCCTCTGTTGGTTCGGCGCTAAGGTACGGTTTAAGTCGGTGTCCGTTCACTTTGAAAAATGAACCGTCCTTTGGATTTTCCAAATCCACAGCGCCATGCGGATACACATTCCGCACAAAATACGGCCCTTTCCAGTGAGATCTGAGCTTTCCTGGATGGAAATGAAGTCGGGTGTCGTAAAGCAGTACCTGCTGACCAGGTACGAAGGTTTTGCGCAAAAGGTGTTTATCGTGAAACACCTTCGTTCGATTCTTAACGACCACCGCGTTATCGTAAGCCTCATCCCTAAGCTCGCTCAGTTCGTTCAACTGCAGCTTCCGATGGCTGCCCGCATCCTCGAGAGACAGATTCAGCTCCTTTATCGCCCAAAATGCGCGAAGCTCTATTTCGACAGGTAGGTGGCAGGCTTTTCCGTACACAAGCCGATAGGGAGACATGCCAAGGTCGGTCTTATAAGCGGTGCGAAATGCCCAAAGGGCATCAGTGAGTTTCAGCGACCAATCCTTACGGTTCTTGGAAACCGTCTTCTCCAGTATCTGCTTGATTTGCCAATTTGAAACTTCGGCCTGCCCGCAGGTTTGGGGGTGGTAGGGCATGGATAGCTTATGATTAATGGAGTATTTCCGCATCAAGGCCTCGAAAGTCTTGTTGCAGAAATGACTTCCATTGTCGCTAATGATCGCTCGGGGGTGCCCAAACCGGGAGAAAATGTTTTCTTTAAGGAACCTAACGACAACCTTGTTGTCGTTAGTCCGGCTGGGCACAGCCTCGACCCATTTAGAGACGTAATCAACAGCGAGAAAGATGTACAAGTTCCCGAAAGAGATGGGAAACGGCCCCATGAAATCTATCCCCCAAACATCGAAAATCTCCACAACCAAGATCGGTTGGAGCAGCATCTCGTTCCTCCGGGATATCCGGCCCAAGTGTTGGCACCGGGAGCAAGTCTTGCAATAGTCATGAGCGTCTTTGAAGAGTTGTGGCCAGTAGAAACCACATTACAAGATCTTCTCAGCTGTCTTTCTGGGGACAAAATGCCCGCCACACGCTTGATCGTGGCAAAATGACAGCACACTCTTGAATTCCTTGTCAGGGACACACCGACAAATAATCTGGTCGGGACAGTACTTGAACAAATAGGGTTCGTCCCAGTAAAAGTGTTTTACTTGGGATAAGAAGCGAAGTTTGTCCTGACTTGACCATTCAGTCGGTAGTAATCCCGTGGCCAAATAGTTCACAATATCTGCGAACCAGGGTTCGCAAGATACTGTCAAAAGTTGTTCATCCGGGAAAACGTCGTTGATCGGAATTGGAAGCGAAGGCGAAGAAGGAAGTCGTGAGAGATGGTCGGCAACCACGTTTTCACATCCTCGTTTGTCCTTAATGACAAGGTCAAATTCTTGAAGCAAGAGGATCCAACGGATTAACCGAGATTTTGCATCTTTCTTCGCAAAAAGATGGCGCAGAGCAGAATGGTCTGTGTAGACAATGACTGGAGAGCCGATGAGGCAGGGCCTGAACTTTTCTAAAGCAAATACAACAGCTAAGAATTCCTTCTCAGTTGTTGTATAATTGAGTTGCGCGTCGTTCAGGGTTCGGCTCGCATAATAGATTACGTGCGGCATCTTGTTGATGTGTTGTCCAAGGACTGCACCAATGGCAAAGTCGGATGCATCGCACATAATCTCAAATGGGTGCGTCCAGTCAGGGGAAGAAAGAACGGGAGCAGAAGTGAGTGAGCGTTTCAATGACTCGAATGCAGTCACACAGCTCGAGTTGAAGTCGAATGGCGTGTCCTTGGCCAGCAAAAGAGTCAAGGGCCTAGCAATCTTGCTAAAGTCCTTGATGAACCGTCTATAGAAACCGGCATGGCCAAGGAAGGCTCGGATATCTCTGACGCATCGGGGAGGAGGTAGATTGGAAATGACCTCAATCTTTGCTTTGTCAACCTCTATGCCATTTTGCGAGATGATATGTCCTAAGACAATACCTTCGCGCACAATGAAGTGGCATTTCTCCCAATTCAAAGTGAGATTCTTTTCCTTACATCGGGTAAGGACAGCGTCAAGATGCAGCAAACACTCGTTGAAGGAATCGCCGAAAATGGAGAAGTCATCCATGAAAATCTCCAGAAATTTTTCCACCATGTCTGAGAAGATTCCCATCATACACCGCTGGAAGGTAGCGGGCGCATTGCATAACCTAAAGGGCATGCGACGATATGCGAACGTGCCGAAAGGACAAGTGAAAGTGGTCTTGTCCTGGTCTTTTTCGGCGATGGGAATTTGATTATAGCCAGAGTAGCCATCAAGAAAGCAGTAGTACTCGTATCCGGCCAATCGTTCAAGCATTTGGTCAATGAAAGGTAGCGGAAAGTGGTCCTTCCGCGTTGCGGCGTTAAGTTTTCTGTAATCAATGCACACTCGCCACCCAGTTTGGGTGCGAGTAGGGGTTAACTCGTTCGCCTCGTTGGTTATGACCGTAATGCCCGACTTCTTGGGGACAACGTGGATGGGGCTAACCCACCAGCTATCAGAGATAGGGTAAATGATACCACTATCTAGACATTTTACGATCTCCTTCTTCACAGCCTCTTTCATGACTGGATTGAGACGTCTTTGTGGATCCCGGGCTGGTTTGGTATCATCCATCAGATGAATATGATGCTCAACGATCAGGGGACTAATCCCCTTGATGTCCGCCATGGACCAGCCAAAAGCTTGCCTGTTGCTGTGCAAGACCGCGAGAAGGGCTTTCTCTTGCTCGGGAGCTAGAGAAGCCGAGATGATGACAGGTAGGGTCTCGTTCTCACCCAAGTAAGCGTACTTAAGGTGAGACGGCAAAGGCTTGAGTTCGAGCGTCGGAGGTGAAACGATGGAAGGCAAGATTGGTGCAAAGGTCTCGAACTCAAAGGACTCCAGCAAAGGTTCAAAACGAGTGTAGGCGACCGAGTCGGATGGTTCAGGTAACTCATCCGAAAATTCAAAAGATTCAAACTCGGGTTGTGCGCGGCTAAGATCGTTTGAGAACGTGAAACACTCGTAGTCGTTGTCGGGCGCAGAAACAGCAGCAGGTTCGAAGAGGAACGCACTAGTGGCGTCAAGATTATCGTGATCAAACAGAAACTCCTCGAATTCACATTCTTCTGGGGTGATCTCCTGGATCGAGCAGACGTCCAGTATATAAGCATTAGGTTCGGCGGGCTGATTCCCCAACCTAAAAATGTTGAGTTCAATCGTCATGTTTCCAAAAGAGAGGTTCATCGAACCATTGCGACAATTGATCACAGAATTTGAGGTTGCAAGAAATGGGCGACCGAGTATCACCGGAATTTGATTCCGGGGGTTAGCTACAGGCTGTGTGTTTAATACAATGAAGTCAACGGGGAATATGAAGTCCCCGACTTTTATTAACACATCCTCTAGCTCACCCCTAGGATGGGTGATCGATCGGTCGGCTATTTGGAGAGTTCAGTGCGTGGGTTTCAGCTCTCCGACGCCTAATTGCTCGTATACTGAATACGGAAGCAGGTTAACACTGGCACCAAGATCTAATAGTGCGTGGTTGATGTTCTTATCCCCAATAGTAATAGAAATCGTAGGACAGCCAGGGTCCTTCCGTTTTTGTGGTAAAGATTGGGTAAGGGCATCACTCACAGCACTAGCCAAGAAAACTTTCTTGGGTACCTGAGACTTCCTCTTTTTCGTGCACAAGTCCTTTAAGATTTTCGCGTAGGACGGGACTTGTTGAACAGCATCTAAAAGAGGAATGTTAATGTTAACCTGCTTAAATAACTCCAGAATCTTCTCCATTTGAGGATTTTGTTTATTAGACCTCAACCGGTTTGGAAATGGGACATTTTTAAAATTGGTTGAGTCTAATGCTTGTGGAGGAGATTGTGGAGTTGGAACGGATCCCAGAACAGGTGTTTTCGTGGGGTGAGAAGTGGGTCCATTCAAAGCAGAAGAAGAGGAAGGAGAGCCTTGTGAAGAACGGAGAATAGGCTCAGAAGACGAAGAAGCAGGAGATGAAGAAGAAGAAGAAGTAGAAGAAGAAGCGGCCGGGGTGTCATCATTGATCCGTGTGCCGATGTTGTTTTGCAGCATCCTTCCGGATCTCAATGTGGTCATGGCACTCACATTATGGTTCTGTTGTTCAAGAGCAACACGTACATTCTGTGGGTGACCGGGATTTGGGAGTGGCTGGGACGGGAGCTTCCCCTTCTCTCGCTCGCTTAAGGCCGCATTCAGTTGTGCAATCTGGGCCTCGATGGTTTTGATGCTTTGCCCGTGAGAGGCAGTGTGTTGTACTAAGGACTGAATGGAAGACTGGATGTTGGCGGTGGACTGAGTCGATTGTTTAACGAACGCCTCCAGACTTCGTTCGAGCGAGGAAACCTTATCGTTGTTTAACGGAACAAAGTTGTTTGGTGGAAAAGAATTGTTGGGTGCAAAGTTGTTCGTCTGATTTTGGAAAGGTTGGGGTTGGAAGGGTTGCTGAAACTGCTGTTGAGTTTGTTGTTGCGCTTGTTGTTGCGGTGGAGGGGCCCTTTGGAAATTGTTTCCTTGGAATTGATTCTGATTCTGATTCCTGGCGAAATTGGGGTGGTTCCTCCAACCGGGATTGTAGGTGGAAGAGTATGGATCATTCCTCGGTCTTTGCTGAAATACAGGATTAACCTGATCCTGTCCTTGCAATGGTGGATTATAAGGACACTCTTCGGTCAAGTGAGAAGGATCGGAACAACAAGCGCAAATGGTACGAAGGGGGAGAACAGGGGTAGGAGTAGGAGAAGAGAATTTACTCTCTATCGCTTCAAGCTTTCTCGTTATTGCAGCCATCTCAGCTTTCATCGCAATAGAGAGGTCAAGTTGGTGAATTCCTACCCTAGACTGACCGGTAGAAGTGGAGGTAGAAGAAGAAGAAGTCGGTCTGGTGCTCTCCCATTGTAGCGTTTGCTCCGCAAGGTCGTCAAAGAACTGCCACGCTTCCTCGTCAGATTTCGATAGGAAGTGGCCCTGACATATGGTTTCCAACAACTGCTTTGTTGCTGGGTTCAGGCCCTCGTATAAGGTTTGGAAAAGTTGCCATTTCTCTATACCGTGGTGAGGACACTGAACAAGAAGGTCTTTGTACCGGTCAAAGCACTTCCAGAAGGGTTCAGAAGGAAGCTTAGAGAATTGGTTGATTTCATTTCGAATCCTTGCGGTTTTATGATTCGGATAGAACTTTTTGAGAAACGCTTTAACAAACTCGTCCCAGCTGGTTATTGAGTGGGAAGCGGTGCTATACAGCCATTTTTCAGCAAGATCGCATAAAGTGAACGGAATGACCCGAAGACGTATAGCATCGTCCGACAGCTGGGTGGTTTTCATCATGGCACAGACGTTTTGAAATTTGTTGATGAAGATATAGGCATCTTCATATTCAAGCCCATGAAATCGTGGAAGCATGTTGATGAAGTGGGGCTTAATTTCAAAATTATCCCCATTGGCCGGTGGAAGAGAAAGGCAGGTGGGAGTGCAGAACGGGTGGGATAGAAACGATCCTGGAGCGCAATTCGCGGCGGCGCTACAACAGGCGGGTGTGGTGGGTTATTGGTCTCCGTAGGAGGTGGAGCCAATCCAGGGGTGGTCAAAGAGATGTTCGGATTAAATCCTGACATCGCGGAAGAAGAGGTCGGTGAAAGTGAAGGTGAAGGCGAAGATGTATGAACAGAATTCCGGTCAACGTCGGAGTTGGCCGGCAAAGGAAGGGGTGAAAGGGGAGTGGACGGAGTTTCGACGTCTGAGTCGATCGCGTAGTCGGTAGCGACTAACGTAACGCGGACTAGACGGGCGCTAGTGTGCCGAGTCCAAGCGGACATACACTAAACGAGTTTAGTATAGTAAAAGCGGAGAAGGTGAGGGTAAGAAAACGTCAATGGAGAAAGGCGATGGGTGGTGGGTGAAAAATGGATTTTGGCGACAAAGGGCAAGTTTTTATAAAAGTTTTTGATTTTTTCCTTTTTTTTTTTAGAAAGAGCTTTACAGAAATATGTACGGACTTACGGCTTTAAGCAATCACAAACAAGATATGCACAATCACACCTAGATCTAGGGTCACCTAGGTCTGCTAGACCTGCTCCAGAACTTGATTGTCGAAGCAAAACTGTGTCGAGAAACAGGCTTAAAAATACACTGATCACGAGGCCAGGTAAGTGCAGAGATAAGGGGAGGTTTTCCAACGCTTTCGCGAAGTTCCTTAATTAAATAATCCTTTCTCTTTTGGCGGTTGCGCCGTTAACACTTTCCTAGACACCCCGTAAACAATATACCGTTAAGCGAGGTTCTAAACACGGTTTAACTTCTCCTAATGAGCGCGAAGTCCTTAGGGCTGAAGTCTAGTATTTTTTTAATTACAATGGACAATGCATATGCTTTTGTGATTTTTTTGGGGTCCTGGGAAGGGTGATGAAATCCCCACCCAATCTGAATTGGTTTCAAGCCCCTTAAGTCCGTATTAAAGAATGCAAAGCGGTAACAAATCAACTGCAAACAATTTTATTTTTAGCGCGGCGCAAAGAATCCTGCAAAAGAACAGTTTATTGGAAGGGGGAGAAGAGTTTGCGCAAAGAAATCTGCAGAAAACACAATTTATTGGAGTCCAGAGGAGTGGGAGAGAGAAGACAGAGACTTACAGAGATTTTGGAAGCCTGAGGCCACCAAGTTGCCGCGGATCCACGGCCTAAGCCAGCTTATGCCGCGGTTCCGCGGCAATGAAGTGGAGTTGGGGCTTCAATTTTTGTGTAGGTGCTCTGTTGGGTGTCCTCTACTTGCCTGGATGTGCTGAATTTTTACTTGCTTACTATATCTGCTCCAGATTTTTACAGTAGACCGTTTGCTTCGTTTTGATCCGTCGCGGTGTAGCCGCGAAATGTGGGTCTATCTTCCCACGTCTTTGGCACTGAACTTGAACTTCGTATATTCTACGTCTTGGCCACTGAACTCGAACTTCGTATTTTCCTGCACACTCGCACAAAAACTAATCAAAAATAACAAAATGATTTTTTTACAAAGTATATTTTTTTTGTTTTGTTTTTCGGTTATATTCACAAGTTAACCCGAAATTACACAAGAAAATAAACTACCTTCTCCCCGGCAATGGCGCCATTTGATTGTTAGCGATTCTGCGTGTTCAAGTTTAGTTAATTACCGCAATCAAGACGGTTTCGCTCGTAGCTAGCCGGTTGAGTACAGGTCGTCCGCAGGGAGATGGGAATCTTTTTCTATGTGCTTTAACGAGTTAAGTCCAGTTTTTCAGATTTTGTTGTGATTAATTAAGTGGTAAAATGATATGTAAAGAGAGCTTGTTAGGGTTAGGATTAGGTTAGTTTGAGTTAGGAGTCTCCCACATCTTTCGTTGCCCCTCTTAATCTCGGTGTTACGGTAATCGGCAACAACGGGGATTAGCACGACTAGGAAGGAACTTGCGAGTATAAGCTAGGCTTTCCAACGCATAAGTTCTTCCTTTTGGTGCTTGTCCGTCCGTTCTTGGCTCTTAGCCATAACCTCCGGTTAATTCAACCACAACCGGTCTCACTACGGAATCACCGCTATCATGTAGGATAGGGTGCCGTAAGGAGAGGATTGCGGTTCAATTAACGGGAGTCGAATTAAGCTGTTGGGCAAGGAAAGAGTGAGAGAGATTTCCTTCTCTCAAACTTCCCTTATCCTACCCTAACAAGTATGAAACTACTCACACATCATGATACGGAAAAATAAAACAAAACAAAAGAGGAGGATAGAAAGAAAGAGATTAGAAGATAACAACTAGCTATTTGCGACCTCACCTTGGCGAGGATCAAGCGTAAGCATCATGGTTGTTTTAAGGATAAAGGAAAAGAGAAAAGAAAGAAACAACAAGAAATAACAACAACTAAATTAACAAATTAAAGTTACAATAATTAACAAGAGAACAAGACAAGCATAATAATAAACGGTTCTTCTTTATTCATCATTCTTCACTCAAAAGCTCACTATAAGTTTTAATGGAGAAGAGATGAGAAGAAGAAGAAGAACATGTATTCTAAAACCTAGAGAAAAAATACAAGATTATGGACCCCTTTCCTTCACAAAGTTCTGGGCTATTTATAGGCTGAAAAATGAAAACCTAGGGCAACCACCATAACACAAATAAAAAGTCCAAAATACCCCTGGAAAATCTTTGTCTGCCGCCACCATACGGCTGCGGATCCGCGGCCTAAGCATGCTTAGGCCGCGGTTCCGCGGCTTAATGGAGGAGTTGACTCCTCGAATTTTGTGGGCCCCCCTGGTCTGATGTTATCTGTGGTTTGGCATATGTGTTTTCTGAAAATACTTCCATATTTCTTCCAGAATTTCTGTTGAGGAAAAGGTGTTTTGAAGTGGACTTTTTGTCATGATTTCCTCGAGCTCCGCGTAGATTTCTTGGATCTTGTGCTGCCATTGAGCCTTGTGCATGAAAACGACATTGATTTGACATTTTGTCTTCTTAAACTGGTATCTAGCAACATACGGATGAAGAGCGGAGACCGTGTTTTCTTAGTGGTTGGCAGGAACCCGAATTTTGTCGTGTTTTCCATGAATTTCACCGTTTTAGAACGGAGAACCTGTATCCTGCAATTGACTAGCAAACACGGCTCAAGAGTATCTACCGATAAGCAATGTGATAAAAATTGGGCGGTATAAAAATGCAAAAATCTGATATGAACAGCTCTTTCTAAGGTGAGAAAATATTGTGAGAAAAAAAAAACTAAAGAGAGCCCACTTCCTACTTCATCATCCTCTACTATTAGCCATTTAGTTTAGGGTGTTTGCTTCACTAACCTACCATTGTGAAGAGATAGCATGAGCTTGAGTCTCCTCGACGTAGATCATCTTCGGCCTCGAAGACTTCGAGCAAGCTTGTTCATTTCTTCATGTGAAGCCTTACTAGAGTTCAGGTGTTCACTACTTGGAGCGAAGGGACTACTACACGGAGCTTTAGAAGTGAAAGACCGATCTACAAAGGTTGTATTCCTCATTGATTTAGATGTTAAGATGTTAACATTGCTTGTTTGTTTAAAACTCTAGTTAAAGATTCTAGGTTAGGGTTCTTTAGAACGGCAAAAATTTGAAAACGGCATGGACGATGCCTCCCGAAACCTTGCTGCCGCGCCAGGGAACCCTGCATTAGCACCCCTTTAAATTTTTGTTATAGCATATGTGATGCAACCCATAACCTAGGATGGTGCTAGAGAATCCTTACAGTGGTATCAGCACCAAGCTAGAGCTTTAGAGTAACCTACACGACGTTAAAAAGTTCGAACGAACGAAAACCTACACCTAAAGTAGTGCTCTCTGGAAATTTTTCAAAAGTTGGAATTTTTCATATTAAAAATACTCAGAAAATCATCCAGGGTATTATATAGGCCCCAAGAAGAACGAAACCCTAACTCGACTTAACGACCACGGAACTGCGGCGCCGTTGGTGAGGCTTGGACTGCGCCTTCTTGTGCTGGCTCATATGTGCTTGATGAAGTCTCTGGTATATTTTGATCCGACTCAAGTGTTGAGCCATTTGAGAATTCTTTGGATGATTGATCGATCGATCGAATGTTTTAATTATGCCTAGTTTATTTATGGATGTTATACAATAATTGGAATCTACACTAATTAGGTTTTGTGAAAAGTAATTAGTTGCGTGTAAGTCTAATATTTCAGTCTCAGTAGAATCAGGAATCTTGTTGAATTACCCGGATTCTTTTGAAAAGGTGTTTTCCATAGTTGAGACCTAAATATAAGATTTGCATTGTTAGGCATGAAATCCAGAATATGTGATATTCCGAGTTTCTGATGTTTAAAAGCAGTGTTGATTCCAATTGTTGTAGTTTTTCACTTTCTATTCTGCGACCGTAAGTGTAGTATGTGGTGTATCGCCGGATTCGTTGCTATACATCAACGATAATTGGGGTGCACATACTTACTTACATTGATGATATGTGATATTATGTGTTGGTGAGATATGTTGTACAGGATCGTCGCGAATGAATAGCCGGGGTTTTATATGAGATGAGAGTTTTTCTTTCATTCATGTAAAATTAATTGTATGTAATATTCTTTTATTGAGACACTTCCGGGTTTGAGGATGATGTCACCATTGTTGTATATTATTTACTTTTCCGCATTAGGATACACCCAAGGAAGGGAGCACAAGTGAGCGGGTTCTAAGGTTTAGTGGGAGGCCATCTCGAGGAGTCGAGACCGGGTCTCCTAAACTCTAGAATTGGTGGGGTCACTTGCCGCTCTCGTAGGGGTCTAGGGGTGTGGGCTTGGCTATTCAATGTGACCGTGGAATCTATATTTTCTATTGTTGGCTAAATACAAAATACGGACCTCCTAGCATATCCTGTATTTTCAAATATGTGCTTCTGTTGTTGATATTCTGTGATGTGATCACTTTATAAATTGAGACGAATGATGTATTATATATATGATATATAATAAACATTGCTTATGCTTTGCATCCGCGCTAGTCCCGCCCCGCTATGCCGTTAGTTAAGTAACCTAACGGTATATAACGGGACATTATGGAGAATGCGGATGGCATAAGCGTACGTTTCTATTTTCGTTTGTTTTCTGTAATGGCTTAAGGACTTAAATGATGGGACAACATTAATAAGATTAATGTAAACAAAAAGAAACCTAAAAAGATGTTGTAGAATCAGATTTGAATCCTACTCGGCTTTTTGTGAAAGAGCAAGTTTTCAAATTGCGAAGCTTAAGCCACTCCTTTTAAAACCATTAGATTTTATAAGGATATCAAGTTCAAAGCATTAAAGGTTTTCTTAAAAACTATTCGCAACCCTCCGTCATTTTAGGAAGTAGAGTACCTAGTATTTATGCTACGTATGTTGATTATAGTCAAGGCGTAGTGTACGGTAGCTAAGTGATGTCTTCTACATAGCATAAGACGCGATTAATTAGGACATTCATGTGATTATGTTGATTATAGTCAAGGGTCATGTGAGTGGGTCTAATTAATCATGAAATGGAGGGTAAAGCTTGACTAGTACTTATGATATGTTGATTATTGTCAAGGTCATAAGTTACTAGGGTTTAAAACCATATCGGACGTTTCAAGTGTTGAAATTTGCAATGAGATTGCATACCTTCTATATGATAGTAGGATCCCGATCCCACTGTAAGCAATAGTTGCTCCCGAGAGAGTTTTGTAGGGTTAGCTTAACACCAAATGAAGGTTTTGGCAAGCATCAAACATGCAATTTAAAATTTTTAGGGTGCTAAGCTGTAACATTTCAAAAAAAATAAAATATTATTTTTGGGAATTTTCATAATTTAATATTAATTTTTAATGAATATTTTAATATTTCGGTATAATTAAATACCGATAAATGGGGAAAATTTTGGAAAAATTATGGAAAATTCTAAAATAGGGTATTTTATGGAATTATGCCATTTTTAAGTTTTTATGATTAATTATATGCTATTTTAGTGCTAATCGCGATTAAAAATCGTTAATCGGATTTTTAGCATTTTTGGTGCAAAACATGCACATATCATTTTTCCACACTTGTTACATTTTATTATATGTTATAGGTGTATGGTTGCCTAGGGTTACCATTGGGTCAGAAGGAATAAAGGAAAAAGGAAAAGAAAAGAAAAGGGTAAGAATGATGAAGAGAGAGAAAGGTGTAGGTCAACCCTTTTGGTTTGAACCATCCCCATCAATTCTGTTAGTTATGTATATGCCCTAGAGGCCATTGTTGTACATGTGATGTATATTATAATGGATACTTGGATATATATAGAGATGACTTTCTTGCTCGTCATGATAGTATGCTATTTGGTTTCACTTTATCTTAACATGTTGACTTGTATTGGTTTACTGTTTTACTCTCACATGTTGATAAAGCCCTTAGGATCTGTACTCGACTACTGGGACTATGATGAGATCATACTAGTGGGGCCGCGGTAGTCGATGAGTACATCCTATAACTGTTCCTAGTCGAGGGTATATCGAGACAGGGCATCGATACACCAGAGTAGACTAGCGTATACGCATCTTGACCCATATGATGGGCGATGGATGATCCCATATCCATCGGTGTTAGACATCAAGGATGGTATACGGGTGCTCAGTGGAGACTGGGTACACTGGACGGACTCGCCGAGAACTCCCAGATGGTGATATACCACACGTCAGATGGCAGTTCTCCGGTGACACTGGTACAGGGTAGTCTGTAGACCCGAGATCGTCATAGAGTCTTGTGTGATTCCCACTGTGCTTTGATTTCCACCTTACCACGTCCAAGAGGGCGTGCAAAACGGTGGCTTTTGGGTACAGTCCCGAATCACATGAAGGCAATGAGCGATAGGAGGGGATTCGTCTCTCCCGATATAGGGAGTTGATGTTGTGCTGTGTTCGATTGGCTATAACTGGAAGTCCCTGGCCAGGGCTGATATAGAGATTTACTGGTAAGTGTTACTAGTAGTTTCTCGACCCGTTATGAGCCACACATCGACACGACTTATCGGTTACTGGGGTCTGACGTATACCACCCCTAGACTTGATATGCGACATATCAGACGAACAGACCGGACTGTACGGGAGTGTTACTGGTTGGATTCACAGGAGAACGCACAGGCTAGCTTGTTGATCTTCTGATCGCTCAATACCTGGGTGGCTGTTACGTTTAGCTGACCGCTTGCAGCTTGTGGGTGTTTGATATGATCATCACCTGCTACCGGCGTATTGACGATTCTTTAGAGTCCTACACAGAGGTTTCTTGGCTCAGGCGAAACGGAGTAGTGGCGCATATGTGATATGCGCAGGAGCGTGAATAATGCGATATGGGATACCGTATTATATTCTCGCGATATTTAGATATGAACCGGAACATCGGATCAAGCGTTGATTGGATGAATCGGTACATGATATATTAGTCAGTTATATTTGATCTAGCCGGATCGTCGGATCAAGTGTTGATTCGATGATTTAATATATAATAATATATATGATATATTATTATATTAACTAATATTGGCTTGCTTTATTATTTCATTTTCTCGGTGGATGATACATTGATATATATGCGATATATGTTAATTGTATTATTTTCTTTTGTTGCAAATATATAATATATATGTGATATATATTATTGTGACATGATATGATTAATTGTTAAACATGTTTAAGGATGATTAATTGAGGTTAGGGTTTGATTAGGGTTAGATGCTTCAAGTTCCTTCTAGAAGCATTTTTTCTTTTGTCATTGCAAAGATATTTTGGATGACACATTTCTAACCTAACCAAACCCTAACCCTAGTTGTTTCTCTACTCATTCTCATCCACTCATCCTTGACCATGGTTAATAATTCAATCATATACTTTGGTTTCTATTCATCACAAAAGGATTAAGATGATTATCATTTCCATTATCTTCTTCTTCTTCTCTCTTGAAGAAGCTCTCTTGAAAATCCTAAAGTGATGATAAAATAAGAGAAAATGATATAAAAAGAAAGCAAAATTACTACTCTCTCATCCTCATCTCATCTAGCCCATGGGATTAGTGTGTTCTTCTCTTTTGAGTGAGAAAGCTTGAGTCGTAGCAACTTCAAGGTAGATCATCGGAGATTTGGAATACTTCGAGCTAGCATGGATCGTTCGAGTCGTGGAGCCTCTCATGAGTCCGGGAGATCGTGGATCGTGGCAAAGGGACTTCTACTCGGAGCTTGTGAAGTGAAGGAGCGGACTACAAAGGTTGTAATCCCTCACACTTAGATAAAAGTTATCTTAATGCATGTTAAACCCTAATAATCTAGCAAAGATCCCGGCTTTGGGTTGTTCGGCACGTCTAAAATTTTATCCGGGCATGTTTGATGCCTTTTGAACCTTCACAAGAGTGCCTAGGAACCCTACAGTGGTATCAGAGCCTAGCTAGAGCATTAGGCGATGTGTTTACGAAGTTAAAACTCCGATCGAACCCGAAACGACGAAACTTGACCCTTCTCTGGAAATTTTTTAAATTTTGGGATTTTTCAGAATTAAAAATATGTAAAAAAATCAGCAGGGAATTCTAAGAATTACCAAGAAGCCCGAGCCACCAATTCGATCAAACGGCCGCGGAAGCGCGGCGCAAGCATGGCTTGCGCGGCGGTTCCGCGGCGGATTGATAGGATTATGACACGTGGCTTTTTTGGTAATGACCGTAGGTACTTGCTGACTATTCTGGATATTTTTAATATGTTCCAGGTGTTTAAAATTCTGGGGTTTGTTTTGTAATAGTAGACTCGATCGGAAATTTTAAATTCGTATTTCTTTCCGGATATTTAGAAACTGTTAAACTATTTGAACGGATATCATTAACTTATTGTTTCCCGGTACGGCAAACTTTCAAGTGTTGAAATTTATTCGGGTTTAAATCTTTCGGAAAATTGTACAAGTTAAGCGGTGGACTCTCTAGAAGACAACAAACCTTAACTCGATTATGTGACCGTCTTGAACTGCCTTTTGAACCTTCGGGTTTGGGGCAGTACGGCGTGCCACATGTGAGGCGTTGGCTTGACCCTTCTACGGCTGGATCACTGGTACTTTGACATATTCTGGGATTATTTGAACTCCGCTCAAGAGTTGAGCACTTTGGGAAATTTTGGGTGTTTGATTATCTGTTCGAAAAGTTTAATACTGTCGATTTATCTGGAATGTGATACAATATGTGGAATTCATAGAGTTAGGCATGAAATGCGGAGTATGTGATATTTCGGATTTACGATGTCTAAAGTGATTGTGGATTCCAAATATTGTAGTTTTACACTTTCTTTTCTGTGACCGTAAGTGTAATATGTGAGATCGCCGGTTTCGTTGCTATATGATTCAACGACAATTGGGATGCGCATATTTACTTACGTTGATGATATGAGATATTATGTGTTGCTGTGATATGTTATATTGGATCGTCGCGTTCTGAATAGCCGGGGGTTTTATGTGAGATGAGGGTTTTTATTTTCATTCATGTAAAATTCATTTGTAATGTAATATTCTTTTATTTGGGGCACTTCCTGGTTGCGGTTGATGTCACCAGTGTATATTATTTACTTTTCCGCATTAGGTAGACCCAAGGAGGGGAGCATAAGTAACCGGGTTCTAGGGTCCAGTGGGAGGCCATCTCGAGGAGTCGAGACTGGGTCTTCTAACCCTAGAATTGGCAGTGTTACTTGCCGCTCTCGTAGGGGTCTTGGGATGTGGGTTTGGCTATTCGTCGTGACCGTGGAATCCGTGTTTTATACAGGCTCGTATTGAAAACACGGACGTCCTAGTATATCCAATATTTCATATATGTTCTTCTGCTGCAATGTTCTGTGATGAGATCATATTACTGCCTGAGACGAATGCTTATACTATATATATATGCTGATATATAAATATTACTGCTTTCGTTTCTTCTGTGATGCTTAGGAAGCATAAGCTGATGGGATTTTTATTAATGAGATTAATAAAAGAAAAGAAACCTAAAGATGTTGTAGAATCAAAAACTTTATAAAAATGGTAGCTACAGTTTTACTTTGCACAGTGATATATACGATATATCCTGCACCTTATTCGATGAGGAAAGGACCGAGATCCCTTCACCGGGAGTGACTCCTTTAGCAAAACTGGCAGATGCTACAAAACGCGGTTTATCTTTTGATTGCTTTTAGTGTTTTGCTTTGCACAGCGGTATATATGATATATCCTGCACCTTATTCGATAAGGAAAGGGCCGACGATCCCTTCACCGGGAGTGACCCCTTTAGCGAAACTAAGAAAAGCCTCGAGAACACTCCTTTTCAAAACTTCACTCGATTCTACGACGATATCAAGTTCATTACGCTCAGGGTTTTCTGAAAAACCTGCGTAGCCCTCCGTCATTTTAGATAGATATTATTTAGTATTCGTGCTATGTTTGTTGACTTAGTTAAGGCATAGTGTACGGTAGCTAAGTAATGTTTATCTGCTAAAACATGAGATGTGATTGGATTAGGGTATTCGTACGGCTTTGTTTACTCGGTTAAGGGTCGTGCGGGTGGATTTAATTCAATCGGGAAATGTACGGGTTGAACTTGACTTGCGATTTATGGTTTGTTGACTTAGTTAAGGTCATAGATCGCTAGGGGCAAAATATTATCGGGAATTTCAAGTGTTGAAATTTGCAATGAGATTGCATACCTCCTATGAGATAGTTGGATCCCGATACCCACTGCGAGTAAGAGTTACTCCTGGGAGAGTTTTACACAGGACAATTATGTTGGAGATAGTGCCCTCAGAGTCAATTATTAGGTCACAGGTACGTGATTGTAATGATTGAGGGAGGACCTATCCCAGTAGGACAGTCTTACTCGAGATGATAGTATGCTATCTGGTTTACCTTTATCATCGTGTACTGCTTTAGGTGACATGACACGTCGCTATTACACGTTGATAGAGCCCCTAGGATTCTTGCTTGACCACCAGCAGTATGAGGGCGATCATATAAGTGCGAGCTGGGGGTCTACAAGCATATCCTTAAAAGGTCCCTAGTCGTGGGAGTTTCGAGACCGGGCATCGATACTCCGTTAGTAGACTAGTGTATACAGTCGAGACTCCGACGAGGGGCGGTGGCCGGTCTCACAAGCCACTGGTGTCAGTTGGATCACCTAAGATGTATACAGGTGCTCATTGGGTTATGAGTACACCGGACAGGACTCGCCGGGAACATGCTAGTTGGTCATATACCAGACGTCAGATGGCAGTTCCCTGGTGACATGTGTGCAGGTTAGTTCATCGACCTGGGGATTGTCATTTGTCTCGTGTGAGTTCCCACTGTACTTTGATTACTACCCTACCACGGCTCAAAGGAGTCGTGCAAACAGGTTTTAGTTGGGTACAGTCCCGAGCCACATGGAGGCAGTGAGCGTATCTTCAGGGGTTCGTCTCTCCCGGTATTGGGGGTGAGGTCGTGCTGTGTCTAGGAGAGCCATTACACAAAGTCCTTGGCCAAGGCAAGGAGATTTACTGGTAGGTATTCCAGTAGTATCTCAGGGTGTTCTGGGCTACACTCCGACACGACTTGTACCGCTTTTGGGGGTCTGACTTTTACCAACCCCCTAGGCCCGCCATGCGATACTCATAGACGAACGGACCGGACTGCACGGATATTGTCACTGACAGGCTCAGTAGGGTGTCAGGATGAGTTCGCTCATCGACGTCCCTTTTAGTCAATAGCTGGTGGCCCGTTACGTATTGGCTTATACCTCTGACGGGCTAGTGGTTAAATCCACAGCCATTGTATTGACGAGTCTTTAGAGTCCACCACACTTTCAGTTACTCAGCTTTCGGGCGAAACGCTGTAGAGGCCGTATGGAGATATGGCAGGGTCCGATCAGATACGTGCGGTATTGCACGGATCAGGATCGGACGGTTTGTACTAGTAGCCGTATAGGAATATGGCAGGGTTCGATCAGATACGTGCGGTATTGCACGGATCAGGATCGAACGGATTTTACTAGCCGGCTTTGGCTTAAGCCGGTTCTAGTTTAGTACAGTGTAGATTTTGTCTCTTTGCATTTGTATCCGGACGGAATACAGATGCGGGTGTGTATGCACAGTATCGGGGTTTTCCTGTAATTTATTACAGGACCAGTTTTCTGGAGTTGCCAGTTTGCATTCCGTTCCGGCCGGTTTTCCTTTGTTCTTTCCCGGCCGGACTTTTCCGATGGAGGGGGTTATTTGCAATTGTGCAAATAATCTTTGTGGAGGGGGTTTCTTGCACTTGTCTTGATTATGATAGCTTTCTTTTCTTTGCACCATAACTTGCTTTGACTTGTGATTTGATGAGGGTATGGTTTGCAAAAGTGCAAGCATGGTGCATGTTTCTTTGTCCCTTGGATGTGGTCACCTCTTCCATTCTCCTACACTCACCTCCCTTAAGGTTTCATATTCATTCCTCCTCCTTTTCTAAGTTCATAAGTTTTTCTATGGTTGAGTGAGAAGTAAAGAGAAGGAGAGAGCTTCATCCTTGAGAGTGATTCTTGATCTCTTTTCATGCCAAGAAAAATGAAAGCACCATTTTTCATACCTTCATTCCTCCATCTTCAAAAGGCAACCAAAACCCCAATGAGACATAAACCCTACACATCCTACAGCAAGCCTTGGGCATGTCGAGTTGCCGGCTTCATGCGCGAGTTGCCTCGGTATAGAGGCGGGAGCCCGTAAAAGTACCCGGCTTCGTGGTGCCCTTTCCGACGAGGAGGAGATGGACGGAGATCCCGCGAGGAGATCGGAGTGGAGATGAAGACCGGAGGACTTGGATCGTCGGTATACATCTCTTCCCTTTCTTTTTGTAGCGTAGACTTGTTAATGGTTACGATCCGGAGTTTAGTGCGCGGTGGTGCCGGTTTGCAAAGTCCGCAAAATTTAAGTTTATCACCGTTTCCGCATTCCGGCGTCGGATTGACGGCCGGGGCGCCGCCGTGCACTTACAGTGGTATCAGAGCCTCGCCATTAACTTCGTCTAGCTTTTGTGTAATGTGTTTTACGTTTCCGATCGAACAAAATCCCGAAAACCCGTATTTCTTTGCACATCAGTTTCTGTCGAATTTTTTTTGAGTCCAAAAATTTTTCAGGTGGTCTCAGAATGATGTGCAGGGAAAACTAAGCACACTGTAAAAATTTGGTACCTCGATCTCCCCATACCGCCGCGGAAGGGCGGCCAAATCCCTGCTTTGGCCGCGCTTCCGCCGCGGATTTTACTGTTCACCACCCCAAATTTTTCCAGTGTGTTTCTGAGTGATAAGTGTGGGTTTTGGAATATTAAAATTGGGCCCATATTTTCTGTAACTGCTACAGTTTTGTTTGGGGGCCCACTTATTAATGTTTGATCAATCGGAAAATTTTTTAAACACATTTTTCACAGTATTTACATTATATCTGCGACCGTGAATGTCACTCGATCGGTAAATCCGGTCTAACTGCTATAGCCCTGTTAGACGGATTTGCGAACGTGACTTTCACGTTGATGTTCTATGTATTTGCTGTGATGTTGCGGATCGGTCTTGGGGGATAGCCTGGATGCAATGCTAGTACTGTTTTGTTGTATTATGTACATTTGATATTGCGGGGCGAGCGTCCGACATGTGGACTGCCGTCACTGCCTGTTTGTATTATTCTTTTGGGGCACGACCTGGTTGCGGTCGATGTACCCGTTGTATGTATATTTTACTTTCTGTACTAGGATTGCCCCGCGGAGGGGTGCACGGATAGCCGGGTTCTGGAGGGCAACAAGCCCGCATCTCATGGCATTGAGACGGAAGGGGCTTCACTCTAGGATTGGCGGGCTATCCGCCGCACTCGTAGGGGGTACAGGTTGACCCAGGAGGGGTGCCCAAGTTGCCGGATTCCGTGAAGTGCAGGGTGGTCCATTCACGGGGCTGAAGGGGGCTGCCTCGCTTCAGGTTTTGGCGGGTGACTTGCCGCGCCCGTAGGGGTCTAGGTTTTCATTGCACAGGCTATCCACACGACCAGGGGAACGTCGGGTTTCAGTAGTGGCTCTGTGAAACCCGGGGATCCCAGATATCTGTATTGTTTCTGTGATGCTGTTCATTCTCTGTGATGTTGCATTTCTTTCACGCCTTGAGCGAAATATAATATATTGGTATATATATTAGTAGATGTTGTATATGTTTTGCATCCGCGCTAGTCCAGTCCCCGCTCTGTCGTTAGTAAGCTAACCTAACGGGTAATGACGGGACCCAGTGGCGAATGCGGATGGCATATACGTACATCAGTATATTTTCGTTCTTTTTGGTGTGATCAATTGATGGGACTGCATTGATTCGGATCAATGCAAGTTAAAAACAAACCTAATCTGATGTTGTTGGAACACTTTTTCAAAAGCTGTTATTGCAAGGACATTTACTTTTGTTTTGCATCGTGGTATTCATTTGGAATATCCTGCTCCTCAGTCGACGAGGCAAGGGCCGAGATCCCTTCACCGGGAGTGACCCCTTGGACAAAAAGTTTGCGTCAGGGCATTAACTTCACTATAGCCGATTACTTTTGCTTTGCACAGTGATATTCGGTTATGAATATCCAGCACCCCATTCTACGGGGAAAGAGCCGAGATCCCTTCACCGGGAGTGACCTCTTTAGTAAAGGTTTTCGTCACTATATTTTCTAAAAAGCTATCCGTTCCTTCAACGATATCAAGTTCATTACGTTAAAGGTTTTCGCCAGAAACCATTCGTAGCCCTCCGTCGTTTCATATGGGTGGTCAATAGTATTCAAGCTGTGTATGTTGGCCAAAGTCAAGGCACAGTGATTGGTAGCTATTGGGGTATTCATATGCAGCATAGATAGATGCGTTGGTTTGGGACAGTCGTGCTGCCATTTTGGCCAAAGTCAAGGGTATGTACGGGTGGATTCAAATTAACCTGGAGAATGACGGGCAGAACTTGACATGTGACTTATGATATGTTGGCCAAAGTCAAGGTCATAAGAGCATGGGGCAGAAATCACATCGGGAGTTTCAAAAGAACTGAAACTTGCCAGATATGCGCATACCTTCTGGAGTGTGTTGACGTGAGCGGATTCCGTCACGTTATCATGCGATGATAGTTGGATCCCGATTCCCACTGATGAGTTAGTTTACTCCTCGGGTGACCCCGACTAATTCTTCTTTAAGGTTTGGAGGAGAATTTGAGGTACAGTGGGAGGTTTCCAGATTAGATAAATTGGTAACCATTCTGATCAGGTTAGAGTGCACGCTGAGTGTTTCTTTTCTCTCTCTCTTTGGCAGCGACCATTGACCCGACCCTAAGACTTTGACTCAGTGACCAAGTTGACCGAACCTTCTTAAACACCGACCTTTGGATTGTCAGAGTTGCAAACCTTATTGCCACTCCTACTTTTACCCTTTTCTCCAGGACACCCCGTTTTACTACGAACGTCCACTTCCATTGGACAAAACCATCGTATGGTTAGATACGAACTCGAAGGGATTCGAGGATGGTTTCCGGTTCTGGAGAAAACGGATAGGATTATTCAGTTGTCTTTTCTTTTCACCCTCTCTCAGGTTGCGAGTACTCCTTAGTTTAGGAGTAGTACACCTATTATGCAAATTGGATAGTCTTCTTCCAAACCATAGGCTGGTGCCGACTGGTAGGGAATAAAGAAAACCAGTTAGCCTAAACGGTGTACAGAAGGTATTAAGTTCAGACAAAGCAAGGGATTAGTAAGAGGGCAAAGTAAATTGCGACTGCTATTCACGACCAAACCAAGTATTTCTTCGCCAATCCTAAATCACCTTTGTATTTCTCCAGGACACTCCGTATCACTACGAAGATCCCATTTTATTGGATAATCCATCGTATGGTTATATACGAACTCGAAAGGAACTTGTTCCAGTTCGGGGATGGATCCTGGTTCAGGAGAAATAGGAATAAAGTACATTCAGATGTCTTTTATCTTCACCTTCTCTCGCGTTGCGAGTGCTCCTAGGATTAGGACAGTACACCCTTTATGCTTATTGGATAGTCCTCTTCCAAACCATAGGCTGGTGCCGAACGGTAGGGAAGGAAGAAAACCATTTGGCCTAATGGGTGTGCAGAAGGTAATGACTAAAGACATATGAAGGGATTTGGAGAGGTGGCAAAGAACTATACGGTTACAGTCGTGAATCTGGAAGAGGCATTACTAGGAATACCAGAATACCCCATCGGAACATTTCGATGTTTCAGTTTCACTGTGTAATGTTAAAGGAAAACTGATTTCCCGATTAGATACTTACTCCAGGGTATGTATTTACCAGGTACGATTCTCACATCTGTATAGTTTTACAGATGATGAGTGGGAGTAAGTTATTGGGAATTGGGTGATCATCCTCATTATATCGGGATTCGTTGTAATCGGTGATATTTGAGGAAATCACCTGGGTTGTTTGCCGGTCGGCAAATATTTGGTTTTGAATATCCGCTGTTATGCACCAATTTCAAATTGGTATATCTGTACGTCTATTTTCATAGAGTGAGATATACCTTTCTGAAATTATGTCTACGACATTTACCTATATCAGTGGATGGTTAGGTAAGGAGCATTAAACAGCGGTGTAATTCTTCTTAACCATAGATACAGTTTTCGACCTACGACACACAGTGAATGAGTTATCAGACTCAAGGGACTTATACAGAGTATTGTATGTTGTCCAGGGTCCATCAGGACAGAGGGGATGGTCCTCGTACTATATTCGGTTTACTTATGACTCCTCTAATTTTTAGACCGGTGTTTCGTGGAAACACAGGGTCTAAGTTTTGAGGAGTTATAGGTATTTGAATAGAGTAGAGAACCAGGTATAGCAAGTATCGGGATTCTTCAAAGAGATCGAAGATGTAGATACTTGTGTATGGTATTCAGTTGATAGTAATGATAAAGAGATCTTGCTTCTCTTTCAGGTTACTCATAATTGGAAGTATTCCTAAGTTGAGTAACGCTGATCGGCCTCTTTCCATTTAGTTGACATGCACTGGAGACAGCTGCATGATGTGAATCTGGTTCAATTAAATCAGTGCCGCTGTTTCTATATTGGATATAGAACAGTTCATATCTTAACGATGTTAAGGTACGGGGAGTTGTCCGGTTTATGATTAAAACCAGACACTGGACAACTCAAGGCACGTTTCTGTAATGGCTGTTTGTGGGTTGACCCAGGCTATGACGAGGGTTGATTTTCTACCATCTGGATGAACAATAGCGATATTGTTCTAGACTCGCCACAGTTTTATTAAAAATGGATTTTTTCAGAAAACAGTAGTGGGAGTATGGTAGAACTGGAAGTGATTCCAGAACCACAAACGATTACTGAAGATTTGATAAGGAACCTAAAGATTCAATCTGGATTGACATTCCATTGGCCACTCCGCAGATTAGGTGGGTAACTTCAGGCACCCGAGAGGCACTACGGTAGCCTCAAGGACGGTGACAGGGAAGTTCTTGTTTACCCACAATTGCCATTGCTGTTGTTCCAGGTTACGAGACCCGGCGGGAGGATGAATATAGCGTCGTTCTAAACCAGTTTTAGAAGTGTACGTCTATATGACTCTGCCAGAGGGTTGTCGTAGTCAGTGGGAGCAGCGGAAGCATTGGTGGAAAGGTTGCTTATGTCTATTTATAGACTAGAGCAGATGTAGCGGAGATAGATCATCAATTTCTGATATGACAGTCATGGGTTTGACTTCATCAGAATAGGGGATGGATCAGTTGAGAAGGTAGTAGGGTGTGATATCCTGGTATTTGGATGATATACACAGAGTAGGAAAAGAAGCTCCTGCACTACGATCGGTTATACTTTGGTCGTCACACAGTTGTTTCTCCACAAAGGAAATGGATTTTATATCAGACATACTGGTTACTGGATCTAGGGTATTAGATCTAGATTTGGGTGGTTTCCCAATCAGGGTACTTGACAGCATTCTAAGAGTATTTAGGATGGACGACTCCTGGCACGGTAGTGTACCTGCAGGTAATGGAGTCACCCTCTCCAAAGGTGTCTTACAGACTAAAGGGGAGAGGGACGGGCATGATTGGCAGATCACTTGCTCAGGCAATTGAGTCAATCGTGAGATGTCAAGTACCACACCAGATGTTGTTCTTGCACTAGATGCAATAAGTTGACATTGATCCAATCCTGGAGAAACAGTCGGAAGCAGTTTTAGAACATAAGTGGATGTTCTAGGGAAATGATAACGACAGCCTCATTTGGGAGACAGTTATCATTCCAGGCTTCCAAGGTGACATGGACGACAAGGAGGTTGTCAGAGTTATAGTTTTCCTTCTGATGAGGGGCAGTATTTTGGACAGGTGGTCCAAGGCAATACTGAGGGAGGCATGGCGCGCAGGATACTGATTAAGTTCAGTTGACGATACAGTCTAAGAAGTTTGGATTTGGAGTTCATTTATGAGCTAGGTCCCATCAGACATCCAGACACGTTCTAAGACATGTATTGCTCATTTCGGGAGATGGTTTTCTCCGCGAACTTGAGATATAGAGAGACATAGGAAGAAACAACTAAGCGGATCCACTCACTGAGGCTATTCCTCGAACGCAATAGTTCCGCAAACGAGCTTTGTGAGACTGACTAGTAGAGGAGTTGGATGTTCGGTATCACACGGGCTGTGAGTATGCGACATCGCAATAATTAGCCTTGAGTGCAAGTGGGAGATTGTTGGAGATAGTGCCCTCAGAGTCAATTATTAGGTCACAGGTACGTGATTGTAATGATTGAGGGAGGACCTATCCCAGTAGGACAGTCTTACTCGAGATGATAGTATGCTATCTGGTTTACCTTTATCATCGTGTACTGCTTTAGGTGACATGACACGTCGCTATTACACGTTGATAGAGCCCCTAGGATTCTTGCTTGACCACCAGCAGTATGAGGGCGATCATATAAGTGCGAGCTGGGGGTCTACAAGCATATCCTTAAAAGGTCCCTAGTCGTGGGAGTTTCGAGACCGGGCATCGATACTCCGTTAGTAGACTAGTGTATACAGTCGAGACTCCGACGAGGGGCGGTGGCCGGTCTCACAAGCCACTGGTGTCAGTTGGATCACCTAAGATGTATACAGGTGCTCATTGGGTTATGAGTACACCGGACAGGACTCGCCGGGAACATGCTAGTTGGTCATATACCAGACGTCAGATGGCAGTTCCCTGGTGACATGTGTGCAGGTTAGTTCATCGACCTGGGGATCGTCATTTGTCTCGTGTGAGTTCCCACTGTACTTTGATTACTACCCTACCACGGCTCAAAGGAGTCGTGCAAACAGGTTTTAGTTGGGTACAGTCCCGAGCCACATGGAGGCAGTGAGCGTATCTTCAGGGGTTCGTCTCTCCCGGTATTGGGGGTGAGGTCGTGCTGTGTCTAGGAGAGCCATTACACAAAGTCCTTGGCCAAGGCAAGGAGATTTACTGGTAGGTATTCCAGTAGTATCTCAGGGTGTTCTGGGCTACACTCCGACACGACTTGTACCGCTTTTGGGGGTCTGACTTTTACCAACCCCCTAGGCCCGCCATGCGATACTCATAGACGAACGGACCGGACTGCACGGATATTGTCACTGACAGGCTCAGTAGGGTGTCAGGATGAGTTCGCTCATCGACGTCCCTTTTAGTCAATAGCTGGTGGCCCGTTACGTATTGGCTTATACCTCTGACGGGCTAGTGGTTAAATCCACAGCCATTGTATTGACGAGTCTTTAGAGTCCACCACACTTTCAGTTACTCAGCTTTCGGGCGAAACGCTGTAGAGGCCGTATGGAGATATGGCAGGGTCCGATCAGATACGTGCGGTATTGCACGGATCAGGATCGGACGGTTTGTACTAGTAGCCGTATAGGAATATGGCAGGGTTCGATCAGATACGTGCGGTATTGCACGGATCAGGATCGAACGGATTTTACTAGCCGGCTTTGGCTTAAGCCGGTTCTAGTTTAGTACAGTGTAGATTTTGTCTCTTTGCATTTGTATCCGGACGGAATACAGATGCGGGTGTGTATGCACAGTATCGGGGTTTTCCTGTAATTTATTACGGGACCAGTTTTCTGGAGTTGCCAGTTTGCATTCCGTTCCGGCCGGTTTTCCTTTGTTCTTTCCCGGCCGGACTTTTCCGATGGAGGGGGTTATTTGCAATTGTGCAAATAATCTTTGTGGAGGGGGTTTCTTGCACTTGTCTTGATTATGATAGCTTTCTTTTCTTTGCACCATAACTTGCTTTGACTTGTGATTTGATGAGGGTATGGTTTGCAAAAGTGCAAGCATGGTGCATGTTTCTTTGTCCCTTGGATGTGGTCACCTCTTCCATTCTCCTACACTCACCTCCCTTAAGGTTTCATATTCATTCCTCCTCCTTTTCTAAGTTCATAAGTTTTTCTATGGTTGAGTGAGAAGTAAAGAGAAGGAGAGAGCTTCATCCTTGAGAGTGATTCTTGATCTCTTTTCATGCCAAGAAAAATGAAAGCACCATTTTTCATACCTTCATTCCTCCATCTTCAAAAGGCAACCAAAACCCCAATGAGACATAAACCCTACACATCCTACAGCAAGCCTTGGGCATGTCGAGTTGCCGGCTTCATGCGCGAGTTGCCTCGGTATAGAGGCGGGAGCCCGTAAAAGTACCCGGCTTCGTGGTGCCCTTTCCGACGAGGAGGAGATGGACGGAGATCCCGCGAGGAGATCGGAGTGGAGATGAAGACCGGAGGACTTGGATCGTCGGTATACATCTCTTCCCTTTCTTTTTGTAGCGTAGACTTGTTAATGGTTACGATCCGGAGTTTAGTGCGCGGTGGTGCCGGTTTGCAAAGTCCGCAAAATTTAAGTTTATCACCGTTTCCGCATTCCGGCGTCGGATTGACGGCCGGGGCGCCGCCGTGCACTTACAGATTAGTCATTCAAGTAGGTGTCTAGAAAAGTGTTAACGAGGTTACGCCTCTGGGAAAACGAGGTTTACTTTAATTAGGTCCGTGCGAAAGCACGGGGAACCTCCCTCAAAGTACCGACACTGATCTGGCTGAAAGATTGACGAAATTATAGGGTGTAATTAATCCCGGCTAATCTTACCTTTTAGGGTTTGAAGGCAGATTTGATAAAAACAGTGGGAGACATCCTGATTAGATAAGATAATAACCAATCTAATCTTGCAAGAGCATACGCTAAAATGTTTTCTTCTCTCTCTCTCCAGGTAGCGACTATTTCAGGCCATAATCAAGATAATAATATGGATGTATTGACTAAACCTAATTATTGTACTGAGCTAGGGAAAGTTGGACCCGTTCTTTCTTATAAGAGTTATAAGACTGAACAGGAAACAGGAGAATATCTGGATTCTCACGCCGCCCAAAAGAACATGCATGTTGATGCATCTTCTTCGGGTGTGTTAGTTATTGAGAACTGTTTCTCAGTTCACCCTACGTCCTGGGTATTAGATACCGGATCAGGATCCCACATATGTAAACAGTTACATGGGCTACGTAAAGGTAGAGAACTGGGAAAAAGTGATCATTCCGTTCAAGTAGGGAACGGTGCAAGTATTGTAGCCAAAGCAGTTGGCGAATATCACCTTGTATTACCAAGTCGTAATACACTGATTCTAAATGAGTGCTATTATATACCGAACATGATGTGCAACATTATATCAGTTTCTTTATTGAGTAAAGAGGGATATAATTTTGTAGTACAGGATAATGTTATAAACATATTCCTAAATCAAAAGTTGATTGCATCAGGCTCGTTACATAATGGCATATTCATTCTAAATTAGAATACAGTTCTGAATATACAAAACACACACAAGAGGAAAAGTTCAGATATGAACGAATCCTACTTGTGGCATTGTAGACTTGGTCATATCAATGCGACACGACTGGCTAAGTTACATAAAGATGGTTATTTGAATTCGTTCGAATTATCATCATATGATACTTGCCATTCATGTCTCAAAGGAAAAATGACCAAAGCTCCGTTTAGTGGACACGGAGAAAGAGTTACCGAACTCTTAGGACTGGTACATAGTGATGTATGCGGTCCCATGTCTACGCATGCCAGGAACGGTTCTTCCTACTTCATTACATTCACTAACGATCTCTCAAGATTCGGATATGTGTTCCTGATGAAACACAAGTCTGAATCTTTTGAGAAATTCAGAGAATATAAGCACGAAGTAGAGAATCAAACGGGCAAGAGTATTAAGATTCTTCGATCTGATCGAGGAGGTGAATACTTAAGCAGTGAGTTCCTAGAATATCTAAAAGAGAATGGGATTCTCTCTCAGCTTACTCCTCCTTATACACCACAGCACAACGGTGTATCTGAGCGAAGGAATCGGACCCTATTAGATATGGTGCGATCTATGATGAGCGAAGCTGAGCTACCTATTTCCTTCTGGGGGTATGCGCTTGAGACAGCCATATACATATTGAATCTAGTTCCGTCTAAATCTGTACCTACCACACCATATAAGATATGGAGTGGGAAGAGACCATATTTTAAACGAGTTAAGATATGGGGTTGTCCGGCCTATGTCAAAAGACAAAATCCAGACAAACTCGAGGCACGATCAGTTCTTTGCAAATTTGTGGGATATCCTAAGAATTCTCAAGGATATATTTTCTATCACGCTGAGGAACAAAAAGTGTTTGTTTCTCAATATGCCACCTTTTTAGAAAAGGAATTTCTTGCAAAAGAGATTAGTGGCTCTGAGGTAGAACTGGAAGAAGTTCCAGCAACACAAATTGCAACTGAAGATTTAGTGGAACCAGAGGATTCAGTAGTACCCGACGAACCCCAGCCTCTCCGCCGATCTAGTAGGGTTTCTCGTCCACCTGAGAGATACTACGGTTTTCTCATTGATGGTGGAAGCGAGGATTGCATCATGGATGATGATGAACCGACTAGTTTCGAGCAGGCCATCACGAGTGGTGACTCTGTGAAATGGCTGGATGCAATGCGATCTGAGATGGAATCCATGTACACCAACAAAGTATGGACTTTGGAAAATGCTCCTGAAGGGGTAAAACCCATTGGGAGCAAGTGGATCTTTAAAAAGAAATTTGGTGTAGATGGAAAAGTTGAGACTTTCAAAGCTAGACTTGTAGCAAAGGGTTTTCGTCAACGACCAGGTGTGGATTATGACGAAACCTTTTCTCCAGTGGCTATGCTTAAGTTTATCCGGATCTTACTTGCCATTGCTGCATACCATGACTACGAAATCTGGCAAATGGATGTTAAGACCGCCTTTCTAAACGGTGATTTAGAAGAGTGCGTGTACATGACTCAGCCAGAGGGCTTCGTAGATAGTGGGAGCAGCGGAAAGGTATGCAAGCTGCTTAAATCCATTTATGGGTTAAAGCAAGCATCGCGGAGTTGGAACATCTGTTTTGATGTTGTAGTCAAAGAGTTTGACTTCATAAAAAATATAGATGAACCTTGTATCTATAAGAAGGTAGCAGATGGTAAGGTTGTCTTCCTCGTATTGTACGTGGATGACATACTCTTGATAGGAAATGATATTCCTATGCTGCAATCAGTCAAGCTTTTCTTATCACAGAGATTCTCAATGAAAGATCTAGGTGATGCCTCCTGCATATTGGGAATCATGATCTATAGAGATAGATCTAAACGGATACTGGGATTGTCCCAATCCAGGTACATTGACACCATACTAAAGAGGTTTAGTATGGAAGAATCCAAACGTGGGAATCAGCCCACGATCTCTGGACTCACTCTCTCCAAAGAGATGTCTCCCAAGACTGATTTGGAGAGAGCTCGCATGCAAGGGATACCCTATGCTTCGGCAGTAGGCTCTATCATGTATGCGATGCTATGTACCAGACCCGATGTAGCATACTCACTAAGTGTAGTGAGTCGGTATCAAGCAGATCCTGGAGAGAGTCACTGGACAACTGTGAAGAACATTCTCAAGTACTTAAGAAGGACTAAGGAGATGTTCTTGGTGTATGGTAACGGAGAACTCCAGGTGGAGTCCTTTACCGATTCCAGCTTCCAAAGTGATAAGGACGACTCTAAGTCGCATTCGGGTTTTGTCTTTACCCTCAATGGAGGGGCGGTATGTTGGAAGAGTTCCAAACAGGATACCGTTGCAGACTCGACGATGGAGGCTGAATACATCGCTGCCAACGATGCTGCCAAAGAGGCTGTCTGGATAAAGAAGTTCATTAGTGAACTTGGTGTGGTTCCATCCATTGAGCATCCAATACCTCTGTATTGCGATAACAATGGAGCTGTGGCTTTGGCCAAGGAACCCAGGTCCCATCAGAAGTCCAGACATATTCTGAGGCGGTATCACCTGATCAGGGAGATAGTTGATCGCCGGGAGATCGAGGTCAGGAGAGTAGATACGAAGGACAACACTGCGGATCCATTCACGAAGGCTATTCCCCAGATACAGTTTGAGAGATTATTCGGGATGCTAGGTATGAGATACTACAGCAGCTGGCCTTAGTGCAAGTGGGAGATTGTTAGTTATGTATATGCCCTAGAGGCCATTGTTGTACATGTGATGTATATTATAATGGATGCTTGGATATATATAGAGATGACTTTCTTGCTCGTCATGATAGTATGCTATTTGGTTTCACTTTATCTTAACATGTTGACTTGTATTGGTTTACTGTTTTACTCTCACATGTTGATAAAGCCCTTAGGATCTGTACTCGACTACTGGGACTATGATGAGATCATACTAGTGGGGCCGCGGTAGTCGATGAGTACATCCTATAACTGTTCCTAGTCGAGGGTATATCGAGACAGGGCATCGATACACCAGAGTAGACTAGCGTATACGCATCTTGACCCATATGATGGGCGATGGATGATCCCATATCCATCGGTATTAGACATCAAGGATGGTATACGGGTGCTCAGTGGAGACTGGGTACACTGGACGGACTCGCCGAGAACTCCCAGATGGTGATATACTACACGTCAGATGGCAATTCTCCGGTGACACTGGTACAGGGTAGTCTGTAGACCCGAGATCGTCATAGAGTCTTGTGTGATTCCCACAGTGCTTTGATTTCCACCTTACCACGTCCAAGAGGGCGTGCAAAACGGTGGCTTTTGGGTACAGTCCCGAATCACATGGAGGCAATGAGCGATAGGAGGGGATTCGTCTCTCCCGGTATAGGGAGTTGATGTTGTGCTGTGTTCGATTGGCTATAACTGGAAGTCCCTGGCCAGGGCTGATATAGAGATTTACTGGTAAGTGTTACTAGTAGTTTCTCGACCCGTTATGAGCCACACATCGACACGACTTATCGGTTACTGGGGTCTGACGTATACCACCCCTAGACTTGATATGCGATATATCAGACGAACAGACCGGACTGTACGGGAGTGTTACTGGTTGGATTCACAGGAGAACGCACAGGCTAGCTTGTTGATCTTCTGATCACTCAATACCTGGGTGGCTGTTACGTTTAGCTGACCGCTTGCAGCTTGTGGGTGTTTGATATGATCATCACCTGCTACCGGCGTATTGACGATTCTTTAGAGTCCTACACAGAGGTTTCTTGGCTCAGGCGAAACGGAGTAGTGGCACATATGTGATATGCGCAGGAGCGTGAATAATGCGATATGGGATACCGTATTATATTCTCGCGATATTTAGATATGAACCGGGACATCGGATCAAGCGTTGATTCGATGAATCGGTACATGATATATTAGTCGGTTATATTTGATCTAGCCGGATCGTCGGATCAAGTGTTGATTCGATGATTTAATATATAATAATATATATGATATATTATTATATTAACTAATATTGGCTTGCTTTATTATTTCATTTTCTCAGTGGATGATACATTGATATATATGCGATATATGTTAATTGTATTATTTTCTTTTGTTGCAAATATATAATATATATGTGATATATATTATTGTGACATGATATGATTAATTGTTAAACATGTTTAAGGATGATTAATTGAGGTTAGGGTTTGATTAGGGTTAGATGCTTCAAGTTCCTTCTAGAAGCATTTTTTCTTTTGTCATTGCAAAGATATTTTGGATGACACATTTCTAACCTAACCAAACCCTAACCCTAGTTGTTTCTCTACTCATTCTCATCCACTCATCCTTGACCATGGTTAATAATTCAATCATATACTTTGGTTTCTATTCATCACAAAAGGATTAAGATGATTATCATTTCCATTATCTTCTTCTTCTTCTCTCTTGAAGAAGCTCTCTTGAAAATCCTAAAGTGATGATAAAATAAGAGAAAATGATATAAAAAGAAAGCAAAATTACTACTCTCTCATCCTCATCTCATCTAGCCCATGGGATTAGTGTGTTCTTCTCTTTTGAGTGAGAAAGCTTGAGTCGTAGCAACTTCAAGGTAGATCATCGGAGATTTGGAATACTTCGAGCTAGCATGGATCGTTCGAGTCGTGGAGCCTCTCATGAGTCCGGGAGATCGTGGATCGTGGCAAAGGGACTTCTACTCAGAGCTTGTGAAGTGAAGGAGCGGACTACAAAGGTTGTAATCCCTCACACTTAGATAAAAGTTATCTTAATGCATATTAAACCCTAATAATCTAATAAAGATCCCGGCTTTGGGTTGTTCGGCACGTCTAAAATTTTATCCGGGCATGTTTGATGCCTTTTGAACCTTCACAAGAGTGCCTAGGAACCCTACAAATTCCTCTTCCCATTCTCTCTTTTCTCCCTCTTGAGCTGATGCTCCTGCTCCTCCCTCTTCTTACTCCATCTTCAAAGCCCCATAACAACATGAAATTCACCCCAAAACCCTATTCCCATTTCACAAATATTGTTCCCAAGCTCACTAGCTACACATTGGACCTAGAAAGAGATGGTTTTGAGGACTTTGAGCAACTCAAGAAAATTCTTGAGTTGCCAAAAGAGGTAAATTCTGCACCCTTAGAGTAGCATTTCGATTTCTTGTGCATCTATACTTGTTTCATGTCGATATTGTGTGTTTTGAGGACTTTGGAAATATCAAGTTAGGGTTTAGGGTTTAATTTGAAATCAAAGGTGAATTGAGGTGTAGTTAGAGACTACAACCCCTGTTGTGAAGTTATATGGGACCAAACCTGAGATTAAAACCCAGAATACGGATTTATAGAAACGGTATCGGGAAAAACTATAATTCTGTGAGTGTTTTTGGAAATCTGCTATTTCCCGAGCCACCTGAAAATAATTTTGGTTTGACAGTGAGATGTGCAGGCTCCTAGGAACCACCACACAAAACCCTCGCCCCCACCTCCTTCTTCAGGCCGCCAATTAATCCCTTCTGGCCGGAATTTGCGACCAGAGCAGGGGTGCTGGGATCCATTTTTGTTCTGTAGCCTTATACTCTATAAACTTGACCCATGGCATGTGCAATTTTGACTGATTCCATCTAGGGTAGAATCTGGGGTAGTTTTCTTGTGTTGGTGCGTTGTTTCACGACTTGTTTTAGCATGGATTTTGGTATTTGGTGATTCCTTTCTGTCAGATGGCGTTTGAACGTCAACGGCAAAGGGTTATTGGTCGTGTTTGCACGCGAGACTATAGGTTTTTACCTATGCGAGTAGCGTGTGCCGTTTTGGTTTCCGATGCGATTTTCATGTGCTTTAGCGTTTGTGATATCCTTGTAGGTACCCCACATGGAATCGAGGCATTGAAGATAAAGATGGCGACATCGGCATCGGCACACGAGAAGCAAGGTGAGTAGATTTATATCTACGGGGAGAAGTCGGGTGGATGGCGTATAGCGCCCCCGCAGTTCGTGGTGATGTATATGAATACGTATACACACATATATTGATTTTATGTTGTTTGAGATTATTGATGATAAAGATAGATTCTATGTGTGATTGGATTCGTTTAGTGTTGCGAAACCCTAGAGTAGTAGTTGCACCACTCATACACACACATACACCCATACTTGCATACATTCTTCTTTTATATGTGCGTATATGGGATTATATATTTATGTGTTCACCTGGGTATGGGACTATGTGTTCATATACTGGATTTGAGTATAGTACTTGGGATTTAAGATGAGTCGATGAGCTTTGATTTGAGGCCGTGAGATCGGTGATATGGCAGAATTCGTATTTGAGATACGTCATGATGTTATAGCGGATCTTTGGCTGACGATACCATGTGGATGGTGATATACATAGAATAGTTGACTTGTGATCAAGACATGAGATGTGATATGCTAGGATAATTATAATAGGCCGTATTGGGCGATGTATACCTCTTTATGATGATATGTGGTGATGACATTAGTTTGTATGAGGCTGTAGATCATCAGTCAGATCATGATTATGTTGATGATATTAGTATTGTACTAGACATAGATCAGTACGCCGAATTGTGATCTTTGATAAAGAGGATACCAGATGAATAATGTGATGAATGTGATATTGACCCGTACCCAGATTTGGGATGTCGTACGACGGATTTACGTACGAGTTATATATTGATGTTAGATACGCACTCTTGACTTGGGAATATCTGATTATAGATATGGTATCGGATGTGATATTATCAAGGCGGGATCACCGACTAATATATATCTATATCTATCTATCTATATATATATATATGTATGTATGTATGTATCGACTCAGATGTTAGGCGGTTTCCTTACCTTCAGTTAGCCTGTTAGCTCAGCCCTATAGTTTAGTGTAGTTGTTAGACTAGATTTATATTAAATGAAGATTAGTTATCGTTGTGTCTAGTATTCAGCTCCCGCTCATTATTGCTGTTCGCTCCGCATCGCATACTTATATTGTGATTTCATATTGCTTTGTTGATATCATGCTGTTAGGACACCAGCACCATTACCGATGATGCGTATGTTCCACGTACACTTACTTGCCGGCTCACACACATCTTCATCGATAATTGCCATGTCACGAACACTTTAGAAAATACTATTGCATTGACATAGCTTGTTAGCTAATAGTTTCGACATGATATTAGTGTACTTGCCTTACATACCAGTTTAGACATTGTAGTTATTACTTGCTGTTTCATGCATATTGTTATTCACTGTTATGCCGCATTCATGGATTTTTAAGCCTATATTCACTGTTTACATGCTATTGATGATTTGGATTCGGATTTTCATGAGATTTCCTGGATTTGGGGGAAAACCGCAAAACATTTATAACCTTCTTTTCTCTCTCTTTTTAAATGAAAAGTGCGGTTTTCCCATGATGTATGAGTCGTCCACCATGAGTTTGCTGATGGATTTCGAGACCCGATTCGAGGAGTTGGATGAACCGTTTCGGGTACATGGTGGGCCCGGTGCGGTACCCCGGGGCGAGAAGGTCGCAGAGGATGGCGTTGAGCCTGGCAGGGGAGCACTACCGACCGGTGATTTTACCCGACGCGTCGGATATCCGGAGGATACCGTTGTGGTCTTGAGATTGATAGGGGCCGGTCTGGACTGACGGCGCCCTAAATAGTGAGATTGTGACACTGATATTTTTGAGATATTGAGGTACCGAGCCTGAGATATTGAGATTGAGATTTATGTTTTGTGTCGATGCTAGATACTGTTTATACCGATTTCATTTATGATACCTCATTTTAAAAATATAGAAATCTCACTAAGTTATGAAAGCAGTTTCTTCATTTTCATGTATTCTGTTTTCATGCATTCATATCTCATCCATATGATATATTGCTACCTGAGACACTGACACAAGCACTTGGTATTACAGTTGTTCAGAGGTATACCCTAACCATTGTTATAGGCTGCAGATTATATATTTGAGGATATATTATGATCGTATGACCTAGGATTGCGTTGTTCATGCGATTTCTGTTCGTAGATGTTTTCTACTCACGAGTTGGCAACTCACCCCCGTTGTGCCACAGTTTCCTGCAGGTTTTGCCGTACAGGTTTCTTTACGGCTTTGCTGGCACTACTTCCATTTCCGGGTGATTTGCTAGTAGGTGGGTTCACTTGTATCGTGACCATCATTATATCTTGTATATTATTATTCAGTTGTTTCTAGTAAATTCCATTAACCAAACATGTATTTATTTCAGATAGAGACCATTGATGTTTATTCTTTCGACCTCAGAGTCGCGCGTTGTATTTCTATGGATTTCATGCTATTTTGAGTTTCCTTTACTGTTGTGATCCTCGCCTTTCGGCGTTGTATATTATATTTCTTGCGTGGTTGTGACCGTCGATTGACGAAGAGCTAGCCCCCGCTTGAGGATGCCTTTATTCATTATATATGCTTTATCAGGTTTTGTACCCGTTTGGGGTCTGTTTTTACAAAGGAAACTCTGCCGAAATTTTTAGAAAAGACTTGTGATTTTAAAATGCACATTTCGGCGTATGTTGCAAACTATTTGATTTAAAATGGTTTTCCTTCACTCTAATTCTTTTCTTGTTTTGGATTTCTCGGTTTTCGGCTTACTTAGATTACGTACACCTCGAGACGTTTCGTAGTTTAAGTGCCGGTCATGTTCCGTACTTTCAGGTCGTGACATAAACAAACCAACCAAGTAATCGAACTAGAGAATTAGGGTTAATCATAATATGTAAACAACTTTACATCTAAGTGAATGCGGACTACAACCTTTGTATGCCGGTGCTTCACTTCTAAAGCTCCATGTAGTGGTCCCTTCGCCCTTAGTAGTGAACATCCGAACTCTAGTAAGGATCAAAAGAAGAAATGAACAAGCTTGCTCAATGCCTTCAAAGCCGAAGATGATCTACGTCGCGGAGACTCAAGCTCATGCTACCTCTTCACTAATGGTGAGATTAGTGAAGCAAACACCCTAAGCTAAATGGCTAATAGTAGAGGATGATTAAGTAGGAATATTGCTCACTTTAGATTTGGTTTTCTCATTTTATTTCATCACTTTGTCAAAAGCTAGAAAGCTTCAAGAGGATGAAGAAGATGAAGTGATGAAGTGATGAAAAAATATCTCTTTTTGTTCAAATGCAACCATGGGTGAGTATAACAACCATATACTAACTCATGTAGAGAGTTAACCATGGTAAGGGGTTAATGGTTAGGTCACAAAATATCTTAAGTAAAAACAAAGGAGTGGACTTAGTCAATGCTTATCAACAAGCTTCTACAAGCTTCTAGCTATGATTAAATCCACTAATTTGTATTTACTTAATGATAAATAAAAACCTAACATAAACCCTAGCATGGTATGAGTCTCATATATACATGTTGCATTTGTAATCTAGAATGACACACTAAAATATATCGCATATATTTATGTGTGCCAAAAACAATACAATTAACATATATCACATATATATTAATGTATCATAATGAGAAAAATGAATACTTAAGTGAACCAATGTTAGTTAATGTAATTTAATATATCAAATATATTAATTCTACATTAAATTATTAAATCAACATTTGATTTAATAATCCGGCTATATTACATATAACCAACTAGTATCAAATGTAACAGCTTATCGAATCAATACTTGATCCGATAACCTGGCTATAACTCATATAACCTTTGATGTTACATATCATGAAAATAGAATGCGGTATCACATACGCGCATTAATCTCGGTCCCGCACATATCACATATGTGCCCCTACTCCGTTTCTCATGAACCAGGAAAGCTCTGTGTAGGACTCTAAAGACTCGTCAATACACCGGTAGTAGGTGATGATCATATCAAACACCCACAAGCCGCAAGCGGTCTGCCAAATGTAACGGCCATCCGGGTATTGAGCGATCAGAAGATCAACAAGCAAGCCTACTATAACTCCTGTGAATCCAATCAGTAACACTACCATACAGTCCGGTCTCTTCATCAGATATATCGCATATCACAGCCTGCGGGTGGTATAACGTCAGACCCCAATAGCCTGATAAGTCATGCTGATGCAAGGTCCATAACGGTTTGAGAAACTATTGATAACACTTACCAGTAAATCTCAGCAATCATGGCCAGGAATTTCCTGTTATGGCCAATCGAGCATAGTGCAACATCAACTCCCAATACCGGGAGAGACGAAACCCCTCCTATCGCTCATTGCCTCCATGTGACTCGGGACTGTACCAAAAAACCACCTTTTTGCATGATCTCTTGACCGTGATATAGGGGAAATCAAAGCACAAAGGGAATCACACAAGACTCTATGACGATCTCGGGTCTACAGACTAACCTGTACCAGTGTCACCAGAGAACTGCTATCCGGTGATAGGTTTAATACCATCTAGGAGTTCTCGGCGAGTCCGTCCAGTGTACCCAGTCTCCACTGAGCACCCGTATACCTTCTCTGATGTCAAACACCAATGGATATGGGATCATCCATTGCCCATCACATGGGTCGAGAAGTGCATACGCTAGTCCACTCTGGAATATCGATGCCCTGTCTCAATACTCCTTCGACTAGGAACTATTATAGGGTGTACTTGCAGACTACCCTTGGCCCCACTAGTATGATCTGCATCATAGTCCTGGTAGTCAAGTACACATCTTAAGGGCTTTGTCAACATGTGAGAGCAAGACAATATTACCTATACAAGTCAACATGTTAAGAAAAAGAGAAACCAGATAGCATTCTATCATATGGAGCAAGAAAGTCCTCCCAATATATGTCCAAGCATCCACTACAATATACATCCCATGTACATTAATGGCCTCTAGGGCATACATATAACTAACAATCTTCCACTTGCACTAAGGCCATCTGCTGTAGTATCCAATACCCAATAATATAGCAGTGGTTGTAGTATCCCATACTCAACCATCCCAAAATCTCTTAAATAGTATTTGGGGAAGCAGGCATTGGCAAGTGGATCCGCCGTGTTAACCTCAAAATCAACTCTCCTTACCTCGATCCCTTGGAGATCAACCATCTCCTTGATCAGGTGATACTTGCCTCAGAATATGTCTGGAACACTGATGGGACCGGTGTGTTCCTAGGCCAAAGCCACAACCCCATTGTTTTCATAATAACAGTTATTGGACGCACAATGGTAGGTACCTTGTTCATCTCATGAACAAGTAATGCCCAGACAGACACTTTGGCAGCATCATTGGTAACAATGTATTCAGCCTTTATCGTCTAGTATGTCTCGGTATCTAGCTTGGAACTCTTCCAACATACCGTCCCTCCACTGAAGGCAAAGACAATCCCCGTGACCGACTCTCAGTCGACCTTATCACTCTGGAAGCTCGAACCAAGAACTTTCTTTTAGTGCTTCTCAAGTACTTTAAGAATGTCCTCCACAGCTTCCAGTTAATCTCCCAAGATCCGATTGATTCCTAATCACTACACCTAGTGAGTTAGCTACATCTGGTCTGGTAAATAACATCGCATACTATGATAGAGCCTACTGCCAAAGCATACGGTATCCCTTGCACGTGAGCTCTCTCCAAATCAGTCTCGGAAGACACCTTTTTGGAGAGAGTGATTCCTGAGGTAGTGGGCGAACCACCATGCTTAGAATCCTCCATACTAAACTCCTTTAGTATGGTGTTAATGTACCTGGATTTGGGACACTCCCATTATCCATTTAGTTCTATCACCATAGATCATAATCCACAAGATGTAGTAGGTATCATCCAGATCTTCTGAGAAGAATCCTCGTGATAAGAGGAGCTTGACCAAGTGTAGCATAGGAAACCGTTTTCTATAAAGAGTATGTTATCTACGTACAATATGTGGAAGACAACCTTACTCTCTATAACCTTCTTGTATATACAAGGTTCATCTATCTTTTTGATGAAGTCAAACTCTTTGAATGCCACATCAAAACAGATGTTCCAACTCCGCGATGCTTGTATTGATCCTGATAGACTTAAGCATTGCTTTGAAAGTCTCAACTTTTCTATCTACACCAAGAATCTTCTCAAGATCCATTTGCTCCTAATGGGTTTTACCCTTTCAGGTGCAACATGAAAAGTCATACATTGCAGGTGTACACGGATTCCATCTTTGATCGCATAGCATCCATCCTTTTCACAAAGTCGCCACTCGTGATGGCCTGCCTGAACCTAGGTTGGCCATCATCTACCATGATGCAATCATCGCTCCCACTGTCACCTAGAAGACCGTAGTATCTCTCAAGTGGATGAGGAACCCTACCAGATTCGCAGAGAGGCCGAGGTTTGTTGGAAACTATTGAATCATTTGGTTTCACCAAATCATCAGCTGTTAGTTTATCTATCTGGAACTTCTTCCAGTTCTACCTCATGACCACAAATTTCTTCACAAGAAATTCCTTTTCTAAAAAGGTGGCTTGCTGAGAAACAAAACACCTTTTGCTCCTCAGTGTGGTAGAAGATATTCCCTCGCAAATGTTTGGGATATCCTAACAAACTTACAGAACTGACCTTGTCTCGAGCTTGTCTAGATTCTGTCTTTCAACATAGGGAGGACAACCCCATATCTTAACTTGTTTAAGACATGCTCTCTTCCCATTCCATATCTCATATGCAGTGGTAGGCCCTGATTTGGATGGAACCACATTCAATAGATATGCAGCTTCTCAAGTGCATAACACCAAAAAGAAATAAGTAACTCAACAGTACTCATCATAGAGCGCACCATATCTCATATGGCGCGATACCTCCGCCCCGATACACCTTTGTGCTGTGGTGTATACGAAGGAGTAAGCTGAGAGAGAATCACATTCTCCTTTAAATGATCCAGGAACTCTATGTTCAAGTATTCTCCTCCTCGATCACGTCGAAGGACTTAATACTTCTACCCGTCTGGTTCTTAAACATCAAGCTTATATTCATTGAATTTCTCAAATGTTTTAGACTTGTATTTCAACAGGAACATATGTCCGAATCTCGAGAGATGATCAGTGAATATAATGAAGTACGAAGAACCAACCTTAGCATTTGTAGACTTAGGACCATATACATCATCATGTATCCATCAGAAGAGTTCGGTAACTCTTTCTCTGTTTCCAGTAAACGGAGTATTGGTCATATTACCTTTGAGACAAGACTGGCAAGTAGCATAAGATGAAAATTCGAATAGATTCTTATATTCATCCTTATGTAACTTAGCTGGTCGTGTCGCATTGATATGACCTAGTCTATAATGCCACAAGAAGGATTCGTTCATTTCTGAACTACTCCTCTTGTGTGTGTTCTAATTACTCTGAACTGTGGTTTGATTTAGAACGTATATGCTATTATATAACGTGCATGATGCAATCAACTTTTGATTCAGGAAAATGTTCACAATATTATCCTATAATATAGAATTATATCCTTCTTTAACTTAATAAAGAATCTGATGTAATGTTATATATCAGGTTCAGTATGTAATAACATTTGTTCAGAATCAATGTATTAATACAAGGTGACATTTGCCAACAAACTTAGCTGCAACAATTGCACCATTCTCTACACTTAGAGACATATCACCCAATCTCAGTTCTCTACCTCACTGTAGCCTATGTAACATATTACATATGCAGGATCCTGATCCGGTATCACATACCCAGGACGTAGAGAATACTGAGAAACAGTTCTCGGTAATGAACACACCCGAAGAAGATGCATCGACATATACTTTCTTCGATTGGGTGGCATGGGAATCCGAATATTCCCCTATTTCCTGCTCGGACTTATAACAATTATAAGATAGAGCGGAACCAACGTTCCCTAGCTCAGTATAATAAGCAGGTTCGGTCAATGCATCCATATTATTATCTTGATTAAGGCATGCCATGGTTGCTACCCGGAGAGAGAGAGAAGAAAACACTCTGCGTGCGCTCTTGGAAGATTAGATTTGGTTATTATTTTATCTAATCAGGATGGCTCCCACTATTTTAGTCAAATCTACCTTCAAACACTAAAAGGTAAGACTAACCGAGATTAATTACACCCTACAAGTTTGCTAATCTTTCGGCCAGGCCAGTGTCGGTACTTTAAGGGATTCGTGCTTTTGCACGGACCTAATTAAAATAAACCTTGTTTTCCCAGAGGCATAACCCCGTTAACATCTTTCAAGACACCTACTTGATCGTCTAATTGTCTTGTGTAAAACTCTCCCATGAGTAACTCTTACTCGCAGTAGGTATCAGGATCTAACTATCTCAATCAAGGTATGCAATCTCATTGCAAATTTCAACACTTGAAATTCCCGATAATACTTTTGCCCCTAGCGTCCTATGACCTTGACGCAGGCCAAACAACCCATAGTCTGCCAGTCAAGTTCAACCCATGCATTTCCTGATTGAATCAAAACCACCCGTACGACCCTTGACGCAGGCCAAACAATGCCGTACGAATACCCTAATCCAATCGCATCTTATGCTACGGATAAGTAATAATCAGCTACCGTACACTACGCCTTGACGCAGGCCAAACTACCATGGCACGAATGCTAAATATTACATATCTGAAATGACGGAGGGTTACGCAGGTTTATATGAAAACCATGAGCGTAATGAACTTGATATCGTTGTAGAAACAAGTGATTTTGAAAAGGAGTGTTTTTTAGGCTTTTACTAGTTCGCCAAAGAGGTCACTCGTGGTGAAGGGATCTCAGCTCTTTCCTTATCGAATAATGTGCAGGATATTTCACAAATATCACTATGCAAAGCAAGAACTACAAAAGCAATCAAAACAAAACCGAGTGAGTTGTAGTATCTGCTAGTTTCGCTAAAGAGGTCACTCCGGGTGAAGGAATCTCGGCGCTTTCCTTATCGAATAAGGTGTTGGATATTCTATAAGGAATACCGCTATGCAAAGCAGAAACTAGAGCTACTCTTTTTGAAAATTTGATTCTACAACATCTTATAGGTTTCTTTTCTTTTCATTAATCTCATTAATGAATTCCCATCATTTATTCTTCCTAAGCATCACAGAAGAAACGAAAGCAATAATATTTATATATCATATATATATATATATATATATATATAGTATAAGCATTCGTCTCACACATATAAAATGATCACATCACAGAATATCAGCAGCAGAAGAATCACATATGAAATATTGGATATATTAGGAATTCCATGTTTTATTTACGCCAGTAAAAACGCGGATTCCACGGTCATGATGAATAGACAAACCCATATTCCTAGAATCGTCAATACGCCGGCAGTAGGTGATGATCATATCAAACATCCACAAGCTGCAAGCGGTCAGCTAAACGTAACAGCCACCCTGGTATTGAGCAATCAGAATATCAACATGCAAGCCTATACATTCTCCTGCGAATCCAATCAGTAACACTCCCGTACAGTCCGGTCTCTTCGTCTGATATGTCGCATATCTAGCCTATGGGTAGTAAATGTCAGACCCCAGTAGCTTGATAAGTCGTGTCGATATGAGGTTCATAACAGTTCGAGAAACTACTGATAACACTTACCAGTAAATCTCAGCAACCCTGGCCAGGGATTTCCAGTTATAGCCAATCGAACACAGCGCAACATCAACTCCCTATGCCCGGAGAGACGAAACCCCTCCTATCGCTCATTGCCTCCATGTGATTCGGGACTGTACCCAAAAGCCACCATTTTGCACGCTCTCTTGGACGTGGTATGATGGAAATCAAAGCACAGTGGGAATTACACAAGACTCTATGACGATCTCGGGTCTACAGACTAACATGTACCAGTGTCACCAGAGAACGGCCATCTGACGTGAGGTATAATACCATCTGAGAGTTCTCGGCGAGTCCGTCCAGTGTACCCATTCTTCACTGAGCACTCGTATACCTTCTCTGATGTCAAACACCAATGGATATGGGATCATCCATCGCCCATCATATGGGTCAAGAAGCGCATACGCTAGTCTACTCTGGTATATCGATGCCCTGTCTCGATACACCTATGACTAGGAACATTTGAAGGATGTACTTAGCGACTACACTGTCCCCACCAGTATGATCTGCATCATAGTCCTGATAGTCAAGTACTCATGCTAAGGGTTTTGTCAACATGTAACATAGACACAATCAAAGTACATGTTAAGATAAAGAACAACCAGATAGCATACTATCATGTCAAGCAAGAAAGTCCTCCATATATATGTCCAAGCATCCACTACAATATACATCGCATGTACAGTAATGGCCTCTAGGGCAAACATATCACTAACAGGTATGAGTCTCTTACATACATGTTGCATGTGTAACCTAGCATGACACACTAAAATATATCACACATATTTACGTGTGCCAAAAACAGTACAATTAACATATATCACATATATATTAATGTATCATAATGAGAAAAATGAATACTTAAGTGAGCCAATATAAGTTAATGTAATTTAATATATCAAATATATTAATTCTACATTAAATTATTAAATCAACATTTGATTTAATAATCCGGCTATATCACATATAACCAACGAATATTAAATGTAAAAACTTATCGAATCAACACTTGATCCGATAACCTGGCTATAACTCATATAACCTTTGATGTCATATATCACGAGAATAGAATGCGGTATCACATATGCTCATTAATCTCGTTCCCGCACATATCACATACGTGCTCCTACTCCGTTTCGCATGAACCAGGAAACCTCTGTGTAGGACTCTAAAGACTCGTCAATACGCCGGCAGTAGGCGATGATCATATCAAACACCCACAAGCCACAACCGGTCTGCCAAACGTAACGGCCACCCGGGTATTGAGCAATCAGAAGATCAACAAGCAAGCCTGCTATAACTCCTGCGAATCTAATCAGTAAAAATACCGTACAGTCTGGTCTCTTCGTCAGATATATCGCATATCACAGCCTGGGGGTGGTATAACGTCAGACCACAATAGCCTAATAAGGCATGCCGATGCAAGGTCCATAATGGTTCGAGAAACTATTGATAACACTTACCATTAAATCTCAACAACCCTGGCCAGGGATTTCCTGTTATGGCTAATCGAGCTTAGCGCAACATCAACTCCCAATACCGTGAGAGACGAAACCCCTCCTATCACTCATTACCTCCATGTGACTTGGGACTGTACCCAAAAACCACCTTTTTGCACGATCTCTTGACCGTGGTATAGTGGAAATCAAAGCACGGTTGGAATCACACAAGACTCTATGACGATCTCGGGTCTACAGACTAACCTGTACCAGTGTCACCAGAGAACTGCTATCCGACGATAGGTACAATACCGTCTAGGAGTTCTCGGCGAGTTCGTCCAGTGTACCCAGTCTCCACTGAGCACCCGTATACCTTTTCTGATGTCAAACACCAATGGATATGGGATCATCCATCACCCATCACATGGGTCGAGAAGCGCATACGCTAGTCTACTCTGGAGTATCGATGCCCTTTCTCGATACTCCTTCGACTAGGAACTATTATAGGGTGTACTTGCAGACTGCCCTTGGCCCTATTAGTATGATCCGCGTCATTGTCCTGGTAGTCAAGTACACATCCTAAGGGCTTTGTCAACATGTGAGAGCAAGACAATATTACCTATACAAGTCAACATGTTAAGACAAAGAGCAACCAGATAGCATACTATCATATCGAGCAAGAAAGTCCTTCCTATATATGTCCAAGCATCCACTACAATATACATCCCTTGTACAGCAATGGCCTCTAGGGCATACATATAACTAACAAGTTTTGCACTTTACAATTCGCTAACTCATTTGGTGTCTAGAAAGGTGTCAACGGGGCTACGCCTCTCGGAAAATGAGGTTTATTTTAATTAGGTCTGTGCGAAAGCAAGGGGAACCTCTCTCAGAAGTACAGGCACTGGCCTGGCTAAACGGTTAGCGAAGTTGTAGATTATAATTAATCCTGGCTAAGTTTTTCCTTTTAAGGTTTGAAGGAAAATTTGATAAAAGCAGTGGGAGACATCGATTAGATAAGTGTTGGAGATAGTGCCCTCAGAGTCAATTATTGGATCACAGGCACGTGATTGCAATGATTGAGGGAGGACCTATCCCGGTAGGACAGTCTTACTCGAGATGATAGTATGCTATCTGGTTTACCTTTATCATCGTGTACTGCTTCAGGTGACCTTACAGATCGCTATTACACGCTGATAGAGCCCCTAGGATTCTTGCTTGACTGCCAGCAGTATGAGGGCGATCATATAAGTGAGAGCTGGAGTCTATAAGCACATCCTTAAAAGGTCCCTAGTCGTGGGAGTTTCGAGACAAGGCATCGATTCTCCAGAGTAGACTAGTGTATACAGTCGAGACCCCGACGAGGGTCGGTGGCCAGTCTCACAAGCCACTGGTGTCAGTTGGTTCACCTAAGATGTATACAGGTGCTCATTGGGTTATGAGTACACCGGACAGGACTCGTCGGGAACATGCTAGTTGGTGTTATACCTGACGTCAGATAGCAGTTCCCTGGTGACATGTGAACAGGTTAGTTCATCGACCTGAGATCGTCATTTGTCTCGTGTGAGTTCCCACTGTACTTTGATTACTACCCTACCACGGCTCAAAGGAGTCGTGCAAACAGGTTTTAGTTGGGTACAGTCCCGAGACACATGGAGGCAGTGAGCGGATCTTCAGGGGTTCGTCTCTCCCGGTATTGGGGGTGAGGTCGCACTGTGTCTAGGAGAGCCATTACACAAAGCCCTCGGCCGAGGCAGGAGATTTACTGGTAGGTATTCCAGTAGTATCTCAGGGTGTTCTGGGCTACACTCCGACACGACTTGTACCGCTTTTGGGGCTCTGACTTTTACCAACCCCCTAGGCCCGCCATGCGATGCTCATAGACGAACGGACCGGACTGTACGGATATTGTCACTGACAGGCTCAGTAGGATGTCAGGATGAGTTCGCTCATCGACGTCCCTTTTGGTCAATAGCTGGTGGCCCGTTACGTATTGGCTTATACCTCTGACGTGCTAGTGGTTAAATCCACAGCCATAGTATTGACGAGTCTTTAGAGTCCACCACACTTTCAGTTACTCAAGCTTTCGGGCGAAACGCTGTAGAGGCCGTATGGAGATATGGCAGGGTCCGATCAGATACGTGCAGTATTGCACGGATCAGGATCGGGCGGTTTGTACTAGTGGCCGTATGGATATATGGCAGGGTTCGATCAGATACGTGCGGTATTGCACGGATCAGGATCGAACGGATATTACTAGCGGGCTTTGGTTTAAGCCGGATCCTAGTATAGTACTGTGTAGATTTTGTCTCTTTGCATTTGTATCCGGTCGGAATACAAATGCGGGTGTGTATGCACAGTATCGGGGTTTTCCTGTAATTTATTACGGGACCAGTTTTCTGGAGTTGCCAGTTTGCATTCCGTTCCGGCCGGTTTTCCTTTGTTCTTTCCCGGCCGGACTTTTCCGATGGAGGGTGTTATTTGCAAGTTTGCAAATAACATATTGTGGAGGGATTTCTTGCAAATGTATTAATTATGAAAGCATCTTTTGATACCATTCTTTTCTATCATCATCACTTGCTTTTTGGTGATTTGAGGTGATTAGAGTTTGATGTGGATTTGTTATGATGATGTTTAGGTTGTGGTCACCCTCCACCTTTTCCTACACTCACCTTCCTTCTATGGTTGTGGTTTTGATATTCTTTTCCTCCACCATTCTCATATGATAAGATTAAGGTTTCATTTTGAGAAAAGAGAAGAAGAGGTTTTTCATTCTTGAGAGTTTCATTCTTGATCTCATTTTCATGCTAGAAAAATGCAAGCACCATTTTTCTTATCTTGATTCCTCCATCATCTTCAAAGGCAACAAATCCCAAATGAGACATAGCTTCAACCCTACACATTCTACAGCAAATCTTGGACGCGTCGGCCAGCCAACTTCGCGCCCGAGTTGCCTCGGTATTGAGGTGGGAGCCCGTAAAAGATACAAGCGATGTGGTGCCCTTTTCGACAAGGAGGCGATGATATGGAGACAGGACTTTCCGCGGGAGATCGGGACGATGACGAGAAGACCAGAGGACTCGGATCACTTGGTATACTCCTCTTCCCATCTCTTGTTCGCTAGTATAGGTTAATGGTTAACGATCCGGGTTTTATTGTCCGCGGTAGCGCCAGTTTCCAAGTAAGGAAAATTTTTGATTCCGCATTTTGGCCTCGGTAAGACTGCCGGGGCGCTGCCGTGGTGCAACATGGTATCAGAGCCACGCCATTAACCTTGTCTAGCTTTGTCTAATGTGTTTTACATTTCCGATCGACCAAAATTCCAAAAATACGCGTTTTCTGTACATCAGTTTTCTGTTGATTTTTTTCTTGCTCAAAAAATTTTTCAGGTTGCATAAAAGTGATGTACTGGAAAATATAAGGCTATTGTAGAAATTCGACAGAGTGATTCCATTGTGTGAGCGCGGAACCGCGGCAAAACCCCCCTTTGTGCCGCGGTTCCGCCGCACTATAGTCAGATCACTGTGTCGTTTTTCTTCAGTTGCTTTCTGGGATGATTTTAGGGGTTTTGGAACATTAATTTTGGGCCCAGAATTTCTTGATGTGCTACAATAGTACTTGGGGGCCCACTTGTTAAAATTTAATCGATCGGATATTTTAAACACATTGGTTCACAGTATTTACATTATATCTGCGACCGTGAATGTCACTTGATCGGTAAATCCTGTCTAACTGCTATAGCCCGGTTAGACGGATTTGCGAACGTGACTTTTCACGTTGATGTTCTATGTTTATGTTGTGTTGTTGCGGATCGGTCGTGGGGATAGCCTGGATGCAATGCTAGTACAGTTTTGTTTTATATGTACATTTGATTTTGCGGGGCGAGCGTCCGACATGTGGACTGCCGTCACTGCCTGTTTGTATTATTCTTTTGGGGCACGACCTGGTTGCGGTCGATGTACCCGTTGTATGTATATTTTACTTTCTGTACTAGGATTACCCCGCGGAGGGGTGCACGGATAGCCGGGTTCTAGAGGGCAACGGGCCCGCATCTCATGGCATTGAGACGGAGGGGGCTTCACTCTAGGATTGGCGGGCTATTCGCCGCACTCGTAGGGGGTACAGGTTGACCCAGGAGGGGTGCCCAAGTTACCGGATTCCATGAAGTGCTGGGTGGTACATTCACGGTGCTGAAGGGGGCTGCCTCGCTTCAGGTTTTGGCGGGTGACTTGCCGCGCCCGTAGGGGTCTAGGTTTTCATTGCACAGGTTATCCACACGACCAGGGGAACATCGGGTTTCAGCAGCGGCTCTGTGAAACCCGGGGCTTCCAGATATCTGTATTGTTCTGTGATGCTGTATATTTCTGTGATGTTGCATTTTATCACGCCTTGAGCGAATATAATATATTGGTATATATATTAGTAGATGTTGTATATGTTTTACATCCGCGCTAGTCCAGTCCCCGCTCTGTCGTTAGTTAGCTAACCTAACGGGTAATGATGGGACCCAGTGGCGAATGCGGATGGCATATACGTACATCAGTATATTTTCGTTCTTTGTGGTGTGATCAATTGATGGGACTGCGTTGATTCGGATCAATGCAAGATAAACAAACCTATTCTGATGTTGTTGGAACACTTTTCAAAAAGCTGTTATTGCAAGGACGTTCACTTTTGTTTTGCATCGTGGTATTCATTTGGAATATCCTGCTCCTCAGTCGACGAGGCAAGGGCCGAGATCCCTTCACCGGGAGTGACCCCTTGGACAGAAGTTTGCGTCAGGGCATTAACTTCACTATAGCCGATTACTTTTGCTTTGCATCGTGGTATTCAGTTGGAATATCCTGCACCTCATTCTACGGGGAAAGAGCCGAGATCCCTTCACCGGGAGTGACCTCTTTAGTAAAGGTTTTCGTCACTATATTTTTATAAAAAGTTATCCAGTTCCTTCAACGATATCAAGTTCATTACGTTAAAGGTTTTTCGCCAAAAACCAGTCGTAGCCCTCCGTCATTTCAGATTAGTATTACTTAGTATTCGTGCTGCGTTTGTCGTGCATTGCCGAGGCGTAGTGTTCGGTAGCTATGTAGTGCTTTTCTGTCACATGGATAAGTGGATTGGTTAGGACAGTCGTACGGTCTTGTTGGCATTGTCAAGGACTCGTACGGGTGGGTTTAACGCAATCAAGATAATGACGGGTAGAACTTGACTAGGACTCTTTGATTTGTTGGCATTGTCAAGGTCACTTGGGTCCTAGGGGTAAAAACCTACAACGGGAGTTTCAAAAGAACTGAAACTTGCCAGATATGCGCATACCTTCTGGAGTGTGGTGACTTGAGTGGATTCCGTCAAGTTATCATGCGATGATAGTTGGATCCCGATTCCCACTGATGAGTTGGTTTACTCCTCGGGTGATCCCGGCTAATTCTTCTTTCAGGTTTGGGGAAGAATTCGACGTTACAGTGGGAGGTTTCTAGATTAGATAAAGTGATAACCATTCTGATCTAGGTTAGAGTGCACGCTGAGTGTTTCTTTTCTCTCTCTCTTTGGCAGCGACCATTGACCCGACCCTAGACTATGACTCAGTGACCAAGTTGACCGAACCTTCTTAACACAGGCTTTTGGATTGTCAGAGTTGCAAACCTCATTGCCACTCCTACTTTTACCCTTTTCTCCAGGACACCCCGTATTACTACGAACGTCCACTTCCATTGGACAAAACCATCGTATGGTTAGATACGAACTCGAAGGAATTCGAGGATGGTTTCCGGTTCTGGAGAAAAACGGATAGGATTATTCAGTTGTCTTTTCCCTTTTACCTTCTCTCAAGTTGTGAGTACTCCTTGGTTTAGGAGATAGCACACCTATTACGCAAATTGGATAGTCTTCTTCCAAACCTTAGGCTGGTGCCGAACGGTGGGGAATGAAGAAAACCAATTAGCATAACGATGGTGTGCAGAAGGTATTAAGTTAAGACAAAGAAAGGGATTAGTAAGAGGGCAAAGTAAATTGCGACTGCTATTCACGACCAAACCGAGTATTTCTTCGCCAATCCTAAATCACCTTTGTATTTCTCCAGGACACTCCGTATCACTACGAAGATCCCAAGTTTTTGGATACTCCATCGTATGGTTATATACGAACTCGAAAGGAACTTGTTCCAGTTCGGGGATGGATTCTGGTTCAGGAGAAATAGGAATAAGGTTTATTCGGTTGTCTTTTATCTTCACCTTCTCTCGCTTTGCGAGTGCTCCTAGGATTAGGACAGTACACCTTTTATGCTTATTGGATAGTCTTCTTCCAAACCATAGGCTGGTGCCGAACGGTAGGGAAGGAAGAAAACTATTTGGCCTAAAGGGGTGTGCAGACGGCAATGACTAAAGACATATAAAGGGATTTGGACAGATGGCAAAGAATTATACGGTTATAGTTGTGAATCTGGATAATGGAAGAGGCATTACTAAGAATACCGGAATACCCCACCGAAACATTTCAATGTTTCAGTTTCACTGTGTAATGTTAAAAGAAAACTGATTTCCCGATTAGATACTTACTCCAGGGTATGTATTTACCAGGTATGATTCTCACATCTGTATGGTTTTACAGATGATGAGTGGGAGTAAGTTATTGGGAATTAGGTGACCATCCTCATTATATCGGGATTCGTTGTAATTGGTGATATTTGAGGAAGCCACCTGGGTTGTTTGCCGGTCGGCAAATATTTGGTTTTGAATATCCGTTGTTATGCACCAATTTCAAATTGATATATTTGTACGTCTATTTTTATAGAGTGAGATATACCTTTTGAAATTATGTCTATGACATTTACCTATATCAGTGGATGGTTAGGTAAGGAGCATTGAACAGCGGTGTAATTCTTCTTAACCATAGTACAGTTTTCAACCTACGACACACAGTGAATGAGTTGTTAGACTCAGGGACTTATACAGAGTATTGTATATTGTTCAGTGTCCATTAGGACAGTGGGGTTGGTCCTCATACTATATTCTGTTTACTTTTAACTACTCTAATTCTTAGACATGTGTTTCGTAGAAACACAGGGTCTGAGTTTTGAGGAGTTATTGGTATAAGAATAGAGTAGAGAACCAGGTATTGCAAGTATCGGGATTCTTCAAGGTGATCGAAGATATAGATACTTGTGTATGGTATTCAGTTGATAGTGATGAGAACTTTCTTCTCTTTCAGGTTACTCATAATTGGAAGCATTCCTAAGTTGGGTAACGCTGATCGGCCTCCTTCCATTTAGTTGACATGCACTGGAGATAGCTGCATGATTTGAATCTGGTTCATTTAAATCAGTGCCTCTGGTTCTATATTGGATATAGAACAGTTCATATCTTAACGATGTTAAGGTACGGGGAGTTGTCCGGCTTATGATTAAAACCAGACACTGGACAACTCAAGGCGCGTTTCTGTAATGGCTGTTTGAGGGTTGACCCAGGCTATGACGAGGGTTGATTTTCTACCATCTGGAAGATCAATAGTGATATTGTTCTTAACTCGCCACATTTTAAAAGAAATGGATTTTTCAGAAAACAGCAGTGGGAGTATGGTAGAACTGGAACCGATTCCAGAACCGCAAACGATTACTGAAGATTTCATAAGAACCTAAAGATTCAATCTGGCTTGACATTCCATTAGCCACTCCGCAGATAAGGTGGGTAACTTCAGACACCCGAGAGGTGCTCCGGTAGCCTCAAGGACGGTGACAGGGAAGTTCTTGTTTACCCACACTTGCCTTTGCTGTTGTTCCAGGCTGCGAGACCCGGCAGGAGGATGAGTATAGCGTCGTTCTAAACTAGCTTTAGAAGTGCACGTCTATATGACTCTGCCAGAGGGTTGTCGTAGTCAGTGGGAGCAGCGGAAGCATTGGTGGACATCAGGCTTATGTCTATTTATAGACTAAAGCAGATATAGCGGAGATAGATCATCTATTTCTGATGTGACAGTCATAGGTTTGACGTCATCAGAATAGGGGATGGATCTGTTAAGAAGGTAGTAGGGTGTGATGTCCTGGTTTTGGATGACATACACAGAGTAGGAAAGGAAACTCCTATACTACGATCGGTTATACTTTGGTTGTCACACAGTGGTTTCTCCACACAGGACTTGGATATTATATCAGACATTCTGGTTACTAGATCTATGGTTTTAGATCTAGATTTGGGTGGTTTCCTAATCTGGGTACCTTGACAGCATTCTATGAGTATTTAGAATGGACGACTCCTGGCGCGGTAGTACACCTGCAGGTAATAGAGTCACCCTCTCTAAAGGTGTCTTACAGACTAAAGGGGAGAGGGATATGCATGATTGACAGGTCACTTGCTTAGGCAATTGAGTCAATCATGAGATGTCAAGTACCACACCAGATGTTGTTCTTGCAGTAGATGCAATAAGTTGATATTAATCCAATCCTGGAGAAACAATCGGAAGCAGTTTTAGGACATAAGTGCGTGTTCTAGGGAAGTGATAACGACAGCCTCTTTTAGGAGACGGTTATCATTCCAGGCTTCCAAGGTGACATGGATGGCAGAGTGGCTGTCAGAGTTATAGTTTCTCCTTCTGACGAGGGGCAGTATTTTGGACAGGTGGTCCAAGGCAATACTGAGGGAGGCATGGCGCTGGGTACTGATTAAGTTCAGTTATCGATACAGTCTAAGAAGTTTGGATTTGGAGTTCATTTATGAGCTAGGTCCCATCAGATATCCAGACATATTCTAAGACAGGTATTGCTCATTTCGGGAGATGGCTTTCTCCGCGAACTTGAGATATAGAGAGACATAGAAAGAAACATCACAGCGGATCCACTCACTGAGGCTATTCCTCGAACGCAATAGTTTCGCAAACGAGCTTTGTGAGACTGACTAGTAGAGGAGTTGGGTGTTCGGTATCACACGGGCTGTGAGTATGCGACATCGCAATAATTAGCCTTGAGTGCAAGTGGGAGATTGTTGGAGATAGTGCCCTCAGAGTCAATTATTGGATCACAGGCACGTGATTGCAATGATTGAGGGAGGACCTATCCCGGTAGGACAGTCTTACTCGAGATGATAGTATGCTATCTGGTTTACCTTTATCATCGTGTACTGCTTCAGGTGACCTTACAGATCGCTATTACACGCTGATAGAGCCCCTAGGATTCTTGCTTGACTGCCAGCAGTATGAGGGCGATCATATAAGTGAGAGCTGGAGTCTATAAGCACATCCTTAAAAGGTCCCTAGTCGTGGGAGTTTTGAGACAGGGCATCGATTCTCCAGAGTAGACTAGTGTATACAGTCGAGACCCCGACGAGGGGCGGTGGCCGGTCTCACAAGCCACTGGTGTCAGTTGGTTCACCTAAGATGTATACAGGTGCTCATTGGGTTATGAGTACACCGGACAGGACTCGCCGGGAACATGCTAGTTGGTCTTATACCTGACGTCAGATAGCAGTTCCCTGGTGACATGTGTACATGTTAGTTCATCGACCTGAGATCGTCATTTGTCTCGTGTGAGTTCCCACTGTACTTTGATTACTACCCTACCACGGCTCAAAGGAGTCGTGCAAACAGGTTTTAGTTGGGTACAGTCCCGAGCCACATGGAGGCAGTAAGCGGATCTTCAGGGGTTCGTCTCTCCCGGTATTGGGGGTGAGGTCGCGCTGTGTCTAGGAGAGCCATTACACAAAGCCCTCGGCCGAGGCAGGAGATTTACTGGTAGGTATTCCAGTAGTATCTCAGGGTGTTCTGGACTACACTCCGACACGACTTGTACCGCTTTTGGGGGTCTGACTTTTACCAACCCCCTAGGCCCGTCATGCGATGCTCATAGACGAACGGACCGGACTGTACGGATAGTGTCACTGACAGGCTCAGTAGGGTGTCAGGATGAGTTCGCTCATCGACGTCCCTTTTGGTCAATAGCTGGTGGCCCGTTACGTATTGGCTTATACCTCTGACGTGCTAGTGGTTAAATCCACAGCCATAGTATTGACGAGTCTTTAGAGTCCACCACACTTTCAGTTACTCAAGCTTTCGGGCGAAACGCTGTAGAAGCCGTATGGAGATATGGCAGGGTCCGATCAGATACGTGCGGTATTGCACGGATCAGGATCGGGCGGTTTGTACTAGCGGCCGTATGGATATATGGCAGGGTTCGATCAGATACGTGCGGTATTGCACGGATCAGGATCGAACGGATATTACTAGCGGGCTTTGGTTTAAGCCGGATCCTAGTATAGTACTGTGTAGATTTTGTCTCTTTGCATTTGTATCCGGTCGGAATACAGATGCGGGTGTGTATGCACAGTATCGGGGTTTTCCTGTAATTTATTACGGGACCAGTTTTCTGGAGTTGCCAGTTTGCATTCCGTTCCGGCCGGTTTTCCTTTGTTCTTTCCCGGCCGGACTTTTCCGATGGAGGGTGTTATTTGCAAGTTTGCAAATAACATATTGTGGAGGGGTTTCTTGCAAATGTATTAATTATGAAAGCATCTTTTGATACCATTCTTTTCTATCATCATCACTTGCTTTTTGGTGATTTGAGGTGATTAGAGTTTGATGTGGATTTGTTATGATGATGTTTAGGTTGTGGTCACCCTCCAACTTTTCCTACACTCACCTTCCTTCTATGGTTGTGGTTTTGATATTCTTTTCCTCCACCATTCTCATATGATAAGGTTAAGGTTTCATTTTGAGAAAAGAGAAGAAGAGGTTTTTCATTCTTGAGAGTTTCATTCTTGATCTCATTTTCATGCTAGAAAAATGCAAGCACCATTTTTCTTATCTTGATTCCTCCATCATCTTCAAAGGCAACAAATCCTAAATGAGACATAGCTTCAACCCTACACATTCTACAGCAAATCTTGGACGCGTCGGCCAGCCAACTTCGCGCCCGAGTTGCCTCGGTATTGAGGTGGGAGCCCGTAAAAGATACAAGCGATGTGGTGCCCTTTTCGGCAAGGAGGCGATGATATGGAGACAGGACTTTCCGCGGGAGATCGGGACGATGACGAGAAGACCAGAGGACTCGGATCACTTGGTATACTCCTCTTCCCATCTCTTGTTTGCTAGTATAGGTTAATGGTTAACGTTCCGGGTTTTATTGTCCGCGGTAGCGTCAGTTTCCTAGTAAGGAAAATTTTTGATTCCGCATTTTGGCCTCGGTAAGACGGCCGGGGCGCTGCCGTGGCGCAACAATAAGATAATAAACCAATCTGATCTTTATAAGAGCTTTCGCTGAGTGTATTCTTTTCTCTCTCCTAATGGCAGATAACCATGACTGGACTTAAGATACTATTAGAGAAAAATAAGCTAAGTGGACCAAACTATAAAGATTGGTTGAGGAACATTAACATTGCCCTTACATATGATAATGTATCATATGTCCTCACTGCCACAGCCCGCCCAAACCAAGCCCCGAATCTTCTATTGCAGATAGGGAGATCCGTGAAACATTGGATATTGACTGTGCTACCATCAAATGCCTCGCGCTTGCATCGATGGACAATACACAATAGTAGGTGACTGTAAGTCCACGTTGCCGTCCCCGATTCTTGCGGGGAGGCAGAAACGGTATAAAAATCAAATTTTTAGCGCAAAGGGCAACATGGACTATCAAAGTCGGGATCTTTTCTAAACTAAACTAGCTATCATGCTAAAGAGAGTTAGCTACTCGGATAAAAGGTTATACCTAACTTGAACTCCTTCTTCTTGAAACCTTTGTAGGGTTTGATGGTGCTTTCCTCGTCGCCTTCTTCCGTCAAAGATGGATCCACCTGAGGGTTCGACCTTCGGGCTCCTTTCTCGAACTTTGAGAGAACTAGGATCTTTGGCTTGCTAAACCTCTAACCCTAGAGGGAGTAGAGAGTGGCTTTGGGGTGTTTTTATCTCAAGGAGAGGGATTCTCAACACATGAGAAGGGATCTCCTTGAACTAGAGGAGGAAGAAGAAGAAGTGAGGAGAGAGAAGAGTTATGATCGAATGAGACCTCTTTTCTTTTTACAACCATAACAAAAAGAAAAGAATTATCAAATTAACAATAATAATAAAAATGAAATAGTTGATGGATGGTTTGGAATGACCATTATTATTACATTCATTAAATGAATTTTGCTAGAATCAAAGAGCATCTTTGTAAAGTAATGATGATGGTCAAACTTTCAACTATGGTCAACTAGTCAACCTTGGTCAACAAGTCAACAAACCCAACCATGACACAATTTCATTTAATTAATATTATTAATTGATATTTCATAAATTCATTAGGGTTTGGAAAAAGACGACTGTCAACTGTGCATACGCACCTATTCCGAAACCCTAATGAAAATCCTCTTCCTCCGCCTCAATCAACTGTGCATACACACCCGCATTCTTGTTCCCAGGAACATGAATACAATGAGATAAAATCAACCCCAAAACATATACCAGTATCTGGCTCAAACCAGAGCCAGCTAGTAATATCTGTCCGGACTCCAAACGTGCACAAGTGCGCGGATGAGAACGAACCCTGTCGCAAAACCATGCGACCTCTACTCTGTTTTGCCCAGAGGCGAATAGCCCTCTGTGTGGGACTCTAAAGACTCGACACTACGCTGGCAGTGGGTTTAACCACAGACCGCAAGCGGCACTAGCTGTGCGTAACGATCCCCAGGTAGATGTCGATAAGAAGACTGATGAGGTGAACCCCATCTGAACTCCCACTGAATCTGAATGTGACAGTCTCCGTACAGTCCGGTCTGTTCGTCTGATACATCGCATGTCGGGCCTAGGGGGCGGTAAACGTCAGTCCCCTAATAGCGGTACAAGTCATGTCGGAGTGAAGCCCAAAACACCCTGAGATAACACTGGAAGCCTACCAGTATATCTCGCTTGCCCTGGCCAGGGACTACTCGTGTAATGGCTCTCCTAGACACAGCGTGATGTCAACCCCCAATACCGGGAGAGACGAATCCTGTCTAACCGTCACTGCCTCCAAGTGCTTCGGGACTGCACCCAACCACTACCTGTTTGCACGACTCCTTTGAGCCGTGGTAGGGTAGTGATCAAAGTGCAGTGGGAACACACTCGAGGCGAAGTGCCAGTGTCAAGTCAGCGGACTAAGCTGTACTCATGTCACCTGGGAACTGATAACTGACGATAGGTATAATACCAACTTGTCTGTTCCCGACGAGTCCTGTCCAGTGTACTCGTAACCTAACGAGCACCCACATACTATCTCAAGTACGACGTACTGACGGCTGTGGGACAGACCGTCTCCCACACTGGGATGAGAAGCGCATGCGCCAGTCTACTAGGGACCTGTATAAGGATGTGCTTATAGATTACCCAGCCCCCACTAGTGTGACTGCCATCACAACGCTGGTAATCAAGCAAAGATCCTAAGGGCTCCACTAATGCGTATAAGTGATATGATAAAATAAACACATGTACACATTGAAGTAGAAACAAACCAAGTAGCATACTACTATTTTGAGCAAGATTGTATATACAAGGTGAATATCCCAAGCTTCCATTAAGTAATATACAAACCAGTATGATACAGTAATGGCCACTAGGGCATATACACTAACAATCTCCCACTTGCACTAAGGCCATGTACTGGCGTATCGAAGAACTATCATCTCGATCAGCCGCTCGAACTGTGTCTAGGGTAGGGCCTTGGTGAATGGATCTGCAGTGTTTTCTTCTGAAGCAACCCTCCGAACCTTGATCTCCTTGCGATCCACGATCTCTCTGATCAGGTGATACCGCCTCAAGATGTTTCTGGATCTCTGATGGGACCTGGGTTCCTTCGCTAAAGCTATAGCCCCGTTGTTGTCGCAATACAGAGGTATTGGGTCAACAATGGACGGAACCACCTGAAGTTCTTTCAAGAACTTCCTCATCCAGACAGCTTCTTTTGCGGCATCAGATGCAGCGATGTATTCCGCTTCCATCGTCGAGTCTGCAACGGTTTCCTGTTTGGAACTCTTCTAACACACCGCCCCTCCATTGAGGGTAAAGACAAAACCCGACATGGACTTGGAATCATCCTTGTCACTCTGGAAGCTGGAGTCAGCAAAGGCCTCGATCTGGAGGTCTTTTTCGCCATACACCAAGAACATCTCCTTAGTCCTTCTCAGGTACTTGAAAATGTTCTTTACTGCTATCCAGTGTTTCTCCCCAGGGTTTGACTGATACCGGCTTACCACACTTAGTGCATAAGCTACATCCGGGCTGGTACACAACATCGCATACATTATAGAGCCTACCGCAGAAGCATAGGGTATAATAGACATGCGATCCCTCTCTAAATCAGTCTTGGGAGACATCTCTTTAGAGAGGGTGATCCCGTGACAAGCCGGTAGGTTACCGCGCTTGGAATCTTCCATACTAAATCTCTTCAGTATAGTGTCGATGTACCTGGACTGTGAAAGTCCTAATATCCTCTTGGATCTATCACGATGGATCCGGATCCCCAGGATGTATGAGGCATCACCCAGGTCTTTCATGGAGAACCTGTGTGACAAGAATCCCTTGACAGATTGTAGCATAGGAATGTCATTTCCTATTAAGAGAATGCCATCCACGTATAAAACGAGGAATACTACAGTTCTCGCTACAAATCTAATATAGATGCATGGTTCATCTGGATTTTTGATAAAGCCAAATTCCTTGACCGTCTCATTAAAACAGATGTTCCAACTCCGCGATGCCTGCTTTAGTCCATAAATGGACTTAAGCAACTTGCACACCTTTCCGCTGCTCCCACTCTGAATGAAACCCTCTGGCTGGTCCATATAGACACACTCCTCTAAATTTCCATTTAGAAAAGCGGTTTTTACGTCCATCTGCCAAATCTCATAATCGTGGAAGGCAGCAATGGCAAGAAGGATCCGAATGGATTTCAGCATAGCTACTGGAGAAAAGGTTTCGTCATAGTCCAAACCAGGTCTTTGACGAAAACCCTTTGCAACAAGTCTAGCTTTATAGGTCTCAACCTGTCCATCTACACCAATCTTCCTTTTGAAGATCCACTTGCATCCTACGGGGTTTACCCCGTCTGGAGCAATGTCCAACGTCCATACTTTGTTGGTGTACATGGACTCCATTTTGGTCCGCATTGCATCCAGCCATTTTACTGAGTCAACGCTCTGAACGGCCTGTTGGAAGCTAGTAGGCTCATCATAATCTATGATGCAATCCTCTCTATCCCCGTCTATGAGAAAACCGTAGTATCTCTCGGGCGGATGAGACTGCCTACTACTCCTGCGGAGCGGCGTAGGAATGTCCTGTTCTTTTGAACCCTCTGGTTCCACTAAGCTTTAAGTAATAGCCTGTGGTTCTGGAATTTCTTCCAGTTCTACTGCGCTCCTACTAATTTCCTTTTCTAAGAACTGGTGTTCTAGAAAGTGGGCATTACGGGAAACAAGAACTTTTTGTTCCTCTGCGTAGTAGAAAAGATACCCCCTGGTGTTCTTTGGGTATCCCACAAACTTGCACAGTACTGAGCGTGCCTCGAGTTTGTCCGCATGCTGCTTTTTGACAAAAGCTGGACATCCCCAGATCTTCAGATATTGAAGATAGGGTTTCTTCCCACTCCATAGCTCATATGGTGTGGTAGGCACAGTCTTAGTGGGAACTCGGTTCAAAAGGTATGCGGCTGATTCTCGCGCATATCCCCAGAATGATCGCGGTAACTCAGCGTTACTCATCATGGACCGTACCATATCCAATAGGGTGCGGTTCCGTCTTTCCGATACACCGTTATGTTGCGGAGTGTATGGAGGAGTAAGCTGAGAAAGAATTCCATTCTCTTTTAAATAGTCCAGGAACTCGGCACTCAAGTATTCACCACCTCGATCCGATCTTAGAATCTTGATACTTTTGCCGGTTTGTTTTTCTACCTCATTCTTATATTCCTGGAATTTTCCAAAGGCTTCGGATTTATGTTTCATTAAGAAGACATGTCCGAACCTTGAAAAATCATCCGTAAAAGTAATGAAGTAAGAAAAACCGCTTCGCGCATGTGTAGACATTGGACCGCACACGTCGCTGTGTATGAGTCCCAAGAGCTCGCTCGCTCTTACTCCGTGTCCAGTGAACGGAGTCTTTGTCATCTTTCCTTTGAGACAGGATTGACAAGTGGCATATGATTGATATTCGAACGGATTCAAATATCCTTCTTTATGTAAGTTAGTCAACCTTCTCTCATTGATGTGACCCAGTCTACAATGCCATAAGAAAGCCTGATTTATATCTGGAGACTTTCTTTTGTGTGTATTCTGGACAATGAAAATCTGTGGTTGGTTTAATACGTATATACCATTGCTTAGTGTACCTGACCCAATCAGAACTTGATTAAGGTGAATGTTTACAACATTACTTACAAACGCAAATTCATAACCTTCTTTAGAAACCAAAGATACAGAAATGATTTTACAAGTTGCGTTAGGTACAAAAAAGCAATTACGTAAAACCAAAACATGTCCATCTGACATTTCCAGGTGATAGTCCCCCACGGCTTTAGCATCCATGCTAGCTCCGTTCGCAACTCTGAGGGTCATGTCACCTGCCTTCAAAACCCTACGATTTCTCAACGCCTGCAAAGAATTACAGATATGAGATCCTGATCCGGTATCCAATACCCAGGAAGTAGAGTTTATTGAAAGACAGTTTTCAATAACATACACAGCTGAAGCTGAAGCCGCAACCTGCTTCAGTTCCTGTGTCCTGGCTTTCCAAGCCCTGCAATCTTTCTTCCAGTGTCCACTTTTATGACAATAGAAGCATTCTTCTTTACCCACAAGCTTCCCCGCTATCTTTGTTGCCTTTGCCTTTCCCTTCGTATCCACTTTACTAACACCGCCCCTTGGTTTGGGGGGGGCTTTCTTCTTCTTTCCTTTGGCTTTCGCCTTGGACCTAGAAGAAGAAGATCCTCCTACAAACAAAGTGGGTGTTTCCCTACCTTTCTGTAGGGTGCCCTCTGCGCTACTCAGCATGTTGAGGAGTTCTGAAAGTTCAACTTCCTTTTCTTGTAAGTTGAAGTTCAGTATAAACTGGATGTAAGTGGAAGGATGGAACTGGAGAATCAAGTCCGTATAGAGCTCACTCTCCAACGTGGTCCCAAGTTCTGCGAGCTCCTCAATGTAGCCAATCATCTTAAGCACGTGTTCCGCTACCGATGATCCGACGGCCAATCTTGCTGAAAATAACTTTTTCGATATTTCGTATCTTGCGATACGAGACTGCTCTCCATACAGTTCTTTTTTATGGAGAAATATGGATTCCAGGTCCATATTCTCGTGCCTCCTCTGATGTTCGTTGTCTATAGAGGCAAGCACGAGGCACTTGGCCTTCGCGCAATCAATCTCCCAAGTCTTACGGATTTCCTTATCCGCGACGCTGGAGGTGGGACCTGGGACGGGGGGAGCTTTGGTGGTAAGAAGATACCCCAGCTTGTCGTAAGTGATTGCCATCTTGACATTCCTGAGCCAATCTTTGTAGTTTGGCCCTGTCAGTATGTTTTTATCTAGAAGTAACTTAAGTCCAGTCATGTTGATTGGTCGCTGCAATTAGGAGTGAGAGAAGAAACACTCAGCACGATGCTCTTGCAAGTTTAGAATGGTTTTTAATTTGTCTAAACAGGATGGCTCCCACTGTCTCTCGAATCCCTCCTCAAACCATAAAGGAAGAATTAGCCGGGATCAATCCCACCGCACAATACTTGCTTAACCGTTCAGCCAGGCCAGTGTCGGTACTTCGAGGGAGGTTTTCCAACGCTTTCGCGAAGTTCCTTAATTTAAGAACCTCTTTTCCCTAGGGGCGTAGCCCCGCTAACACCTTTCTAGACACCTACTAGGTTTATAGCATTGATCGTTTAGTGAAAAATTTCCCGAGGAGTAGCATATACTCACAGTAGGATCGGGATCCAAATATCATTGCGTGACGAAAATGAAGGAATCCTACCATAATCATCACACTCCAAATGGTATGCAAATCTAGCAAGTTTCAGTGCTTATGAAACTCCCGATGTGGATTTTTGCCCCATGCTCTTATGACCTTGGCGTGAGGTCAAAATGTCATAAGTCACATGTCAAGTTCTACCCATCATTATCCCTGTTGATTTGAACCCACCCGTATCTACCCTTGACGTAGGCCAAAATGGCAGTACGGCTGTCCCAAAACAACGCATTCTATCTATGCAACCGATAAATATCCGGTAGCTACCAATCACTATGCCTTGGCGTGAGGTCAAAATACATAGCTTGAATACTACCGAATATTTAGCTGAAATGATGGAGGGCTACGAATGGTTTTGGCTAAACCGTGAACGTAGTGAACTTGATATAATCGATGGAACGAGATACCTTTTAAAAGGAGTGGCTCAAGCTCCGCATTTAAAAGTTAGTTTTGAAAAGAACCGAGTGGTTTTTCGAAAGTGTTCCAACGACTTTAGCTTGGTTTATTATCTTGCATTAGTTCTTTTAATGCGTGATATTCTTGCATTAGTTCTTTTAATGCGTCCCATCATTTAATCCTACCATTGTAGAAAACAACCAAAATATGACGTACGCTTATGCCATTCGCATTCGCCACGGGGTCCCGTCATCACCCGTTAGGTTACTTAACTAACGACAGAGCGGGGGCTGGGCTAGTGCGGCTGTAAAACATAAGCAACGCCTAAATAGTTATAAATATATAGCAATGATAGACATTACAGATCACAAATGAATACATTGGATATACTAGGAATCCGCAATCCTTTCGAGCCTGCAACGAAAAGCGGATTACACGGTCGCGGTGAATAGCCAATACCCCACCCAAGACCCCTACGGGTGCGGCAAACTACCCGCCAAGTACCCGAAGTGGAGCAACCTCCCTCAACGCCGTGAGTAGGCCACTCGGCACTTCGAGATACCCGGTAGTTTGTGCACCCCTCCATGGGTCTATCCTAGGAGCAAAAACAGTAAAAAGAATTATACAATGAGGGCTACAACCCCGACCCGGTTGTGCGGCCATACAAATAATAATATTACATCAATTTACATTTTACATGAATGAAAGAAAAAGAAACATTCATCTCACATCCACCCCGGCTATTCACCCGCGACAGTCCAACGCATTCATATACACAAACCATCATCAAACACAGATCACAGATATGTATAACCCCGACTAATCGACATATAGTGATTAGCCGACGTTCAATACATATAAACATCACAGATATAACCAATATAGTCAAAGTGTAGTGAAGTTCGATAAAAATACGGATTTATAGGCCCCCAAAAACAAATTTCTTTTCTGGAAAACCTGGGCACAAATAAACCATCTGAAAAATCCCAAAACCATACCAGAAGAACACTGCACAAAACCCGATCACGAGAGGAGCCTAAACGGCGGCGGTTCCGCGGCAAATGCATACCTATTGCCGCGGAACTGCGGCAGTTTGAGGGAATCAGGGGATCGTTTTTGGTGGGTGTTCTCACAAAACCCTGAGCCGATTTTAGGAGTAAAACATTTTAATTTTAGAGAACAAAAATTTTCAACAGAAAGTTAGGGTTTTTGTTTTTCCGGTTTTTGCGATTTTTCCGTTCGAACTTCCATACACTTTACTACTAAGCTAGTTTAAGTTTAGTTAGGCTCTGATACCACTGTAAGTCCACGTTGCCATCCCCGGTTCTTGCGGGGAGGCGGAAACGGTATAAAAATCAAATTTTTAGCGCAAAGGGCAACATGGACTATCAAAGTCGGGATCTTTTCTAAACTAAACTAGCTATCATGCTAAAGAGAGTTAGCTACTCGGATAAAAGGTTATACCTAACTTGAACTCCTTCTTCTTGAAACCTTTGTAGGGTTTGATGGTGCTTTCCTCGTCGCCTTCTTCCGTCAAAGATGGATCCACCTGAAGGTTCGACCTTCGGGCTCCTTTCTCGAACTTTGAGAGAACTAGGATCTTTGGCTTGCTAAACCTCTAACCCTAAAGTGAGTAGAGAGTGGCTTTGGGGTGTTTTTAACTCAAGGAGAGGGATTCTTAACACATGAGAAGGGATCTCCTTGAACTAGAGGAGGAAGAAGAAGAAGTGAGGAGAGAGAAGAGTTATGATCGAATGAGACCTCTTTTCTTTTTACAACCGTAACAAAAAGAAAAGAATTATCAAATTAACAATAATAATAAAAATGAAATAGTTGATGGATGGTTTGGAATGACCATTATCATTACATTCATTAAATGAATTTTGCTAGAATCAAAGAGCATCTTTGTAAAGTAATGATGATGGTCAAACTTTCAACTATGGTCAACTAGTCAACCTTGGTCAACAAGTCAACAAACCCAACCATGACACAATTTCATTTAATTAATATTATTAATTGATATTTCATAAATTCATTAGGGTTTGGAAAAAGACGACTGTCAACTGTGCATACGCACCTGTTCCGAAACCCTAATGAAAATCCTCTTCCTCCGCCTCAATCAACTGTGCATACACACCCCCATTCTTGTTCCGAGGAACATGAATACAATGAGATAAAATCAACCCCAAAACATATACCAGTATCTGGCTCAAACCAGAGCCAGCTAGTAATATCTGTCCGGACTCCAAACGTGCACAAGTGCGCGGATGAGAACGAACCCTGTCGCAAAACCCATGCGACCTCTACTCTGTTTTGCCCAGAGGCGAATAGCCCTCTGTGTGGGACTCTAAAGACTCGACACTACGCTGGCAGTGGGTTTAACCACAGACCGCAAGCGGCACTAGCTGTGCGTAACGATCCCCAGGTAGATGTCGATAAGAAGACTGATGAGGTGAACTCCCACTGAGTCTGAATGTGACAGTCTCCGTACAGTCCGGTCTGTTCGTCTGATACATCGCATGTCGGGCCTAGGGGGCGGTAAATGTCACTCCCCTAATAGCGGTACAAGTCGTGTCGGAGTGAAGCCCAAAACACCCTGAGATAACACTAGAAGCCTACCAGTATATCTCGCTTGCCCTGGCCAGGGACTACTCGTGTAATGGCTCTCCTAGACACAGCGCGATGTCAACCCCCAATACCGGGAGAGACGAATCCTGTCTAACCGTCACTGCCTCCAAGTGCTTCGGGACTGCACCCAACCACTACCTGTTTGCACGACTCCTTTGAGCCGTGGTAGGGTAGTGATCAAAGTGCAGTGGGAACACACTCGAGGCGAAGTGCCAGTGTCAAGTCAGCGGACTAAGCTGTACTCATGTCACCTGGGAACTGATAACTGACGATAGGTATAATACCAACTTGTCAGTTCCCGACGAGTCCTGTCCAGTGTACTCGTAACCTAACGAGCTCCCGCATACTATCTTAAGTACGACGTACTGACGGCTGTGGGACAGACCGTCTCCCACACTGGGATGAGAAGCGCATACGCCAGTCTACTCCGGAGTATCGATGCCCTGTCTCGATAGTACTGCGACTAGGGACCTGTATAAGGATGTGCTTATAGATTACCCAGCCCCCACTAGTGTGACTGCCATCACAACGCTGGTAATCAAGTAAAGATCCTAAGGGCTCCACTAATGCGTATAAGTGATATGATAAAATTGTAGGGTTCCTAGGCACTCCCAAGAGGTCTCACAAGGCATCGAACATGCCATTTTCAAATTTTACGGTGCCTACAAACCCTAAACTACGGATCGTTTGCTAGAAAACTAGGCGAAAAAGAATCTAGTTAACACTTAACTATATGAAATCCGGAAATACAACCTTTGTAGATCAGGTGCTCCACCTCCATAGCTCCGCAACGAAGTCGTCTCCGCTGTCCAAGAAGAATCCGGGCTCTAGCGTCGTCTTCGTCGGAGAATAGGCGGGCTAGGTCGTCGATGTCCAAGCCGAAGATGATCTACGTCGAGGCATTGATGAATCAAGCTCCACCTTCACCAAGTCATGAAACTTGTGAAGGAAACACACTCTACTACTTGGCAAGAGATAGAGGATGAAGAAATAGGAAGTGGGTAAACTTTAGAATTGGATTTCTCACTCATTTGCATCAATCACCATTGATGAGGTTTTCTTTTTTCAAGTGTAGAAGATGAGGAAGAAGAAGATAATGTTATGATATGTTAATCTTTTTTTTTAAAAGAATAAATAAAATCAACCTTATCATAACATAACTATGGTTATGTGTAGAGAGCAAATCATGGTTTAGTGGATGGTTAGGTTAAGCATGAGACAAAAATGGTTGCAAAGTCAAACATACATGAAGCTTCATGAAAACAACAAATAAAGCCTCCATTTCTTCTCATGCTAAATGTTTTCCAAAAAGAATAAATGTATATATAAATAAATAAGAAAAGAAAAACCCTAATTATCCACTTAACCATTGTTTAATTCTTTACACTTAACCAAAATTCATGTATCATCAAACATGATACAAAGAAGTGCACAAAATCATATCGCATATGCAATGCGCCCACCCGAGTGAGAAAATCCATTTTAAAGTGAACCGATACTAGTTAATGCAAAGTAATATATCAAATATATAATAATGCATTAAATCATTAAATCAACACTTGATTCAATGATCCGGTCATGTCGCACACAACCGACTGGTATCATTAGTAACAACTTATCGAATCAACACTTGATCCGATAACCCGGCTATATCGCATAAAACCGATCAATGTCACATCGCGAGAATCGAATACAGTATCACATACTGGTATTATTCTCGGTCCCGCACATATCTCATATGCGCTCCTATTTCTTTTCGCTTGAGCCAGGAAACCTCTGTGTAGGACTCTAAAGACTCGTCAATACGCCGGCAGCAGATGATGATCATATCAAACATCCACAAGCCGCAAGCGGTCTGCCAAACGTAACGGCCACCCGGGTATTGAGCGATCTGAAGATCGACGAGCAAGCCCGCTCACACTCCAGTGAATCCAACCAGTAACACTACCGTACAGTCCGGTCTGATCGTCTGATATGTCGCATATCTTGCCTAGGGGTGGTAAACGTCAGACCCCAATAGCTCGATAAGTCGTGTCGATATGAGGTCTATAACTGTTCGAGAAACTACTGGTAACACTTACCAGTAAATCTCAGCAACCCTGGCCAGGGATTTCCTGTTATAGCCAATCGAACACAGCGCAACATCAACCCCCTATACCTGGAGAGACGAATCCCCTCCTATCGCTCATTGCCTCCATGTGACTCGGGACTGTACCCAAAAACCACCGTTTTGCACGCCCTCTTGGACGTGGTAAGATGGAAATCAAAGCACAGTGGGAACCACACAAGACTCTATGACGATCTCGGGTCAACAGACTACTCTGTACCAGTGTCACCAGAGAACTGCCATCTGACGTGAGGTATAATACCATCTGGGAGTTCTCGGCGAGTCCGTCCAGTGTACCCAGTCTCTACTGAGCACCCGTATATCATCTCTGATGTCAAACACCGATGGATATGGGATCATCCATCGCCATCTGTATGGGTCGAGAAGGTACACGCTAGTCTACTCTGGTATATCGATGCCCCGTCTCGATACACCCACGACTAGGGACTTTGAAGGATGTACTTATGGACTACCATGTCCCCACTAGTATGATCCGCATCATAGTCCAGGTAGTCAAGCACACATCCTAAGGGCTTTACCAACATGTAACAGAGAGACAATCAGTATACATGTTAAGGTAAAGTTCAACCAGATAGCATACATGTCGAGCAAGAAAGTCCTTCCTATATACGTCCCAGCATCCACTACAATATACATCCTATGTACAGTAATGGCCTCTAGGGCATACATATAACTAACAATCTCCCACTTGCACTAGGGCCATCTGATAGCAGTGGTTGTAGTAACTCATACTCAACCATCCCATAAAAGTCTCTCTCTGGGAACAGGCCTTTGTGAGTGGATCCGCTGTGTTGTCCTCTGAGTCTACTCTCCTAACCTCGATCTCCCTGGAGATCAACCATCTCCATGATCAGGTGATACTGCCTTAGAATATGTCTGGATCACTGATGGGACGGACGTTCCTTGGCATAAGCCACAACTCCATTGTCACACAATGGGAGGAACATAGTTCATCTCATGAACCAATATACACCCAAACAGCCTCTTTGGTAGCATCTTAAGTAGCGATGTATCCAGCCTTTATCGTCTAGTATGCCACGGTATCTAGCTTGGAACTCTTCCAACATACCGTCCCTCCACTGAGGGTAAAGACAATGCCTGTGACTGACATTCAGTCGTCTTTATCACTCTGGAACACTTCCAGTGATTCTCCCCTGGATCGATTGATACCATCTCACTACAACTAGTGAGAATCCTAACATCCAACTAAATCTATCTCATAGATCCAAAACTCAGGATTTAGGAGGTATCATTTTGATCCTATGTGGAGAATCATTGTGACAGACGGAGATTGATCGAGCGTAGCATAAGAAAACTCCTTTCTTATCAAGAGTATGTCATCCACGTACTCTACGAGGATCACCACCATACTCCCTACTACCTTTTTGTTTATACAAGGTTCATCTACCATTTTGATGATATCAAACTCTTTGACTACTTCATCAAAACAGATGTTCCAACTCCGCGATGTCTGCTTTATCCTATAAAACATCTTGCACACGTTTCCGCTGCTCTCACTGTCTACGAAGCCCTCTGGCTGTGTACTTATAGACGCTCTCTTCCAAATTATCATTTAGAAAAGCAGTCATGACACCCAACCACCAGATATCGCAGTCATGGTATGTAGCCGTGACAAGTAGGATCTGGATGGACTTAAGCATAGATCCTTAGAAAAGGTTTCATCATAATCCACGCCTGGTCAGTGACGAAAACCTTTAACAAGTCTAGCTTTGAAAGTCTCAACTTTTCCATCTACACCAAGTAATCTTCTCAAGATATACTTGCTCCTGATGGGGATTTAACCCTTCAGATATAGCAACCAAAGTCCATACTTTGTTGGTGTATAAGGATTCCATCTCAGATTGCTAAGCATCCAGCCATTCTTACAGAGTCTCACTCCTGATGGCCAGCTCGAAACTAGTTGGGGTCATCATCTCATGATGCAATCCTCGCTCCCACTGTCATAGAGAAACAGAAGTATCTCTCAGGTGGGTGAGGAACCCTACTAGATCGGCGGAGAGGCTGAGGTTCGTTGGTAACTACTGAATCCTCTGGTTGTACCAAATCATCTGCTGTAGTTTGTATAGCTGGAACACTTCCAGTTCTACATAACAGACCTTGCCTCGAGCTCGTCCGGATTTTGCTTTTAGACAAAGGCCGGACAACCCCAAATCTTAACTAGCTTAAGACATGGGCTCTTCCCTTTCCATATCACATATGAAGTGGTAGGCAACTGATTTGATTGGAACCCTATTCAATAGGTATGCAGCTTCTCAAGTGCATTACACCCAAAAAGGAAATAGGTAACTCAGTAATACTCATCATAGAGCACACCATATCATATAGGGTGTGATTGCTCCGCCCCGATATACCATCGTGCTATGGTGTATTCGGAGGAGTAATGCTGAGAGAGAATCTCATTCTCCTTTAGAATAGTCCAGGAATTCCGTGCACAAGTATTCTCCTCCTTGATCACATCAAAGGACATAATACTTATACCCTTATCGGTTCTCTACTTCTAACTTATATTCTGTGAATATCTCAAAAGGTTCGGACTTGTGTTTCAACAGGAACATAGATCTGAATCTCGAGAGATTATCAGAGAATGTAATGAAGTACAAAGAACCGGTCTTGGCATGTGTAGACAGGGGACCTACATACATCAACATGTATCATCCCAAGAGTTCACTAACTCTTTCTCTGTTTCCAATAAACAGAGCTATGGTCATCTTATCTTTGTGACATGACTGGCGAGTTTCACAAGATGTAAATTCAAACTGATTTAAATATGCATCTATATGTAACTTCAGCCAGTCGGGTCGCATTGATATGACCTAGTCTACAATACCTCAAGAAGAATTCGTTCATTTCTGAACTCTTCCTCTTTTGTGTGTTCTATATACTAAGAACTGTAGTTTGATTTAGAACATCAATGCTTTTAGATAACGTGCCTGAACCGATCAACTTTTGATATAGGAAATGTTCAAAACATTATCCAACAATACAAAATTTTATCATTTCTTTACTGATAAAGAGACTGATATGATTTTGTATATCAGGTTCGGTATCTAACAACATTCGTTCAGAATCAATGTATTGGTAATACAGGGTGACAGTGACCAACAGACTTGGCTGCAACACTTGCCCCGTTTTCTGCCTCATGAAACTTATCACCCGTTCTCAGTTCTCTACCTGTCTGTAGCCCTATGTAACATATTACATATCTGGGATCCTGATGTGGTATCACATACCCAGGACGTAGTGGATACAGAGAAACAGTTCTACATAATGAACACACCCGAAGATGATGCATCAACATGCACTCTCTTCGTTTGGGCGGCACGGGAATTCTGGTAATCCCCAATTTCCTGCTCTGTCTTATAACAATTATAAGGTGGAGCGGGACCAATGTTCCCCAGCTCAGTATAACAAGCGGGTTCGGTCAATAATCCGTATTATTATCTTGATTAAGGCGTGATATGGTCGCTACCTGGAGAGAGAGAGAAGAAAACACTCAGCGTGCGCTCTGTCAAGAATAGATTGGTTATTATTTTATCTAATCAGGATGGCTCCCACTGCTTTTTATCAAATCTTCCTTCAAACCCTAAAAGGAAAGACTAGCCGGGATTAATTACACACTACAAGTTCGCCAATCTTTCAGCCAGGCCAGTGTCGGTACTTTGAGGGAGGTCCCCCGTGCTTTCGCACGAACCTAATTAATGTAAACCTCGTTTTCCCAGAGGCGTAACCTCGTTAACACCTTTCTAGACACCTACTTGATCGGCTAATTGTAATGTATAAAACTCTCCCAGGAGTAACTCTTACTCACAGCGGGTATCGGGATCCAACTATCTCATAGAAGGTATGCAATCTCATTGCAAATTTCAACACTTGAAATTCCCGATAATATTTTGCCCCTAGCTCGCTATGACCTTGACGAATGCCAAACAACCCATAGTCCACTAGTCAAGTTCAACCCGTACATTTCTTGATCGAATTAAACCCACCCGCACGACCCTTGACGAATGCCAAACAACGCCGTACGAATACCCTAATCAATCGCATCATATGCTCAAGCAGATAAATACTAGTTAGCTACCGTACACTACGCCTTGACGAATGCCAAACTACCGCAGCACGAATACTAACTAGTACATATCTGAAATGACGGAGGGCTACGACAGGTTTTTCTGAAAACCTATTGCGTAATGAACTTGATATCGTTGTAGAATCAAATGATTTTTAAAATGGAGTGCTTTTGAGGCTTTTCTAGTTTTGCTAAAGGAGTCACTCCAGGTGAAGGGATCGTCGGTCCTTTCCTCATCGAATGAGGTAGTGGATATATCATATATATCACTGTGCAAAGCAGAACTCTTAAAAGCAATCAAAAGAAAAACCGAGTGTGTAGCATCTGCCAGTTATTGCTAAAGGAGTCACTCCCGGTGAAGGGATCTCGGTCCTTTCCTCATCGAATAAGGTGCAGGATATATCACATATACCTCTGTGCAAAGCAAGAACTGTAGCTACCTGTTTTATTTTGAAATTCGATTCTACAACATCTTAGGTTTATTTTACTTTCATTAATCACATTAATGAAGTCCCATCATTTAAGTACCTAAACATCATAGATAAATACGACGTACACTTATGCCATCCGCATTCGCCTCGATGTCCCCTCGTGCACCGTTAGGTTAGGTAACTAACAGCAGAGCGGGGCAGGGCTAGCACGGGTGTAAAACATAAGTAACGTCTATATAATATATCATATATACTATATATAATATCTGCCACAAAACATCGCATGATCTCATCACAGATAAAGCACAGCAGAAGAGACATATGAAATATTGGATATACTAGGACGTCCGTGTTTTCAATACGAGCCAGTATAAAACACGGATTCCACGGTCGTGATGAATAGCCAAACCCACACCCTTAGACCCCTACGAGAGCGGCAAGCAACCCTACCAATTCTAGAGTTAGGAGACCCGGACTCGACTCCTCGAGTTGGTCTCCCACTGGACTCCAGAACCCGGTTACTTGTGCCCTCCTCCTTGGGTCTATCCTAGTGCGGAAAAGTAAATAATATACAAGAGGTGACAACTTCCGCAACCTGGAAGCGCCCCAAATAAAAGAATATTACATACAAGTTTTTACATGAATGAAAATGAAAAACACTCATCTCACATAAAAAACCCCCGGTTATTCAAACACGACGATCCAATATAACATATCCAGCAACACATAACATCACATGTCATCAACGTAAGTAAATATGCGCATCCCAATTGTCGTTGACATATAGCAACGAAACCGGCGATATCACATATTACACTTACGGTCACAGAAAAGAAAGTGTAAAACTACAACAGTTGGAATCCGTAACCATCTCAGACATCGCATGCCTGACCAAATGAATTACTTAGACATCACATGCCTAAAAATTATAAACCCCGCATTTTAGTCTCATTATCGAAAACTCTTTTCAATATTAAGTCGGGCAATTCAACAAGATTCCCGACATCCTGATCGAATGCTCGTCGCAAACTTCAGTAGACGGCCGCACCCCCGATACCGTCGACGAAGTGCACCAAGGCGGAACACCGCTACCGCGAGCACCCGAACGGATGCTTTCGGCGACGGGGTTCTCCTACAGTCACTTGGTCGGGGCTATGGAGTGAGGCTGTCTATTAAGTTTACCCGGCGAATATCCGCGTACGCTACGTGATTGCGACGGACTTTTGATCACATCAAAATTCCGTGGCAACCGATCAAGTGAGACTAAAGTGCTATGTTTATAACATTCATTCAGTTATCTCATAACTTCTTGTGAATTCCAATTATTGTATCCCATTCCAGATAATTAGAAAATGTTAAACTTTCCGATTGAACATTCGAACACCCAAGTTTTCCCGATACAGATCAACACATGAAACAAGTATAACAACATTCCGTTCGTGCCTCAGTACCAACGGTCCAGCCGTAGAAGGGTCAAGCCAACGCCTCACATGTGGCACGCCGTACTGCCCCAAACCCGAAGGTTCAAAGGGCAGTTCAAGACGGTCACATAATCGAGTTAAGGTTTGTTGTCTTCTAGAGGGTCCATCGAGTTACTTGCACTACTTAGAACATCGTTAAACTACGGAAAAATCCAACACTTGGAAATTTCCCGACAGGGGAAAAATTGGGTATTTATATCCGGTCGAACTTTTTAACATATTCTAAAATTTATCCGGAAAGCCACACAGACAAAATTTGATACCCCGATCGAAACACCGAATCCCCAAAACAACTGCAGAAATTCAACTCTTGAAAAAATATCAAAAATACCCAGGAAAACCAGCACATAAAACTAAGGATTACTGTGTAAAAATATTTAAACATTTAAGTCGTACGGCCGCGGATCCGCCGCATGAGCCATGCTCATGCCGCGGATCCGCGCCTTCTTAGTGGACTTAGGTTCACGAATTTCACAGTATACCTTAGAATTTCCTGCTTATCTTTCTGCATATTTTTAATACTGAAAAATCCCTGTTTTTGAAAATTGGACAGAGAGCATGGGTGTGTTGGGATTTCGGGTTCGTTCGGAGTTCAAAATCCGTCTAGACTTCGCCTAAGGCTCTAGCTAGGCTCTGATACCACTGTAGGGTTCCTAGGCACTACCAAGAGGTCTCACAAGGCATCGAACATGCCATTTTCAAATTTTACGGTGCCTATAAACCCTAAACTACGGATCGTTTGCTAGAAAACTAGGCGAAAAAGAATCTAGTTAACACTTAACTATATGAAATCCGGAAATACAACCTTTGTAGATCAGGTGCTCCACCTCCATAGCTCCGTAACGAAGTCGTCTCCTCTGTCCAAGAAGAATCCGGGCTCTAGCGTCGTCTTCGTCGGAGAATGGGCGGGCTAGGTCGTCGATGTCCAAGCCGAAGATGATCTACGTCGAGGCATCGATGAATCAAGCTCCACCTTCACCAAGTCATGAAACTTGTGAAGGAAACACACTCTACTACTTGGCAAGAGGTAGAGGATGAAGAAATAGGAAGTGGGTAAACTTTAGAATTGGATTTCTCACTCATTTGCATCAATCACCATTGATGAGGTTTTCTTTTTCAAGTGAAGAAGATGAGGAAGAAGAAGATAATGTTATGATATGTTAATCTTTTTTTTTAAAAGAATAAATAAAATCAACCTTATCATAACATAACTATGGTTATGTGTAGAGAGCAAATCATGGTTTAGTGGATGGTTAGGTTAAGCATGAGACAAAAATGGTTGCAAAGTCAAACATACATGAAGCTTCATGAAAACAACAAATAAAGCCTCCATTTCTTCTCATGCTAAATGTTTTCAAAAAAGAATAAATGTATATATAAATAAATAAGAAAAGAAAAACCCTAATTATCCACTTAACCATTGTTTAATTCTTTACACTTAACCAAAATTCATGTATCATCAAACATGATACAAAGAAGTGCACAAAATCATATCGCATATGCAATGCGCACACCCGAGTGAGAAAATCCATTTTAAAGTGAACCGATACTAGTTAATGCAAAGTAATATATCAAATATATAATAATGCATTAAATCATTAAATCAACACTTGATTCAATGATCCGGTCATGTCGCACACAACCGACTGGTATCATTAGTAACAACTTATCGAATCAACACTTGATCCGATAACCCGGCTATATCGCATATAACCGATCAATGTCACATCGCGAGAATCGAATACAGTATCACATACTGGTATTATTCTCGGTCCCGCACATATCTCATATGCGCTCCTATTTCTTTTCGCTTGAGCCAGGAAACCTCTGTGTAGGACTCTAAAGACTCGTCAATACGCCGGCAGCAGATGATGATCATATCAAACATCCACAAGCCGCAAGCGGTCTGCCAAACGTAACGGCCACCTGGGTATTGAGTGATCTGAAGATCGACGAGCAAGCCCGCTCACACTCCAGTGAATCCAACCAGTAACACTACCGTACAGTCCGGTCTGATCGTCTGATATGTCGCATATCTTGCCTAGGGGTGGTAAACGTCAGACCCCAATAGCTCGATAAGTCGTGTCGATATGAGGTCTATAACTGTTCGATAAACTACTAGTAACACTTACCAGTAAATCTCAGCAACCCTGGCCAGGGATTTCCTGTTATAGCCAATCGAACACAGCGCAACATCAACCCCCTATACCAGGAGAGACGAATCCCCTCCTATCGCTCATTGCCTCCATGTGACTCGGGACTGTACCCAAAAACCACCGTTTTGCACGCCCTCTTGGACGTGGTAAGATGGAAATCAAAGCACAGTGGGAACCACACAAGACTCTATGACGATCTCGGGTCAACAGACTACTCTGTACCAGTGTCACTAGAGAACTGCCATCTGACGTGAGGTATAATACCATCTGGGAGTTCTCGGCGAGTCCGTCCAGTGTACCCAGTCTCTACTGAGCACCCGTATATCATCTCTGATGTCAAACACCGATGGATATGGGATCATCCATCACCCATCTGTATGGGTCGAGAAGGTACATGCTAGTCTACTCTGGTATATCGATGCCCCGTCTCGATACACCCACGACTAGGAACTTTGAAGGATGTACTTATGGACTACCATGTCCCCACTAGTATGATCCGCATCATAGTCCAGGTAGTCAAGCACACATCCTAAGGGCTTTACCAACATGTAACAGAGAGACAATCAGTATACATGTTAAGGTAAAGTTCAACCAGATAGCATACTATCATGTCGAGCAAGAAAGTCCTTCCTATATACGTCCTAGCATCCACTACAATATACATCCTATGTACAGTAATGGCCTCTAGGGCATACATATAACTAACAAAAATAAACACATGTACACATTGAAGTAGAAACAAACCAAGTAGCATACTTCTATTTTGAGCAAGATTGTATATACAAGGTGAATATCCCAAGCTTCCATTAAGTAATATACAAACCAGTATGATACAGTAATGGCCTCTAGGGCATATACACTAACAGTGACCACATTTCGAAGATGATAGCTCTTATTGAAGAGCTTGAGGGTCTCGGATGGACAATGGTCAACGAGCAATATACAGATATTGTTCTACAGTCTCTCCCCTCTACCTTTGCTCCTTTTGTAGTGAACGTCAACATGCATAGCACGGAGAAATTACTACCCGAACTTCTCAATATGTTGAGAAATGCGGAGAGCACGCTTAAGGCGAAGTCTCCCTCCCTGCTTGTTGGACAATCATCCTCTTCCATCCCAAAAGCCAAGGCGAAAGGAAAGAACAAGATGAAATCCACCAAGCCGAGAGGTGGAATCAAGAAGGCAAAGGGGAAGACAAATCCAAAGCTACGGAGTCAGGAAAGGAGAATGTTTCTTTTGCAAGAAGACGCGACAATGGAAGCGGAACTGTACTGAGTACCTTGGTCTCATGAAAAGGAAGCATGGTGATGCTTCAGCTTCAGGTGTGTTCGTAACTGAAAACTGTTTTTCTATAAACTCTGCTTCCTGGGTATTGGATACCGGTTTGGGTTCTCATATCTGCAATTCTGTGCAGGGGCTGAGAAATTGCAGAGTTTTGAAGACAGGTGATCATACTCTCCGGGTTGGAAATGGTTCCAATGTACATGCAGTTTCAGTGGGGGAGTATCATCTGGGGTTGCCATCGGGTTGTATATTGGTTTTGAACCCATGTTATTTTGTACCAAGCATGGTTTGTAATATAATATCCATTTCTTTGTTAGACAATGCAGGATATCATTTTATATTGCAGCACAATGTTATGAACATTAAACTTAATCAAGAGTTGATTGGTTGTGGTACACTTAATAATGGGATATACGTCCTTAATCAACACACAGTTTTCAACATACAACACACAAACAAAAGAAAATTTTCTGATATAAATGAAGCTTTTCTTTGGTATTGTAGACTTGGTCATATTAATGAAACAAGACTAAACAAGCTTCATAAAGATGGATATTTAAATTCTTTTGAGTATAAATCATATGCGACTTGTCAATCTTGTATCAAAGGGAAAATGACCAAAACTCCGTTTACATGACACGGAGAAATAGCTACTGAGCTCTTGGGCTTCATACAAAGTGATGTATGTGGGCCAATGTCTACACATGCGAGAGGCGGTTTTTCGTACTTCATAACTTTTACTGATGATATCTCAAGATTCGGTCATGTGTTTTTAATAAAACATAAGTCTGAAGCTTTCGAGAAATTCAAGGAGTACAAACTTGAAGTAGAAAAACAAACTGGGATGAGCATCAAGATGCTTCGATCAGTTCGAGGTGGTGAGTATCTTAGTACAGAGTTTTCGAACTTCCTGAAAGAGAATGGGATTCTCTCTCAGCTCACTCCCCCTTACACACCACATCACAATGGTTTGTCAGAGCCGTGGAATCGAACCCTATTAGATATGGTACGATCCATGATGAGTGATGCTGAGTTGCCCCTCTCCTTTGGGGGCATGCATTAGAGACTGCAGCTTTTCTGTTGAACAGGGTTCCAACCAAGACCGTGTCTACCACTCCATATGAGATATGGTATGGGAAGAGGCCATCTCTTAAGCGAGTTAAGATTTGGGGTTGTCCGGCTTTTGTCAAAAAGCAGAATCCGGATAAACTCGAAACACGATCAGTCAAGTGTGTATTTGTGGGATATCCAAAAGATTCATATGGATATCTTTTCTACCACAAGGAGGAACAAAGGGTGTTTGTTTCTCGAAATGCCACATTTTTAGAAAATGAGATTTTTCCAAATGATGCTGATGGCAATGTGGTAGATCTAAAAGAGGTTCTAGAGACACAAGTTACAAATGACGAATTGGATGAACCTGAAGTTGCAACAGAACCTAATGAACCTCAGCCACTCCATAGATCTGGTAAGACTTCTCACCTATCGGAGAGGTACTATGGTTTTCTCGTTGATGGTGATGGAAAAGATTGCATCATGGATGATGATGACCCTACCAGTTTTCAGCAAGCTATCACGAGTTGCGACTCTGTGAAGTGGTCGAATGCCATGAGATCCAAAATGGAGTCTATGTACACCAACAAAGTATGGACTTTAGATGTTGTACCCTCTGGAGTAAAACCCGTAGGGTGCAAATGGATCTTTAAGAGAAAGATCGGTGTAGATGGGCAGGTAGAGACCTATAAGGCAAGGTTTGTGGCGAAAGCATTTCGATAAAGACCAGGACTGGACTATGATGAAATCTTTTCGCCTGTAGCCATGCTTAAATCCATTCGGATCCTACTTGCTATTGCTGCTCACTACGACTATGAAATTTGGCAGATGGACGTTAAAACGGCTTTTCTAAATGGTGATTTAGAATAATGCGTTTATATGGAATAGCCAGAAGGCTTCATCGATAATGGAAGCAGCGGGAAAGCATGTAGGTTTCTTAAATCCATTTATGGATTAAAGCAGGCATCACGGAGTTGGAACATCTGTTTTGATGATGTTATCAAAGAGTTTTATTTCTTCAAAAATACAGATGAACCTTGTGTTTATAAGAAGATTGTAGGAAGTACTGTCACATTCCTTGTATTGTACGTAGATGACATTCTTCTGATAGGAAACGATGTTCCAATGCTACAATCGGTCAAACTGTTCTTATCACAAAGGTTCTCAATGAAGGACCTGGGTGATGCCTCGTACATATTGGGCATAAAGATCTATAGGGATAGATCTAAAAGGTTATTTGGATTATCCCAAACCAGGTACATTAACATCATCCTCAAGAGGTTTAGTATGGAAGACTCTTAGCGGGGTTCCTTACCCGCTAGTCATAGAGTCACTCTTTCTAAGGACTTTTGCCCAAAGACTGATGAAGAGAGAGATCGCATGAGCATTATACCCTACGCTTCTGCTGTAGGATCTATAATGTATGCGAGGCTATGTGCATGCCCTGATGTAGCTTACGCACTGGGTGTAGTAAGCAGGTATCAATCCAACCCAGGGGAGAATCACTAGACTGTTGTGAAGAACATTCGTAAGTACTTGCAAAGGACTAAAGAAATTTTCTTGGTTTATGGTAACGGGGATCTCCAAATGGAGGCCTTTACCAAATCGAGCTTCTAGAGTGAGAAGGATGAAAGCAAATCTATCTCAGGGTTTGTCATTACCCTCAATGGAAGGGCGGTGTGTTGGAAGAGTTCCAAATAGGATACCGTTGCAGACTCCATGATAGAAGCTGAGTATATTGCTGCAAATGATGCTTCCAAGGAAGCCGTCTTGATGAGGAAGTCCATCTCGGAGCTAGGAGTAGTTCCGACCATTATTGATCCAATACCATTGTATTGTTATAATAATGGGGCTATGGCGTTGGCCAAAGAGCCCAAGTCCTATCAGCGATCCAGACACATCCTCAGGCGATATCATCTGATCTGGGAGATAGTTGATCGCTGCGAGATCGAGATTCGGATAGTAGATACAAAAGATAACACCACGTATCCGCTCACCAAGGCCTTCCCTTTGCCAAAGCATGATATACTTTTTTAGATATTGGGTATGAGATACGCCAATAATTGGTCTTAGTGCAAGTGGGAGATTGTTGGATATATGTATGTCCTGGAGGCCATTATATGATAGTGTATATATCGGTATGTGTGTGTGTATTCCGGGGACATCCTTGCTTGACATGATAGTATGCTATCTGGTTGCACTTTTATCTTTACATGTTCATTTGATCATGCTTTCATTCATTTGGTAAATGTTGATATAGCCCTAAGGATATGCTTGACTACTGAGATTATGATGCGGATCATAGTAGTGGGACATGTGTAGTTCATATAAGCATATCCTTAAAATGTTCCTAGTCGTGGGTGTATTGAGATGGGGCATCGATATCACCAGAGTAGACAAGCGTATATGTTGCTTGTCCCATATGATGGGCGATGGATGATCCCATATCCATTGGTGTGGTGACACCAAAGACCGTATACGGGTGCTCAATGAGACTGGGTACAGTGAACGGACTCTCCGAAAACTCCTATGTGGTATTATATCTATCGTCGGATAGCAGTTCTCAGGTGACACTGGTACAGGTTAGTCTGTAGACCCGAGATCGTCATAGAGTCTTGTGTGTCCTCCCACTGTACTTTGATCTCCACCCTACCATGGCTCTATTGAGTCGTACAAACAGGTGGATTTTAGGTACGGTCCCGATGCACATGGAGGAAATAAGAGATAAGAGGGATTTCGTCTCTCTCGGTATTGGGGGTTGATGTTGCGCTATGTTCGATTGGCTATAACAGGAAGTCCCTGGCCAGGGCTGCTGAGATTTACTGATAAGTGTTATCGTTAGTTTCTCGATCTGTTATTAGCCATATACTGACATAACTTATTGGGTTAATGGGGTCGACAATACCACCCTTAGACTTGATATGCAGCACTATTGACGAAGAGACCGGACAGTACGGTAAGTGTTACCAGTTGGCTCGACGGGAGTTTTAGTAGGTTTGCTTATGTTTCTTCTGATCGCTCAATACCTGGGAGACATTACGTACAACTTGTGCCACTGATGGTTTGTGGGCATGTGATGTGATCACTGCCAACTGCTAGCGTATTGACGAGTCTTAGAGTCCCACAAAGGGGTCTCCTAGCTCAGGCAAAAAGATGTGGGGTGCATATGCGATATGCGCAGGAGCTCGATTAAATGCGTGTATTGGATACCGTATTTTAATCGGGCGTTTACTATTGGACGGGTCGTATGAGATATGACCGGGATATTAAATCAAGTGTTGATTTAATATTAAGTCCATTAGCTCACTTATTAAAACCTATTTCTTTATGATGCATGCATAAGTGTATGTATATGTTGATATGGATGCACACATGCAAGCATACATGTGTCATGGTTCATGATACATTGGTGGTGGCAATGCAAGACTCACATGGTTGCATATTTATAAATATTTTTTTGTTTATTTGAGAAAAGAAAAATGGCAATTAAATCATGGTTAACTATTCAACCCTCATTTCTTGTGTTGACAAAGTCAATACCATGGTTTCATTGTGTTAGTTATATGTATGCCCTAGACGCCATTACTGTACATGCGAAGTATATTGTAGTGGATGCTTGGACATATATAGGAAGGACTTTCTTGCTCAACATGATAGTATGCTATCTGGTTGCACTTTATCTTAACATGTAAACAAATACTGTTTTGTGATCACATGTTGATAAAGCTCTTAGGATGAGCACTTGACTACCAGGACTATGATGTAGATCATACTAGTGGGGAATGGGTAGTCGATAAGTACATGCTTCAAATGTTCCTAGTCGTGGGAGTATCAAAAAAGGTCATCGGTACTCCAGAGTAGACTAGCGTATGCGCTTCTTGACCCATATGATGGGCGATGGATGATCCCATATCCATTGGTGTTTGACATCAGAGAAGGTATACGGGTGCTCAGTGGAGACTGGGTATACTGGACGGACTCGTCGAGAACTCCTAGATGGTATTATACCTATCGTCGGATAGCAGTACTCTGGTAACACTATTACAGGTTAGTCTGTAAACCCGAGATCGTCATAGAGTCTTGTGTGATTCCTACTGTGCTTTGATTTCCACCATACCACGGTCAAGAGATCGTGAAAAACGGTGGCTTTTGGGTACAGTCCCGAATCACATGGAGGCAATGAGCGATAGGAGGGGTTTCGTCTCTCCCGGTATTGGGGGTTGATGTTGCGCTGTGCTCGATTGGCCATAACAGGAAATCTCTGGCCAGGGTTGCTGAGATTTACTGGTAAGTGTTATCAGTAGTTTCTCGAACCGTTATGGACCTTGTATCGGCATGACTTATCAGGCTATTGGGGTCTGACGTTATACCACCCCTAGGCTATTGATATACGACATATCAGACGGAGAGACTGGACTGTACGGTAGTGTTACTGATTGGATTCGCAGGAGTTATAGCGGCTAGCTTGTTGATCTTATGATTGCTGATTACCCGGTGGCCGTTACGTTTAGCAGACCGCTTACGGCTAGTGGGTGTTCGATATGATCATCACCTACTGCCGGCGTATTGACGAGTTTTTAGAGTCCTACATAGAGGTTTCCTGGTTCATGCGAAACGGAGTAGGAGCACATATGTGATATGTGCGGGACTGAGATTAATACGTGTATGTGATACCGTATTCTATTCTCGTGATATGTGATATCGGCCGGTTATATGTGATATAGCCGGGTTATCGGATCAAGTGTTGATTCGATGAAATAATATATATATATATATATATATATATATTGTATGCTCACTTAAATATTTATTATTCTCACTTATGATGCATTTAACATATATGTGATATATGTTTTATTGTATTGTTTTCTTATGTTACATAAATATTATATATGCGATATATAATATTGTGACATGCTAGGTTATACATGCAACATGTATGTATTAGACTTACACCATGCTAGGGTTTATGTTAGGGTTTCATTTATCATTAAGTAATTACAAATTAGTGGATTAAATCATTGCTAGAAGCTTGTGGATAAGCATTGACTAAGTCCACTCCTTTGTTTTCCTTAAGATATTTTGTGACCTAACCTTTAACCCCTTACTATGGTTAACTCTCTACAAAGGTTAGATATATGATATACTCACCCATTTTTGCATTTCTAACCTTATGAGTTCATTCATCTTCTTCTTCTTCATCAAGTGAGAAAAGCTTGCTAGCTTTTTGAAAAGTGATGGAAACTTGTGAGAAAAATATATCTAAAGTGAGCCCACTTCCTACTTCATCATCCTATACTATTAGCCATTTAGTTTTGGGTGTTTGCTTCACTAATCTACACAATTTGTGAAGAGATAGCATGAGCTAGTGTCTCCTCGACATAGATCATCTTCGGCCTCGAAGACATCGAAGCAAGCTTGTTTGTTTCTTCATGGGAGCCATTCTAGAGTCCGGGGATCGTGATCGCAGCGAAGGGACTACTACACGGAGCTATTGAAATGAAGGACCGGTCTACAAAGGTTGTATTCCTTGTTCACTTAGATGTAAAGAGTTTACATATCATGTTTAACCCTAAGTCTCTAGTTAAGATCTTGGTTAGGGTTTGTTTAGCACCCCAAAAATTTTAAATTAGCATGATTGATACTTGCCAAAACCTTCATAAGGTGCTAAGCCAACCCTACAGTGGTATCAGAGCCAAGCCAGAGCATTAGGCGTCATGTAGGCAAATTTTAAAGTCCGATCGAACTCCAAAACCCCGAAAAATCCCACTTTCTGGAAATTTTTTCAAAAGTTGAAATTTTTCATATTAAAAATATTCAGAAAATCATGTAGGGAATTCTAAGGATTACTGTGAAGTACGAAGCCATAACTCACTCAAGGGACCATGGAACCGCTGCCAAACCATGCGTTTGGCGGCGGTTCCGCGGCAAACTTTAGGAGTTAAGGGCTAATACTGCAGGGGTTTATTCTTGGGTACTTTTTCATGCTTCTCGGAATTTTTAATTCTACTCAAGTGTTGTGCTTTCTGGGAAATATTGTGAACTCGTTGATTCGATCGGAATGTTTAAGTTCGTTTTGTTTTTCCGTGTAACTTAGAACGTGTTAAAAGGTTCGAATGGATATCAATAACTCACTTTTTCCTCTGTCGGAAAACTTTCAAGTGTTGGATTTTTCCTGAGTTTAAAACTTTCAGAAAATCATGCAAGCAAATCTGTAGACCCTCTAGAAGAACGTAACCTTAACTCGATTATGTGACCGTCAAAACCGCCACTGAACCATTTGGTTTGTGGTAGTTTAGCGTTGCCACATGTGAGGCGTTGGTTTGACCCTTCTACGACTGGTTCATAGCGGTTGTGACATGTTCTGGGACTTTTTGAACTCCGCTCAAGTGTTGAGCTATTTGGGAAATCTTGGGTGTTTGTTTATTCGATCGGAAAGTTTAACATTGTATATTTATCTGGAATGTGATACAATATGTGGAATTCATATAGTTAGGCATGAAATCCGAAGTATGTGATATTTCGGATTTAAGATGTCTAAAGTGATTGTGGATTCTAAATGTTGTAGTTTTTCACTTTCTTTTCGGTGACCGTAAGTGTAATATGTGGTGTATCTCCGACTTCGGTGCTATATGTCAACGACAACTGGGATATGCATATTTACTTACGTTGATGACATGCGATGCTATGTATTGCTGTGATATGTTATATTGGATCGTCGCGTTTTGAATAGCCGGGGGTTTTATGTGAGATGGGAGTTTTTCATTTTCATTCATGTAAAAGCTTGTATGTAATATTCCTTTATTGGGGCACTTCCGGGTTGAGGATGATGTCGCTATTGTATAATATTTACTTTTCCTCAATAGGATTGACCCAAGGCGGGGAGCACAAGTAACCGGGTTCTAGGGTACTGTGGGAGACCATCTCGAGGAGTCGAGACCGGGTCTCCTAACTCTAGAATTGGTAGGGTTGCTTGCCGCTCTCGTAGGGGTCTAGGGATGTGGGTTTGGCTATTCATCGCGACCGTGGAATCCGTGTTTTATACTGGCTTAAATAAGACACGGAATTCCTAGTATATCCAATATTTCCTATGTGATTCTTCTGCTGCTGATATTATGTGATGTGATCATATTATATGCCTGAGACGAATGCCTGTATATTATATATATGAGATATAATTAATATTGTTGCTTTCGTTTCTTCTGTGATGCTTAGGAAGCATAAATAAATGGGACTTCATTAATGAGATTAATGAAATAAAAGAAACTTAAAGAAGATGTAGAAACTTGTTTTAAAAACTGGTAGCTCTAGTTCTTGCTTTGCATAGCGGTATTCCTTATAGAATATCCACCACCTTATTCGATAAGGAAAGAGCCGAGATCCCTTCACCGGGAGTGACCTCATTAGCGAAACTAGCAGATTCTACAACCCACTCGGTTTGTCTTTCGATTGCTTCTATAGTTTTTGCTTTGCATAGTGATATTTATGAAATATCCTGCAACTTATTCGATAAGGAAAGAACCGAGATCCCTTCACCGGGAGTGACCTCTTTAGCAAAACTAGTAAAAGCCTTAAAAACACTCTTTTTCAAAATCACTCGATTCTACAACGAGATCAAGTTCATTACGCAAAAGGTTTTCATAAAAACCTGTCGTAGCCCTCCGTCATTTCAGATAAGTACTTCATAGTATTCATGCTACGTTTGTTGGTTTTCGTCAAGGCGTAGTGTGCGGTAGCGATTTATGCTTATCAGCAAAAGCATATGATGCGATTGTGTTAGGGTAGGCGTACGACTTTGTTGGATTTCATCAAGGGTCGTGCGGGTGGGTTTAATTCAATCGGGAAATGACGGGTTGAACTTGACTGGCGGACTGCGGTTTGTTGGCTTTCGTCAAGGTCATAGGACGCTAAAAGCAAAATTTTATCGGGAATTTCAAGTGTTGAAATTTGCAATGAGATTGCATACCTCCTATTGTAAGTTGACGTTAGACACCCCATGAGTTGCGGGGTGGTGGAATAGCTAAAACAATCATTTTGTTTAAAACAAACATCGACTAACTTACGGATCTTTGCCAAACCCTAACTAACAACATCATAGGAGGGATTAGCTACTTTGAAAGAAGATTATACCTAATGAACCAAGTCCTTCTCCTCCTCGTCGACCACCTCCTCGTCGGCCTCCTCTTTGTGATAGAAGATCCACCCGAGAGCTACTTCTCCAAACTTGACCTCTGACTTGAGGTAACTAGGTAACTAAGAGTTCTAATCAAAGCAACCTAGAAGATATAGAATAGGATTAGGGATCAATTAGTCTTGCTAACCCTTGATCTCAACAAATAAGAGGTTAGGGTTAGTTCTTGAAGAGAGAGAAGGTAAGAGTGAGAATCACTTTGGAATAATGAATCATTGTGAATATATGAAGCATAAGATATTTATTAAATGAAATAACAAATAACAATTATCATCATGCTTCATTAACTCACCTTGTGATTCATCTCATGAGTCATTTAAACAATAAATGCATCATTAACTCTATGGATGAATCACACCATGAGTCATTAAACCAATTAATGAAAATGCCACCTAAGCATCCAACTCATCAATCTTCTAGAAGCTTCTCGACAAATTACGAGAACGCCCCTCCCAACCGTGAAAACACGGAAATACTGAGATTGTATAAATCCAATAATCCAATACTAGAATCTGGCTTAAACCAAAGCCTACTAGTAAAAACTGTCCGAACATCGTACGTGCGTAAAAACACGTATGCGTCCGAACCCTGTCGTAAAACCATACGACCTCTATATCGTTTCTCCCGAAGCAGGGAAACTCTCTGTGTGGGACTCTAAAGACTCGACTACTACGCTGGAAGTGGGTTTAACCACATACCGCAAGCGGCACTAGCTGTACGTAACGGTCCCCAGGTAGATGTCGATAAGAAGGCCGATGAGGAAACCCATCCGAACTCCTACTGAGCCTGATGTGATAATCTCCATACAGTCCGGTATGTTCGTCTAGGACTATCACATATCGGGCCTAGGGGCGGCAAGCGTCAGTCCCCTAAAAGCGGTATAAGTCGTGTCGGAGCGAAGCCCATTATACCCTGAGAAACTGCTGGAAATCCAACGAGTAAATCTCGTTTGCCCTGGCCAAGGACTTTGCATAATGGCTCTCTGACACGGCGCGATATCAACTCCCAATACCGGGAGAGACGAATCCTGTCTAACCGCCACTGCCTCCAAGTGCTTCAGGACTGCACCCAACTACTACCTGTTTGCACGACTCCTTTCAGCCGTGGTAGGGTAGCAATCTAAGAACAGTGGGAACACACTCCAGGCGAAGCAGCAGTGTCAAGTCTGCGGACTATGCTGTACTCATGTCACCTGGGAACTGTTAACTGACGACGGGTATAATACCAACCAACAGTTCTCTGCGAGTCCTGTCCGGTGTACCCATAACCCAACGAGCACCTGTATACTATCTCCAGTACGACGTATTGATGGCTGTGGGACAGACCATCTCCCCAACTGGGAGGAGAAGCGTACACACTAGTCTACTCAAGAGTATCGCTGCCCTGTCTCGATAATCCAACGACTAGGGACCTTAAAAAGGATGTGCTTGTAGACTACCCAGCCCCCACTAGTGTGACTGCCATCACAACGCTGGTAATCAAGAAAGATCCTAAGGGCTCTATCAATACGTACACACATATTAAGATAGATATAAACCAAGTAGCATACTGCCATGTTTAGCAAGACTGTTAATATAACTGTGAATATCTGATTGAATGATTTTCCGGTGTGTATAGAGAAAATTATGTAGAAATCACAACCAAAAATATTTTGACCGCAATCAATAACGGTGTCGAATGTAGCGCGTTAGTAAGTGCGGATAGTCCACAGGGAAAGTGTAATCGTTCGTATTTCAAATTAGATGAGTCGAAACTTTAAAGAAAAAAAAAGAAACAATTCATGATTTGTAAATTGAAGTTCAAGAATTAGAAAAATCTAGATCTAAGAAAACATTAAAATCAAGAATTGAGATGTGATGATTTCCAATCCAAATATCAAGAATCGAAGTGAGGCTCGTAGGAATCGATCGGATCTATAGATGTGATGAAATCTAGTGATTACGTATTCTTATCCATCGATAAATTGATACTAGATCGATGATGATCAACGAGAATTAGGGATTTCTTGTGAAACTAGGGTTTCATCATCTATCCCTTGTTCCTTCGTCGATATCATTCACATTCTAGCCTCTAGTAAATTCAAGAATCGATCGTGGATCCCTAATTTCGAGCGATCACAATCAAGAAAGCATCGCAACGAAACTAGGTCATCGATTCTTCAATTTGCTAGGGTTTACAAAACTCGTAGGACTTAAGAATCGTTTCAAGATTTATTACATCATCATTCTATTGATCGTCTTGACTCCTTTACGAGCGGAGTTTTACTCAAACATCACAACAAGAACCACAATCACAAATTGAGATCGAATCATGATGCAAGAATTTAAAGAAAGCAAGATTAAAGAATTTCACCTTTTATTTATCAACAATTCCGTTACAAATCGCTCAAGAACTACAAGAGGAAGAACTCGCTCGTTGATTTGGCTTCGCTCGTCTCCTTGAGTCGCAGATCGGCTTGGATCACTTGCTCGATTGAAGATCGGCTCCGCTCTTAAAAGGTTGAAGGCAAAGGTTGAAGGCTTCTCGCTTGAATGGTACTCGGGATCTTGAATTTGGCTTGGATTTTGGATTAGGGTTTGAGGCACAAGTTGTGTCACTCAACTTGTGTTAGAAATGGGGGACAATGAAGAATTAAGGATTGAAGAAGGTGAAGATTTTGGAAGCAGTTTAACCCTAGATCTAGGCTCCTATTTATAGACTTCCCAAAACCCTAGATCTAGGATTTGAATTTTTAATTTTCCTCCAAAAGTTAGTTAGAGGGAGGAGCTTCTAGATGAAGTTTGTTAAGCCGAGCCTTCTAGATGTGCCACGTGGAGAATCGGGAGCCTTCTGGAAGCTTGGGAAGTTACTAATAGCCACGTGTAGAAAGTTGAGCCATTAAAGCCATCAAGCCGCCGCGGTTCCGCGGCTTAAGCCAGCTCCCGCCGCGGAACCGCGGCGGTTTGGAAGCCTTTGGGCTTGAATCTTCTACTGTGGCCTTTGTCTGATATGTGGACCTTTGTCTGATATTTTAAATTCTCTTTGGCCTTCTGTATTAATACCAGATCTTATATTTGTTAGTGTATATGCCCTAGATGCCATTACTGTATCATACTAGTTTGTATATTACTTAATGGAAGCTTGGGATATTCACCTTGTATATACAATCTTGCTCAAAATAGTAGTATGCTACTTGGTTTTTTTCTACTTCAATGTGTACATGTGTTTATTTTTAGTATATCACCTATACACATTAGTGGAGCCCTTAGGATCTTTGCTTGATTACCAGCGTTGTGATGGCAGTCACACTCGTGGGGGCTGGGTAATCCACAAGCACATCATTATGCAGGTCCCTAGTCGCAGGACTATCGAGACAAGGCATCGATACTCCAGAGTAGACTAGCGTATGCGCTTCTCATCCCAGCACGGGAGACGGTCTGTCCCACAGCCGTCAGTACGTCGTACTTGAGATAGTATGCGGGTGCTCGTTATGTTACGAGTACACTGGACAGGACTCGTCGGGAACTGATTGGTTGGTATTATACCTATCGTCAGTTATCGCTTCCCAGGTGACATGAGTACAGCTTATTCCACTGACTTGACACTGTCACTTCGCCTCGAGTGTGTTCCCACTGTACTTTGATTACTACCCTACCACGGCTCAAAGGAGTCGTGCAAACAGGTAGTAGTTGGGTGCAGTGACGGTTACCTGGAGGCAGTGACGGTTAGACAGGATTCGTCTCTCCCGGTATTGGGGGTTGACATCGCGTTGTGTCTAGGAGAGCCATTACACGAGTAGTCCCTGGCCAGGGCAAGCGAGATATACTGGTAGGTTTCCAGTGTTGTCTCAGGGTGTTATGGGCTTCATTCCGACATGACTTGTACCGCTATTAGGGGACTGACGTTTACCGCCCCATAGGCCCGCCATGCGATGTATCAGACGAACAGACCGGACTGTATGGAGACTGTCACATTCAGGCTCAGTAGGAGTTCAGATGGGTTTCACCTCGTCAGTCTTCTTGTCGGCGTCTACCTGGGGGCCGTTATGGACAGCTAATGCCGCTTGTGGTCTGTGGTTAAACCCACTACTAGCGTAGTGTCGAGTCTTTAGAGTCCCACACAGAAACCTATTCGCCTTTAGGCAAAAGAGTAGAGGTCGCATGGTTTTGCGACAGGGTTCGGTCACATCCGTGCACTTGTGCACGTTTAGCGTCCGGACAGTTAACACTAGTGGGCTTTGGTTTAAACCAGATCCTAGTGTACGTTTTGGGATTGGTTTTATCTAGTATGTATTCGTGTTCCTCGGAACGCGGATGCGGGTGTGTATGCACAGTTGACGGAGAGACAGAGGCAGAGGATTCTCATTAGGGTTGTTGACTGTTGACTGTTGACTATTGACTTTTTGCTAAACCCTAATGAGAATATGAAATATAATTAACAATAACATTAATTAAGTATTATAGTGACATGGTTGTTGAGGGGTTGACTTTGTTGAATTGTTGACTTTGTTGACCGGTTGACTAGGTTGGACTAGTTGACCATCATCATGGCAAAGACTTTTGCTTGCTTGTTTATCTTGTGCAAAATGAGTGCATGAAATAATATGGCTATTTTGACTTAAACCATCATTAATACTTGATTGCTATTATTGGTTATGATGGATTTGGATTATGAGAGCCAAGAGAGAAAAGTCTTGCGCATTCTCTTATTTTCCACTCTCTCTCTTGTTTTGAGCTCTCACCCTCTTCCTCTTGCTCTCCCTCTCTCTCTAGTCTATGGTTCACTTTTCTCATGTGTTGAGAAGTAAGAACCATAGAGAAAAATCCCAACACACTCTCCTCTACTCACTCTAGTTCATAAGGTTTAGCAAACCGAGTGAACTAGTTTCTTCAAAGCTCGAAGAAGAAGCCAAAGGTAGAAGCTTTCGGGTGGATCGATCTTCGGCACAAGAAGACGACGGGGTGAAGCCGATCCGTACACCATCGAGAGTCGAAGACGAAAGAGTTCAAGAAAGAAAGGTATAACCCCCTAACCGAGTAGTTAACAACTCCTAGTTAGGTTGTTAGGTACATAGTTTAACAAAGATCCATTTTGAATCCATGTTACCGCCTCAAGAAAATTGTTTTTCATCAAATTCCGCATGCCCGTAAGTACCGGGAAAGGTAGCATGGACTTACAATGGTATCAGAGCCAGGTTAAACACTACCTAACATGTTAGCATAGTAACTAAAAATTCGATCGGAGAAAAAGTCGCGAAATACACCCCGATATCAAACCTGCTGTCGATTTTTAAAGTGTTGTAAAAGTAATAAATCATGCTTCAAAAATCGACTCAGGTTTTTTATAGTGCACTGAAGAAAAACGATTAAGAGATCTCATCAAAGCGCCACGGAAATGCGGCAAGAGCTTGCTCTTGCCGCGGTTCCACGGCCCATTTAACTCTTCTGTGGATTTTCTTCACTGCAGTATACTTAGTGGGGTATTTTGGGATTTTTGGTATATGTTTTTTCAGCCCAGATTTTTCAGAAAAAAAAAATTTGTTTCTTGGGCTTTAAAAACCGTATTTTGATCGAGTTTCTAAAGACTAAGGCTAACGGGTTTATATCTGTGTTGTGATATTTGTATTGAACGTCTGCTAATCGCTATATGTCGATTAGTGGGGGTTATACAAATCTGTGATCTGCAATGTTGTTGGAATGTGTATATGAATTCATTGGATTGTCGCGGGTGAATAGCCGGGGGTTGTAAGACGAGAGTTTTCTTTTCTTTCAATTCATGTAAATTTGTAAATTGATGTAATATTATTTATATGGCCGCACAATCGGGTCAGGGTTGTAGCCGTCATTGTATAATTTCCTTTTACTGTTTTTGCTCCTAGGATAGACCCATGGAGAGGGTGCACAAACTACCGGGTATCCCGAAGTGCCGAGTGGCCTACTCACGGTGTTGAGGGAGGTTGCTTCGCTTCGGGTACTTGGCGGGTAGTTTGCCGCACCCGTAGGGGTCTTGGGTGGGGTATTGGCTATTCACCGCGACCGTGTAATCTGTTTTTTGTTACAGGCTCGTACGAATTGCGGATTCCTAGTATATCCAATGTGTTCATCTGTGATCTGAAATGGCTATCATTGCAATATATCTATATATGATATTATTTAGGCGTTGCTTATATTTTACAGCCACGCTAGCCCAGCTCCCGCTCTGTCGTTAGTTAAGTAACCTAACGGGTAATGACGGGGCCCCATGGCGAATGCGAATGGAATAAGCGTACGTCATATTTTGGTTGTTTTCTGCAATGGTAGGATTAAATGATGGGGCGCATTAAAAGAACTAATGCAAAGAAAAATAAACCAAGTAAAAGTCGTTGGAACACTTTCAAAAACCACTCGGTTTCTTTTCAAAATAACTTTTAAACGCGGAGCTTAAGCCACTCCTTTTAAAAGCTATCTCGTTCCATCGATTATATCAAGTTCACTACGTTCACGGTTTCGCCAAAATCATTCGTAGCCCTCCGTCGTTTCACATGGATGGTCAATAGTATTCAAGCTATGTTTGTTGGCCAAAGTCAAGGCATAGTGATTGGTAGCTATTGGGTATTCAAGTGCAGCATAGATAGATGTGTTGGTTTGGGGCAGTCGTTCTACCTTGTTGGCCAAAGTCAAGGGTATGTTCGGGTGGGCTCAAATTAACCTGTAGAATGTGTCACGACCCGAAAGTACGGAACGTGACCGACACTTAGATTACGAAGCGTCTAGAGGCGCCACGTGACCTAAGTAAGCCGAAGCCCAGAGATCTAAACCATAAAAGAAGAAAAAGAAGAAAAGAAAAGAAAACAAGTAAAAAAAAAAATCAGCAAATTTTACCAAAAATTTCGGCAGAGTCTCCTCTGTAAAAACTGGCCCCCAAACGGGTACAACAAGTATAATAAGAATAAACAATAAAAAAGCATCCCCAAACGGGTGCTAGCATCAACGCCAACAGGCGGAAACAACCACAACAAGCACAATAATATACAACGCCAGAGGGCGAGGCTCAAAACTCAAAAGAAAGCAAAACCACCAGATCAGAATAATACAGGCGCGACTCTAAGGTCGAAGTAAAAGACTGGTCCAATAACTTATCAAGTAATACAAATATGGTTGATGGAGCTTACTAGATACAAATGAATGAATAAAAGTACAATGGTGGTTCGGATACAAGTGAACCAACCTACCGTGCCAATCTCCCTGAAGAAAAGATGTGCCAACAAGCTGCCACGGGAAACCTGTACATCAAACCTGTAAAGAATTTGGCACAACGGGGGTGAGTTGCCAACTCGTGAGTAGAAGACATCTACGAAAAGAAATCGAATGCACGACGCTATCCTAGGTCATAATAATACACTACTATATCCCAAATATCTAGTAATAGCAGGGTAATACTACGTTTAAGTGCAAATACTCCGTGTCATGTCAGTGCCTCATATAGTACTAAGTCATATGAAATGAAATGCATGCACCATGAATGTAAAGTCACAAATCCTGAAATCCAGATATATATGTATGAGAACCTTTAGCCGTTATCATAGTAAAGTGTGTATAAGCATCTGAAATCTCAACAATGAAATCCATGGAAATCCGTGTCAAGCATCGACACAACACATGTAACCTCAAGTATCAATATGTCGGGCTCCGTCAGTCCGGATCGGCCCATATCATCAAATCCCACGACAACGGTCGGTATCCTCCGGATATCCGCCGCGCCAGACATCACCGGTAGATAGCCTTCCCCTGCCAGGCTCATCGTCTACAACTCGATCTTCTTGCCCCGGGGTACCATACCGGGCCCACCATGTACCCGAGACGGTTCATCCACTCCTCGAATCGGGTCTCGAAATCCATCAGAAAACATGAAATACTCATGGTGGACGACACATACATCACGAGAAAACCGCATCTTATTTTAAAAAAAGAGAAGAGGAGAGAGAGAGAAGTTTTTATATATTTTTGCGGTTTTCCCCAAAAATCCAGAAATCTCATAGAAATCCAAATCTCAAAATCATGAGTACTATATGATAAGTGTCGGCATATGCCCATAATACTGCATGATAACACGAAAATATGAATGCATGAATGTCTAAGTAATGAATGTCATGTCTTATACTTAACATCAGAGAGTGATCACAATACTACATCGGTTTAGTTGTTAACTGATTCTATCAATAAAAGATAATATGATCTAAAGTGTACGTGACATAGCAATTACCGATGATGATGTGTGTGAGCCGGCAAATAAGTGTGCGTGGAATATGCGCATCATCGGTAATGGTGCTGGTGTCCTAACTGGTAAGGTTTATACTATTTATAGCAACATATGTATGAACATGCAACATTATGATTACAGTGTGAAAGTAAAGACGAATGTATATTACTTACTCATTTAATATACTAATACTACTACCACTATATGACTCGAACCTAACCTAGTGTCCATCTAACCTCCTAAGGAAAACTAAACCTAAGAACTAGTCAATAGAAATAAGAGTCTACCTAAGGTCTGAATCAATATCTCTAATAGTCGGCGATCCCGCCTCAACAGCGTCACGTACGTAGTACGGCTTCCTCGAATCAAGAGTGCGGATCAATCATCAAATCTAAGCCTCGTACGGTAAAATCCATCGTACGGCATCCCAATGTCGGGGTACGGTCAAGTATCTCCTAGGTGTCTCCTCATTCGTATAATGTCATATGTATCATATTGTGATTAAGTCATACTCATATGATATCGGTATCAGGTCACACCAATATAATGTCGAAATCAAGTTATACATATATCATATCGTAATCAGTCATAAGTTACAGTCCGAGTACTATTCTAGCGTCCCATGTACATCAATATCACCACCACTCTTTGTAATTTATATATTCAAGTTCATTATCTCATTCCCTAATGATCCGCTAACACTTTATTACGACTGTATAGTCAAAAATCACGGCATCAAGCCCAGTTATACTATTTCATCATACCTCGGATATCATATCACATCACTGAATCACCTATATGTGTTGTATATATATGTATATACCTATACCTAGTTCTATATATATATACATACACGTGCCCCATGTCGATTTTCAGTGTGTGCGCGGGTGTGTTTCTATCTGAAACCTACGAACCTCTTCCAAGGTACTCATCCTCTGATATAGTTTTCTTAAATCGGTCTAGTCCAGCCTAGGGTCAATACTAGGGTCCTACTAGGGTCACGTCTGGTTTCCTAATGTCAATAAGTACTATTCCTATTCTACGTTGCGGGGGTGCTAAACGCCATCCACCCGACTTCCCCCCGTAGATATGCATCTACTCACCTGGTCCATGTCTGCCGAAGACAGTGTCGCCATCCTCCTCTTCATCGCCCGCAGTCCACGTGAGGGTACCTAGACGCAGACATATAAATAGCATCGTAAACCGAATCACATACAAAAGTCAAACGATACGAAGAGCAAGCACAGGTTAAAACCTATGTCCCGTCCACGCAAAAGAACCAAATACCGCTCGATATCGGCGTACAAACTCCGATGGATCGAGATAACATCATCAAACAACTTGTAGTTTTAAAACACATTACTTATATTGTAAAACATGATCAAATTCATCGAAACACTAAAATCGATCAAATCGTCCGTTTTCGAAAAACCCGAAAATGCCAATTTACCGTTTTTCATCGAAACTTGACATTTAAATGAAACCAATGGTCATAAAACTCATTAAATAGCATTACTAGACTATACAAACCATTACTATATTTTTATTACACAATTTTGCATTTATTTGAAATTTCTAGTTTGCAACTTTTAACAATTTTAACATTTTCCAAGCAAAATACCACAATTCCACCTCAAAACATGATTTTGCATAAATTAATCACTTAAACCACAATTTATGATGATAATGATGTAATGAAACTATAATTATATTTTTAATCACATTTATTTAGAAATTCCTAAAATCTAGTTTACAAAATAATTGCATTTTATTACTATTTTTCCAATTATCAAAATAATCTAGTGATCAAACTAAGTTTTTCATTCAATTAATATGATAATATTCTCACTAAAATTACCATCTAATGATAACACCCTTAATAAGAATTTTATTTTACCCACAACACATTTTAGAAAAAATCTAGTTAGCTAAATAGTTTAAATTAAACAATTTCGATCAACAATTTATTATACCACCACCATGCAAGAATTTTCCACTCTAAAAGATGTTAAACTAGCTATTATAACCCTAATTAATTAACAAAAACCACTTCTTGAATTTTCAAACCCTAACTTGAATTTTAGAATTTGCAACAAGAATTAATCTAATTAATCTAATTATGCTTTAAAAGAAATATCTAATAGAAATAAAACAAAAGAGAAGGATTTATACCTCCACAACCTCATGTCCAAACTTGAAAATGAGCCTCAAAAATACATGCTTTCCCACTCCAAAATCCATGTAGAGAAGAGTAGAGAATAAAGGGTATGAAATAATTAGGTTTTTGTGGAATTTAAATTGGATTTTTGTAGTATTTTTGATGATTTTTGAATAAAAATGAGGTGGAAAATGGGGGGGGCAGCCATGGTGATGGGGAGGCCGGCCACAATAAGGGGAAGAGGGAGAAACACATGAGAAATGGTGTAGAAACTTCTCCAAAATGTCATCATCTTAATGTCTTTTCATGCTTTATTCATTTTCTTTTAATTCTTTTCTAAAATAACTCAAGAAAGATCTAGAAACAAGGAAAAATTTGCAAATAAATTTTGCATGATACACACTAAATTCTAATATGCCATGGTTTATTTTTACAAATTAAAACCATTTAAATTTGTAATTTACACTAATTTAGTGTAAAAATAAAGCTTATGTTAATATTTAAAATAATTAATTTAGGAAAAATATTTTATTAAACCAAAAATTTATAAGTGGCTATATAAACACTATTTACTAGTAATTTCATAATTAAAATAGATATTTTTAAATTTATAGTGAAAAACAATCACGGTTTGGTTTTACGACAAATACATTTTACTTTACCGAAAATCCTAAAATTCACTTAAACACTTTTATTCATTTAATTATTTATTTAATTATTTTTAAAATGTTACAATCTTCCCCCCTTTAAGAAATTCGGTCCCCGAATTTAAATTAACACTCCCCTTCCAAATACTAAAACATTTAGCAAAATACTCAAATCGTCGGGGCTCCGAAATCGTTAATACATAACGAAAATCAACTCCGTCAAGCATGACGCAATCATCGGAGTTATGGCGATAATGAAATATCATAACCCAATGTGAAAACCATCATAATATACATCAATCTATAACTTATATATAGTTCGCATCCTAGTAAAATCGCCGAATCATCATAATAAAGCAGCATACAAAAACCCCTTCTTGAAAATCGCCGTGCAATACACGTGTCACGGTCTAAGTAGCGGACGTTTAAAATTTTTTTTTTTTAAAATATAGCTACATATATATCTTTTATTTAACATACACGTCCCGCCTGGTTACTAACTCAAATAATAATGATCATGAAAACATACTGCTCAAACTAAAATCAATCCCAATCACATCAATAAAATGTCATGTGCGTCCGGTGCGCACTGAAATCGAAACCAAATGCAGAAACCATGAATACCCACAAAACAAAACTAAGTGCAACAGGTGTGCACCAAAAGCATCTGTCAAGTGCAACGGGCGTGCACGACTCACTATCAGGTGCATCTATTCTGCACTAAACCCCGATTTAGTGCATCTGGTGTGCACAAAATCGCATCAAGTGCGCCAAGTATGCGCAAGAATCCCAATCAGGTGCACATGGAGCACGAAAACATACATTGAATATCAAAATCGAAATCACAGCACAAAAATGCATGAAAATTAGGTCGAAACATATGTCAAAATCACGTGTAACCCCTATGCACGAAATCAAATCAAAAATCTCAAAAAAATATATAAAACCAAATCAAGTGTACTGGGTGCGTACTAAACCACATCAATACAACTGATATAAGAAACACAGATAGAATGAAGGTACACACAGGAAATACCAATCGTAGAACAAGTCCTCAAAATACAAAAATCCAATCAACGAAAATAGGAAATTCAAATCACCAAATCACAATCGTAAATACTATCGTCAATGTGCGCCTCTTTCCTCTGATGTCGACCGCTTCGAACTCGTTCTTTCATAGGTATGCTGACTGCGCTACCAACAGCAATACTCATGTCTAGAGTCTCCCACATAGTCGATCCCTTCACTTGATATCCGGACTACATTAAACATCTCGATCGATCCATCAAAATCCCATAATTCCCCGAGAGCTCAACACTCAAGTACAGTTTAAAAATATCCGGTACATACCCCAGCATCGATGATCCAGCTGTAGAAGGGCAAACCCAAGCCTCACTAATGGCACAGCGGAACTGCCGTAAACCCTAAGGTTCAAGGGCGTTCTCGTGGTCATTATGTCGAGTTAGGGTTTCATTCTTCTAGAGGGTCCATCGAAATACCTGCATGTTCTTCCGAATACTTTAAACTTAGGAAATGGTTTTCTGATAATCGTTCGAACCCTTTAACTTCATCCGGACGGCATGTGAATACCCTTCGTCCGCACGCTAAGCAATGCTTCAGTCCTCAAGAATAACCAATACTCTAATGGTTACTGAATTCGAGCCGCATCTCCCTCTGCCCGTGGTAACAGAAACCACCATCCGACATTGACGAAGATAGATCAAAGGAACGAATGAAATACGGTCCAAACAATGTAAATCCTAGGGCTCCTTAAGCAGAGTAGCGTATCGTAAGTATGCCGCGGACCATACCTACGGTACGTTACTCTACCTAACTCGCCTACTCCATCAACCAAAGGTCACCTAGACTTATACAAGGTTAAACCTAGCACTCTGATACCAACTTTGTCACGACCCGAAAGTACGGAACGTGACCGGCACTTAGATTACGAAGCGTCTAGAGGCGCTACGTGACCTAAGTAAGCCGAAGCCCAGAGATCTAAACCATAAAAGAAGAAAAAGAAGAAAAGAAAAGAAAACAAGTAAAAAAAAAAACATCAGCAAATTTTACTAAAAATTTCGGCAGAGTCTCCTCTGTAAAAACTGGCCCCCAAACGGGTACAACAAGTATAATAAGAATAAACAATAAAAAGCATCCCCAAACGGGTGCTAGCATCAACGCCAACAGGCGGAAACAACCACAACAAGCACAATAATATACAACGCCAGAGGGCGAGGCTCAAAACTCAAAAGAAAGCAAAACCACCAGATCAGAATAATACAGGCGCGACTCTAAGGTCGAAGTAAAAGACTGGTCCAATAACTTATCAAGTAATACAAATATGGTTGATGGAGCTTACTAGATACAAATGAATGAATAAAAGTACAATGGTGGTTCGGATACAAGTGAACCAACCTACCGTGCCAATCGCCCTGAAGAAAAGATGTGCCAACAAGCTGCCACGGGAAACCTGTACATCGAACCTGTAAAGAATTTGGCACAACGGGGGTGAGTTGCCAACTCGTGAGTAGAAGACATCTACGAAAAGAAATCGAATGCACGACGCTATCCTAGGTCATAATAATACACTACTATATCCCAAACATCTAGTAATAGCAGGGTAATACTACGTGTAAGTGCAAATACTCCGTGTCAAGTCAGTGCCTCATATAGTACTAAGTCATATGAAATGAAATGCATGCACCATGAATGTAAAGTCACAAATCCTGAAATCCAGATATATATGTATGAGAACCTTTAGCCGTTATCATAGTAAAGTGTGTATAAGCATCTGAAATCTCAACAATGAAATCCATGGAAATCCGTGTCAAGCATCGACACAACACATGTAACCTCAAGTATCAATATGTCGGGCTCCGTCAGTCTGGATCGGCCCATATCATCAAATCCCACGATAACGGTCGGTATCCTCCGGATATCCGCCGCGCCAGACATCACCGGTAGATAGCCTTCCCCTGCCAGGCTCATCGTCTACAACTCGATCTTCTTGCCCCGGGGTACCATACCGGGCCCACCATGTACCCGAGACGGTTCATCCACTCCTCGAATCGGGTCTCGAAATCCATCAGAAAACATGAAATACTCATGGTGGACGACACATACATCACGAGAAAACCGCATCTTATTTTAAAAAAAGAGAAGAGGAGAGAGAGAGAAGTTTTTATATATTTTTGCGGTTTTCCCCAAAAATCCAGAAATCTCATAAAAATCCAAATCTCAAAATCATGAGTACTATATGATAAGTGTCGGCATATGCCCATAATACTGCATGATAACACGAAAATATGAATGCATGAATGTCTAAGTAATTAATGTCATGTCTTATACTTAACATCAGAGAGTGATCACAATACTACATCGGTTTAGTTGTTAACTGATTCTATCAATAAAAGATAATATGATCTAAAGTGTACGTGACATAGCAATTACCGATGATGATGTGTGTGAGCCGGCAAATAAGTGTGCGTGGAATATGCGCATCATCGGTAATGGTGCTGGTATCCTAATAGGTAAGGTTTATACTATTTATAGCAACATATGTATGAACATGCAACATTATGATTACAGTGTGAAAGTAAAGACGAATGTATATTACTTACTCATTTAATATACTAATACTACTACCACTATATGACTCGAACCTAACCTAGTGTCCATCTAACCTCCTAAGGAAAACTAAACCTAAGAACTAGTCAATAGAAATAAGAGTCTACCTAAGGTCTGAATCAATATCTCTAATAGTCGGCGATCCCGCCTCAACAGCGTCACGTACGTAGTACGGCTTCCTCGAATCAAGAGTGCGGATCAATCATCAAATCTAAGCCTCGTATGGTAAAATCCATCGTACGGCATCCCAATGTCGGGGTACGGTCAAGTATCTCCTAGGTGTCTCCTCATTCGTATAATGTCATATGTATCATATTGTGATTAAGTCATACTCATATGATATCGGCATCAGGTCACACCAATATAATGTCGAAATCAAGTTATACATATATCATATCGTAATCAGTCACAAGTTACAGTCCGAGTACTATTCTAGCGTCCCATGTACATCAATATCACCACCACTCTTTGTAATTTATATATTCAAGTTCATTATCTCATTCCCTAATGATCCGCTAACACTTTATTACGACTGTATAGTCAAAAATCACGGCATCAAGCCCAGTTATACTATTTCATCATACCTCGGATATCATATCACATCACTGAATCACCTATATGTGTTGTATATATATGTATATACCTATACCTAGTTCTATATATATACACATACACGTGCCCCATGTCGATTTTCAGTGTGTGCGCGGGTGTGTTTCTATCTGAAACCTACGAACCTCTTCCAAGGTACTCATCCTCTGATATAGTTTTCCTAAATCGGTCTAGTCCAGCCTAGGGTCAATACTAGGGTCCTACTAGGGTCACGTCTGGTTTCCTAATGTCAATAAGTACTATTCCTATTCTACGTTGCGGGGGTGCTAAACGCCATCCACCCGACTTCCTCCCGTAGATATGCATCTACTCACCTGGTCCATGTCTGCCGAAGACAGTGTCGCCATCCTCCTCTTCATCGCCCGCAGTCCACGTGAGGGTACCTAGACGCAGACATATAAATAGCATCGTAAACCGAATCACATACAAAAGTCAAACGATACGAAGAGCAAGCACAGGTTAAAACCTATGTCCCGTCCACGCAAAAGAACCAAATACCGCTCGATATCGGCGTACAAACTCCGATGGATCGAGATAACATCATCAAACAACTTGTAGTTTTAAAACACATTACTTATATTGTAAAACATGATCAAATTCATCGAAACACTAAAATCGATCAAATCGTCCGTTTTCGAAAAACCCGAAAATGCCAATTTACCGTTTTTCATCGAAACTTGACATTTAAATGAAACCAATGGTCATAAAACTCATTAAATAGCATTACTAGACTATACAAACCATTACTATATTTTTATTACACAATTTTGCATTTATTTGAAATTTCTAGTTTGCAACTTTTAACAATTTTAACATTTTCCAAGCAAAATACCACAATTCCACCTCAAAACATGATTTTGCATAAATTAATCACTTAAACCACAATTTATGATGATAATGATGTAATGAAACTATAATTATATTTTTAATCACATTTATTTAGAAATTCCTAAAATCTAGTTTACAAAATAATTGCATTTTATTACTATTTTTCCAATTATCAAAATAATCTAGTGATCAAACTAAGTTTTTCATTCAATTAATATGCTAATATTCTCACTAAAATTACCATCTAATGATAACACCCTTAATAAGAATTTTATTTTACCCACAACACATTTTAGAAAAAATCTAGTTAGCTAAATAGTTTAAATTAAACAATTTCGATCAACAATTTATTATACCACCACCATGCAAGAATTTTCCACTCTAAAAGATATTAAACTAGCTATTATAACCCTAATTAATTAACAAAAACCACTTCTTGAATTTTCAAACCCTAACTTGAATTTTAGAATTTGCAACAAGAATTAATCTAATTAATCTAATTATGCTTTAAAAGAAATATCTAATAGAAATAAAACAAAAGAGAAGGATTTATACCTCCACAACCTCATGTCCAAACTTGAAAATGAGCCTCAAAAATACATGCTTTCCCACTCCAAAATCCATGTAGAGAAGAGTAGAGAATAAAGGGTATGAAATAATTAGGTTTTTGTGGAATTTAAATTGGATTTTTGTAGTATTTTTTATGATTTTTGAATGAAAATGAGGTGGAAAATGGGGGGGCGGCCATGGTGATGGGGAGGCCGGCCACAATAAGGGGAAGAGGGAGAAACACATGAGAAATGGTGTAGAAACTTCTCCAAAATGTCATCATCTTAATGTCTTTTCATGCTTTATTCATTTTCTTTTAATTCTTTTCTAAAATAACTCAAGAAAGATCTAGAAACAAGGAAAAATTTGCAAATAAATTTTGCATGATACACACTAAATTCTAATATGCCATGGTTCATTTTTACAAATTAAAACCATTTAAATTTGTAATTTACACTAATTTAGTGTAAAAATAAAGCTTATGTTAATATTTAAAATAATTAATTTAGGAAAAATATTTTATTAAACCAAAAATTTATAAGTGGCTAAATAAGCACTATTTACTAGTAATTTCATAATTAAAATAGATATTTTTAAATTTATAGTGAAAAACAATCACGGTTTGGTTTTACGACAAATACATTTTACTTTACCGAAAATCCTAAAATTCACTTAAACACTTTTATTCATTTAATTATTTATTTAATTATTTTTAAACTGTTACAGAATGACGGGTAGAACTTGACATGTGACTTATGATTTCTTGGCCAAAGTCATGGTCATAAGAGCATAGGGCAAAAATCCACATCGGGAGTTTCAAAAGAACTGAAACTTGCTAGTGTTGCATACCATTTGGAGTGTGATGATTCTGGTAGGATTCCTTCAGTTTCATCACGCGATGATATTTGGATCCCGATCCTACTGTGAGTATATGCTACTCCTCGGGAAATTTCTCACTTAACGATCAATGCTATAAACCAAGTAAGTGTCTAGAAAGGTGTTAGCGGGGCTACGTCACCAGGGAAAAGAGGTTCTTAAATTAAGGAACTTCGCGAAAGCGTTGGAAAACCTCCCTCGAAGTACTGACACCAGCCTGGCCGAATGGTTAAGCAAGTATTGTACGGTGAGATTGATCCTGACTAATTCTTCCTTTTTGGTTTAAGGAGGGATTCGAGAGACAGTGGGAGCCATCCTGTTTAGACAAACTAAAAACCACTCTAAACTTAAAAGAGCATCATGCTGAGTGTTTCTTCTCTCTCTCCTAATTGCAGCGACCAATCGACATGACTGGACTTAAGTTACTTCTAGATAAAAACATACTGACAGGGCCAAACTACAAAGATTGGCTCAGGAATGTCAAAATGGCAATCACTTACGACAAGCTGGGGTATCTTCTTACCACCAAAGCTCCCCTTGTCCCAGGTCCCACCTCCAGCGCCGCGGATAAGGAAATCCGTAAAACTTGGGAGATCGATTGCGCGAAGGCCAGGTGCCTCGTGCTTGCCTCTATGGATAACGAACATCTGAGGAGACACGAGAATATGGACCTCGAATCCATATTTCTCCATACAAAAGAACTGTATGGAGAGCAATCTCGTATCGCAAGATACGAAGTGTCGAAGAAGTTATTTTCGGCAAGGTTGGCCATCGGATCATCGGTAGCGGAACACGTGCTTAAGATGATTGGCTACATAGAAGAGCTCGCGGACCTTGGGACCACATTGGAGAATGAGCTCTATACGAACTTGATTCTCCAGTCCTTTCCTTCCACTTACGCCCAGTTTATCCTGAACTTCAACTTACAAGAAAAGGAAGTTGAACTTTCAGAACTCCTCAACATGCTGAGGAGTGCAGAGGGCACCCTACAGAAAGGTAGGGAAACATCCACTTTGTTTGTAGGAGGATCTTCCTCTTCTAGGTCCAAGGCGAAAGCCATGGGAAAGAAGACGAAAGCCCCCGCCAAACCAAGGGACGGTGCTAGTAAAGTGGATACGAAGGGAAAGGCAAAGGCAACAAATAAAGTAGGGAAGCTTGTGGATAAGGAAAGATGCTTCTACTGTCATAAAAGTGGACACTGGAAGAATGATTGCAGGGCTTGGAAAGCCAGAACACAGGAACTGAAGCAAGTTGCAGCTTCAGCTTCAGGTGTGTATGTAATTGAAAACTGTCTATCAATTAAAATCTACTTCCTGGGTATTGGATACCGGATCAGGATCTCATATCTGTAATTCTTTACCGGCGTTGAGAAACCGTAGGGTTTTGAAGGCAGGTGACATGACCCTCAAAGTTGCAAACGGAGCTAGCATGGATGCTAAGGCCATGGGGGACTATCACCTGGGGTTGTCAGATGGACACGTTTTGGTTTTGCGTAATTGCTTTTTTGTACCCAACGCAATTTGTAATATCATTTCTGTATCTTTGATTTCTAAAGAAGGTTATGAATTTGCGTGTGTAAGTAATTTTGTAAACATTCACCTTAATCAAGTTCTGATTGGGTCAGGTACATTAAGTAATGGTATATACATACTAAACCAACCACAGATTTTCAATGTCCAGAATACACACAAAAGAAAGTCTCCGGAAATAAATCAGACTTTCTTATGGCATTGTAGACTGGGTCACATCAATGAGAGAAGGTTGACGAAGTTACATACAGAAGGATATTTGAATCCGTTCGAATATCAATCGTATGCCACTTGTCAATCCTGTCTCAAAGGAAAGATGACAAAGACTCCGTTCACTGGACATGGAGTAAGAGCGAGCGAGCTCTTGGGACTCGTACACAGCGACGTGTGCGGTCCAATGTCTACACATGCACGATGCGGTTATTCTTACTTCATTACTTTTACGGATGACTTTTCAAGGTACGGTTATGTCTTCTTAATGAAACATAAGTCCGAAGCCTTTGGAAAATTCCAGGAATATAAGAATGAAGTAGAAAAACAAACAGGCAAAAGTATCAAGATTCTAAGATCGGATCGAGGTGGTGAATACTTGAGTGCCGAGTTCCTGGACTATTTAAAAGAGAACGGAATTCTCTCTCAGCTTACTCCTCCATACACTCCGCAACATAACGGTGTATCGGAGAGACGGAACCGAACCCTATTGGATATGGTACGGTCCATGATGAGTAACGCTGAGTTACCGCGATCATTCTGGGGATATGCACTAGAATCAGCTGCATACCTTTTGAACCGAGTTCCAACTAAGACTGTGCCTACTACACCATATGAGATGTGGTGTGGGAAGAGACCCTATCTTAATCACATTAAGACATGGGGATGTCCAGCTTTTGTCAAAAAGCAGCATGCGGACAAGCTCGAGGCACGCTCAGTACAATGCAAGTTTGTGGGATATCCAAAGAACTCCAAGGGATATTTCTTCTATTGCGAAGAGGAACAAAAGATTTATGTTTCTCGTCATGCCCACTTCTTGGAAACTGAATTTTTGGAGAATCAGATAAGTGGGAGCGCAAAAGAACTGGAAGAAATTCCAGAGCCACGAGCTATTACTGAAAGCTTAGTAGAACCAAAGGGTTCGGAAGATCTTGACATTCCTGCGCCGCTCCGCAGGAGTAGTAGGCAGTCTCATCCGCCCGAGAGATACTACGGTTTTCTCATAGACGGGGATAGAGAGGATTGCATCATAGATTATGATGAGCCGACTAGCTTCCAGCAGGCCATTCAGAGCGTTGACTCGGTAAAATGGATGGATGCAATGCGGACCGAAATGGAGTCCATGTACACCAACAAAGTATGGACGTTGGACGTTGCTCCAGATGGGGTAAAACCCGTAGGATGCAAGTGGATCTTCAAAAAGAAGATTGGTGTAGATGGACAGGTTGAGACCTATAAAGCTAGACTGGTTGCAAAGGGTTTTCGTCAAAGACCTGGTTTGGACTATGACGAGACCTTTTCTCCAGTAGCTATGCTGAAATCCAATCGGATCCTTCTTGCCATTGCTGCCTTCCACGATTATGAGATTTGGCAGATGGACGTAAAGACCGCTTTTCTAAATGGAAATTTAGAGGAGTGTGTTTATATGGACCAGCCAGAAGGTTTCATTCAGAGTGGGAGCAGCGGAAAGGTGTGCAGGTTGCTTAAGTCCATCTATGGACTAAAGCAGGCATCGCGGAGTTGGAACATCTGTTTTGATGGGACGGTCAAGGAATTTGGCTTTATCAAAAATCCAGATGAACCATGCATCTATAGTAGATTTTTAGCGAGAACTGTAGTATTCCTCGTTTTATACGTGGATGACATTCTCTTAATAGGAAATGACATTCCTATGCTACAATCTGTCAAGGGGTTCTTGTCACACAGGTTCTCCATGAAAGACCTGGGTGATGCCTCATACATTCTGGGGATCCGGATCTATCGTGACAGATCCAAGAGGATATTAGGACTTTCACAGTCTAGGTACATCGACATCATACTGAAAAGATTCAGTATGGAAGATTCCAAGCGCGGTAATCTACCGGCTTGTCACGGGATCACCCTCTCCAAGGAGATGTCTCCCAAGACTGATTTGGAAAGGGATCGCATGTCTATTATACCCTACGCTTCTGCGGTAGGCTCTATAATGTATGCGATGTTGTGTACCAGACCGGATGTAGCTTATGCACTGAGTGTGGTAAGCCGGTATCAGTCAAACCCTGGGGAGAAACACTGGATAGCGGTAAAGAACATTCTCAAGTACCTGAGAAGGACTAAGGAGATGTTCTTGGTGTATGGCAGAAAAGACCTCCAGATCGAGGCCTTTGCTGACTCCAGCTTCCAGAGTGGCAAGGATGATTCCAAGTCTATGTCGGGTTTTGTCTTTACCCTCAATGGAGGGGCGGTGTGTTGGAAGAGTTCCAAACAGGAAACCGTTGCTGACTCGACTATGGAAGCGGAATACATCGCTGCATCTGATACCGCAAAAGAAGCCGTCTGGATGAGGAAGTTCTTAAAAGAACTTCAGGTGGTTCCATCCATTGTTGATCCAATACCTCTGTATTGCGACAACAACGGGGCTATAGCTTTAGCGAAGGAACCCAGGTCCCATCAGAAATCCAGACACATGTTGAGGCGGTATCACCTGATCAGGGAGATCGTGGATCGCCAGGAGATCGAGGTTCGGAGGGTTGCTTCAGAAGATAACACTGCAGATCCATTCACCAAGGCCTTGCCCCAGACTCAGTTCGAGCGGCTGATCAAGATGATAGGTCTTCGATACGCCTGTACATGGCCTTAGTGCAAGTGGGAGATTGTTAGAGTATATGCCCTAGAGGCCATTACTGTATCATACTAGTTTGTATATTACTTAATGGAAGCTTGGGATATTCACCTTGTATATACAATCTTGCTCAAAATAGTAGTATGCTACTTGGTTTGTTTCTACTTCAATGTGTACATGTATTTATTTTTAGTATATCACCTATACACATTAGTGGAGCCCTTAGGATCTTTGCTTGATTACCAGCGTTGTGATGGCAGTCACACTCGTGGGGGCTGGGTAATCCACAAGCACATCCTTATGCAGGTCCCTAGTCGCGGGACTATCGAGACAGGGCATCGATACTCCGGAGTAGACTAGCGTATGCGCTTCTCATCCCAGCACGGGAGACGGTCTGTCCTACAGCCGTCAGTACGTCGTACTTGAGATAGTATGCGGGTGCTCGTTAGGTTACGAGTACACTGGATAGGACTCGTCGGGAACTGATTGGTTGGTATTATACCTATCGTCAGTTATCAGTTCCCAGGTGACATGAGTACAGCTTAGTCCGCTGACTTGACACTGTCACTTCGCCTCGAGTGTGTTCCCACTGTACTTTGATTACTACCCTACCACGGCTCAAAGGAGTCGTGCAAACAGATAGTAGTTGGGTGCAGTCCCGAAGCACTTGGAGACAGTGACGGTTAGACAGGATTCGTCTCTCCCGGTATTGGGGGTTGACATCGCGCTGTGTCTAGGAGAGCCATTACACGAGTAGTCCCTGGCCAGGGCAAGCGAGATATACTGGTAGGTTTCCAGTGTTGTCTCAGGGTGTTATGGGCTTCACTCCGACACGACTTGTACCACTATTAGGGGACTGACGTTTACCGCCCCATAGGCCCGCCATGCGATGTATCAGACGAACAGACCAGACTATATGGAGACTGTCACATTCAGGCTCAGTAGGAGTTCAGATGGGTTTCACCTCGTCAGTCTTCTTGTCGGCATCTACCTGGAGGCCGTTACGCACAGCTCGTGCCGCTTGCGGTCTGTAGTTAAACCCACTGCCAGCGTAGTGTCGAGTCTTTAGAGTCCCACACAGAAAGCTATTCGCCTTTAGGCAAAAAAGTAGAGGTCGCATGGTTTTGCGACAGGTCGCATGGTTTTGCGACAGGGTTCGGTCACATCCGTGCATTTGTGCACGTTTAGCGTCCGGACAGTTAACACTAGTGGGCTTTGGTTTAAGCCAGATCCTAGTGTACGTTTTGGGATTGGTTTTATCTAGTATGTATTCGTGTTCCTCGGAACGCGGATGCGGGTGTGTATGCACAGTTGACGGAGAGACAGAGGCAGAGGATTCTCATTAGGGTTGTTGACTGTTGACTGTTGACTATTGACTTTTTGCTAAACCCTAATGAGAATATGAAATATAATTAACAATAATATTAATTAAGTATTATAGTGACATGGTTGTTGAGGGGTTGACTTTGTTGACTTGTTGACTTTGTTGACCGGTTGACTAGGTTGGACTAGTTGACCATCATCATGACAATAGCTATCATTTCATGGCAAAGACTTTTGCTTGCTTGTTTATCTTGTGCAAAATGATTGCATGAAATGTATGGCTATTTTGACTTGAACCATCACTAATACTTGATTGCTATTATTGGTTATGATGGCTTTGGATTATGAGAGCCAAGAGAGAAAAGTCTTGCTCATTCTCTCATTTTCCACTCTCTCTCTTGTTTTGAGCTTTCACCCTCTTCCTCTTGCTCTCGCTCTCTCTCTAGTCTATGGTTCACTTGTCTCATGTGTTGAGAAGCAAGAACCATAGAGAAAAATCCCAACACACTCTCCTCTACTCACTCTAGTTCATAAGGTTTAGCAAACCGAGTGAACTAGTTTCTTCAAAGCTCGAAGAAGAAGCCAAAGGTAGAAGCTTTCGGGTGGATCGATCTTCGGCGCAAGGAGACGACGGGGTGAAGCCGATCCGTACACCATCGAGAGTCGAAGACGAAGGAGTTCAAGAAAGAAAGGTATAACCCCCTAACCGAGTAGTTAACAACTCCTAGTTAGGTTGTTAGGTAGATAGTTTAACAAAGATCCGTTTTGAGTCCATGTTACCGCTTCTAGAAAATTGTTTTTCATCAAATTCCGCATGCCCGTAAGTACCGGGAGAGGTAGCATGAACTTACAATATTTTGGAGTTGGCGTATCTTGTATCAGCTCTTTTCCCAATTTTGGGCTTTGCTTCTAGAATTTCCTGCATAGACTCCAAGACAAGAGTTGCGCTATACAAAAATGATGCGATGCCTTGATAAACACATAATTTCCCTAAAAGTGCCGGTTTTAAAGTCTAACACATGCAATCTGATATTTAACGACTGTTTTGCTAATATGTTCTATATGAATGCCGAACACTTCTAGATGAGTGCAAATGGTAGGGAAATTGTCGTGTTAAAAATGCAGTATTTTCGACTGATCAAATTCCCCCAAACTTATTTTCGATCGTCTCGAGCGAACTGTTTTATTAAAAAGAAAAGGAGAAAAGAAAAAATAACTAGCACACTTTCGTAGGCAACACGATTGCACTGAGCACGTGCAACAAGCTTTTAAACCTCTAGGTGTCCCTAGTAGGAGGAGTGTTGTCTCCTGAGGGTTTTCAGCGGATTGCACCCACAAAATCCAATAATAAAAGGAAGATCATGAAATTTACATTTAAAGAAAAGAATTGTAAAAGAAAATGCCTTGAAAATTAGGGTTTCCAACTAAATTAGCTTTTCGGTTGTCATGAGCCCTATCTTAATAGTCATGAAAAGATGTCGGAAATCACGTCCTCCCTCAATAAAACATCGTCTTATTCTTCATTCCTATCTTTCATCCAAACATCGATCATATAACTCTGCGTGTGTATAAAGACATCCCTACACCCGGAGAATTAAATTCAAGCTATCATACTCTTGCCCATCAGCCTCGGTACTTTTTAATTAATGAATATTTAGATGAGATTGCTCACACACTTTCATGCGACCGTTAATACTTCTTGAGGTACTAACCGGCCGATTACTCCTGTGCTTGCTTACTTGGTGTATTTTCCTCGTCTTGCACCACCTAAGGCTTAGCAGTGACTCCTAGACCAGTTGGCCTTAGGGCACTAGGTGAAGAGGCACCCTCGCTATATTTTTTTTATTGCAGCCTTGGCGATAACAAAACCAGTGTCCATTTTTCTCACCATTTTATATTTTCTTCAATTTTTATTTCCTTTATACATCGGCTTTTAGACAAGAGCATTTCAAGGTATCCTATACTATCCCGAGCTTTAAGATGTGTGTAAGTGCTATAGTTGGGTATAACCATTCAAAATGTTTGGCTTCCAGAATAGAAACTATTTTTCAGACTTATTTTTATCCTCAGATTAGTGACTTCTTTCATCTTACTAACCCTTGGGACAACGGCTCATAACTACTTATTACTAGTTTGTATAAGAAAACTTCTAATTTTCTTGGTTTTCTTAATTTTTTCAAATATTTTGTATGTAATTTTTCACTATCTAATCTTTAATTATCTTATTTATGTACAAAAGTATTTTTATTTTTTTTTTGAATTTTTATAGGTTTTGAAAATGTTTTGTGCTTATGCAAAGTATGATGGAAATGATGCAAAAATAAGCACAAAGCTCCCCCAAACTTGTTTTCAACAGTGTCCTCACTGTTGCCATCTGCTAAATCTAAAAAAAACTGTAAGCCTGGGAGGAAATTTATTAATGGGGGCAAAATATTTAAGTGAAGATCCTCCCCCAAACTTATTTTTGGCTCCTCATTTTGTAAAAATTTTCTTTTCAAGAGCCAGATTATACCCCCCCCCCAAACTTGAATTATGCAATGTTAATCTTTTGAAAATCACATGAGGGGGTCAAGAATCATTGGTCGATGCCAAGCTTTGCAAAGACCGATAGTCAACACCAACCATTCGAAAATTTTATCAATGCAGTGCTCTCGTTGGTGCAAGAAGAAGTGGGGGAAGGGTAAGTGGTGGAATAGAATGTGTGTGCGTCTCGTTTTGGAGAGACGATGCAGTGAATGTGATGGATTACTCGCATTCTTTTTACAGTTCAGAAGAAGGGGTGGAGGTTCAATTTCATTGATTGGGAGATGATTCATCTGAACACCAATGTCATTTAAAAATGCGAGTTCTTCAGCGAAGATTTCCTCAAAAGTTTCATCAATACCCCGATGAATAATGTCATCACAAAGTGCGGGGTGATCTTTAGACTCCAAAAATGGTTCATAATCGGTGTTAGTTGTTGACCCGGACAACTCGGTGGAAGAGTCCGTATGTGTATGATACATAGTTGGGTCAAACAATAACGTATGAAAAGAGTCAAGATCAGTATCATGAGGATTATCAAATTCGCTGCTATCGACATCCATTAAGTCGACAGAACAGACCTGAGCCGTAGGATCAGAGGGTACACTTCCCAACTTGTAAATGTTCAGCTCTATTGACATATTCCCGAAAGATAGGGTCATAGAACCATTACGACAGTTGATGATAGCGTTGGAAGTGGCCAAAAAGGGGCGACCTAAAATCACCGGAATTTGATTCCGTGGGTTCGCTACAGGCTGTGTATCAATTACAATAAAGTCCACAGGGAATACAAATTCCCCGATTTTTATTAACACATCCTCCAGTTCACCCCTAGGTTTGGTTCTTGATCGGTCAGCCATCTGGAGAGTTATGCTCGAGGGCTTTAACACTTCGATACCTAGTTGCTCGTAAACAGAAGATGGAAGCAAGTTAACACTAGCGCCAAGGTATAATAGAGCACGGTTGCTGTGTTTTTCCCCAATAGAAATAGAAATAGTAGGACAACCAGGGTCCTTACGTTTCCTCGGTACTTGTTAGGGGAAAGCTGTGTCTACTGTCTTTGCCATAAAAATCTTCTTGGGAACTTGAGTCTTCCTCTTCCTAGTGCACAAATTCTTAAGAGTTTTTGCATAAGACGGAACTTGTTGGATGGCATCTAGGAGAGAGATGTTGATGTTTACTTGCTTAAACATGTCCATAATCTTCTCCATATGTGGACTCGATTTGTTAGCCCTTAACCGATTAGGATAAGGTGCTTTAGCAATAAGCGCTGGGTCCATCATAGGAGAAGGAAGTGTGTGTGGACCCGATCCCAGAATAGAGGTGGGGATCGTCTGTGGAGAACTAGAAGAGCTGGGCTGAGATGGCGAGCCTTGTAGAAAACGAAGTATAGACTCGCAAGAAGGTGGTGGGGTAGAAGAACTGGGGTTAGAATTAGAAGTAGAAGTGGAAGGAAAGGTCTCAGCCGGGGTATCATTGATAGATTTTTCAGTATCATCAATCTCTTCCCCAACGTGGTTGTCAAGCACTCTTCCAGATCTCAACGTGATTGCATTCACAAGATGTGAATAGCCAGAATTGGGCAAAGGTTGAGCTGGAAGTTTCCCTTTCTCTCTTGCACTCATTTCGGCTTTTAGTTGTGCAATTTGTGCTTCCATCGATTTGATATTCTCATTTTGAGAGACAATGGTCTTCATCACATTCTCGACGGAAGATTGCAAACTTGCCGTCCCTTGGATGGATTGTTTCTTGAAAGTATCTAAAGTTTGTGCTAGTGCAGAGGTATTATCAGTACCGGTCAACTGCAAAGAGTTTTCATGTGGTGCAAAAGTGTCGGCCGGATTTTAGAAGTTTTGTGATTGGTAGGGGTGCTGACTCAATGGAAGTGGTTGCTGTTGTGGTGGAGGGACCCTTTGGAAATTGTTTTGGGTTGGAACCGTGTTTTGAGATTGTGATTGGTTCCAAGCAAAATTAGGGTGATTCCTCCAACCCTGATTATATGTGGAAGAATATGGATCGTTTCTAGGTCTTTGAAATGCGGCATTGGTATGCTCATGACCTTGAAACGTACATTCTTCCGTCAAGTGAGAAGGATCAGAACAGCATCCACATACAGTTTTGGAGAGTGACATTTGATTTAGGGCGGCAGCTAAAAATTTGTTTTCCATATTGTCGAATTTCTTGTGTAAAGCTAAAATTTCAGCTCTAACTCCAATGGAAACATCCGACTGGTTATTGCCCCCCTAAACGATGGACTTACACCCTCCCACTGTAAAGACTTTTCAGCGAAATCTTCTAAAAATTTCCAGACTTTCCTATCATCTTTAGTCATGAAATTGCCTTGACACATTAATTCAAGGGTCTGTTTTGTGTTAGGATTAATGCCCTCATATATGATTCTGCACAGATCCCATCTAGGGATTCCATGATGCGGACATTGGACTAACAGATCCTTGAAGCGTTCAAGACATTTTGAAAATGGTTCATTTGGAAGCTGGGTGAATTGATTTATTTCGCTACGGACTCGGGCTGCCTTATGATGTGGGTAGAATTTCTTAAGGAATGCTTTAACGAATTCTCCCCAGTTTGAGATGGAATGTGCGGTGGTGTTATACAGCCATTTCTCGGCTATATCGCACAAGATGAATGGGAGAAGACGTAGACGCATAGCATCCATAGAAAGCTGTGAGGTACCCATCATTGCGCATACATTTTCAAATTTGGTGATAAATGCATATGCGTCTTCAGACTCGAGACCGTGAAATTTTGGTAGAAGGTTGATGTATTGGGGTTTTATTTGAAAATTTTCCCCGTTGGCTGGTGGAATGGAAAGACAGGTGGAAAGGGGACTTCGTGTTGGATAGCACCTCTCTTGGAGAGAGATGCGATGTGGATTCTGCGCACCCATGGACGGCGGCAGATTAGTGGAAAAGAAGTTCGATGGAGACGGATCCATCGATGTGGGTGTGGTGGTGGGCAAAGAAAAGGTAAATGTAGAAATACCGACTTTTGGGTCGATCAGGGGAACGCGGACTAAACGGGCACTAGAATCCCGTGTCCAGCCTATCTTGCACTAAAAAGGGTTAGTACAAGTGGCAGCGTGACTTATAATTAGGGGAAAGAATGAATGTGATTGGTGTTTGTTTTGAAAATTATACGGATTTTTTGAAAAAAACGATGCGATCACAACAAATGCAACAAGCAACCCTAAAATCTAGTGGTCACCTAGGTCAAAGCTCTAAACCGCTCCTAACTGCCAAAAGATAAGTCGCAGGATAAATCCTCCACTGCCTCTTTTTCTCTCCTGTGGCCAGGTAAGTGCTAGGTAAGTGGGAGGTTCTCCACTACGTAAGTAGTGGGCCTAATTAAGTAACCACTAGCCTTCGACACACTTGCCTTAGACACCACAAGAGAAACGCGGATAAGCAATGAATTACCCACGGCCTTCTTCTGTCCTAAGTGAGCGCGACGGTCCTTAGAGTCATCTCTAGATTTCTTTTAGTTAATTTGGGTAAATGCGGATGCAAGTTTTGCTATTTTCAGGGCTTAGGAAGGGTAATGAACTCCCCACCTAATCTGGATTTGGCCGTGCCTCTCAATTTCCGTATTAATATGCAAACAACCAAAAATCAAAACACGCACAATTTATTTTTCTTTTTTTTTTGCGGCGCTGCGAATTTTTGCAAAGAAACCTGCAGCAAATTGTCAATTGGAGCAGATTTATGAGGGAGATAAGAAAGTTGAGAAGTTACCAGAGAACTTTTGAGCAGAGATGAGGTAATCACGCCGCGGCACTGCGGTTTAAGTCGCCTATTGCTGCGCTTTCATGGTGGGATCTTGGGATCACTGCACAGAAATTTATGCACAAGCTCCTGTTCACCTCAAGATCTCTCTGGAACACTCTGAAAAAAAATTTCCACAGCTCCACAAATTCCAGATTTCCTCGCAACAAATCACAACAACACGTTTAGGGTTTGTGTGAATTTAGATCTAAAAATATGGATGGAATAAACTTTTCAACTCAAATTTCAAAATACGAACAATTTAAAGTTTCGATTTCAAACAAATCAAAATACGAACAATTAGCGCACTATCCCTGGCAACGGCGCCATTTGATTGAATGATTTTCCGGTGTGTATAGAGAAAATTATGTAGAAATCACAACCAAAAATATTTTGACCGCAATCAATAACGGTGTCGAATGTAGCGCGTTACTAAGTGCGGATCGTCCACAGGGAAAGTGTAATCGTTCGTATTTCAAATTAGATGAGTCGAAACTTTAAAGAAAAGAAAAGAAACAATTCATGATTTGTAAATTGAAGTTCAAGAATTAGAAAAATCTAGATCTAAGAAAACATTAAAATCAAGAATTGAGATGTGATGATTTCCAATCCAAATATCAAGAATCGAAGTGAGGCTCGTAGGAATCAATCGGATCTATAGATGTGATGAAATCTAGTGATTACGTATTCTTATCCATCGATGAATTGATACTAGATCGATGATGATCAAAGAGAATTAGGGATTTCTTGTGAAACTAGGGTTTCATCATCTATCCCTTGTTCCTTCGTCGATATCATTCACATTCTAGCCTCTAGTAAATTCAAGAATCGATCGTGGATCCCTAATTTCGAGCGATCACAATAAAGAAAGCATCGCAACGAAACTAGGTCGTCGATTCTTCAATTTGCTAGGGTTTACAAAACTCGTAGGACTTAAGAATCGTTTTAAGATTTGTTACATTATCATTCTATTGATCGTCTCGACTCCTTTATGATTGGAGTTTTACTCAAACATCACAACAAGAACCACAATCACAAATTGAGATCGAATCATGATGCAAGAATTTAAAGAAAGCAAGATTAAAGAATTTCACCTTTTATTTATCAACAATTCCGTTACAAATCGCTCAAGAACTACAAGAGGAAGAACTCGATCATCGATTTGGCTTCGCTCGTCTCCTTGAGTCACGGATCGGCTTGGATAACTTGCTCGATTGAAGATCGGCTCTGCTCCTAAAAGGTTGAAGACTTCTCGCTTGAATGGTACTCGGGATCTTGAATTTGGCTTGGATTTTGGATTAGGGTTTGAGGCACAAGTTGTCACTCAACTTGTGTTAGAAATGGGGGAGAATGAAGAATTAAGGATTGAAGAAGGTGAAGATTTTGGAAGCGGTTTTACCCTAGATCTAGGCTCCTATTTATAGACTTCCCAAAACCCTAAATCTAGGATTTGAATTTTGAATTTCCCTCCAAAAGTTAGTTAGAGGGAGAAGCTTCTAGATGAAGTTTGTTAAGCCGAGCCTTCTAGATGTGCCACGTGGAGAATCGGGAGTCTTCTGGAAGCTTGGGAAGTTACAAATAGCCACGTGTAGAAAGTTGAGCCATTAAAGCCGTCAAGCCTCCGTGGTTCCGCGGCTTAAGCCAGCTCCCGCCGCGGAACCGCGGCGGTTTGGAAGCCTTTGGGCTTGAATCTTCTACTGTGGCCTTGGGCTGATATGTGGGCCTTTGTCTGATATTTTAAATTCTCTTTGGCCTTCAGTATTACTACCAGATCTTATATTTTGGAGTTGGCGTATCTTGTATCAGCTATTTTCCCAATTTTGGGCTTTGCTTCTGGAATTTCCTGCATAGACTCCAAGACAAGAGTTGCGCTATACAAGAATGATGCGATGCCATGATAAACACACAATTTCCCTAAAAGTGCTGGTTTTAAAGTCTAACACATGCAATCTGATATTTAACGACTGTTTTGCTAATATGTGCTATATGAATGCCGAACACTTCTAGATGAGTGCAAATGATAGGGAAATTGCCGTGTTAAAAATGCAGTATTTTCGACTGATCAATATCCCAAGCTTCCATTAAGTAATATACAAGCTAGTATAATACAATAATGGCCCCTAGGGCATATACACTAACAATCTCCCACTTGCACTAGGGCCATGTACTGGCATATCGAAGACCGATCATCTTGAGTAGCCTCTCGAACTGAATCTGAGGTAAGGCCTTTGTGAATGGATCAGCAGTGTTCTCCTCTGTAGGAACACTCCGGACCTCGATCTCCCAGCGATCTATGATCTCCCTGATCAGGTGATACCGCCTTAAGATGTGTCTGCACTTCTGATGGGACCTGGGTTCCTTCGCTAAAGCTATAGCTCTGTTGTTGTCGCAATACAACGGTATTGGATCAACAATGTTAGGAACCACCTGAAGTTCTGTTAGGAACTTCTTCATCCAGACCGCTTCTTTTGCGGCATCGCAAGCAATGATATACTCCGCTTCCATCGTCGAGTCAGCAACGGTGTCCTGCTTGGAACTCTTCCAGCACACTGCCCCTCCATTGAGGGTAAAGACATAACCTGACACGGACTTGGAGTCATCCTTATCACTCTGGAAGCAGGAATCTGTTAGTTATATGTATGCCCTAGAGGTCATTACTGTACATTGGATGTATATTGTAGTGGATGCTGGGACATATATAAGGAGGACTTTCTTGCTCGACATGATAGTATGCTATCTGGTTGATCTTTACCTTAACGTGTATACTGGGTGTCTCTCTGTTACATGTTGGTAAAGCCCCTAGGATGTGTACTTGACTACCTGGACTATGATGCGGATCATACTAGTGGGGACATGGTAGTCCATAAGTACATCCTTCAAGGTCCCTAGTCGAGGGTGTATCGAGACGGGGCATCGATATACCAGAGTAGACTAGCGTATACCTTCTCGACCCATACAGATGGGCGATGGATGATCCCATATCCATTGGTGTTTGACATCAGAGATGATATACGGGTGCTCAGTAAAGACTGGGTACACTGGACGGACTTGCCGAGAACTCCCAGATGGTATTATACCTTACGTCAGATGGCAGTTCTCTGGTGACACTGGTACAGAGTAGTCTGTTGACCCGAGATCGTCATAGAGTCTTGTGTGGTTCCCACTGTGCTTTGATTTCCACCTTACCACGTCCAAGAGGGCGTGCAAAACGGTGGATTTTGGGTACAGTCCCGAGTCACATGGAGGCAATGAGCGATAGGAGGGGATTCGTCTCTCCCGGTATAGGGAGTTGATGTTGCGCTGTGTTCGATTGGCTATAACAGGAAATCCCTGGCCAGGGTTGCTGAGATTTACTGGTAAGTGTTACCAGTAGATTCTCGAATTGTTATAGACCTCATATCGACACGACTTATCGAGCTATTGGGGTCTGACGTTTACCACCCCTAGGCGAGATATGCGACATATCAGACGATCAGACCGGACTGTACGGTAGTGTTACTGGTTGGATTCACTGGAGTGTGAGGGGGCTTGCTCGTCGATCTTCTGATCGCTCAATACCCAGGTGGCCGTTACGTTTAGCAGACCGCTTGCGGCTTGTGGGTGCTTGATATGATCATCACCTGCTGCCGGCGTATTGACGAGTCTTTAGAGTCCTACACAGAGGTTTCCTGGCTCAAGCGAAACGAAATAGGAGCGCATATGAGATATGTGCGGGACCGAGAATAATGCGTGTATGTGATACCGTATTCTATTCTCGCGATGAATGTATCGATTGGTTGTATGCGATATAACCTGGTTATCGAATCAAGGGTTGATTCGATAAGCCGATACATTAGATATTAGTCGGTTGTATGCGATATGACCGGATCATTGAATCAAGTGTTGATTTAATGATTTAATGAAAAATTATATATTTGATATATTACTTTGCATTAACTAGTATTGGTTCACTTTAAATGGATTTTCTCACTTGAAGTTCACAAGTTGTATATGTGATATACTTTTGTGCACTTGATTGTATCATGTTTGATGATACATGCTTACTTGAGTTTGTGTAAAGTTTAAACCTTGGTTAAGTAAATGGTTAGGGTTTTGTTTAATTTATTTATTCATTTATTGATTTGTTTATTTCATTTTGGCAAAAGGAAAATGGTGGCTAATTTTGTTTCTTTGTTGAAGCTTCATGAAGCTTTGACTTAGTGACCATTTTGTCTCATGCTTAACCCTAACCACTTCACTTAATCTTGGTTCATTCTCTACACTTAACCATGGTAACGATTATGATAAGAATGAATGGAATTATCTTTTCAAGAAAATGATTTTTATTCTATCATAATATTATCTTCTTCTTCTTCTTCTTCAAGATGAAGAAGCTTGACTTCATCAATGGTGGATTGATGAAATGAGTGAGAAATCCAATTCTAAAGTCTACCCACCTCCTATTTCTTCATCCTCTACCTCTTGCCAAGTAGTATAGGGTGTTTCCTTCACAAGTTTTCTTGACTTGGTGAAGTTGGAGCTTGATCTAGTGATGCTTCGACGTAGATCATTTTCGGCACGAAGCCGACGACCTTGCCCGCCCATTTCTCCGATGAAGCCGACGCAAGAGCCCGGGTTTCCATTTGGACAGCGAGGAGACTTCATTGCGGAGCTATGGAGGTGGAGGACCGGATCTACAAAGGTTGTATTTCCGTTCTTTTAGTTAATTTGTTAACTAGTTGCTTGTTTCGCCTAAATATCTAGTTAACGATCCGTATTAGGGTTTCTCGGCACTTGTAAAATTTGAAATTGGCATGGTTGATGCCTTGTGAGACCTCACTAGTGTGCCTAGGAACCCTACAGTGGTATCAGAGCCTAGCTAGAGCCTTAGGCGATGCGTATACGGAATTAGAAGTCCGATCGAACCAAAACCAAAACCAAAACTCTAAAATGCTCTCTGGACAATTTCTGAAATCTGGTCTTTTTCGACATTCAAAATATGCAGAAAATTCAGCAGGACTTTATAAGAATTACTGTGAAACACGATCACCCAATTCGTCAAAACGGCGGCGGAACCGCGGCAGAAGCCTGGCTTCTACGGCGGTTCCGCGGCCATCTTATGACGTCATCATTCCATTTTTGCACAGTAATTCCTATTTTATGATGCTGAGTTTTCTGGGAATTTTTAATATTTTTTCCAAGAGTTGAATTTTTAGGGTTGTATTGGAGACTCGGAGTTTCGATCGGATTGTCTAATCTTGTCTGTGTTATTCTGGATAATTTTTGAATATGTTAAAAAGTTCGACTGGATATAAATACCCAATTTTTCCCCTGTCGGGAAATTTCCAAGTGTTGGATTTTTCCGTGGTTTAAAGACGTTCTAAGTAGTGCAAGTAACGCGATGGACCCTCTAGAAGATAACAAACCTTAACTCGATTATGTGACCGTCTTGAACTTCCCTTTGAACCTTAGGGTTTGGGGCAGTAGGCGTGCCACATGTGAGGCGTTGGCTTGACCCTTCTACGGCTGGACCGTTGGTACTGAGGCACGAAGTGAATGTCTTTGAACTTATTTCATGAGTTGAGCTGTTTCGGGAAAACTTGGGTGTTCGACGGTTCGATCGGAAAGTTTAACATTTTCTAATTATCTGGAATGTGATACAATACTTGGAATCCACAAGTAGTTATGAGATAACTGAATGAATGTTATAAACATAGCAGTTTAGTCTCACTTGATCGGTTGCCACGGAATTTTGATGTGATCAAAAGTCCGTCGCAATCACGTAGCGTACGCGGATACTCGCCGGGTAAACTTAATAGACAGCCTCACTCCATAGCCCCGACCAAGTGACTGTAGGAGAACCCCATCGCCGAAAGCATCCGTCCGGGTGCTCGCGGTAGCGGTGTTCCGCCTTGGTGCACTTCGTCGACGGTATCGGGGGTGCAGCCGTCTACTGAAGTTTGCGACGAGCATTCGATCAAATTGTCGGGAATCCTGTTGAATTGCCCGACTTGGTATTGAAAAGTGTTTTCGATAATGAGACTAAAATGCGGGGTTTATAATTGTTAGGCATGCGATGTCTAAGTATTTCATTTGATTAGGCATGCGATGTCTATAGAGGTTGCGGATTCCAACTGTTGTAGTTTTACACTTTCTTTTCTGTGACCGTAAGTGTAATATGTGATATCGCCGGTTTCGTTGCTATATGTCAACGACAATTGGGACGGACATATTTACTTACGTTGATGACATGTGATGTTATGTGTTGCTGGATATGTTATATTGGATCGTCGTGTTTGAATAGCCGGGGGTTTTTATGTGAGATGAGTGTTTTTCATTTTCATTCGTGTAAAAACTTGTATGTAATATTCTTTTATTGGGGCACTTCCAGGTTGCGGAAGATGTCACCCTTTGTATATTATTTACTTTTCCGCACTAGGATAGACCCAAGGAGGGGAGCACAAGTAACCGGTTTCTGGAGTCCAGTGGGAGACCAACTCGAGGAGTCGAGTCCGGGTCTCCTAACTCTAGAATTGGTAGGGTTGCTTGCCGCTCTCGTAGGGATCTAGGGGTGTGGGTTTGGCTATTCATCACGACCGTGGAATCCGTGTTTTATACTGGCTCGTATTGAAAACACGGACGTCCTAGTATATCCAATATTTCATATGTTTCTTCTGCTGCGATATCTGTGATGTGATCATGTGATGTTCTGTGATAGATACAGTATATAGTATATATGATATATTATATAGATGTTACTTATGTTTTACACCCGCGCTAGCCCTGCCCTGCTCTGCCGTTAGTTACCTAACCTAACGGTGCATGAGGGGACATCGAGGCGAATACGGATGGCATAAGTGTACGTCGTATTTATCTGTGATGTTTAGGTACTTAAATGATGGGACTTCATTAATATGATTAATGAAATAAAAGAAACCTAAGATGTTGTAGAATCGAATCTTAATAATAAAACAGGTAGCTACAGTTCTTGCTTTGCACAGCGGTATATATGATATATCCTGCACCTTATTCGATGAGGAAAGGACCGAGATCCCTTCACCGGGAGTGACTCCTTTAGCAATAACTGGCAGATGCTACACACTCGGTTTGTCTTTTGATTGCTTTTAAGAGTTTTTGCTTTGCACAGTGATATATATGATAAATCCCGCACCTCATTCGACGAGAAAAGGACCGACGATCCCTTCACCGGGAGTGACTCCTTTAGCAAAACTAGAAAAGCCTCAAAAACATTCCATTTTTAAAATCATTTGATTCTACAACGATATCAAGTTCATTACGCAATAGGTTTTCAGAAAAACCTGTCGTAGCCCTCCGACATTTCAGATAAGTACTAGTTAGTATTCGTGCTATGTTTGTTGACTATGTTAAGGCGTAGTGTGCGGTAGCTAATTAGTGCTTATCTGCATAAGCATATGATGCGATTGGATTAGGGTAGTCATGCGACTTTGTTGACTATGTTAAGGGTCGTGCGGGTGGGTTTAACTCAATCGGGAAATGACGGGTTGAACTTGACTAGCACTTATGATTTGTTGACTATGTTAAGGTCATATAGCTGCTAGGGGCAAAATATTATCGGGAATTTCAAGTGTTGAAATTTGCAATGAGATTTCATACCTTCTATGAGATAGTTGGATCCCGATACCCGCTGCGAGTAATTGTTACTCCTGGGAGAGTTTTACACATTACAATTAGCCAATCAAGTAGGTGTCTAGAAAGGTGTCAACGGGGTTACGCCTCTGGGAAAACGAGGTTTACATTAATTAGGTTCGTGCGAAAGCACGGGGGACCTCCCTCAAAGTACCGACACGGCCTGGCTGAAAGATTGGCGAACTTGTAGTGTGTAATTAATCCCGGCTAGTCTTTCCTTTTAGGGTTTGAAGGAAGATTTGATAAAAAGCAGTGGGAGCCATCCTGATTAGATAAAATAAAAACCAATCTATTCTTGCAAGAGCGCACACTGAGTGTTTTCTTCTCTCTCTCTCCAGGTAGCGACCATGTCACGCCTTAATCAAGATAATAATACGGATTATTGACCGAACCCGCTTGTTATACTGAGCTGGGGAACGTTGGTCCCGCTCCACCTGATAATTGTTATAAGACAGAGCAGGAAATTGGGGAATACCAGAATTCCTGTGCCGCCCGAACGAAGAAAGTGCATATGATGCATCATCTTCGGGTGTGTTCATTACAAAGAACTGTTTCTCTGTATCCTCTACGTCCTGGGTATGTGATACCAGATCAGGATCCCAGATATGTAATATGTTACATAGGGCTACAGAAAGGTAGAGAACTGAGAACGGGTGATAAGTTTCATGAGGCAGAAAACAGGGCAAGAGTTGCAGCCAAGTCTGTTGGTCACTGTCACCCTGTATTACCAATACATTGATTCTGAACGAATGTTATTAGATACCGAACCTGATATACAAAATCATATCAGTCTCTTTATCAGTAAAGAAATGATAAAATTTTGTATTGATGGATAATGTTTTGAACATTTTCTATATCAAAAGTTGATCGGATCAGGCACGTTATCTAAAAGCGTTGATGTTCTAAATCAAACTACAGTTCTTTAGTATACTGAACACACACAAGAGGAAGAGTTCAGAAATGAACGAATCCTTCTTGAGGTATTGTAGACTAGGTCATATCAATGCGACCCGACTAGCTAAAGTTACATATAGATGCAAATTTAAATTAGTTTGAATTTACATCTTGTGAAACTTGCCAGTCATGTCACAAAGATACGATGACCATAGCTCTGTTTACTGGAAACAGAGAAAGAGTTGATGAACTCTTGGGATGATACATGTTGATGTATGCAAAGTCCCCTGTCTACATATGCCAGGACTGGTTCTTTGTACTTCATTACATTCTCTGATGATCTTTCGAGATTCAGACCTATGTTCCTTTTGAAACACAAGTCCGAACCTTTTGAGATATTCACAGAATATGATTTAGAAGTAGAGAACCAAAATACGGGTATAAGTATTATGTCCTTTGATGTGATCGAAGAGGAAAATACTTGAGCACGGAATTCTTGGACTATTCTAAAGGAGAACGAGATTCTCTCTCAGCATTACTCCTCCGTATACACCATAGCACGATGGTATATCGGGGTGGAGCAGTCACACCCTATATGATAAGGTGTGCTCTATGATGAGTACTACTGAGTTACCTACTTCCTTTTTGGGAGTTATGCACTTGAGAAGCTGCATACCTATTGAATAGGGTTCAAATCAAATCAGTTGCCTACCACTTCATATTTGATATGATAAGGGAAGAGCCCATCTCTTAAGTTAGTTAAGATTTAGGGTTGTCCAGCCTATGTCTGAAAAGCAAAATCCGGACAAGCTCGAGGCAAGATCTGTTATGTAGAACTGGAAAGGTTCCAGCTATACAAACCACAGCAGATGATTTGATAAAACCAAAGGATTCAATAGTTACCAACGAACCTCAGCCTCTCCGCCGATCTAGTAGGGTTCCTCACCCACCTGAGAGATACTTCAGTTTCTCTATGACAGTGGGAGTGAGGATTGCATCATGAGATGATGACCCAACTAGTTTCGACCTAGCCATCAGGAGTGAGACTCTGTAAGAATGGCTGGATGCTTAGTGATCTGAGATGGAATCCAAGTACACCAACAAAGTATGGACTTTGGTTGCTATATCTGAAGGGTTAAATACCCATCAGAAGCAAGTATATCTTGAGAAGATTACTTGGTGTAGATGGAAAAGTTGAGACTTTCAAAGCTAGACTTGTTAAAGGTTTTCGTCATCGACCAGGCGTGGATAATGATGAAACCTTTTCTAAGGAGCTATGCTTAAGTCCATCCAGATCCTACTTGCTACGGCTACATACCATGACTACGATATCTGGTGGTTGGGTGTCATGACATCTTTTCTAAATGATGTTTTAGAAGAGGGCATCTATAAGTACACAGCCAGAGGGCCTCGTAGACAGTGGGAGCAGCGGAAACATGTGCAAGATGTTTTATGTGATAAAACAGGCATCGCGGAGATGGAACATCTGTTTTGATGTAGTATTCAAACAGTTTGACATCATCAAAATGGTAGATGAACCTTGTATATACAAAAAGGTAGTAGGGAGTATGGTGATGATCCTCGTAGAGTACGTGGATGACATACTCTTGATAGGGAAGAAGTTTCCTATGCTACGCTCGGTCAATCTCCGTTTATCACAATGATTCTCCATAAAGGATCAAAGTGATACCTCCTAAATCTTGGGTTTGGATCTATGAGATAGATCTAATTGGATGTTAGGATTCTCACTAGTTGTAGTGAGATGGTATCAACCGATCCTGGGGAGAATCACTGAAAGGGTTCCAGGGTGATAAAGACGACTGAATGTCAGTCGCAGGCATTATCTTTACCCTCAGTAAAGGGACGGTATGTTGGAAGAGTTCCAAGCTAGATACCGTGGCATACTAGACGATAAAGGCTCGATACATCGCTACTTAAGATGCTACCAAAGAGGATGTTTGGGTGTATATTGGTTCATGAGATGAACTACGTTCCAACCATTGTGAGACAATGGAGTTGTGGCTTATGCCAAGGAACGTCGGTCCCATCAGTGATCCAGACATATTCTAAGGAAGTATCACCTGATCATGGAGATGATTGATCTCCAGGGTGATCGAGGTTAGGAGAGTAGACTCAGAGGACAACACGGCGGATCCACTCACAAAGGCCTTTTCCCAGAGAGAGACTTTTATGGGATGGTTGAGTATGAGATACTACAACCACTGCTATCAGATGGCCCTAGTGCAAGTGGGAGATTGTTAGTTATATGTATGCCCTAGAGGCCATTACTGTACATTGGATGTATATTGTAGTGGATGCTGGGACATATATAGGGAGGACTTTCTTGCTCGACAAGATAGTATGCTATCTGGTTGATCTTTACCTTAACATGTATACTGGGTGTCTCTCTGTTACATGTTGGTAAAGCCCCTAGGATGTGTACTTGACTACCTGGACTATGATGGGGATCATACTAGTGGGGACATGGTAGTCCATAAGTACATCCTTCAAGGTCCCTAGTCGAGGGTGTATCGAGACGGGGCATCGATATACCAGAGTAGACTAGCGTATACCTTCTCGACCCATACAGATGGGCGATGGATGATCCCATATCCATTGGTGTTTGACATCAGAGATGATATACGGGTGCTCAGTAAAGACTGGGTACACTGGACGGACTCGCCGAGAACTCCCAGATGGTATTATACCTTACGTCAGATGACAGTTCTCTGGTGACACTGGTACAGAGTAGTCTGTTGACCCGAGATCGTCATAGAGACTTATGTGGTTCCCACTGTGCTTTGATTTCCACCTTACCACATCCAAGAGGGCATGCAAAACGGTGGATTTTGGGTACAGTCCCGAGTCACATGGAGGCAATGAGCGATAGGAGGGGATTCGTCTCTCCCGGTATAGGGAGTTGATGTTGCGCTGTGTTCGATTGGCTATAACAGGAAATCCCTGGCCAGGGTTGCTGAGATTTACTGGTAAGTGTTACCAGTAGATTCTCGAATTGTTATAGACCTCATATCGACACGACTTATCGAGCTATTGGGGTCTGACGTTTACCACCCTTAGGCGAGATATGCGACATATCAGACGATCAGACCGGACTGTACGGTAGTGTTACTGGTTGGATTCACTGGAGTGTGTGCGGGCTTGCTCGTCGATCTTCTGATCGCTCAATACCCGGGTGGCCGTTACGTTTAGCAGACCGCTTGCGGCTTGTGGGTGCTTGATATGATCATCACCTGCTGCCGGCGTATTGACGAGTCTTTAGAGTCCTACACAGAGGTTTCCTGGCTCAAGCGAAACGAAATTGGAGCGCATATGAGATATGTGCGGGACCGAGAATAATGCGTGTATGTGATACCGTATTCTATTCTCGCGATGAATGTATCGATTGGTTGTATGCGATATAACCTGGTTATCGAATCAAGGGTTGATTCGATAAGCCGATACATTGGATATTAGTCGGTTGTATGCGATATGACCGGATCATTGAATCAAGTGTTGATTTAATGATTTAATGCATAATTATATATTTGATATATTACTTTGCATTAACTAGTATTGGTTCACTTTAAATGGATTTTCTCACTTGAAGTTCACAAGTTGTATACGTGATATACTTTTGTGCACTTGATTGTATCATGTTTGATGATACATGCTTACTTGAGTTTGTGTAAAGTTTAAACCTTGGTTAAGTAAATGGTTAGGGTTTTGTTTAATTTATTTATTCATTTATTGATTTGTTTATTTCATTTTGGCAAAAGGAAAATGGTGGCTAATTTTGTTTCTTTGTTGAAGCTTCATGAAGCTTTGACTTAGTGACCATTTTGTCTCATGCTTAACCCTAACCACTTCACTTAACCTTGGTTCATTCTCTACATTTAACCATGGTAACTATTATGATAAGAATGAATGGAATTATCTTTTCAAGAAAATGATTTTTATTCTATCATAATATTATCTTCTTCTTCTTCTTCTTCTTCAAGATGAAGAAGCTTGACTTCATCAATGGTGGATTGATGAAATGAGTGAGAAATCCAATTCTAAAGTCTACCCACCTCCTATTTCTTCATCCTTTACCTCTTGCCAAGTAGTATAGGGTGTTTCCTTCACAAGTTTTCTTGACTTGGTGAAGTTGGAGCTTGATCTAGTGATGCTTCGACGTAGATCATCTTCGGCACGAAGCCGACGACCTTGCCCGCCCATTTCTCCGATGAAGCCGACGCAAGAGCCCGGGTTTCCATTTGGACAGCGAGGAGACTTCATTGCGGAGCTATGGAGGTGGAGGACCGGATCTATAAAGGTTGTATTTCCGTTCTTTTAGTTAATTTGTTAAATAGTTGCTTGTTTCGCCTAAATATCTAGTTAACGATCCGTATTAGGGTTTCTCGGCACTTGTAAAATTTGAAATTGGCATGGTTGATGCCTTGTGAGACCTCATTAGTGTGCCTAGGAACCCTACAGAATCAACAAAGGCCTCGATCTTGAGGTCTTTTCCGCCGTAAACCAAGAACATCTCCTTAGTTCTTCTTAGATACTTGAGAATGTTCTTTACTGCTATCCAATGCTTCTCCCATGGGTCTGACTGATACCTGCTTACCACGCTCAGTACGTAAGCTACATCTGGTCTAGTGCACAACATCGCATACATTATAGAGCCTACCGCAGAAGCGTAGGGTATAATAGACATGCGATCCCTTTCCAAATTAGTCTTGGGAGACATCTCTTTGGAGAGGGTAATTCCGCGACAAGCCGATAAACTACCGCGCTTAGAATCTTCCATACTGAAACTTTTCAGTATAGTGTTGATATACCTGGACTGCGAAAGTCCCAACATCCTCTTGGATCTATCACGATAGATCAAGATCCCCAGAATGTAAGAGACATCACCCAGGACTTTCATGGAGAACCTGTGTGACAAGAATCTTTTGACAGATTGTAGCATAGGAATGTCATTTCCTATCAAAAGAATGTCATCCACGTACATGACGGGGAATACGACAGTTCGTGCTACAATTTTACTATATATACATGGTTCATCTGGATTTTTGATAAAGTCATATTCTTTGACCGTTTCATCAAAGCAGATGTTCCAACTCCGTGATGCCTGCTTTAGTCCATAAATGGACTTTAAGCAACTTGCACACTTTCCCGCTGCTCCCACTCTGATTGAAACATTCTGGTTGATCCATATAGACGCACTCTTCTAAATTACCATTTAGAAAAGCCGTCATTACGTCCATCTGCCAGATCTCATAATCATGGAAGGCAGCAATGGCAAGAAGGATCCGAATGGATTTAAGCATAGCCACTGGAGAAAAAGTTTCGTCATAGTCCAAACCAGGTCTTTGACGAAAACCCTTTGCAACAAGTCTAGCCTTATAGGTTTCCACCTGTCCATCTACACCAATCTTTTTCTTGAAGATCCATTTACATCCTATGGGTTTTACCCCATCTGGAGCAAAGTCCAAAGTCCATACTTTGTTGGTGTACATGGACTCCATCTTGGTCCGCATTGCATCCAGCCATCGTACCGAGTCGCCGCTCTGGATGGCCTGCTTGAAGCTAGTAGGCTCATCATCATCAATGATGCAATCCTCTCTATCCCCATCTATGAGAAACCGTAGTATCTCTCAGGCGGATGAGACGGCCTACTACTCCTGCGGAGGGGTGCGGGAATGTCCTGTTCTTCCTGAACTACTGGTTCTACCAAACTTTCAGTAGTAGTTTTTGGTTCTGGAATTTCTTCCAGTTCTATTGCGCTCCCACTTGTTTCCTTTTCTAAAAACTGTTGTTCTAGAAAATGGGCATTACGAGAAACAAAAACCTTTTGTTCCTCTACGTAATAGAAGAAATATCCCTTGGAGTTCTTTGGATATCCCACAAACTTACACTGTACTGATCGTGCCTCGAGTTTGTCCGCATGCTCCTTTTTAACAAAAGCTGGACATCCCCATATCATCAGATACTGAAGATAGGGTTTCTTCCCACTCCACATCTGATATGGTGTGGTAGGCACAGTCTTTGTAGGAGCCCTGTTCAAAAGATATGCAGCTGATTCTAGTGCATAACCCCAGAAAGATCGCGGTAACTCAGCATTACTCATCATGGAACGTACCATATCCAATAGGGTTCGATTCCGTCTCTCCGATACACCGTTATGCTATGGAGTGTATGGAGGAGTAAGCTGAGAGAGAATTCCTTTCTCTTTTAGGTAACCTAGGAACTCGGCACTTAAGTATTCACCACCTCGATCAGATCTAAGTGTCTTGATACTTTTGCTAGTTTAGTTTTCTACTTCATTCTTATATTCTTAGAATTTCTCAAAAGCCTCGGATTTATGATTCATTAAGAAAACGAATCCGTACCTAAAGTAATCATCCGTAAAAGTAATGAAATAGGAAAAACCACCTCTTGCATGTGTAGACATTGGACCACATACATCGCTGTGTATGAGTCCTAAGAGCTCGCTCGCTCTTACTCCATGTCTAGTGAATGGAGTCTTTGTCATCTTTCCTTTGAGACATGATTGACAAGTGGCATAAGATTGATATTCAAACGGATCCAAATATCCTTCTCTATGTAACTTAGTTAACCTTGTCTCATTGATGTGACCTAGTCTATAATGCCATAAGAAATCCTTATTTATATCTGGAGACTTTCTTTTTAGTATGTTCTGGACAATGAAAATCTGTAATTGGTTTAAGACATATATACCGTTATCTAGCGTACCGGACCCAATCAAACCATGATTAAGGTGGATATTAACAACATCGCTTACAAACGTGAAATCATAACCTTCTTTTGATAACAACGAAACCAATAAGATATTACACGTTAAACTGGGTACACAAAAACAGTTATGCAAAACCAAAATATGTCCACTCGTCAATCCAAGGTGATAATACCCTACGGACACAGCACCCACGCTAGCTCCGTTAGCAACGTGGAGGGTCATATCACCAACCTTCAGCACTCTACGGTTTCTCAGTGCCTACAATGAATTGCATATATGAGATCCTGATCCGGTATCCAATACCCAGGAAGTAGAGTTGATTGACAGACAATTTTCAATTACAAACATGCCTGAAGTCAAAGCCACAGCTTGCTTCGGTTTCTGGTTCTCGGCATTCCAAGCTTTGCAATCTTTCTTCCAGTGCTCTTTCCTACGACAGTGGAAGCACTCGTCCTTTGCCGCTACTGGCACTGCAATCTTTGTCTTTCCCTTAGCTCCCACCTTACTAACACCACCTCTTGGTTTGGTAGCGGCCTTCATCTTCCTTCCTTTGGCCCTAGCCTTGGACATGGAAGAAGAAGCACCGCGAACAAACATAGCGGGTGTTTCCCTTACCTTCTGCAAGGTGCCCTCTGCACTCCTCAACATGTTAAGAAGTTCTGGAAGTTCAACTTCTTTTCTTTGAATGTTGAAATTCAGAATTGTGGGGTTCCTAGGCACTCTCAAGAGGTCTCACAAGGCATCAACCATGCCAATTTCAAATTTTACGGTGCCGAGAAACCCTAGATACGGATCGTTGGCTAGAATTTTAGGCGACAAAGCAAACTAGTTAACACTTAACTACAAGAATACGGAAATACAACCTTTGTAGATCCGGTCCTGCACCTCCATAGCTCCGCAATGAAGTCTCCTCGCTGTCCATAACAAATCCCGGGCTCTAGCGTCGGCTTCATCGGGGAAAGAGCGGGCTAGGTCATCGACGACGTGCCGAAGATGATTTACGTCGAGGCATCGCTAGATCAAGCTCCAACTTCACCAAGTCAAGAAAACTTATGAAGGAAACACACTCTACTACTTGGCAAGAGGTAGAGGATGAATAAATAGGAAGTGGGTAGACTTCAGAATTGGATTTCTCACTCATTTTCATCAATCACCATTGATGAAGTCAAGCTTCTTCAAGTGAAGAAGAAGAAGAAGAAGATGATAGAATTATCATTAGTTAATTCTAAAATGAAAAGAATAATGAATTCTTATCATAATAGAACCATGGTTAGGTGTAGAGAATTAATTAGGGTTAAGTGGAATGGTTAAGGTTAAGGATGAGACAAAGTGGTCACAAAGTCAAAGTATTCATGAAGCTTCATGAAAGAACAAAGAATACCACCATTTTATCATTTCCTTATTTTTTTCCAAAAGAATAAATAAATGAATAAAATGAATAAGAAAATAATAAACCCTAACCATTTCATTAACCAAGGTTTAATTCTTTATACTTAACCAATTTTACATGCACCATCAAACATGATATAAGCATGTGCACAAAATCATATCACATATATAATGCGCACATCCGAGCGAGAAAATCCATTTAAAGTGAACCGATACTAGTTAATGCAAAGTAATATATCAAATATATAATTATGCATTAAATCATTAAATCAACACTTGATTTAACGATCCGGTCATATCGCATATAACCGACTAATATCCAATGTATCGATTTATCGAATCAATCTTCGATTCGATAACTAGGTTATATCGCATACAACCATTCGACACATTGTTCGCGAGAATGAAATACGGTATCACATACACGCATTATTCTCGGTCCCGCACATATCTCATATGCGCTCCTATTTCGTTTCGCTTGAGCCAGGAAACCTCTGTGTAGGACTCTAAAGACTCGTCAATACGCCGGCAGCAGATGATGATCATATCAAACACCCACAAGCCGCAAGCGGTCTGCTAAACGTAACGGCCACCCGGGTATTGAGCAATCATAAGATCGACGAGCAAGCCCGCTCACACTCCTGTGAATCCAACCAGTAACACTACCGTACAGTCCGGTCTGATCGTCTGATATGTTGCATATCTTGCCTAGGGGTGGTAAACGTCAGACCCCAATAGCTTGATAAGTCGTGTCGATATGAGGTCTATAACAATTCGAGAAACTACTGGTAACACTTACCAGTAAATCTCAGCAACCCTGGCCAGGGATTTCCTGTTATAGCCAATCGAACACAGCGCAACATCAACCCCCTATACCGGGAGAGACGAATCCCCTCCTATCGCTCATTGCCTCCATGTGACTCGGGACTGTACCCAAAAACCACCGTTTTGCACGCCCTCTTGGACGTGGTAAGATGGAAATCAAAGCACAGTGGGAACCACACAAGACTCTATGACGATCTCGGGTCAACAGACTACTCTGTACCAGTGTCACCAGAGAACTACCATCTGACGTAAGGTATAATACCATCTGGGAGTTCTCGGCGAGTCCGTCCAGTGTACCCAGTCTCCACTGAGCACCCGTATATCATCTTTGATGTCAAACACCAATGGATATGGGATCATCCATCGCCCATCTGTATGGGTCGAGAAAGTACACGCTAGTCTACTCTGGTATATCGATGCCCCGTCTCGATACACCCACGACTAGGGACTTTGAAGGATGTACTTATGGACTACCATGTCCCTACTAGTATGATCCGCATCATAGTCCAGGTAGTCAAGTACAGATCCTAAGGGCTTTACCAACATGTAACAGGGAGACAATCAGTGTACACGTTAAGGTAAAGATCAACCAGATAGCATACTATCATGTCGAGTAAGAAAGTCCTCCCTATATATGTCCCAGCATCCACTACAATATACATCCTATGTATAGTAATGGCCTCTAGGGCATACATATAACTAACAATCTCCCACTTGCACTAGGGCCATCTGATAGCAGTGGTTGTAGTATCTCATACTCAACCATCCCATAAAAGTCTCTCTCTGGGAACAGGCCTTTGTGAGTGGATCCGCTGTGTTGTCCTCTGAGTCTACTCTCTAAACCTCGATCATCCTGGAGATCAACCATCTCCATAATCAAGTGATACTGCCTTAGAATATGTCTGGATCACTGATGGGACCTTCGTTCTTTGGCATAAGCCACAACTCCATTGTCACACAATGGTAGGAACTAAGTTCATCTCATGAACAAATATACACCCAAACAGCCTCTTTGGTAGCATCTTAAGTAGCGATGTATCCAGCCTTTATCGTCTAGTATGTCACGGTATCTAGTTTGGAACTCTTCCAACATACCGTCCCTTTACTGAGGGTAAAGACAATGCCTGTGACTGACACTCAGTCATCATTATCACCCTGGAACACTTCCAGTAGTTCTTCCCAGGATCAATTGATACCATCTCACTATGGCTAGTGAGTATTCTAACATCCATTTGGATCTATCTCATAGGTCCAAAACCCAGGATTTAGTAGGTATCACTTTGATCCTATATGGAGAATCATTGTGATAAGCGGAGATTGATCGAGCGTAGCATAGGAAACTCCTCCCTATCAAGAGTATGTCATCCACGTACTCTACGAGGATCGTCACCATACTCCCTACTACCTTTTTGTTTATACAAGGTTCATCTACCATTTTGATGATGTCAACTTCTTTGACTAATCCATCAAAATAGATGTTCCAACTCCGCGATGCCTGCTTTATCCTATAAAGCATCTTGCACACGTTTCCGCTGCTCCCACTGTCTACGAAGCCATCTGGCTGTGTACTTATAGACACACTCTTCTAAAACATCATTTAGAAAAGCAGTCATGACACCCAACCGCTAGATATCGTAGTCATGGTACGTAGCCGTGGCAAGTAGGATCTGGATGGACTTAAGCATAGGCACCTGAAAAGGTTTCATCATTATCCATGCCTGGTCGATGACGAAAACCTTTAATAAGTCTAGCTTTGAAAGTCTCAACCTTTCCATCTACACCAAGTAATCTTCTCAAGATATACTTGCTCCTGATGGGGATTTAACCCTTCAGATATAGCAGCCAAAGTCCATACTTTGCTGGTGTACATGGATTCCATCTCAGATCGCTAAGCATCCAGCCATTCTTACAGAGTCCCACTCCTGATGGCCAGCTCGAAGCTAGTTGGGTCATCATCTCATGATGCAATCCTCGCTCCCACTGTCATTGAGAAACCGATGTATCTCTCAGGTGGGTGAGAAAACCCTACTAGATCGGCGGAGAGGCTGAGGTTCGTTGGTATCTATTGAATCCTTTGGTTCTACCAAATCATCTGCTGTTGTTTGTATAGCTGGAACCTTTCCAGTTGTACATAACAGACCTTGCCTCGAGCCTGTCCGGATTATGTTTTTAGACATAGCCCGGACAACCCCAAATCTTAACCAACTTAAGATATGGGCTCTTCCCTTATCATATCACATATGAAATGGTAGGCAACTGATTTGATTTGAACCCTATTCAATAGGTATGCAGCTTCTCAAGTGCATAACCCCCAAAAGGAAACATGTAACTCAGTAGTACTCATCATAGAGCACACCTTATCATATAGGGTGTGATTGTTCCGCCCTGATATACCATCGTGCTTTGGTGTATTCGGAGGAGTAATGCTGAGAGAGAATCTCATTCTCCTTTAGAATAGTCCAGTATTTCCGTGCTCAAGTATTCTCCTCCTTGATCTCATCATAGGACATAATACTTATACCCGTATTCTGGTTCTCTACTTCTCGCTTATATTCTGTGAATATCTCAAAAGGTTCGGACTTGTGTTTCAACAGGAACATAGGTCTGAATCTCGAAAGATCATCAGAGAATGTAATGAAGTATAAAGAACCAGTCCTGGCATGTGTAGACAGGAGACCTTACATACATCATCATGTATCAGTCCCAAGAGTTTACTAACTCTTTCTTTGCTTCCAGTAAACAGAGCTATGGTCATCGTATCTTTGTGACATGACTGGAAAGTTTCACAAGATGTAAATTCAAACTGATTTAAATATGCATCTAAATGTAACTTCAGCTAGTCGGGTCGCATTGATATGACCTAGTCTACAATACCTTAAGAAGGATTCGTTCATTTCTGAACTCTTCCCCTTGTGTGTGTTCTGTATAGTAAGAACTGTAGTTTGATTTAGAACATTAATGCTTTTAGATAACGTGCCTGAACCGATCAACTTTTGATATAGGAAATGTTCAAAACATTATCCAACTATACAAAATTTTATCATTTCTTTACTAATAAAGAGATAGATATGATTTTGTATATCAGGTTCGGTATCTAATAACATTCGTTCAGAATCAATGTATTGGTAATACAGGGTGACAGTGACCAACAGACTTGGCTGCAACACTTGCCCCGTTTTCTGTCTCATGAAACTTATCACCCGTTCTCAGTTTTTCTACCTATCTTCAGCCCTATGTAACAGATTACATATCTGGGATCCTGATCTGGTATCACATACCCAGGACGTAGAGGATACTGAGAAACAGTTCTGTAATGAACACACCCGAAGATGATGCATCAGCATGCACTCTCTTCGTTTGGGCGGCACGGGAATTCTGGTATTCCCCAATTTCCTACTCTGTCTTATAACAATTATAAGTTGGAGCGGGACCAACGTTCCCCAGCTCAGTATAACAAGCGGGTTCGGTCAATTATCCGTATTATTATCTTGATTAAGGCGTGATATGGTCGCTACCTGGAGAGAGAGAGAAGAAAACACTCAGCGTGCGCTCTTGCAAGAATAGATTGGTTTTATTTTATCTAATCAGGATGGCTCCCACTGCTTTTTATCAAATCTTCCTTCAAACCCTAAAAGGAAAGACTAGCCGGGATTAATTACACACTACAAGTTCGCCAATCTTTCAGCCAGGCCAGTGTCGGTACTTTGAGGGAGGTCCCCCGTGCTTTCGCACGAACCTAATTAATATAAACATCGTTTTCCCAGAGGCGTAACCCCGTTGACACCTTTCTAGACACCTACTTGATCGGCTAATTGTAATGTATAAAACTCTCCCAGGAGTAACTCTTACTCGCAGCGGGTATCGGGATCCAACTATCTCATAGAAGGTATGCAATCTCATTGCAAATTTCAACACTTGAAATTCCCGATAATATTTTTCCCCGAACGATCTATGACCTTGACAAGGTCAACAAACCATAGACCGCAAGTCAAGTTCAACCCGTCATTTCTTGATTGAATCAAACCCACCCGCATGACCCTTGACAAGGTCAACAAGGCCGCACGACTACCCTAACCCAATCTGCATCATATGCATAAGCAGATAAATACTGGTTAGCTACCGCACACTGCGCCTTGACAAGGTCAACAAACGCAGCACGAATACTAAACAGGACTTATCTGAAATGACGGAGGGCTACGACAGGTTTTTCTGAAAACCTATTGCGTAATGAACTTGATATCATTGTAGGATCAAATGATTTTAAAATGGAGTGATTTTGAGGCTTTTCTAGTTTTGCTAAAGGAGTCACTCCCGGTGAAGGGATCGTCGGTCCTTTCCTCGTCGAATGAGGTGCGGGATATATCATATATATCACTGTGCAAAGCAAAAACTCTTAAAAGCAATCAAAAGACAAACCGAGTGTGTAGCATCTGCCAGTTATTGCTAAAGGAGTCACTCCCGGTGAAGGGATCTCGGTCCTTTCCTCATCGAATAAGGTGCAGGATATATCACATATACCGCTGTGCAAAGCAAGAACTGTAGCTACCTGTTTTATTTTGAAATTCGATTCTACAACATCTTAGGTTTCTTTTTATTTCATTAATCACATTAATGAAGTCCCATCATTTAAATACCTAAACATCACAGATAAATACGACGTACACTTATGCCATCCGCATTCGCCTCGATGTCCCCTCGTGCACCGTTAGGTTAGGTAACTAACGGCAGAGCGGGGCAGGGCTAGCACGGGTGTAAAACATAAGTAACGTCTATATAATATATCATATATACTATATACTGTATCTATCACAGAACATCACATGATCACATCACAGATATCGCAGCAGAAGAAATATATGAAATATTGGATATACTAGGACGTCCGTGTTTTCAACATGAGCCAGTATAAAACACGGATTCCACGGTCGCGATGAATAGCCAAACCCACACCCCTAGACCCCTACGAGAGCGGCAAGCAACCCTGCCAATTCTAGAGTTAGGAGACCCGGACTCGACTCCTCGAGTTGGTCTCCCACTGGACTCCAGAACCCGGTTACTTGTGCCCTCCTCCTTGGGTCTATCCTAGTGTGGAAAAGTAAATAATATACAAACGGTGACATCTTCCGCAACTTGGAAGTGCCCCAATAAAAGAATATTACATACAAGTTTTTACATGAATGAAAATGAAAAACACTCATCTCACATAAAAACCCCCGGCTATTCAAACACGACGATCCAATATAACATATCCAGCAACACATAACATCACATGTCATCAACGTAAGTAAATATGCGCATCCCAATTGTCGTTGACATATAGCAACGAAACCGGCGATATCACATATTACACTTACGGTCACAGAAAAGAAAGTGTAAAACTACAACAGTTGGAATCTGCAACCTCCATAGACATCGCATGCCTAATCAAATGAATTCCTTAGACATCGCATGCCTAACAATTATAAACCCCGCATTTTAGTCTCATTATCGAAAACACTTTTCAATACCAAGTCGGGCAATTCAACAGGATTCCCGACATTTTGATCGAATGCTCGTCGCAAACTTTAGTAGGCGGCCGCACCCCCGATACCGTCGACGAAGTGCACCAAGGCGGAACACCGCTACCGGGAGCACTCGAACAGATGCTTTCGGCGACGGGGTTCTCCTACAGTCACTTGGTCGAGGCTATGGAGTGAGGCTGTCTATTAAATTTACCCGGCGAGTATCCGCGTACGCTACGTGATTGCGACGGACTTTTGATCACATCAAAATTCCGTGGCAACCGATCAAGGGAGACTAAACCGCTATGTTTATAACATTCATTTAGTTATCACATAACTTCTTGTGAATTCCAATTATTGTATCACATTCCAGATAATTAGAAAATGTTAAACTTTTCGATTGAACATTCGAACACCCAAGTTTTCCCGAAACAGCTCAACACATGATATATGAGTCTAACAACATTCAGTTCGTGCCTCAGTACCAACGGTCCAGCCGTAGAAGGGTCAAGCCAACGCCTCACATGTGGCACGCCGTACTGCCCCAAACCCGAAGGTTCAAAGGGCAGTTCAAGACGGTCACATAATCAAGTTAAGGTTTGTTGTCTTCTAGAGGGACCATCGCGTTACTTGCACTACTTAGAACATCTTTAAACTACGGAAAAATCCAACACTTGGAAATTTCCCGACAGGGGAAAAATTGGGTATTTATATCCGGTCGAACTTTTTAACATATTCTAAAATTATCCGGAAAGACACACAGACAAAATTTGATAATCCGATCGAACATTCAAATCCCCAAAACAACCCCAGAAAATTCAACTCTTGAATAAATTTTAAAAATACCCAGAGAACTCTGCATAGTTAAATAGGAATTACAGTACAAAATGTTAGGGCTGACGTCACAATTTTGCCGCGGAACCGCCGCATAAGCTAGGCTTATGCCACGGTTCCGCCACCTATATCACTGTTCATGAAATAAATTTTGCGCCGTAATTCTTAGAATTCCCTGCTGAGTTTTCTGCATATTTTTAATTTGGAAAAAACAAGTTCCCTTTTTCATTTTTTTCTTCTTTAAGTTTTCCCAATTCCCAATTATCTTGATGGGTATCAAGATAAGAATCTTCGTAAACTGGGCTATCTTTGTCTTCTTCGGTGGATCCCTCTCAGCCCTATTGGTTTCTTTTGATTTTGGGAGTTCCAATCTCTTTTATAAGACAGTCAATTGAGAAAATGAGAAATGCCAGCTATATGAGAATGCACTTTCTTGATTCCAAATTAACGACGAGATTTATTATCGTTTCTCGCATGTCTCGCGAAAGTAAGAGTAGGCGCAAATTCTCCCAATTTGTGACCTACCATACGATCTGTTATATAATAAAAAGAAAACCCTACAAAGAACTACCCCTTACTCAAGTTTTCAGTCCAGTAAGGACCAACCTTTCATTAATTCATTTTTCTTTTCACTTTCACTTTTTAACTTTCTGAATGAATTATTTACGACAAAATTGAAATCTACTCATTGACAAAAGAGATGATTGGCCTACGACTCCGACCCGGCTGCACCCCCACTGAAGGGTGAATGAGAGAAGAAGAGCAAAGGCGGTGAAACCCCTGGTGACATCCCTCAATTGTGGATGGATTTGGGAATCCCTTTCACAGGTCTTGCTATCGTTCGGGTTTCAAATTCCGTCTAGACTTCGCCTAAGGCTCTAGCTAGGCTCTGATACAACTGTGGGGTTCCTAGGCACTCTCAAGAGGTCTCACAAGGCATCAACCATGCCAATTTCAAATTTTACGGTGCCGAGAAACCCTAGATACGGATCGTTGGCTAGAATTTTAGGCGACAAAGCAAACTAGTTAACACTTAACTACAAGAATACGGAAATACAACCTTTGTAGATCCGGTCCTGCACCTCCATAGCTCCGCAATGAAGTCTCCTCGCTGTCCATAACAAATCCCGGGCTCTAGCGTCGGCTTCATCGGAGAAAGAGCGGGCTAGGTCATCGACGACGTGCCGAAGATGATCTACGTCGAGGCATTGCTAGATCAAGCTCCAACTTCACCAAGTCAAGAAAACTTGTGAAGGAAACACACTCTACTACTTGGCAAGAGGTAGAGGATGAAGAAATAGGAAGTGGGTAGACTTTAGAATTGGATTTCTCACTCATTTTCATCAATCACCATTGATGAAGTCAAGCTTCTTCAAGTGAAGAAGAAGAAGAAGAAGATGATAGAATTATCATTAGTTAATTCTAAAATGAAAAGAATAATGAATTCTTATCATAATAGAACCATGGTTAGGTGTAGAGAATTAATTAGGGTTAAGTGGAATGGTTAGGGTTAAGGATGAGACAAAGTGGTCACAAAGTCAAAGTATTCATGAAGCTTCATGAAAGAACAAAGAATGCCACCATTTTATCATTTCCTTATCTTTTTCCAAAAGAATAAATAAATGAATAAAATGAATAAGCAAATAATAAACCCTAACCATTTCATTAACCAAGGTTTAATTCTTTATACTTAATCAATTTTACATGCACCATCAAACATGATACAAGCATGTGCACAAAATCATATCACATATATAATGCGCACATCCGAGCGAGAAAATCCATTTAAAGTGAACCGATACTAGTTAATGCAAAGTAATATATCAAATATATAATTATGCATTAAATCATTAAATCAACACTTGATTTAACGATCCGGTCATATCGCATATAACCGACTAATATCCAATGTATCGATTTATCGAATCAATCTTCGATTCGATAACTAGGTTATATCGCATACAACCATTCGACACATTGTTCGCGAGAATGAAATACGGTATCACATACACGCATTATTCTCGGTCCCGCACATATCTCATATGCGCTCCTATTTCGTTTCGCTTGAGCCAGGAAACCTCTGTGTAGGACTCTAAAGACTCGTCAATACGCCGGCAGCAGATGATGATCATATCAAACACCCACAAGCCGCAAGCGGTCTGCTAAACGTAACGGCCACCCGGGTATTGAGCGATCAGAAGATCGACGAGCAAGCCCGCTCACACTCCTGTGAATCCAACCAGTAACACTACCGTACAGTCCGGTCTGATCATCTGATATGTCGCATATCTTGCCTAGGGGTGGTAAACGTCAGACCCCAATAGCTTGATAAGTCGTGTCGATATGAGGTCTATAACAATTCGAGAAACTACTGGTAACACTTACCAGTAAATCTCAGCAACCCTGGCCAGGGATTTCCTGTTATAGCCAATCGAACACAGCGCAACATCAACCCCTATACCGGGAGAGACGAATCCCCTCCTATCGCTCATTGCCTCCATGTGACTCGGGACTGTACCCAAAAACCACCGTTTTGCACGCCCTCTTGGACGTGGTAAGATGGAAATCAAAGCACAGTGGGAACCATACAAGACTCTATGACGATCTCGGGTCAACAGACTACTCTGTACCAGTGTCACTAGAGAACTGCCATCTGACGTAAGGTATAATACCATCTGGGAGTTCTCGGCGAGTCCGTCCAGTGTACCCAGTCTCCACTGAGCACCCGTATATCATCTCTGATGTCAAACACCAATGGATATGGGATCATCCATCGCCCATCTGTATGGGTCGAGAAGGTAAACGCTAGTCTACTCTGGTATATCGATGCCCCGTCTCGATACACCCACGACTAGGGACTTTGAAGGATGTACTTATGGACTACCATGTCCCTACTAGTATGATCCGCATCATAGTCCAGGTAGTCAAGTACGGATCCTAAGGGCTTTACCAACATGTAACAGGGAGACAATCAGTGTACACGTTAAGGTAAAGATCAACCAGATAGCATACTATCATGTCGAGCAAGAAAGTCCTCCCTATATATGTCCCAGCATCCACTACAATATACATCCTATGTATAGTAATGGCCTTTAGGGCATACATATAACTAACAAGAATAATCTGGGCGTAGGTGGTAGGAAGGGACTGGAGAATTAAGTCTGTATAGAGCTCGTTCTCCAAAGTCATCCCGAGGTCCGCGAGCTCTTCTATATAGCCAGTCATCTTTATGACATGTTCTCCTACAGATGATCTGACGGCCAGCCTCGACTGAAACACATTCTTCGAGGTCTCGTATCTTGCTATACGAGATTGCTCTCCATACAGATCTTTTGTATGGAGAAATATGGATTCAAGATCCATATCCTCGTGCCTCATCTGATGTTCATTATTCATAGAGGCAAGCACGATGCATTTGGCCTTCGCGCAATCTAACTCCCAGGTCTTGTGGATTTCCTTATCCGCAAAACTGGATTTTGGACCAGGGACAGCAGGTGCCTTAGCAGTAAGGACATACCCCAATTTGTCATAAGTCAAAGCCATTTTGATATTCCGCAGCCAATCTTTATATTTTGGCCCTGTCAGTTTATTTTTCTCTAATAGTAACTTAAGGCGTGTCATGTTTTTGGGTCGCTGCAATGAGAAAGAGAGGGAACACTTTAGCATGATGCTCTTGCAAGTTTAGAGTGGTTTTTAGTTTATTTAAACTGGATGGCTCCCACTGTTTCTCGAATCCCTCCTCAAACTAAAAAGGAAGAACTAGCAAGGACTATTCTTACCGTACAATACTTGCTTAACCGTTCAGCCCGGCCGGTGTCGGTACTTTGAGGGAGGTTTTCCAACTCTTTCGCAAAGTTCCTTAATTAAATAAGCTCTTTTCTCTGGGGGCATAACCCCGCTGACACTTTTCTCGACACCTACTTGGTTTATAGCATTGATCGTTAAGTGACGAATCTCCTGATGAATAGCGGATACTCACAGTAGGATCGGGATCCAAATATCATCGTGTGATAAAGCTGAAGGAATCCTACCAAAATTATCACACTCCAAATGGTATGCATCTCTTTGCAAATTTCAGTTTCTTTAGAAATTCCCGATATAAATTTCTACCCCATGCTCTTATGACCTTGGCGTTGGTCAAAATATCATAAGTCACATGTCAAGTTCTACCCATCATTATCTTGTTAATTTGAACCCATCCGTACATACCCCTGACGTTGGCCAAATGATAATACGACTGTCCCAACTAACTCATCTATCTATGCAACAAATGAATACCCAGTAGCTACCAAACACTATGCCTTGGCGTTGGTCAAAATGCATAGCTTGAATACTACTGAATACCCAAATGAAATGCCGGAGGGCTATGAATGCTTTTGGCAAAACCGTGAATGTTGTGAACTTGATATGATCGAAGAAACCTGATAGCTTTTAAAAGAAGTGGTTAAAGCTCCGCAATTTAAAAAATATCCTTTGTTTTAAAATAACAGAGTGGTTTCTTTTAAACTGTTCCAACGATTCAACTTTGGTTTTTTTTTCTTTGCATTAATATAATGTGTCCCATCAATTAACCTATCATTACAGAAAACAACGAAAATACAACGTCCTCTTATGCCATCCGCATTCGCTACTGGGTCCTGTCATTCACCCGTTAGGTTACTTAACTAACGACAGAGCGGGGGCTAGGCTAGCGCGGGTGTAAAACATAAGCGACGCCTAATAGCTATCATATATAGATATTGTACATTCGTCAGACACAATAATAGGCATTCCAGATCACAGATGAACATATTGGATTTTCTATGAATCCGCATTCTTTTTGAGCCTGTAAAGAAAGACGGATTACACAGTCGCGATGAATAGCCAAAACCACACCCTAGACCCCTACGGTTACGGCAAACTACCCGCCAAGTACCCGAAGTGAAGCGGTCACCCTCAACAATGTGAGTAGGCCACTAAACACTTCAAAGTACCCGGTAGTTTGTGCACCCCACCTTGGGTCTATCCTAGGAGCAAAAATCAGTAAATGAAATAATACAACAGTGGCTACAACCTCAGCCCGGATGTGCCCCGCAAAAGAATATTACAACAATTTACAAATTACATTTGAATGAAAGAAACACTCGTCTCACATCCCCGGCTATCCATTCACAACAATCCAACAAGTCCACAAACACAAACCATTACAGAAATGTGCAACCCCCTGCTAACCGACATACTAGCAGTTAGGGGAGGTTTACGAACACATTAAACAAATCACAGATATAATCAAATTAGCCAAACATCTTAGAATTTCGATCAAGCAAACGCAAATGATTCTACTCCCAAAAATTCTCTGTGCACCTGAAACTTGAGTAGAAACAAAACATTCCCGAAAGAACAAAATCAACACAGAAGAGTTACTGGGGAATTTTGGGTTGACTCGGCCCCAACTCGGCCGTGGATCCGCGGCGGATCGCTTGTATCGGCCGCGGATCCACGGCGGTTTGGCCGAGTTCGGATCCCAAATTTCTCCAGTAACCTTATATTTCCTTGATTGTATTTTTAAGGGTCCCTGAAAAAATTTTAGACCCTGTTTTAAAAACGACAGAAACTTGGTGAAAAAGATGTTTTTTCCGGTTCGTTTCACGATCGAATTTCTAACGACTTTGCTAAGAAGTTAGTTATGGTTTAGCGAGGCTCTGATACCACTATAAGTCAACATTAGACACCCCACGAATTGCGGGAAGGCGGAATAGGTAAAACAATCATTTTGTTTAAAACAAACATCGACTAACTTACGGATCTTTGCCAAACCCTAACTAACAACATCATAGGAGGGATTAGCGACTAAGAAAGAAGATTATACCTAATGAACCAAGTCCTTCTTATTCTCGTTGACCACCACCTCGTCGGCCTCCTCTTTGTGATAGAAGATCCACCCGAGAGCTACTTCTCCAAGCTTGACCTCTAACTTGAGGTAACTAGGTAACTAAGAGTGCTAATCAAAGCAACCTAGAGGATATAGAATAGGATTAGGGATCAATTAGTCTTGATAACACTTGATCTCAACACATGAGAGGTTAGGGTTAGTTCTTGAAGAGAGAGAGCTTGAGGAGAGAGAAGGTGAGAGTGAGAATCACTTTGGAATAATGAATCATTGTGAATATATGAAGCATACGATATTTATTAAATGAAATAACAAATAAAAATTATCATCATGATCCATTAACTCACCTTTTGATTCATCTCATGAGTCATTTAAACAATAAATGCATCATTAACTCTATGGATGAATCACACCATGAGTCATTAAACCAATTAATGCAAATGCCACCTAAGCTTCCAACTCATCAATCTTCTAGAAGCTTCTTGACAAATTACGAGAACGCCCCTCCCATCCGTGAAAACACGAAAATACTGAGACTGTATAAATCTAATAATCCAATACTAGAATCTGGCTCAAACCAAAGCCTTCTAGTAAAAACTGTCCGAACATCGTACGTGCGTAAAAACACGTATGCGTCCGAACCCTGTCGTAAAACCATACGACCTCTATATCATTTCGCCCGAAGCAGGGAAACTCTCTGTGTGGGACTCTAAAGACTCGACTACCACGCTGGCAGTGGGTTTAACCACAGACCGCAAGCGGCACTAGCTGTACGTAACGGTCCCCGGGTAGATGTCGATAAGAAGGCCGATAAGGAAACCCATCCGAACTCTTACTGAGCCTGATGTGACAATCTCCATACAGTCTGGTTTGTTCGTCTAGGACTATCGCATATCGGGCCTAGGGGGCGGCAAGTGTCAGTCCCCTAAAAGCAGTAAGTCATGTCGGAGCGAAGCACATTACACCTTGAGAAACTGCTGGAAATCCTACCAGTAAATCTTGCTTGCCTTGGCCAGGGACTTTGTGTAATGGCTCTCCAGACACAGCGCGATATCAACTCCCAATACCAGGAGAGACGAATCCTGTCTAACCGCCACTGCCTCCAAGTGCTTCGGGACTGCACCCAACTGCTACCTATTTGCATGACTCCTTTGAGCCGTGGTAGGGTAGCAATCTAAGAACAGTGGGAACACACTCGAGGCAAAGTAGCAGTGTCAAGTCTGCGGACTATGCTGTACTCACGTCACCTGGGAACTGTTAACTGACGACTGGTATAATACCAACCAACAGTTCCCTGAGAGTCATGTCCGGTATACCCGTAACCCAACGAGCACCTGTATACTATCTCCAGTACGACGTACCGATGGCTGTGGGACAGACCATCTCCCCAACTGGGATGAGAAGCGTACACACTAGTCTACTCCGGAGTATCGATGCCCTGTCTCGATAATCCTACGACTAGAGACCTGAAAAAGGATGTGCTTGTAGACTACCCAGCCCCCACTAGTGTGACTTCCATCACAACGCTTGTAGTCAAGCAAGATCCTAAGGGTTCTATCAATACGTACACACATATTAAGATAGATATAAACCAAATAGCATACTACCATGTTTAGCAAGACTGTTAATATAACTGTGAATATCCCAAGCTTCCATTAAGTAATATACAAGCTAGTATGATACAATAATGGCCCCTAGGGCATATACACTAACACCTATGAGATAGTTGGATCCCGATACTCACTGCGAGTAAGAGTTACTCCTGGGAAAGTCTTACACATTACAATAAGCTTATCGAGTAGGTGTCTAGAAAGGTGTTAACGGGGTTATGCCCCTAGGAAAACAAGGTTTATTTTAATTAGGTCTGTGCGAAAGCACGGGGAACCTCCCTCAAAGTACCGACACTAGCCTGGCCGAAAGATTGGCGAACTTGTAGGGTGTATTTAATCCCGGCTAGTCTTACCTTTTAGGGTTTGAAAGAAGATTTAACTAAAATAGTGGGAGTCATCCTGATTAGATAAAATGATAACCAAATCTAATCTTGCAAAAGTGCACGCAGAGTGTTTTCTTCTCTCTCTTTCCTGGTTGCGACTATAACACGCCTTAATCAAGAAAATAAAATGGATGCATTGACCGAACCTTCTTATTATACTGAGCTAGGGAACGTTGGTTCCGCTCTATCTTATAACTGTTATAAGTCCGAGCAGGAAATAGTGGAATATCCAGATTCTCATGCTACCCAATTCGAAGAAAGTACATGTTGATGCATATTCTTCGGGTGTCCTTATTACAGAGAACTGAGAATGGGTGATATGTCTCTAAGTGTTAGAGAATGGTGCAATTGTTGCAGCCAATTAGTTGGCAGATATCACCTTGTATTAATACATTGATTCTGAACGAATGTTATTACATACCGAACCTGATATACATCATTACATCAGATTCTTTATTAAGTTAAAGAAGAATATAATTCTGTATTGGAGGATAATGTTGTAAACATTTTTATGAATCAAGAGTTGATTCAATCAGGCACGCTATATAATAGCATATAAGTTCTAAATCAAACCACAGTTCAAAGCATACAGAACACAGACAAGAGGAGTAGTTCAGAAATGAACGAATCCTTCTTGAGGTATTATAGACTAGGTCATATCAATGCGACACGACCAGCTAAGTTACATACGGATGAATATAAGAATCTATTCGAATTTTCATCTTATGCTACTTGCTAGTCTTCTCTCAAAGATAAAAATGACCAATACACCGTTTACTGGAAACAGAGAAAGAGTTATTGAACTCTTAGGACAGATACATGTTGATGTATATAGTCCCATGTCTACAAATGCCAAGGTTGGTTCTTTTGAGAACCAAACGGGTAAAAGTATTAAAATCCTACAATGTGATCGAGGAGGCGAATACTTGAGTATGGGGTTCCTGGAGTTTCTAAAAGGAGGATGTGATTCTCTCTCAGCTTACTCCTTTGTATACACCACCGAACAACGATGTATCGGGGCGGAGGTATCGCACCCAATGAGATATGGCATGCTCTATGATGAGAACTGCTGAGTTACCTGTTTTTTTTTGTGTTATGCACTTGAGAAGCTGCATACCTAATGAATAGGGTTCTATACAAATCAGGGCCTACCACTACATATGAGATATGGTATGGGAAGAGACCATGTCTTAAAAGAGTTAAGATATGGGGTTTTCCGGCCTATGTTGAAAAGCAAAATCCGGACAAGCTCGAGGCAATGTCAGTTGTGTAAGTTTGTCGGGATATCCCAAACATTAGTAAGGGAATATCTTCTACCAAACTGAGGAGCAAAAGGTTTTTTGTTTCTCAGCATGCCACCTTTTAAAAAAGGAATTTCTTGTGAAGAAATTAAGTGGTCATGAGGTAGAACTGGAAGGAGTTCCAGCTAGATAAACTAACAGCTGATAATTTGGTGAAACTAAAGGATTCAATAGTCTCCAACGAACCTCAGCCTCTCTACGAATCTGGCAGGGTTCCTCATCCACTTGAGAGATACTACAGTCTTCTCGGTGATAGTGGGAGCGAGGATTGCATCATGAGATGATGGCCCAACCAGGTTCAGGCAGTTGGAACGTCCGTTTTGATATGATAGTCAAAGAGTTTGACTTCATCAAAATGGTAGATGAACCTTGTATATACAAGAAGGTTGCAGAGAGTAAGGTTGTCTTTCATGTATTGTACGTAGATGACATACTCTTGATCGGAAATGGTTTCCTATGCTACACTCGGTCAAAGCTCCTCTTATCATGAGGATTCTCAAAGAAAGATCTGGATGATACCTACTACATCTTATGGATTATGATCTATGAGATAGATCTAAGTGGATGTTGGGAGTGTCCCAAAATCCAGGTACAGAAACACCATACTAAAGGGGTTTAGTATGGAAGATTCTAAGCATGGTGGTTCGTCCACTTACTCATGGTTCACTCTCTCCAATACTGATTTGGAGAGAGCTCGCATGCAAGGGATACCCTATGCTTCGGCAGTAGACTCTATCAGAGTATGCGATGTTATGTACCAGACCAGATGTAGATGACTCACTAGGTGTAGTGATAAGGAATCAATCGGATCTTGGGAGAATCACTGGATAGCTGTGGATGACATTCTTAAGTACTTGAGATTTGATACGACTCTCCGAACAAGTAGTGTCCCCAAGTCTCCAGCGTAAAACCACCGCAGCCATCTCCAGATCATGTGTGGGATAAATCCTGCTCGTACTTCCTCCAACTGTCAGGAAGTATAAGCGATAACTCTATAGTGCCGCATCAGTACACAATCGAGCCCCACTCGTGAAACATCACAGTAAACAACAAAGTCGCCCGATCCAGAAAGCAAAGATAGATCTGGTACGGTCGTCTACCAAGTCTTCAACCCCCGAAAACTCAGCACGCATGCCTCAGTCTACGAAAAGGACCCCCTTCCTTGTTAGTATGGTCTACGGTGCAGCGACACTCAAGAAATCCTGCACGAAACGGCGGTAAAAACCGGCTAAGCACAAAAAGTTATGGACCTCTGTCCCTGCTGCAATTCTAGGCCAAGCTGTACGGCCTCGATCTCCCTCGGGACCATACAAAAACCGTCTCCCGTAACCCCATGACCTAGGAAATTCAACACAATCAAACCTGAAGGAACACTCCGAGAATTTAGCAAACAGCTGGCGCTCTCCCAATGTCTGCAAAGAAAATCCTGAAGTGCTGCCCACGTTCCTCACGACTCTTGGAATAGACCAGAATGTCATCAATAGCATGACAATAAACTGGTCGAGGAATAGCCTGAAGAAATATGGTCCATCACATCCCTGAATGCTGCTAGGGCATTAGTGAGTCCAACGACACCACCAAAACTCATAATGCCCATAGCACGCACAAAGGCAGTCTTCAGAATGTCATCATTCCGAACCCGCAACAATGATGATTTGATCCCAAACAAACTTAGAAAAATGTCTCGCACTCTAGAGCTGATCGAACAAATCGTCAATGCGAGGTAAAGGATACCTATCTTTTTAGTTGTACGTATGCCCTAGAGGCCAGTATTCTACAGATGATGTATATTATATTGGATGCTTGGACATATATAAAGAGGACTTTCTTGCTCGTCATGATAGTATGCTATCTGGTTGCTCTTTACTTTAACTGTATACTTGTCTCTTTATACTGTCTTATCGTTACATGTTGGTAAAGCCCTTCGGATGTGTACTTGACTACCTGGACTATGATGCGGATCATACTAGTGGGGACATGGTAGTCCATAAGTACATCCTTCAAGGTCTCTAGTCGAGGGTGTATCGAGACGGGGCATCGATATACCAGTGTAGACTAGCGTATATGCTTCTCGACCCGTGAGATGGGCGATGGATGATCCTATATCCATTGGTGTTTGACATCAGAGATGGTATACGGGTGCTCAGTGGAGACTGGGTACACTGGACGGACTCGCCGAGAACTCCCAGATGGTATTATACCTCACGTCAGATAGCAGTTCTCTGGTGACACTTGTGCAGGTTAGTCTGTAGACCCGAGATCGTCATAGAGTCTTGTGTGATTCCCACTATGTTTTGATTTCCACCTTACCACGTCTATGAGGGCATGCAAAACGGTGGTTTTTGGGTACAGTCCCGAGTCACATGGAGGCAATGAGCGATATGAGGGGTTTCGTCTCTCCCGGTATTGGGGGTTGATGTTGCGCTGTGCTCGATTGGCCGTGACAGGGAAGTCCCTGGCCATGGCTGTTCTGAGATTTACTGGTAAGTGTTACCAGTAGTTTCTCGACCCGTTATGAGCCTCACATCGGCACGACTTATCGGTTATTGGGGTCTGACGTTTACCACCCCTAGACTTGATATGCGACATATCAGACGAGGAGACCAGACTGTACGGGAAGTGTTATCGGCTGGCTTTTACAGGAGTTGGAGCGGGCTTGCTTGCTGATTTTCTGATCGCTCAATACCCGGGTAGCCGTTACGTCCAGCTAGTATCGCTGACGGCTTGTTGGTGTGTGATGTGATCATCACCTACTGCCGGCGTATTGACGAGTCTTTAGAGTCCTACACAGAGGTTTTACTGGCTCAGGCAAAACGAAATAGGAGCACGTATGTGATATGTGTGAGACCGAGAATAAATGCGTGTATGTGATACCGTATTATATTCTCGCGACTATATGTATCGGTCGGTTGTATATGATATGGCCGGGTTATCGAATCAAGTGTTGATTCGATAAGTCGATACAATGGATGTTAGCCGGTTATATGAGATATGACCGGATTATTAAGTCAAGTGTTGATTTAATAATTAAGTGTATAATTGTATATTAGATATACTAATTTACATTTGCTAACACTTGTTCACTTTAGGGTTTTTCTCACATGCACACTATTTTAGCATGTTGTAACGTTTTGAAAATCGTTTCGGTGAAATTTCGAAAAAAAAAACGGTAAAAATTAGGGTTTAGCATTTATCTTTTTCCTAACCCACACACCCACACCTCACCTTCTCTTCCCCCTCCCCATATGGCCGGCCCCACCTTGACAGCCCTCCCTCTCCCTTTCTCTCCAATCACCTCACTTTCTTAAGAAAAGAAAAGAAAATGATAAAAGAAAAATGGTGGACTTTGTCTTTCCCTCACTTTCTCCACCTCACACTCTCTCCTCCTCACCCATCCCCTCCAAATTCTGAACGAGATTTCCCTTCCCCCTCAACAGCAACAGCCCTCCCCAAATTCCCTCCTTTTTCCTTCAAAAATATCATCAAAAATCATACATAAAGCCCACAAAATCAAAATCTAAATCCTACCCATTTTTACTTGACCATTCTAGTATGGATCTAGGGATCAAAATGGCATTTTGGGAGGCTAGATCTTGAGCTTGATCTCATCATGGGAGGTATAATCTCATGCTTTTGTTAATATTTGTTATCTAGTTGCTTTAATATAAGTTAACTAAGTGCTTAATTAGGTTTTTGATGAGTTTAATTGCATGATTAAAGAATTCAAGTTAGGGTTTTGTTGTGGAAATGGGTTGTGATAAATTGTGCATGGTTTTGTGATGTAGATTAACATCTTAAGTTTTATAGAAAGCTAATTTAGTTGTTAATTCCAAACCATTACTTATAAAATGCCCTAATTAAGTTATTTTGCAAACTAGAGTTTTGGAAAATTATTAAATGCTTTAGATTAAATTATAATTATGGTTTCATGTCATTATAGATAATATATTGAGTGGTTTAATGCCTTTAGTTCATGAAAATCCTAGCTAAATTGTTATTTGTGCATTTTTGCTATAAATTGTTAAAAATTGGGTATTTTGTAAACTAGAATTTTGGGGTTAATGGAATTTAACGAAATTAAATTATGGGAATTGTTTTTATGATTTATTTAAGATATTTAGTGAATATAGTGGCCGCTAGATTCGTTTATACATCGAGTTTTGTACTAAAACGGTGATTTGTGCTTGGTAGATTTTCGGAAAAATGACTTTTTAAGTAAAATTGGGGTTTTTGTGAATTTTAAGCTATTTTATATTATAATTAGTGCTTGTAACTGTACAAATGAGTGTGTTGGGAGTTCTCTCGATGGTTTGGCATTTGTACGCCGACGTCGAGGGTTTTTGGATCGATTTGTGAAAGCAACCATAGGTTTTGACCTATGTGGGATTCGTGAGTCGTTTTGGTCATGAGTCGGATTTTAATGCGATACGGTGCGTTATGATATGTAGGTACCCCATGTGGACTTCGAGACGACAAGCAAGCGTGTGACGACGTCGGCATCGGCGAGCGAGGACCAGGTGAGTAGATTTATATCTACGGGGAGAAGTCGGGTGGATGGCGTATAGCACCCCCGCGGTCCGTGGTGGTGTATACGGATGCGTATACACACCAACAATTATTATATGTTATTTGGGATTAATAACGATATTTAGGATGGATATTGGTGTGTTGGATTATTTTAGTGTTGCGAACCTTAGGGTGGTGTTGCACTACACATACACACATACATACTTGCATACATTCCTATTTATATGTGCTCATGGGATTCTTTATAGTTATGTGTTCACATGGGTATGGGACTATGTGTTCACATACGGATTTGAGGATGATACTTGGGATTGAGCTGAGTCGATGAGATTTGTTTTGTGGTTGTGATATCGGTGATATGGCAGGATTCGTACTTGAGATACGTCCTGGTGTTATAGCGGATCTTGGGGCGGCGATACGGGTGAATAGTGTTATAAATAAAATGGTCGACATGTGATCGTGATATGAGGCATGATATGCTAGGATATTGATATTAGGCCGTATCGGGCGATGTGTACCCCTTGATGATGATATGTGCTGACGATATCGGTTTGTACGAGATTGTCGATCAGTAGTCAGATCATGAGTATATTGAGGATATTAGTATTGTACTAGACATAGGTCAGTACCCTAGACTATGATCTTGGATAAAGAGGATACCAGAGGAGTAGTGTGAGGAATATGATATTGACCCGTACCCAGATTTGGGGATGCCGTACGATGAATTTACGTACGAGCTATATCTTGATGATTGATCCGCACTCTTGTCTTGGGATGTCTGATTATAGATATGGTATCAGATATGATATTATTGAGGCCGGATCACCGACTAATATATATACAGGTATGTATATATATCGACTCAGATGTTAGGCGGTTTCCTTACCTGTAGTCTAGCTTGTAGCCTAGCCCTTTAGTTTAGTTAGTTGTTAGATTAGATTCGGTTCCTACCTATTTCAAAGCTTACGAATCGTGCGTATTTTAAAAGACAAGTCAAGGGATTCTACGGATATTTCAAAAAAACGTATCTTTTCTTAAAAACGCCGTAGCCCCTATTTTCAAAACCCCACGATTCGTGTTATTTCAAAAGGCACCATTGTAGGACTTATATTAGGTTAATGCAGATTAGTTATCGTTGCGTCTAGTATTCAACTTCCGCTCATTATTGTTGTTCGCTCCGCATCACACGCTTATATTATGCTTCATATTCTACTGTTGATATCTTGTGGTTAGGACACCAGCACCATTACCGATGATGCGTATGTACCACGTACACTTACTTGCCGGCTCATACACATCTTCATCGGTAATTGCCATGTCACGTACACCTTAGAAAATATTATTGCTTAACATAGCCTGTTAGCTAATAGTTTAGACATGATATTAGTGTACTCACCTTATATGTTAGTCTAGACATTGTAGTTATTACCTGCTACTTCATGCATACTGTTATTCCTTGTTATGCCGCATTCATGGATTCTCATGCATATATTCACTTTTTACGTGCTATTGAGGTTTTGGATTCGGATTTCCATGAGATTTTCTGGATTTGTGGAAAACCGCAAAACATATACAAACTTCTTCTTTCTCTTTTTAAATGAAAAGCGCGGTTTTTCCCATGATGTATGAGTCGTCCACCATGAGTTTGCTGATGGATTTCGAGACCCGATTCGAGGAGTTGGATGAACCGTTTCGGGTACATGGTGGACCCGGTAAGGTACCCCGGGGCAAGAAGCTCGTGGTGATGACGATGAGCCTGGCAGGGGGAGACTATCTACCGGTGATTTTACCCGACGCGTCGGATATGCGGAGGATACCGTCGTGGTCTTGAGATGGATGGTAGGGGCCGGTCTGGATTGACGGCGCCCTAGATATTGTGATTGAGATATTAAGATTTTGAGATATTGAGGTACAGAGATTGTGATACAGAGATATCGAGATATTTGGACACTTGTTTTGTGTCGATGCTGATTGTTTTATGCTGATTTCATTTATGGTACCTCACTATTAAAATACAGAAATCTCACTGATTTATGAAAGCAGTTTTCTTCAGTACATGCATTCTGTTCCATGCATTCATACATCATCCATATGATACATTGCTACCTGAGGCACTGACACGGGCACATGCAATTACACTTGGGTTAGATATTTGCCCTAACCATTGTTATGGGTTGCTGGTTATATATTTGAGGATATATTATGATCATTGACCTAGGATTGCGTTATTTATGCGATTTCTTTTCGTAGATGTTTTTTCTATTCACGAGTTGGCAACTTACCCCCGTTGTGCCCCAGTTTCTTGCAGGTTTGCCGCACAGGTTTCATTGTGGCTTGCGGGCATAGTTTCCTTCGGGTGATTCGCTAGTAGGTGGGTTTACTTGTATCGTACCCCCATTATATATCTTGTATATTATTATTCTGTTGTATCTAGAAGTTCCATCAACCAAACATGTATTTATTTCATAGATAGAGACCAGTGATGTTATTCTTTCGACCTTAGAGTCGCGCGTTATATTTCTGTGGATTTCGTGTGGTTTTGAGTTTCCTTTTTGAGTTTTGATCCTCGCCCTAGGCGTTGTATATTATATTGCTTGTGTGGTTGTGACCGTCGGTTGACGAAGAGCTAGCTCCCGCTTGGAGATGCCTTTTTTTGATTTCGTATACTATTCATATTGTATCCGGTTTGGGAGCCAGTATTTACAAAGGAGACTCTGCCGAAATTTTTAAGAAATATTTGATGTTTTAAAAACGCATAATTCGGCTTATGCTATTAAAACTACTTGATTTAAATTGGTTTTTCCTTCACTCTACTTCTTTTCTTGGTTTGGATTTCTGGGTTTTCGGTTTACTTAGATTACGTACGCCTCGAGACGTTTCGTAGTTTAAGTGCCGGTCATGTTCAGTACTTTCAGGACGTGACAAAGTTGGTATCAGAGCGTTAGGTTTTACCTTCGGAGCGTAGAATGACCCTTGGTTGATGGAATAGGTGACTAAAGTAGAGTGACGTATCGTAGGTATGTTCCGCGGCATATTTACAATACGCTACTCCACTTAAGAAGCCTTATGATGTACATTTCTTTGCTTAGTATTTATTCATTCTGATCTAGCCTCATCAGTACCAGTTATGGTTCTGCTGCCACGATTACGGGCAGGGAGAGCTACAGCTAGAGTTGCGGTTGGCACGAGCTCGTCACGAACGAGGACTGACCAGGGCGAAATTCCGGCGACACACGATTGCAGAGATGTGTCTTTTTACTGTGTTTCCGCGCCACGAGCGTTTGGCGATCGCCTTTATGAGGTTACTCGGATGTGCTGATCGACACTAGAGGATTGAGCCAATGATAGAGGCCAGCCAGATTTTGATGACCGTTGGTGTGTTGCTTATTCATGATGGTCGAGGCACTGTTCAACGTGCAGACGAGCGAGCCAGTTATTGCCGCGAACGACGAGATATTGCCCCAGATGCTGGAGTTAGTGCAGAACGAGTTGTACTAAGAGATGATAGAAGTTCGCTAGTCATCGAGGATGAATGACTAGGACATGTGGATCGTTCGCCTACCCCGATGCGAGGTCATCAGATAGATCGATTCCAGCTAGAGACGACTTCACGCGGAGACGTTGGGAGTCGACAGAGACGATCGAATTTCAGAAACCTATTATTCCAAGTTTAAAGTAGTCGGAAAGACATGCAGGCAATTCTATGGTCCCTCTAGAAGAATGAAACCCTAACTCGACTTAATGACCGTGTGAAAGCCTTGGAACCTTCGGGTTTGCGGCAGTTCTGCGGCGCCATTAGTGAGGCTTTGGTTTGCCCTTCTACGGCTGGACCACCGATGCTGTGGTATGTGTTCGATATTATTAAACTGTGCCTAAGATGTTGAGCTCTTAGGGGATTATGAGGTTTTGACGAATCGATCGAATGGTTCGACTTCATTCGGATGCTAGGTGGTGAGATGCATTGTTGGGAGACTCCAGATACGAGGATAGTCGTTGGAGCTCAGTCCATGCAACCACGACGAGATGAGTCCAGAGCAGTCGACATTAGAAAAGTGGAGTAAGAGGTTCATACGAGATCTTGATGAAACGACGTTCCACTCCGCCGACATCAGAGATGCGATACGTATGCCGAGGCATTGTACTTGGATATACCTTCCAGAAGGAGTCGCGTTGAGTATGCAGTCATTCCAGAGAAAGACGCAGATATAGTAAAGGACGATGGCTTCCGGACAGTTGGCAGAGACGAGACATGGAAGAGAACGTGAGAAGGATTCCTTTCAGGACACTACTGCAATGATACTTGCACCCAGGATCAGATGTGTCACGTACATTCAGAGATCCAGAGGCCGACGCCAGTGATATGCTGTCTTACGAGTGGTCGCGATGATTGACCGGGAGATGACAAGAGACGTGCCAGAATGGGATCATCCCCGTTAGCACACCTGACAGGGCCGATGAGCCAATGGACCGAGAGATTGGTAATTCACAGTGAAGACCTTGACCCAGGAGTGGTCATTGTTACGCACACCAGCAGGCCAGAGTTCATGATCATCGACGAGACGTCCCACTAGTGACCGGGACAGTTGGCCGAGATTCTTAGAGGATGCGCTTGAGCGGTACTATTCCGCCATTATTGATTTCGATGTTTTGGGTGATTTATTCGCAGGATTTGATTTTGATGATTGAGGATTTACGATCTTTGCACAGTGTTGCACTTGATATCGTTTCGTGCTTTGGTTTCACATGTTTGTGATTTTACGGTTTTAGACATTTGAGTTGATTTTGTGCGTATGCACGCACACGATTTGGTTCCTGCACTCTGTATAGTTTATTTATGCTTGCAGTGTGCAGTGATACGCCTTTTGTGCACTTAGATGCACTGGACTTCGATTTCGATTGTGATACTCGATATTTGTTTTGTGCACCTTGTGCACCTGATTTGATTTTGCGCATGTTCGGCGCTTGATATTGGATTTCATGATTTCGTGCATGATGGATGCCCCTGGTTTTGGGTTTTCGCGCATGTTGGGCGCATGTTTTGAAGTGTGATTTTGGTGCACACCAGATGCACTAAATCGAGATTTTTCGTGCATGTCAGATGCACCTGAATTTGCTGTCAGGCAAACATGTTGCCTACGACAGATGTTTCGTGCACACCCGATGCACTTAGATGTTGTTTCTGTGCATATGTATGGCACATATATGGATTTTGATTGTCGTGCGCATTAGACGCACGTAGTATTCATACGCGTATTTTGGGATTGATTTCTTATAGAGCAGTACGTTTTTTTTATGATAATTGCGATGTGTTTTCGTACGAAGCAGGACTAGTCAGAGGACAGTACCTGAATGTATTTTGCATGCATTGATAGCTATTGAAGGGAATTCCAAAAAGCGAGCTATAGTCTCAGTATTTACCTACATGTCTGATATGACGCGAAACGTTTAAAACAAGGAAAACCCTTCTAAATTGTTTCCCAAAACGGCGGAACGTACATTTCAAACAAAGGTATATATGTATATAGTTATTTTCTTATGATAGACGTCCGCCACTGTGCAGTGTTATGTGCATTGCACAGCAACTTAAAGGATTTGGCATACATTTCCCCCTGATATTTACATGTATAGCTCCGATTTATAGCATATCGGTCTTGCTTGAGATTAGGCATTCGTGTCTTCACCTTGACTCCGATGATTGCGGGATGCTTGACGGAGTTTTGATTTCGAGTTATCTACTCATTACTCATGCGCATGCATTGCGCTATGATGCGTTTCTGTATTTATGATTTCGGAGCCCCAGCGATTTGATGGTTTTGACTGAAATATTTTAGTATTTGGGAGGGAGTTTTAATTTAAATTCGGGGACCGAATTTCTTTAAGGGGGGAAGATTGTAACGTTTTGAAAATCGTTTCGGTGAAATTTCGAAAAAAAAATGGTAAAAATTGGGGTTTAGCATTTATCTTTTTCCTAACCCACGCACCCACACCTCACCCTCTCTCCCCCCTCCCTATATGGCCGGCCCCACCTTGACAGCCCTCCCTCTCCCTTTCTCTCCAATCACCTCACTTTCTTAAGAAAAGAAAAGAAAATGATAAAAGAAAAATGGTGGACTTTGACTTTCCCTCACTTTCTCCACCTCACTCTCTCTCCTCCTCACCCATCCCCTCCAAATTCTGAACGAGATTTCCCTTCCCCCTCAACAGCAACAGCCCTCCCCAAATTCCCTCCTTTTTCCTTCAAAAATATCATCAAAAATCACACATAAAGCCCACAAAATCAAAATCTAAATCCTACCCATTTTTACTTGACCATTCTAGTATGGATCTAGGGATCAAAATGGCATTTTGGGAGGCTAGATCTTGAGCTTGATCTCATCATGGGAGGTATAATCTCATGCTTTTGTTAAAATTTGTTATCTAGTTGCTTTAATATAAGTTAACTAAGTGCTTAATTAGGTTTTTGATGAGTTTAATTGCATGATTAAAGAATTCAAGTTAGGGTTTTGTTGTGGAAATGGGTTGTGATAAATTGTGCATGGTTTTGTGATGTGGATTAACATCTTAAGTTTTATAGAAAGCTAATTTAGTTGTTAATTCCAAACCATTACTTATAAAATGCCTTAATTAAGTTATTTTGCAAACTAGAGTTTTGGAAAATTATTAAATGCTTTAGATTAAATTATAATTATGGTTTCATGTCATTATAGATAATATATTGAGTGGTTTAATGCCTTTAATTCATGAAAATCCTAGATAAATTGTTGTTTATGCATTTTTGCTATAAATTGTTAAAAATTGGGTATTTTGTAAACTAGAATTTTGGGGTTAATGGAATTTAACGAGATTAAATTATGGGAATTGTTTTTATGACTTATTTAAGAAATTTAGTGAATATTGTGGCCGCTAGATTCGTTTATACATCGAGTTTTGTAATAAAACGGTGATTTGTGCTTGCTAGATTTTCGGAAAAATGACTTTTTAAGTAAAATTGGGGTTTTTGTGAATTTTAAACTATTTTATATTATAATTAGTGATTGTAACTGTACAAATGAGTGTGTTGGGAGTTTTCTCGATGGTTTGGCGTTTGTACGCCGACGTCGAGGGTTTTTGGATCGATTTGTGAAAGCAACCATAGGTTTTGACCTATGTGGGATTCGTGAGTCGTTTTGGTCATGAGTCGGATTTTAATGCGATACGGTGCGTTATGATATGTAGGTACCCCATGTGGACTTCGAGACAACAAGCAAGCGCGTGGCGACGTCCGCATCGGCGAGCGAGGACCAGGTGAGTAGATTTATATCTACGGGGAGAAGTCGGGTGGATGGCGTATAGCACCCCCGCAGTCCATGGTGGTGTATACGGATGCGTATACACACCAACAATTATTATATGTTATTTGGGATTAATAACGATGTTTAGGATGGATATTGGTGTGTTGGATTATTTTAGTGTTGCGAACCCTAGGGTAGTGTTGCACTACACATACACACATACATACTTGCATACATTCCTATTTATATGTGCTCATGGGATTCTTTATAGTTATGTGTTCACATGAGTATGGGACTATGTGTTCACATACGGATTTGAGGATGATACTTGGGATTGAGCTGAGTCGATGAGATTTGTTTTGTGGTTGTGATATCGGTGATATGGCAGGATTCGTACTTGAGGTACGTCCTGGTGTTATAGCGGATCTCGGGGCGGCGATACGGGTGAATAGTGTTATAAATAAAATGGTCATCATGTGATCGTGATATGAGGCATGATATGCTAGGATATTGATATTAGGCCGTATCGGGCGATGTGTACCCCTTGATGATGATATGTGCTGACGATATCGGTTTGTACGAGATTGTCGATCAGTAGTCAGATCATGAGTATATTGAAGATATTAGTATTGTACTAGACATAGGTCAATACCCTAGACTATGATCTTGGATAAAGAGGATACCAGAGGAGTAGTGTAAGGAATATGATATTGACCCGTACACAGATTTGGGGATGCCGTACGATGAATTTACGTACGAGCTATATCTTGATGAATGATCCGCACTCTTGTCTTGGGATGTCTGATTATAGATATGGTATCAGATATGATATTATTGAGGCCGAATCACCGACTAATATATATACAGGTATGTATATGTATCGACTCATATGTTAGGCGGTTTCCTTACCTGTAGTCTAGCTTGTAGCCTAGCCCTTTAGTTTAGTTAGTTGTTAGATTAGATTCGGTTCCTACCTATTTCAAAGCTTACGAATCGTGCGTATTTTAAAAGACAAGTCAAGGGATTCTACGGATATTTCAAAAAAACGTATCTTTTCTTAAAAACGCCGTAGCCCCTATTTTGAAAACCCCACGATTCGTGTTATTTCAAAAGGCACCATTGTAGGACTTATATTAGGTTAATGCAGATTAGTTATCGTTGCGTCTAATATTCAGCTTCCGCTCATTATTGTTGTTTGCTCCGCTTCACACGCTTATATTATGCTTCATATTCTACTGTTGATATCTTGTGGTTAGGACGCCAGCACCATTACCGATGATGCGTATGTACCACGTACACTTACTTGCCGGCTCACACACATCTTCATTGGTAATTACCATGTCACATACACCTTAGAAAATATTATTGCTTGACATAGCCTGTTAGCTAATAGTTTAGACATGATATTAGTGTACTCGCCTAATATGTTAGTCTAGACATTGTAGTTATTATCTGCTACTTCATGCATACTGTTATTCATTGTTATGCCGCATTCATGGATTCTCATGCATATATTCACTTTTTACGTGCTATTGAGGTTTTGGATTCGGATTTCCATGAGATTTTCTGGATTTGGGGAAAACCGCAAAACATATACAAACTTTTTCTTTCTCTTTTTAAATGAAAAGCGTGGTTTTTCCCATGATGTATGAGTCGTCCACCATGAGTTTGCTGATGGATTTCGAGACCCGATTCGAGGAGTTGGATGAACCGTTTCGGGTACATGGTGGACCCGGTAAGGTACCCCGGGGCAAGAAGCTCGTGGTGATGACGATGAGCCTGGCAGGGGGAGACTACCTACAGGTGATTTTACCCGACGCGTCGGATATCCGGAGGATACCGTCGTGGTCTTGAGATGGATGGTAGGGGCCGGTCTGGATTGACGGCGCCATAGATATTGTGATTGAGATATTAAGATTTTGAGATATTGAGGTACAGAGATTGTGATACAGAGATATCGAGATATTTGGACACTTGTTTTGTGTTGATGCTGGGCATTGTTTTATGCTGATTTCATTTATGGTACCTCACTTTTAAAATACAGAAATCTCACTGATTTATGAAAGCAGTTTTCTTCAGTACATGCATTCTGTTCCATGCATTCATACATCATCCATATGATACATTGCTACCTGAGGCACTGACACGGGCACATGGAATTACACTTGGGTTAGATATTTGCCTTAACCATTGTTATAGGTTGCTGGTTATATATTTGAGGATATATTATGATCATTGACCTAGGATTGCGTTATTTATGCGATTTCTTTTCGTAGATGTTTTTTCTAATCACGAGTTGGCAACTCACCCCCGTTGTGCCCCAGTTTCTTGCAGGTTTTCCGCACAGGTTTCATTACGGCTTGCGGGCATAGTTTCCTTCGGGTGATTCGCTAGTAGGTGGGTTCACTTGTATCGTACCCCCATTATATATCTTGTATATTATTATTCTGTTGTATCTAGAACTTCCATCAACCAAACATGTATTTATTTCAGAGATAGAGACCAGTGATGTTATTCTTTCGACCTTAGAGTCGCGCGTTATATTTCTGTGGATTTCGTGTGGTTTTGAGTTTCCTTTTTGAGTTTTGATCCTCGCCCTTGGCGTTGTATATTATATTGCTTGTGTGGTTGTGACCGTCGGTTGACGAAGAGCTAGCTCCCGCTTGGGGATGCCTTTTTTTGATTTCGTATACTATTCATATTGTATCCCGTTTGGGAGCCAGTATTTACAAAGGAGACTCTGCCGAAATTTTTAAGAAATATTTGATGTTTTAAAAACGCATAATTCGGCTTATGCTATTAAAACTACTTGATTTAAATTGGTTTTTCCTTCACTCTACTTCTTTTCTTGGTTTGGATTTCTGGGTTTTCGGTTTACTTAGATTACGTACGCCTCGAGACGTTTCGTAGTTTAAGTGCCGGTCATGTTTAGTACTTTCGGGACGTGACACATGTATATGATATATGTTAAAATGTGTTATCATATTGTATCATGGTTGATGATACACATAACTTGTGTGTATGAGACATACACCATTCTATGTATTATGATGGGTTAAGATTATTTAAGATAATTACAAAATTAGTGGATTTTTGGAATGAGCATGAAGCTTGTAGAAGCTTAACTTGCTTTGACAAAGTCTACTAGCTTTGTCTTTACCTTAGATTCCTTTTAACCCAACCATAATCAATTAGCTATGGTTATGGCTCTATAAGGGTTAGTATATGATACTCACTCACCATGGTTACACTACTCACTTGATCATTATCGTCATCTCTTTCTTTTCTTCTTCTTCTTCATTTGTGAAAAGAAAGAAAAGAAAACTGGGGTTTGATCCAAAGTGAGAAACAAAAATCCAAAGAGAACCCACTTCCTATTTCTCCATCCTCATCAAGACTAGCACTCTTGTATAGGGTGTTTCCTTCACTAATTCTCAAATTAGTGAAGTATGAGCTTGAGTCGGAATTCACTCGACGTAGATCATCTTCGGCCTCGGAGACTTCAAGCAAAGTCGCATCCCACGCGTCGTGAAGCCATGCAAGAGCCCGGAAGAACCTTGATCACAGCGAAGGGACTTCATCAAGGAGCTTTAGAACCGAAGGACCGATCTACAAAGGTTGTATTTTGTATTCCCTTTAGAGTAAAGATGTTTACTTGCCTTTCGATTCGCCTAAACTCTAGTATACGATCTTGATTAGTGTTATTCGGCACATAAAATTTTTATTTTGGCATGGTCGATGCCTTGTAGAGCCTTATTAGTGTGCCTAGTAACCCTACATATCCGCACTATAACTCGGTTCAATTGACGATCAATCAATACACAACCTCAAACTGCCATCCTTCTCTTGACTAACAGAATAGGACCTCCCCAAAGCGAAACACTCGGACGCACAAGTCCCCCTATCTAGCAATTCTACAGCAGATCCTTTGTAGGGTTCCTAGACACACCCATGAAGTTCTACAACTGATCAACCATGTCCAATTCAAAAAATTTCTATGTGCCAAAGAACCCTATACTAGATCGTTAACTAGAGGTAAGGCGAAACATGCAAGTAAACAACTTTATTGCTAAATGAAAAAGACTACAACCTTTGTAGATCCGGTCCTCCAATTCTCTAGCTCTGTGATGACGTCCCTCCGCTGCGATCATCGGATTCCGGACTCTAGCGTCGGTTTCATCGGAGAAATGGGTGGGCTAGGTCGTCAACTTCGATGCCGAAGATGATCTACGTCGAGGCAACTCAAGATCAAGCTCCATCTTCACTTGGTCATAAAACTTGTGAAGATAACACACTCTACTACATGGCAAGTGGTAGAGGATGAAGAAATAGGAAGTGGGTTCAGAAATAGGAAGTGGGTTCACTTTGGATTTAGATTTCTCACTCTTTTTCTCATGGCACCATTGGAGGTGGCAAGGTTTCTTCTTCTTGAAGAAGAAGAAGAAGAAGAAAAGAATATGATAAGAATGATAAAATCAATTGATGAATAATAATAAATCAAGTGATCTTATCATAATGCAACCATGGATGAGGCTAACACATGTAGAGAATAAACGAGGTTTTAGGTAAATGGTTAGGGTTGAGGAAAAAACAAAATGGTAGATAAAGCTAAGAAGCTTCATGAAGCTTAAGCAAAAAAACAAAGTTAGTCACCATTTCATTTTTGCCAAAAGTAAATAAAATGAATAAGTGAATAAGGTAATGGAAACCATAACCATTAACTAAACATGGTGTATAGCATACACTCACCCAAGTTTGCATGTATCATCAAACATGATACAATCTAGTGCACAAAAATATATCACATATACAACTTGTGCACATCAAGTGAGAAAATCCATCTTAAGTGAACAAATACTAGTTAATGTAAAGTAATATATCAAATATATAATTATACATTAAATCATTAAATCAACACTTGATTTAATGATCCGGTCATACTGCATATAACCGACTAATATCAAGTGTATTAATGTATCGAATCAACACTTGATTCGGTAACTCGGCTATACCTTATATAACCGTCCGATGATACAAATCGCGAGAATAGAATCCAGTATCACATACTGGTATTATTCTCGGTCCTGCACATATCTCATACACGCTCCTATCTCGTTTCGCTTGAGCCAGGAAACCTCTGTGTAGGACTCTAAACACTCATCAATACGCCGGCAGCAGGTGATGATCATATCAAACACCCACAAGCCGCAAGCGGTCTGCTAAACGTAACGGCCACCCGGGTATTGAGCGATCAGAAGATCAACGAGTAAGCCCGCTCACACTCCTGTGAATCCAACCAGTAACACTTACAGTACAGTCCGATCTGTTCGTCTGATATGTCGCATATCTTGCCTAGGGGTGGTAAACGTCAGACCCCAGTAGCTTGATAAGTCATGCCGATGTAAGGTCCATATCAAGCGTGAAACTACTGATAACTCTTACCAGTAAATCACTGTAGCCCTGGCCAGGGATTTCCAGTTATGGCCAGTCGAGCATAGCGCAACATCAACCCCCAATACCGGGAGAGACGAATCCCCTCCTATTGCTCATTGCCTCCATGTGAATCGGGACTGTAACCAAAAACCACCTGTTTGCACGACTCAATAGAGCCGTGGTAGGGTGGAAATCAAAGCACAGTGGGAGACACACAAGACTCAATGACGATCTCGGGTCAACAGACTAAGCCGTACCAGTGTCACCAGAGAACTGCCATCTGACGTGAGGTATAATACCATCTGGGAGTTCTCGGCGAGTCCGTTCAGTGTACCCAGTCATCACTGAGCACCCGCATAGCATCTCTGATATCAAACACCAATGGATATGGGATCATCCATCGCCCATCACCAGGGTCGAGAAGATATACGCTAGTCTACTCTGGAATATCGATGCCCCGTCTCGATATTCCCACGACTAGGAACAATGAAGGATGTACTCATTGACAACCCAGGCCCCACTAGTATGATCTACATCATAGTCCTGGAAGTCGAGTACACATCCTAAGGGCTTTATCAACATGTAACAGAGAGACAGAAAGTATACATGTTAAGATAAAGAGCAACCAGATAGCGTACTATCATGTCGAGCAAGAAAGTCCTACCTATATATGTCCCAGCATCCACTACAATATACATCCAATGTACAGTAATGGCCTCTACGGCATACATATAACTAACAATCTCCCACTTGCACTTGGGCCATCTGTAGCAGTGGTTGCAGTATCTAATACTCAACCATCCCATATGAGTCTCTCTCTGGGAAAAAGCCTTTGTGAGTGGATCCGCCATGTTGTCCTCTGAGTCTACTCTCCTAACCTCGATCACCCTGGAGATCAACTATCTCCATGATCAGGTGATGCTGCCTCAGAATATGTCTGGGTCACTGATGGGACCAGGGTTCCTGGGCCAAAGCCTCATTTCCATTGTCACACAATGGTAGGAACCTAGTTCATCTCATGAACCAATATATACCCAAACTGCCTCTTTGGTAGTATCTTTAATAGCGATGTTACCATCCTTTATCGTCTAGTTTGCCACGGTATCCAGCTTGGAACTCTTCCAACATACCGTCCCTCTACTGAGGGTAAAGACAATGCCTGCGACTGACATTCAGTCATACTTATTACCCTGGAACCTTTTCCAGTGATTCTCCCCAGGATCAACTGATACCATCTCACTACAACTAGTGAGAATCCTAACATCCATTTAGATCTATCTTATAGATCCAAAACCCAGGATTTAGGAGGTATCACCTTTATCCTATATGGAGAATCCTTATGATAAGTGGAGATTGATCGTGCGTAGCATAGGAAACTTTTTTCTTATCAAGAGTATGTTGTCCACGTACAATACGAGGATGACCACCTTACTTTCTACTACCCTTTTTGTATATACAAGGTTCATCTACCATTTTGATGAAGTCAAACACTTTGACTACCACATCAAAACAGACGTTCCAACTCCGCGATGCCTGCTTTATCCTGTAAAGTAACTTGCACATGTTTCCGCTGCTCCCACTGTTTACGAAGCCCTCTGGCTGTGTACTTATAGACGTTCTCTTCTAAATCATTATTTAGAAAAGCAGTCATGGCACCCAACCACCAGATATCGTAGTCATGGTATGTAGCAATGTTAAGTAGGATCCGGATGGACTTAAGCATAGCCACTGGAAAAGGTTTCATCATTATCCACGCCTGGTCGATGACGAAAACCTTTAACAAGTCTAGCTTTGAAAGTCTCAACTTTTCCATCTACACCAAGTAATCTTCTCAAGATATACTTGCTCCTGATGGGGATTTAACCCCTTCAGATATAGCAACCAAAGTCCATACTTTGTTGGTGTACATGGATTCCATCTCAGATCGCTAAGCATCCAGCCATTCTTACAGAGTCCCTACTCTCGATAGCCTGCTCGAAACTAGTTGGGTCATCATCTCATGATGCATTCCTCGCTCCCACTGTCATCGAGAAACGAAGTATCTCTCTGGAGGATGAGGAACCCGACCAGATCGGCGGAGAGGCTGAAGTTCGTTGGGGACTATTGAATCCTTTGGTTCTGTCAAATCATCAGCTGTAGTTTGTATAACTGGAACTCCTTCCAGTTCTACAGAACTGACCTTGCCTCGATCTTGTCCGGATTTTTCTTTCGACATAGGCCGGACAATCCCAAATCTTAACTTACTTAAGAGATAGGCTCTTCCCATACCATATCCTATATGGAGTGGTAGGCACTGATTTGATTCGAACCTAATTCAGTAGGTATGCAGCTTCTCAAGTGCACAACCCCTTAAAAGAAACAGGTAACTCGGTAATACTCATCATAGAGCACACCATATCTAATATGGTGTGATTGCTCCACCCCGATACACCGTTGTGCTGTGGTATATTCAGAGGAGTAATACGGAGAGAGAATCTTATTCTCCTTTAGAATAATCCAAGAATTCTATGCACAAGTATTCTCCTCCCAGATCTTATCATAGGACATAATACTTATACCCGGTTTTTGGTTCTCTATTTCTAACTTATATTCTGTGAATATCTCAAAAGGTTCGGACTTGTGTTTCAACAGGAACATATGTCTGAATCTTGAGAGATTATCAGAGAATGTAATGAAATACAAAGAACCGGTCTTGGCATGTGTAGACAGGGGATCTACATACATCAACATGTATCATCCCAAGAGTTCACTAACTCTTTCTCTGTTTCCAGTAAACAGAGCTATGGTCATCTTATCTCTGTGACATGACTAGCAAGTTTCACAAGATGTAAATTCAAACTGATTTAAATATGCATCTTAAATGTAACTTAAGCTAGTCGGGTCACATTGATATGACCTAGTCTATAATACCTCAAGAAGGATCCGTTCATTTCTGAACTCTTCCTCTTGTGTGTGTTCTGTATACTAGGAACTGTAGTTTGATTTAGAATGTCAATGCTTTTAGATAACGTGCCTGAACTGATCAACTTTTGAAATAGAAAATGTTCAAAACATTATCCAACAATACAAAATTTTATTATTTCTTTACTAATAAAGAGACTGATATGATTTTGTATATCAGGTTCGGTATCTAATAACGTTCGTTCAGAATCAATGTACTGGTAATACAGGGTGACAGTGACCAACAGACTTGGCTGCAACACTTGCCCCGTTTTCTGTCTCATGAAACTTATCACCCGTACTCGGTTCTCTACCTTTCTGTAGCCCTATGTAACAGATTACATTTGCGGGATCCTGATCTGGTATCTAATACTTAGGACATAGAGGACACTGAGAAACAGTTCTTTATAATGAACACACCCGAAGGAGATGCATCATATGCACTTTCTTCGTTTGGGCGGCATAGGAATTTTGGTATTCCCCTATTTTCTGCTCTGTCTTATAACAATTATAAGTTGGAGCGGGACCAACGTTTCCCAGCTCAGTATAACAAGCGGGTTCGGTCAATACATCCATATTATTATCTTGATTAAGGCGTGATATGGTCGCTACCTGGAGAGAGAGAGAAGAAAACACTCTGTGTGCGCTCTTGCAAGATTAGATTGGTTATATATTTTATCTAATCAGGATAGCTCCCACTGTTTTTATCAAATCTTTCTTCAAACCCTAAAAGGAAAGACTAGCCGGGATTAATTACACTCTACAAGTTCGCCAATCTTTCAGCCAGGCCAGTGTCGGTACTCTAAGGGAGGTTCCCCGTGCTTTCGCACGGACCTAATTATAATAAACCTCGTTTTCCCAAAAGCGTAACCCCGTTAACACCTTTCTAGACACCTACTTAATCGGCTAATTACAAAGTGCAAAACTCTCCCAGGAGTAACAATTACTCGCAATGGGTATCGGGATCCAACTATCATATAGAAGGTATGCAATCTCATTGCAAATTTCAACACTTGAAACTCCCGATAAAAGTTTTTACCCCTAGCACTTATGACCTTAACTATGGTCAACAAATCATAAGTACTAGTCAAGTTCTACCCGTCATTTCGTGATTAATTAGACCCACCCACATGACCCTTAACTAAGGTCAACAAAGTCACGCGACTGTCCTAACTAATCGCACCATATGCGGTGTAGGAAGACATCACTTAGCTACCGTACACTGTGCCTTGACTATGGTCAACAAACACAGCACGAATACTAAGTACTCTACTTCCTAAAATGACGAAGGGTTGCGGATGGTTTTTAAGAAAACCTTTAACGCTTTGAACTTGATCTCGTTGCGGAATCAAATGGTTTTTAAATGGAGTTTTTTTTAGGCTTTTCTAGTTTTGCTAAAGGGGTCACTCCCGGTGAAGGGATCGTCGGCCCTTTCCTCATCGAATAAGGTGCAGGATATATCATATATACCGCTGTGCAAAGAAAAAACTATAGAAGCAATCAAAAGACAAACCGAGGGTTGTAGCATCTGCCAGTTATTGCTAAAGGAGTCACTCCTAGTGAAGGGATCTCGTTCCTTTCCTTATCGAATAAGGTGCAGGATGTTCTACAAGGAACACCACGATGCAAAGCAAGAACTGTAGCTACCTGTTTTATTTTGAAATTCGATTCCACAACATCTTTTAGGTTTATTTTCTTTCATTAATCACATTAATGAATATCCCATCATTTAAGTCCACCTAAACATCACAGATAAATATAACGTACGCTTATGCCATCCGCATTCGCCTCGATGTCCTGTCTGCACCCTTAGGTTAGGTAACTAACGGCAGAGCGGGGCAGGGCCAGCACGGGTCTAAAACATAAGCAACGTCTATATAATGTATCATATATACTATATACTATATCTATCTGAACATATCACATGATCACATCACAGATAACGCAGCAGAAAATATCATATGAAATATTGGATATACTAGGACGTCCATGTTTTTAATACGAGCAAGTATAAAACACGGATTCCACGGTCGCGATGAATAGCCAAACCCACACCCCTAGACCCCTATGAGAGCGGCAAGCAACCCTACCAATTCTAGAGTTAGGACACCCGGACTCGACTCCTCGAGTTGGTCTCCCACTGGACTCCAGAACCCGGTTACTTGTGCTCTCCTCCTTGGGTCCATCCTAGTGCGGAAAAGTAAATAATATACATCAACGGTGACAACTTCCGCAACCTGGAAGTGCCCCAATAAAAGAATATTACATACAAGTTTTTACATGAATGAAAATGAAAAACACTCGTCTCACATAAAAAACCCCGGCTATTCAAACACGACGATCCAATATAACATATCCAGCAACACATAACATCACATGTCATCAACGTAAGTAAATATGCGCATTCCAATTGTCGTTGACATATAGCAACAAAACCGGTGATATCACATATTACACTTACGGTCGCAGAAAAGAAAGTGTAAAACTACAACAGTTGGAATCCGCAACCTACTTAGACATCGCATGCCTAACCAAATGAATTCCTTAGACATCGCATGCCTAACAATTATAAACCCCGCATTTTAGTCTCATTTATCGAAAACCCTTTTCAATATTAAGTCGGGCAATTCAACAAGATTCCCGGCATTTTGATCGAAAGCTCGTCGCAAACTTTAGTAGGCGGCCGCACCCCCGATACCATCGACAAAGTGCACTAAGGCGGAACACCGCTGCCGCGAGCACCCGAACAGATGCTTTCGGCGAGGGGGTTCTCCTACAGTCACTTGGTCGGGGCTATGGGGTGTAGCTATCTATTAAGTTTACCCGGCGAGTATCCGCGTACGCTACGTGATTGCGACGGACTTTTGATCACATCAAAATTCCGTGGCAACCAATCAAGTGAGACTAAAGTGCTATGTTTATAACATCCAAATCAGTTATCTCATAACTACTTGTGGATTCCAAATATTGTATCACATTCCAGATAAATAGAAAATGTTAAACTTTCCGATCGAACAATCAAACACCCAAGTTTTCCCGAAACAGCTCAACACATGAAATAAGTTCAAAAACATCCATTTCATGCCACAGTACCAACGGTCCAGCCGTAGAAGGGTCAAGCCAACGCCTCATATGTGGCACGTCGTACTGCCCCAAACCCTAAGGTTCAAAGGGCGGTTCAAGATGGTCACATAATCGAGTTAAGGTTTGTTGTCTTCTAGAGGGTCCATCGTGTTACTTGCACTACTCAGAACGTTCTCAAACTACGGAAAAGTCCAACAGTTGGAAATTTCCTGGCAGGGGATAAATTGGGTATTTATATCCGGTCGAACTTTTTAACATGTTCTAAAATACCCGAAAAAAGCATATAGACGAAGTTAAACTTTCGATCGAAACAACGAACTCCCAATACAACCCAGAAAACTCAACTCTTGAGTATAATTTAAAAATTCCAGAAAACTCAGCAACTTAAGAAAGAAATTACTGTGCAAAAAGTAATGAAAAACATGACCGTACGGCCACGGAACCGCCGCACGAGCCATGCTCATGCCGCGGTTCCACAGCGCCTTGATCGATTCAAGCGCACGTGTTGCACAGTATTTCTTAGAAAACCCTGCTGATTTTTCTGCATATTTTTAATTCACAAAAAGTCCAGTTTTTAAAAATTGTACAGAGAAGGGTTTTAGATTAGAGTTTCGGATTCGATCGGACTTCTAACATCGTCTACACTTCGTCTAAAGCTCTAGCTAGGCTCTGATACCACTGTAGGGTTCCTAGGAACAACCATGAGGTTCTACAACTGATCAATCATGTCCAATTCAAAAAAATTCTATGTGCCAAAGAACCCTATACTAGATCGTTAACTAGAGGTAAGGCGAAACATGCAAGTAAACAACTTTATTGTTAAATGAAAAAGACTACAACCTTTGTAGATCCGGTCCTCCACTTCTCTAGCTCCGTGATGACGTCCCTCCGCTACGATCATCGGATTCCGGACTCTAGCGTCGGTTTCATAGGAGAAATGGCGGGCTAGGTCGTCGACTTCGATGCCGAAGATGATCTACGTTGAGGCAACTCAAGATCAAGCTCCATCTTCACTTGGTCATAAAACTTGTGAAGATAACACACTCTACTACATGGCAAGTGGTAGAGGATGAAGAAATAGGAAGTGGGTTCACTTTGGATTTGGATTTCTCACTCTTTTTCTCATGGCACCATTGGAGGTGGCAAGGTTTCTTCTTCTTGAAGAAGAAGAAGAAGAAGAAGAAGAAAAGAATATGATAAGAATGATAAAATCAATTGATGAATAATAATAAATCAAGTGATCTTATCATAATGCAACCATGGGTGAGGCTAACACATGTAGAAAATAAACTAGGGTTTAGGTAAATGGTTAGGGTTAAGGAAAAAATAAAATGGTAGATAAAGCTAAGAAGCTTCATGAAGCTTAAGCAAAAAACAAAGTTAGCCACCATTTCATTTTTGCCAAAAGTAAATAAAATGAATAAGTGAATAAGGTAATGGAAACCCTAACCATTAACTAAACATGGTGTATAGCATACACTCACCCAAGTTTGCATGTATCATCAAACATGATACAATCTAGTGCACAAAAATATATCACATATACTACTTGTGCACATCAAGTGAGAAAATCCATCTTAAGTGAACAAATACTAGTTAATGTAAAGTAATATATCAAATATATAATTATACATTAAATCATTAAATCAACACTTGATTTAATGATCCGGTCATACTGCATATAACCGACTAATATCAAGTGTATCAATGTATCGAATCAACACTTGATTCGGTAACTCGGCTATATCTTATATAACCGTCCAATGATACAAATCGCGAGAATAGAATCCAGTATCACATACTGGTATTATTCTCGGTCCGGCACATATCTCATACGCGCTCCTATCTCGTTTCGCTTGAGCCAGGAAACCTCTGTGTAGGACTCTAAAGACTCGTCAATACGCCGGCAGCAGGTGATGATCATATCAAACACCCACAAGCCGCAAGCGGTCTGCTAAACGTAACGGCCACCCGGGTATTGAGCGATCAGAAGATCAACGAGCAAGCCCGCTCACACTCCTGTAAATCCAACCAGTAACACTTACCGTACAGTCCGGTCTGTTCGTCTGATAAGTCGCATATCTCGCCTAAGGGTGGTAAACGTCAGACCTTAGTAGCTTGATAAGTCATGCCGATATAAGGTCCATAACAAGCGTGAAACTACTGATAACTCTTACCAGTAAATCACTACAACCCTGGCCAGGGATTTCCAGTTATGGCCAGTCGAGCATAGCGCAACATCAACCCCCAATACCGGGAGAGACAAATCCCCTCCTATCGCTCATTGCCTCCATGTGAATCGGGACTGTACCAAAAAACCACCTGTTTGCACGACTCAATAGAGCCGTGGTAGGGTGGAAATCAAAGCACAGTAGGAGACACACAAGACTCTATGACGATCTCGGGTCAACAGACTAAGTTGTACCAGTGTCACCAGAGAACTGCCATCTGACGTGAGGTATAATACCATCTGGGAGTTCTCGGTGAGTCCGTTCAGTGTACCCAGTCATCACTGAGCACCCGCATACCATCTCTGATGTCAAACACCAATGGATATGGGATCATCCATCGCCCATCACATGGGTCGAGAAGATATACGCTAGTCTACTCTGGAATATCGATGCCCCGTCTCGATATTCCCACGACTAAGAACAATGAAGGATGTACTCATTGACTACCCAAGCCCCACTAGTATGATCTACATCATATTCCTGGAAGTCGAGTACACATCCTAAGGGCTTTATCAACATGTAATAGAGAGACAGAAAGTATAAATGTTAAGATAAAGAGCAACCAGATAGCGTACTATCGTGTCGAGCAAGAAAGTCCTACCTATATATATCCCAGCATCCACTATAATATACATCCAATATACAGTAATGGCCTCTAGGGCATACATATAACTAACATCCTTAAGCTCCCTAAGCTTCGCCGGCTCATCTGGAACAACGTCGGAAAACTCTCGCACGATAGGAACCCGGTCCAACGAACCCACTGTGGCTCCGTATCCCAAATGAAAGCCAAGAATCCACGACATACTCTCCTTAAAAGCCGACTAGCAAAAATGGCTGAATTCAAGATGTGAGAGGCGGCACCACTGTCCCCCTGCACAACAAGAACTGACTCACCGAATAACCAATCATGACTGTTTTCTCACGGCAGTCCACAGATGCCTAGCACTTACCTAACCAGTCTGTGCCCAGGAGAACGTCAAAGCCCAACATCTCTAGAAGGATCAAATCGACGGACGAATCTCCATCTCCCATCCGATTGGCACAAGACCGAAACACGTGTCACTTAACCAAAGGATCGCTGACAGAAATTAACACAACAAACGGCTGATATAGCATACACGACTCTCGGCCCAACTATGGCACAAAGTGTGTAGAACAAATGAATGCATAGATCCCGAATTAAACAAACATGAGCAATAAGAAAACATACGAATAAGATTACCTGAAAACTCTGCATTGGACGCCCGCGCGTCCCGATAAGTAGAAGCAAATGCTCGTGTCTGCCCTCTACCCGCAACTGGCTGAACTCCTCCTATGTCATCCTGCACACTCAGAATGAATCCTCCGCAACCATGACCTCTCTGCATATAAGTCTGATGTGGTGCCAAGGAACAATGTCTGACGAAGTGTTGAAGGCCCCTACATCGAAAACATCCATACGATGGTTGCTGACCCTCCTGAGAATAAGAGCTAAACAACTGTCCTCGTCCCAAGCCTCTGCTACTCTCGCGACGTGCATGAAGCCTGTTACGGCGACTAAACCTTTGTCCTTGGGCTCGTACACCTGCATGAGCCCTCCTCTGTCCTCGGACTCCCAAAGTCTCGGAAAGACGCTCCTCATCGAATAGGGTTGCGTCCACTGGTGTTGTATACGTAATACTATGTTGTGTGCTGATCGCAAGGAATAACTGGGTAACAGGGGTGCCAACCTCCTGTCACTGCGCTCGACTGGCCTCAACTAACGACCTCATCATCTAGCGCAAGACCTCCATCTCTGCCTCAAGCCTAGCGATACGATCTATCGAAGGCGGATCAATCTGCTCCTGTGCAACGAGCGTACCATCCTGGTCAATCCTCGTCCCACATGAGTCAACTCTGACTTCAGCTCTCGCTGCATCACTCTGATTCCCCATAGTCATCGGCGGCATAAGGCTATAAATGGAAGAAGGATTCGATAAGAACACGGAAATCGAATCATAAGGATATGTATCATCAAGGAAGGAATTTCAAGCAATTAGTATTTAGGTCACTTAGGCGGAGTACCGTGTCGTGAGTATGCCATGGACATACACACACTACGTTACTCTGCTTCAGCTACCTACTCCATCATACCAAGGTCATCCTACACTCCGAAAGGTAAAACCTAGCGCTCTGATACAACTTTGTCACGACCCGAAATTGGCACGTGACGGCCCTTAAACTACACAACGTCTACAGGCGTAATGCAATTTAAGTAAGCCGAAAACCCAGCAATCTAAACCATCAAAAGTAGTAAGTGAAAATAAAATTTTCAAAACTTTTGAAATCTCAATCAAATTCTTTAAAGTCCAACTTTATTTCTTTTAAAAATTTGGCAGCACCTCCTTTGCAAAACAAGCCCCCAAAAAGGGTACAACATAAATATATAAGTAAAGCATCCCCAAACGGGAGCAAATCCACGCCCAAAGGCGGAAAACAACCACTACAACAGATATACGACGCCGTAGCGAAGAAAAATACGATATAAGTAAAAACTGCATAAAAGACCTCCAAGTCACCAAAAATAATATACAATATCGTCCTCATAACTCGTCTCTAAGTCAATACATGATAATGGTAGATGGAGAGTACATGGTACAAAGATATAAAAAGAACAACATCGGATAACCGCAAAACCCACGTATAGCAAAACTGCACACAGTCAGCCGTAGCGGTATCCGCTGCAAAAGATGATACGATAGGTAGAAGCCCTGCCTCGACTATTCTTAGGAACAACCTGCAAACCCTGTGGCACAACGGGGGTGAGTTGCCAACTCGTGAATAGTAAATAACAAATGCAGGTAATCGCAAGTATGCACATACAGCGCGAATCTAATACATGCAAGCTGACAGCAATAAATGACAATATGTATGCAACAGTCATGAAAGGTACTCTATCAGGTACAACTAATACATGAAGCAATAATATGGCAATATGTATATGCAACAGTCATGAAAGGTACTCTATCAGTTACAACTAATACATGAAGCAATAATATGGCAATATTTATATGCAACAGTCATGAAAGGTACTCTATCAGGTACTACTAATACATGAAGCAATGCATATAAAGTAAATGTGGAATATTGGATAAAACATGTCATCCTCACGGAATCCTCATCGTGGCAGGACCAATGTCCATCAAGACAATCCAAATCCCAAATATCCTCAAATCGTCCCTCGGATCGGCCCTCAACATCACGTAATGAATAAGAATACATGCATAGATCATTGTGATGATATATATTAAAAATATATATATATATATATAACAGCGTCCCATACCACTCATATATATATATACACACACACACATGCATATATAACAGCGTCCCATACCACTAATATATATATATATATACACACACACACACACATGCATGCATATATAACAGCGTCCCATACCACTGATATATATATATACTTAGAGGTAAAATATCATGAAAACTAGTGTTTAGCATCGACACATAAATACTCATCTATCAGGCGTCGTCACCACGACTGCCCCTCATATGTACGTATCATACGTTCATCGGAAACCCGAGTGCCTAGCCTCTACACTCGAATTCCCCGTATCCTTACGTACATGACTCCGGTCGATATCTACGCGATCACCGACGAGTCCAAAACTGTCACCGGTAGGTATGATTCCCCTGTCAGGCTCATCGGCGTGAACCTTCGACATACTTTTCTTGCCCCGGGGTATCTCTGGGCCCCACCTTGTACCCGCACATAGCACACGACACCTCCCCGCATGGGGTATATATCAGAACCGAGAATATCATGGTGGATGCTGAAATATCATATCAAGAGAAACCGGGTTTTTCAAATAATGCATAATTTCATGAAACTACCACGGTCCTCAAATCCAGAAAAGATCATGTGAAATCCATATATCAATGCGAAATCCAAGAAATATAATATATGCAACATGAAACAGTAATATGAGCATATAAAGGAAAACTGCTATTTAACTGCAACAAATTATTAAATATATCATGCGGTTCCTAATTTCTCCAAATCCATACAACACCATATAATGGTGAACATGTAGCTATACCTAGGTATGCGTAACCATGTCGGTATAAAAAGATATGTGTATCTACCTATCAATAATGAAGTAATACCATACTGGCGTATGTAAGTATGTAAGTATGTAAGCAAGATGTATATGTAGCTATGTCTCATATGTGTATATACTTATCACTAATGGTACAATACCATATAGGTATATGTGTAACTAGCATGTAGGTATACAGGTATGCTATATATCATATGCGAAAAGGAATATAAGGATCAAGTCTCAATGTCCCTAATCAATACAGTATCACGTAAGTATAAGTGTTGTGCGTGTCATGGCAATTATCGACGGTGTGTGTGTAGCATACAAGTAGTGCTCGTGAAACATAAACCGTTAATAATGGTGTTGTGTCTCATTAATAGTAAGTCCATACACAAATAGGAAAGGAGATAAGCAACCAAGGTACACTTGCACAATAATGTCCATATATTTCTAACTAATGGTTAAGTCATTTAATCTAGCCCAGACGCATAACGCCATCCGGGCGATTCCCCTGTAGATGTTAAATCTACTCACAAACGCTCCAGGCTAAGTAAAGCCAACCACCTGCTTCCCCTTCTTTGCGGCGTCCGAAGTCCCCGCCTGCGATCCTAAAATCACAAAACAACAAAGCAAGTGTATTTTAGAAATCCATCAATAACACGTACAAACAACGCTTGACCGACGCACCAACTCCAAACATACTCTCAAGTGTTCGTATTGTGGCTAATGTGCGTAGCGACACTACGAAACCAACCCAAGAGCAAAACCACACAAAGTGCACGAATCGTGTCGTATAACGTAACACGCGTAGTCGTAACACTAGAAACTAGCTATGTGATACCAGATTTTGTATACAGAGAAAACCGAAAAATCAAACAGGACCAAACACACCAAAACCAAAGCAAACAGCTACCCACAAAAACCCACACCCTAACTCCCCTAGTCGTCCGAGGTCGCCGGAATTGCAAAGCATGTCGCCGGCCCCCTCCGAGCAAGTAGGTCTCGTGTTTCAGGTGAAGTCTTAGGGTCTCTGGTACAACATAACTACTCTGCCAGATTTTCTAGTATACTCTCGGGGTCACAGCAGATCACAGATATCACAAATGACACTAAAAATACGATATTAGCATGAAACTTAACTTTAAGCGTTCTAAACTAAATCTAAAAGACTACACAACACTATAACATCATAAAGAACAGATAGAGATCATTACCTACTCCCACAAGCTCAAAGATCCTAGCTTTCCAAGCTCCAAGGCATCCATGAGGGAAAACAAGGCTTAAGGAAGTGATTTGGTGATGTTTTGTGAAGCTTTAGTGTAGGTTTAGCGAAAGGATTAGCAAGTGTTCAGTTGAGGGTGAAGGAGAGATGAAGGAAACAAAGAGAATGAGATAGTGAAGTGAGAATGAGAGGATAAAGAGAGTGAGTGAAATGAAAAGAGAGAGAGAGTGAGCTTAGGGTGAGTGCACCATGCATTAACTTACACAATAATGCAACCAATGACTCACCATGCCACCTCTCATCCGAAAAAAACCAAAGAAATATCTCACAACAAACTATCTAGAGGTTTAGGTTAAGGTTAAACAAGGATTGGATTAGCTTAAAGTTGTCATGGTTACTAAACTAGATTACACAAACACACCCTCACATAAGCATGCACATGTGTATGCATGCCATAACAAATAATAATAAACTATTAATTAAATGTTATAAAATGTGAGGACCCAAATTGGTAAACTTTTACCAAAAACCCGCACTAACGATTATTTAACACTACTCGAAATCCTAAGGCGTTACAATCTCCCCCCTTAAAGAAAATTCGTCCCCGAATTAAAATTTCTTATTAAGCGTACCTTCAAAGAGATGAGTGCAAAACCCCCAAATCTCGTTCGCAGCCTCTTAAGTGATCTCCTCACTATACGGTTACGCCCAAGAAACCTCCACAGATGGCAAGACCCTTGACCGAAGTTTCTCCACCTGCCGATCCACTAACACTATCGGCTGTCGGTGAACGAAAGATCACGTCCAAGCTAATTGGTCTGGTGCTAAATCATGTGAGAAAGGTCATGAAGGTAATTGAAAATCATCAACACATGGAATACGAGATGAATACTCAAAAATCTGGGCGGAAGTGCCAAATTATAGGCAACGGTACTAACTCGCTAAAGGATTTTAAAAGGACCTACAATCTGGGACTAAGCTTCCCAAAACTGAACACACCCTTTCATCGGAAAAACCCGTAGGAAAACATGATCTCCCACTGCGAACTCAAGTCTGCGATCACCACGGTCGGCATAAGACTTCTGTCTGCACTGGGCTACTCTCATCCTGACCTGAATGACTGGATCATCTCCGAAGTCTCTATACTAGCTGGGGTCCAAAAATCCTACACACGCAGAGTCAGTAAAACAGACTGGCGATCGACACAACCTACCACTCAAGGCCTCAAGGTTGCCAATTGGAATGTCTCCCGATAACAGTTATCGTAGGAGAACCTTATCAATGGAAAGTGACGATCCCAACAGCCAACAAACCAAGTACGTACGCAGTAACATATCCTTCAGAGTCTGTATAACCCGCTCTCATTAAGCATCGGTCTACGGATGGAAAGCGATGCTAAAGCTCAACCAGTACCCAAGGCTTCCTGAAGCTTCTGCCATAGACGGCTAGCGAACTGGGTGCCTCTATTGGATACAACGCATGAAGGAACTCCGTGAAAACGCACAAACTTAACGAAGAACAACTGAGCAAATTGAGCATAACCGGACCACAATCACCCGAATAGAGTCACACCCTGTCTAGACCTGGGTAGACACCACAACGAAATTCATGGAGATCTGCTCCCATTCCAACTCTATAACGGAAAAAGGTTGCAACTCTCCAGCCGGCCCAAAATCTCAACCTTAGCTCGCTGACATGCCAAGCACCTCAAAACGAAATCCGAAACTTCACTCTTCATCCCTGCCCACTCATAACTATCTCACAAGTCACGTTACATCCCGGTGGCACTTGGATGAACACAAGAAGCTGACTGATGTGCCTGCTCTAGGACTTCGTGTCTCTACCCATCAGTATCGGGTACACGCCAACGAGTCCCTAACACAGCACACCCTGGTCATAAATGAAGAACTCTGAATCTTTACCCAGCCGAATATGCTCGAGAATCTCCGACAAACAAGCATCAGCGGGCTGTGTCCCACGGAACGATTAAGTAAAAGTGGACGGGTGCGGACATGAGCAAGCTGTCCCCTCAGTAGAGGCGAACCTAAGCTGTACTCAACGGTTACACAAGAACTGTAAATCTGCAGAAGACTGCCTCTGAACTGCGCCCAACTGGAACAAGCTAACCCCGGGCCTACGACTCAAAGTATGAGCTACCCCAATCATCTTGCCACGGGTAATGAAGGATCTCACAAACACAATCCTTCACAAGCTCCATCCAACGGCGCTGTCTCAACAATCAAAACCCGCTGCAGGAAGATGTGCACTAAGCTCTGGTGTTCCGTGAAGATCTGACACGACTCTTCGAACAAGTAGTGTCCCCAAGTCTCCAGCGCAAAACCACCACGGCCATCTCAGGAGACGATTCAGATGGCGCCTTTTGAGGCTTTGTATGATAGAAAGTGTCGATCGCCAGTCTGTTGGAGCGAACTCAACGAGAGCAGGATTTTGGGACCCCGGCTAGTTCAAGAGACTACGGAGAAGATCCAGTTGATTCAGGATAGGATGAGAGCAGCCCACTACAGATAGAAGTCTTATGCCGACCGTCATCGTCGCAGGCTCGAGTTCGCAGTGGAGGATCATGTATTCCTACGGATTTCTCCGATGAAGGGCGTAATGAGATTTGGGAAGAAAGGAAAACTTAGTCTGGGATTTGTAGGTCCTTTTGAGATTCTTGAGCGAGTTGGTACCGTTGCCTATCGTTTTGCACTTCCGCCCAGTTTCCTAGATGTTCATCCCGTGTTACATGTGTCGATACTCCGCAAGTACCTTCATGACCCTTCTCATGCGATTCAGCACCAGACGATCCAGCTGGAGCGCGACCTTTCTTTCACCGAGCAGCTGGTGGTCATTTTGGATCGACAGGTGAAGAAATTGAGGTCAAAGGTTATATCGTCCGTAAAGGTTCTTTGGCATGGCCCGAATAGCGAAAAGGTCACCTGGGAGTCCGAGGACGAGATGAGGAAGAAATATCCCCATCTCTTCGAAAGTACGCGTAGTTAAAATTTTAAATTCGGGGACCGAATTCTTTAAGAGGGGAAGATTGTAACATTTTAGAAATCATTTAGGAGAAATTTCCGATAATCGATAAGATAATTTGTGTTTTCCGTAAAAACCAAGATATAATCATTTTTCAATATAGACTTAATGCACCTAGTTTAACTATGTAATTGCTAGTATGTAGTATTTATTTAGTTACTTATAATTATTAGTTTACTTAAATATTTTCCTTAATTAATTATTTCAAATATTATTATAAGCTTTTATTTACACATTTAATTAGTGGTAATTACAAATTGGAATGAATTAAATATACAAATGTGAACCATGTCAACTTAAATACAAGTTTACAAATTGTTTTCTTTTTCTCCACTTATCTCTATGGTTCTAGACTTTTCTAGGATTAAGGAAATTAGAAAATATAATGAATTAAAGATAAGATTGATGTGAGGTGCATTAAATGATGCTTAAGGGTTGTCTTAATCTAGAAATTTCCAAACACACATACAAACCCCCTCCTCTTTCCTCCTTGGCCGAGCCTCCTCCTTCAACAACCCAAAATTTCCCCCACTTCATTTCTACTTCAAAATCCCCAAAAATTACCTCAAAAATCCATACAAATTCCCACTAATTCCAAATTAAACCTTTATCCATTTCTCCTTGTCCTAATCTACCATGGATCTTGGAGAAAGAAGCCATTTTGGGAGTTCAAATTGTTAGCTAGATCTAAAAAAATTGTGAGGTATAAATCCTAACCCTATTGTTCAATTGTTGGTTAATTTCTTAAATCAAACTTAATTAGGTATTTATATGGTTCTATATTGAAAGTTTGAAATTTCAAGATAAGGGTTTTATTTTGAGTTAGGGTTTTAACCATCATAACTAGGATTAGCTAAGTGTAGTTGCTATCTAGTGGCTTAGTTTGGATGTTTAATTGTGATTGTGGCCACTAGATCGCTAATCCACGAGGTTTTCTACCAAAATTCCTTTGGGTTGCTTACTAGGTTTTCGGTATAATTAGATGTTGGTTTTATTTGACGTTGTGATGATATATATATTGTGTTGTGAATGAACGATCGGTATGATCGGGTTCTAGGTTTGGTAGTTATCTCATATAGCGATCTTAGTTGAGGTTGTGGTGATGTCGTACGCGTTTTGTGCACCAAGTGCACAATGTGTCTATCTTGTTGATGTTTTGTTAGTGATATGTATGCCCTAGAGGCCATTACTGTACATACGATGTATATTGTAGTGGATGCTTGGACATATATATGGAGAACTTTCTTGCTCGATGATTGATAGAGATGTTTTTGCGTGTGCGAGCATTTTAAAATCAATGTTAAGAATATACCGCAATCAATAACTGTGTCGCTTAGTAGCTAGCCGGTTGAGTACAGGTCGGTCCACAGGGAGATGGATTCCTTTTCATTATGTTCTAACGAGTTAATCCGATCAAGTCGGGTTTTGTTTTACGATCTAAGAATGAGATTAAATTGATTAAAAGTCTTGCTAGGGTTAGGATTAGGTTAGTTCGGAAAAGGGATTCTACCCACTGCTTTCTTTACCTTAGTTAAGAATTTAGGTGTTAGGGTAATAGTCAACAAAGGGGATTAGCACGACTAGGAAGAATCTTCGTTTCTTCCCTTTGGTCCTTGTCCGTCCTTTCTTAACTCTTAGCCCTAACCTCTATGTAAATCAACCACAACCGGTCTATCTAAGGAATCACCGCTATCTCGTAGGATAGGGTGCCGTAGTGAGTGGTGTGTGGTTGAATTAAATAGAGTCCTAATTAAAAATTATATGAGCAAGGAAAGGAGTGAGAGAGATTTCCTTCTCTCAAACCTTCCCTCTCCTAACCCTAACAAGTGAGGAATTACTCACTCATTAGGGTATTAACAATATAATTCATTTTTATGTTTTGTATATTAGAAAACTAAATTGCAGAAGAAAAAATAAAATAGAAGATATTAAAATAACAGATAAAACTGCAAGAATTAAATTCAGATAAAAAATATGCAAGATAAAAATACCTTTATTGATGACCTGTTGATGATTACAAGGAAATTAAAATTTAGATATAGAAATTAAAAAGAGGCATCTCCAAAGAGGCACCCAAAAGAGGCACAAAAACTAGAGAGAGGCATCCTTTCTATTTATAAATAAGAAAAACCCTACGTTACATTCTGATCCATACACGAAATTACAAAACAACCCCAAAGACCGAGTCAAAGCACAGCCTTATCCACCGACACGTGCATTGCACGGTCGCGGATCCGCGGCCAGAAGCCTTGTTTGGCCGCAGTTCCACGGCCGTTTGATGGGCTCTTGGGCTCAGTTCTTCTGTGATGCTTCAAGTTTCTTTTTCCATCTGTTTTCTTCACTTAGTTCCTCAGAATCTTTTCTACTTTCTTCCAGATTTCCAACAGTGCAGAATTTGTGGACTTTTACCGTTAACTTCGCGTTGAAGTCTTGAATCTTGTGCTGCCCTTGTACTTTATATATTAAACTGCTTGCTGATCTTCGTTTGTTCCTCAAACTGGTAGGCGGGATCTTGCATATTTATCTATTTGTTGGTCGTAGTCTCACATTTGTAGCGCCTTTTCCTGAATTTCACTGTTTTGTTCTGAGAACCTGTAACCTGCAACTATTTAGCAAACATGGATCAAAAGCACCTATTTATTTGCAATATGGTTAAGAATGGGGAATATAATAATGCAAATTTCTGAGATGAACAAATGCCCCCAAACTTATCTTTTGCTCGTCCCGAGCAAAACCAATTTATTCTCGAAAAACCTAACCTCACTTTCGCAGGGAATCGCGATTGCACTGAGCTCGAGCAACAAGCCGTTAAACCTCTAGGTGTCCCTGGTAGGAGGAGTGTTGTCTCCTGAGGGTTTTCAGCGGATACTACCAACAAAATCCGATCAATTTGACCTATTGACTTTCATTCTTCAATTCGGTGTTCTAGCAAGAAATTCTATTATCTTCAACTTAGAAATCATCAACCCATATTTTTCACACTCACTTATTATTTAACTTAAGATCGTATATGTTCTGTAAATTTACTTAGCTTTCAGCATCTTTTGAATTTTCCTTCTAAGGTTCCATCTCAACTTTGGAATTTTGATCATCTCTACTGAAGGTATAAGCCCTATCTTTCATTCCTATCTCTCATCCAAACCCCAATCATGTACCCCTACGTGTGTGTATGTATCAGCCCTACACTTGGAACTTCAATTCAAGCTATCATACTCTTGTCCATCGTCCAAAGTACTTTTAGTTTATGAATTTTAGATGAAATTGCTCACCCATTCTTCATCCGACCGTTAATACTTCTTGAAGTACTAACGACCGATTACAAAATATGTTCGTGCATTTAGGCATAATTCCTCATCTCGCAATACCTAAGGCTGAGTAGTGATTCCCAAACCAGTTGGTCTAAGGCACTAGGTGATAAAGCACCCTCGCTATATATTTTTTATTTATACAGCCTTAAGTAATTACAAAATCAGTGTTCATTTTTTTTATCTCTTTATTCACTATTTTTACTTTTATTATATTCTCCTTCATGCTAAGGATTTTAGACAAGAGCATTTCAAGGTATCTTCTACTATCCCAAGTTTCAAGATGCGTGTATGTGCAAGTTGTAGGGTATATATTTTCAGAATTTAGACTAAAGGTTCGGAATTATTTTTCAAACTTACACTTCAATAAAAATTTCAATACTCTTCCCTTATTTTTGACTTATCCCAAGAACTGAACTCAAAATTTGCCTATTTCTAAATAAACTACAAGGACATATATTTTCTACAGTTAAACTTTAAGAAAGGTTATTTTTAGGGTTTTTAATTTACTAAGTTTAGGATCTAGTTTTTCCTAACTAGTCAACCGTCATGTTGAACTTAAGTCAAATATGGACAAAATTGAACTTTTCAATTTTTATAATTTTTAATTTTTTTTTATGGATTTTAAAATAAGTATGCAAATGCAAAAATATACACATGAATGCGAAGGAAGAAAGCTTACCGAGCACACCCCCAAACTTAAACATGACAGTGTCCTCACTGTCAGGCTACACCAAGAAGGTCAAAATTGTCGGCACTCCCCTTTTTGTTTGTTTTTTTATTATTATTATTAACAGAAAAAGAAAACAAAATATATACACAAAAAGGTCCCCCCCAAACTTAAGTGTAACAGTGTTTCCACTGTTGAAGCATTAAAGTTCAGAGTTAGGGAGGAGAAAAACACAGTATCAAGCTATACAAGGCCTTATACAGGCCAAAGGTTAGCACCAACCATTCAAAAATTTTATTGTTATAATGGTGTGGTTGGTGAAAGAATGGAGTGTAGAGAAAAAAAATGAGAAACACACTAGACCATGTGGAGATAAAAGCAGTATACGGTCTCGGTGGAGGAGAAGAATGGTAGAAGGGAAAAAGAAATGGTGGTGGTTCGACTTCTTCAGAAGAAGGTTAATTAATCACAAAATCCGTGTCGTTTAGGAATGCAAGTTTGTCAGCAAAAAGTTCTTCAAAACTCTCATCGATGTAATTGAACATTTTGCTGTCAGTAAGTTTTGTGCCAGAATTTATCAGACTTGACTTGTCAAAAATTATGGAAGTAGGAGACTCGAAAAACTCATCTACCTCATTTTCAAAAGTATCCAAATCAAGTTGGCTTTCTGGAATGATCAAACTTGAATTATCGGATTGTGATTCATCAACACTCACTGAAATTATAGGAAGAATAGAAGAGGAACCTGAGAAAGTGGGAGAAAGAAGTTGAATACGAGCTTGAGGGTGGAGATGGAGTGTATAAATTAGCACAATTTGTAATGACCGATGTGTAAAAAGTGATTGTGCTAATCTATCAACCCACTGACAAATGAGGTCAAATCCCTCAAGATTCGTGAGAAAACATGGGTACGTCGAACTTGGTAAACCAGACATAAAAAAAATGAAAGTGGTACGGTTTCATACACGGTCGGAACGATGATGGAAGGAAGTGATTGAGGAAGGGTATCGGTTAAAGATTCAGGAGGGTGTGTGCAGTCAATGAAAGGGATGGAATGAATTGGAAAATCCGACTCCTCAAGTAAAACTGCTTCATCCTCAATAATTTCCTCAATACTCTCCTCAAATTTTAGCTAATCCATGCAATTCTTATCAAAATCAATACGCATATGAAGTTCGGGAAAAACAGTTAATGACTCAGGTTGATGAATTGGAGAGAGAAACTCATCCAAATCTGTAGGTTCATCATCCAAAATATTCCCAGAGTCTATATCCTCAATCAAGTGAAAATCAATTTTTTCAGACACCTCATCAAAAGCATGGATATTAATCAATTCAGGTTCTAGAGTGGAGGTGTCGACGTCAAAAGGATTGGTGATGGTTTCACTCGAAAGGGACCCTTCACAATCAGGTAAATCAAACACTACAATGCCACACAACTCATTAAACGTTTTATCTTCAACTGGTGAATCATTTGGAACACTTGATAAACATTCAAAACCGGAATTGTAGGATTCAATTGGGGATGGGTAGGTTTGATTTGGAAGGATGTACGGCTCACTCTCACCACGCAAATTCTCAATCTATCCAACCGCCTCATCATACATTGGAAAATTTGGAGCTAGTTGGAAACTAGCTACCGGGTCACTAGGTTATAATAGGGCAGCTATGGACGCATTCAAATCCATTATCTATTGTCTAGACGCTACCATAAAATCTTCCAACGACTGTTCCAGACTATACATGGGTTGTGAAGGGGTTTCAGTAAAAAATTCAAAGTTGTTTGGATACTGGAAACTCCCAAATTATTGTGTAGAAGCAATGTCTAGGGAAGGTGCGAAAGTCGGGTAGGACTGGTAGGAATTGAATGGTTGGACAGGAGTAGAATCAACATTTGGATAAAATGGTGAATGGACCTGTTGATTCCAAGAACTGGAAATGTTGAAAGGAGCGAAAGATCGATTACGAGATTGTTCAATATGTTCAGCAATAGACATGGGTTTCGAAGTTACAACAGGACTCGAAAAAGGGGTATCAACGTAAGAAGGTGGTGAAGGTTGAAACGGTTGATACAAATTGGATTGCGGAGTCCAACTGTTTCTCCTAGACGCGTCTAAGCAATGAGCGATATGAGGGGTTTCGTCTCTTCCGGTATTGGGAGTTGATGTTGCGTTGTGCTCGATCGGCTATAACAGGATGTCCCGGGCCAGGGCTGCTTCAGAGATATACTGGTAAGTGTTATCAGTAGTTTCTCGACCCATTATAAGCCTCATATCTGTAAGTGCACGGCGGCGCCCCGGCCGTCAATCCGACGCCGGAATGCGGAAACGGTGATAAACTTAAATTTTTGCGGACTTTGCAAACCGGCACCACCGCGCACTAAACTCCGGATCGTAACCATTAACAAGTCTACGCTACAAAAAGAAAGGGAAGAGATGTATACCGAGTGATCCGAGTCCTCCGGTCTTCTCTTCATCATCCCGATCTCCCGCGGAAAGTCTTTGCTCCACATCGTCGCCTCCTCGCCGGAAAGGGCACCACATCGCCTTCGTCTTTTACGGGCTCCCGCCTCAATACCGAGGCAACTCGAGCATGAAGCCGGCAACTCGACATGCTCAAGATAGTGCTGTAGAATGTAGTGTAGAAGATGGTTGTCTCACTTGGGGTTTGTAGTTGCCATGATGGAGGATTGGGGTTAAGAAAAATGGTGCTTTCATTTTTCCGAAACAAGAAGAAGAAGGAGATGAAGAATTCCTCACAAAACTAAGATGAACTCTCTCATTCTTTTTCCTTTTTTTTTTTTTCTTTCTTTTTCTTCTCATGAAAAACTTATCATCTTGTGAGAATGAGAATGGTGGAGGAATGATAATATGATAGCAAGAGGGAGGTGAGTGTAGGAGCAAGAGAGGGGTGACCACATCCAAGGTCAACAAAACATCAACCATGCTTAAAACACTATGCACTCCATAACCTTTCACTTCTCTCAATTCAAAAGCATGGAGGAAAAGAAAAAGAAAGCTATCATAATCAATACAATTGCAAGAAACCCCCTCCACAAAAGTAATTTGCAAAACTGCAAATAACCCCCTCCTCGGAAAAGTCCGGCCGGGAAAGAACAAAGGAAAACCGGCCGGAACGGAATGCAAACTGGCAACCCCAGAAAACTGGTCCCGTAATAAATTACAGGAAAACCCCGATACTGTGCATACACACCCGCATCTGTATTCCGACCGGATACAAATGCAATGAGACAAAATCTACACTGTACTAGACTAGGACCGGCTTAAGCCAAAGCCGGCTAGTAAAATCCGTTCGATCCTGATCCGTGCAATACCGCACGTATCAGATCAAACCCTGCCATATAACTATACGGCCACTAGTACAAAACTGTCCGATCCTGACACGTGCAATACCGCACGTATCTGATCGGACCCTGCCATATCTCCATACGGCCTCTACAGTGTTTCGCCCGAAAGCTGAGTAACTGAAAGTGTGGTGGACTCTAAAGACTCGTCAATACTATGGCTGTGGATTTAACCACTGGCACGTCAGAGGTATAAGCCAATACGTGACGGGCCACCAGCTATTGACTAAAAGGGACGTCGATGAGGAAGCTCACCCCGACACCCAACTGAGCCTGTCAGTGACAATATCCGTACAGTCCGGTCCGTTCGTCTATGAGTATCGCATGGCGGGCCTAGGGGGTTGGTAAAAGTCAGACCCCCAAAAGCGGTACAAGTCGTGTCGGAGCGTAGCCCAGAACGCCCTGAGATACTACTGGAATACCTACCAGTAAATCTCCTGCCTCGGCCGAGGGCTTTGCGTAATGGCTCTCCTAGACACAGCGCGACCTCACCCCCAATACCGGGAGAGACGAACCCCTGCAGATCCGCTCACTGCCTCCATGTGGCTCGGGACTGTACCCAACTAAAACCTGTTTGCACGACTCCTTTGAGCCGTGGTAGGGTAGTAATCAAAGCACAGTGGGAACTCACACGAGACAAATGACGATCTCAGGTCGATGAACTAACCTGTACACATGTCACCAGGGAACTGCTATCTGACATCTGGTACAAGACCAACTAGCAGGTTCCCGGCGAGTCCTGTCCGGTGTACTCATAACCTAATGAGCACCTGTATACATCTTAGGTGAACCAACTGACACCAGTGGCTTGTGAGACCGGCCACCGCCCCTTGTCGGGGTCTCGACTGTATACACTAGTCTACTAATGGAGTATCGATACCCTGTCTCGAAACTCCTACGACTAGGGACCTTTTAAGGATGTGCTTATAGACCCCAGCTCCCACGTATATGATCGCCATCATACTGCTGGTCGTCAAGCAGGAATCCCAGGGGCTCTATCAACGTGTAATAGCGACATGTCAGGTCACCTAAAGCAGTACACGATGATAAAGATAAACCAGATAGCATACTATCATCTCAAGTAAGACTGTCCTACCGGGATAGGTCCTCCCTCAATCATTGCAATCACGTGCCTGTGATCCAATAATTGACTCTGAGGGCACTATCTCCAACAATCTCCCACTTGCACTCAAGGCTAATTATTGCGATGCCGCATACTCACAGCCCGTGTGATACCGAACACCCAACTCCTCTACTAGTCAGTCTCACAAAACTCGTTTGCGAAACTATTGCGTTCGAGGAATAGCCTCAGTGAGTGGATCCGCTGTGAAGTTTCTTTCTATGTCTCTCTATATCTCATGTTCGCGGAGAAAGCCATCTCCCGAAATGAGCAATACCTGTCTTAGAACGTCTGGATTTCTGATGGGACCTAGTTCATAAATGAACTCCAAATCCAAACTTCTTAGACTGTATCGTTAACTGAACTTAATCAGTATCCTGCGCCATGCCTCCCTCAGTATTGTCTTGGACCACCTGTCCAAAATACTGCCCCTCGTCAGAGGGAGAACTATGACTCTGACAACCTCCTTGTCGTCCATGTCACCTTGGAAGCCTGGAGTGATAACCGTCTCCTAAAGGAGGCAGCCGTTATCATATCCCTAGAACATTCACTTATGTTCTAAAACTGCTTCCGACTGTTTTTCCAGGATTGGATTAATATCAACTTATTGCACCTACTGCAAGAACAACATCTGGTGTGGTACTTGACATCTCATGATTGACTCAATTGCCTAAGCAAGTGATCTGTCAATCATGCGTATCCCTCTCCCCTTTAGTCTGTAAGACACCTTTAGAGAGGGTGACTCCATTACCTGCAGGTACACTACCATGCCAGGAGTCGTCCATTCTAAATACTCTTAGAATGCTGTCAAAGTACCCTGATTGGGAAACCACCCAAATCTAGATCTAAAACCATAGATCTAGTAACCAATATGTCTGATATAATGTCCAAGTCCTGTGTGGAGAAACTACTGTGTGACGACCAAAGTATAACCGATCGTAGTGTAGGAGTTTCCTTTCCCACTCTGTGTATATCATCCAAATACCAGGATATCACACCCTACTACCTTCTTAACAGATCCATCCACTATTCTGATGAAGTCAAACCCATGACTGTCACGTCAGAAATAGATGATCTATCTCCGCTATATCTGCTCTAGTCTATAAATAGACATAAGCAACCTGTCCACCAATGCTTCCGCTGTTCCCACTGACTACGACAACCCTCTGGCAGAGTCATATAGACGTACACTTCTAAAACTGGTTTAGAACGACGCTATACTCATCCTCCCGCCGGGTCTCGTAACCTGGAACAACAGCAATGGCAATTTTGGGTAAACAAGAACTTCCCTGTCACCGTCCTTGAGGCTACCTGAGTACCTCTCGGGTGCCTGAAGTTACCCACTTTATCTGCGGAGTGGCCAATGGAATGTCAATCCAGATTGAATCTTTAGGTTCCTTATCAAATCTTCAGTAATCGTTTGTGGTTCTGGAATCACTTCCAGTTCTACCATACTCCCACTATTGTTTTCTGAAAAAATCCATTTTTAATAAAACTGTGGCGAGTCTAGAACAATATCGCTATTGTTCATCCAGATGGTAGAAAGTCAACCCTCGTCATAGCCTGGGTCAACCCACAAACAGCCATTACAGAAACGTGCCTTGAGTTGTCTAGTGTCTGGTTTTAATCATAAACCGGACAACTCCCCGTACCTTAACATCGTTAAGATATGAACTGTTCTATATCCAATATAGAAACAGAGACACTGATTTAATTGAACCAGATTCAAATCATGCAGCTGTCCCCAGCGCATGTTAACTAAATGGAAGGAGGTCGATCAGCGTTACTCAACTTAGGAATGCTTCCAATTATGAGTAACCTGAAAGAGAAGCAATCTGTCTTCATCATTACTATCAACTGAATATCATACACAAGTATCTACATCTTCAATCTCTTTGAAGAATCCCGATACTTGCTACACCTGGTACTCTACTCTATTCAAATACCTATAACTCCTCAAAACTTAGACCCTGTGTTTCCACGAAACAGCTGTCTAAAATCTAGAGAAGTCATAAGTAAACCGAATATAGTACGAGGACCAACCCCTCTGTCCTGATGGACACTGGACAACATACAATACTCTGTATAAGTCCGCTGAGTCTAACAACTCTTTCACTGTGTATCGTAGGTTGAAAACTGTACTTGTGGTTAAGAAGAATTACACCGCTGTTTAATGCTCCTTACCTAACCATCCACTGATATAGGTAAATGTCATAGACATAATATCAAAAGGTATATCTCACTCTATGAAAATAGACGTACAGATATATCAATTTGAAATTGGTGCACAACATCGGATATTCAAAACCAAATATCTGCCGACCGGCAATCAACCCAGGTGACTTCCTCAAATATCACCGATTACAACGAATCCCGATATAATGAGGATGATCACCCAATTCCCAATAACTTACTCCCACTCATCATCTGTAAAACCATACAGATGTGAGAATCCAACCTGGTAAATACATACCCTGGAGTAAGTGTCTAATCGGGAAATCAGTTTTCTATTAACAGTACACAGTGAAACTGAAACATTGAAATGTTTCGATGGGGTATCCTGGTATTCCTAGTAATGCCTCTTCCATTATCCAGATTCACAACTGTAACCGTATATCTCTTTGCCATCTGTCCAAATCTCTTTATATGTCTTTAGTCATTACCGTCTGCACACCCCCTTAGGCCAAATGGTTTTCTTCCTTCCCTACCGTTCGGCACCAGCCTATGGTTTGGAAGAAGACTATCCAATAAGCATAAAAGGTGTACTGTCCTAATCTTAGGAGCACTCGCAAAGCGAGAGAAGGTGAAGATAAAAGACAACTGAATGTACTTTATTCCTATTTCTCCTGAACCAGAATCCATCCCCGAACTGGAACTAGTTCCTTTCGAGTTCGTATATAACCATACGATGGAGTATCCAATAAAATGGGATCTTCGTAGTGATACGGAGTGTCCTGGAGAAATACAAAGGTGATTTAGGATTGGCGAAGAAATACTTGGTTTGGTCGTGAATATCAGTCGCAATTTACTTTGCCCTCTTACTAATCCCTTGCTTTGTCTGAACTTAATACCTTCTGTACACCGTTTTAGGCTAACTGGTTTTCTTCATTCCCTACCGGTCGGCACCAGCCTATGGTTTGGAAGAAGACTATCCAATTTGCGTAATAGGTGTACTACTCCTAAACCAAGGAGTACTCGCAACCTGAGAGAAGGTGAAAAGAAAAGACAACTGAATAATCCTATCCGTTTTCTCCAGAACCAGAAACCATCCTCGAAGTCCTTCGAGTTCGTATCTAACCATACGATGGTTTTGTCCAATGGAAGTGGACGTTCGTAGTAATACGGGGTGTCCTGGAGAAAAGGGTAAAAGCAGGAGTGGCAATGAGGTCTGCAACTCTGACAATCCAAAAACCAGTGTTAAGAAGGTTCGGTCAACTTGGTCACTGAGTCAAAATCCAGGGTCGGGTCAATGGTCGCTGCCAGAGAGAGAGAAAAGAAACACTCAGCGTGCACTCTAACCTAGATCAGAATGGTTACCACTTTGTCTAATCTGGAAACCTCCCACTGTACCTCAAATTCTTCTCCAAACCTAAAAGAAGAATTAGTCGGGGTTACCCGAGGAGTAAACTAACTCATCAGTGGGAATCGGGATCCAACTATCATCGCATGATAACGTGACGGAATCCGCTCACGGTATCACGCTCCAGAAGGTATGCGCATATCTGGCAAGTTTCAGTACTTTTGAAACTCCCGATGTGATTTCTGCCCCATGCTCTTATGACCTTGACTTTGGCCAACATATCATAAGTCACATGTCAAGTTCTACCCGTCATTCTCCAGGTTAATTTGAATCCACCCGTACATACCCTTGACTTTGGCCAAAATGGCAGCACGACTGTCCCAAACCAACGCATCTATCTATGCTGCATATGAATACCCCAATAGCTACCAATCACTGTGCCTTGACTTTGGCCAACATACACAGCTTGAATACTATTGACCACCCATATGAAACGACGGAGGGCTACGAATGGTTTCTGGCGAAAACCTTTAACGTAAAGAACTTGATATCGTTGAAGGAACGGATAGCTTTTTAGAAAATATAGTGACGAAAACCTTTGCTAAAGAGGTCACTCCCGGTGAAGGGATCTCGGCTCTTTCCCCGTAGAATGGGGTGCAGGATATTCCAACTGAATACCACGGTGCAAAGCAAAAGTAATCGGCTATAGTGAAGTTAATGCCCTGACGCAAACTTCTGTCCAAGGGGTCACTCCCGGTGAAGGGATCTCGGCCCTTGCCTCGTCGACTGAGGAGCAGGATATTCCAAATGAATACCACGATGCAAAACAAAAGTGAACGTCCTTGCAATAACAGCTTTTGAAAAGTGTTCCAACAACATCACAATAGGTTTGTTTAACTTGCATTGATCCGAATCAATGCAGTCCCATCAATTGATCACACCACAAAGAACGAAAATATACTGACGTATGTATATGCCATTCGCATTCGCCACTGGGTCCCGTCATCACCCGTTAGGTTAGCTAACTAACGGCAGAGCGGGGACTGGACTAGCGCGGATGAAAAACATATACAACATCTACTAATATATATACCAATATATAGTATTTCGCTCAAGGCGTGAATAAAATGCAACATCACAGACAATGAACAGCATCACAGAAACAATACAGATATCTGGGATCCCCGGGTTTCACAGAGCCGCTGAAACCCGACGTTCCCCTGGTCGTGTGGATAGCCTGTGCAATGAAATCCTAGACCCCTACGGGCGCGGCAAGTCACCCGCCAAAACCTGAAGCGAGGCAGCCCCCTTCAGCGTCGTGAATGGACCACCCAGCACTTCACGGAATCCGGCAACTTGGGCACCCCTCCTGGGTCAAACCTGTACCCCCTACGAGTGCGGCGAATAGCCTGCCAATCCTAGAGTGAAGCCCCCTCCGTCCCAATGCCATGAGATGCGGGCTTGCTGCCCTCTAGAACCCGGCTATCCGTGCACCCCTCCGCGGGGTAATCCTAGTACAAAAAGTAAAATATACATACACCGGGTACATCGACCGCAACCAGGTCGTGCCCCAAAAGAATAATACAACCAGGCAGTGACGGCAGTCCACATGTCGGACGCTCGCCCCGCAATATCAAATGTACATAATACAACAAAACTGTACTAGTATTGCATCCAGGCTATCCCCACGACCGATCCGCAACAACACAGCAAATACATAGAACATCAACGTGAAAGTCACGTTCGCAAATCCGTCTAACCGGGCTATAGCAGTTAGACCGGATTTACCGATCGAGTGACATTCACGGTCGCAGATATAATGTAAATACTGTGAAAAATGTGTTTAAAATTTTCCGATTGATCAAACATTAACAAGTGGGCCCCCAAACAAAACTGTAGCAACCACAGAAAACCTGGGCCCAATTTTAATATTCCAAAAACCACAATTATCACTCAGAAACACACTGAAAAAAATTGGGCTGGTGAACAGTAATATCCGCGGCGGAAGCACGGCCAAAGCAGTGATTTGGCCGCCCTTCCGCGGCGGTATGGGGAGATCGAGGTACCAAATTTTTACAGTGTGCTTAGTTTTCCCTGCACATCATTCTGAGACCACCTGAAAAATTTTTTGACTCAAAAAAAATTCGACAGAAACTGATGTGCAAAGAAATACGGGTTTTCGGGATTTTGTTCGATCGGAAACGTAAAACACATTACACAAAAGCTAGACGAAGTTAATGGGGAGGCTCTGATACCACTGTAAGTGCACGGCGGCGCCCCGGCCGTCAATCCGACGCCGGAATGCGGAAACGGTGATAAACTTAAATTTTTGCGGACTTTGCAAACCGGCACCACCGCGCACTAAACTCCGGATCGTAACCATTAACAAGTCTACGCTACAAAAAGAAAGGGAAGAGATGTATACCGAGTGATCCGAGTCCTCCGGTCTTCTCTTCATCATCCCGATCTCCCGCGGAAAGTCTTTGCTCCACATCGTCGCCTCCTCGCCGGAAAGGGCACCACATCGCCTTCGTCTTTTACGGGCTCCCGCCTCAATACCGAGGCAACTCGAGCATGAAGCCGGCAACTCGACATGCTCAAGATAGTGCTGTAGAATGTAGTGTAGAAGATGGTTGTCTCACTTGGGGTTTGTAGTTGCCATGATGGAGGATTGGGGTTAAGAAAAATGGTGCTTTCATTTTTCCGAAACAAGAAGAAGAAGGAGATGAAGAATTCCTCACAAAACTAAGATGAACTCTCTCATTCTTTTTCCTTTTTTTTTTTTTCTTTCTTTTTCTTCTCATGAAAAACTTATCATCTTGTGAGAATGAGAATGGTGGAGGAATGATAATATGATAGCAAGAGGGAGGTGAGTGTAGGAGCAAGAGAGGGGTGACCACATCCAAGGTCAACAAAACATCAACCATGCTTAAAACACTATGCACTCCATAACCTTTCACTTCTCTCAATTCAAAAGCATGGAGGAAAAGAAAAAGAAAGCTATCATAATCAATACAATTGCAAGAAACCCCCTCCACAAAAGTAATTTGCAAAACTGCAAATAACCCCCTCCTCGGAAAAGTCCGGCCGGGAAAGAACAAAGGAAAACCGGCCGGAACGGAATGCAAACTGGCAACCCCAGAAAACTGGTCCCGTAATAAATTACAGGAAAACCCCGATACTGTGCATACACACCCGCATCTGTATTCCGACCGGATACAAATGCAATGAGACAAAATCTACACTGTACTAGACTAGGACCGGCTTAAGCCAAAGCCGGCTAGTAAAATCCGTTCGATCCTGATCCGTGCAATACCGCACGTATCAGATCAAACCCTGCCATATAACTATACGGCCACTAGTACAAAACTGTCCGATCCTGACACGTGCAATACCGCACGTATCTGATCGGACCCTGCCATATCTCCATACGGCCTCTACAGTGTTTCGCCCGAAAGCTGAGTAACTGAAAGTGTGGTGGACTCTAAAGACTCGTCAATACTATGGCTGTGGATTTAACCACTGGCACGTCAGAGGTATAAGCCAATACGTGACGGGCCACCAGCTATTGACTAAAAGGGACGTCGATGAGGAAGCTCACCCCGACACCCAACTGAGCCTGTCAGTGACAATATCCGTACAGTCCGGTCCGTTCGTCTATGAGTATCGCATGGCGGGCCTAGGGGGTTGGTAAAAGTCAGACCCCCAAAAGCGGTACAAGTCGTGTCGGAGCGTAGCCCAGAACGCCCTGAGATACTACTGGAATACCTACCAGTAAATCTCCTGCCTCGGCCGAGGGCTTTGCGTAATGGCTCTCCTAGACACAGCGCGACCTCACCCCCAATACCGGGAGAGACGAACCCCTGCAGATCCGCTCACTGCCTCCATGTGGCTCGGGACTGTACCCAACTAAAACCTGTTTGCACGACTCCTTTGAGCCGTGGTAGGGTAGTAATCAAAGCACAGTGGGAACTCACACGAGACAAATGACGATCTCAGGTCGATGAACTAACCTGTACACATGTCACCAGGGAACTGCTATCTGACATCTGGTACAAGACCAACTAGCAGGTTCCCGGCGAGTCCTGTCCGGTGTACTCATAACCTAATGAGCACCTGTATACATCTTAGGTGAACCAACTGACACCAGTGGCTTGTGAGACCGGCCACCGCCCCTTGTCGGGGTCTCGACTGTATACACTAGTCTACTAATGGAGTATCGATACCCTGTCTCGAAACTCCTACGACTAGGGACCTTTTAAGGATGTGCTTATAGACCCCAGCTCCCACGTATATGATCGCCATCATACTGCTGGTCGTCAAGCAGGAATCCCAGGGGCTCTATCAACGTGTAATAGCGACATGTCAGGTCACCTAAAGCAGTACACGATGATAAAGATAAACCAGATAGCATACTATCATCTCGAGTAAGACTGTCCTACCGGGATAGGTCCTCCCTCAATCATTGCAATCACGTGCCTGTGATCCAATAATTGACTCTGAGGGCACTATCTCCAACAATATCGACACGACTTATCGGGTTACTGGGGTCTGACATTTACCACCCCTAGACGAGATATGCGACATATCAGACGAAGAGACCGGACTGTACGGTAGTGTTACTGATTGGATTCACAGGAGTACGAGAAGGCTTGCTTGTTGATCTTCTGATCGCTCAATACCCGGGTGGCCGTTACTTTTATAAGACCGTTTGCGGCTTGTAGGTGTTTGATATGATCATCACCGACTGCCGGCGTATTGACGAGTCTTTAGAGTCCTACGCAGGGGTTTCCTGGCTCAAGTGATACGGAGTAAGAGCACATATGTGATATGTGTGGGACCGAGATTGATACGATATGAGATACCGTATTCTATTCTCGTGAATTGTGACATTGGTCAGTTGTATGCAATATAGCCGAGTTATCGGATCAAGTGTTGATTCGATAAGTTGTTACACATGATATTAGTCGGTTATATGTGATATAGCCGGATTATTAAATCAAGAGTTGATTTGATAATCTAATGTATAATTATATATTAGATATATTACAATACATTAACTAGTATTAGCTCACTTATGATTTCTTTTCTCACTTGATGTGCACATTGTATATATATGTGATATGTATATTTGTGTACATGTATTATGTCATGCTTGATGATACATGCAAGATAGGTGTATGAGATTAATACCATGCTAGGGTTAAGTTATGGTTTTATTTATTTCTTAAGTTATAACAAAAGAGAGAAGACTTGGTCAATGTTGCCAAGCTTGGATGAAGCTTATAGAAACATTGACAAAGTCCACTCTTTTGTCATTCCTTAGGATATTAGTTAACCCAACCCTTAACCTTAGCCCTTGGTTTATTCTCTACATGAGTTAGGCATGAGGGCTTAACTCACCCATGGTTTCAATAATTCATTTGGATAACTCATATGATGAGTTCTTTCTTCTTCCTCTTAAAGCTTTTTAGCTTCAATGGAAGTATGAGAAAAAATGTGAGAAAATCAAATCTAAAATGAGCCCACATCTTACTTCATCATCCTCTACTACTTGCCATTTAGTATAGGGTGTTTGCTTAACTAATTCCATAATTAGTGAAGAGATAGATTGTGTTAGTGTCTCCTCGACGTAGATCATCTTCGGCCTCGAAGTCTTTGAAGCAAGCATGTTCGTTTCTTCATGGGAGCCTCTCTAGAGTTCGGAGTTCACGATCACAGCGAAAGGGACTACTACACAGAGCTATTGAAGTGAAGGAACGATCTACAAAGGTTGTATTCCTTGCTCACTAGATTTGCAAAGTGTTTGCATTTATATTTCCGTCGATTTCTAGTTGACGATTCTAAGTTAGGGTTAGCTAAAACGGCAAAAATTTGAATTTGGCATGGACGATACCTCCCGAAACCTTGCTGCCGTCTTAGGTAGCCCTGCAGTGGTATCAGAGCCAAGCTAGAAATTTATACGGATTTTGTTAAGATTACGAAACCGAAACAACTCCGAAACTTGAAACTATGAAATCCAGTTTCTGTAGATTTTAAATAATTGTCAAAAAAAATGTTAAACAAGTACAGAGTGCTATATGTGATATAACATGAACACTGACAAAATTTGAGGTAGTTTGGAGAATTTTTAGCCGGCCACCATACCTTAGATCTCGGCCAAATCCGAGCACCCCCCTCCCCATATTTTTTTCAGTGTTCAATTAACTGGGTTTTGGTGTTTCAGGTGTTGTTTATTTTTGCTAATTTTGCATGTGATGTAATCTTACACTATAAACAATTCGGAGTGTTTCGTATTCGTAGTGTTAACATTGTTTCGAGTTATTCACATATTGTCTAGGCGAAGTTAAAAAGTTCGATCGAATGTCAAAAACCCATTTTTCCAAGTTTAACGTATTCGGAAAAATATGCAAGTGATTCTGTGGACCCTCTAGAAGAACAAAACCTTAACTCGATTATGTGACCGTCAGAACCGCCGCTAAACCGTAGGGTTTGTGGTAGTTCAGTGTTGTCACATGTGAGGTGTTGGTTTGACCCTTCTACGGCTGGTTCATAGGTACTGTGGCATCTTCTGGGTATTATCGAACTATTCTCAAGTGTTGAGCTGTCGGGAAATTGTGGGACTTTGATGACTCGATCGAAAAGTTTATGTCACGACCTGAAAATTACCGAGCATGACTGCCACTTAAATTACGAAACGTCTTGAGGCGTACGTAATCTAAGTAAGCCAAAACCCAGAAATCAAAACCAAGTAAAGTAGTAAAGTGAAGGAAAACCAATTTAAATCAAGAAGTTTAACAACATAAGCCGAAGTATGTAATTTTAAAATCTCTACTCTTTTCTGAAAATTTCGGCAGAATTTCCTTTGTAATTATTGACCCCAAACGGGTACAAAACCTGATAAAACATATATAATGAATAATGGCATCCCCAAGCGGGAGATAGCTTTTCGTCAATCGACGGACAAAACCAAACAATGCAATATAATATACAACGCCAAGGGCGAGGATCAAATCTCAAAAGGAAACTCAAAATCATCAAGAAAACCATAATAATACAACGCACGACTCTAAGGTTGAAATAATATACATTGGTCGTCTATCTCTATCAAATATACTAGTCTGGTTGATGGAGTTTTACTAGATACAACTGAAATAACAAATACACAATGGTGGTCCTGATGCAAAAGAAACCACCTAACAAGGCAATCACCCGTAAGGAACAATGTGCCAGCAAAGCCGCAACGAAACCTGTACGGTAAAACCTGCAAGGAACTGTGGCACAACGGGTTTGAGTTGCCAACTCGTGAGTAGAAAACATCTACGAGTAGTAATCGCATGTATGACGCTATCCTAGCTCATAACTGTAAGCCCGCGGGGGCGCCCCGGCCGTCGATTTGACGCCGGAAACGCGGAAACAAAAACTTTGCAAAACTTGCAACCGGCACCACCGCGCACTTTTCACCCGGATCGGGCCATTAACCTAGCAACTAGCAAAATAGAAAAGAGTAGAGATGCTATACCAAGCGATCCGTGTCCTTCGGTCTTCGTCTCCACTCCGATCTCCTGCGGAATGTTCGTCACCTCCTCGCTCGTCGGAAAGGCACCACGTAGCCGGAATCTTTTACGGGCTCCCACCTCTTGACCGAGGCAACTCGGGCGTGAAGTTGGCTAGCTGACGCGTCCAAGACTTGCTATAGAATAGTGTAGTAGCCATGTCTCTTTAGGGTTCATGAAGTTGCCTTGATGGAGGGATGTGAGGAGGAGAATGAACCATGGAAAGGGCTTTTGAATTTTGGCAAGCAAGAAGAATAGAATGAGATGAATCAATTCCCCTTCAACAAAATGAATTCCTCTCCCTCTCATTAGTGTGGCCGGCCCCTCTCTCCATAGAAATGAGATTGGAGAGAGAAAAAGAAAAACATCTCCAAGTATCATAATGGAATGGGAAAAACAATATATAAAATGGTCATTCCCATTTCTTATCTCAACAAGTCACTAAACCATCAAAAGAAAAGCAATGAAAAAGACTAGAATAGAATCTCATCATGATGCTAGTCTCATCATAAAGCCACAAATGCAAGAAAGCCCTCCACTAAACGTTATTTGCACAATTGCAAATAACACCCTCCAACGGAAAGTCCGGCCGTGAAGGAAAAAGAGAAAACCGGCCGGAACGGAATGCAAACTGGCAACCCCAGAAAACCGATCCCGTAATAAATTACAGGAAAACCCCGCTACTGCAAATACATGCCCGCATTTGTATTCCCACTGAGCACAAATGCAAAGAGACAAAACTACACTATCTAATACTAGAATCCGGCTTAAGCCAAAGCCGGCTAGTAAAATCTGTCCGATCACGATCCGTGCAATACCGCACGTATCTGATCGAACCCTGCCATATCTCCATACGGCCTCTACAGCGTTTCGCCCGAAACCTGAGTAACTGTGTGTGGTGGACTCTAAAGACTCGTCAATACTGTGGCTGTGGATTTAACCACTAGCACGTCAGAGGTATAAGCCAATACGTGACGGGCTACCAGGTATTGACCAAAAGGGACGTCGATGAGCGAACTCATCCTGACACTCTACTGAGCCTGTCAGTGACAATATCCGTACAGTCCGGTCCGTTTGTCTATGAGCATCGCATGGCGGGCCTAGGGGGTTGGTAAAAGTCAGACCCCCAAAAGCGGTACAAGTCGTGTCGGAGTGTAGCCCAGAACACCCTGAGATACTACTGGAATACCTACCAGCAAATCTCCTGCCTTGGCCAAGGACTTTTCATGTTCTGGCTCTCCTAGACACAGCGCGACCTCACCCCCAATACCGGGAGAGACGAACCCCCGCAGATCCGCTCACTGCCTCCATGTGGCTAGGGACTGTACCCAACTAAAACATGTTTGCACGACTCCTTTGAGCCGTGGTAGGGTAGTAATCAAAGCACAGTGGGAATTCACACGAGACAAATGACGATCTCAGGTCGATGAACTACCCTGTACACATGTCACCAGGGAACTGCTATCTGACGTCTGGTATAATCCCAACTAGCAGGTTCCCGGTGAGTCATGTCCGGTGTACTCATAACCCAATGAGCACCTGTATACATCTTAGGTGAACCAACTGACACCAGTGGCTTGTGAGACCGGCCACCGCCCCTCGTCGGGGTCTCGACTGTATACACTAGTCTACTCTGGAGAATCGATGCCCTGTCTCGAAACTCCCACGACTAGGGACCTTTTAAGGATTTGCTTATAGACTCCAGCTCTCACGTATATGATCGCCCTCATACTGCTGGTAGTCAAGCAAGAATCCTAGGGGCTCTATCAACGTGTAATAGCGACTCATAAGGTCACCTAAAGCAGTACACGATGATAAAGATAAACCAGATAGCATACTATCATCTCGAGTAAGACTGTCCTACTGGGACAGGTCCTCCCTCAATCATTGCAATCACGTGCCTGTGATCCAATAATTGACTCTGAGGGCACTATCTCCAACAATCTCCCACTTGCACTCAAGGCTAATTATTGCGATGTCGCATACTCACAGCCCGTGTGATACCGAACACCCAACTCCTCTACTAGTCAGTCTCACAAAAATCGTTTGCGAAACTATTGCGTTCGAGGAATAGCCTCAGTGAGTGGATCCGCTCTGATGTTTCTTTCTATGTCTCTCTATATCTCAAGTTCGCGGAGAAAGCCATCTCCCGAAATGAGCAATACCTGTCTTAGAATGTCTGGATGTCTGATGGGACATAGCTCATAAATGAACTCCAAATCCAAACTTCTTAGACTGTATTGTCAACTGAACTTAATCAGTATCCTGCGCCATACCTTCCCTCAGTATCCACCTGGACCAACTGTCTAAAATACTGCCCCTCGTTAGAGGGAAAACTATAACTCTGACAACCACTCTGTCATCCAGGTCACCTTGGAAGCCTGGAATGATAACCGTCTCCTAAAGGAGGCTGCCGTTATCAATTCCATAGAACATCAACTTATGTACTAAAGCTGCTTCCGATTGTTTCTCCAGAATTGGATTAATATCCAAGTCCCATGTGGAGAAACTACTGTGTGACAACCAAAGTATAACCGATCGTAGTATAGGAATATCACTTCCTACTCTGTGTATGTCATCAAATACCAGGACATCACACCCTACTACCTTCTTAACAGATCCATCCCCTATTCTGATGAAGTCAAACCTATGACTGTCACATCAGAAATAGATGATCTATCTCCGCTATATCTGCTTTAGTCTATAAATAGACATAAGCCTGATGTCCACCAATGCTTCCGCTGCTCCCACTGACTACGACAACCCTCTGGCAGAGTCATATAGGCGTGCACTTCTAAAGCCAGTTTAGAACAACGCTAAACTCATCCTCCTGCCGGGTCTCACAGTCTGGAACAACAGCAATGGCAAGTCTGGGTAAACAAGAACCTCCCTGCCACCGTCTTTGAGCATACCGAAGTACCTCTCGAGTGCCTGAGGTTACCCACTATATCTGCGGAGTGGCCTAATGGAATGTCAAACCAGATTGAATCTTTAGGTTCTTATCAAATCTTCAGTAATCGTTTGCGGTTCTGGAATCACTTCCAGTTCTACCATACTCCCACTACTGTTTTCTGAAAAAGTCCATTTTTATTAAAACTGTGGCGAGTCAAGAACAATATCACTATTGATCTTCCAGATGGTAGAAAGTCAACCCTCGTCATAGCCCGGGTCAACCCACAAACAGCCATTACAGAAACGTGCCTTGAGTTATCCGGATTCTGGTTTTAAGCATAAGCCGGACAACTCCCCGTACCTTAACAATGTCAAGATATGAACTGTTCTATATCCAAGAAACAGAGGCACTGATTTAATTGAACCAGATTCAAATCATGCAGCTGTCACCAGTGCATGTCTACTAAATGGAAGGAGGCCGATCAGCGTTACTCAACTTAGGAATGCTTCCAATTATGAGTAACCTGAAAGAGAAGCAAGTTCTCTTAACCATTACTATCAACTGAATACCATATACAAGTATCTACATCTTCGATCACTTTGAAGAATCCCGATACTTGCAATACCTGGTTCTCTACTTTAATCTTATACTTATAACTTCTCAAAACTCAGACCCTGTGTTTCCACGAAACACCTGTCAAAGAACTAGAGAAGTCATAAGTAAACCGAATATAGTACGAGGACCAACCCCTCTGTCCTAATGGACACTGGACAATATACAATACTCTGTATAAGTCCCTTGAGTCAAATGACTCATTCACTGTGTGCCGTAGGTTGAAAACTGTACTTATGGTTAAGAAGAATTACACCGCTGTTCAATGCTCCTTACCTAACCATCCACTGATATAGGTAAATGTCATAGACATAATTTCAAAAAGTATATCTCACTCTATAAAAATAGACGTACAGATATATCAATTTGAAATTGGTGTATAACAACGGATATTCAAAACCAAATATTTGCCGACCGGCAAACAACCCAGGTGACTTCCTCAAATATCACCAATTACAACGAATCCTGATATAATGAGGATGATCACCCAATTCCCAACAACTTACTCCCACTCATCATCTGTAAAACCATACAGATGTGAGAATCCTAACTGGTAAATACATACCCTGGAGCAAGTGTCTAATTGGGAAATCAGTTTTCTTTTAACAGTACACAGTGAAACTGAAACATTGAAATGTTTCGATGGGGTATCCTGGTATTCCTAGTAATGCTTCTTCCATTATCCAGATTCACAACTGTAACCGTATAATTCTTTGCCGCTTCTCTAAATCCCTTTATATGTCTTTAATCATTACCTTCTGTACACCCCTTTAGGCCAAATGGTTTTCTTCCTTACCTACCGTTCGGCACCAGCCTATGGTTTGGAAAAAGACTATCCAATAAGCATAATGGGTGTACTGTCCTAATCCTAGGAGCACTCGCAATGCGAGAGAAGGTGAGGATAAAAGACACCTGAATGTACTTAATTCCTATTTCTCCTGAACCAGGATCCATCCCCGAACTGGAACAAGTTCCTTTCGAGTTCGTATATAACCATACGATGGATTATCCAATAAACTGGGATCTTCGTAGTGATACGGAGTGTCCGGGAGAAATACAAAGGTGATTTAGGATTGGCGAAGAAATACTTGGTTTGGTCGTGAATATCAGTCGCAATTTACTTTGCCCTCTTACTAATCCCTTGCTTTGTCTGAACTTAATACCTTCTGTACACCGTTTAGGCTAACTGGTTTTCTTCATTCCCCACCGTTCGGCACCAGCCTAAGGTTTGGAAGAAGATTATCCAATTTGCGTAATAGGTGTACTATCTCCTAAACCAAGGAGTACTCACAACCTGAGAGAAGGTAAAAAGGAAAAGACAACTGAATAGTCCTATTCGTTTTCTCCAGAACCAGAAACCATCCTCGAATTCCTTCGAGTTCGTATATAACTATACGATGGTTTTGTCCAATGGAAGTGGACGTTCGTAGTAATACGGGGTGTCCTGGAGAAAAGGGTAAAAGTAGGAGTGGCAACGAGGTCTGCAACTCTGACAATCCAAAAGCCTGTGTTAAGAAGGTTCGGTCAACTTGGTCACTGAGTCATAATCTAGGGTCGGGTCAATGGTCGCTGCCAAAGAGAGAGAGAAAAGAAACACTCAGCGTGCACTCTAACCTAGATCAGAATGGTTAACACTTTATCTAATCTGGAAACCTCCCACTGTACCGTCAAATTCTTCCCCAAACCTGAAAGAAGAATTAGCCGGGATCACCCGAGGAGTAAACCAACTCATCAGTGGGAATCGGGATCCAACTCTCATCGCATGATAACGTGATGGAATCCGCTCACGTTATCACACTCCAGAAGGTATGCGCATATCTGGCAAGTTTCAGTTCTTTTGAAACTCCCGATGTGGATTTCTACCCCATGCTCTTATGACCTTGACTTTGGCCAACATATCATAAGTCACATGTCAAGTTCTACCCGTCATTCTCCTGGTTAATTTGAACCCACCCGTACCTACCCTTGGCTTTGGCCAAAATGGCAGTACGACTGTCCCAAACCAACGCATCTATCTATGCTGCATATGAATACCCAATAGCTACCAAACACTGTGCCTTGACTTTGGCCAACATACACAGCATGAATACTATTGACTATCCATATGAAACGACGGAGGGCTACGAATGGTTTCTGGCGAAAACCATTAACGTAATGAACTTGATATCGTTGAAGGAACTGATAGCTTTTAAAAATATAGTGACGAAAACCTTTGCTAAAGAGGTCACTCCCGGTGAAGGGATGTCGGCTCTTTCCCCGTAGAATGAGGTGCAGGATATTCCAACTGAATACCACGATGCAAAGCAAAAGTAATCGGCTATAGTGAAGTTACTGTCCTGACGCAAACTTTTGTCCAAGGGGTCACTCCCGGTGAAGGGATCTCGGCCCTTGCCTCGTTGACTGAGGAGCAGGATATTCCAACTGAATACCACGATGCAAAACAAAAGAGAACGCCCTTGCAATAACAGCGTTTTGAAAAAGTGTTCCAACAACATCAGAATAGGTTTTTTTATCTTGCATTGATCCGAATCAACGCAGTCCCATCAATTGATCACACCACAAAGAACGAAAATATACTGATGTACGTATATGCCATCCGCATTCGCCACTGGGTCCCGTCATCACTCGTTAGGTTAGCTAACTAACGACAGAGCGGGGACTGGACTAGCGCGGATGAAAAACATATACAACATCTACTAGTATATATATAATATATAATTTTCGCTCTAGGCGTAATAAAATGCAACAGTACAGAAATGTATAGCAACACAGATCAATACAGATATCTGGGATCCCCGGGTTTCACAGAGCCGCTGCTGAAACCCGACGTTCCCCTGGTCATGTGGATAGCCTGTGCAATGAAAATCCTAGACCCCTACGGGTGCGGCAAGTCACCCGCCAAAACCTGAAGCGAGGCAGCCCCCTTCAACGACGTGAATGGACCACCCAGCACTTCACGGAATCCGGTAACTTGGGCACCCCTCCTGGGTCAACCTGTACCCCCTACGAGTGCGGCGAATAGCCCGCCAATTCTAGAGTAAAGCCCCCTCCGTCTCAACGCCATGAGATACGGGCTTGTTGCCCTCTAGTGTAAGTCCACGGTAGCGCCCCGGCAGTCTAACAGACGCCAAATGCGGAACAAAAACTTTTAACGAAACTGGCGCTATCGTGTACCGTAACCCGGATCTTCCATTAAAGCTAAACTAACAAACTACAAAGAGGTAGAAACGTTATACCGAATGATCCGAGTCCTTCGGTCTTCAACCATCATCCCACGCTTTGTTGCGGCTGCTCTGATCTCCTTGAACTCCGGTCTTCTCATCCAGGTGGCACCACGTCGAAGGATCTTTAAACGGGCTCCCGCCTCTGAACCGAGGCAACTCGATCGTCAAGTTTGCTAGAAGAGACGACCAAGATGAAGTAGAGAATGAGTAGAACACTTTGTCTCGTTACGTCCAAGGCTATGGACGAACGGTTAATGAAGTTGCCTTTTGGATTGATATGAAATGAAAAATGAAGTATATCAATTTCCATGAACCAAAATCCTTAATCTTTTCAAACAACAACCATAATTTCCTCTCAAGGAGGTGGCCGGCCATATAAAGAGGAGGGGGTGAGTGTAGGAGCAAGGGGGAGGTGACCACAAGAACAAAGCTTATCATGACACCAAGTATGAACACAATTAAAGCAAGTGATGAATCATTAAGCTTAGTCACCAAAACATTAATAGAACAATTAATGCAACCATGAGTCACTAATCCTAGTCATCATCTAGAAACTTCTAGATGCACGACTCATCTCATGACTCACCCTCCATAAGAAAAGATAAATCCGTATTTAACCGACTGTTAAAATACGGCTGATAGAAAACTGAAAACTGGCAACTTCAAAAAAATGATCCTGAAACGAATTTCAGGATAACCCCGTATCAGTATAAACATACTCGCATTTGTATTACGACCGAATACAAATGCAACAGAGACAAAGATATTATATCTACACAGTATAATACTGGGTTCCGGCTTAAACCAAAGCCTACCAGTATTATCTGCCCGAAAAACGACACGTGCGAAAACGCACGTGTATTTTCCAAACCTTGCCATATCACCATACGGCCTCTACAACGTTTCGCCCGAACTTGGGAAAGTGTCTGTGGGGGACTCTAATGACTCATCAATATACTGGCACTGGGTATAACCACTAGCACGTCAGAGGTACAAGCTGTACGTAACGGTTTGCCTATATATTGATTGGAAGGGAAGCTGACGAGCGAACTCATCTATAAACCCTACTGAGTCTGACAGTGACAATGTATATACAGTCCGGTCCATTCGTCTAAAGAGTATCGCATATCGAGTCTAGGGGAGTGGATAAAGTCAGACCCCTAATAACGCGATAAATCGTGTCGGCATGAAGCCCGTCACCATCTGAGAAACTACTGATCCAAATCAGCAATTCTCCACTACCTCGGCCGAGGATTCCTAGTGATGGCCACCCGTGCACTGCGCGACATCAACCCCCAATACCGGGAGAGACGAATCCCCGACGATCCGCTCACTTTCCTCCAATGTGGCTCGGGACTGTACCCAAAAAAGACCTGTTTGCACGACTCCTTTGAGCCGTGGTAGGGTAGAAATCAAAGCACAGTGGGAACTCACACGAGAAAAATGACGACCTCAGGTCGATGAACTAACCTGTACACATGTCACCAGGGAATTGCTATATGACGATATGTATAATACCAACTAGCAGATTCCCGGCGAGTCCTGTCCGGTGTACTCATAACTCAATGAGCACCTGTATACATCTTAGGTGATCCAACTGACACCAGTGGCTTGTGAGACCGGCCACCGCCCCTCGTCGGGGTCTCGACTGTATACACTAGTCTACTCTGGAGTATCGATGCCCTGCCTCGAAACTCCCACGACTAGGGACACTTTTAAGGATGTGCTTATAGACCCCAGCTCCCACGTATATGATCACCATCATACTGCTGGCTGTCAAGCAGAATCCTATGGGCTTTATCAATCATGCAATAGCGAACTAAGGCATGTATACTTTGATAAAGACAAACCAGATAGCATACTATCATCTCGAGTAAGACTGTCATATCGGTATAGGTCCTGCCTCAATCATTATAATCACGTACCTGCGATCCAATAATTGACTTTGAGGGCACTATCTCCAACATCTAGAACCCGGCTATCCGTGCACCCCTCCGCGGGGTAATCCTAGCACAGAAAGTAAAATATACATACAACGGGTACATCGACCGTAACCAGGTCGTGCCCCAAAAAAAATAATACAAACAGGCAGTGACGGCAGTCCACATGTCGGACGCTCGCCCCGCAATATCAAATGTACATATAAAACAAAACTGTACTAATATTGCATCCAGGCTATCCCCCACGACCGATCCGCAACAACACAGCACAACACAGAACATCAATGTGAATGTCACGTTCGCAAATCCGTCTAAAAGGACTATAGTAGATAAACTGGATTTACCGATCGAGTGACATTCACGGTCGCAGATATAATGTAAATACTGTGAACTGGCATGTTTAAAATATCCGATCGAACAAATTTATCGAAGTGGGCCCCAAGCAGTACTGTAGCACTTACAGAAAATCTGGGCCCAAAAAGAATGTCTCAAAAACCCTATTTCATGAACTCAGGAGCACTCTGAAAAAATCTGGTCAAATGAGGAGTCAAAAGTGCGGCAGAATCGCGGCCCAAGCATGGGTTTGGCTGCGGTTCCGCGGTCTTATGGACGTATCAGGTTACCAAATTTTTTCAGTGTTCTTAGAATTCTCAGTACATGTTTCTGCAACGACCTGAAAAATTTTTGGAGCTTGAAAAAATTTCGACAGAAACATGAAGTATTGAAAATGCGGTTTTTGGGGTTTTTGTTCGATCGAGTTCTAAACATACTAGAGCAAGCTAGGCATGGTTAATGGCGTGGCTCTGATACCAATGTAAGCCCGCGGGGGCACCCCGGCCGTCGATTTGACGCCGGAAACGCGGAAACAAAAACTTTGCAAAACTTGCAACCGGCACCACCGCGCACTTTTCACCCGGATCGGGCCATTAACCTAGCAACTAGCAAAATAGAAAAGAGTAGAGATGCTATACCAAGCGATCCGTGTCCTTCGGTCTTCGTCTCCACTCCGATCTCCTGCGGAATGTTCGTCACCTCCTCGCTCGTCGGAAAGGCACCACGTAGCCGGAATCTTTTACGGGCTCCCACCTCTTGACCGAGGCAACTCGGGCGCGAAGTTGGCTAGCCGACGCGTCCAAGACTTGCTATAGAATAGTGTAGTAGCCATGTCTCTTTAGGGTTCATGAAGTTGCCTTGATGGAGGGATGTGAGGAGGAGAATGAACCATGGAAAGGGCTTTTGAATTTTGGCAAGCAAGAAGAATAGAATGAGATGAATCAATTCCCCTTCAACAAAATGAATTCCTCTCCCTCTCATTAGTGTGGCCGGCCCCTCTCTCCATAGAAATGAGATTGGAGAGAGAAAAAGAAAAACATCTCCAAGTATCATAATGGAATGGGAAAAACAATATATAAAATGGTCATTCTCATTTCTTATCTCAACAAGTCACTAAACCATCAAAAGAAAAGCAATGAAAAAGACTAGAATAGAATCTCATCATGATGCTAGTCTCATCATAAAGCCACAAATGCAAGAAAGCCCTCCACTAAACGTTATTTGCACAATTGCAAATAACACCCTCCAACGGAAAGTCCGGCCGTGAAGGAAAAAGAGAAAACCGGCCGGAACGGAATGCAAACTGGCAACCCCAGAAAACCGATCCCGTAATAAATTACAGGAAAATCCCGCTACTGTAAATACATGCCCGCATTTGTATTCCCACTGAACACAAATGCAAAGAGACAAAACTACACTATCTAATACTAGAATCCGGCTTAAGCCAAACCCGGCTAGTAAAATCTTTCCGATCACGATCCGTGCAATACCGCACGTATCTGATCGAACCCTGCCATATCTCCATACGGCCTCTACAGCGTTTCGCCCGAAACCTGAGTAACTGTGTGTGGTGGACTCTAAAGACTCGTCAATACTGTGGCTGTGGATTTAACCACTAGCACGTCAGAGGTATAAGCTAATACGTGACGGGCTACCAGGTATTGACCAAAAGGGACGTCGATGAGCGAACTCATCCTGACACCCTACTGATCCTGTCAGTGACAATATCCGTACAGTCCGGTCCGTTCGTCTATGAGCATCACATAGCGGGCCTAGGGGGTTGGTAAAAGTCAGACCCCCAAAAGCGGTACAAGTCGTGTCGGAGTGTAGCCCAGAACACCCTGAGATACTACTGGAATACCTACCAGCAAATCTCCTGCCTTGGCCAAGGACTTTTCATGTTCTGGCTCTCCTAGACACAGCGCGACCTCACCCCTAATACCGGGAGAGACGAATCCCTGCAGATCCGCTCACTGCCTCCATGTAGCTCGGGACTGTACCCAACTAAAACCTGTTTGCACGACTCCTTTGAGCCGTGGTAGGGTAGTAATTAAAGCACAGTGGGAACTCACACGAGACAAATGACGATCTCAGGTCGATGAACTAACCTGTACACATGTCACCAGGGAACTGCTATCTGACGTCTGGTATAATCCCAACTAGCAGGTTCCCGGCGAGTCCTGTCCGGTGTACTCATAACCCAATGAGCACTTGTATACATCTTAGGTGAACCAACTGACACCAGTGGCTTGTGAGACCGGCCACCGCCCCTCGTCGGGGTCTCGACTGTATACACTAGTCTACTCTGGAGAATCGATGCCCTGTCTCGAAACTCCCACGACTAGGGACCTTTTAAGGATTTGCTTATAGACTCCAGCTCTCACGTATATGATCGCCCTCATACTGCTGGTAGTCAAGCAAGAATCCTAGGGGCTCTATCAACGTGTAATAGCGACTCATAAGGTCACCTAAAGCAGTACACGATGATAAAGATAAACCAGATAGCATACTATCATCTCGAGTAAGACTGTCGTACTGGGACAGGTCCTCCCTCAATCATTGCAATCACGTGCCTGTGATCCAATAAGTGACTCTGAGGGCACTATCTCCAACAATAACAAGTAATATTCTTAAATAAATATCCTGGTCCATCTATGTATAAGTGTAATACTACATGCTCATGTCAGTACCTCAGATAGCAACATATCAGATATATGATGTATGAATGCATGATGAATGGAAACAGAATACATCATGAAATAAACAGAGAAATCAGTGTCGAGCAACGACACAAAACATAAATCTCAGTATCTCAATATCTTAGTATCCTAATATCTCAAATCTCGAAATCTAGGGCTCCGTCAGTCCGGATCGGCCCATATCATCAAATCACACGACCACGGACGGTATCCTCCGGATATCCGCCGCGCTGTGTAAAATCACCGGTAGGTAGTGCTCCCCTGCCAGGCTCATCGTCTACAACTCGAGCTTATTGCCCCGGGTTACCTTACCGGGCCCACCATATACCCGAGACGGTTCATCCTCTCCTCATAACGGGTCTCGAAATACAACATCAATCATGAAAACTCATGGTGGACGACTCATACATCATCAGAAAACCGCAACTTGCATTTTAAAAAGAGGAAGAGAAAAAGAGAAGTTTTTATATTTATTCTTGCGGTTTTCCTCCAAATCCAGAAATCTCATGGAAATCCGAAATCCAAGAATCAAGAGTAAGTAACTAGTGAATATCGGCATAAATCTCCGTAATGCTGCATGACCAATGAGTATATATGAATGCAACTGCTATCATGCAATGAATGCAATAGTTAAACTAGCATATGAAGCTATAACATGTTGCAACTATCCGCTAGCAAGTTATGTCAATAAAATAATATTCTGTAATTGTACGTGACATGGCAATTACCGATGATGATGTGTGTGAGCCGGCAAGCAAGTGTATGTGGAGCATACGCATCATCGGTAATGGTACTGGTGTCCTGACAGCATGGTTTCATAATCACTAAGTACACAATAAACATGCAATGAAACGATAACAACATAATAGATGGCAATGAATAGTAAATGCAACTATAATATGCAGAACATTAATGATAACGTAAAAATAAGGAATCTACATTGATATACATGTGTCACACTGTTTTGCCATTTGAAATAATACGAATCGTGGTGTTTTTGAAAATAAGGGCTACGGTGTTTTTAAGAAAAGATACATCCTTTGAAATATTCGTAGAATCCCTTGTCCTGTCTTTTAAAATATCCACGATTCGTTAGCTTTGAAATAGGTATGAATCGAATCTAGTCTAACATTTACAATAACTACAGGGCTGAGCGAACAAGCTAATCTAAAAGGGTAAAGAACCCACCTACATCTGATCCGATATGTATATATATCTATATAATAGTCGGTGATCCCGCCTCAATAGTATCACTTACGATACACCATCTAATATGATATCCTCGAGTTAAGAGTGCGGATCTATCATCAATAGCTCGTACGGTAATTCCATCATACAGCATCCCAAATTAGGGTACGGCTCAAATATCACAATTATCTCATTATTCATCTGGTATCCACATCATCACATATCGTGAGCAGGGGGTACTGATCTAAGTCTAGTACACTACTAATATCATCAATAATATTATGATCTGGCTACTGATCTATGTCACATACAATCTGATGTCATCAACACATATTATCATATAGAAGTATACATAGCCCAAGCGACCCATTATAAATACCATAACATATCTCATCTCATATCTCGATCATATGTCAACTATCATATATATCATCATCCGCATGGTATCGTCGTCCAACGATCCGCTATAACATCATGACATATCTCGGTCACATATTAAATATCTCACGGCATCATGCCCTATCATATTGACTCATTCCCAAGTATCATATAACATCCTCATCATCCAAACGTATGAATACCAATATATATACACACACACACACACACACACACACACACACACATATATATCCCCAATACGCACAAGGAAGTAAATGTATGCGAGTATGCGTATGTGCATGTATGCAAATCTTACTCTAGGGTTTCGTGACTAAGAAATCGACTAAAGTCCTTTCTTCCATTCTCGCTAACACTAACCCCTAATGTCCTAAAGCTTTTCTTGCTAAGGTTCATATCACACACTAACAAGTAAAAGTATATTTATATCATATCACATCGTTTTTCACAACTTTGCGGGGGTGCTATACGCCATCCACCCGACTTCTCCCGTAAATATAAATCTACTCACCTGATCTTCGCGTGCCGATGCCGACGTCGCCACGCGCTTGCTTGTCATCTCGAAGTCCTCGTGGGGGCACCTACACATCATAACGTATCGTATTGCATTAAAATCCAAATCAAAGCCAAAATGACACGCTAAAAGCCTATAGGTTCGAACCTACGGACTACGCCTTCAAAACCACAAAAAAACTCTCGATATCGTCGTACAAACGTCAAACCATCGAGTTAAAACCAAATTCCTAAAATCCAGAATTCAAAATACGCAAAACAAAACCCTGAAATAAAACAGCAACTCATGAAACAAGTCCCAGATTTTGATTAAGGTGAAACCAATGTGCACAAACAATACTGGGATGATGTATATAGGGTATATGACCTACAGAAGCAACTTGGGAGCCTAACATGACCAAGTGGCCCGCCACACCCTTAGAAATTTCGGCCAGCTCGGTTTGGGATGATGGGATTCAGTTCGTATTGGTAGGGTGGCCTCGTAGTGGTCCATCTAGGTCCCTGAAGTTGTTTACTTCTCTCGTAAAAATCCCAGTTCACTCCAGATTTCCCTGCACACCCTATACACTCACAAACCGACATGGCAAGTTTAAATTTGGGTTTCAAGTTTTATTTCATGCTTGATCTGGGCTTCTAACATCATGGGGGGGTCTAAGGTCACCAATAAGGTTTATTAGCATAAACACAACTCAATATTCCACATAACCTCTTCTAGGAAATTCCAATGTTCACTAAAACAGCATTAAATCACAACTAAACACATATATGGGTTAAAGTGAAATAAAAACTACACTAAGTGTGAAGGGATTACCTGTAAGTCTACGGTAGCGCCCCGGCCGTCTTTCAGACGCCAAATGCAGAACAAAAACTTTTATAACCGGCGCTATCGCATACTATAACCCGGATCTGCCATCAACGCTAAACTAACAATCTACAAAGAGGGTAGAAAGGTTATACCGAACGATCCGAGTCCTTCGTTCTTTAACCATCATCCTACGCTCCGTTGCGGCTGCTCCGATCTTGTCAATCTCCGATCTCGTCGATCTCTGATCTGCTCGTCCAGGTGGCACCACGTCATCGGATCTTTAAACGGGCTCCCTCCTCTGACCCGAGGCAACTCGGTCATCAAGTTTGCTAAAAGAGATGACCAAGACTGATGTAGAGAATGAGTAGAACACTTTGTCTCACCTCGTCCAAAGCCATGGACGAACGGTTAATGATGTTGCCATTTGAATCGGGAGATGGAATAAAAGGAGCTATGAAATTTCCATACACAAATCTATCATAATCTTTTCAACCAAGTGAGTGAGTGAGGAGGAGGGGAGGGGCCGGCCATATATAAAGGTGGGGGTGAGTGTAGGAGCAAGGGGGTGACCATAAGCAAAGCTTCTCACAAAAAGATCTTAGCAAGAACAAGAATCATTAATGCAAAAGAATGAGTCACTAATACACCTCATCAACTCATTAAAGCAAACAATGAGTCACTAACCTAGTCACCTCTTCTAAAACCTTCCACACTCATGACTCACCCAAAAGAAGAAAAGATAAATCCGCGTTAAACCGAATGTTAAATACGGGTGATAGAAAACTGGAAACTGGCAACTTCCAAAAGCGATCCCGAAACGAATTTCAGGATAACCCCGTAACAGTATAAACATACCCGCATTTGTATTACGACCGAATACAGATACAACTGAGACAAAGATAATATATCTACACAGTATAATACTCGGATCCGGCTTAAACCAAAACCCACCAGTATTATCTGCCCGGAATATGACACGTGCGTAAACGCACGTGCATTTTCCGAACCCTGCCATAAAACCATACGGCCACTACACCGTTTCTCCCGAACTTGGGAAACTATCTGTGGGGGACTCTAATGACTCGTCAGTACCGTGGCAGTAGATTTAACCACAAGCCGTCAGCGGCACTAGCTGTGCGTAACGGCTGCCCATGTACTGACCTCAAGGGAGGACGATGAGCGAACTCATCCGGAAACCCTACTGAGCCTAACAGTGACAATGTATATACAGTCCGGTCCGTTCGTCTATGAGTATCGCATATCCGGCCTAGAGGGCTAGTAACGTCAGACCCCCAATAGCGGTATAAGTCGTGTCGGAGACAAGCCCTGAACACCCTGAGAAACTACCGGAGTACCTACCAGTAATTCTTACCTGCCTTGGCTAAGGACTTGGTGTAATGGCTTTCCTAGACACAGCGCGATCTCCACCCCCAATACCGGGAGAGACGAATCCCCTGCCGATCCGCTCACGTACCTCCATGTGGCTCGGGACTGTACCCAAAAACTGCCTGTTTGCACGACTCCTTTGAGCCGTGCTAGGGTAGAAATCAAAGCACAGTGGGAACTCACACGAGACAAATGACGACCTCAGGTCAATGAACTAACCTGTACACATGTCACCAGGGAACTGCTATCTGACGATATGTATAATACCAACTAGCAGGTTCCCGGCGAGTCCTGTCCGGTGTACTCATAACCCAATGAGCACCTGTATATATCTTAGGTGATCCAACCGACACCAGTGGCTTGTGAGACCGGCCACCGCCCCTCGTCGGGGTCTCGACTGTATACACTAGTCTACTCCGGAGTATCGATGCCCTGTCTCGAAACTCCCACGACTGGGGACCACTATTACGGATGTGCTTATGGACTACCCAACTCTCACGTATATGATCGCCCTCATACTGTTGGTAGTCAAGCAAGATCCTAAGGGCTCTATCAACGTGTAACATGTAATCAGTCACCTGAACATGTACACGACTGATAATGGCAAACCAGATAGGATACTATCATCTCGAGTAAGACTGTCCTACTGGTATAGATACTCCTCAATCATTGCAGTCACGTACCTGCGATCCAATAATTGACTTTGAGGGCACTATATCCAACAATCTCCCACTTGCACTTAAGGCTAATTATTGCGATGTCGCATACTCACAGCCCGTGTGATACCGAACATCCAACTCCTCTACTAATCAGTTTCACAAAGCCCGTTTGTAAAACTCTTGTGTTCGAGAAATAGCCTCAGTGAGTAGATCCGCTCTGATGTTTCTTTGTATGTATCTCTTAATCTCAAGTTCGCGGAGAAAGCCATCTCCCGAATTGAGTAATACCTGTCTTAGAATATGTCTGGATATCTGATGGGACCTAGTTCATAAATGAACTACAAATCCAAACTTCTTAGACTGTATCGTCAACTGAACCTAATCAGTATCCTGCACCATGCCACCCACAGTATCCTCTTGGACCACCTGTCCATAATACTGTCCCCCGTCAGAGAGAAAACTATAACTCTGACAATCACTCTGTCATCCATATCACCTTTGAAGCCTGGAATGATAACCGTCTCCCGAAGGAGGCTGCCGTCATCAAATCCGTAGAACATCCACTTATGTTCTAAAGCTGCTTCCTTATGTTTCTCCAAAATTGGATTAATACAAACTTACCGCATCTAGTGCAAAAACAACATTTGGTGTGGTACTTGACATCTCACAATTGACTCAATTGCCTAATCAAGTGATCTGCCAATCATTCACATCCCTCTCCCCTTTAGTCTGTAAGACACCTTTAGAGAGGGTGACTCCATCACCTGCAGGTACACCACCATGCCAGGAGTCATCTATTCTAAAAACCATTAGAATACTGTTGAAGTACCCACATTGGGAAACTACCCAAATCTAGATCTAAAACCATAGATCTAGAAACCAGAATGTCTGATATTATATCCATATCCTGTCTGGAGAAACAATTATGTGACGACCACAGTACAACCGATCGTAGTATAGGAATTTTACTTCCTACTCTGTGTATGTCATCCATATACCAAGACATCACACCCTACTACCTTCTTAACAGATCCATCCCTTATTCTGATGAAGTCAAACCCATGACTGTCACATCAAAATTAGATGATCTATCTCCGCTATAACTGCTCAAGTCTATAAATAGACATAAGCAACTTGCCCACAATGCTTCCGCTGCTCCCACTGACCACAACAACCCTCTGGCAGAATAATATATACGTGCACTTCTAAAGCTAGTTTAGAACGACGCAATACTTAACCTCTTGCCGGGTCTCATAGCCTGGAACAACAGTAGTGTCAAGTCTGGGTAAGCAAGAACCTCTCTGTCACCGTCCTTGAGGCTACCGGAGTACCTCTCGGGTGTCTGAGGTTACCCACCATATCTGCGGAGTAGCTAATGGAATGTCAAACCTGATTGAATCTTTAGGTCCTATTAAATTTTCCATAATCGTTTGCGGTTCTGGAATCACTTCCAGTTCTACCATACTCCCACTACTGTTTTCTGAAAAAAAATCCATTTAACTAAAACTGTGGCGAGTCAAGAACAATATCACTATTGATCTTCCAGATGGTAGAAAGTCAACCCTCGTCATAGCCTGGGCCAACCCACAAACAGCCATTATAGAAACGTGCCCTGAGTTATCCAGAGTCTGGTTTTAAGCATAAGCCGGACAACTCCCCGTACCTTAACATCGTTAAGATATGAACCATTCTATATCCAATATAGAAACTTTAGCACTTATTTAATTGGAACCAGATTCTAATCATGCAGCTGTCTCCAGTGCATATCAACTTAATGGAGAGAGGCTAATCAGCATTACTCAACTTAGGAATCCATCTAATTATGAGTAACCTGAAAGAGAAACAAGTTTCTTAAAACTTTTACTATCGTCTGAATACCTATCACAAGAATCTACATCTTCGATCTCTTTGAAGAATCCCGATACTTGCGACATCTGGTTCTCTACTTTGTTCTTATACCCACAACTTCTCAAAACTTAGACTTTGTATTTCTACGAAACACTTATCTAAAAACTAGAGAAGTCAAAAGTAAACAGAACATAGTACGAGGACCTACCCCTTTGTCCTGATGGACACTGGACAACATACAATACTCTGTATAAGTCCCTTGAGTTGAATAACTCAAAACCTGTGTGTCGTAGGTTGAAAACTGTACCCAGGCGATTTCCTCAAAAATCACCAATTACAACGAATTCCGATATAATGAGGATGATCACCTAATTCCCAATAACTTACTCCCTCTCATCATCTGTAAAACCATACAGATGTGAGAATCATACCTGGTAAATACATACCCTTGGAGTAAGTATCTAATCGGGAAAACAGTTTTCCTTTAACAATGCACTGAAACATAAAAATGTTTCGTAGGGGTATCCTGGTATTCCTAGTAATGCCTCTTCCATAATCCAATTCATGACTTTAACCGTATATTTCTTTGCCATCTCTCCAAATCCCTTTATTTGTCTTTAGTCGTTACCTTCTATACACCATCGTTTAGGCTAAATGGTTTTCTTCCTTCCCTACCGTTCGGCACCAGCCTATGGTTTGGAAGAAGACTATCCAGTAAGCATAATAGGTGTACCCTCCTCAACCTAGGAGTACTCACATCTTGAGAGAAGGTGATGATAAAAGACAACTGAATAATACCTTATTCTTTTAAAGGTGAAATAGGAGTGGCGATGAAGTACGCGGTTTGGTCGTGAATGATAACAGTCGCAATTTACTTTGCTCTCTTTCTAATCCCTTTATTTTGTCTTTACATATTACCTTCTATACACCCTACTTAGGCTAATTGGTTTTCTTCATTCCCTACCTTTCGGCACCTGCCTATGGTTTGGAAGAAGACTATCCAATAAGCGTAATAGGTGTACTCTCCTAAACCAAGGAGCCCTCGCAACCTGAGAGAAGGTGATAATAAAAGACAACTGAATAAACCAATTCTATTTCTCCTGAACTTGGATCCATCCTTGAAGAAGTCCCTTCGAGTTCGTATATAACCATACGATGGATCTATCCAATGGAAGTGGATGTCCATAGTAATACGGGGTGTTCTGAGAAATGCAAAGGGTAAAAGAAGGAGTGGCAATGACTTATGCAACTCGGACAATCCAAAAGCCAGTATTTTAAGAAGGTTCGGTCAACTTGGTCACTGAGTCATAGTCTAGGGTCGGTCAAAGGTCGCTGCCAAAGAGAGAGAAAAGAAACACTCTGCGTGCACTCTAACCTAGATCAGAATGGTTATCACTTTATCTAATCCGGAAACCTCCCACTGTACTGTCAAATTCTCCTCCAAACCTGAAAGAAGAATCAATCGGGATCATCCGAAGAGTAAACCAACTCATCAGTGGGAATCGGGATCCAACTCTCATCGCATGATAACGTGACGGAATCCACTCACGTTATCACACTCCAGAAGGTATGCGCATGCCTGGCAAGTTTCAGTTTCTTTAGAAACTCTCGATGTGATTTTTACCCCATGTTCTTATGACCTTGATGAAAGCCAACAAATCATAAGTCCCATGTCAAGTTCTGCCCGTCATTATCTTGTTAATTCGAACCCACCCGTACATACCCTTGACGAAAGCCAACAAGGTAATACGACTGTCCCAAACCAACTCATCTATCTATGCAACAAATGAATACCCCAGCAACTACCAAACACTATGCCTTGACGAAAACCAACAAACATAGCTTGAATACTACTGACCATCCATAAGAATGACGGAGGGCTACGGCTGGTTTTTGGCGAAAAACCTTTAACATAATGAACTTGATCTCGTTGAAGGAACCTGATAGCTTTTTATAAAAATATAGTGGCGAAAACCTTTGCTAAAGAGGTCACTCCCGGTGAAGGGATCTCGGCTCTTTCCTCGTGGAATGAGGTGCAGGATATTCCACTGAATACCGCGATGCAAAGCAACATGTAATCGACTATAGTGAAGTTATTACCCTGACGCAAACTTCTGCCCAAGGGGTCACTCCCGGTGAAGGGATATCGGCCCTTGCCTCGTCGAATGAGGTGCAGGATATTCCAACCGAATACCACTATGCATAACAAAAGGAAACATCTTTGTAATAACACTTTTTAAATTTGTTCCAACAACATCCAAACAGGTTTGTTTTCCTTTGCATTGATCAGAATCAACGCAGTCCCATCAATTAATCACACCAGAAAAGAACGAAAATAAAATGTACGTATATGCCATCCGCATTCGCCACTGGGTCCCGTCATCACCCGTTAGGTTACTTAACTAACGACAGAGCGGGGACTGAACTAGCGCGGGTGTAAAACATATACGACATCTACTAGTATATATACCAATATACAATAATCGCTCCAGGCGTGATAATATGCAACATTACAGAAAAGTAATAAGCATCACAGAACAATACAGATAATCTGGGATCCCCGGGTTTCACAGAGCCGCTACTAAAACCCGACGTTCCCCTGGTCGTGTGGATAGCCTGTGCAATGAAACCTAGACCCCTACGGGTGCGGCAAGTTACCCGCTAAAACCTGAAGCTAGGCAGCCCCCTACAACAAAGTGAATGGACCACCCTGCACTTCACGGAATTCGGTATCTTGAGCACCCCTCCTTGGGTCAACCTGTACCCCCTACGAGTGCGGCGAATAGTCTGCCAATTCTAGAGTGAGGCTATAACCCTTCGAAAATCGTTTAGGCAGTTTTTCGGTAATCGGCTAATTTTTCGACTTTTTCCGTAAAAAGTCAAAATTGATATTTTTCATTGTAGACCTAATTATACAAAATTTAGATAAGATATTACTATAATTTTGTCATTAAAATGTCACTTATAATTATCTAGTTAAAAAAAATAATTCGTAATTAATTATTTTTTTTATTATTTTAAGCCTTTTTAAATACATTTAATTAGGGATAAATACAAATTTAATTAGGTAAATTCCTTAATTAGGAGTCTTTATAAGCTAAAATATGGTGTTAATAAAATTATATCATGTCTAGCAAACTTTTAGATTTTTGGGTGGGAAAATTATGAAAAAATGGCTTAAAAAGGGGTTTTTTTGGAAAAAGGTTGATATGAAAGCATGATATGATATCATATGATGTTGTAATTAGCTAGAAACTTCTCAAAATTTCCCACACCCCTCTCTCTTGCTGCTGGCCGGCCTAGAGCTGCTGGATCCCCATTTCCCACTTCATTTTTTCTTCATTTCCTTGCAAAAAATTCATAAAAATTCACAAATTTCTTTCTCCATTCAAACCAAAACCCTAATCCTTTCTCTCTCAAACCAAATTAGTTCAAAAACATGATGAAAGGAGGCTTCTTGGAGACTTGATCAAGCTAGGGTTCAAGCTTGAGAGGTTAAAATTCTAAACTAGTTGCAAATTGGTAGTTTGTTTATGCTAAATTAGATGTGTAAAGTATTAATTTAGTGTAAATCCTTGTTCATGAAAAATCAAGAGAAGGTTTTGGATTTTTATAAATTAGGGTTTGTAGCATAATGGTTGGATTATGTTAGGGATGGTTGTCTAATTGATTAGAATGGTTAATGGTGAAATTATTTGCTTACTAAATCGACAAATCTCAATGTTTGTATCGATTTGGTTTAAAAATCGCTTACTAGATTTTTACGAAAAATAGTATGCGGTCGATTTGTGTTAGGTTAGCAATATTATTAGCGTCGTATAGGGTTATTAGAATGCGTGAACGCGGGGTTTCGTCTAGTCAGGTGGTAGTTTGTCGATTTCCCCGAAATGACGATTTTTTTGTTAAAGGATTGCGATTTTCGTGCGTTTTTCCGCGCACCGAGTGCATGCTATGTTTAATACGAGAGCGTGGATATTTGTATAATGTGACTTGCATCGTTTAGGGTTATGTAATCTTATACTTGGTGTTGTGCAAATTTAGGATCGGTCGGGGAAACTTCGGATACGGCGCGAAAAGGCAAAGCGGTGGCCGGATCAGATTAGCGGGGATTTCAGGTGAGTAGATGTATTCATCTATGGGGGAATCGTCTGGATGGCGCGATGCGCCCTCCCTAGTTAGGATTACCCTACTTTATGCAAGATTTATATTGTTAGATAGCTTACCCCTTTATGTACATTCCATACCCTCACAGCTAACCGTATGCTAGATTGCATGGACATTCATCTTCATATATGTGATATCACTTCGTAGGACACGAACACCATTACCATTGGCATCTGTTGCACGTTCACTATTCATGTGACACACACGCCTTGGTAATTGACATGCCACGTGCACGATAGAACCTGTTTATCTTAATATCATCACCTGCATTCATACTTGATATATGAAACTGCACCGCATGCACATATCTCGCATCATCATCATATTTACATAGAACTCTAGCCAAAATTCACATCATACACATTGATATCATAGACATTTATCATACATATAACATGTGGACATTATGATTTTCTTGAGGATTTCAGTTTTGCTCCGATTTCTGGATTTTTGGGGAAAACCGCAAGAATTTAACAAAACCTTATCTTTATCATTTTCAAAACAAAAGTTGCGGTTTTCTCGTGATGTATGTGTCGTCCACCATGAGTTTTCATGTTTTCTGTTGGATTTCGAGACCCGATTCGAGGAGTGGATGAACCGTCTCGGGTACATGGTGGGCCCGGTATGGTACCCCGGGGCAAGAAGATCGAGTTGTAGACGATGAGCCTGGCAGGGGAAGACTACCTACCGGTGATGTCTGGCGCGGTGGATATCCGGAGGATACCGACCGTTGTCGTGAGATTTATGATATGGGCCGATCCGGACTGACGGAGCCCGATATTGAGACAGATGTGATTCCTATTTGGTGTCGATGCTTGACACAGGTTTTCAGAGGATTTCTTGATGATATTTAGCTATTATGCAGACATTCATTTTTCTAAAAGTTAAGAATGCAGTAACATTAACATTTAAAACACTTAAAGAGTTAGAAAAGATATTGTATACATGTGCATGCATACTAGAGTTATTATATCACATATGGACATACATGTTGTTCCGCATTGCGTCCATTCTTACGATTGCCTTGCTAGATGTTATATTCTACTCACGAGCTGGCAACTCACCCCCGTTGTGCCACAGTGTCTTGCAGGTCGGACCCGTCAGTCTTGTAGCGGCGGGCTATCTTGTCATCAGTTCCTTTTGCTCAGACTCGCGACATCGCCCGTAGGTGGGTTGCGAGTATACTTTATTTCTTTTTGCTTTATCATTGTATCTAGTATTCTCCATCTACCACTTGTATTGTATATGCGACCTAGTGATGAGACTGAGAGATTTGTATATTTGTGGTTTCTTTTGGGTCGAGCTCACTTGAGCCGACGTGTGTTTTCTGGTATTTGCATCTCTTTTATGCTCTTTTTCTTGATATTACTATTATATTGCATGTGGTTGTGATCCGCCTTGGGCGAAGAGCTAGCTCCCGCTTGGGGATGCCATTTTTATAATTACAGGTTTATTATCTTGTTGTACCCATTTTGGGGGATAGAAAATACAGGGGAGACTCTGCCGAAATTTTCGGGAATTTTTGATGTTCTTTTTTTGGATTCTATGCAACTTAATTGATTTCAAAACCGTTTTCATTTAAGGTTTTCCTTCACTCTCTTTTGATTTTGGGTTAGATTTCTGGGCTTTGGCTGACTTAGGTTACGGTACGCCTTTAGACGTCTCGTAATCTAAGTGCCAGTCACGTTCCGTACTTTCGGGTCGTGACAAAGTTGGTATCAGAGCGTAGGTTTTACCTTTCTGAGTGTAGGACGACCTTGGTAGATGGAGTAGGTGACTTAAGCAGAGTGGCATAGCGTGGGTATGATCCGCGGCATACTTACGATACGGTACTCCGCCTAAGTGACCTTAGGACATAATTGCTTGTATTTCCTTTCTTGATTCCTTGCATTCCTTGATTCAATTGCAATGATCTTATCAGTCCTGTTTCTTATTCCAGCTTCGATGCCGCCAAAGACTACGAGAGCTCAGCGGGCTGCCGCTAGGGATGAGATTCGGGCGGGCCCGTCTGAGGCGAGGATCGAGCGGGAGGATACTCCTACCCCTCAGGGTCCTACTGATCCGCCTTATCCAGACCGTATTGCTAGATTAGAGGCAGGCATGCAAGAGTTGCGGCAGATGATGGGATCTTTAGTTGAGTCCAGTCGGGCACAGAGATCCGAGGACGTTCCTTCCACCGCACAGACCACGATCGTACCTGCTGCACAGATGGTCACTCCTGCTGCTACTACGGAGACTATCCCTGTTTCACTACAGAAGTTCATGAGATTGAGACCTCCAGCTTTTACCGGTACAGATGCGACAGAGGACCCACAGGCATTTCTCGATAGGATGGCACGGATTGGCCGTTCGTTGAGGTGTTCTGAGGATAGATTGGTGGAGTTTGCGAGTTTTCGTCTGGAGGGTCTTGCCCAGACATGGTACGACTCAGTAGAGAGAGGCCGAGCTGCAGGTCTGCCTTCTATGACCTGGGATGAGTTTACAGCTGCATTTCTTGCCCGTTTTCTTCCGGAGAGTGTTCGAGATGCTCGAGCCCGTAGTTTTGAGTCTTTGCGCAAGACTCCGGGGATGACAGTGTCGGAGTATGATATACAGTTTACCCAGTTGTCTCGATATGCTCCGTACCTAGTCGACACAGAAGAGAAGAGGATAAAGAGGTTTGTACGAGGGCTTGATACACAGCTATTCCTTGCCATCGGCACCCAGCACTTTGATACATACGCAGCCGCGATGGACGCAGCCTTACTTTTGGAGGAGCGTATTTCTGAGACTCCGGTCGTTTCTGGGCCGAAGAGGATCCGTACTGATACGCCAGCTCAGCGGCAGATGGGCAGACATCGTGATAGATTATTTCCGGGAGATGGCGGAGGCAGAGGATTGAGACGAGGTCAGTTATTTGGTTCATATCCACAGGCCCAGCAGTCGTCTCCAGGATGTTTTCGGTGTGGGAGTCAGTACCACCGTGTCAGAGACTGTACCATGGGACGCCAGGGAGCGGCGACAGTCCCGCATGTGACTTTACCACCCTCACCACCTTCTCAGAGAGCTTTACTTCCTACTCCTGATGATGCTCCACGCCAGTCAGATGCTTCTAGAGGCCGTGGGCGCGGCGGTCCAGTCCAGAGAGGACGAGGCGACAGAGGCAGAGGCAGAGGCCGAGGTAGAGGCAGAGGACAGCCAGCTATTAGTGGTGGACAGGCCCGAGTGTTCGCATTGACTCCTCAGGATGCACAGGCATCCAATGCCGTCGTGACAGGTACTCTGCCAGTATGTTCCTTTAATGCACGGGTATTATTTGATCCAGGCTCCACACATTCCTATGTTTCCACGTATTTTGCACCGAGGTTGGGCCGAGAGTCTTGTCCGTTAGATCAGCCGCTTGTCGTTATTACCCCGGTAGGCGAGTCTTTTGTTGCCCGTTTTGTGTACCGATCTTGTTCCGTTCGTATCGGGGAGAGAGATTCTTCAGTAGATTTGATTCTCCTCGATATGCTAGACTTTGACGTTCTTCTTGGTATGGACTGGCTAGCCACCTGTTATGCATCCGTGGACTGCCGTGAAAAAGCAGTCAGATTCAGTTTTCCTGGTGAGCCGGTTCTTATTATTCAGGGAGATCGTAGCGCTACCCTTCCCAGCTTGATTTCTTCTCTTCGCGCTGGTCAGCTCTTAAGGAAAGGGTGTCAGGGATTCTTAGCCTATGTTTGTGATACTAGCTCCACAGAGGTTCCGTTGGACCAGGTCCCTGTTGTGAGAGAGTTTCCTGATGTATTCCCTGACGAGCTGCCTGGTCTGCCACCAGAGCGCGAGATTGAGTTCTGTATTGACTTGATCCCCGGCACGGGGCCTATCTCTATACCGCCTTATCGGATGGCCCCGGCGGAGCTGAGGGAGCTAAAGGATCAGTTACAGGACTTGCTGGACAAAGGGCTTATCCGACCGAGTGTGTCACCTTGGGGCGCTCCCGTCTTGTTTGTTAAGAAGAAGGACGGAAGTATGCGTTTATGCATTGATTATCGTCAGCTGAACCGAGTTACTGTGCGGAACAGGTATCCCCTACCCCGCATTGATGACTTATTTGATCAGCTCCAGGGTGCAGGGTTTTTCTCGAAGGTTGATTTACGATCAGGTTATCACCAGTTGCGGGTTCGGAAGGAGGATATTCCGAAGACTGCCTTCCGTACTCGTTATGGTCATTACGAGTTCTTGGTGATGTCGTTCGGGCTCACCAATGCCCCGGCAGCTTTTATGGATTTGATGAACCGCGTATTCAGGCCGTATCTCGATCAGTTCATTATTGTGTTCATTGACGACATCTTGGTTTATTCTCGGAGCCGGGAGGAGCATGAGCAGCACTTACGTATCACATTGCAGACTTTGAGGGAGCATCAGCTGTTCGCCAAATTCTCTAAGTGCGCATTCTGGCTAGACAGTGTCGACTTCTTGGGTCATGTGGTGACGAGAGATGGTATTTGCGTGGACCCGAAGAAGATCGAGGCAGTTCAGCGTTGGCCTAGACCGGTATCAGTCACAGAGGTTCGCAGTTTTCTAGGTCTGGCCGGCTATTATCGACGTTTTGTCCAGGATTTCTCCCGCATTGCTGCACCGTTGACCGGGTTGACCCGGAAGGGGGTTCCTTTTGATTGGACGCAGGCATGTGAGGATAGCTTCCAGCAGTTGAAGACTCGTCTGACTACTGCTCCAGTGTTAGCATTGCCTTCAGGATCAGGCGGGTTCGTGGTATATTGTGATGCTTCTAGAGTGGGGCTGGGATGTGTATTGATGCAGCACGACAGAGTTATCGCGTATGCTTCTCGGCAGCTGAGGAAACACGAGCAGAACTACCCCACCCATGATTTAGAGATGGCTGCAGTGGTGTTTGCACTCAAGCTCTGGAGACATTACCTATACGGTGAGTCGTGCCAGATATACACTGACCACAAGAGTTTGAAGTATATCTTCCAGCAGCGAGACCTAAACCTGAGACAGCGCCGTTGGATGGAGTTGGTGAAAGATTATGACTGCGAGATTCTATACCATCCGGGCAAGGCGAATGTGGTGGCAGATACTTTGAGTAGGAGGCCCGGAGGTAGCTTATCTTGTTTGAGCGCAGTACAGATGCAGTCGACGGCGGATTGGCAGGTTTTATGTGATAGCAGAGTGCAGTTCGAGTTTACTCCTACAGGGGGACAGCTAGCCCATTTCAGAGCACGCCCACAGTTACTTGACCGTATTCGCGAGGCACAGTCCGGCGATGCCCGTATCTTAGAGATTATTGAGCAGATTCGGCAGGGTAGAGTTTCTGAGTTCGTGATTGATGATCAGGGGATACTTCGATTTGGGACTCGACTGTGTGTGCCAGATTCAGAGGGACTGAGGCGTGATATTCTCGAGGAGGCACATAGATCCGTATACAGTGTGCATCCAGGTTCCACCAAGATGTACCGTGATTTGAGAGAGGTTTATTGGTGGGACGGGATGAAGAAGGATATTACAGACTTTGTGTCGAGATGCCTGACTTGTCAGCAAGTCAAGGCCGAGCACCAGAGGCCAGCCGGCGAGTTACAGCCTTTGCCCATACCTGAGTGGAAGTGGGAGCAGGTCTCCATGGACTTCGTTGTGGGTCTACCCAGGACCAGTCGAGGGTATGACTCTATTTGGGTGATTGTGGATCGACTGACGAAAGCGGCCCACTTTCTACCAGTAAAGACCACTTTTGGATTTTCTCAGTACGCCCAGGTTTATATTGATGAGATAGTGCGACTGCATGGTGTTCCGACTTGCATCGTGTCCGACCGTGGCACCCAGTTTACCAGCCGATTGTGGCAGAAACTACAGGAAGCTTTGGGCACCCGATTGAGTTTTAGCACAGCCTTTCATCCGCAGACTGATGGTCAGTCGGAGCGTACGATTCAGACTCTTGAGGACATGCTCAGAGCTTGTGTTTTGGATTTCGGTGGTAGCTGGGATCGTCATTTGCCTTTGATCGAGTTTTCCTACAATAATAGCTTCCAGGAGACGATTCAGATGGCACCTTTCGAGGCTTTATATGGGAGGAGATGTCGATCGCCTGTATGTTGGACAGAGCTCAGGAAGAGCAGTATTTTAGGGCCGCAGATTGTACAGGAGACGACCGAGAAGATACAGCTGATTCGGGACAGGATGAGAGCGGCACAGAGCAGGCAGAAATCATATGCTGACAGGCGTCGTCGCCGACTCGAGTTCGCTGTTGGCGATCATGTTTTCCTGAAGGTCTCTCCGATGAAGGGTGTGATGAGATTTGGGCGGAAAGGGAAACTGAGTCCTAGATATGTTGGTCCTTTCGAGATCCTAGAGCGTGTTGGTCCAGTCGCTTATCGGTTAGCTCTTCCGCCCAGCTTCCCCGATGTTCACCCCGTATTCCATGTCTCGATGCTCCGCAAGTACCTTCATGATCCTTCCCAGGCGATTCAGCACCAGACGATCCAGTTAGAGCGTGACCTTTCTTTCATCGAGCAGCCGGTTGTCATCTTGGATCGGCAGGTGAAGAAATTGAGGTCGAAGGTCATACCGTCTGTCAAGGTTCTTTGGCGTGGCCCGAACAGCGAGGAGGTCACCTGGGAGACCGAGGTCGAGATGAGGAAGAGATATCCCCATCTTTTTGAAGGTACGCGTAGTTGAATTCTAAATTCGGGGACCGAATTTCTTTAAGGGGGGAAGATTGTAACCCTTCGAAAATCGTTTAGGCAGTTTTTCGGTAATCGGCTAATTTTTCGACTTTTTCCGTAAAAAGTCAAAATTGATATTTTTCATTGTAGACCTAATTATACAAAATTTAGATAAGATATTACTATAATTTTGTCATTAAAATGTCACTTATAATTATCTGGTTAAAAAAAAAATTCGTAATTAATTATTTTTTTTATTATTTTAAGCCTTTTTAAATACATTTAATTAGGGATAAATACAAATTTAATTAGGTAAATTCCTTAATTAGGAGTCTTTATAAGCTAAAATATGGTGTTAATAAAATTATATCATGTCTTGCAAACTTTTAGATTTTTGGGTGGGAAAATTATGAAAAAATGGCTTAAAAAGGGGTTTTTTTGGAAAAAGGTTGATATGAAAGCATGATATGATATCATATGATGTTGTAATTAGCTAGAAACTTCTCAAAATTTCCCACACCCCTCTCTCTTGCTGCTGGCCGGCCTAGAGCTGCTGGATCCCCATTTCCCACTTCATTTTTGCTTCATTTCCTTGCAAAAAATTCATAAAAATTCACAAATTTCTTTCTCCATTCAAACCAAAACCCTAATCCTTTCTCTCTCAAACCAAATTAGTTCAAAAACATGATGAAAGGAGGCTTCTTGGAGACTTGATCAAGCTAGGGTTCAAGCTTGAGAGGTTAAAATTCTAAACTAGTTGCAAATTGGTAGTTTATTTATGCTAAATTAGATGTGTAAAGTATTAATTTAGTGTAAATCCTTGTTCATGAAAAATCAAGAGAAGGTTTTGGATTTTTATAAATTAGGGTTTGTAGCATAATGGTTGGATTATGTTAGGGATGGTTGTCTAATTGATTAGAATGGTTAATGGTGAAATTATTTGCTTACTAAATCGACAAATCTCAATGTTTGTATCGATTTGGTTTAAAAATCGCTTACTAGATTTTTACGAAAAATAGTATGCGGTCGATTTGTGTTAGGTTAGCAATATTATTAGCGTCGTATAGGGTTATTAGAATGCGTGAACGCGGGGTTTCGTCTAGTCAGGTGGTAGTTTGTCGATTTCCCCGAAATGACGATTTTTTTGTTAAAGGATTGCGATTTTCGTGCGTTTTTCCGCGCACCGAGTGCATGCTATGTTTAATACGAGAGCGTGGATATTTGTATAATGTGACTTGCATCGTTTAGGGTTATGTAATCTTATACTTGGTGTTGTGCAAATTTAGGATCGGTCGGGGAAACTTCGGATACGGCGCGAAAAGGCAAAGCGGTGGCCGGATCAGATTAGCGGGGATTTCAGGTGAGTAGATGTATTCATCTATGGGGGAATCGTCTGGATGGCGCGATGCGCCCCCCCTAGTTAGGATTACCCTACTTTATGCAAGATTTATATTGTTAGATAGCTTACCCCTTTATGTACATTCCATACCCTCACAGCTAACCGTATGCTAGATTGCATAGACATTCATCTTCATATATGTGATATCACTTCGTAGGACACGAACACCATTACCATTGGCATCTGTTGCACGTTCACTATTCATGTGACACACACGCCTTGGTAATTGACATGCCACATGCACGATAGAACCTGTTTATCTTAATATCATCACCTGCATTCATACTTGATATATGAAACTGCACCGCATGCACATATCTCGCATCATCATCATATTTACATAGAACTCTAGCCAAAATTCACATCATACACATTGATATCATAGACATTTATCATACATATAACATGTGGACATTATGATTTTCTTGAGGATTTCAGTTTTGCTCCGATTTCTGGATTTTTGGGGAAAACCGCAAGAATTTAACAAAACCTTATCTTTATCATTTTCAAAACAAAAGTTGCGGTTTTCTCGTGATGTATGTGTCGTCCACCATGAGTTTTCATGTTTTCTGTTGGATTTCGAGACCCGATTCGAGGAGTGGATGAACCGTCTCGGGTACATGGTGGGCCCGGTATGGTACCCCGGGGCAAGAAGATCGAGTTGTAGACGATGAGCCTGGCAGGGGAAGACTACCTACCGGTGATGTCTGGCGCGGCGGATATCCGGAGGATACCGACCGTTGTCGTGAGATTTATGATATGGGCCGATCCGGACTGACGGAGCCCGATATTGAGACAGATGTGATTCCTATTTGGTGTCGATGCTTGACACAGGTTTTCAGAGGATTTCTTGATGATATTTAGCTATTATGCAGACATTCATTTTTCTAAAAGTTAAGAATGCAGTAACATTAACATTTAAAACACTTAAAGAGTTAGAAAAGATATTGTATACATGTGCATGCATACTAGAGTTATTATATCACATATGGACATACATGTTGTTCCGCATTGCGTCCATTCTTACGATTGCCTTGCTAGATGTTATATTCTACTCACGAGCTGGCAACTCACCCCCGTTGTGCCACAGTGTCTTGCAGGTCGGACCCGTCAGTCTTGTAGCGGCGGGCTATCTTGTCATCAGTTCCTTTTGCTCAGACTCGCGACATCGCCCGTAGGTGGGTTGCGAGTATACTTTATTTCTTTTTGCTTTATCATTGTATCTAGTATTCTCCATCTACCACTTGTATTGTATATGCGACCTAGTGATGAGACTGAGAGATTTGTATATTTGTGGTTTCTTTTGGGTCGAGCTCACTTGAGCCGACGTGTGTTTTCTGGTATTTGCATCTCTTTTATGCTCTTTTTCTTGATATTACTATTATATTGCATGTGGTTGTGATCCGCCTTGGGCGAAGAGCTAGCTCCCGCTTGGGGATGCCATTTTTATAATTACAGGTTTATTATCTTGTTGTACCCATTTTGGGGGATAGAAAATACAGGGGAGACTCTGCCGAAATTTTCGGGAATTTTTGATGTTCTTTTTTTGGATTCTATGCAACTTAATTGATTTCAAAACCGTTTTCATTTAAGGTTTTCCTTCACTCTCTTTTGATTTTGGGTTAGATTTCTGGGCTTTGGCTGACTTAGGTTACGGTACGCCTTTAGACGTCTCGTAATCTAAGTGCCAGTCACGTTCCGTACTTTCGGGTCGTGACAGAGGCCCCTCTGCTTCTCAAAGCCATGAGATGCGGACCCGTTTCCCTCCAGAACCCGGCTATCCGTGCACTCCGTCGCGGGGTAAAAACTAGTACAGAAATGAAAAATATGTACAACGGGTACATCGATCTCATCCCGATCGTGCCCCAAAAGAATATTATACAAATAGGCAGTGACGGCAGTCCACATGTTGGACGCTCGCCCCGCAATATCAAATGTACAAATAAATCCAAACTGCACTACCATTGCACACTGCTATCCACCACGACAAATCCGCAACATCACAGCACAACACAGAACATCAACGCGAATGTCACGTTAGCAAATCCGTCTAAAAGGACTATAGCAATTAGACGCAATTTACCGCTCGAATGACATTCACGGTCGTAGATATAATGTAAGTACTGTAAACTAACAAGTTTAAAATTTCGATCGACAAAATTTCCCGAAGTGGGCCCCACGTACATCTGCTGTACAGTAAAAAACACTGGGCCCAAAAGAACCATTCCATAAACCACAATTTCCCATGTAGAAGCTACTGTAGAAATTTGGTGCACTGTGGCTACAGTACTGTGGCGGATCCGCCGCCAAAACGTGGTTTTAGCCGCTGATCCGCCGCGCTACAGTAAAATCAGCCCACCAAATTTTCACAGTTTTCTTTAAAAAGCCTGCTCGATTTTCTGAGATGCTCAAAATGATTTTTAGGCCTGTTTTAAAATCGGCAGAAACTTTAGACTTGGAATTTGCGATTTTGAAAATTCCGCTCAATCGATGTTTTAAACGCGTTAGAACAAGTTAGTAAAGCTTAATGGCGTGGCTCTGATACCATGTAAGTCTACGGTAGCGCCCCGGCCGTCTCTCAGATGCCAAATGCGGAACAAAAACTTTTATAACCGGCGCTATCGCATACTATAACTCGGATCTACCATTAACGCTAAACTAACAATCTACAAAGAGGGTAGAAAGGTTATACCGAACGATCCGAGTCCTTCGTTCTTTAACCATCATCCCACGCTCCGTTGCGGCTGCTCCGATCTCTTCGATCTCCGATCTGCTCGTCCAGATGGCACCACGTCATCGGATCTTTAAACGGGCTCCCTCCTCTGACCCGAGGCAACACGATCATCAAGTTTGCTAAAAGAGATGACCAAGATTGATGCAGAGAATGAGTAGAACACTTTGTCTCACTTCGTCCAAAACCATGGACGAACGGTTAATGATGTTGCCATTTGAATCGGGAGATGGAATAAAAGGAGCTATGAAATTTCCATACACAAATCTATCATAATCTTTTCAACCAAGTGAGTGAGTGAGGAGGATGGGAGGGGCCGGCCATATATAGAGGTGGGGGGTGAGTGTAGGAGCAAGGGGGTGACCACAAGCAAAGCTTCTCACAAAAGATCTTAGCAAGAACAAAAATCATTAATGCAAAAGAATGAGTCACTAATACACCTCATCAACTCATTAAAGCAAACAATGAGTCACTAACCTAGTCACCTCTTCTAAAACCTTCCACACTCATGACTAACCCAAAAGAAGAAAAGATAAATCCGCATTAAACCGAATGTTAAATACGGGTGATAGAAAACTGGAAACTGGCAACTTCCAAAAGCGATCCCGAAACGAATTTCAGGATAACCCCGTAACAGTATAAACATACCCGCATTTGTATTACGACCGAATACAGATGCAATTGAGACAAAGATATTATATCTACACAGTATAATACTCGGATCCGGCTTAAACCAAAGCCCACCAGTATTATCTGCCCGAAATATGACACGTGCGTAAACGCACGTGCATTTTTCCGAACCCTGCCATAAAACCATACGGCCTCTACAACGTTTCTCCCGAACTTAGGAAACTATCTGTGGGGGACTCTAATGACTCGTCAGTACCGTGGAAGTGGGTATAACCACAAGCCGTCAGCGGCACTAGCTGTGCGTAACGGCTGCCCATGTACAGACCTCAAGGGTGGCCAATGAGCGAACTCATCCGGAAATCCTACTGAGCTTAACAGTGATAATGTATATACAGTCCGGTCCGTTCGTCTATGAGTATCGCATATCCGGCCTAGAGGGCTAGTAACGTCAGACCCCCAATAGCGGTATAAGTCATGTCGGAGACAAGCCATGAACACCCTGAGAAACTACCGGAGTACCTACCAGTAATTCTCACCTGCCTGGGCCAAGGAATTGGTATAATGGCTTTCCTAGACACAGCGCGATCTCCACCCCCAATACCGGGAGAAACGAATCCCCTGCCGATCCGCTAACATGCCTCCATGTGGCTCGGGACTGTACCCAAAAACTACCTGTTTGCACGACTCCTTTGAGCCGTGGTAGGATAGAAATCAAAGCACAGTGGTAACTCACATGAGACAAATGACGACCTCAGGTCGATGAACTAACCTGTACACATGTCACCAGGGAACTGCTATCTGACGATATGTATAATACCAACTAGCAGGTTCCCGGCGAGTCCTATCCGGTGTACTCATAACCCAATGAGCACCTGTATACATCTTAGGTGATCCAACTGACACCAGTGGCTTGTGAGACCGGCCACAGCCCCTCGTCGGGGTCTCAACTGTATACACTAGTCTACTCCGGAGTATCGATGCCCTGTCTCGAAACTCCCACGACTAGGGACCACTATTAAGGATGTGCTTATGGACTACCCAACTCTCATGTATATGATCGCCCTCATACTGTTGGTAGTCAAGCAAGATCCTAAGGGATCTATCAACGTGTAACATATAATCAGTCACCTGAACATGTACACGACTGATAAAGGCAAACCAGATAGCATACTATCATCTCGAGTAAGACTGTCCTACTGGTATAGATACTCCTCAATCATTGCAGTCACGTACCTGCGATCCAATAATTGACTTTGAGGGCACTATATCCAACATTACCTCAATTGGCACCCATGAATCCTCTAGAGCACCAAAATCAAATTTTTCTTTGTCCAAAGTGTAGCTTATGAGCTGTTAGTGTATATGCCCTAGAGGCCATTACTGTATCATACTAGCTTGTATATTACTTGATGGAAGCTTGGGATATTCACAGTTGTATTGACAATCTTGCTCAAAATGGTAGTATGCTACTTGGTTTGTCTTTACTTCAATATGTGCATGTGTTTCTTTTAGCATATCGCTTATATACATATTAGTAGAGCCCTTAGGATCTTTGCTTCATTACCAGCGTTGTGATGGCGCTCACACTCGTGGGGGCTGGGTAATCCATAAGCACATCCTTATACAGGTCCCTAGTCATAGGACTATCGAGACAGGGCATCGATACTCCGGAGTAGACTAGCGTATGCGCTTCTCATCCCAGCAGGGGAGACGGTCTGTCCCACAGCCGTCAGTACGCCGTACTTGAGATAGTATGCGGGTGCTCGTTAGGTTACGAGTACACTGGACAGGACTCGTCGGGAACTGTTGGTTGGTATTATACGTATCGTCAGTTATCAGTTCCCAAGTGACATGAGTACAGCTTAGTCCGCCGACTTGACACTGTCACTTCGCCTCGAGTGTGTTCCCACTGTACTTAGATTACTACCCTACCATGGCTCAAAGGAGTCGTGCAAACAGATAGTAGTTGGGTGCAGTCCCGAAGCACTTGGAGGCAGTGACGGTTAGACAGGATTCATCTCTCCCGGTATTGGAGGTTGACATCGCGCTGTGTCTAGGAGAGCCATTACACAAGTAGTCCCTGGCTAGGGCAAGCGAGATATACTGGTAGGTTTCCAGTGTTATCTCAGGGTGTTCTGGGCTACACTCCAACACGACTTGTACCGCTATTAGGGGACTGACATTCACCGCCCCCCCTAGGCCTGCCATGCGATGTATCAGACGAACAGACCGGACTGTATGGAGATTGTCACATACAGGCTCAGTAGGAGTTCGGATGGGTTTACCTCATCGGCCTTCTTATCGACATCTACCTGGGGACCGTTACGTACAGCTAGTGCCGCTTGCGGTCTGTGGTTAAACCCACTGCCAGCGTAGTGCCGAGTCTTTAGAGTCCCACACAGAGAGTTTCCCTGCACTGATCGAAACGTGTAAAGGCCGTATGGTTTTACAGCAGGGCTACGATCACTTACGCGCACTTGTGTGCGTATGCTGTTCGGGCAGGCAATACTAGTGGGCTTTGGTTTAAGCCAGATTCTAGTATTCTACGGATGGATTTGATTTGTCTTCTGTGCATTCGCATTCTACGGAATGCGGATGCGGGTGTGTATGCACAGTTTTGAGGAGCGATAAAGGAGGAGGTGCCCCAATAGGGTTTTGGCAGTTGGTTCGGCCAAAACCGTAATGTGGCACACTCATTAGGGTTTTGACAATTCGTTTGGCAAAACCGTTATGAGCCGGAGACATTGTTACTAATCCTTTTAGTGATAGATTAGTGATGGCTAATTGCAGACCATTTGATCACTTAGACCTCTCTTGACTTTGTTGACCCGTTGGCCGTGTTGACCATTGACCTTCAAGAGAGATCCACACTCTTCTTTCATTTTCTTTTTAATTCTTGAGTTATGATAATGGTCAATTCAATGTAGCATCGACTTTATCATGATAGGTTTAGTAATGATGGTTTTGGGTGTATTATTGCAACCACGGTTCATTTCCTTTGGGTTAATCTTTTTCATTATTCTCTTCTCATTCTCTCTCTTGAAGTGAGAAGAAAAAGAAAAGCTCTCATGGTTGCTAAGTTCTCCTCCTTCTTCCTCCTCTTGATCTCATCTTTTAATCTCATGTGTTGAGAGAAAAAGATCCCACAAAGACAAACACATCCATACATCTCCTCTACACATCCTAGGGCTTCTTGACTAGCAATATCTTTGCCCTAGTTGCCTCGGCTCGATGTGGAGCTCGGTGTACATCTCTCGGGTGGATCGTCTTCGACTCAAGAAGGCCGCGGAGGTGCCCAAGGTCCGGATTGACGCTTGGAGCTTGGATGGACGAGCGGGACAGCGGAATGAAGACCCGAAGGACCGGTTTCGTGAGGTATACTTTCTACAGCATAGTAGTTAAAACCTCTAGTAGTTTCCTAGTTTCTTGTTTAGCCAAGATCCGTGCTTTTGAGTCCATGTTGCCTTGCGCCAAATTATTGTTTTTCGCCGTTTCCGCCTCCCCGTAAGAACCGAGGTGAGCAACGTGGACTTACAGTGGTATCAGAGCCTAGCTAAACATAAACTAGTAAGTTAGCAAAGTGTTAAGAATATCGATCGGATAAAAGTCGCAAAACACGTCCGCAAAACCTCAAGTTTCTGTCAATTTTCATACTGCTCAAAAAGTGATTTAAAATATATGAAAAATCATCTCAGGGTTTTGTAAAAACACTGAAGAAAAACGATCCAGTGACTCGATCAAATGACCGCAGTTCTTCGGCAATAACATGCTCATTGCCGCGGTTCCGCAGCCTACTTGACTCGGCAGTGGATCGAGTTTTGGGCAGTGTTTTAGTTTGGCTGTTTTGGGGTATTTAATAAATGTTTTTTCTACCCAGATTTTCCAGAGAGCAAATTGACTTTTGGGGTAGTTAAAAATCCGTATTTTGATCGATATTCCGTAGACTTTGGCTAATGGATATTATCTGTGATGTGATATATGTATTGAACGTCTACTAATCGCTATAAGTCGATTAGTAGGAGTTATACATATCTGTGATCTGTAATGTTGATGGTTTGTGTATATGAACTCGGTGGATTGTCACGGATGAATAGCCGGAAATGGGTGTGAGTTGAGAGTTTCTTTTTTCTTCTTTCATTCATTGTAAAATCTGTAAATTGATGTAATATTATTTGTATGGCCGCACAACCGGGTCGGGGTTGTAGCCGTCATTGTATAATTCTTTTTACTATTTTTGCTCCTAGGATAGACCTAAGGTGGGGTGCACGAACTACCGGGTATCTCGAAGTGCCGAGTGGCCTACTCATGGGTCGAGGGAGGTTGCTTCGCTTCGGATACTTGGCGGGTAGTTTGCCGCACCCGTAGGGGTCTAGGGTGGGGTTTGGCTATTCATCGCGACTGTGTAATCCGTTTTTCGTTGCAGGCTCGAACGAATCGCGGATTCCTAGTATATCCAAAGTGTTTATCTATGATCTGTAATGGCTATCATTGCTATATATCTATATATGATATCTATTTAGGTGTTGCTTGTGTTTTGCATCCGCGCTAGTCCAGCCCCCGCTCTGTCGTTAGTTAAGTAACCTAACGGGTGATGACGGGGCCCCGTGGCGAATGCGGATGGCATAAGCGTACACCATATTTTGGTTGTTTTCTGCAATGGAAGGATTAAATGATGGGACGCATTTAAAGAACTAATGCAAGAAAAATAAACCAAGTAAAAGTCGTTGGAACACTTTCAAAACCACTAGGTTCTTTTCAAAAACCAGCTTTTTAAACGCGGAGCTCGAACCACTCCTTTTAAAAGTGTCACGACCCAAAAGTACGGAACGTGACCGGCACTTAGATAACGAAGCGTCTAGAGGCGCCACGTGACCTAAGTAAGCCGAAGCCCAGAAATCTAAACCATAAAAGAAGAAAAAGAAGAAAAGAAAAGAAAACAAGTATAAAAACATCAGCAAATTTTACCAAAAATTTCGGCAGAGTCTCCTCTGTAAAAACTGGCCCCCAAACGGGTACAACAAGTATAATATACATAAAAAATAAAAAGCATCCCCAAACGGGAGCTAGCATCAACGCTAATAGGTAGAATCAACCACAACAGGCACAATAATATACAACGCCAAAGGGCGAGGCTCAAAACTCAAAAGAAAACAAAACCACCAGATCAGAATAATACATGCGCGACTCTAAGGTCGAAATAAAAGTCTGGTCCAATAAACTTATCAAGTAATACAAGTATGGTTGATGGAGCTTACTAGATACAAATGAATGAATAAAATACAATGGTGGTTCAGATACAAGTGAACCATCCTACCGTGCAAATCACCCTGAAATAAAAGATGTGCCAGCAAGCTGCCCGGGAAACCTGTACCTCGAACCTGTAATAAAATTTGGCACAACAGGGGTGAGTTGCCAACTCGTGAGTAGAAGACATCTACGAAAAGAAATCGAATGCACGACGCTATCCTAGGTCATAATAATACACTACTATATCCCAAACATCAAGTAATAGCAGGGTAATACTACGTGTAAGTGCAAATACTCCGTGTCGTGTCAGTGCCTCATATAGTACTATGTCATATGAATGGATATGCATGCACCATGAATGTAAAATAAACAAATCCTGAAATCCAGGTATATCTGTATATGAAATCTTTGGCTGTTATCATAGTAAAATGTGTATAAGAATCTGAAATCTCAACAATGAAATCCATGGAAATCCGTGTCAAGCATCGACACAAACATGTAAATCTCAAGTCTCATAGTCTCAATACCTCGGGCTCCGTCAGTCCGGATCGGCCCATATGATCAAATCTCACGACAACGGTCGGTATCCTCCGGATATCCGCCGCGCCAGACATCACCGGTAGGTAGCCTTCCCCTGCCAGGCTCATCGTCTACAACTCGATCTTCTTGCCCCGGGGTACCATACCGGGCCCACCATGTACCCGAGACGGTTCATCCACTCCTCGAATCGGGTCTCGAAATCCATCAGAAAACATGAAATCTCATGGTGGACGACACATACATCACGAGAAAACCGCATCTTATTTTAAAAAGAGAAGAGGAGACAGAGAGAAGTTTTTATATATTTTTGCGGTTTTCCCCAAAAATCCAGAAATCTCATAGAAATCCAAATCTCAAAATCATGAGTAAGTATATGATAAGTGTCGGCATATGCCCATACTACTGTGCGATAACATGAAAATATGAATGCATGAATGTCTAAGTAATAAATATCATGTCTTATACTAACATCAGAGAGTAATCACAATATTATATCGGTTTAGTTGTTAACTGATTCTATCAATAAAAGATAATATGATCTAAAGTGTACGTGACATAGCAATTACCGATGATGATGTGTGTGAGCCAGCAAATAAGTGTGCGTGGAATATGCGCATCATCGGTAATGGTGCGGGTGTCCTAACAGGTAAGGTTTATACTGATTATAGCAACATATGTAAGAACATGCACCATGATAATTACAGTATGAATGTAAATACAGATGTGCATTATCCACTCCTCTGTGAGATACGAGTACAACTACCACTATGTGAGTCGAACCTAAACCAGTGTCCATCTAACATCCTAGGGAACTAAACCTAATAGACTAGTCAGTAAGAAACTAGAGTCTACCAAAAGTCTGAATCAATATCTCTAATAGTCGGCGACCCCGCCACAATAGCGTCACGTACGTAGTACGGCTTCCTCGAATCAAGAGTGCGGATCAATCATCAAATCTAAGCCTCGTACGGTAAAATCCATCGTACGGCATCCCAATATCGGGGTACGGTCAAGTATCTCCTAGGTGTCTCCTCATTCGTATAATGTCATCATCAACACATCTCATGATCAAGGTGCTAAACTGTGATCGCATACATCAATCATATATCATTGCCATCATGATAAGCATCATTAGTTTATCCTCAGAAATATCATGTCATATGTATCATATTGTGATTAAGTCATACTTATATGATATCGGCATCAGGTCACACCAATATAATATCGTAATCAAGTTATACATATATCATATCGTGATCAGTCACAAGTTACAGTCCGGGTACTATTCTAGCGTCCCATGTACATCAATATCACCACCACTCTTTATAATTTATATATTCATGTTCATTATCTCATTCTCTAATGATCCGCTAACACTTTAATACGACTGTATAGCCAAGAATTACGGCATCAAGCCCAGTTATACTGTTTCATCATACCTCAGATATCATATCACATCAATGAATCCCATATACGTGTTGTATATATATATACACCTATACCTAGTTTTATATATATACACACATATACGTATACTCCATGTCGAGTTTCAGTGTGTGTGTGTGGTTTCAACCTGAAACCTAAGAACTTTTCCATGGTACTCATCCCCTGATAAGGTTTTCCTAAATCAGTCTAGTTCAGCCTAGGGTTATTACTAGGGTCCTACGCGTTAAGTATCTAGGGTCACATCTGGTTTCCTACTGACAATAAATACTATTCCTATTCTACGTTGCGGGGGTGCTAAACGCCATCCACCCGACTTCCCCCCGTAGATATGCATCTACTCACCTGGTCCATGTCTGCCGACGACGGTGTCGCCATCCTCCTCTTCATCGCCCGCAGTCCACTTGAAGGGTACCTAAACGCAAACATATAAATAGCATCGTAAACCGAATCACATACAAAAGTCAAACGATACAAGGAACAAGCATAGGTTAAAACCTATGTCCCGTCCACGCAAAAGAACCAAATATCGCTCGATATCGGCGTACAAACTCCGATGGATCGAGATAAACATCAACAGATAACTTATAGTTTTAAAACACATTACCTATATTGTAAAACACGATCAAATTCATCGAAACACTAAAATCGATCAAATCGTCCGTTTTCGAAAAACCCGAAAATGCCAATTTACCGTTTTTCATCAAAACTTGACATTTAAATGAAACCAAAGGTCATAAAACTCATTAAATAGCATAACTAGACTATACAAACTATTACTATATTTTTATTACACATATTTGTAGTAATTTGAAATTTCTAGTTTGCACCCTTTAACAATTTTCAACATTTTCCAAGCAAAATACCACAATTCCACCTCAAAACATGATTTTGCATAAATTAATGACTTAAACCACAATTTATGATGATAATGATATAATGAAACCATAATTATATTTTTAATCTCATTTATATAGGAATTTCTAAAATCGAGTTTACAAAATTAGCAATTTTTTTATCACAATTTATCAATTATCCATTGAAACTAGCAATCAAACTAAGTTTTTCTTTCCATTAACATGCTAACATTTCCACTAAAACTATAATCCAATGATAACAACCCAAATTAGAATTTTATATTAACCACAAACACATTTTGCAAAAACCTAGTTAACTAAATTCCTAATTTAAAACAATTTTAAATGAAAATTTTACAATTCAACAACCATGCTATATTTTCCAATTCTAAAAGTGTTAAACTAACTATTATAACCCTAAATAATTAACAAAAATCATAACTTGAATTTACAAACCCTAACTTGAATTTTTAAAAAAAACATAGAATTAATTCATTAAATCTAATTAAGCTTAAATGAACATCTAAAACAATAAATCAAAAGAAAGAAATTATACCTCCCAAAATATGAAATCCAAACAAGAAATGAGCCTCCAAAATGTATGCCTTCCATCTCCAAATTTCATATAAAAATGAGCAAGGAATAAAGAGTATGAAATAAATAGGATTTTGTGGAATTTTAATGGAATTTTTGATGTATTTTTAATGAATTTTGAATAAAAATGAGGTGGTAAAAGGGGGGGGCTGCCATGGGGGGTTTGTGGCCGGCCCTAGAGAGGTGAGGGAGAGAAAGAAGAGAGTGGGAAAAGTATGTAGAAGTTTCAAGAGAAAGAACAACACTTAAGTCTTTTCATGGTTTATTTAATTATTTATTTATTTATTTACTATAGCAAATCAAGAAAGCTCTAGAAAATAAGAAAAATTTGCAAATAAATTTTGCATGATACACACTAATTTCTAATATGCCATGGTTCATTTTTGCAAATTAAAACCATTTAAATGTGTAATTTACACTAATTTAGTGTAAAAATAAAGCTTATGTTAATATTTAAAATAATTAATTTAGGAAAAATATTTTATTAAACTAAAAATTTATAAGTGGCTAAATAAACACCATTTACTAGTAATTACATAATTAAAATAGGTATTTTTGAATTTATAATGAAAAACAATCGCGGTTTGGTTTTACGAAAAATACATTTTGCTTTACCGAAATTCATAAAATTCACTTAAACAATTTTATTTATTTAATTATTTATTTAATTATTTTTAAAACGTTACAATCTTTCCCCTTTAAGAAATTCGGTCCCCGAATTTAAATTAAAACTCCCCCTCCAAATACTAAAACATTTAGCAAAACACTCAAATCGTCGGGGCTCCGAAATCATCAATACATAACAAAAATCAACTCCGTCAAGCATTACGCAATCATCGGAGTTATGGCGAGAATAAAATATCAAAACCCAATATGAAAACCATCATAATATACATCAATCTGTAACTTATATATAGTGCGCATCATAGTAAAACCGTACAAATATCTGGATAAGGAAATATGCAAACCCCTTTTTGAAAATTGCCGTGTGATGCACGTGTCACGGCATAAGTAACGGACGTTTATTTAAAAAAAATAACTATATATATATATATATATCTTTTATTTAACATACACGTCCCGCCTGGTTACTAAATCAAATAATTATGATTATGAAAATATACTGCTCAAACTGAAATCAATCCCAATCACATCAATAAAATATCATGTGCGTCCGGTGCGCACTGAAATCGAAACCAAATACAGATACCACGAATACACACAACAACAAAACTAAGTGCAACAGGTGTGCACCAAAAACATCTGTCAAGTGCAACGGGCGTGCACGACTCAATATCAGGTGCATCTAATCTGCACAAAACCCCGATTTAGTGCATCTGGTGTGCACAAAATCGCATCAAGTGCGCCAAGTATGCGCAAGAATCCTAATCAGGTGCACATGGTGCACGAAAACATATATTGAATATCAAAATCGAAATCACAGTACAAAAATGCATGAAAACTAGGTCGAAACATATGTAAAAATCATGTGTAACCCCTATACACGAAATCAATCAAAAATCCCAAAATATATATAAAACCAAATCAACTGTACTGGGTGTGTACTAAACAACATCAATACAACTGATATATGAAACACAAATAGAATGAAGGTACACACATGAAATACCAATCGTAGAACAAAATCCTCAAAATACAAAAATCCAATCAATGAAAATATGAAATTCAAATCACTAAATCACAATTGTAAACACTATCGTCAATGTGCGCCTCTTTCCTCTGATGTCGACTGCTTCGAACTCGTTCTTTCGTAGGTGTGCTGACTGCGCTACCAACGGCAATACTCATATCTAAAGCCTCCCACATAGCCGATCCCTTCACTTGATATCCGGACTACAATAAACTTTTCGATCGATCCATCAAAATCCCATAATTCCCCGAGAGCTCAACACTCAAGTACAGTTTAAAAAATATCCGGTACATACCCCAGCAATCGATGATCCAGCTGTAGAAGGGCAAACCCAAGCCTCACTAATGGCACAGCGGAACTGCCGTAAACCCTAAGGTTCAAGGGCGTTCTCGTAGTCATTATGTCGAGTTAGGGTTTCATTCTTCTAGAGGGTCCATCGAAATACCTGCATGTTCTTCCGAATACTTTAAACTTGGGAAAATGGTTTTCTGATAATCGTTCGAACCCTTTAACTTCATCCGGACGGCATGTGAATACCCTTCATCCGCACGCTAAACAATGCTTCAATTCTCAATAATAACCAATACTCTATTGGTTATCGCATTCGAGCCGCAGCTCCCTCTGCCCGTGGTAACAGAAACCACCATCCGACATTGACGAAGATAGATCAAAGGAACGAATGAAATACGGTGCAAACAATGTACATCCTAAGGCTCCTTAAGTAGAGTAGCGTATCGTAAGTATGCCGCGGACCATACCCACGGTACGTTACTCTACCTAAATCGCCTACTCCATCAACCAAGGGTCACCTAGACTTATACAAGGTTAAACCTAGCGCTCTGATACCAACTTTGTCACGACCCGAAAGTACGGAACATGACCGGCACTTAGATTACGAAGCGTCTAGAGGCGCCACGTGACCTAAGTAAGCCGAAGCCCAGAAATCTAAACCATAAAAGAAGAAAAAGAAGAAAAGAAAAGAAAACAAGTATAAAAACATCAGCAAATTTTACCAAAAATTTCGGCAGAGTCTCCTCTGTAAAAACTGGCCCCCAAACGGGTACAACAAGTATAATATACATAAACAATAAAAAGCATCCCCAAACGGGAGCTAGCATCAACGCCAATAGGCGGAATCAACCACAACAGGCACAATAATATACAACGCCAAAGGGCGAGGCTCAAAACTCAAAAGAAAACAAAACCACCAGATCAGAATAATACATGTGCGACTCTAAGGTCGAAATAAAAGTCTGGTCTAATAAACTTATCAAGTAATACAAGTGTGGTTGATGGAGCTTACTAGATACAAATGAATGAATAAAATACAATGGTGGTTCAGATACAAGTGAACCAACCTACCGTGCAAATCACCCTGAAATAAAAGATGTGCCAGCAAGCTGCCCGGGAAACCTGTACCTCGAACCTGTAATAAAATTTGGCACAACGGGGGTGAGTTGCCAACTCGTGAGTAGAAGACATCTACGAAAAGAAATCGAATGCACGACGCTATCCTAGGTCATAATAATACACTACTATATCCCAAACATCAAGTAATAGCAGGGTAATACTACGTGTAAGTGCAAATACTCCGTGTCGTGTCAGTGCCTCATATAGTACTATGTCATATGAATGGATATGCATGCACCATGAATGTAAAATAAACAAATCCTGAAATCCAGGTATATCTGTATATGAAATCTTTGGCTGTTATCATAGTAAAATGTGTATAAGAATCTGAAATCTCAACAATGAAATCCATGGAAATCCGTGTCAAGCATCGACACAAACATGTAAATCTCAAGTCTCATAGTCTCAATACCTCGGGCTCCGTTAGTCCGGATCGGCCCATATGATCAAATCTCACGACAACGGTCGGTATCCTCCGGATATCCGCCGCGCCAGACATCACCGGTAGGTAGCCTTCCCCTGCCAGGCTCATCGTCTACAACTCGATCTTCTTGCCCCGAGGTACCATACCGGGCCCACCATGTACCCGAGACGGTTCATCCACTCCTCGAATCGGGTCTCGAAATCCATCAGAAAACATGAAATCTCATGGTGGACGACACATACATCACGAGAAAACCGCATCTTATTTTAAAAAGAGAAGAGGAGACAGAGAGAAGTTTTTATATATTTTTGCGGTTTTCCCCAAAAATCCAGAAATCTCATAGAAATCCAAATCTCAAAATCATGAGTAAGTATATGATAAGTGTCGGCATATGCCCATACTACTGTGCGATAACATGAAAATATGAATGCATGAATGTCTAAGTAATAAATATCATGTCGTATACTAACATCAGAGAGTAATCACAATATTATATCGGTTTAGTTGTTAACTGATTCTATCAATAAAAGATAATATGATCTAAAGTGTACGTGACATAGCAATTACCGATGATGATGTGTGTGAGCCGGCAAATAAGTGTGCGTGGAATATGCGCATCATCGGTAATGGTGCGGGTGTCCTAACAGGTAAGGTTTATACTGATTATAGCAACATATGTAAGAACATGCACCATGATAATTACAGTATGAATGTAAATACAGATGTGCATTATCCACTCCTCTGCGAGATATGAGTACAACTACCACTATGTGAGTCGAACCTAAACCAGTGTCCATCTAACATCCTAGGGAACTAAACCTAATAGACTAGTCAGTAAGAAACTAGAGTCTACCTAAGGTCTGAATCAATATCTCTAATAGTCGGCGATCCCGCCTCAATAGCGTCACGTACGTAGTACGGCTTCCTCGAATCAAGAGTGCGGATCAATCATCAAATCTAAGCCTCGTACGGTAAAATCCATCGTACGGCATCCCAATATCGGGGTAGGTCAAGTATCTCCTAGGTGTCTCCTCATTCGTATAATGTCATCATCAACACATCTCATGATCAAGGTGCTAAACTGTGATCGCATACATCAATCATATATCATTGCCATCATGATAAGCATCATTAGTTTATCCTAAGAAATATCATGTCATATGTATCATATTGTGATTAAGTCATACTTATATGATATCGGCATCAGGTCACACCAATATAATGTCGTAATCAAGTTATACATATATCATATCGTGATCAGTCACAAGTTACAGTCCGGGTACTATTCTAGCGTCCCATGTACATCAATATCACCACCACTCTTTATAATTTATATATTCATGTTCATTATCTCATTCTCTAATGATCCGCTAACACTTTAATACGACTGTATAGCCAAGAATTACGGCATCAAGCCCAGTTATACTGTTTCATCATACCTCAGATATCATATCACATCAATGAATCCCATATACGTGTTGTATATATATATACACCTATACCTAGTTTTATATATATACACACATATACGTATACTCCATGTCGAGTTTCAGTGTGTGCGTGTGTGTTCTACCTGAAACCTAAGAACTTTTCCAAGGTACTCATCCCCTGATAAGGTTTTCCTAAATCAGTCTAGTTCAGCCTAGGGTTATTACTAGGGTCCTACGCGTTAAGTATCTAGGGTCACATCTGGTTTCCTACTGACAATAAATACTATTCCTATTCTACGTTGCGGGGGTGCTAAACGCCATCCACCCGACTTCCCCCCGTAGATATGCATCTACTCACCTGGTCCATGTCTGCCGATGTCGGTGTCGCCATCCTCCTCTTCATCGTCCGCAGTCCACTTGAAGGGTACCTAAACGCAAACATATAAATAGCATCGTAAACCGAATCACTTACAAAAGTCAAACGATACAAGGAAGAAGCATAGGTTAAAACCTATGTCCCGTCCACGCAAAAGAACCAAATATCGCTCGATATCGGCGTACAAACTCCGATGGATCGAGATAAACATCAACAGATAACTTATAGTTTTAAAACACATTACCTATATTGTAAAACATGATCAAATTCATCGAAACACTAAAATCGATCAAATCGTCCGTTTTCGAAAAACCCGAAAATGCCAATTTACCGTTTTTCATCAAAACTTGACATTTAAATGAAACCAAAGGTCATAAAACTCATTAAATAGCATAACTAGACTATACAAACTATTACTATATTTTTATTACACATATTTGTAGTAATTTGAAATTTCTAGTTTGCACCCTTTAACAATTTTCAACATTTTCCAAGCAAAATACCACAATTCCACCTCAAAACATGATTTTGCATAAATTAATGACTTAAACCACAATTTATGATGATAATGATATAATGAAACCATAATTATATTTTTAATCTCATTTATATAGGAATTTCTAAAATCTAGTTTACAAAATTAGCAATTTTTTTTATCACAATTTATCAATTATCCATTGAAACTAGCAATCAAACTAAGTTTTTCTTTCCATTAACATGCTAACATTTCCACTAAAACAATAATCCAATGATAACAACCCAAATTAGAATTTTATATTAACCACAAACACATTTTGCAAAAACCTAGTTAACTAAATTCCTAATTTAAAATAATTTTAAATGAAAATTTTACAATTCAACAACCATGCAATATTTTCCAATTCTAAAAGTGTTATACTAACTATTATAACCCTAAATAATTAACAAAAATCATAACTTGAATTTACAAACCCTAACTTGAATTTTAAAAAAAAACATAGAATTAATTCATTAAATCTAATTAAGCTTAAATGAACATCTAAATCAATAAATCAAAAGAAAGAAATTATACCTCCCAAAATATGAAATCCAAACAAGAAATGAGCCTCCAAAATGCATGCCTTCCATCTCCAAATTTCATATAAAAATGAGCAAGGAATAAAGAGTATGAAATAAATAGGATTTTGTGGAATTTTAATGGAATTTTTGATGTATTTTTAATGAATTTTGAATAAAAATGAGGTGGTAAAAGGGGGGGGCTGCCATGGGGGGTTTGTGGCCGGCCCTAGAGAGGTGAGGGAGAGAAAGAAGAGAGTGGGAAAAGTGTGTAGACGTTTCAAGAGAAAGAACAACACTTAAGTCTTTTCATGGTTTATTTAATTATTTATTTATTTATTTACTATAGCAAATCAAGAAAGTTCTAGAAAATAAGAAAAATTTGCAAATAAATTTTGCATGATACACACTAATTTCTAATATGCCATGGTTCATTTTTACAAATTAAAACCATTTAAATTTGTAATTTACACTAATTTAGTGTAAAAATAAAGCTTATGTTAATATTTAAAATAATTAATTTAGGAAAAATATTTTATTAAACTAAAAATTTATAAGTGGCTAAATAAACACCATTTACTAGTAATTACATAATTAAAATAGGAATTTTTGAATTTATAATGAAAAACAATCGCGGTTTGGTTTTACGAAAAATACATTTTGCTTTATCGAAATTCATAAAATTCACTTAAACAATTTTATTTATTTAATTATTTATTTAATTATTTTTAAAACGTTACAATCTTCCCCCTTTAAGAAATTCGGTCCCCGAATTTAAATTAAAACTCCCCCTCCAAATACTAAAACATTTAGCAAAACACTCAAATCGTCGGGGCTCCGAAATCATCAATACATAACAAAAATCAACTCCGTCAAGCATTACGCAATCATCGGAGTTATGGCGAGAATAAAATATCAAAACCCAATATGAAAACCATCATAATATACATCAATCTGTAATTTATATATAGTGCGCATCATAGTAAAACCGTACAAATATCTGGATAAGGAAATATGCAAACCCCTTTTTGAAAATTGCCGTGTGATGCACGTGTCACGGCATAAGTAGCGGACGTTTATTTAAAAAAAATAACTATATATATATATATATATCTTTTATTTAACATACACGTCCCGCCTGGTTACTAAATCAAATAATAATGATTATGAAAATATACTGCTCAAACTCAAATCAATCCCAATCACATCAATAAAATATCATGTGCGTCCGGTGCGCACTGAAATCGAAACCAAATACAGATACCACGAATACACACAACAACAAAACTAAGTGCAACAGGTTTGCACCAAAAACATCTGTCAAGTGCAACGGGCGTGCACGACTCAATATCAGGTGCATCTAATCTGCACAAAACCCCGATTTAGTGCATCTGGTGTGCACAAAATCGCATCAAGTGCGCCAAGTATGCGCAAGAATCCTAATCAGGTGCACATGGTGCACGAAAACATATATTGAATATCAAAATCGAAATCACAGTACAAAAATGCATGAAAACTAGGTCGAAACATATGTAAAAATCATGTGTAACCCCTATGCACGAAATCAATCAAAAATCCCAAAATATATATAAAACCAAATCAAGTGTACAGGGTGTGTACTAAACAACATCAATACAACTGATATATGAAACACAAATAGAATGAAGGTACACACATGAAATACCAATCGTAGAACAAAATCCTCAAAATACAAAAATCCAATCAATGAAAATATGAAATTCAAATCACTAAATCACAATTGTAAACACTATCGTCAATGTGCGCAGCTTTCCTCTGATGTCGACTGCTTCGAACTCGTTCTTTCATAGGTGTGCTGACTGCGCTACCAACGGCAATACTCATGTCTAGAGCCTCCCACATAGCCGATCCCTTCACTTGATATCCGGACTACATTAAACTTTTCGATCGATCCATCAAAATCCCATAATTCCCCGAGAGCTCAACACTCAAGTACAGTTTAAAAAATATCCGGTACATACCCCAGCAATCGATGATCCAGTTGTAGAAGGGCAAACCCAAGCCTCATTAATGGCACAGCGGAACTGCCGTAAACCCTAAGGTTCAAGGGCGTTATCGTGGTCATTATGTCGAGTTAGGGTTTCATTCTTCTAGAGGGTCCATCGAAATACCTGCATGTTCTTCCGAATACTTTAAACTTGGGAAAATGGTTTTCTGATAATCGTTCGAACCCTTTAACTTCATCCGGACGGCATGTGAATACCCTTCATCCGCACGCTAAACAATGCTTCAATCCTCAATAATAACCAATACTCTATTGGTTATCGCATTCGAGCCGCAGCTCCCTCTGCCCGTGGTAACAGAAACCACCATCCGACATTGACGAAGATAGATCAAAGGAACGAATGAAATACGGTGCAAACAATGTACATCCTAAGGCTCCTTAAGCAGAGTAGCGTATCGTAAGTATGCCGCGGACCATACCCACGGTACGTTACTCTACCTAAATCGCCTACTCCATCAACCAAGGGTCACCTAGACTTATACAAGGTTAAACCTAGCACTCTGATACCAACTTTGTCACGACCCGAAAGTACGGAACGTGACCGGCACTTAGATTACGAAGCGTCTAGAGGCGCCACGTGACCTAAGTAAGCCGAAGCCCAGAAATCTAAACCATAAAAGAAGAAAAAAAAGAAAAGAAAAGAAAACAAGTATAAAAACATCAGCAAATTTTACCAAAAATTTCGGCAGAGTCTCCTCTGTAAAAACTGGCCCCCAAACGGGTACAACAAGTATAATATACATAAACAATAAAAAGCATCCCCAAACGGGAGCTAGCATCAACGCTAATAGGCGGAATCAACCACAACAGGCATAATAATATACAACGCCAAAGGGCGAGGCTCAAAACTCAAAAGAAAACAAAACCACCAGATCAGAATAATACATGTGCGACTCTAAAGTCGAAATAAAAGTCTGGTCCAATAAACTTATCAAGTAATACAAGTATGGTTGATGGAGCTTACTAGATACAAATGAATGAATAAAATACAATGGTGGTTCAGATACAAGTGAACCAACCTACCGTGCAAATCACCCTGAAATAAAAGATGTGCCAGCAAGCTGCCCGGGAAACTTGTACCTCGAACCTGTAATAAAATTTGGCACAACGGGGGTGAGTTGCCAACTCGTGAGTAGAAGACATCTATGAAAAGAAATCGAATCCACGACGCTATCCTAGGTCATAATAATACACTACTATATCCCAAACATCATGTAATAGCAGGGTAATACTACGTGTAAGTGCAAATACTCCGTGTCGTGTTAGTGCCTCATATAGTACTATGTCATATGAATGGATATGCATGCACCATGAATGTAAAATAAACAAATCCTGAAATCCAGGTATATCTGTATATGAAATCTTTGGCTGTTATCATAGTAAAATGTGTATAAGAATCTGAAATCTCAACAATGAAATCCATGGAAATCCGTGTCAAGCATCGACACAAACATGTAAATCTCAAGTCTCATAGTCTCAATACCTCGGGCTCCGTCAGTCCGGATCGGCCCATATGATCAAATCTCACGACAACGGTCGGTATCCTCCGGATATCCGCCGCGCCAGACATCACCGGTAGGTAGCCTTCCCCTTCCAGGCTCATCGTCTACAACTCGATCTTCTTGCCCCGGGGTACCATACCGGGCCCACCATGTACCCGAGACGGTTCATCCACTCCTCGAATCGGGTCTCGAAATCCATCAGAAAACATGAAATCTCATGGTGGACGACACATACATCACGAGAAAACCGCATCTTATTTTAAAAAGAGAAGAGGAGACAGAGAGAAGTTTTTATATATTTTTGCGGTTTTCCCCAAAAATCCAGAAATCTCATATAAATCCAAATCTCAAAATCATGAGTAAGTATATGATAAGTGTCGGCATATGCCCATACTACTGTGCGATAACATGAAAATATGAATGCATGAATGTCTAAGTAATAAATATCATGTCTTATACTAACATCAGAGAGTAATCACAATATTATATCGGTTTAGTTGTTAACTGATTCTATCAATAAAGATAATATGATCTAAAGTGTACGTGACATAGCAATTACCGATGATGATGTGTGTGAGCCGGCAAATAAGTGTGCGTGGAATATGCGCATCATCGGTAATGGTGCGGGTGTCCTAACAGGTAAGGTTTATACTGATTATAGCAACATATGTAAGAACATGCACCATGATAATTACAGTATGAATGTAAATACAGATGTGCATTATCCACTCCTCTACGAGATACGAGTACAACTACCACTATGTGAGTCGAACCTAAACCAGTGTCCATCTAACATCCTAGGGAACTAAACCTAATAGACTAGTCAGTAAGAAACTAGAGTCTACCTAAGGTCTGAATCAATATCTCTAATAGTCGGCGATCCCGCCTCAATACCGTCACGTACGTAGTACGGCTTCCTCGAATCAAGAGTGCGGATCAATCATCAAATCTAAGCCTCGTACGGTAAAAGCCATCGTACGGCATCCCAATATCGGGGTACGGTCAAGTATCTCCTAGGTGTCTCCTCATTCGTATAATGTCATCATCAACACATCTCATGATCAAGGTGCTAAACTGTGATCGCATACATCAATCATATATCATTGCCATCATGATAAGCATCATTAGTTTATCCTCAGAAATATCATGTCATATGTATCATATTGTGATTAAGTCATACTTATATGATATCGGCATCAGGTCACACCAATATAATGTCGTAATCAAGTTATACATATATCATATCGTGATCAGTCACAAGTTACAGTCCGGGTACTATTCTAGCATCCCATGTACATCAATATCACCACTACTCTTTATAATTTATATATTCATGTTCATTATCTCATTCTCTAATGATCCGCTAACACTTTAATACGACTGTATAGCCAAGAATTACGGCATCAAGCCCAGTTATACTGTTTCATCATACCTCAAATATCATATCACATCAATGAATCCCATATACGTGTTGTATATATATATACACCTATACCTAGTTTTATATATATACACACATATACGTATACTCCATGTCGAGTTTCAGTGTGTGCGTGTGGTTTCTACCTGAAACCTAAGAACTTTTCCAAGGTACTCATCCCCTGATAAGGTTTTCCTAAATCAGTCTAGTTCAGCCTAGGGTTATTACTAGGGTCCTATGCGTTAAGTATCTAGGGTCACATCTGGTTTCCTACTGACAATAAATACTATTCCTATTCTACGTTGCGGGGGTGCTAAACGCCATCCACCCGACTTCCCCCCGTAGATATGCATCTACTCACCTGGTCCATGTCTGCCGACGACGGTGTCGCCATCCTCCTCTTCATCACCCGCAGTCCACTTGAAGGGTACCTAAACGCAAACATATAAATAGCATCGTAAACCGAATCACATACAAAAGTCAAACGATACAAGGAAAAAGCATAGGTTAAAACCTATATCCCGTCCACGCAAAAGAACCAAATATCGCTCTATATCGGCGTACAAACTCCGATGGATCGAGATAAACATCAACAGATAACTTATAGTTTTAAAACACATTACCTATATTGTAAAACATGATCAAATTCATCGAAACACTAAAATCGATCAAATCGTCCGTTTTCGAAAAACCCGAAAATGCCAATTTACCGTTTTTCATCAAAACTTGACATTTAAATGAAACCAAAGGTCATAAAACTCATTAAATAGCATAACTAGACTATACAAACTATTACTATATTTTTATTTCACATATTTGTAGTAATTTGAAATTTCTAGTTTGCACCCTTTAACAATTTTCAACATTTTCCAAGCAAAATACCACAATTCCACCTCAAAACATGATTTTGCATAAATTAATGACTTAAACCACAATTTATGATGATAATGATATAATGAAACCATAATTATATTTTTAATCTCATTTATATAGGAATTTCTAAAATCTAGTTTACAAAATTAGCAAAATTTTTTTCACAATTTATCAATTATCCATTGAAACCAGCAATCAAACTAAGTTTTTCTTTCCATTAACATGCTAACATTTCCACTAAAACTATAATCCAATGATAACAACCCAAATTAGAATTTTATATTAACCACAAACACATTTTGCAAAAACCTAGTTAACTAAATTCCTAATTTAAAACAATTTTAAATGAAAATTTTACAATTCAACAACCATGCAATATTTTCAAATTCTAAAAGTGTTAAACTAACTATTATAACCCTAAATAATTAACAAAAATCATAACTTGAATTTACAAACCCTAACTTGAATTTTAAAAAAAAACATAGAATTAATTCATTAAATCTAATTAAGCTTAAATGAACATCTAAAACAATAAATCAAAAGAAAGAAATTATACCTCCCAAAATATGAAATCCAAACAAGAAATTAGCCTCCAAAATGCATGCCTTCCATCTCCAAATTTCATATAAAAATGAGCAAGGAATAAAGAGTATGAAATAAATAGGATTTTGTGGAATTTTAATGGAATTTTTGATGTATTTTTAATGAATTTTGAATAAAAATGAGGTGGTAAAAGGGGGGGCTGCCATGGGGGGTTTGTGGCCGGCCCTAGAGAGGTGAGGGAGAGAAAGAAGAGAGTGGAAAAAGTGTGTAGAAGTTTCAAGAGAAAGAACAACACTTAAGTCTTTTCATGGTTTATTTAATTAATTATTTATTTATTTACTATAGCAAATCAAGAAAGCTCTAGAAAATAAGAAAAATTTGCAAATAAATTTTGCATGATACACACTAATTTCTAATATGCCATGGTTCATTTTTACAAATTAAAACCATTTAAATTTGTAATTTACACTAATTTAGTGTAAAAATAAAGCTTATGTTAATATTTAAAATAATTAATTTAGGAAAAATATTTTATTAAACTAAAAATTTATAAGTGGCTAAATAAACACCATTTACTAGTAATTACATAATTAAAATAGGTATTTTTGAATTTATAATGAAAAACAATCGCGGTTTGGTTTTACGAAAAATACATTTTGCTTTACCGAAATTCATAAAATTCACTTAAACAATTTTATTTATTTAATTATTTATTTAATTATTTTTAAATCGTTACAAAAAGCTATCTCGTTCCATCGATTATATCAAGTTCACTACGTTCACGGTTTCGCCAAAACCATTCGTAGCCCTCCATCATTTCGTATGAATATTCAATAGTATTCAAGCTATGTTTGTTGACCTTCGTCAAGGCATAGTGATTGGTAGCTATTGTTTGTTTATATGTAGCATAGATAGATGCGTTGGTTTGGGACAGTCGTATTACCTTGTTGACCTTCGTCAAGGGTATGTACGGGTGGGTTCAAATTAACCTGGACAATGACGGGTAGAACTTGACATGTGACTTCTGATTTGTTGACCTTCGTCAAGGTCATATGAGCATGGGGCAAAAATCCACATCGGGAGTTTCAAAAGTACTGAAACTTAATAGCGCTGCATACCATTTGGAGTGTGATGATTCTGGTAGGATTCCTTCAGTTTTATCACGCGATGATATTTGGATCCCGATCCTACTGTGAGTATATGCTACTCCTAGAAAACTTTCTCACTTAACGATCAATGCAATAAACCAAGTAGGTGTCTAGAAAGGTGTTAGCGGGGCTACGCCCACAAGGAAAAGAGGCTACTTAATTAAGGAACTTCGCGAAAGCGTTGGAAAACCTCCCTCGAAGTACCGACACTGGCCTGGCTGAACGGTTAAGCAAGTATTGTACGGTGAGATTGATCCTGACTAATTCTTCCTTTATGGTTTGAGGAGGGATTCGAGAGACAGTGGGAGCCATCCTGTTTAGATAAATTAAAAACCAATCTAAACTTGCAAGAGCATCATGCTGAGTGTTTTCTTCTCTCTCTCTCTTAATTGCAGCGACCCAGTGGCCACACCTAGGTTACATCTAGATAATAATATGACTGAATCTGACTGTTATGACTGGCAAAGGTCTGTCCAGATGTCTATTGCCCATGACAAGCTGGGACACCTCTTGACTGATCCAACCCCTGCCGTCTCAGGTCCAGTTTCCCCTATCACGGATATTGATATCCGTAGGACATCGGAAGAAGACTGTGCGAAAGCCAAGTGCCTCGTGTTAGCCTCAGTTGATGGTACATACCAGAGGCAACACGAGAAGATGGACTCAGTTTCTATCTTCCTCCATAACAAAGATTTATATGGAGAGCAATCTCGTATCGCAAGATATGAGACCTCGAACGAATTGGTTCCAGCGAGGTTGGCTATCGGGTCATCTGTAAGGGGCAACGTCCTTACCGAGACCAGCTCTTTTGAGCTCATGGACCTAAAGACCACGTTGAAGAACGGGTCAGATGCTGACTTAGTTCAACAGTCTCTACCTACTACCCTGAAGGAAACCAGGGAAGTAGAAAGAAAGGGAAGGGCAGAAGTTTCAGGACTGGATGTAGTAAAAGAAGGATGTTCCTATTGTAACGGGAATGAACATGGGCAAAAGGATTGCAGGGCTTGCAAAGCCAGTAGCCAAAATTCGAAGCATGTTGTGGCTTCGACTTCGGGTGTGTTTGTAATAGAGAACTGTATGTCAGTTAACCCTACTTCCTGGGTATTGGATACCGGATCAGGATCTCATATCTGTAATTCGTTACAGGCTCTGAGAAACCGTAGGGTTATCAGGAAAGGTGATATGACTCTCAGGGTTGCTAACGGAATGAGCATGTATGCTGAATCCGTAGGGGAATATCATCTAGGACTGACAACTGGGCAGATATTGATTCTGCGTAACTGTTTTTATGTACCAGGTGCGACTTATAATATCATATCTGTATCCTTAATTTCTAAGGAAGGATATGATTTTACTTTTGTAAGCGATGTAGTTAACATCCACCTAAATCAAGTTCTGATTGGGTCAGGTACATTACAAATGGAATATACGTATTGAATCAAGCTCAGATCTTCAGTGTCCCGAACACACTTAAAAGAATGTCTCCGGAAACAAATCAGGCTTTTTATGGCATTGTAGACTGGGTCACATTAATGAGACACGGTTGACAAAGTTACATAAAGAGGGATACTTGAATCCGTTCGAGTATCAGTCTTATGCCACTTGTGAATCTTGTCTCATGGGAAAGATGACAAAGATTCCGTTCACTGGACACGGAGAAAGAGCAAGAGAGCTCTTGGGACTCATACACAGTGATGTGTGTGATCCAATGTCTACACATGCGCGAAGTGGTTATTCATACTTCATTACTTTCACAGATGATTTCTCTAGGTATGGGCATGTCTTCTTGATGACGCACAAATCTGAGGCCTTTGAGAAATTTCAGGAATACAAGAATGAAGTTGAAAAACAAACAGGCAAAAGTATCAAGACACTAAGATCTGATCGAGGTGGTGAATACTTGAGTGCCGAGTTTCTGGGCTACTTAAAAGAGAATGGAATTCTCTCTCAGCTTACTCCTCCATACACACCACAACACAATGGTGTATCGGAAAGGAGGAATCGAACCCTATTGGATATGGTTCGTTCCATGATGAGTAAGGCTGAGTTGCCGCGATCTTTCTGGGGTTATGCACTAGAAACAGCTGCATATCTCTTGAACAAGGCTCCAACCAAGACTGTGCCTACCACCCCATATCAGATGTGGAGTGGGAAGAAACCCTGTCTCAAGTACCTTAAGACATGGGGATGTCCAGCTTTTGTAAAAAAGCAGCATGCGGACAAGCTCGAGGCACGCTCAGTATTGTGTAAGTTTGTGGGATACCCAAAGAACTCCAGGGGGTATCTTTTCTATTCCGCAGAGGAACAAAAGGTTCTTGTTTCTCAGCATGCCCACTTCTTGGAAACTGAATTTTTAGAAAATCAAATAAGTAGGAGCGCAATAGAACTGGAAGAAATTCCAGAACCACAAGCTGTTACTGAAACCTTGGTAGAACCAGAAGGTTCAGGAGAACCGGACATTCCAGCGCCACTCCGCAGGAGTAGTAGGCAGTCTCATCCGCCCGAGAGATACTACGGTTTTCTCATAGACGGGGATAGAGAGGATTGCACTATGGATTATGGTGAGCCTACTAGCTTCCAGCAAGCCATTCAGAGCGGTGACTCGGTAAAATGGCTGGATGCAATGCGGGCCGAGATGGAGTCTATGTACACCAACAAAGTTTGGACTTTGGACTTTTCTCCAGAAGGGGTAAAACCCATAGGCTGCAAATGGATCTTCAGAAAGAAGATTGGTGTAGATGGGCAGGTTGAGACCTATAAAGCTAGACTTATTGCAAAGGGTTTTCGTCAAAGACCTGGTTTGGACTATGACGAGACCTTTTCTCCAGTGGCTATGCTGAAATCCATTCGGATCCTTCTTGCCATTGCTGCCTTCCACGATTATGAAATCTGGCAGATGGACGTAAAGACGGCTTTCCTAAATGGAAATTTCGAAGAGTGTGTCTATATGGATCAGCCGGAGGGATTCATTCAGAGTGGGAGCAGCGGTAGAGTATGCAAGTTGCTCAAGTCCATTTATGGACTTAAGCAGGCATCACGGAGTTGGAACATCTGCTTTGATGATACTGTCAAGGAATTCGACTTTATCAAAAACCCAGATGAACCATGCATTTACAGTAAGATTGTAGGGAGAACTGTGGTATTCCTCGTCTTGTACGTGGATGACATTCTCCTAATAGGAAATGATATTCCTATGCTCCAGTCAGTCAAAGGATTCTTGTCGCAGAGGTTCTCCATGAAGGACCTGGGCGATGCCAACTACATTCTGGGGATCTAGATCTATCGTGATAGATCTAAAAGGATGTTGGGACTTTCACAGTCAAGGTACATCGACACCATACTGAAAAGATTCAGTATGGAAGATTCCAAGTGCGGTAATTTGCCGGCTTGTCACGGGATCACCCTCTCCAAAGAGATGTCTCCCAAGACTGATTTAGAAAGGGATCGCATGTCTATTATACCCTACGCTTCTGCGGTAGGCTCTATAATGTATGCGATGTTATGTACCAGACCAGATGTAGCATACGCATTGAGCGTTGTAAGCCGGTATCAGTCAAACCCAGGGGAGAAACACTGGATAGCGGTAAAGAACATTCTCAAGTACCTGAGAAGGACTAAGGAGATGTTCTTGGTGTATGGCAGAAAAGACCTCCAGCTCGAGGCCTTTGCGAACTCCAGCTTCCAGAGTGACAAGGATGACTCCAAGTCCATGTCGGGTTATGTCTTTACCTCAATGGAGGGGCGGTTTGCTGGAAGAGTTCCTAGCAGGAGACCGTTGCAGACTCAACTATGGAAGCGGAGTACATAGCTGCTTGCGATGCCGCAAAGGAAGCTGTCTGGATGAAGAAGTTCCTCACGGAGCTTCAGGTGGTTCCTACCATTGTTGATCCAATACCGCTGTATTGCGACAACAACAGCGCTATAGCTTTAGCGAAGGAACCCAGGTCGCATCAGAAGTCCAGGCACATTTTGAGGCGGTACCACCTGATCAGGGAGATCGTAGATCGCCGGGAGATCGAGGTGAAGAGAGTAAATACGGAGAACAACACTGCAGATCCACGCACAAAGGCTCTACCCCAGACTCAGTTCGAGCGGCAGATCGAGATGATAGGTCTTCGATACGCCAGTACATGGCCTTAGTGCAAGTGGGAGATTGTTAGTGTATATGCCCTATAGGCCATTATTGTATCATACTAGCTTGTATATTACTTGATGGAAGCTTGGGATATTCACAGTTGTATAGACAATCTTGCTCAAAATGGTAGTATGCTACTTGGTTTGTCTTTACTTCAATATGTGCATGTGTTTCTTTTAGCATATCGCTTATATACATATTAGTAGAGCCCTTAGGATCTTTGCTTGATTACCAACGTTGTGATGGCGCTCACACTCGTGGGGGCTGGGTAATCCATAAGCACATCCTTATACAGGTCCCTAGTCGTAGGACTATTTAGACAGGGCATCGATACTCCGGAGTAGACTAGCGTATGCGCTTCTCATCTCAGCAGGGGAGACGGTCTGTCCCACAGCCGTCAGTACGTCATACTTGAGATAGTATGCGGGTGCTCGTTAGGTTACGAGTACACTGGACAGGACTCGTCGGGAACTGTTGGTTGGTATTATACCTATTGTCAGTTATCAGTTCCCAGGTGACATGAGTACAGCTTAGTCCGCCGACTTGACATTGTCACTTCGCCTCGAGTGTATTCCCATTGTACATAGATTACTACACTACCACGGCTCAAAGGAGTCGTGCAAACAGGTAGTAGTTGGGTGCAGTCCCGAAGCACTTGGAGGCAGTGACGGTTAGACAGGATTCGTCTCTCCCGGTATTGGGGGTTGACATCGCGATGTGTCTATGAGAGCCATTACACAAGTAGTCCCTGGCCATGGCAAGCGAGATATACTGGTAGGTTTCCAGTGTTATCTCAGGGTGTTCTGGGCTACACTCCGACACGACTTGTACCGCTATTAGGGGACTGACGTTCACCGCCCCCCTAGGCCTGCCATGCGATGTATCAGATGAATAGACCGGACTGTATGGAGATTGTCACATACAGGCTCAGTAGGAGTTCGGATGGGTTTACCTCATCGGCCCTCTTATCGACATCTACCTGGGGACCGTTACGTACAGCTAGTGCCGCTTGCGGTCTGTGGTAAAACCCATTGCCAGCGTAGTGTCGAGTCTTTAGAGTCCCATACAAAGAGTTTCCCTGCACTGAGAGAAACGTGTAGAGGCCGTATGGTTTTACGGCAGGGCTACAATCACTTACGCGCACTTGTGTGCGTATGCTGTTCGGGCAGGCAATATTAGTGGGCTTTGGTTTAAGCCAGATCCTAGTATTGCACGGATGGATTTGATTTGTCTTCTGTGCATTCGCATTCTACGGAATGCGGATGCGGGTGTGTATGCACAGTTTTGAGGAGCGATAAAGGAGGAGGTGCCCCATTAGGGTTTTGGCAGTTGGTTCGGCCAAAACCGTAATGTGGCACACTCATTAAGGTTTTGACAATTCGTTTGGTCAAAACCGTTATGAGCCGGAGACATTGTTTACTAATCCTTTTAGTGATAGATTAGTGATGGCTAATTGCATTGACCATTTGACCACTTAGACCACTCTTGACTTTGTTGACCCGTTGACCGTGTTGACCATTGACCTTCAAGAGAGATCCACACTCTTCTTTCATTTTCTTTTTAATTCTTGAGTTATGATAATGGTCAATTCAATGTAGCATCAATTTTATCATGATAGGATTAGTAATGATGGTTTTGGGTGTATTATTGCAACCATGGTTCATTTCCTTTGGGTTAATCTTTTTCATTATTCTCTTCTCATTCTCTCTCTTGAAGTGAGAAGAAAAAGAAAAGCTCTCATGGTTGCTAAGTTCTCCTCCTTCTTCCTCCTCTTGATCTCATCTTTTGATCTCATGTGTTGAGAGAAAAAGATCCCACAAAGACAAACACATCCATACATCTCCTCTACACATCCTAGGGCTTCTTGACTACCAATCTCTTTGCCCTAGTTGCCTCGGCTCGAGGTGGAGCTCGGTGTACATCTCTCGGGTGGATCATCTTCGACTCAAGAAGGCCGCGGAGGTGCCCAAGGTCCGGATCGACGCTTGGAGCTTGGATGGACGAGCGGGACAGCGGAATGAAGACCCGAAGGACCGGTTTCGTGAGGTATACTTTCTACAGCATAGTAGTTAAAACCTCTAGTAGTTTCCTTGTTTCTTGTTTAGCCAAGATCCGTGTTTTTGAGTCCATGTTGCCTTGCGCCAAATTATTGTTTTTCGCCGTTTCCGTCTTCCCGTAAGAACCGGGGTGAGCAACGTGGACTTACATGAGCTTGTGCATGTTTTTTGTGAAGTGGGGATGGGGTTTTGGGTTGTTTTTGATGATGTTATGAGGGTTGAAGAGGAGGGGGAGATGAGGTGCTGCCTTGGGTGAGGAAGAAAAAGAAGAAAGATGAAGATGATGAAGTGTTAAGATGAGCCATGACTATGGTTTGACCCTTCACCCTCTCTCTCTCCAAGCATGGCCTCATATCATCATTATGTCCCCACTCTCTCTCCAAATCATCATGATACCCTATTTTTTTCTTTCCATTTCTTTTTCTTCTCTCTTTACTAAATAAAAACCAAAACAAAATAAGAAAGCCATGTAGGAAAATGTAATACAAGTGTAAAAATGATATGGTGCATGTCATGTGCACAAAACACGCTTAATGTCCGATTAGCGATATTTAATCGCGATTAGCACTAAAATGGTGTTTAATAAATCATAAAACTTCATAATTTGCATAAATTACACAAAGAACACTCTTTTTAGTAATTTCTATAATTTTCCAAATATTTTCCACTTTATTGGTATTTAATTATACCGCAATATTAAAATATTCATAATAATTATTATTTAATTATAAAAATTCCCAAAAATAATATTTTATTTTCCTGAAATGTTACAATCTTCCCCCCTTAAAGAAATTCGGTCCCCGAATTTAAATTTAAACCCCTCAAATACTAAAACATTTCAGTAAAAAGTCCAAGTCGTCGGGGCTCCGAAATCATCAATACATAAAACGCATCATAGCGCAATGCATGCGCATGAACAATGAGCAGATAACTCCAAATCAAAACTCCGTCAAGTATCCCGCAATCATCGGAGTCATGGCAAAGACATCAATGTCAAAGCCTAAAACGAAACCAATCATGATATACATCAAAACCATACATGTAAACATCAAAACTATACATGTAAACATCAGAAGGAAATGCATGCCAAACCTTTCATGTTGTTGTGCGATGCGCGTATCACGGCACAGTGGCGGACGTCTATTGTAAGAAAATAACTATATATATACTTATCCTTTGTTTAATATGTATGTCCCGCCGTTTTGAAATAATTTAGAAGTCTATTGTAAGAAAATAACTATATATATACTTATCCTTTGTTTAATATGTATGTCCCGCCGTTTTGAAATAGTTTAGAAGGGTTTCCTTTATGACACGTAGGTAAATACTGAGACTATAGCTCCCTTTTTGGAAATCCCTTCGATAGCTATCAATGCATGCAAAACATATCCAGGTACTGTCCTCTGACTAGTCCTGCTCAGCACGAAAACAAATAGTAATATCATAAAAATTTACCACTCCATAAGAATCAATCCCGATATGTGCATATGAATGCTACGTGTCACGACCCGCAATTGGCACATGACGGCCCTAATACTACGCAACGCCTAAAGACGTAACGCAGTAAAAGAAAGCCAAAACCCAGAAATCTAAACCATGAAAATACGGAAAAGATAATAAAAATTTTTGAAACATTTGAAATCGCAACCCAAATTCTTTAAAAGTCCTACCTTCTTTCTTTAAAATTTTGGCAACACCCCCTTTTTGTAAAAACTAGCCCAAGATGAATACAACACAAATATACGACGCCGTAGAGAAGAAATAAAGACAATAGAGAGAAAGCTGTATATAAAAGACAACAAATCCATAAATAATATACAATATCGTCCTCACAAAGTCTCTAAGTCAACAACATAATAGTAGATGGAGAGTACAAGATACAACGAATGTACAATATAAAATACAGATAATCATCCAACCCACCAAAGCAAAATAGTATACTGTGAGCCGATGCGGTATCTGTAGGAAAAGATGATAGCTGAATAGCTGAATAGCCTGCCTCGACTACTCTGGGGAACAACCTGTAACACCTGTGGCACAACGGGGGTGATTTGCCAACTCGTGAATAGTAAATAACATATGCAGGTAATCGCAGGAATGTACGTACAGCATGAATCTAAGATTTGCGATTACAGTAATAACATGTCATGTAAATGCAGAATAATGGAAAGTACACTAGTAGGTACAATCAATATGTGAAGCAATAATAACACGACAATAGTATGCAATAACCATACAATAGGGATATGAGAATGCAAATATGCAGCAATCATGAAGGGTACACTAACAGGTAATCCTAATACATGGAACAGTGCATAAGTGAAAAAGTATGAGGTATGGAGTGAAATATGTCATCCCACGGAATCCTGTCATCGTGGTAGGATGACAATCCATCAAAACACTCAAATCCCAATTCCTCAAATCAGCCCCCACGTTGGGCTCTCACATCATATGAGTCTCGCATCTCCTCAATATACAATATCGAGTAATCTCCTATATCCCGAATGTACAAATCAGTAATCCCATATGTATGTCCAACATCCAATCTCAATGAATCACCTAATATCCCAAATCAAATCTCAAGTAGAATTCTAACATCCTAAAGGTATATATATATACAGAAATAACATAAATATGATGGGGTCAATACACATATATTAGCGTCCCATTCCACTAATATTGGTGTAAGGGTATATATAACAACGGCTAAATCCCCTGTTATATATACAAAGGTGTTTAAAGGAAATATCATGAAAACAATGTGCCAAGCATCGACACAAAAATCCAGATAAGTACGTATCATACGCTGTCCCGAAAGCACGAGTGCCTAGCACTGACCCTCGCCTTTCGACGTATGCATACATGCATAACTCCCAACGGTATCTCCATGATCCCCGCCGAGTCATTAATACTGTCACCGGTAGGTACTAGCCCGCCTCCAGGCTCAATCGGCAAAGTCCATCGATTATCTTGCCGAGGGGAACCATACCGGGCCCCACCATGTACCCTCATACGACAACCACACATCGTATGGAGTATATAATCAGAACCGATAAATCTCATGGTGACTACGCAAATATCATATCAAGGAAACCGGGTTTTTCAATGTATGCATAATTTCATGAACTCCCGCGGTTCCCAAATCCAGAAAACATCATCTAAAATCCCAATAAACAATGCGCAAATCCAGGAATAAATATATGTGATATATCTGAAATGCGAGCATATAGATGAGAATGTATAGCTGAAACCATAAGTATACGAAATCAATAAGGTACAGCTAAGTAACATCAGTAAAGGTAAATATGTGACTGCAACTGAATATGTGTGTAACATACAGGTGTAGCAATGTATAGGTATCTACCTGTAAGAACTGATGAAGTATACCCTCTCCGGGTATGAGTGGAATATGTGAGTAAGGTATATCGGTAACTAAATGTCAAAACGTGATAAGTAATGTGAATCGATGTCGTAAAGTCTCTAACTAAGCAATATAATTTCTATAATGGTTTGTGTGTGACATGGCAATTATTAACGGTGTGTGTATAGCATACAATCCGTACTCGTGCAACATGAACCGTCAATAATATGTGCAGTGTCCTACGGCTGCTAGTCACAGAACAACTATATCAACGAAATAAGGTAGAGGCACAATTCTAACAATAACGTAGAATATGCGACAAGTAATAGAATTCTAGCCCAGACGGATAACGCCATGCGGGCGATTCCCCTGTAGATGTTAAATCTACTCACCTACGCTCCACGCTAGGTGAATCCTACCATCTGCTCGCTCTGTAGCAGTGTCCGTAGTCCCCGCCTGAAAACCTGCAATTTAGACATGGAAATCATATATAAGCCAAATATTCCGCAAAACGCGATATCGAACCCAAACGAGAAACTCGCGTCGCGAACTAAACGCGTGTGTGCACGATACGCTAAAACGTGTGTATACTCGTCTAAAACTACCGCGACACGCCGCGACACGCTCGATCGCAGAACCTACTCACGTATCGCGCGTATCGCGCAAACACTATGGATAAGCAATACGATATATTGTCCCAGATTATCCTACAGGTCAAATCTTGCAAAACTAAGCATGCCAAAACACGAGATAGCACAGCAGAGTACCCTACCCAAAACCCCAAGACCCCACCCCTCTTCCTGGCCGAAAATTACGGCCAGATTGATTAAATCAGCGACCATAATTGGGAGTGGAGGGTTCGTATTCTGCTTGTGTGTTCTAGACCTAATCAGTATGCTCCAGTATTCTCAAATTTAACCTGAAGGCCACGGGTCAATAGCAGATCACAGATGTCGTAAAACGACACCAAAATACGATATTTAGCACAATAAGGAAAACCTATGGTATTTTAGTGAAATCTGGGTTATTTCTCAGTTGAAGTGACCCTAATAACACTAAAATAAGCTAGGTTAGCTAACACAAACTTCACTTATCCTAATTTCCACAAAAACATCATAATCTAGCACTAAACTAGCTATTTAACACTAATCGAAGCTAATCAACACACAAGCTTAGCAACTAGGGGATTGGGTTTAGGAAATATACCCTAAGGTACCCTAGAAGGCAGGTGAAGAAGTGAAAGGAGCTGCTGCAAGTTGCTGGAGCTCCTGCTGCTGCTGTTGCTGCCTGCTGCTGCTGCTGCTGATGCTGTCGATGCTGTCTGCTGCTGCTGCTGATGGATGCTGGTGGAGCTGATGTTGGAGCTGCTGCTGCTGCCTTGCTCTGCTGTTGTGGGTGTGTGTGTTTGTTTGTGAGAGAGAGTGTGAGAGAATGAGAGATGAAAATGAGAGGGAGAATGAGAGAAACAACCAAGACCCCTCCCCCTTCTCACTCTCTTTCCTCATTAATGAGGCATGGTTCACACCATGAAGCCCCATGCCCATCTCTCTCTCTCTCTCTCCCCCACAAGGTCAACCATTCAACCCTAATTAAAAATCCTTTTTCATTTTAAAAACAACCATAACTATTAAACCCAAAACACTTAAACAATATTAAAACTAGCTTAAGGAAATGGTTAAACCCCAAATTAACACCCTAGTTAACATGCACAAGTGTGTGCAAACCTAGGAAAAATCTAATAAAATACTCATTAAATAGGATAAAATATTTGAAAATTAATTCGGTAAACTTTTTATTAAAATCCATACATTAAAATATAATTAGCCACAAAACACATTCTAAGGTGTTACAATCTCCCCCCCTTAAAAGAAATTCGTCCCCGAATTTAAAAATATACTTCTACGCGTACCTTCAAAGAGAAGATTACAACTCTCAAATCTCGCTCGCAACCTCCCAAGTGATTACCTCACTATACGGCTACGTCCAAGAAAAACCCTTCACAGATGGCATGATCCTTGACCGAAGTTTCTTTACCTGCCGAGCCATTAACACAATTGGTTGCCGGTAAGTGAAACGATCGCGTCCATGCCAAAGGTTTAGTGCCAAATCATGTGAGAAAGGTCATGAAGGAAATTGTAAAGTATCATCACAAGGGATACGGGGTGAAAACTCAATAATCTGGGCGGAAGTGCCAAATTAAAGACAACGAAACTAACTCGCTTATAGGATTTCGAAAGGACCTACAATCTTTGGACAAGCTTCCCAAAATCCAACACGTCCTTCATCGGAAAAATCCGCAGGAATACATGATTTTCCACCGTGCACTTAAGTCTACGACCAACACGGTCGGTATAAGACCACTATTTGCACTGGGCTACTCTCATCCAGACCTGAATCAACTGGATCATCTCCGAAATCTCTAGACTAGTTGGGGTTCAGATCTTACTTACGCAGAGTCAGAAAACAATAGACTGGTGATCGACACGACCTAACCCCTAAACCTAAAGGTTGCCAATTGGAGTGTCTCCTGATAACAATTATCGAAGGAGAACCCTAACGATGGCGAGTGACGATCCCCAACTGCTGACAACAATTAACACAAACACACAACTTAACAAAGAACAACTGAGCAAACTGAGTATAACCGGACGACGAGAATCCGAATGGAGTCATACCCTGACTAAACCTGGGTAGAAACCATAACGAAATTCATGGAGATCTGCTCCCACTCCTACTTCGGAACGGTAAAAGGTTGCAACTCTCCAGCCGGCCTCAGATGCTCAACCCAAACACAAAAGACAGTCAACTTGAAACGAAACCTGAAACTTCTCTTTACATCCCTGTCCACTCGTAAGTATCTCACAAGTCACGTCAATGTTGGTGGAACTTGAATGAATATAGAGAGTTGACAGATGTGCCTGCTCTAGGATTTCACGTCTCTACCTGATAATATCAGGTACACAAACGCGTCCCTAACTTAGCACACCATTTTTACAAATCAAGGACTCCGAATCATTACCCAGCCGAGTATGCTCAAGTATCTCTGACGAACGAGCATCGGCGGGCAGTATCTCGTGAAAGGGATTTAAGAAAAGTGGTCGGGCGCGGACATGAGCAAGCTGTCCCCTCCGTAGAGACGAACTTAAGCTGTACTCGACGATCACATAAGAACTGCAAATCTGCATAAGACTATCACAACAATCAAAATACGCTGCAGGAAGATGTACATTAAGCTCTGGTGGTCCGTGAAAATCTGACACGACTTCCGAACGAGTGGTGTCTCTAAATCTTCAATGCAAAACCACCACGGCCATCTCCAAATCATGAGTGGAATATCCTTCTCGTACTTCCTCCAAATGTAGGAAAGCAAAAGCGATAACCCTATAGTGTCACCTCAGTACACACTCGAGCCCACTCAAGAAACATTACAGTTAAATAACAAGGTCGTCCGAACCACAAGCAAGGAAGAAACTGGTGCAGTTGTTAACAGAATCTTCAACCGCTGAAAACCCCACACACATGCCTCAGTCCAAAGAAAGAAACCTCCATTGCGGTCAATTCAGTCGACGGTGCAGCACTACTCTAGCAATCCTGCACGAAACGACGGTAAGAACCTGCTAAGCCCCAAAATCTACGGATCTCCGTCCTGCACACAAGTCTGGGCCAAAGCTGTACGGCCACGATCTCCCTCGGAACCATACGAAACCGTCTCCCGTAACTACAAGACCTAGGAGTCAACACAAAACAAGCCTGAAGAAACACTCCAAAAATCTAGCAACTGCTGGTGCTCTCCCAGTATCTGCATAACAAATCCCCAAGTGTTACTCCTGTCCGTCAAGACACATTAAATAGATCAGAATGTCATAATCAGCACAACAAAAACTGGTTGAAGAACGGCCTGAAGAAATCTGGTTCATCACACCTACAAATGCTGCTAGGGCACCAGTGAATCTAATGACTCACTAAGACACACCAATCCCGTAGCATGCATAAGGCAGTCTTCGGAATGCCATCACTCCGAACCGCAATAATGATGACCCGATCCCAAACAAACTTAGAAAATGTCTCGCACTCTGGAGCTGATCGAAGAAATCGTCAATGCGAGGTAAAGGATACCCATCCACACCGTAAGCCGGTTCAATTAACGATCCGTCGATACACAACCCTAAACTGCCGTCTTTCTCCTTGACGAACAGAAATAGGAGCTTCCAAAAGCGAAACACTCAGACGCATAAAACTCCCCAAACAAACAACTCTGCAGCCGATCCTTAAGCTCCCTAAGCTTCGCCGGATCATCCGGAACAACGTCGGAAAAACTCTCGCACGAAAGGAACACCGGTCCAACAAACCCTCTGTGTCTACGGTATCACGAATGAACGCCAAGAATCCACGACATCTCCTCAGTAGCCGACTAGTGAAAAAGGCTGAATTCAAGCTGTGAGAGGCGGCACAACTATCCACCTGCACAACAAGAACTGATCTGCTGGGAAAACAAACCTGACTGTTTCCTCACGGTAGTCCACAGACGCCTAGCACGTAATTAACCAGTCCATGCCCAGGAGAACGTCAAATCCAACATCTCTAGAAGGACCAAAACGACGGACGAATCTCTATCTCCTATCTGATTGGCACACAACTGAAATACGTGTCGCGCAACAAAAGAATCGCTGACAGAAGTTAAAACAACAAACTACGACTAATCTACCCAGCCACGGTACAAGTATGAAAATCAAACGAGTACATCAAAAGAACATATAAATTAAGGATACCTGAAAACTCCACATTGGACGTCTGCGCGTCCCGATGACTAGAAGCAAACTCCTGTGTCTGCCCTCTACCCGCAACTGGCTGAACTCCTCTTGTAGACTGAGCCCTCTGAGCGAACCTTCCACGTCCACGGCCTCTCTGAAAATGATCCTGACGAGGTGCTAAGGAACAATCCCTGACAAAGTGCTGATGGCTCCCGCATCGAAAACATCCACGCGCTGACTGCTGACCCTCCTGGGAATGAGAGCTGAACGACTGTCCTCGTCCTAAGCCTCTGTTACTCCCGCGACGGCCACGAAATCTGTCTCGATGAACAAACCTCTGTCTCTGGGCTGGTACACTGGTCCGAATCCTCCACTGTCCTGGAACTCTCTGAGCCTCTGGAATGTGCGCCTCGTCAACTGGAGCTGCAACCACTGGTGCTATGTAGGTGACGGACTGCTGCATGCTGATCGTAAGTGACAACTGAGTAACAGGGGTGACAACCTCCTATCTTAGCTCTCGAACGACATCAACCAATGAACTCATCGTCTGGCGGAAGTCCTGCATCTCTGCCAAAAGCCTATCAATAGTATATGTCGTAGGCTGATCCATCTGTACCTGTGCAACTAGAGTGCCATCCTGGTCAGTACTCATTTCACCCGAGCCAACTCTGACCTCATCCCTCGCTGCATCACTCTGAGTCCCCATAGTCATCGGCGGCAAGGCTATAAATAGAGATAAGATTCGATAAGAATAAGGAGATCGAATCACAAGGAAGGAATTTCAAGCAATTGTACTTAGGTCGCTTAAGGCTAAGTACCGCATCGTGGGTATGCTGCAGACATACACACACTACGTTACTCTGCTTAAGCTACCTACTCCATCATACTAAGGTCATCCTACACTCTGAAAGGTAAAACCTAGCGCTCTGATACCAACTTTGTCACGACCCGCAATTGGCACGTGACGGCCCTAATACTACGCAACGCCTAAAGACGTAACGCAGTAAAAGAAAGCCAAAACCCAGAAATCTAAACCATGAAAATACGGAAAAGATAATAAAAGTTTTTGAAACATTTGAAATCACAACCCAAATTCTTTAAAAGTCCTAGCTTCTTTCTTTAAAATTTTGGCAACACCCCCTTTTTGTAAAAACTAGCCCAAGATGAATACAACACAAATATACAACGCCGTAGCGAAAAAATAAAGACAATAGAGAGAAAGCTGTATATAAAAGACAACAAATCCATAAATAATATACAATATCGTCCTCACCAAGTCTCTAAGTCAACAACATAATAGTAGATGGAGAGTACAAGATACAACGAATGTACAATATGAAATACAGATAATCATCCAACCCACCTAAGCAAAATAGTATACTGTGAGCCGATGTGGTATCTGTAGCAAAAGATGATAGCTGAATAACTGAATAGCCTGCCTCGACTACTCTGGGAAACAACCTGTAACACCTGTGGCACAACGGAGGTGAGTTGCCAACTCGTGAATAGTAAAAAACATATGCAGGTAATCGTAGGAATGTACGTACAGCATGAATCTAAGATATGCGATTACAGTAATAACATGTCATGTAAATGCAGAATAATGGAAAGTACACTAGTAGGTACAATCAATATGTGAAGCAATAATAACACGACAATAGTATGCAATAACCATACAATAGGGATATGAGAATGCAAATATGCAGCAATCATGAAGGGTACACTAACAGGTACTCCTAATACATGGAACAGTGCATAAGTGAAAAGGTATGTGGTATGGAGTGAAATATGTCATCCCACGGAATCCTGTCATCGTGGTAGGATCACAATCCATCAAGACACTCAAATCCCAATTCCTCAAATCAGCCCCCACGTTGGGCTCTCACATCATATGAGTCTCACATCTCCTCAATGTACAATATCGAGTAATCTCCTATATCCCGAATGTACAAATAAGTAATCCCATATGTATGTCCAACATCCAATCTCAATGAATCACCTAATATCCCAAATCAAATCTCAAGTAGAATTCTAACATCCTAAAGGTATATATATACAGAAATAACATAAATATGATGGGATCAATACACATACATTAGCGTCCTATTCCACTAATATTGGTGTAAGGGTATATATAACAACGGCTAAATCCCCTGTTATATATACAAAGGTGTTTAAAGGAAATATCATGAAAACAATGTGCCAAGTATCGACACAGAAATCCTGATAGGTACGTATCATACGCTATCCCGAAAGCACGAGTGCCTAGCTCTGACCCTCGCCTTTCGACGTATGCATACGTGCATGACTCCCAACGGTATCTCCATGATCCCCGCCGAGTCATTAATACTGTCACCGGTAGGTACTAGCCCGCCTCCAGGCTCAATCGGTAAAGTCCATCGATCTTCTTGTCGAAGGGAACCATACCGGGCCCCACCATGTACCCTCATACGGCAACCACACCTCGTATGGAGTATATAATCAGAACCGATAAATCTCATGGTGGCTGCGCAAATATCATATCAAGGAAACCGGGTTTTTCAATATATGCATAATTTCATGAACTCCCGCGGTTCCTAAATCCAGAAAACATCATCTAAAATCCCAATAAACAATGCGCAAATCCAGGAATAAATATATGCGATATATCTGAAATGCGAGCATATAGATGAGAATGTATAGCTGAAACCATAAGTATGCGAAATCAATAAGGTATAGCTAAGTAACATCAGTAAAGGTAAATATGTGACTGCAACTAAATATGTGTGTAACATACAGGTGTAGCAATGTATAGGTATCTACCTATAAGAACTGATGAAGAATACTCCCTCCGGGTATGAGTGGAATATGTAAGTAAGGTATATCGGTAACTAAATGTCAAAACGTGATAAGTAATGTGAATCGATGTCGTAAAGTCCCTAACTAAGCAATATAATGTCTATAATGGTTTGTGTGTGACATGGCAATTATTGACGGTGTGTGTGTAGCATACAATCCGTGCTCGTGCAACATGAGCCGTCAATAATATGTGCAGTGTCCTACAGCTGCTAGTCACAGAACAACTATATCAAGGAAATAAGGTTGAGGCGCAATTCTAACAATGACGTAGAATATGCGACAAGTAATAGAATTCTAGCCCAGACGCATAACACCATGCGGGTGATTCCCCTGTAGATGTTAAATCTACTCACCTACGCTCCACGCTAGGTGAATCCTACCATCTGGTCCCCCTGTAGCAGTATTAGTAGTCCCCGCCTGCAAACCTGCAATTCAGACATAGAAATCATATATAAGCCAAATATTCCGCAAAACGCGATATCGAACTCAAACGAGAAACTCGCGTCACGAACTAAACGCGCGTGTGCACGATACGCTAAAACGTGTGTATACGCGTCTAAAACTACCGCGACACGCTGGATCGCAGAACCGACTCACGTATCGCGTGTATCGCGCAAACACTACGGACATGCAATACGATATATTGTCCCAGATTATCCTACAGGTAAAATCTTGCAAAACTAAGCATGCCAAAACACTAGATAGAACAGCAGAGTACCCTACCCAAAACCCCAAGACCCCACCCCTCTTCCTGGCCGAAAATTGCGGCCAGATTTATTAAATCGGCGGCCATAATTGGGAGTGGAGGGTTCGTATTCTGGTGGTGTGTTCTAGACCTAATCAGTATGCTCCAGTATTCTCAAATTTAACCTGAAGGCCCCGGGTCAATAGCAGATCACAGATGTCGTAAAACGACACCAAAATACGATATTTAGCACAATAAGGAAAACCTATGGTATTTTAGTGAAATCTGGGTTATTTCTCAGTTGAAGTGACCCTAATAACACTAAAATAAGCTAGGTTAGCTAAAACATACTTCATTTATCCCAATTTCCACAAAAACACCATAATCTAGCACTAAACTAGCTATTTAACACTAATCGAAGCTAATCAACACACAATCTTAGCATCTAGGGGATTGGGTTTAGGAAATATACCCTAAGGTACCCTAGAAGGCAGGTGAAGAAGTGAAAGGAGCCGCTGCAAGTTGCTGGAGCTCCTGCTGCTGCTGTTGCTGCCTGCTGCTCCTGCTGATGATGATGATGTTGTCTGCTGCTGCTGATGATGGATGCTGGTGGGGCTGATGTTGGAGCTGCTGCTGCTGCTGCCTTGCTCTGTTGTTGTGGGTGTGGGTGTTTGTTTGTGAGAGAGAGTGTGAGAGAATGAGAGATGAAAATGAAAGGGAGAATGAGAGAAACAACCAAGACCCCTCCCCCTTCTCACTCTCTTTCCTCATTAATGAGGCATGGTTCACACCATGAAGCCCCATGCCCATCTCTCTCTCTCCCCCACAAGGTCAACCATTCAACCCTAATTAAAAATCCTTTTTCATTTTAAAAACAACCATAACTATTAAACCCAAAACATTTAAACAATATTAAAACTAGCTTAAGGAAATGGTTAAACCCCAAATTAACACCCTAGTTAACATGCACAAGTGCGTGCAAACCTAGGAAAAATCTAATAAAATAATCATTAAATAGGATAAAATATTTGAAACTTAATTTGGTAAACTTTTTATTAAAATCCATACATTAAAATATAATTAGCCACAAAACACATTCTAAGGTGTTACACTACGTGCGTCTGGTGCGCACGGAAATAAAAATCCATGAATGTGCCATACATGTGCACAGAACCAACATCTAAGTGCAACGGGTGTGCACGAAAGCATCTGTCCAGTGCAATGGGTGTGCACGACAACAATATCAGGTGCATCTGATATGCACAAAGAAGCCCCATTTAGTACATCTGGTGTGCACCAAAATCGTATCTCATATCATGCGCCCAACATGCGCGAAAATCCAAATCAGGTGCATCCATCATGGACGAATAAAATCTAAATCATGTGCATCCAACTTGCACGAAATCACGTAATCCAATATCAAGCGCCGAATGTGCGCAAAACCCAATCCAAGCGAGTCCAACATGCGCAAGAATCCAATCAAGTGCATAAGGTGCACAAAACAAATATCGAGTATCACAATCGAAATCGACGGTATAAAACATATTTCAATCAAAATCCAAATAAGGTATATCGTGGTATATAATCTCACAATCATGTGTATCAGCGTGCACAAAAGCAAATCAAAATAATAAAAGTGCATGAAAACTATGCCGAAAGCATATGTCAAATCATATGCATACCATAGGCATGAAATCAACATCAACATCTCGGATGATATCAAATCAAAATCAAGTGCAACTGTGGTGCACAAAATCTCAATCCAGTGCAACTAACATTCACAAATGGATGTCCCAATCGAGTGCATCCGGAGCGCACAAAACCAAATCTCATATCATGCGCTCAACATGCACGAAAATCCCAAATCAAGTGCATCCGCCCTGCATGAATGAAGGCTAAATCAAGTGCATCAATAACTCAAATGCGTATAAAAAGCAATACCGAGTGTGCCAAGGTGTATAAAATCATGAACGCGTGCACAAAACACGTATCAATGCACTGCAAGTACATGTAAGCTATACCGAGTGCAAAAACCAAATCGAGTGCATACCAAATGCACAAAAATCAAATCAACCGTAGGAAATCCACGAAATCATAAACATGTGCAGCCAAGGCACAAACTGATATCATGTGCAATAAATACGCACAAAGCATAAATCAACACAACGGTGTACAAAAACATATCTCAAGTGCAATAACTATGCACAAAAACGTAAATACCCAATAGGTGTAGCCATGGTGCACGAAAACAATACCATAAAGCCCAATCATCAAAACTCAAATCCAAGCGATAAAAGCGTGACACTCGGATCACAACGCAAATCGCAACGAAAGACACTAAGGTACGCCTCCTACAACGTCGAAAAGTGTCGGTACGTTCAAAACTAGCAGAGCAAGAACATCCGCTGCCTCCTGCTCACGGTCTGGCGTCTTCTGTCTCTGGGTCCTCATTTCTCTGTAGATTACCGATCTCGTAATCCATCGGTTCGTCGGCCTGGTCTGGTGTACTAACGGAAACGATCCGCTCTAGTACTCCTCTGGTCCTCTCACGGCCAATTAGCAAGACCACTCATCAAGCAGCACGTCTCTGGCGTCGGCCTCTGGTCCTCTGAATATACGTCACACATCTGATCCTCTGTACCAATCTCATTGCAGCAGTGTCCTGGAAAGAACCTGCTCAGGGTCTCTTCCGATCTCGCCTATGCCGAACTGTACGGAGGCTACCATCTTTTACTATATCTTTCTTGTTTCGGAACGGCTGCATACTCATCACGACTCCTCCTGGAAGATATATCCATTTACAATGCCTCTGCATGCGTATCACATCTGTGATGTCAGTGGAGTGGAACGTCCTCTCGTCACGATCTCGTACGAACCTCTTACTCCACTTTTCTCCAATGTCGACTGATTCGGGTTCGTCTCCTCGTGGCTGCATGGACTGCGCTCCAACGGCTATACTCGTATCTGGAGTCTCCCAAGCAATGTATCCCATCACATGATATCGAACTTTTCAATCGATTCATCGAGGTTCCATAATCCCCCAAGAGCTCAACATCTTAGGTACAGTTTAATAGTATCGAATATATGCCACAGCGCCTATGGACCAACCATAGAAGGGCAAACCCAAGCCTTACTAATGGCACCGCTGAACTGCCGCAAACCCTAAGGTTCATCGGCGTTCCATGGTCATTATGTCGAGTTAGGGTTTCATTCTTCTAGAGGGTCCGTAGAATTACTTGCATTGTTTACCGAATACTTTAAACTTGGAAAATGGGTTCCTGATATTCGATCGTCTATATCGACTCTCAACGTATCAGCGTGAAGTCGTCTCTAGCTGGAATCAATCAATCTGATGACCTCGCAGCGGGATAGGCAATGAATCACATGTCTTAGTCCTTCATCTTTGGTGACGAGCGATCTTCTATCATATCTTGAAGTATAACTCGTGCGGCATTAACTTCAAACATCTGGGGAGAAATCTTTTCATTTGCCGAAGCTGCTGGCTCATTCGTCCGCACGCTGAACAGTGCCTCAATCATCAAAATAATCTGTGCTTTGACGGTCATCACAATCTCGCTGGCCTCTGGCAGTAGCCCAATCCGCTGGTGCTGATCTGCACGTCCGAAAAATCACGTAAAGGAAATCCATCAAACGCTCATGGCGTGAAAACACAATAAAATGACGCATCTATGCAATCGTATGTCCCTGGAATCATGCCCTGGTCAGTCCTCGTCCGTGACGAGCTCGTGCTGACCGCAACTCTAGCCGTAGCTCTCCACGCCTGTACAACCGTGATAAAAAAAACCATAAACTGGTACCTATGAGGATAGATCATAGGAATGAATATAATACTGTGCAAAGAAATGTACATCCTAAGGCTTCTTAAGCGGAGTATCGTATCGTAAGTATGCCGTGGAACATACACACGGTACGTAACTCTACTTGAGTCACCTACTCCATCAACCAAGGGTCATCCTACACTCCGAAGGTAAAACCTAACGCTCTGATACCAATTTTGTCACGACCCGAAAAGTACCGAGCGTGACTAGCACTTAAATTCTGAAACGTCTCGAGGCGTACGCAATCTAAGCCAAAACCCAAAAATCAAAACCAAGTAAAGCAGTAGAGTGAAGGAAAACCAATTTAAAGCAAGAAGCTTAACAACATAAGCCGAAGTATGTATTTTTAAAATCTCTAGTCTTTTCTGAAAATTTCGGTAGAGTTTCCTTTGTAATTACTGACCCCAAACGGGTACAAAACATGATAAAATATATATAATGAATAAAGGCATCCCCAAGCGGGAGCTAGCTCTTCATCAATCGACGGAAAAAACCACACAATGCAATATAATATACAACGCCAAGGGCGAGGATCAAAGCTCAAAAGGAAACTCAAAATCATCAAGAAAACCATAATAATACAACGCGCGACTCTAAGGTCGAAATAATATACACTGGTCGTCTATCTCTATCAAATATACAAGTCTGGTTGATGGAGTTTTACAAGATACAACTGAAATAACAAATACAAAATGGTGGTCCTGATGCAAAAGAAACCACCTACCAAGGCAATCACCCGGAAGGAACAATGTGCCAGCAAAGCCGCAACGAAACCTGTACGGCAAAACCTGCACTGTGGCACAACGGGGGTGAGTTGCCAACTCGTGAGTAGAAAACATCTACGAGTAGAAATCGCATGTATGACGCTATCCTAGGTCATAACAAGTAATATCCTCAAATAAATATCCTGGTCCATCTATGTATAAGTGTAATACCACATGCTCGTGTCAGTACTTCAGATAGCAACATATCAGATATATGATGTATGAATGCATGACGAATGGAAATAGAATACATCATGAAATCAACATAGAAATCAGTGTCGAGCATCGACACAAAACATAAATCTCAGTATCTCAATATCTCAGTATCCCAATATCTCAAATCTCAAAATCTAGGGCTCCGTCAGTCCGGATCGGCCCATATCATCAAATCATATGACCACGAATGGTATCCTCCGGATATCCGCCGCGCCAGGTAAAATCACCGATAGGTAGTGCTCCCCTGCCAGGCTCATCGTTTACAACTCGAGCTTATTGCCCCGGGGAACCTTACCGGGCCAACCATGTACCCGAGACGGTTCATCCACTCCTCGCAACGGGTCTCGAAATCCAACAGCAGTCATGAAAACTCATGGTGGATGACTCATACATCATGAGAAAACCGCAACTTGCATTTTAAAAAGAGGGAGAGAGAGAAAAGTTTTTATATATATTCTTACGGTTTCCCCCCAAATCCAGAAGTTTCATGGAAATCCGAAATCTAAGAATCAAGAGTAAGTAAACAGTGAATATCGGCATAAATCTCCGTAATGCTGCATGACCAATGAGTATATATGAATGCAACTGCTATCATGCAAGGAATGCAATAGTTAAACTGGCATATGAAGCTATAACACGTTGCAACTATCCGCTAGCAAGTTATGTCAATGAAATAATATTCTCTAAGTGTACGTGACATGGCAATTACCGATGATGTGTGTGTGAGCCGGCAAGAAAGTGTATGTGGAGTATACGCATCATCGGTAATGGTACTGGTGTCCTGACAGCATGGTTTCATAATCACTAAATACACAATAAACATACAATGAAACGATAACAACATAATATATGGCAATGAATAGTAAATGCAACTATCATATGCAGAACATGAATAATAACGTAACACTAAGGAATCTACATCGATATACATGTGTCATACTGTTTTGCCATTTGAAATAATACGAATCGTGGTGTTTTTGAAAAATAAGGGCTACGATGTTTTTAAAAAAAGATACATCCTTTGAAATATCCGTAGAATCCCTTGTCCTGTCTTTTAAAATACCCACGATTCGTTAGCTTTGAAATAGGTATGAGTCGAATCTAGTCTAACATTTACAATAACTACAGGACTGAGCAAACAGGCTAATCGAAAAGGGTAAGGAACCCACTTACATCTGAGCCGATATGTATATATATATCTATATAATAGTCGATGATCCCTCCTCAATAGTATCCCTTACGCACATCCTCGAGTCAAGAGTGCGAATCTATCATCAATAGCTCGTACGGTAATTCCATCATACGGCATCCTAAATTAGGGTACGGGTCAAATATCACATTTATCTCATTATTCATCTGGTATCCACATCATCACATATCGTGAGCAGGGGTTACTGATCTAAGTCTAGTACACTACTAATATCATCAACAATATCATGATCTGGCTACTGATCTAAAGTTTCATACAATCCGATGTCATCAACACATATTATCATATAAAAGTATATATCGCCCAAGCGATCCACTATAAATACCATAACATATCTCATCTTTTATCTCGATCATATGTCAACTATTATATATATCATCATCCACATGGTATCGTCGTCCAACGATCCGCTATAACATCATGGCATATCTCGGTCACAGATTAAATATCTGACGGCATCATGCCCGATCATATCGACTCATTCCCAAGTATCATATAACATCCTCATCATCTAAACGTATGAATACCAATATATATATATATATATATATATATATATATATATATATATATATATATATATTGTTAGTGTATATGCCCTAGAGGCCATTATTGTATCATACTAGTTTGTATATTACTTAATGGAAGCTTGGGATATTCACAGTTGTATAGACAATCTTGCTCAAAATGGTAGTATGCTACTTGGTTTGTTTCTACTTTAATGTGTACATGTGTTTCTTTTAGTATATCACCTATACACATTAGTGGAGCCCTTAGGATCTTTGCTTGATTACCACATTGTGATGGCAGTCACACTCATAGGGGCTAGGTAATCCATAAGCACATCCTTATACAGGTCCCTAGTCGTAGGACTATCGAGACAGGGCATCAATACTCCGGAGTAGACTAGCGTATGCGCTTCTCATCCCAGCAGGGGAGACGGTCTGTCCCACAGTCGTCAGTACGTCGTACTTGAGATAGTATGCGGGTGCTCGTCAGGTTATGAGTACACTGGACAGGACTCGTCGAGAACTGTTGGTTGGTACTATACCTATCGTCAGTTATCAGTTCCCAGGTGACATGAGTACAGCTTAGTCCGCTGACTTCACACCGTCACTTCGCCTTGAGTGTGTTCCCACTATACTTTGATTACTACCCTACCACGGCTCAAAGGAGTCGTGCAAACAGGTAGTAGTTGGGTGCAGTCCCGAAGCACTTGGAGGCAATGACGGTTAGACAGGATACGTCTCTCCCGGTATTGGGGGTTGATACCGCGCTGTGTCTAGGAGAGCCATTACACAAAGTCCCTGGCCAGGGCAAGTGAGGTATACTGGTAGGTTTCCAGTGTTATCTCAGGGTGTTCTGGGCTACACTCCGACACGACTTGTACCGCTATTAGGAGATTGACGTTTACCGCCCCCTAGGCCCGCCATGCGATATTCTCAGATGAATAGACCGGACTATACGGAGACTGTCACATTCAGGCTCAGTAGGAGTTCGAATGAGTTCACTTCGTCAGTCTTCTTATCGGCATATACCTGGGGGCCGTTACGCACAGCTAGTGCCGCTTGCGGTCTGTGGTTAAACCCACTGCCAGCGTAGTATCGAGTCTTTAGAGTCCCACACAGAGAGCTATTCGCCTTTAGGCAAAAGAGTAGAGGTCGCATGGTTTTGCGACAGGGTTCGGTCACATCCGTGCACTTGTGCACGTTTAGTGTCCGGGCAGTTATTACTAGCGGGCTTTGGTTTAAGCCAGATCCTAGTATACGTTTTGGGATTGGTTTTATCTCATTTGTATTCGTATTCCTTGGAACGCGGATGCGGGTGTGTATGCACGGTTGACGGAGACAGAGGCAGAGGATTCTCATTAGGGTTGTTGACTGTTGACTTTTGCTAAACCCTAATGAGAATTAGAAATATGATTAATAATAATATTAATTAAGTATTATTGTGCCATGGTTGGGTTGAAAGGTTGACTTTGTTGACTGGTTGACTTTGTTGACCGGTTGACTAGGTTGGACTTGTTAACCATCATCATGACAATGGCTATCATTTCATGGCACTGACCTTTGCTTGCTTGTTTTGTTCACAAATTGCATTTAATGCATGAAATGATATTGCCATTTGATATGATAAGAACCATCACAAAAATACTCAATTACTATGATTATTATGATTATTTTGTGTTATGAGAGCATGGGTGGAAAAAGTCTTGCGCATTCTATCATTTGTATTCTCTCTCATCCTCAAGCTCTCCCTTTTCCTCTTGCTCTCTCTCTAGTTCATTGTTCTATTATCTCATGTGTTGAGAAACAAGAACCATAGAGATAAAACCCAAAACACTTCTCTACTCATCCTAGTATACAAGGTCTAGCAAGCCAAGTGTTCTAGTTTCCTCTAGATTGAGGTTGGAGCCAAAGGTAGAAGCTTTCGGGTGGATCCATCTTCGGCACAAGGAGACGATGAGGTGAAGCCGATCCGACCACCACAAGGAGTTGAAGAGAAGGAGTTCAAGTTTAGGTATAACCCTTAACCTAGTAGCTAAACTCTTAGTTAGGTTGTTAGATAGTTTGTTTAATAAAGATCCGTTTCTAGAGTCCATGTTACCCCCAAAGTAAAAATTGTTTTTCACCATTTCCGCAACCCCAAAGAACCGGGGACGGGTAACGTGGACTTACAGTGGTATCAGAGCCTAGTTAAACACTATCTAACATGTTATCAAAGTAACTAGAAGTTCGATCGAAAAGAAAATCACAAAACACGCCCGGGACATGAACTTTCTGTCGATTTTAAACTGCTGTAAAAATTATTTGACATATACCAAAAATCGGCTCAGGGTTTTTAGTGAACAGTGCAGAAAAACGATCCACTGAACCGACCAACTCACCGCGGAAATGCGGTAAGAAGAGCTTCTTGCCGCGGATCCGCGGCCGAGTTGACTCGGCCATGGATCGGTTTTGCTGCAGTGTATTTATTGGGGTGTTTTGGGATTTTTGGAATATGATTTTTCTGCCCAAATTTTCCAGAAAGCAAAATTTGTTTTTGGGGTGGTTAAAAATCCGTATTTTGATCAAACTTCTAAAGACTTTAGCTAACGGGTTATATCTGTGATGTGATATATGTATTGAACGTCTGCTAATCGCTATACGTCGATTAGTGGGGGTTATACATATCTGTGATCTGTAATGTTGATGGTATATGTATATGAATTCATTGGATTGTCGCGGATGAATAGTCGCGGGGTTGTGAGATGAGAGTTTTCTTTATCTTTCAATTCATGTAATATGTAAATTGATGTAATATTATTTGTATGGCCGCACATCCGGGATGAGGTTGTAGCCGCCATTGTATAATTTCTTTTTACTGTTTTTGCTCCTAGGATAGACCCAAGGAGGGGGTGCACAAACTACCGGGTACCTCGAAGTGCCGAGTGGCCTACTCACGTTGTTGAGGGAGGTTGCTTCACTTCGGGTATTTGGCGGGTAGTTTGCCGCACCCGTAAGGATCTAGGGTGGGGTATTGGCTATTCATCGCGACCGTGTAATCCGCTTTTCGTTATAGGCTCGTACGGAATGCGGATTCCTAGTATATCCAATGTGTTCTGTAAGTCCACGGCGGCGCCCCGGCCGTCAATCCGACGGCCAAATGCGGAAGCGGTGATAAACTTTATTTTTTGCAAACCAGCAAACCGGCACCACCGCGTACTAAACACCCGGATCGAACCATTAACTAGTCCTAGCTAACTACAAGATGGGGAAGAGAGATATACCGACTGATCCGAGTCCTCCGGTCTTCTCGTCATCGTCCCGATCTCCCGCGGAAACTCCGGTCGTCGCCTCCTTGCCGGAAGGGCACCACATCGTCTGCATCTTTTACGGGCTCCCACCTCAATACCGAGGCAACTCGGGCACGAAGCTGGCTAGTCGACGTGCCCAAAATTTGCTGTAGAATGTGTAATGAAGAACCATATCTCATTTGGGGTTATGGAGTTTGCCATTTTGGTGGAGGGATGATACAAGAGCTATGTGGAGGGACTTGGGGATTTTTGGAGCATGAAATGAACAACAATTCCCAATCCCAAAAATTTGGACAGCCCTCCATCACTTGGCCGGCCATGGCATTTGGGAGAATGAGAGTGTTAGCAATGAGGGAGTGAGTGGCTTGAACAATAATGCAAGAGGGAATCAAAATGAAATCATGAAGGAACATGATCACAAAAACATCCACACTCAACCACAACTATCATCAACAATCATGTCCACAAAAGTCATGCCATCATGACACTACAAGACTAGCCATGATGAGAAGGAGAAGTCAAAGGATCATGACATGGCAATATGCAAAGAACACCCTCCACAAATGCTTATTTGCACAAATGCAAATAAGCCCTCCTCCACCAATCTTCGGCCAATGAACGATACAAAGAAATATGGCCGAAACGGAAAGCAAACTGGCAACTCCAGAAAACTGGTCCCGTAATAAATTACAGGAAAACCCCACAACTGTGCATACACACCCGCATCTGTATTCCGACCGGAATACAAATGCAATGAGACAAAATCTACACTGTACTATACTAGGATCCGGCTTAAACCAAAGCCGGCTAGTATTATCCGTTCGATCCTGATCCATGCAATACCGCACGTATCTGATCGAACCCTGCTATATATCCATACGGCCTGTAGTACAAACTGTCCGATCCTGATCCGTACAATACCGCACGTATCTGATCGGACCTTGCCATATCTCCATACGGCCTCTACAGCTTTTCGCCCGAAAGCTTGAGTAACTGAATGTGGGGGACTCTAAAGACTCGTCAACACCTTGGTTGTGGATTTAACAACTAGCACGTCAGAGGTATAAGCCAATACGTAACGGGCTACCAGGTATTGACCAAAAGGGACGTCGATGAGCGAACTCATCCTGACACCCCACTGAGCCTGTCAGTGACAATATCCGTACAGTCCGGTCCGTTCGTCTATGAGCATCGCATGGCGGGCCTAGGGGGTTGGTAAAAGTCAGACCCCCAAAAGCGGTACAAGTCGTGTCGGAGTGTAGCCCAGAACACCCTGAGATAGTACTGGAATACCTACCAGTAAATCTCCTGCCTCGGCCGAGGACTTTGTGTAGTGGCTCTCCTAGACACAGCGCGACCTCACCCCCAATACCGGGAGAGACGAACCCCTGAAGATACGCTCACTGTCTCCATGTGGCTTGGGACTGTACCCAACTAAAACCTGTTTGCACGTCTCCTTTGAGCGTGGTAGGGTAGTAATCAAAGTACAGTGGGAACTCACACGAGACAAATGACGATCATCAGGTCGATGAACTAACCTGTACACATGTCACCTGGGAACTGCTATCTACGTCTGGTATAAGACCAACTAGCATGTTCCCGGCGAGTCCTGTCCGGTGTACTCATAACCCAATGAGCATCTGTATACATCTTAGGTGATCCAACTGACACCAATAGCTTGTGAGACCGGCCACCGCCCCTCATCGGGGTCTCGACTGTATACACTAGTCTACTCTGGAGTATCGATGCCCTGTCTCGAAACTCGCACGACTTGACCCCAGCTCCGACTTATATGATCGCCCTCATACTGCTGGTGGTCAAGCAAGAATCCTAGGGGCTCTATCAACGTGTAATAGCGACCTGTCAGGTCACCTAAGTAGTATACGATGATAAAGATAAACCAGATAGCATACTATCATCTCGAGTAAGACTGTCCTACTGGGACAGGTCCTCCCTCAATCATTGCAATCACGTGCCTGTGATCCAATAATTGACTCTGAGGGCACTATCTCCAACAATCTCCCACTTGCACTCAAGGCTAATTATTGCGATGTCGTATACTCACAGCCTGTGTGATACCGAACACCCAACTCCTCTACTTGTCAGTCTCACAAAGCTCGTTTGCGAAACTATTGCGTTCGAGGAATAGCCTCAGTGAGTGGATCCGCTTTGATGTTTCTTTCTATGTCTCTCTATATCTCAAGTTCGCGGAGAAAACCATCTCCCGAAATGAGCAATACCTGTCTCAGAATATGTCTAGATGTCTGATGGGACCTAGCTCATAAATGAACTCCAAATCCAAACTTCTTAGACTGTATCGTCAACTGAACTTAATCAGTATCCTGCGCCATGCCTCCCTCAGTATTGCCTTAGACCACCTGTCCAAAATACTGTCCCTCGTCAGAAGGAAAACTATAACTCTGACAGCCTCCTTGTCGTCCATGTCACCTTGGAAGCCTGGAATGATAACTGTCTCCCGAATGAGGCTGTTGTTATCATATCCCTAGAACATCCACTTATGTTCTTAAGCTGCTTCCGATTGTTTCTCCAGGATTGGATCAATATCGACTTATTGCATCTACTGCAAGAACAACATCTGGTGTGGTCCTTGACATCTCACGATTGACTCAATTGCCTAAGCAAGTGATCTGCCAATCATGCACATCCCTCTCTACTTTAGTCTGTAAGACACCTTTAGAGAGGGCGACTCCATTACCTGCAGGTACACTACCGTGCCAGGAGTCGTCCATTCTAAATACTCTTAGAATGCTGTCTAAGTACCCTGATTGGGAAACCACCCAAATCTAGATCTAAAACCATAGATCTAGTAACCAGTATGTCTGATATAATATCCAAGTCCTGTGTGGAGAAACCACTGTGTGACGACCAAAGTGTAACCGATTGTAGTATAGGAATATCACATCCTACTCTGTGTATGTCATCCAAATACCATGACATCACACCCTACTACCTTCTCAACAGATCCATCCCCTATTCTGATGAAGTCAAACCTATGACTGTCACATCAGAAATTGATGATCTATCTCCGCTACATCTGCTTTAGTCTATAAATAGACATAAGCCACCTGTCCACCAATGCTTCCGCTGCTCCCACTGACTACGACAACCCTCTGGAAGAGTCATATACACGTACACTTCTAAAGCTAGTTTAGAACGACGCTATACTCATCCTCCCGCCGGGTCTCACAGTCTGGAACAACAGCAATGGCAAGTCTGGGTAAACAAGAACCTCCCTGCCAACGTCCTTGAGCATACCGAAGTACCTCTCGGGTGCCTGAGGTTACCCACTTTATCTGCGGAGTGGCCAATGGAATGTCAAACCAGATTGAATCTTTAGGTTCCTATCAAATCTTCAGTAATCGTTTGCGGTTCTGGAATCACTTCCAGTTCAACCATACTCCCACTACTGTTTTTCTGGAAAAAAATCCATTTTTATTAAAACTGTGGCGAGTTTAGAACAATATTGCTATTGATCTTCCAGATGGTAGAAAGTCAACCCTCGTCATAGCCTGGGTCAACCCACAAACAGCCATTACAGAAACGTGCCTTGAGTTATCCAGAGTCTGGTTTTAAGCATAATCCGGACAACTCCCCGTACCTTAATATCGTTAAGATACGAACTGTTCTATATCCAATATAGCACCAGAGGCACTGATTTAATTGAACCAGATTCAAATCATGCAACTGTCTCCAGTGCATGTCAACTAAAATGGAAGGAGGCCGATCAGCGTTACTCAACTTAGGAATGCTTCCAATTATGAGTAACCTGAAAGAGAAGCAAGTTCTCTTAATCACTACTATCAACTGAATACCATACACAAGTATCTACATCTTCGATCACTTTGAAGAATCCCGATACTTGCAATACCTGGTTCTCTACTTTATTCAAATACCAATAACTTCTCAAAATTCGGACTCTGTGTTTCCATGAAACACTTGTCTAAAAACTAGAGAAGTCATAAGTAAACCGAATATAGTACGAGGACCAACCCCTCTGTCCTGATGGACCTTGGACAACATACAATACTCTGTATAAGTCCATTGAGTCTGATAACTCATTCACTGTGTGTCGTAGGTTGAAAACTGTACTTATGGTTAAGAAGAATTACACCGCTGTTTAATGCTCCTTACCTAACCATCCACTGATAAAGGTAAATGTCGTAGACATAATTCAAAAGGTATATCTCACTCTATGAAAATAGACGTACAGATATATCAATTTGAAATTGGCGCACAACAGCGGATATTCAAAACCAAATATTTGCCGACTGGCAAACAACCCAGGTGACTTCCTCAAATATCACCGATTACAACGAATCCCGATATAATGAGGATGATCACCTAATTCCCAATAACTTACTCCCACTCATCATCTGTAAAACCATATAGATGTGAGAATCATACCTGGTAAATACATACCCTGGAGTAAGTGTCTAATTGGGAAATCAGTTTTCCTTTAACAGTACATAGTGAAACTGAAACATTGAAATGTTTTGATGGGGTATCCGGGTATTCCTAGTAATGCCTCTTCCAGATTCACGACTGTAACCGTATAATTCTTTGCCACCTCTCCAAATCCCTTTATATGTCTTTAGTCATTACCTTCTGTACACCCCTTTAGGCCAAATGGTTTTCTTCCTTCCCTACCGTTCGGCACCAGCCTATGGTTTGGAAGAAGACTATCCAATAAGCATAATGGGTGTACTGTCCTAATCCTAGGAACACTCGCAAAGCGAGAGAAGGTGAAGATAAAAGACAACTGAATAAACCTTATTCCTATTTCTCCTGAACCAGAATCCATCCCCGAACTGGAACAAGTTCCTTTCGAGTTAATATATATAACCATTCGATGGAGTATCCAATAAACTGTGGATCTTCGTAGTGATACGGAGTGTTCTGGAAAAATACAAAGGTGATTTGGGAGTGGTAATGAAATACCTGGTTTGGTCATGAATATCAGTTGCAATTTACTTTGCCCTCTTACTAATCCCTTGCTTTGTCTTAACTTAATACCTTCTGCACACCATTGTTATGCTAATTGGTTTTCTTCATTCCCCACCGTTCGGCACCAGCCTAAGGTTTGGAAGAAGACTATCCAATTTGCGCAATAGGTGTACTATCTCCTAAACCAAGGAGTACTCGCAACCTGAGAGAAGGTAAAAGGAAAAGACAACTGAATAGTCCTATCCGTTTTCTCCAGAACCTGAAACCATCCTCGAATAAATTCCTTCGAGTTCGTATATAACTATATGATGGTTTTGTCCAATGGAAATGGACGTTCGTAGTAATACGGGGTGTCCTGGAGAAATAGGTAAAAGTAGGAGTGGCAATGAGGTTCGCAACTCTGACAATCCAAAAGCCAGTGTTTAAGAAGGTTCGGTTAATTTTGGTCTCTGAGTCATAGTCTTAGGGTCGGGTCAATGGTCGCTGCCGAAGAGAGAGAGAAAAGAAACACTCAGCGTGTACTCTAACCTAGATCAGAATGGTTACCAATTTATCTAATCTGGAAACCTCCCACTGTACCGTCAAATTCTCCTCCAAACCTGAAAGAAGAATTAGTCGGGGTCACCCGAGGAGTAAACTAACTCATCAGTGGGAATCGGGATCCAACTATCATCGCACGACAACATGACGGAATCCGCTCACGGTATCACACTCCAGAAGGTATGTGCATATCTGGCAAGTTTCAGTTCTTTTGAAACTCCCGATGTGGATTTTTACCCCATGCTCTTATGACCTTGACTTTGGCCAACAAATCATAAGTCACATGTCAAGTTCTACCCGTCATTCTCCAGGTTAATTTGAGTCCACCCGTACATACCCTTGACTTTGGCCAACAAGGTAGTGCGACTGTCCCAAACCAACGCATCTATCTATGCTGCATATGAATACCCAATAGCTACCAATCACTATGCCTTGACTTTGGCCAACAAACATAGCTTGAATACTATTGACCACCCATATGAAACGACGGAGGGCTACGAATGGTTTCTGGCGAAAACCTTTAACGTAATGAACTTGATATCGTTGAAGGAACGGATAGCTTTATAAAAATATATTGACGAAAACCATTGCTAAAGAGGTCACTCCCGGTGAAGGGATCTCGGCTCTTTCCCCGTAGAATGAGGTGCAGAATATTCCAACTGAATACCACGATGCAAAGCAAAAGTAATCGGCTATAGTGAAGTTAATGCCCTAACGCAAACTTCTGTCCAAGGGGTCACTCCCGGTGAAGGGATCTCGGCCCTTGCCTCGTCGACTGAGGAGCAGGATATTCCAACTGAATACCACGATGCAAAACAAAAGTGAACGTCCAACCCAAAGCCGGGATCTTTGCTAGATTATTAGGGTTTAACATGCAAGATGATAACTTTTTATCTAAGTGTGAGGGATTACAACCTTTGTAGTCCGCTCCTTCACTTCACAAGCTCCGAGTAGAAGTCCCTTTGCCGCGATCCACGATCTCCCGGACTCATGAGAGGCTCCACGACTCGAACGATCCATGCTAGCTTGAAGTATTCCAAATCTCCGATGATCTACCTCGAAGTTGCAAAGACTCAAGCTTTCTCACTCTAAAGAGATGAACACACTAATCTCATGGGCTAGATGAGATGAGGATGAGAGAGTAGTATTTTTGCTTTCTTTTTAAATCATTTTCTCATGTTATTTCATCACATAAAGAAAATCTAGTAAGCTTTCTTCAAGAGAGAAGAAGATGATAATGGAAAGGATAATGAATTATTTTCTTTTGTGATGAATAGAAAGAAAGAGTATATGATTGATTATAAACCATGGTCAAGGATGAGTGGCTAGGATTTAGTAGAGAATAAACTAGAGTTAGGGTTTGGTTCGGTTAAGAATGTGTCATCCTAAAATATCTTAAGAATGACAAAAGAAAAAGCTTCTAGAAGGTGCATGAAGCATCTAACCCTAATCAAACCCTAACCTCAATTAATCATCCTTAAACATGTTTAACAATTAATCATATCATGTCACAATAATATATATCACATATATATTATATATTTGCAACAAAGGAAAATAATACAATTAACATATATCGCATATATATCAATGTATCATCCACTGAGAAAATGAAATAATAAAGCGAGCCAATATTAGATAATGTAATACAATATATCATATATATTATTATACATTAAATCATCGAATCAATACGGTATCCCATATCGCATTATTCTCGGTCCTGCACATATCACATATGTGCCTCTACTTCGTTTCGCCTGAGCCAAGAAACCTCTGTGTAGGACTCTAAAGAATCGTCAATACGCCGGTAGTAGGTGATGATCATATCAAACACCCACAAGCTGCAAGCGGTCAGCTAAACGTAACAGCCTCCCAGGTATTGAGCGATCAGAAGATCAACAAGCTAGCCTGTGCGTTCTCCTGTGAATCCAATCAGTAACACTCCCGTACAGTCCGGTCTGTTCTTCTGATATGTCGCATATCAAGTCTAGGGGTGGTATACGTCAGACCCCAGTAACCGATAAGTCGTGTCGATGTATGGCTCATAACAGGTCGAGAAACTACTAGTAACACTTACCAGTAAATCTCTATATCAGCCCTGGCCAGGGACTTCCAGTTATAGCCAATCGAACACAGCACAACATCAACTCCCTATCCCGGGAGAGACGAATCCCCTTCTATCACTCATTGCCTCCATGTGATTCGGGACTGTACCCAAAAGCCACCGTTTTGCACGCCCTCTTGGACGTGGTTAGGTGGAAATCAAAGCACAGTGGGTATCACACAAGACTCTATGACGATCTCGGGTCTACAGACTACCCTGTACCAGTGTCACCGGAGAACTGCCATCTGACGTGTGGTATATCACCATCTGGGAGTTCTCGGCGAGTCCGTCCAGTGTACCCAGTCTCCACTGAGCACCCGTACACCATCTCTGATGTCAAAACACCGATGAATATGGGATCATCCATCGCCCATCATATGGGTCAAGATGCGTATACGCTAGTCTACTCTGGTGTATCAATGCCCTGTCTCGATATACCCTCGACTAGGAACAGTTATAGGATGTACTCATCGACTACCGTGGCCCCACTAGTATGATCTCATCATAGTCCCAGTAGTCGAGTACAGATCCTAAGGGCTTTATCAACATGTGAGAGTAAAACAGTAAACCAATACAAGTCAACATGTTAAGATAAAGTGAAACCAAATAGCATACTATCATGACGAGCAAGAAAGTCATCTCTATATATATCCAAGCATCCATTATAATATACATCATATGTACAACAATGGCCTCTAGGGCATATACATAACTAACAATCTCCCACTTGCACTAAGGCCAGCTGCTGTAGTATCTCATACCTAGCATCCCGAATAATCTCTCAAACTGTATCTGGGGAATAGCCTTTGTGAATGGATCCGCAGTGTTGTCCTTCGTATCTACTCTCCTGACCTCGATCTCCCGGCGATCAACTATCTCCCTGATCAGGTGATACCGCCTCAGAATATGTCTGGACTTTTGATGGGATCTGGGTTCCTTGGCCAAAGCCACAGCTCCATTGTTATCGCAATACAGAGGTATTGGATGCTCAATGGATGGAACCACTCCAAGTTCATTAATAAACTTCTTGATCCAGACAGCCTCTTTGGCAGCATCGTTGGCAGCGATGTATTCAGCCTCCATCGTCGAGTCTGCAATGGTATCCTGTTTGGAACTCTTCCAACATACCGCCCCTCCATTGAGGGTAAAGACAAAACCCGAATGCGACTTAGAGTCGTCCTTATCACTTTGGAAGCTGGAATCGGTAAAGGACTCCACCTGGAGTTCTCCGTTACCATACACCAAGAACATCTCCTTAGTCCTTCGTAAGTACTTGAGAATGTTCTTCACAGCTGTCCAGTGACTCTCTCCAGGATCTGCTTGATACCAACTCACTACACTTAGTGAGTATGCTACATCGGGTCTGGTACATAGCATCGCATACATGATAGAGCCTACTGCCGAAGCATAGAGTATCCCTTGCATGCGAGCTCTCTCCAAATCAGTCTTGGGAGACATCTCTTTGGAGAGAGTGAGTCCAGAGATCGTGGGTTGGTTCCCACGCTTGGATTCTTCCATACTAAACCTCTTTAGTATGGTGTCAATGTACCTGGATTGGGACAATCCCAGTATCCGTTTAGATCTATCTCTATAGATCATGATTCCCAATATGCAGGAGGCATCACCTAGATCTTTCATCGAGAATCTCTGTGATAAGAAGAGCTTGACTGATTGCAGCATAGGAATATCATTTCCTATCAAGAGTATGTCATCCACGTACAATACGAGGAAGACAACCTTACCCTCTGCTACCTTCTTATAGATACAAGGTTCATCTATATTTTTGATGAAGTCAAACTCTTTGACTACAACATCAAAACAGATGTTCCAACTCCGCGATGCTTGCTTTAACCCATAAATGGATTTAAGCAGCTTGCACACCTTTCCGCTGCTTCCACTATCTACGAAGCCCTCTGGCTGAGTCATGTACACGCTCTCTTCTAAATCACCGTTTAGAAAGGCGGTCTTAACATCCATTTGCCAGATTTCGTAGTCATGGTATGCAGCAATGGCAAGTAAGATCCGGATGGACTTAAGTATAGCCACTGGAGAAAAGGTTTCGTCATAATCCACACCTGGTCGTTGACGAAATCCCTTTGCTACAAGCCTAGCTTTGAAAGTCTCAACTTTTCCATCTACACCAAATTTCTTTTTAAAAATCCACTTGCTCCCAATGGGTTTTACCCCTTCAGGAGCATTTTCCAAAATCCATACTTTATTGGTGTACATGGATTCCATCTCAGATCGCATTGCATCCAGCCATTTCACAGAGTCACCACTCGTGATGGCCTGCTCGAAACTAGTCGGGTCATCATCATCCATGATGCAATCCTCGCTTCCACCATCAATGAGAAAACCGTAGTATCTCTCAGGTGGACGAGAAACCCTACTAAATCGGCGGAGAGGCTGGGGTTCGTCGGGCACTACTGAATCCTCTGGTTCCACTAAATCATCTGTTGTAGTTTGTTCTGCTGGAACTTCTTCCAGTTCTACCTCAGAGCCACTAATTTCTTTTTCAAGAAATTCCTTTTCTAAAAAGGTGGCGTGCCGAGAAACAAACACCTTTTGTTCTTTGGTGTGGTAGAAGATATACCCGCGTGAATGTTTGGGATATCCAATAAAGTTGCACAGAATAGACCTTGCGCCGAGTTTGTCCGGATTTTGTGTTTTCACATATGCCGGACAACCCCATATCCTAACATAATTAAGATATGGTCTCTTTCCTTTCCATATCTCATATGGAGTGGTTGGCACAGATTTGGTGGGAACCATATTCAATAGGTCTGCAGCTGTCTCCAGTGCATACCCCCAGAAAGAAATAGGTAACTCAGCTGTACTCATCATCGAGCGCACCATATCTAATAGGGTGCGATTTCTCCGCTCAGATACACCGTTGTGCTGTGGTGTATAAAGAGGAGTAAGCTGAGAGAGAATCCCATTCTCTTTTAGATAATCTAGGAACTCACTGCTTAAGTATTCACCTCCTCGATCAGATCGAAGAATCATAATACTTTTGCCCGTTTGATTCTCTACTTCGTGCTTATATTCTCTGAATTTCTCAAAAGCTTCAGACTTGTGTTTCATCAGGAACACATATCCGAATCTTGAGAGATCGTCAGTGAATGTAATGAAGTAGGAAGAACCGTTCCTGGCATGCGTAGACATGGGACCGCATACATCACTATGTACCAGTCCTAAGAGTTCGGTAACTCTTTCTCCATGTCCACTAAATGGAGCTTTGGTCATTTTTCCTTTGAGACATGAATGGCAAGTATCATAAGATGATAATTCGAACAAATTCAAATAACCATCTTTAAGTAACTTAGCCAGTCGTGTCGCATTGATATGACCAAGTCTACAATGCCACAAGTAGGATTCGTTCATTTCTGAACTTTTCCTCTTGTGTGTGTTTTGTATATTCAGGACTGTATTCTGATTTAGAATGAATATGCCATTATGTTACGAGCCTGATGCAATCAACTTTTGATCTAGGAATATGTTCATAACATTATCCTTTACTACAAAATTATATCCTTCTTTACTTAATAAAGAAACTGATATAATGTTGCACATCATGTTCGGTATATAATAACACTCATTCAGAATCAGTGTATTACGACTTGGTAATACAAGGTGATACTCACCAACTGCTTTGGCTACAATACTTGCACCGTTCCCAACTTGAACGGAATGATCACCTTTTCCTAGTTCTCTACCTTTTCGCAGCCCATGTAACAATTTACATATGTGGGATCCTGATCCGGTATCTAATACCCAGGATGTAGGGTGAACTGAGAAACAGTTCTCAATAACTAACACACCCGAAGAAGATGCATCAACATGCATGTTCTTTTGGGCGGCGTGAGAATCTAGATATTCTCCGGTTTCCTGTTCAGTCTTATAACTCTTATAAGAAAGAACGGGTCCAACATTCCCTAGCTCAGTACAATAATTGGGTTCAGTCAATACATCCATATTATTATCTTGATTATGGCCTGACATGGTCGCTACCTGGAGAGAGAGAGAAGAAAACACTTTAGCGTATGCTCTTGCAAGATTAGATTGGTTATTATCTTATCTAATCAGGATGTCTCCCACTAGTTTTATCAAATCTACCTTAAAACCCTAAAAGGTAAGATTAGCCGGGATTAATTACACCTTACAATTTCGTCAATCTTTCAGCCAGATCAGTGTCGGTACTTTGAGGGAGGTTCCCCGTGCTTTCGCACGGACCTAATTAATGTAAACCTCGTTTTCCCAGAGGCGTAACCCCGTTAACACTTTTCTAGACACCTACTTGATCGGCTAATTGTCCTGTGTAAAACTCTCCCAGGAGTAACACTTACTCGCAGTGGGTATCGGGATCCAACTATCTCATAGGAGGTATGCAATCTCATTGCAAATTTCAACACTTGAAATTCCCGATAATATTTTGCCCCTAGCATTCTATGACCTTGACGCAGGCTAACAAACCATAGAGCGCTAGTCAAGTTCAACCCGTCATTTCTTGATTGAATTAAACCCACCCGCACGACCCTTGACGCAGGCCAACAAAGTCGCACGACTACCCTAATCCAATCTGCATCATATGCATAAACAGATAAATACTAGTTAGTTACCGTACACCACGTCTTGACGCAGGCCAACAAACGTAGCACGAATACTAAATAATATCTATCTGAAATGACGGAGGGCTACGCAGGTTTTTCAGAAAACCCTGAGCGTAATGAACTTGATATCGTCGTAGAATCGAGTGTTTTTGAAAAGGAGTGTTTTTGAGGCTTTTTCTTAGTTTCGCTAAAGGGGTCACTCCCGGTGAAGGGATCGTCGGCCCTTTCCTCATCGAATAAGGTGCAGGATATATCATATATATACCGCTGTGCAAAGCAAAACTCTAAAAGTAATCAAAAGACAAACCGCGTTTTGTAGCATCTGCCAGTTTCGCTAAAGGGGTCACTCCCGGTGAAGGGATCGTCGGCCCTTTCCCTATCGAATAAGGTGCATGATATATCATATATATCACTGTGCAAAGCAAAACTGTAGCTACCTTTTTTATAAAGTTTTTGATTCTACAACATCTTTAGGTTTCTTTTCTTTTTATTAATCTCATTAATAAATATCCTATCAGCTTATGCTTCCTAAGTATCACAGAAGAAACGAAAGCAGTAATATTTATATATCAGCATATATATATAGTATAAGCATTCGTCTCAGGCAGTAATATGATCTCATCACAGAACATTGCAGCAGAAGAACATATATGAAATATTGGATATACTAGGACGTCCGTGTTTTTAATACGAGCCTGTATAAAACACGGATTCCACGGTCGCGACGAATAGCCAAACCCACATCCCAAGACCCCTACGAGAGCGGCAAGTAACACTGCCAATTCTAGGGTTAGGAGACCCGGTCTCGACTCCTCGAGATGGCCTCCCACTGGACCCTAGAACCCGGTTACTTGTGCTCCCCACCTTGGGTCTACCTAATGCGGAAAAGTAAATAATATACACTGGTGACAGCAACCGCAACCTGGAAGTGCCCTAAATAAAAGAATATTACATTACAAATGAATTTTACATGAATGAAAATAAAAAAACCCTCATCTCACATAAAACCCCCGGCTATTCTGAACGCGACGATCCAATATAACATATCACAGCAACACATAATATCACATATCATCAACGTAAGTAAATATGCGCATCCCAATTGTCGTTGACATATAGCAACGAAACCGGCGATATCACATATTACACTTACGGTCACAGAAAAGAAAGTGTAAAACTACAACATTTGGAATCCACAATCACTTTAGACATCGTAAATCCGAAATATCACATACTTCGCATTTCATGCCTGACTCTATGAATTCCACATATTGTATCACATTCCAGATAAATAGACAGTATTAAACTTTCCGAACAGATAATCAAATACCCAAAATTTCCCAAAGTGCTCAACACTTGAGCGGAGTTCAAATAATCCCAGAATATGTCAGAGTACCGGTGATCCAGCCGTAGAAGGGTCAAGCCAACGCCTCACATGTGGCACGCCGTACTGCCCCAAACCCGAAGGTTCAAAAGGCAGTTCAAGACGGTCACATAATCGAGTTAAGGTTTGTTGTCTTCTAGAGGGTCCACCGCTTAACTTGTACAATTTTTCCGAAAGATTTAAACCCAATACAAATTCAACACTTGAAAGTTTGCCGTACCGGGAAACAGTGAGTTAATGATATCCGTTCAAATAGTTTAACAGTTTCTAAATATCCGGAAAGAAATACGAATTTAAAATTTCCGATCGAGTCTACTATTACAAAACAAACCCCAGAATTTTCAACACTTGAAACAGATTAAAAATACCCAGAAGCATCAACAAGCACCTACGGATATTACCATGAAGCCACGTGTCACAATCCCACAAATCCGCCGCAGAACCGCCGCGCAAGCTTGCTTACGCCGCGGTTCCGCCGCCGTTTTGAGGAATTGTGGGCCCGTGTTTTAGGTAATTCTTAGAATTCCCTGCTGATTTTTTTACATATTTTTAATTCAGAAAAATCCCAAATTTTGAAAAATTTCCAAAGAGGGGTCCAATTTTGTCGTTTCGGGTTCGATCGGAGTTTTAACTTCGTAAACACATCGCCTAATGCTCTAGCTAGGCTCTGATACCACTGTAGGGTTCCGAGGCACTCTTATGAAGGTTCATAAGGCATCAAACATGCCCGGATAAAAATTTAGACGTGCCGAACAACCCAAAGCCGGGATCTTTGCTAGATTATTAGGGTTTAACATGCAAGATGATAACTTTTTATCTAAGTGTGAGGGATTACAACCTTTGTAGTCCGCTCCTTCACTTCACAAGCTCCGAGTAGAAGTCCCTTTGCCGCGATCCACGATCTCCCGGACTCATGAGAGGCTCCACGACTCGAACGATCCATGCTAGCTTGAAGTATTCCAAATCTCCGATGATCTACCTCGAAGTTGCAAAGACTCAAGCTTTCTCACTCTAAAGAGATGAACACACTAATCTCATGGGCTAGATGAGATGAGGATGAGAGAGTAGTATTTTTGCTTTCTTTTTAAATCATTTTCTCATGTTATTTCATCACATAAAGAAAATCTAGTAAGCTTTCTTCAAGAGAGAAGAAGATGATAATGGAAAGGATAATGAATTATTTTCTTTTGTGATGAATAGAAAGAAAGAGTATATGATTGATTATAAACCATGGTCAAGGATGAGTGGCTAGGATTTAGTAGAGAATAAACTAGAGTTAGGGTTTGGTTGGGTTAAGAATGTGTCATCCTAAAATATCTTAAGAATGACAAAAGAAAAAGCTTCTAAAAGGTGCATGAAACATCTAACCCTAATCAAACCCTAACCTCAATTAATCATCCTTAAACATGTTTAACAATTAATCATATCATGTCACAATAATATATATCACATATATATTATATATTTGCAACAAAGGAAAATAATACAATTAACATATATCGCATATATATCAATGTATCATCCACTGAGAAAATGAAATAATAAAGCGAGCCAATATTAGATAATGTAATACAATATATCATATATATTATTATACATTAAATCATCGAATCAACACTTGATCCGACGATCCGGCTATATCGAATATTACCGACTAATATATCATGTACCGATTCATCGAATCAACACTTGATCCGATGACCCGGTTCATAACTAAATATACCGAGATAATAATACGGTATCCCATATCGCATTATTCTCGGTCCTGCACATATCACATATGTGCCTCTACTCCGTTTCGCCTGAGCCAAGAAACCTCTGTGTAGGACTCTAAAGAATCGTCAATACGCCGGTAGTAGGTGATGATCATATCAAACACCCACAAGCTGCAAGCGGTCAGCTAAACGTAACAGCCTCCCAGGTATTGAGCGATCAGAAGATCAACAAGCTAGCCTGTGCGTTCTCCTGTGAATCCAATCAGTAACACTCCCGTACAGTCCGGTCTGTTCGTCTGATATGTCGCATATCAAGTCTAGGGGTGGTATACGTCAGACCCCAGTAACCGATAAGTCGTGTCGATGTGTGGCTCATAACGGGTCGAGAAACTACTAGTAACACTTACCAGTAAATCTCTATATCAGCCCTGGCCAGGGACTTCCAGTTATAGCCAATCGAACACAGCACAACATCAACTCCCTATACCGGGAAAGACGAATCCCCTCCTATCGCTCATTGCCTCCATGTGATTCGGGACTGTACCCAAAAGCCACCATTTTGCACGCCCTCTTGGACGCGGTAAGGTGGAAATCAAAGCACAGTGGGTATCATACAAGACTCTATGACGATCTCGGGTCTACAGACTACCCTGTACCAGTGTCACCGGAGAACTGCCATCTGACGTGTGGTATATCACCATCTGGGAGTTCTCGGCGAGTCCGTCCAGTGTACCCAGTCTCCACTGAGCACCCGTACACCATCTCTGATGTCAAAACACCGATGGATATGGGATCATCCATCACCCATCATATGGGTCAAGATGCGTATACGCTAGTCTACTCTGGTGTATCGATGCCCTGTCTCGATATACCCTCGACTAGGAACAGTTATAGGATGTACTCATCGACTACCGTGGCCCTACTAGTATGATCTCATCATAGTCCCAGTAGTCGAGTACAGATCCTAAGGGCTTTATCAACATGTGAGAGTAAAACAGTAAACCAATACAAGTCAACATGTTAAGATAAAGTGAAACCAAATAGCATACTATCATGACGAGCAAGAAAGTCATCTCTATATATATCCAAGCATCCATTATAATATACATCATATGTACAACAATGGCCTCTAGGGCATATACATAACTAACATAACAGCTTTTTGAAAAGTGTTCCAACAACATCAGATTAGGTTTGTTTTTAACTTGCATTGATCCGAATCAACGCAGTCCCATCAATTGATCACACCACAAAGAACGAAAATATACTGATGTACGTATATGCCATCCGCATTCACCACTGGGTCCCGTCATTACCCGTTAGGTTAGCTAACTAACGACAGAGCGGGGACTGGACTAGCGCGGATGCAAAACATATACAACATCTACTAATATATATACCAATATATTATATTCGCTCAAGGCATGATAAAAAACAACATCACAGAAATGTACAGCATCACAGAACAATACAGATATCTGGGATCCCCGGGTTTCACAGAGCCACTACTGAAACCCGACGTTCCCCTGGTCGTGTGGATAGCCTGTGCAATGAAAACCTAGACCCCTACGGGCGCGGCAAGTTACCCGCCAAAACCTGAAGCGAGGCAGCCCCCTTCAGCAACGTGAATGGACCACCCAGCGCTTCACGGAATCCGGTAACTTGGGCACCCCTCCTGGGTCAACCTGTACCCCCTACGAGTGCGGCGAATAGCCCGCCAATTCTAGAGTAAAGCCCCCTCCGTCTCAATGCCATGAGATGCGGGCTTGTTACCTTCTAGAACCCGGCTATCCGTGCACCCCTCCGCGGGGCAATCCTAGTACAGAAAGTAAAATATACATACAACGGGTACATCGACCGCAACCTGGTCGTGCCCCAAAATAATAATACAAACTGGCAGTGACGGCAGTCCACAAGTCGGACGCTCGCCCCGTAATATCAAATGTACATAATACAACAAAACTGTACTAGCATTGCATCCAGGCTATCCCCCACGACCAATCTGCAACATCACAGCAAAACACAGCACATCAACGTGAAAGTCACGTTCGCAAATCCGTCTAACCGGGCTATAGTAGTTAGACAGGATTTACCGATCAAGTGACATTCACGGTCGCAGATATAATGTAAATACTGTGAAATAATGTATTTAAAATGTCCGATCGATCAAAAATTACCAAGTGGGCCCCCAAGTACTACTGTAGCACATCAAGAAATTCTGGGCCCAAAAATAATATTCCATAAACCCTATTTTCAACCCAGAAAGCAACTGTAGAAATTTGACACAGCGATCTCAACATTGTGCGGCGGAACCGCGGCCTAAAGGGGTGTTTGGCCGCGGTTCCGCGCTCCCGTAGTCGAGTTAGTGTATCGAATTTTTACAGAACTCTTATAACTTCCAGTACATCACTTTTCTGCAACCTGAAAAAATTTTCGAGCCAGAAAAAATTCAACAGAAAACTGATGCATGTGAAAAACGCGGATTTTGGAATTTTGGTCGATCGGAAATATAAACACATTAAACAAAGCTAGACTATGTTAATGGCGAGGCTCTGATACCACTGTAAGTCCACGGCGGCGCCCCGGCCGTCAATCCGACGGCCAAATGCGGAAGCGGTGATAAACTTTATTTTTTGCAAACCAGCAAACCGGCACCACCGCGCACTAAACACCCGGATCGAACCATTAACTAGTCCTAGCTAACTACAAGATGGGAAGAAAGATATACCGACTGATCCGAGTCCTCCGATCTTCTCATCATCGTCCCGATCTCCCGCGGAAACTCCGGTCGTCGCCTTCTTGCCGGAAGGGCACCACATCGTCTGCATCTTTTACGGGCTCCCACCTCAATACCGAGGCAACTCGGGCACGAAGCTGGCTAGTCGACGTGCCCAAGATTTGCTGTAGAATGTGTAATGAAGAACCATGTCTCATTTGGGGTTATGGAGTTTGCCATTTTGGTGGAGGGATGATACAAGAGCTATGTGGAGGGACTTGGGGATTTTTGGAGCATGAAATGAACAACAATTCCCAATCCCAAAAATTTGGACAGCCCTCCATCACTTGGCCGGCCATGGCATTTGGGAGAATGAGAGTGTTAGCAATGAGGGAGTGAGTGGCTTGAACAATAATGCAAGAGGGAATCAAAATGAAATCATGAAGGAACATGATCACAAAAACATCCACACTCAACCACAACTATCATCAACAATCATGTCCACAAAAGTCATGCCATCATGACACTACAAGACTAGCCATGATGAGAAGGAGAAGTCAAAGGATCATGACATGGCAATATGCAAAGAACACCCTCCACAAATGCTTATTTGCACAAATGCAAATAAGCCCTCCTCCACCAATCTTCTGCCAATGAACGATACAAAGAAATATGGCCGAAACGGAAAGCAAACTGGCAACTCCAGAAAACTGGTCCCGTAATAAATTACAGGAAAACCCCACAACTGTGCATACACACCCGCATCTGTATTCCGACCGGAATACAAATGCAATGAGACAAAATCTACACTGTACTATACTAGGATCCGGCTTAAACCAAAGCCGGCTAGTATTATCCGTTCGATCCTGATCCGTGCAATACCGCACGTATTTGATCGAACCCTGCCATATATCCATACGGCCTGTAGTACAAACTGTCCGATCCTGATCTGTGCAATACCGCACGTATCTGATCGGACCTTGCCATATCTCCATACGGCCTCTACAGCTTTTCGCCCGAAAGCTTGAGTAACTGAATGTGGGGGACTCTAAAGACTCGTCAACACCTTGGTTGTGGATTTAACCACTAGCACGTCAGAGGTATAAGCCAATACGTAACGGGCTACCAGGTATTGACCAAAAAGGACGTCGATGAGAGAACCCATCCTGACACCCCACTGAGCCTGTCAGTGATAATATCCGTACAGTCCGGTCCGTTCGTCTATGAGCATCGCATGGCGGGCCTAGGGGGTTTGTAAAAGTCAGACCCCCAAAAGCGGTACAAGTCGTGTCGGAGTGTAGCCCAGAACACCCTGAGATACTACTGGAATACCTACCAGTAAATCTCCTGCCTCGGCTGAGGGCTTTGTGTAGTGGCTCTCCTAGACACAGCGCGACCTCACCCCCAATACCGGGAGAGACGAACCCCTGAAGATACGCTCACTGCCTCCATGTGGCTCGGGACTTTACCCAACTAAAACCTGTTTGCACGTCTCCTTTGAGCGTGGTAGGGTAGTAATCAAAGTACAGTGGGAACTCACACGAGACAAATGACGATCATCAGGTCGATGAACTAACCTGTACACATGTCACCTGGGAACTGCTATCTGACGTCTGGTATAAGACCAACTAGCATGTTCCCGGCGAGTCCTGTCCGGTGTACTCATAACCCAATGAGCACCTGTATACATCTTAGGTGATCCAACTGACACCAATGGCTTGTGAGACCGGCCACCGCCCCTCATCGGGGTCTCGACTGTATACACTAGTCTACTCTGGAGTATCGATGCCCTGTCTCGAAACTCGCACGACTAGGGACCTTTTAAGGATGCGCTTATAGCCCCTAGCTCCCACTTATATGATCGCCCTCATACTGCTGGTGGTCAAGCAAGAATCCTAGGGGCTCTATCAACGTGTAATAGCGACCTGTCAGGTCACCTAAGCAGTATATGATGATAAAGATAAACCAGATAGCATACTATCATCTCGAGTAAGACTGTCCTACTGGGACAGGTCCTCCCTCAATCATTGCAATCACGTGCCTGTGATCCAATAATTGACTCTGAGGGCACTATCTCCAACATGTTCATCTGTGATCTAGAATGGCTATCATTGCATCTGACGAATGTATATATCTATATATGATATCTATTTAGGCGTTGCTTATGTTTTGCATCCGCGCTAGTCCAGCCCCCGCTCTGTCGTTAGTTAAGTAACCTAACGGGTAATGACGGGGCCCCGTGGCGAATGCAGATGGCATAAGCGTACGTCATATTTTCGTTGTTTTCTGCAATGGTAGGATTAAATGATGGGACGCATTAAAATTAATGCAAGAAAATAAACCAAAGTGGGAGCGCAATAGAACCGGAAGAAATTCCAGAACCACGAGCTATTACTGAAATCTTAGAAGAACCAGAGGGTTCAAAATACGGTTTTCACATAGACAGGGATAGAGAGGATTGAATCATTGATAGTGATGAGCCTACTAGCTTCCAGCAGGCCATTCAGAGCGTTGACTCAGTGAAATGGCTGGATGCAATGCGGACCGAAATGGAGTCCATGTACACCAACAAAGTATGGACTTTGGACATTGCTCCAGATAAGGTAAAACCCGTAGGATGCAAGTGGATCTTCAAGAGGAAGATTGGTGTAGATGGACAGGTCGAGACCTATAAGGCTAGACTTGTTGCAAAGGGTTTTCGTCAAAGACCTGGTTTGGACTATGACGAAACCTTTTCTCCAGTGGCTATGCTGAAATCCATTCGGATCCTTCTTGCCATTGCTGCCTTCCACGATTATGAGATTTGGCAGATGGACGTAAAGACTGCTTTTCTAAATGGAAATTTAGAGGAGTGTATCTATATGGACCAGCCATAGGGTCTCTGTAGGGTGTTTTTCGTCACCCCATTGAGATGGGAATACGCGCGCGCTTGTCAGGCGTACTACAGATTCCCCCGGCCTAGGGTAGGCCGGGGTTTAATGATTGTGGGGATCCGAATCTCCGGCAGCCACGGACTAAGCTGCCGTTAATTACCCATCGCCTTTGGGGCGAGGGAACCTCCGATTAACGGGTTAAACTGGTCATGCGAACTCAATGTGCAGTATACGTGTGTTCAGTTCTGAAAGGGGGGTTTGGATATATCGGGAGCCACGCAGAGTTTTTACGGGGGTCCCGCTACCCGGATAGCGGGCTGGGGGTCAAGGGGGCTAGCAGCCCCCTTGCGGGGTGCGGGGCAGCGCCCCGTTAGAAATTTTTTTCTAACAGGGACAGTGTCGTGGAGTACGTGTATGTATAAATTTGTATACATATGTATATGTGTATATATGTACACAAAAGAGGGGGAAAAGACATCCAAGGGATGCGCAGATGCGCAAGCGCGCGCGCCACGTGTCGGCACGCGGGCGACTTGCGCACTTGCGCAGTTGCGCAAGCGCGCGCGCCACGTGTCGGCACGCGGGCGCCTTGCGCAACTGCGCAGGTGCGCAAGCGCGCGCGCCACGTGTCGGCACGCGGGCGACTTGCGCACTTGCGCAGTTGCGCAAGCGCGCACGCCACGTGTCGGCACGCGGGCGACTTGCGCACACAACAGGCTTTTAGCCTAAAAAGATTTCTCTGAAGAGAAATCAAAGAGGAGTTAGACTCCTGAGTGTTTTTTTTTGTTGGGTTAATGGAAGGGTTCTTCTTCTTCCTCCTGTTGCTTGCTGGATCTTGAAGATCAAGAGATGTAAAATCTCAAAATCTCTCCTTTTTAAGATCTGATGGCAGATCCAAGTTCCCCTTTGTGGGTTTTGTGGTGGAAAACTATTTAGTTTTGAAAAAGGAAGAGTAAAACTCTTGATTTAATTCAAGAGAAAGAAGAAGGTTTTGGAACCTTGAAGAAGGAAGAAAGAGCTCAGCTCTAATTTTTGTGGAGAGAATGAAAAAGTTGTTGAGATATTTCATTATCTTTGCCTTTATAGGCCATACATTTTACACATAGCCCCTTGGGCTTCACAAAAATGGCATTTTGCCTATCCCATGGCTCATGTGCCATTTCTTTTTGCACATAAGCCATGGGCTTTACAAAAATTTGGCCTTATGCCTATTTTTCTTACATTTATCCGAAAATAAAATAAAAGAAAATGCAACGAAATTATTTATTACAAAAATTTTATCTTGGCGTGGGGGAGGCCGGCCGCTTCATGTTCGGGCTCGACCCGGGCATGGGCCCACTGGATCTGGGCTTGGGCCCACTTGGCTTGGGGTTGACTTTGATTTTGACTTGGTCAACCGGGGTGTAAATTTTTACCCCAACAAATTGCCCCCCATCAATAAATGCACACCACATATGTAGGTCGTGTGCATGAAATTGATGGATCTTCTTTCACGTGGAGGCGACTTGATTTGGTTCCGGCTTTTTGGGAAGCTGGCACTGCCCTTTTTTATGACATGGACGGTCGTTGCTTGACATGTCTTCGAGACGGAGTGTCCGTGATAGACGTTTTCCCTGGCCCGGAGTTATCTGGTTCCCGCTTTGTAGGAATCCTGCGCTGCCCTTTTTGCGACTTGGACGGTCGGTGCTGCCCTTTTAGCGACTTGGACGGTCGATACTGCCCTTTTAGCGATGTGGACGGTCGGTGCTGCCCTTTTAGCGACGTGGACGGTCGGTTCTGCCCTTTTTGCGACTTGGACAATCGGTTCTGCCCTTTTTGCGACTTGGACGGTCGGTGCTGCCATTTTTGCGACTTGGACGGTCGGTTCTGCCCTTTTTGCGACTTGGACGGTCGGTGCTGCCATTTTTGCGACTTGGACGGTCGGTGCTGCCCTTTTAGCGACGTGGACGGTCGATGCTGCCCTTTTAGCGACGTGGACGGTCGGTTCTGCCCTTTTTGCGACGTGGACGGTCGATGCTGCCCTTTTAGCGACGTGGACGGTCGGTGCTGCCCTTTTAGCGACGTGGACGGTCGGTGCTGCCCTTTTAGCGACTTGGACGGTCGGTTCTGCCCTTTTAGCGACGTGGACGGTCGATGCTGCCCTTTTAGCGACGTGGACGGTCGATGCTGCCCTTTTAGCGACGTGGACGGTCGGTTCTGCCATTTTAGCGACGTGGACGGTCGATGCTTGATTTGACTTGCTCTGCTTCTTGCAATGCCAGGGGTAGACTTGACTTGCTCCGCTTCTTGCGGTGTCGGAGTGGAAGTTGACTTGTTGATTTTGATTTGGGTTGACATCAGCATCGCTATACTGGAATATGGTACCAGGAGCGAATCATCATCTGTCATGGAGAGGATTTTGGGATTTTGGTTTTTGTTTGGCATCTGTATTGCTGCACTGGAATAATGCCAGGAGCAACTCATCATTTGCCCTGAGAGGATTTTGGAGAAATTGGGATTGTTTTACGCCCGTGGATTGTATACGGTTTTGCAGGATGTATGATCCAGACCGTAGGGCCGGAAAAAATTTTGGGACTTTGTCGGCGTCTGCATCGCTGCACTGGAATATGGTACCAGGAGCGACTCATCATTCGCCGTTGGGGTATAGGATTTGGAATTTGGTTGGCGTCTGCATCGCTGCACTGGAATATGGTACCAGGAGCGACTCACCATTCGCCATTTGGGGATTGGGGAGCGATGGCTTAGGAGACAGGTTTAGATCCCTATCGCCTAAGGCTTTTCAATTTTATGGGCCGTGAGGGTCCCATAAAAGCATTTCCTCCCTACGAGTCGTAAGGATCCCGCAGGTGTATTTTCTCCTTAAGAGTCGTGAGGACTCCTAAGTGTGTTCCTTTATGAGTCGTAAGGATCTCACAAAGGTTTGTTCTCCTCATATATCGTGAGGACACATGAGTGGGTCTTATCAATGGAGCATCATTCCCAAAGCGGAGACCGGCCGCGTAACTGGTGATTACGGTGGGGCATGGGTATGATGAGAATTATTTGAGCCCGTGGATTGTATACGATGGTCAATTTGGGGACCCACCGTAGGGCCGGAGAATTTTGAGAAATTGGATTTTGGTTGGCGTCTGCATCGCTGCACTGGAATATGGTACCAGGAGCGACTCATCATTCGCCGTTTGGGGACTTGGGGAGCGATGGCTTAGGAGACAGGTTTAGATCCCTATCGCCTAAGGCTTTTCAATTTTATGGGCCGTGAGGGTCCCATAAAAGCATTTCCTCCCTACGAGTCGTAAGGATCCCGCAGGTGTATTTTCTCCTTAAGAGTCGTGAGGACTCCTAAGTGTGTTCCTTTATGAGTCGTAAGGATCTCACAAAGGTTTGTTCTCCTCATATATCGTGAGGACACATGAGTGGGTCTTATCAATGGAGCATCATTCCCAAAGCGGAGACCGGCCGCGTAACTGGTGATTACGGTGGGGCATGGGTATGATGAGAATTATTTGAGCCCGTGGATTGTATACGATGGTCAATTTGGGGACCCACCGTAGGGCCGGAGAATTTTGAGAAATTGGATTTTGGTTGGCGTCTGCATCGCTGCACTGGAATATGGTACCAGGAGCGACTCATCATTCGCCGTTTGGGGACTTGGAATTTGGATCTTGTTTGGCATCAGCATTGCTGCACTGGAATAATGCCAGGAGCAACTCATCATTTGCCATGGGAGGACTTGGGATTTGGGTTTTGGTCGGCATCAGCACCGCTAACACTGAAGCGAAATGCCAGGAGCGACTCATCATTTGCCGTTGCCCGTTGTGGAACGATGGCTTAGGAGACAGGTTTGGGTCCCTATCACCTAAGGATTTTCAATTTTACGGGCCGTGAGGGTCCCATAAAAGCATTTTCTCCCTACGAGTCGTAAGGATCCCGCAGGTGTATTTTCTCCTTAGGAATCGTGAGGATTCCTAAGTGTGTTGCTCCTTTGTGAGTCGTAAGGATCTCACGCAGGGGTTTTCTTCTCACAAGGTCGAGAGGACTTTGCGAGTGTATTTCATCTCTTTTCACGAATTTGCGCCCCTTTCGGGTTTTCACAGACTCGCCGATAGTCCTGCTGTTTTTACTCACGGAGCCCTTTCGGGTTTTCATCCGTGCCCATTTTGCTTGTGGACATACCGTTTATTTCTTCTTCCTTTTTTTTCTTTTTTCCTTTTTTTTTTTTACAAAATTTTGCCGCTGGTGGGACTTTTAAAGTAGTCTTACCGGCAAGATTTGGGAAAAATAGGGGTCATTTACGCCCGTGGATTGTATACGGTTTTGCAGGATGTCTGATCCAGACCGTAGGGCTGATGTGCTCAATTCGCCTGCGACTTGGAGCATTCACGTGTAGTATTTCTTGAGATATCGTCCATTGATGGGTGGCATGGGCCTTTCTCCCTCGGCACTTATTAGTTGGTAGGATCCTCCGTCGAACACTTTCTCAATGACGTATGGTCCTTCCCAGTTTGGCTCGAATTTTCCCTTGGCATGTCGATTGAGGATGATCGGTCTTTTAAGGACCAACACCAATTCACCTTTCTTGAAAGCGCGAAGACGAGTTATCTTGTCATAGGCCCGTGACATTTGGGCTCGGTATAGCTCTAGATTTTGCTGCACCACGAGCCTCTTTTCTTCGAGGGCATCGAGCTCTTCAAGTCGAAGGAGCACGTTTTCCTCCTCCGTCAACTCGTACTGAACGGCCATTCTTAAGCTTGGAACTTCGACTTCGAGGGGGAGGACCGCCTCCACTCCGAAGAGCAATGAGTATGGAGTGGACTGAGTTGGAGTACGGTGCGTGGTACGATATGCCCACAACGCCTCGTGAAGTTTGAGATTCCAGTCTCTCTTGTTGGCTGAAGCATTTTTCCTCAGGAGCTTGCATAGAGTCTTATTGAAGGCTTCTGCTAGCCCATTGGCTCTTGGATTATAGATGGAGGAATATCTCCAGTCTATCTTGTGCTGAGTAGCGAACCTTGAGACATTGAAGCTCTTGAAAGAAGGCCCGTTGTCAGAAATGATTCTTCTTGGTGTACCGAAGCGGTATAGAATATTATGCTGGAAGAATATCAGAATATCTTTTGTCTTGACTTCTTTTAGCGGGACAGCTTCAGCCCATCTGGAGAAGTAGTCTGTCGCGGCCAGTATGAACCGGTGGCCTTTAGATGACGGAGGATCAATTGGGCCAACAATGTCGGTGCCCCAAACTTCGAAGGGCCACGACGCCACCGTAGGATGCAATGGATTGGGATGCTTGTGAATAAAATCACCGTGAATTTGGCAGATATAACATTTCTTTGCATGCTCTCCGCAATCCCGTATCATGGTGGGCCAGTAATACCCAAGCCGTTTGATTTGAAGTCTCATCTTGGGGCCAGATTGGTGAGCACCGCAAACGCCCGAGTGGACATCTTTCATGACCTTTTGGGCTTCGGCCAATGACAGACACCTGAGCCATAGTTGGTCGTATGACCTGCGGTATAACGTGTCATTTACAAACACGTATCGGAGAGCTCTTTTCTTCAGCTGAATCCTCGCAGATTTTTCTTCAGGCAGCTTGTCGTATCGGAGGTATTCTATGAAGGGTTCTCTCCAATCAGGCTCGTCTTGGATGATCGAAGCTTCTTCGGCGGGACTGCTCTCCTGTTCCGCGCTTTTCTCTTCTCGTAGACAGACTGGGGGTAGAATTTGTCGGCTCCTGACTGTGATTAGAATTTCGTCCATGTTAGGATCAGCCAGCTCCTTGGCTAGGCGAGCAAGTACGTCGGCTTTTCCGTTCAATGCTCTAGGGACTCTTGTCAGTTCAATGTGAGTGAACCGTTTCATGAGTTCCACCACCCGGCTTCTGTACCGAGCTAACTCGGGTTTGTATACCTTATAGTCGCCGCTTACTTGGTTGACGACAAGCTGGGAGTCACCGTAGACTCGTAGCCGACGGATTTCCATTTCTACGGCGAGCTCCAAACCAGCTATCAGAGCTTCATACTCAGCTTCGTTGTTTGTCCGAGGCTCGGTGAGAGCGAAAGAGCGCCGTAGGGTTCCCATTGATGGTGTGATAAACACCAATCCTATCCCTGCTTTTATCTCCGGGACGCTTGATTTACTGGAGGTTCTCATCGATGAGGCCCCATCGAAGTAGAGCTCCCAACATGGCTCGTCATTCTCGAGGTGCAGCACTTGTTCGTCGGGTAACTCACAATTTAGCGGCGACCCTTCTGGTATGGGATGAGCAGCGAGAAAGTCTGCAATAGCTTGCCCTTTTACTGCTTTCTGAGGGGTATAAACTATGTCAAACTCAAGTAGCATGACAGCCCATCTTGCCATTCTGCCGGCTAGGCTTGCTTTGGTCATCAAGTGTTTGAGCGGGTCGACCTTGGAGATCAGCATAACCCGATGAGCCAGCAGATAGTGCCTCAGCTTCTTCACAGCAAATATCAGAGCCAGGCATTGCTTTTCGATTGGGGAATAGTTGTGTTCCGCCCCGACTAGAGTTCGACTGAGGTAGTAGAGGGCATTTTCCTTTCCCTCCTCGTTATTCTGGGCGAGGAGCGCACCGAGTGACTCATCTAGCGCGGCAGTGTAGAGAATCAACGGTTTATTTGGAATGGGAGCAGCCAGCACTGGAGGGTGCAACAAGTATTGTTTGATGCTTTCGAACGCTGCTTGACATTCGGCATCCCAGATAAAAGGAGCTCCTTTCTTCATGAGCTTTGAGAAGGGCCTACATCTCCCCGATAAATTTGAGATAAACCTCCGTATATAAGCAAGCTTGCCTTGAAAAGATCTTAGCTGCGTCAGACTCTTCGGAGGAGGCATCTCCATGATGGCCTTTATCTTTGATGGGTCAACTTCGATCCCTCGATGTCGAACTATGAAGCCCAGGAATTTTCCCGATGACATGCCAAAAGCGCATTTCAGAGGATTCATCTTCAGATCAAATTCCCTCAGTCTGGTGAGAACGGTCCTAAGATCCTGGATATGATCGGCCTTGGTTTCAGTCTTAACGACCAGATCATCAACATAACATTCGACGACTTTATGAATTAGGTCATCGAAGATATTAGTCATCGCCCTTTGATATGTAGCACCTGCGTTCTTCAGTCCGAATGGCATTACCTTGTAGCAATATATTCCGATCGGGGTTCGAAATGCTGTGTGCTTCTCATCCTCAGGTGACATCTTGATCTGATTATATCCAGACGAGCCGTCCATAAAGGTGAACAGCTCGTAATTTGAGGTGTCATCGACCATCATTTCCATGACCGGTAGCGGGAAGTCATCTTTAGGACATGCCTTATTGAGGTCCCTGAAATCGACACAGACTCGGATCTGCCCATTTTTCTTCTTCACTGGGACTATGCATGCGATCCAGTCTGCATATTTCTCTTCCCTGATGAAGCCGGCATCGATGAGTTTCTTGGTTTCCTCAATGACCTTTTCTTCCAACTCCCTTCTCATTCTTCGAGGAGCTTGTTTGACTGGCTTAGCATCAGGAGATATAGCCAACTTATGTACGGCCACTTCAGGGGAAAGGCCAGGCATTTCTTTGTATGTCCACGCGAAGCAGTCGACGAACTCATGCAGCAGGGCGATTATCTGCGCTTTCATTTCCTCTGACAAGAGCGAGCTGATGTAGGTCGGCCTTGGATTATCGGGCGTTCCTAAGTCAATCTCGGTTAGCTCGTCAAAGGTTGCTTGTCCGTCATCTTCGAGCTCTTGAGGAGCTTCTTCTGGCTCGGCTATCTCGTCGTCATCATTTGATCTTTCGCTGGCCTCACCAACATGGATCATGTAGCACATTTTGGAATCAGGTTGAATGTAGCCTATGCCCCGTCTATCTGGAATTCGTCCATCGATGAGTGCTCGGACCTGGGGCGGATGCCATAGGCCTTCGTAAAACTTTGCTTTGGACTCCGTTTGATATAACCGGCATCCGCACTTCTTAAAGTATTCCCGCATCTCGGGCGCATAGTATCTGGGATTGAGGACGGCTCTTATGCCTCTCTCATATGGAAGGCACGCAACAGACAAATCGTCCGGGTGCGCAACGGGGTTTGACCCATAAAACAGGATGCCCTTCTGTCCATTATTCCTCCCGGGAACGTAGAAAGTCTTCAGATGGTCCACGGTGGAGACTGATAACGCATCGAGCTCTTTGTACATCTGCTCTGGTACCCTTGTCACGGCTAAGGACCCTTCTGCAACTTCGAAGGTCTCTCGTAGTTTCTCTTGTTGCATAGGGGTCCAATCTGCATCGCTGTTGCACGGCAGGTCCTCTTCCTCCGACTCTTCAGTGTCGCTGCCAAGATGAGGGCGGACTTTGCTGCTAGGTGGGCCTTCAGTAACAGATTCGTCTGTATCGCTGCCGAAACGAGGACGAGTTTTACGGGAGGACGGGCTTCCAGCGTCGGACTCGTCAGTGTCGCTACCGAAATGCGGGCGCACTTGGGTGTTTTTGCTCTTGAAAGTGACAGCCGGCGCAGATTTGCTTTTGAGTCTTGGGACCGGTCTATCCTCAGTCAGTTGTGGGTTAGCATTTTGGTGGTTCATAAAGTACCGAGAATCTTCATAGCGGACTTCATGCACACCGAACGGCTGGATGTCTCCGTCAATGCGTCTTTCTTCGCCATTTTTGGTATACTTCATGCATTGATGGAGAGTCGACGGAATGATGCCGTAATCGTGGAGCCATGGCCGTCCCAAGAGAATCTTATAAGACGTGTCGGCATCGATCACGTATATCTTAGCTTCAGTTTGCAGATCCCCGAATTTGATTGGCAGAGCTATAGACCCGAGAACTTGCTGGCAATTTTGGTTGAAGCCTTGAATGACAATCCTTTCCCTTGACAGGTGTCGGACGTCCATCGACAAACTCTTCAGCGTTCGCAAGTTCATGATGTTCACTGAGGACCCCGGATCAATCAATATACGATTAATTCGATCTCCGTCGCTATACCCGGTCACGTAAAGCGGCCGATTATGCTCATCCGTTCCCAGTAGCAAGTCTTCATCCTTAAATGTGACTGCGGCGGCATGCAAAGCGTGCTGGGCTTCTTTCATATTAATTTCCGCAAAGTGAGCCTGATACCGCTCGGGGTTTTGTAGAGCATGGATGAGAACGTCTCTAAGCTCCTTAGATAGGACCAAGGCGTCGTAGATGCTCAGGAGAGATGGAAGCTTCCGGAGATGTGCCAAGACATTATAGTCCACCGAGGAAGGACTTATATTTTCATCGGCCGGTTCTCTATCATCTTCTTCATTAGCGACATGTTTTTCCTTCCCTTTTGGGGCGTTGCCCTGATTTTGCGGTAGAGCCCTGCCGCTTCTGAGCTGGATTTGATTGGCCTTTGTGGTGAGCTCCTCGTCCTCTTCGGGAAAACAGAGATCATCCTCGGAGTCGCTGCCAAGATGGATGGCATAGCAGGTCACTACTGGGATCTCTTCATTGGAGTCTTCTTCTAACTCCTCCAGAATTTCAGCCGCTTGTACAGGGAAGAACTCCTTCAATTGAATCAATGTTCTTTCCTTTTGTTCATATTCTTCGAGGGAATCGATATATTTTTGAATGGTCGATCTCCCTGCAGACTCTTTTTCGTGCCGAGCTGCACTTTTCTTCTTCTTGAGCTTCTTGGATTTTGAGCCTGATGGAGCCGCATAGGCAGCTGGACTGGTAGGCTTCTTCTGTTCTTCCCATTCCATCCTGGGCTCTTTCTGAAGTAGCTTTAGCATCTTCTTCGTCTTATTAGATATGTGCGTACTCCACGGAGGCCGCGATGAGTCGGTTTCGTTTGTCGGGGCAGCGGGTTCAGCAATCTGCTCCCAGAAGGCTTCAACTTCTGTCTGTATAAAGTTGGCGGTCGCAACTTGATTGTTCACCAACACGCTTTTGGACAGCTCGATCTCTCCAGCCTTGTACTGCTTCTCGACCCAGTCTTTGAAGATATAGCAATCCTCGATCGCATGGCTCACTACTCGGTGGTACGGGCAATACAGAGGATTGTCGGTCATTTTTGCTTCTTGGGGTCTTTTCGACTCCGGCAATTGTAAGCCGTTGTTCAAGGCATCTTTAAATATCTTGCGGACCTTGTCCCTTCTGAAAGAGTAAACCTTGTTCTTTTTCTCCTCTAGGGAAGGCCCATCTCCTCCCAGCAATGGCTTTCGAGACCGGTTGGTTTTGGATTCGCCCGCCCTTCGCTTTTCTTCATTGTCGGAGGCATTGAAGACATTGGTACTGCTGGAACTCCCGCTTCTACGGTTGTCGTCCCGCTTGCTTTTCCAGGTTTTGTCTCTCTGAGAGTCTGGCGGGGACTCTTGCTTCGAGCGTTCCAGCATTTGGACTTTCTTGGTTAGCTCCTGAAATGTCTTGAGGCCCGCTGTACACAAGAATGGGACCATCCAATTGCTGAGGTTCCCAATGAGAAGGCTGACGGACTGGTCCTGCTCCAGCGGCGGTTCGCATTTGACTGTGAGATTACGCCATCGGGCGATAAAGTCGGTGTTGCTTTCATTCTTCCCCGGCTTAGTCCTCACAAGGTCGGCAATGGAGATTTTATCACTGACACTCATGAACCTTTGCCGAAACAGGGACTCCATTTGGGCAAAGGTAATGACGGACCCGTCCGGTATACTCGCATACCAGTCGAAGGCGACGCCGGTCAGGCTGTTGACAAACTGACGAAGAAGGAGCGCGTCATTGCCCCCTGTATTTCCGCACGATGCTTTGAAGTGGGCGACGTGCTGGTTTGCATTCCCCGTTCCATCAAATCTTCCGAACTTAGGAATGACGTAGCCGCTTGGGAACTCAATCAGATCGTACTGCGCGGGATATGGCCGCCCACTACTGCCGATTTCTTTCTGAGCTTCAGCTTCGGCCACCAATGTTTTAACCTTGCTGGTGACCAAATCCATTATCCGATCCTGTGTTAGCGGGATGGTGCTATCTGGGGCCAAGGCGTCCCCAGAAGCGGAATGTAGCCGGCTTTCATTTGGCTCGACCAGTCTTGGTCCCAAAGGAACAGGCATTGGCTGCCTCGGATTGTCATCACCCGGCTGATTAGTAGCGGCTTGTGCTTGATTAGGAGGCGCTCGAGCAATTTGAGCCGTAAGCTGCATCACCACGTTCGTTAAGTCGTCAATCTTCGAATAGAGCTTGGCCATCTCTTTATCTTTGCTCCTGAGCTGTTTTCGAAGTTCTTGAAGCAGCTCTTGCTCCGCAGTCCTAGGGCGGAAAGTCGGCTCTTCCTCGCTGTCCGAGCTTGACTCTGCATGGACCGAGGGGTCTTTCTGCCTATCATCCTCATCGAGAGGGTTTTCTTCATCCAGCAGGGGCGGCTGTTCTTGGGCAGCGGCAACCACATTCGGGCTAGATTGAGCTTGGGATGTGGTGGCCCCATCCTTGCTTTTGCTGCGAAGGTTGTCGCTGGGGCGTCCTCCCGCCATATAGACCGTATGGATGATATATCCGGCCGTCTTTCTATCATTGGCAGTTGATTTCGTGGATCGCTGTCTTGACCCCCTTGTTTCGGTAGCTGGTAGTCGATTGAAGGCGTCTGGCTTAACCAGTTTCTTGAATGGTGCTGGCGCTTCTTTTCTGGGTTTTCCCCGCTGCTTTCGTGCGGCACAGAGTGCTTCATAGACTCTTGATGAGACAGTGTCATACTTTTTCTGTTGGGGCCGGGACACGTCTCTTTGCGGCACTGTTCAGACTGCTGTCTTCTTGATTCTGGCGGTCATGGCATTGTTCTGAACCCACTTTAGAGGCTCGAAGGAATTGCTGATTCTTACGTCCGACTCAGCCGTCGTCGCGGGGCAACTCTGCACTTGGAACTTCACACGATTCCATTTGGCCGAAGCCTTGGCCCTTTTGTTGGCTCGATACCTGAGCCGCTTCTGCCTTAACTTTTCTGTTCTAAGCACCTTGCAGACTTCGGCTTTTTGGGAAGACGCCGCATACCGGTTGATGGAGGGCCTTGGAGATACGCCCGATTGTGCATTTGTTGGAGTCATCGCCTGAGCTCGTCCGCAACTTTTAATGTTGCCCTTCACATCGGAAGTCTTGCCCCTAGCTAGAGCGCCAGGGACTCGTTCAGACACCATCTTAAGTTTCGGTTGTGGTGCCTTGGCGATCACGACATTCGGCCTCTTACCCCTTGAGACCGGCTTGGCCACCTGTTCCGCTGGGATCTCTGCCAGATGAGCGCTTCCGGCAGGGTAGATGATGACAGAGCCAAACTGGCGGGGCGGTTCCTCCCATTGTCGACTGAGGCTTGCGGGGAGAACCACACGAGCATTGATCTTGACCACGTACGGAATCGGGGTCGCTTTGGAAGTTGAATTCGTCTGGGAAGACATTGTCGTTGAAGGTTGATTGCTGCACGGAAAAAAAAAACATCATTTCAGTATAGGCAATCGATATGTATATTGATTGAGTTCGTATGAACGTTTAACCCGAAATATGGAAGGAGAGATTGGTCCCACCGGGCGTGCCAGAATCTGTAGGGTGTTTTTCGTCACCCCATTGAGATGGGAATACGCGCGCGCTTGTCAGGCGTACTACAGATTCCCCCGGCCTAGGGTAGGCCGGGGTTTAATGATTGTGGGGATCCGAATCTCCGGCAGCCGCGGACTAAGCTGCCGTTAATTACCCATCGCCTTTGGGGCGAGGGAACCTCCGATTAACGGGTTAAACTGGTCATGGGAACTCAATGTGCAGTATACGTGTGTTCAGTTCTGAAAGGGGGGTTTGGATATATCGGGAGCCACGCAGAGTTTTTACGGGGGTCCCGCTACCCGGATAGCGGGCTGGGGGTCAAGGGGGCTAGCAGCCCCCTTGCGGGGTACGGGGCAGCGCCCCGTTAGAAATTTTTTTCTAACAGGGACAGTGTCGTGGAGTACGTGTATGTATAAATTTGTATACATATGTATATGTGTATATATGTACACAAAAGAGGGGGAAAAGACATCCAAGGGATGCGCAGATGCGCAAGCGCGCGCGCCACGTGTCGGCACGCGGGCGACTTGCGCACTTGCGCAGTTGCGCAAGCGCGCGCGCCACGTGTCGGCACGCGGGCGCCTTGCGCAACTGCGCAGGTGCGCAAGCGCGCGCGCCACGTGTCGGCACGCGGGCGACTTGCGCACTTGCGCAGTTGCGCAAGCGCGCGCGCCACGTGTCGGCACACGGGCGACTTGCGCACTTGCGCAGTTGCGCAAGCGCGCGCGCCACGTGTCGGCACGCGGGCGACTTGCGCACACAACAGGCTTTTAGCCTAAAAAGATTTCTCTGAAGAGAAATCAAAGAGGAGTTAGACTCCTGAGTGTTTTTTTTTTTGTTGGGTTAATGGAAGGGTTCTTCTTCTTCCTCCTGTTGCTTGCTGGATCTTGAAGATCAAGAGATGTAAAATCTCAAAATCTCTCCTTTTTAAGATCTGATGGCAGATCCAAGTTCCCCTTTGTGGGTTTTGTGGTGGAAAACTATTTAGTTTTGAAAAAGGAAGAGTAAAACTCTTGATTTAATTCAAGAGAAAGAAGAAGGTTTTGGAACCTTGAAGAAGGAAGAAAGAGCTCAGCTCTAATTTTTGTGGAGAGAATGAAAAAGTTGTTGAGATATTTCATTATCTTTGCCTTTATAGGCCATACATTTTACACATAGCCCCTTGGGCTTCACAAAAATGGCATTTTGCCTATCCCATGGCTCATGTGCCATTTCTTTTTGCACATAAGCCTTGGGCTTTACAAAAATTTGGCCTTATGCCTATTTTTCTTACATTTATCCGAAAATAAAATAAAAGAAAATGCAACGAAATTATTTATTACAAAAATTTTATCTTGGCGTGGGGGAGGCCGGCCGCTTCATGTTCGGGCTCGACCCGGGCATGGGCCCACTGGATCTGGGCTTGGGCCCACTTGGCTTGGGGTTGACTTTGATTTTGACTTGGTCAACCGGGGTGTAAATTTTTACCCCAACAGTCTCATTCAGAGTGGGAGCAGCGGAAAGGTGTGCAAGTTGCTTAAGTCCATCTATAGACTAATCCAGATGAACCATGCATCTATAGTAGATTTGTAGCAAGAACTGTCGTATTCCTCGTTTTATACGTGGATGACATTCTCTTGATAGGAAATGACATTCCTATGCTACAATCTGTCAAAGGGTTCTAGTCACACAGGTTCTCCATGAAAGACCTGGGTGATGCTGTAAGTCCACGTTACCTCTCCCGGTTCTTTCGGGCTTGCGGAAATGATGAAAAACGATTTTTCGGGTCATGGCAACATGGACTATAAAACATGGATCTTTGTTAAACTACACACTAGCAACTAACAAGAGGTATTGCTACTTGGTTAGGGGTTATACCTCAACTTGAACTCCTCTTTGACACTTGATGGTGGTCGGATGGTGCTTTCCTCGTTGCCTTCTCTTATCGAAGATGGATCCACCTGAGGGTTTCTACCTTGAGCTCCTTTCTCGATCTTGAGAGAACTAAAGTGTCCGGCTTGCTAGACCTTCAACCTTAGGATGAGTAGAGAGTGGCTTTGGGTGTTTAATCTCCAAGGAAAGGTTTCTCAACTCATGAGAATGATTCTCCATGAACTAGAGGAAGAGGAAGAGCAAAATGGAGGAGAGAGAATGGTTATGATAGAATGAGAATAGTTTTACAACCATATCAAATATATGTGAATTAATCTAATTAATAATATTAATCAAAATGAAAAAGTTGATGGTTGGTTTGATAAGACCATTATCATTTCACATTAAATGTTTTTGCAAAGATCAAAGAGCATCTTGAAAGAAATGATGATGGTCAAAGTTTCAACCATGCTCAACTAGTCAACCTTGGTCAACAAGTCAACAAACCCAACCATGACACAATTTCATTTAAATAACATTATCAATTGATATTACACATAATCATTAGGGTTTGGTAAACGACAACCGTCAACTGTGCATACACACCCGTTCCAAAACCCTAATGAGAATCCTCTTCCTCTGCCTCAGTCAACTGTGCATACACACCCGCATTCGTGTTCCGAGGAGCACGAATACTATGAGATAAAACTAACCCCAAAGCATATACTAGGATCTGGCTCAAACCAGAGCCCACTAGTGATGTCTGTCCGGACGCCAAACGTGCACAAGTGCGTGGATGTGAACGAACCCTGTCGCAAAACCATGCGACCTCTACTCTGTTTTGCCCAAAAGCGAATAACCCTCTGTGTGGGACTCTAAAGACTCGACACTACGCTGGCAGTGGGTTTAACCACAGACCGCAAGCGGCACTAGCTGTACGTAACGGTCCCTAGGTAGATGCCGATAAGAAGACGGACAAGGCGAAACCCATCTGAACTCCTATTGAGCCTGAATGTGACAATCTCCGTACAGTCCGGTCTGTTCGTCTGAGAACATCGCATGGCGGGCCTAGAGGGCGGTAAACGTCAGTCCCCTACTAGCGGTACAAGTCGTGTCGGAGTGTAGCCCAGAACACCTGAGATAACACTGGAAACCTACCAGTCTATCTCGCTTGCCCTGGCCAGGGACTTTGTGTAATGGCTCTCCTAGACACAGCGCGATATCAACCCCCAATACCGGGAGAGACGAATCCTGTCTAACCGTCACTGCCTCCAAGTGCTTCGGGACTGCACCCAAAAACTACCTGTTTGCACGACTCCTTTGAGCCGTGGTAGGGTAGCAATCAAATTACAGTGGGAACACACTCGAAGCGAAGTGACAGTGTCAAGTCAACGGACTAAGCTGTACTCATGTCACCTGGGAACTGATAACTGACGATAGGTATAGTACCAACCAACAGTTCCCGACGAGTCCTGTCCAGTGTACTCGTAACCTAACGAGCACCCGCATACTATCTCAAGTACGACGTACTGACGGCTGTGGGACAAACTGTCTCCCAAGCTAGGATGAGAAGCGTATACGCTAGTCTACTCCGGAGTATCGATGCCCTGTCTTGATAGTCCTACAACTAGGGACCTGCATAAGGATGTGCTTGTGGATTACCCAGCCCCCACGAGTGTGACTGCCATCACAACGCTGGTAATCAAGCAAAGATCCTAAGGGCTCCACTAATGTGTAAAGGCGATATGCTATAAGAAACACATGCACACATTAAAGAAGAAACAAACCAAGTAGCATACTACTATATTGAGCAAGATTGTCTATACAAGGTGAATATCCCAAGCTTCCATCAAGTAATATACAAACTAGTATGATACAGTAATGGCCTCTAGGGCATATACACTAACAATCTCCTACTTGCACTAAGGCCATGTACTGGCGTATCGAAGACCTATCATCTCGATCAGCCGCTCGAACTGAGTCTGGGGTAAGGCCTTTGTGAATGGATCAGCAGTGTTATCTTCCGTAGCAACTCTACGAACCTCGATCTCCTGGCGACCCACGATCTCCCTGATCAGGTGATACCGTCTCAAGATGTGCCTGGACTTCTGATGGGACCTGGGTTCCTTCGCTAAAGCTATAGCCCCGTTGTTGTCGCAATACATAGGTATTGGATCAACAATGCACGGAACCATCTGAAGTTCTATTAAGAACTTCCTCATCCAGACGGCTTCTTTTGCGGCATCAGATGCAGCGATATATTCCACTTCCATCGTCGAGTCAGCAACGGTTTCCTGTTTGGAACTCTTCCAACACACCGCCCCTCCATTGAGGGTGAAGACATAACCCGACATAGACTTGGAATCAACCTTATCACTCTGGAAGCTAGAGTCAGCAAAGGCCTCGATCTGGAGGTCTTTTCCGCCATACACCAAGAACATCTCCTTAGTCCTTCTCAGGTACTTGAGAATGTTCTTTACCGCTATCCAGTGTTTCTCCCCAGGGTTTGACTGATACCGGCTTACCACACTCAGTGCATAAGCTACATCTGGTCTGGTACACAACATCGCATACATTATAGAGCCTACCGCAGAAGCATAGGGTATAATAGACATGCGATCCCATTCCAAATCAGTCTTAGGAGACATCTCTTTGGAGAGGGTGATCCCGTGACAAGCCGGTAGATTACCGCGCTTGGAATCTTCCATACAGAATATTTTCAGTATGGTGTCGATGTACCTGGACTGTGAAAGTCCTAATATCCTCTTGGATCTGTCACGATAGATCCGGATCCCCAGAATGTAAGAGGCATCACCCAGGTCTTTCATGGAGAACCTGTGTGACAAGAACCCTTTGACAGATTGTAGCATAGGAATGTCATTTCCTATCAAGAGAATGTCATCCACGTACAAAACGAGGAATACTACAGTTCTCGCTACAAATCTACTATAGATGCATGGTTTATCTGGATTTTTGATAAAGCCAAAAACTTTGACCGTCTCATGAAAATAGATGTTCCAACTCCGCGATACCTACTTTAGTCCATAGATGGACTTAAGCAACTTGCACACCTTTCCGCTGCTCCCACTCTGAATGAAACCCTCTGGCTGGTCCATATAGACACACTCCTCTAAATTTCCATTTAGAAAAGCGGTCTTTACGTCCATTTACCAGATCTCATAATCGTGGAAGGCAGCAATGGCAAGAAGGATCCGAATGGATTTCAGCATAGCCACTGAAGAAAAGGTTTCGTCATAGTCCAAGCCAGGTCTTTGACGGAAACCCTTTGCAACAAGTCAAGCTTTATAGGTCTCAACCTGTCCATCTACACCAATCTTCCTTTTGAAGATCCACTTGCATCCTATAGGTTTTACCCCATCTGGAGCAACGTCCAACGTCCATACTGTAAGTCGATGTACAACACCCCACGACTTGCGGGGAGGCGGAAATATGAAAAACGATCTTGTTCTTTGCTTAAACATCGACTAACCGCATGAATCGAAGCTAAACGATAACTAACATCAAACATAGAAGTTCTAAACTACTATGTAAAGGGATTATACCTAAAGAACCGTGTCCTTCGTCTTTACGAACTCCACCTCCTCCTCGGCCTTCTCCAAGTAGTAGACGATCCACCACGAGAGCTTAACTCTAAGCTTTGCCTCTAAACTTGAGGCAACTAGGTATCTTTAAGTGCTAATCAAAGTACCTAGATGAAATAGAGTATGGTTATGGATTAAGTAGTCTAACTAATCCTTGTACTCAACACATGAGAGGGGAGGATTAGGGTTTGAAGAGGGAGAGCTTGAGGAGAGAGAAGATGAATATAATAATGAGAAGAGAAAATGAGTTATCATAATATATATCAAGCATTTTATTTTATCAAGAAAAGAAAAGAAAATGATTTACAACCATGCTTGATAAATATCTTGTGGTGATTCATCTCCATGAGTCATTAAGCAATTATGAAGCATTAATGACATGGATGAATCATCCATATGACTCACTAATCTCATTCAATGTATATTCCACCTAAACCTCCTTAGTCACCATCTTCTAGAAGCTTCTCGCGCAATTACGAGAACGCCCCTCCTTTCCGCAAAAATACGGAAAAACTTTAGACTGTATAAATCCAATAACCGGATACCAGTAACTGGCTTAAACCAAAGCCGACTGGTAAAAACTGTCCGAAAGTCGTACGTGCGTAAACACACGTATGCGTCCGAACCCTTGTCGTAAAACCATACGACCTCTATATCGTTTCGCCTGGAGTAGGGAAACTCTCTGTGTGGGACTCTAGAGACTCGACTACTATGCTGGCAGTGGGTTTAACCACAGACCGCAAGCGGCACTAGCTGTACGTAACGGTCCCCAGGTAGATGTCGATAAGAAGGCCGAAGAGGAAACCCATCCGAACTCCTACTGAGTCTGATGTGACAATCTCCGTACAGTCCGGTCCGTTCGTCTAAGACTATCGCATATCGGGCCTAGGGGGCGGCAAGCGTCAGTCCCCTAATAGCGGTATAAGTCGTGTCGGAGGGAAGCCCATTACACCCTGAGAAACTACTAGAACCTACCAGCAAATCTCGCTTGCCCTGGCCAGGGACTTTGCGTAATGGCTCTCTGACACAGCGCGATATCAACCCCCAATACCGGGAGAGACGAATCCTGTCTAACCGCCACTGCCTCCAAGTGCTCAGGACTACACCCAACTGCTACCTGTTTGCACGACTCCTTTGAGCCGTGGTAGGGTAGCAATCTAAGAACAGTGGGACACACTCGAGGCGAAGTAGCAGTGTCAAGTCTGCGGACTATGCTGTACTCATGTCACCTGGGAACTGTTCACTGACGACTGGTATAAAACCAACCATCAGTTCCCTGTGAGTCATGTCCGGTGTACCCGTAACCTAACGAGCACCTGCATACTATCTCCAGTACGACGTACTGACGGCTGTGGGACAGACCATCTCCCCAACTGGGATGCGAAGCGTACACACTAGTCTACTCCGGAGTATCGATGCCCTGTCTCGATAATCCAACGACTAGGGACCTGAATAAGGATGTGCTTGTAGACTACCCAGCCTCCAATAGTGTGACTGCCATCACAACGCTGGTAGTCAAGCAAGATCCTAAGAGCTCTATCAATACGTATACTCACATATTAAGATAGAAAAACCAAGTAGCATACTACCATGTTTAGCAAGACTGTTATATACATGTGAATATCCCAAGCTTCCATTAAGTAATATACAAACTAGTATGATACAATAATGGCCCCTAGGGCATATACACTAACAATCTCCCACTTGCACTAGGGCCATGTACTGGCATATCGAAGAGCGATGATCTCGAGTAGCCTCTCGAACTGAATCTGAGGTAGGGCCTTTGTGAATGGATCAGCAATGTTCTCTTCAGAAGCAACTCTCCGAACCTCGATCTCCTGACGATCAATGATCTCCCTGATCAGGTGATACCGCCTTAAGATGTGTCTGGACTTCCGATGGGACCTTGGTTCCTTTGCTAAAGCTATAGCTCCGTTGTTGTCGCAATACAGAGGTATTGGATCAACTATGGCAGGAACCACCTGAAGTTCTGTTAGGAACTCCTTCATCCAGACTGCTTCTTTTGCGGCATCGCAAGCAGCTATATACTCCGCTTCCATCGTCGAGTCAGCAACGGTGTCCTGCTTGGAGCTCTTCCAGCACACCGCCCCTCCAGTGAGGGTAAAGACATAACCCGACATGGACTTGGAATCGTCCTTATCTCTCTGGAAGCCGGAATCAGCAAAGGCCTCCAACCTGAGGTCTTTTCCGCCGTAAACTAAGAACATCTCCTTAGTCCTTCTCAGGTACTTGAGAATGTTCTTTACTGCTATCCAGTGCTTCTCCCCTGGGTCTGACTGATACCGGCTTACCACACTCAGTGCGTAAGCTACATCTGGTCTGGTGCACAACATCGCATACATTATAGAGCCTACCGCAGAAGCGTAGGGTATAATAGACATGCGTTCCCTTTCCAAATCAGTCTTGGGAGACATCTCTTTAGAGAGGGTGATTCCGTGACAAGCCGGTAGATTACCGCGCTTAGAATCTTCCATACTGAATCTTTTCAGTACAGTGTCGATATACCTGGACTGCGAAAGTCCCAACATCCTCTTGGATCTATCACGATAGATCCGGATCCCCAGAATGTAAGAGGCATCACGCAGGTCTTTCATGGAGAACCTGTGTGACAAGAATCCTTTGACAGATTGTAGCATAGGAATGTCATTTCCTATCAATAGAATGCTATCCACGTACAAGACGAGGAATACGACACTTCTGGCTACAACTTTACTATATATGCACGGTTCATCTGGATTTTTGATAAAGTCATATTCTTTGACTGTTTCATCAAAACAGATGTTCCAACTCCGCGATGCCTGCTTTAGTCCATAAATGGATTTAAGCAGCTTGCATACTTTCCCGCTGCTCCCACTCTGATTGAAACCTTCTGGCTGATCCATATAGACGCACTCTTCTAAATTTCCATTCAGAAAAGCCGTCTTTACGTCCATCTGCCAGATTTCATAATCATGGAAGGCAGCAATAGCAAGAAGGACCCGAATGGATTTGAGCATAGCCACTGGAGAAAAAGTTTCGTCATAGTCCAAACTAGGTCTTTGACGAAAACCCTTTGCAACAAGTCTAGCCTTATAGGTTTCCACCTGTCCATCTACACCAATCTTTTTCTTGAAGATCCATTTGCATCCTATGGGTTTTACCCCATCTGGAGCAAAGTCCAAAGTCCATACTTTGTTGGTGTATATGGACTACATTTCGGTCCGCATTGCATCTAGCCATCGTACCGAGTCGCCGCTCTGGATGGCCTGCTGGAAGCCAGTAGGTTCATCATCATCTATGATGCAATCCTCTCTATCCCCATCTATGAGAAAACCGTAGTATCTCTCAGGCGGATGAGACGGCCTACTACTCCTGCGGAGGGGTGCGGGAATGTCCTGTTCTTCTTGAACTACCGGTTCTACCAAACTTTCAGTATTAGTTTGTGGTTCTGGAATTTCTTCCAGTTCTATTTCGCTCCCACTTGATTCCTTTTCTAAAAACTGATGTTCTAGAAAATGGACATTACGAGAAACAAATACCTTTTGTTCTTCTGCGTAATAGAATAGATATCCCCTGGAGTTCTTTGGATATCCCACAAACTTACACTTTACTGATCGTGCCTCGAGCTTGTCCACATGCTGCTTTTTAACAAAAGCTGGACATCCCCAAATCTTTATATACTGTAGATGGGGTTTCTTCCCGCTCCACATCTGATATGGAGTGGTAGGCACAGTCTTGGTAGGAACCATGTTCAAAAGATATGCTGCTGATTCTAGCGCATAACCCCAAAAAGATCGCGGTAACTCAGCATTACTCATCATGGATCGTACCATATCCAATAGCATTCGATTCCGTCTCTCCGATACACCGTTGTGCTGTGGAGTGTATGGAGGAGTAAGCTGAAAGAGAATTCCTTTCTCTTTTAGGTAACCTAGGAACTCGGCACTCAAGTATTCACCACCTCGATCAGATCTAAGTGTCTTGATACTTTTGCCGGTTTGGTTTTCTACTTCATTCTTATACTCTTGGAATTTCACAAAAGCCTCGGATTTATGTTTCATCAGATAAATGAATCCGTATCTTGAGTAATCATCCGTGAAAGTAATGAAATAGGAAAAACCACCTCTTGCATGCGTAGACATTGGACCATATACATCACTGTGTATGAGTCCTAAGAGCTCGCTCGCTCTTACTCCTTGTCCAGTTAATGGAGTCTTTGTCATCTTTCCTTTGAGACAAGATTGACAAGTGTCATAAGTTTGATATTCGAATGAGTCCAAATATCCTTCTCTATGCAACTTAGTCAACCTTCTCTCATTGATATGACCCAGTCTACAATGCCATAAGAAAGCTTTATTTAAATCTGGAGACTTTCTTTTAAGTGTGTTCTGGACATTGAAAATTTGGAGTTGGTTTAAAACATATATACCGTTATTTAGTGTACCGGACCCAATCAAACCATGATTAAGGTGGATGTTAACAACATCTCTTACAAACGTGAAATCATAACCTTTATTTGATAACAAGGAAACTGATATGATATTACACGTTAAGCTTGGTACAAAAAAACAGTTATGTAAAATCAAAATGTATCCACTCGTCAATCCTAGGTAATAATCCCCGACGGACGCAGCTCCAACGCTAGCTCCGTTAGCAACCTTTAGGGTCATATCACCTTCCTTCAGCACTCTACGGTTTCTCAGTACCTGCAATGAATTGCAAATATGAGATCCTGATCCGGTATCCAATACCCAGGAAGTAGAGTTGATCGACAGACAATTCTCAATTACAAACACACCTGAAGTCGAAGCCACAGCTTGCTTCGGTTCCTGGTTCTTGGCGTTCCACGCCTTGCAATCCTTCTTCCAGTGCCCTTTCCTGTGACAATGGAAGCACTCATCCTGGCCAACTACCGGTACCGCAAACTTTTTCTTTCCCTTCCCTCCTACCTTACTAACACCTCCTCTAGGTTTGGTGGCGGCCTTCTTCTTCCTTCCTTTGGCCCTTGCCTTGGACCCGGAAGAAGATGCACCGCCAACAAACATAGCGGGTGTTTCCCTTGTCTTCTGCAAGGTGCCCTCTGCACTCCTTAACATGTTCAGGAGTTCCGGAAGTTCAACTTCTTTTCTTTGAATGTTGAAGTTCAGGATAAACTGGGCGTAGGTGTGAGGAAGGGACTGGAGAATAAGGTCTGTATAGAGCTCATTATCCAAAGTCGTCCCAAGGTCTGCGAGCTCTTCAATATAGCCGATCATCTTTAGGACATGTTCTCCTACCGATGACCCGACAGCCAACCTCGCTCGAAACAAGTTCTTAGAGGTCTCGTATCTTGCTATACGAGATTGCTCTCCATAAAGTTCCTTTGTATGGAGAAATATGCCATCTAGGTCCATATCCTCGTGCCTCCTCTGATGTTCATTGTTCATCGAGGCAAGCACGATGCACTTGGCTTTCGCGCAATCTAAATCCCAGGTTTTGCGGATTTCCTTATCCGCATTGCTGGATTTGGGACCAGGGACAGCAGGTGCCGTAGCGGTGAGGACGTACCCCAATTTGTCATAGGTCAAAGCCATTTTGACATTCCGCAGCCAATCTTTATAGTTTGGCCCTGTCAGTATATTTTTCTCTAAAAGTAACTTAAGTCCAGTCATTTTCAGGGTCGCTGCAATTAGGAGAGAGAGAAGAAAACTCTTTAGCATGATGCTCTTGCAAGTTTAGAGTGGTTTTTAGTTTATCTAAACTGGATGGCTCCCACTGTTTCTCGAATCCTTCCTCAAACCATAAAAGAAGAATTAGCCAGGACTATTCTCACTGTACAATTCTTGCTTAACCGTTCAGCCAGGCTAGTGTCGATACTTCGAGGGAGGTTTTCCAACGCTTTCGCGAAGTTCCTTAATTAAATAACCTCTTTTCTCTGGGGGCGTAACCCCGCTGACACCTTTCTTGACACCTACTTGGTTTATAGCATTGATCGTTAAGTGACGAATCTCCTGATAAGTAGCATATACTCACAGTAGGATCGGGATCCAAATATCATTGTATGATAATGTTGAAGGAATCCTACCAACATTCATCAAACTCCAAATGGTATGCAACTCTTTGCAAATTTCAGTTTCTTTAGAAATTCCCGATATATATTTTTCTGCCCCATGCTCTTATGACCTTGGCGTTAGGTCAAAATGTCATAAGTCACATGTCAAGTTCTACCCATCATTATCTTGTCAATTTGAACCCATCCGTATATATCCTTGACGTTCGGCCAAAATGATAATACGACTGTCCCAAACTAACTCATCTATCTATGCAACAAATGAATACCCAGTACCTACCAAACACTATGCCTTGGCGTTAGGTCAAAATACATAGCTTGAATACTACTGAATACCCAGATGAAATGACAGAGGGCTACGAATGGTTTTGGCGAAACTGTGAACGTAGTGAACTTGATATAACCGAAGGAACCTGATAGCTTTTAAAAGGAGTGGTTAAAGCTCCGCATTTAAAAATATCTGTTTTTAAAATTAACCGAGTGGTTTCTTTTAAATTGTTCCAACGATTAACTTTTGGTTTATTTTCTTTGCATTATAAATAATGCGTCCCATCATTAACCTGTCATTGCAGAAAACAACGAAAATACAACGTCCTCTTATGCTATCCGCATTCGCCACGGGGTCCCGTCATCACCCGTTAGGTTACTTAACTAACGGCAGAGCGGGGGCTGGGCTAGCGCGGGTGTAAAACATAAGTGACGTCTAAATAGCTATCATATATATAGATATTTTATATTCGTCGGACGCAATAATATTCATTCCAGATCACAGATGAACTTTATTGGATTTGCAAGCAATCCGTGTTTGTTTTGAGCCTGCAACAAAAGACGGATTACACAGCTATGATGAATAGCCATTACCCCACCCAAGACTCCAACGGGTATGGCAAACTACCCGCCCGGCAGTTTGTGCACCCCACCTTAGGTCTGTCCTAGGAGCAAAACAGTAAAATGAAATAATACAACGGTGGCTACAACCGCAACCTGGATGTGCCCCGCAAAATAATATTACAACAAATTACTTTTACATCAAATGAATTAAATAATAACCCATCACATAACCCCGGCTATACATCACAACAGTCCAACACAGTTCATATACACAAACAGATAAAATCCATTACAGAAATGTGCAACCCCCTGCCAACCGACATACTAGCAGTTAGGGGAGGTTTACGAACACATTATACAAACACAGATATAATCCAACAAGCAAATACCGTATAATTTCGATCGATTAAACACATTTAATTTTGCTCCAATACTTCTCTGTAAATCTGAAACCTGAGCAAAAATAAAAAATTCCAGAAAATACCAAATATCACAGAGAACCAACACAGGAAAATTGGGTTCATGAATCGGCAACTCGGCGGCGGAAGCGCGGCGGATCGGTGGGATCCGCCGCGGTTCCGCGACGCTTTAGCCGATTCATGGGCCCAATTTTCTTGGGTGTTCTACTACTGTCATTTAGAGCTTTCTGAATCTCCCTGAAAAATTTTTGGACTTCATTTAAAAATCGACAGAAACGCATGATATCGGGGTTTTCCGGTTTCGTTTTTTCCGTTCGAAATTCATACAATTTTGCAAGTGAGTTATTTATTGTTTAGCGAGGCTCTGATACCACTGTAAGTCGATGTACAACACCCCACGACTTGCGGGGAGGCGGAAATATGAAAAACGATCTTGTTCTTTGCTTAAACATCGACTAACCGCATGAATCGAAGCTAAACGATAACTAACATCAAACATAGAAGTTCTAAACTACTATATAAAGGGATTATAACTAAAGAACCGTGTCCTTCATCTTTACGAACTCCACCTCCTCCTCGGCCTTCTCCAAGTAGTAGACGATCCACCACGAGAGCTTAACTCTAAGCTTTGCCTCTAAACTTGAGGCAACTAGGTATCTTTAAGTGCTAATCAAAGTACCTAGATGAAATAGAGTATGGTTATGGATTAAGTAGTCTAACTAATCCTTGTACTCAACACATGAGAGTGGGTTTGAAGAGGGAGAGCTTGAGGAGAGAGAAGATGAACATAATAATGAGAAGAGAAAATGAGTTATCATAATATATATCAAGCATTTTATTTTATCAAGAAAAGAAAAGAAAATGATTTACAACCATGCTTGATAAATATCTTGTGGTGATTCATCTCCATGAGTCATTTTGCAATTATGAAGCATTAATGACATGGATGAATCATCCATATGACTCACCAATCTCATTCAATGTATATGCCACCTAAACCTCCTTAGTCACCATCTTCTAGAAGCTTCTCGCGCAATTACGAGAACGCCCCTCCTTTCCGCAAAAATACGGAAAAACTTTAGACTGTATAAATCCAATAACCGTATACCAGTAACTGGCTAAAACCAAAGCCGACTGTCCGAAAGTCGTACGTGCGTAAACACACGTATGCGTCCGAACCCTTGTCGTAAAACCATACGACCTCTATATCGTTTCTCCTGGAGTAGGGAAACTCTCTGTGTGGGACTCTAGAGACTCGACTACTACGCTGGCAGTGGGTTTAACCACAGACCGCAAGCGGCACTAGCTGTACGTAACGGTCCCCAGGTAGATGTCGATAAGAAGGCCGATGAGGAAACCCATCCGAACTCCTACTGAGTCTGATGTGACAATCTCCGTACAGTCCGGTCCGTTCGTCTAAGACTATCGCATATCGGGCCTAGGGGGGCGGCAAGCGTCAGTCCCCTAATAGCGGTATAAGTCATGTCGGAGGGAAGCCTATTACACCCTGAGAAACTACTGGAACCTACCAGCAAATCTCGCTTGCCCTGGCCAGGGACTTTGCATAATGGCTCTCTGACACAGCGCGATATCAACCCCCAATACCGGGAGAGACGAATCCTGTCTAACCGCCACTGCCTCCAAGTGCTCGGGACTGCACCCAACTGCTACCTGTTTGCACGACTCCTTTGAGCCGTGGTAGGGTAGCAATCTAAGAACAGTGGGACACACTCGAGGCGAAGTAGCAGTGTCAAGTCTGCGGACTATGCTGTACTCATGTCACCTGGGAACTGTTCACTGACGACTGGTATAAAACCAACCAACAGTTCCCTGTGAGTCCTGTCCGGTATACCCGTAACCTAACGAGCACCTGCATACTATCTCCAGTACGACGTACTGACGGCTGTGGGACAGACCATCTCCCCAACTGGGATGAGAAGCGTACACACTAGTCTACTCCGGAGTATCGATGCCCTGTCTCGATAATCCAACGACTAGGGACCTGAATAAGGATGTGCTTTTAGACTACCCAGCCCCCACTAGTGTGACTGCCATCACAACGCTGATAGTCAAGCAAGATCCTAAGAGCTCTATCAATACGTATACTCATATATTAAGATAGAAAAACCAAATAGCATACTACCATGTTTAGCAAGACTGTTATATACATGTGAATATCCCAAGCTTCCATTAAGTAATATACAAACTAGTATGATACAATAATGGCCCCTAGGGCATATACACTAACACATACTTTGTTGGTGTACATGGACTCCATTTCGGTCCGCATTGCATCCAGCCATTTTACCGAATCAGCGCTCTGAATGGCCTGCTGGAAGCTAGTCGGCTCACTCTATTAATGATGCAATCCTCTCTATCCCCGTCTATGAGAAAACCGTATCTCTCGTGCGGATGAGACTGCCTACTACTCCTGCGGAGCGGCGTAGGAATGTCCTGATCTTTCGAACCCTCTGGTTCTACTAAGCTTCCAGTAATAGCTCATGGTTCTGGAATTTCTTCCAGTTCTATTGCGCTCCCACTTATCTGGTTTTCCAAAAACTCAGTTTCCAAGAAGTGGGCCTGACGAGAAACAAAAACCTTTTGTTCCTCTTCGCAATAAAAGAAATATCCCTTGGAGTTCTTTGGATATCCCATAAACTTGCATTGTACTGAGCGTGCCTCGAGCTTGTCCACATGCTGCTTTTTGACAAAAGCTGGACATCCCCATGTCTTAATGTGCTTAAGATAGGGTTTCTTCCCACACCACATCTGATATAGTGTGGTAGGCACAGTCTTAGTTGGAACTCGATTCAAAAGGTATGCAGCTGATTCTAGTGCATATCCCCAGAATGATCGCGGTAACTCAGAGTTACTCATCATGGAACGTACCATATCCAATAGGGTCCGATTCCGTCTCTCTGATACACCGTTATGTTGCGGAGTGTATGGAGGAGTAAGCTGAGAGAGAATTCCATTCTCTTTAAGTAATTCAGGAACTCGGCACTTAAGTATTCACCACCTCGATCAGATCTTAGTGTCTTGATACTTTTGCCTGTTTGTTTTTCTACTTCATTCTTATATTCCTGGAATTTTCCAAAGGCTTCGGATTTATGTTTCATTAAGAAGACATAACCGTACCTTGAAAAGTCATACGTAAAAGTAATGAAGTAAGAATAACCGCTTCGTGCATGCGTAGACATTGGACCGCACACGTCGCTGTGTACGAGTCCCAGGAGCTCGCTCGCTCTTACTCCGTGTCCAGTGAACGGAGTCTTTGTCATCTTTCCTTTGAGACAGGATTGACAAGTTGCATATGATTGATATTCGAACGGATCCAAATATCCTTTTGTATGTAACTTCGTCAACCTTCTCTCATTGATGTGACCCAATCTACAATGCCATAAGAAAGCCTGATTTGATTCCGGAGACTTTCTTTTGTGTGTATTCTGGACATTGAAAATCTGTGGTTGGTTTAATACGTATATTCCATTGTTTAATGTACCTGACCCAATCAGAACTTGATTAAGGCGAATGTTTACAACATTGCTTACAAATGCAAATTCATAACCTTCTTTAGATATTAAAGATACAGAAATGATATTACAAGTTGCATTGGGTACAAAATAACAATTCCGCAAAACCAAAACGTGTCCATCTGACAACCCCAGGTGATAGTCCCCCACGGACTCAGCATCCATGCCAGCTCCGTTTGCAACTCTGAGGGTCATATCACCTGCCTTCAAAACCCTACGTTTTCTCAACGCCTGCAAAGAATTACAGATATGAGATCCTGATCTGGTATCCAATACCCAGGAAGTAGAATTTATTGATAGACAGTTTTCAATAACATACACACCTGAAGCTGAAGCCGCAACATGCTTCAGATCCTGTATTCTGGCCTTCCAAGCCCTGCAAAATTTCTTCCAGTGTCCACTCTTGTGACAGTAAAAGCATTCTTCCTTTCCCACAAGCTTTCCCGCTTCCTTTGTTGCTTTTGTCTTTCCCTTCGTATCCACCTTACTAACACCGCCCCTTGGTTTGGCAGGGGTTTTCTTATTCTTTCCCTTGGCTTTTGCCTTGGACCTAGAAGAGGAAGATCCTCCTACAAACAAAGTGGATGTTTTCCTACCTTTCTGTAGGGTTCCCTCTGCACTCCTCAGCATGTTGAGGAGTTCTGAAAGTTCAACTTCCTTTTCCTGTAAGTTGAAGTTCAGGATGAACTGGGCGTAAGTGGAAGGAAGGGACTAGAGAATCAAGTCCGTATAGAGCTCATTCTCCAACGTGGTCCCAAGGTCCGCGAGCTCCTCAATGAAGCCAATCATCTTAAGCACGTGTTCCGCTACCGGTGATCCGATGGCCAATCTCGCCGAAAACGGCTTTTTCGAGACTTCGTATCTCGCGATACGGGATTGCTCTCCATACAGTTCTTTTGTATGAAGAAATATGGATTCAAGGTCCATATTCTCGTGCCTCCTCTGGTGTTCATTGGCCATAGAGGTAAGCACGAGGCACTTGGCCTTCGCGCAATCAATCTCCCAAGTCTTACGGATTTCCTTATCCGCGATGCTGGAGGTGGGACCTGGGGCAGGGGGAGCTTTGGTGGTAAGGAGATACCCCAACTTGTCGTAAGTGATTGCCATTTTGACATTCCTGAGCAAATCTTTGTAGTTTGGCCCTGTCAGTATGTTTTTATCTAGTAGTAACTTAAGTCCAGTCATGATGTTTGGTCGCTGCAATTAAGAGAGAGAGAAGAAACACTTTAGCATGATGCTCTTGCAAGTTTAGAGTGGTTTTTAATTTGTCTAAACAGGATGGCTCCCACTGTATCACGAATCCCTCCTCAAACCAAAAAGGAAGAATTAGTCAGGATAAATCTCACCGTACAATACTTGCTTAACCGTTCAGCCAGGCTAGTGTCGGTACTTCGAGGGAGGTTTTCCAATGCTTTCGCGAAGTTCTTTAATTAAATAACCTCTTTTCCCTGTGGGCGTAGCCCCGCTAACACCTTTCTAGACACCTACTTGGTTTATAGCATTGATCGTTAAGTGAGAAAGTTCCGGAGGAGTAGCATATACTCACAGTAGGATCGGGATCCAAATATCATCGTGTGACAAAACTGAAGGAATCCTACCAGAATCATCACTCCAAATGGTATGCATCGCTAGTAAGTTTCAGTTCTTTTGAAACTCCCGATGTGGATTTTTGCCCCATGCTCTTATGACCATGACTTTGGCCAAAAAATCATAAGTCACATGTCAAGTTCTACCCGTCATTCTCCAGGTTAATTTGAACCCACCCGTACCTATCCTTGACTTTGGCCAACAAGGCAGTACGACTGTCCCAAACCAACACATCTTTCTATGCTGCACATGAATACCCAATAGCTACCAATCACTATGCATTGACTTTGGCCAACAAACATAGCTTGAATACTATTGACCATCCATGTGAAACGACAGAGGGCTACGAATGGTTTTGGCGAAACCGTGAACGTAGTGAACTTGATATAATCGATGGAACGAGAGATAGCTTTTAAAAGGAGTGGTTTAAGCTCCGCGTTTAAAAGTTATTTTGAAAAGAAACCGAGTGGTTTTTGAAAGTGTTCCAACGACTTTTACTTTGGTTTATTTTTCTTGCATTAATTTTAATGCGTCCCATCAATTAATCCTACCATTGCAGAAAACAACGAAAATATGACGTACGCTTATGCCATCCGCATTCGCCACGGGGTCCCGTCAGCACCCGTTAGGTTACTTAACTAACGACAGAGCAGGGGCTGGACTAGCGCGGATGCAAAACATAAGCAACGCCTAAATAGATATCTACATATATATATATACATTCGTCAGATGCAACGATAGCCATTCCAGATCACAGATGAATACATTGGATATACTAGGAATCCGCATTCCGTTCGAGCCTGTAACGAAGAGCGGATTACACGGTCGTGATGAATAGCCAATACCCCACCCAAGACCCCTACGGGTGCGGCAAACTACCCGCCAAGTATCCGAAGTGAAGCAACCTCCCTCAACGACGTGAGTAGGCCACTCGGAACTTCGAGGTACCCGGTAGTTTGTGCACCCTACCTTGGGTCTATCCTAGGAGCAAAAACAGTAAAAAGAAATTATACAATGACGGCTACAACCCCGACCCGGTAGTGCGGCCATACAAATAATATTACATCAATTTACATATTACAAGAATTGAAAGATAAACAAAACTCTCATCTCATAATTCCCCCCGGCTATTCATCCGCGACAATCCAACGAATTCATATACACAATCCATCAACATTACAGATCACAGATATGTATAACCCCCACTAATCGACGTATAGAGATTAGCAGACGTTCAATACATATATAACATTACAGATACAACCCATTAGCTAAAGTCTACAAAAAATCTACCAAAATACGGATTTGTAACCACCCCAAAAACAAACTTGTTCTCTGGAAATTCTGGGCAGAAACAAACCAACTCAAAAATCACAAAATACCACCAGAAACAAACTGCAGGAGAAGCGATCCACGGTCGAGTCAACTCGGCCGCGGAACCGCGGTGAGTAGGTCGGTTCGCTGGATCGTTTTTCTTGCCAGTTCATTAAAAAGCCTGAGCCGATTTCTAAGACATGATTTATTATTTTTGGAGCAGAAATAAAAATCGGCAGAAACTAGGATTTTCCGGGGTATTTCGCGGTTTTTTGTCCGATCGAAATTCTAGATACTTTGCTAACATGCTAGGGTGTGTTTAGCCAGGCTCTGATACCACTGTAAGTCCACGTTACCTCTCCCGGTTCTTTCGGGCTTGCGGAAATGATGAAAAACGATTTTTCGGGTCATGGCAACATGGACTATAAAACATGGATCTTTGCTAAACTACACACTAGCAACTAACAAGTGTTGGAGATAGTGCCCTCAGAGTCAATTATTAGGTCACAGGTACGTGATTGTAATGATTGAGGGAGGACCTATCCCGGTAGGACAGTCTTACTCGAGATGATAGTATGCTATCTGGTTTACCTTTATCATCGTGTACTGCTTTAGGTGACATGACACGTCGCTATTACACGTTGATAGAGCCCCTAGGATTCTTGCTTGACCACCAGCAGTATGAGGGCGATCATATAAGTGGAAGCTGGGGGTCTACAAGCATATCCTTAAAAGGTCCCTAGTCGTGGGAGTTTCGAGACCGGGCATCGATACTCCATTAGTAGACTAGTGTATACAGTCGAGACCCCGACGAGGGGCGGTGGCCGGTCTCACAAGCCACTGGTGTCAGTTGGATCACCTAAGATGTATACAGGTGCTCATTGGGTTATGAGTACACCGGACAGGACTCGCCGGGAACATGCTAGTTGGTCATATACCAGACGTCAGATGGCAGTTCCCTGGTGACATGTGTGCAGGTTAGTTCATCGACCTGGGGATCGTCATTTGTCTCGTGTGAGTTCCCACTGTACTTTGATTACTACCCTACCACGGCTCAAAGGAGTCGTGCAAACAGGTTTTAGTTGGGTACAGTCCCGAGCCACATGGAGGCAGTGAGCGTATCTTCAGGGGTTCGTCTCTCCCGGTATTGGGGGTGAGGTCGTGCTGTGTCTAGGAGAGCCATTACACAAAGTCCTTGGCCAAGGCAAGGAGATTTACTGGTAGGTATTCCAGTAGTATCTCAGGGTGTTCTGGGCTACACTCCGACACGACTTGTACCGCTTTTGGGGGTCTGACTTTTACCAACCCCCTAGGCCCGCCATGCGATACTCATAGACGAACGGACCGGACTGCACGGATATTGTCACTGACAGGCTCAGTAGGGTGTCAGGATGAGTTCGCTCATCGACGTCCCTTTTAGTCAATAGCTGGTGGCCCGTTACGTATTGGCTTATACCTCTGACGGGCTAGTGGTTAAATCCACAGCCATAGTATTGACGAGTCTTTAGAGTCCACCACACTTTCAGTTACTCAAGTTTCGGGCGAAACGCTGTAGAGGCCGTATGGAGATATGGCAAGGTCCGATCAGATACGTGCGGTATTGCACGGATCAGGATCGGACGGTTTGTACTAGTAGCCGTATAGGATTATGGCAGGGTTCGATCAGATACGTGCGGTATTGCACGGATCAGGATCGAACGGATAATACTAGCCGGCTTTGGTTTAAGCCGGTCCTAGTTTAGTACAGTGTAGATTTTGTCTCTTTGCAATACAGATGCGGGTGTGTATGCACAGTATCGGGGTTTTCCTGTAATTTATTACGGGACCAGTTTTCTGGAGTTGCCATTTTGCATTCCGTTCCGGCCGGTTTTCCTTTGTTCTTTCCCGGCCGGACTTTTCCGATGGAGGGGGTAATTTGCAGTTTTGCAAATTACTTTTGTGGAGGGGTTTTATTGCAAAAGGGTTTGATATGATAAGAATCTTTTCTTTTGCACCATGCTTTTGTTTTAATATGATTTGATTGAATGAGGATGAGATTTGAAAGGGTATGGTTGTTTTTTATATGAAGCATGGTTGTTGTTTGTGGTCACCTCTTGACCTCTCCTACCCTCACCTCCCTTCATGAGATGTATTTTGTTCCCTCCATCATTTTCCTACTTGATATGGCCGGCCACATCTTAGTGAGAGGGAGAGTGGTTTTCATTTTGTAGTATGGCAAATTCATTCATCTCATTTTGATACAAGGAAAAATGAAAGCACCATTTTTCATACCCTCATTCCTCCATCTTCAAATGGCAACCAACCCCAAAGCGAGACATGCACTCTACACTACACTTCCTACAGCAAATCTTGGACGCGTCGATTCGCCAGCTTCGCGCCCGAGTTGCCTCGGTATTGAGGTGGGAGCCCGTAAAAGCTACAGGCGATGTGGTGCCCTTTCCGACGAGGAGGAGACGGACGGAGATCCCGCGAGGAGATCGGAGTGGAGATGAAGACCGGAGGACTCGGATCAGTCGGTATATCTCTAACCCATCTTCTAGTTAGCTTAGACTAGTTTAATGGTTACGATCCGGAGTTTAGTGCGCGGTGGTGCCGGTTTGCAAAGTCCGCAAAAATTTAAGTTTTTCACCGCTTCCGCATTCCGGCGTCGGATTGACGGCCGGGGCGCCGCCGTGGACTTACAGTGGTATCAGAGCCTCGCCATTAACTTAGTCTAACTTTGTGTAATGTGTTTGCATTTCCGATCGATCAAAAAGTTCCAAAACTGCATTTTAGTTCGCATCAGTTTCTGTTGAAATTTTTTGGTCTCGAAAAATTTTTCAGGTTGTAAAATATTGATGTACTGGATAATATAAGAGTTCTGTAAAAAGTTGACGAAGTAACTCCACAGTTGGAGCGCGGAACCGCCGCTAAAACCCCATTTGTGCGGCCCTTCCGCCGCGCACTATTCACATCACTTCACCATTTTTTTACAGAGGCCTTCTGGGCTTAAAATATGGGCTTTGGAATATTAAAGTTGGGCCAATTGTTTCTGTGAGTGCTACAGTTTTCTTTGGGGCCCACTTGTTAATTGTTTGATCAATCGGAAATTTTTAAACACATTTTTCACAGTATTTACATTATATCTGCGACCGTGAATGTCACTCGATCGGTAAATCCGGTCTAACTGCTATAGCCCGGTTAGACGGATTTGCGAACGTGACTTTCACGTTGATGTTCTATGTATTTGCTGTGATGTTGCGGATCGGTCGTGGGGGATAGCCTGGATGCAATGCTAGTACTGTGCTGTTGTATTATGTACATTTGATATTGCGGGGCGAGCGTCCGACATGTGGACTGCCGTCACTGCCTGTTTGTATTATTATTTTGGGGCACGACCTGGTTGCGGTCGATGTACCCGGTGTATGTATATTTTACTTTCTGTACTAGGATTGCCCCGCGGAGGGGTGCACGGATAGCCGGGTTCTGGAGGGCAACAAGCCCGCATCTCATGGCATTGAGACGGAAGGGGCTTCACTCTAGGATTGACTGGCTATTCGCCGCACTCGTAGGGGGTATAGGATTTCATTGCACAGGCTATCCACACGACCAGGGGAACGTCGGGTTTCAGTAGTGGCTCTGTGAAACCCGGGGATCCCAGATATATGTATTGTTCTGTGATGCTGTACATTTCTGTGATGTTGCATTTTATTCACGCCTTGAGCGAAATACTATATATTGGTATATATATTAGTAGATGTTGTATATGTTTTTCATCCGCGCTAGTCCAGTCCCCGCTCTGCCGTTAGTTATCTAACCTAACGGGTGATGACGGGACCCAGTGGCGAATGCGGATGACATATACGTACGTCAGTATATTTTCGTTCTTTGTGGTGTGATCAATTGATGGGACTGCATTGATTCGGATCAATGCAAGTTAAAAACAAACCTAATCTGATGTTGTTGGAACACCTTTTAAAAAAAAAAAGCTGTTATTGCAAGGACGTTCATTTCTGTTTTGCATCGTGGTATTCATTTGGAATATCCTGCTCCTCAGTCGACGAGGCAAGGGCCGAGATCCCTTCACCGGGAGTGACCCCTTGGACAGAAGTTTGCGTCAGGGCAGTAACTTCACTATAGCCGATTGCTTTTGCTTTGCACCGTGGTATTCATTTGGAATATCCTGCACCCCATTCTACGGGGAAAGAGCCGAGATCCCTTCACCGGGAGTGACCTCTTTAGTAAAGGTTTTCGTCACTATATTTTCTAAAAAGCTATCCGTTCCTTCAACGATATCAAGTTCACTACGTTAAAGGTTTTCGCCAGAAACCATTCGTAGCCCTCCGTCGTTTCATATGGGTAGTCAATAGTATTCAAGCTGTGTTTGTTGGCCTTAGTCAAGGCACAGTGTTTGGTAGCTATTGGGTATTCATATGCTGCATAGATAGATGCGTTGGTTTGGGACAGTCGTATAGCCTTGTTGGCCTTAGTCAAGGGCTTGTACGGGTGGGTTCAAATCAACCTGGACAATGACGGGTAGAACTTGACATGTGACTTATGATTTGTTGGCCTTAGTCAAGGTCATAAGAGCATGGGGCAGAAATCACATCGGGAGTTTCAAAAGAACTGAAACTTGCCAGATATGCGCATACCTTCTGGAGTGTGATACCGTGAGCGGATTCCGTCACGTTATCATGCGATGAGAGTTGGATCCCGATTCCCACTGATGAGTTGGTTTACTCCTCGGGTGACCCCGACTAATTCTTCTTTCTGGTTTGGAGGAGAATTTGAGGTACAGTGGGAGGATTCCAGATTAGATAAATTGGTAACCATTCTGATCTAGGTTTGAGTGCACGCTGAGTGTTTCTTTTCTCTCTCTCTCTGGCAGCGACCATTTGACCCGACCCTAAGACTTTGACTCAGTGACCAAGTTGACCGAACCTTCTTTAACACAGGCTTTTGGATTGTCAGAGTTGCAGACCTCATTGCCACTCCTACTTTTACCCTTTTCTCCAGGACACCCCATATTACTGCGAACGTCCACTTCCATTGGACAAAACCATCGTATGGTTAGATACGAACTCGAAGGGATTCGAGGATGGTTTCCGGTTCTGGAGAAAACGGATAGGATTATTCAGTTGTCTTTTCTTTTTCACCTTCTCTCAGGTTGCGAGTACTCCTTGGTTTAGGAGTAGTACACCTATTACGCAAATTGGATAGTCTTCTTCCAAACCATAGGCTGGTGCCGACCGGTAGGGAATGAAGAAAACCAGTTAGCCTAAACGGTGTACAGAAGGTATTAAGTTCAGACAAAACAAGGGATTAGTAAGAGGGCAAAGTAAATTGCGACTGCTATTCACGACCGAACCAAGTATTTCTTCGCCAATCCTAAATCACCTTTGTATTTCTCCAGGACACTCCGTATCACTACGAAGATCCCATTTTATTGGATAATCCATCGTATGGTTATATACGAACTCGAAAGGAACTTGTTCCAGTTCGGGGATGGATCCTGGTCCAGGAGAAATAGGAATAAAGTACATTCAGGTGTCTTTTATCTTCACCTTCTCTCGTGTTGCGAGTGTTCCTAGGATAGGGACAGTACACCCATTATGCTTATTGGATAGTCTTCTTCCAAACCATAGGCTGGTGCCGAACGGTAGGGAAGGAAGAAAACCATTTGGCCTAAAGGGGTGTGCAGAAGGTAAAGACTAAAGACAGATGAAGGGATTTGGAGAGGTGGCAAAGAATTACAAGGTTACAGACGTGATGATGGAAGAGGCATTACTAGGAATACCAGGATACCCCATCGAAACATTTCAATGTTTCAGTTTCACTGTGTAATGTTAAAAGAGAACTGATTTCCCGATTAGACACTTACTCCAGGGTATGTATTTACCAGGTATGATTCTCACATCTGTATGGTTTTACAGATGATGAGTGGGAGTACGTTATTGGGAATTGGGTGATCATCCTCATTATATCGGGATTCGTTGTAATCGGTGATATTTGAGGAGATCATCTGGGCTGTTTGCCGGTCGGCAAATATTTGGTTTTGAATATCCGCTGTTATGCACCAATTTCAAATTGATATATCTGTACGTCTATTTCCATAGAGTGAGATATACCTTTTGATATTATGTCGATGACATTTACCTATATCAGTGGATGGTTAGGTAAAGAGCATTAAACAGCGGTGTAATTCTTCTTAACCATAAGTACAGTTTTCGACCTACGACACACAGTGAATGAGTTATCAGACTCAAGGGACTTATACAAAGTATTGTATGTTGTCCAGGGTCCATCAGGACAGAGGGGTTGGTCCTCGTACTACATTCAGTTTACTTATGACTTCTCTAGTTTTTAGACAAGTGTTTCGTGGAAACACAGGGTCCGAATTTGGAGAAGTTATTGGTATTTGAATAGAGTAGAGAACCAGGTATAGCAAGTATCGGGATTCTTCAAAGAGATCGAAGATGTAGATACTTGTGTATGGTATTCAGTTGATAGTAATGATAAAGAGATCTTGCTTCTCTTTCAGGTTACTCATAATTGGAAGTATTCCTAAGTTGAGTAACGCTGATCGGCCTTCTTCCATTTAGTTGACATGCGCTGGGGACAGCTGCATGATTTGAATCTGGTTCAATTAAATCAGTGCCTCTGTTTCTATATTGGATATAGAACAGTTCATATCTTAACGATGTTAAGGTACGGGGAGTTGTCCGGTTTATGATTAAAACCAGACACTAGACAACTCAAGGCACGTTTCTGTAATGGCTGTTTGTGGGTTGACCCAGGCTATGACGAGGGTTGACTTTCTACCATCTGGATGAACAATAGCAATATTGTTCTAGACTCGCCACAGTTTTATTAAAAATGGATTTTTTCAGAAAACAGTAGTGGGAGTATGGTAGAACTGGAAGTGATTCCAGAACCACAAACGATTACTGAAGATTTGATAAGGAACCTAAAGATTCAATCTGATTTGACATTCCATTGGCCACTCCGCAGATAAGGTGGGTAACTTCAGGCACCCGAGAGGTACTCCGGTAGCCTCAAGGACGGTGACAGGGAAGTTCTTGTTTACCCACAATAGCCATTGCTGTTGTTCCAGGTTACGAGACCCGGCGGGAGGATGAGTATAGCGTCGTTCTAAACCAGTTTTAGAAGTGTACGTCTATATGACTCTGCCAGAGGGTTGTCGTAGTCAGTGGGAGCAGCGGAAGCATTGGTGGACAGGTTGCTTATGTCTATTTATAGACTAGAGCAGATGTAGCGGAGATAGATCATCTATTTCTGACGTGGCAGTCATGGGTTTGACTTCATCAGAATAGGGGATGGATCTGTTGAGAAGGTAGTAGGGTGTGATATCCTGGTATTTGGATGATATACACAGAGTAGGAAAAGAAACTCCTACACTACAATCGGTTATACTTTGGTCGTCACACAGTGGTTTCTCCACACAGGACTTGGACATTATATCAGACATACTGGTTACTGGATCTATGGTATTAGATCTAGATTTGGGTGGTTTCCCAATCAGGGTACTTGACAGCATTCTAAGAGTATTTAGGATGGACGACTCCTGGCACGGTAGTGTACCTGCAGGTAATGGAGTCACCCTCTCCAAAGGTGTCTTACAGACTAAAGGGGAGAGGGACGTGCATGATTGGCAGATCACTTGCTCAGGCAATTGAGTCAATCATGAGATGTCAAGTACCACACCAGATGTTGTTCTTGCACTAGATGCAATAAGTTAACATTAATCCAATCCTGGAGAAACAGTCGGAAGCAGTTTTAGAACATAACTGGATGTTCTAGGGATATGATAACGACAGCCTCATTCAGGAGACAGTTATCATTCCAGGCTTCCAAGGTGACATGGACGACAAGGAGGTTGTCAGAGTTATAGTTTTCCTTCTGATGAGGGGCAGTATTTTGGACAGGTAGTCCAAGGCAATACTGAGGGAGGCATGACGCGCAGGATACTGATTAAGTTCAGTTGACGATACAGTCTAAGAAGTTTGGATTTGGAGTTCATTTATGAGCTATGTCCCATCAGACATCCAGACATATTCTGAGACAGGTATTGCTCATTTCGGGAGATGGCTTTCTCCGCGAACTTGAGATATAGAGAGACATAGAAAGAAACAACTAAGCGGATCCACTCACTGAGGCTATTCCTCGAACGCAATAGTTCCGCAAACGAGCTTTGTGAGACTGACTAGTAGAGGAGTTGGATGTTCGGTATCACACGGGCTGTGAGTATGCGACATCGCAATAATTAGCCTTGAGTGCAAGTGGGAGATTGTTGGAGATAGTGCCCTCAGAGTCAATTATTAGGTCACAGGTACGTGATTGTAATGATTGAGGGAGGACCTATCCCGGTAGGACAGTCTTACTCGAGATGATAGTATGCTATCTGGTTTACCTTTATCATCGTGTACTGCTTTAGGTGACATGACACGTCGCTATTACACGTTGATAGAGCCCCTAGGATTCTTGCTTGACCACCAGTAGTATGAGGGCGATCATATAAGTGGGAGCTGGGGGTCTACAAGCATATCCTTAAAAGGTCCCTAGTCGTGGGAGTTTCGAGACCGGGCATCGATACTCCATTAGTAGACTAGTGTATACAGTCGAGACCCCGACGAGGGGCGGTGGCCGGTCTCACAAGCCACTGGTGTCAGTTGGATCACCTAAGATGTATACAGGTGCTCATTGGGTTATGAGTACACCGGACAGGACTCGCCGGGAACATGCTAGTTGGTCATATACCAGACGTCAGATGGCAGTTCCCTGGTGACATGTGTGCAGGTTAGTTCATCGACCTGGGGATCGTCATTTGTCTCGTGTGAGTTCCCACTGTACTTTGATTACTACCCTACCACGGCTCAAAGGAGTCATGCAAACAGGTTTTAGTTGGGTACAGTCCCGAGCCACATGGAGGCAGTGAGCGTATCTTCAGGGGTTCGTCTCTCCCGGTATTGGGGGTGAGGTCGTGCTGTGTCTAGGAGAGCCATTACACAAAGTCCTTGGCCAAGGCAAGGAGATTTACTGGTAGGTATTCCAGTAGTATCTCAGGGTGTTCTGGGCTACACTCCGACACGACTTGTACCGCTTTTGGGGGTCTGACTTTTACCAACCCCCTAGGCCCGCCATGCGATACTCATAGACGAACGGACCGGACTGCACGGATATTGTCACTGACAGGCTCAGTAGGGTGTCAGGATGAGTTCGCTCATCGACGTTCCTTTTAGTCAATAGCTGGTGGCCCGTTACGTATTGGCTTATACCTCTGACGGGCTAGTGGTTAAATCCACAGCCATAGTATTGACGAGTCTTTAGAGTCCACCACACTTTCAGTTACTCAAGTTTCGGGCGAAACGCTGTAGAGGCCGTATGGAGATATGGCAAGGTCCGATCAGATACGTGCGGTATTGCACGGATCAGGATCGGACGGTTTGTACTAGTAGCCGTATAGGATTATGGCAGGGTTCGATCAGATACGTGCGGTCTTGCACGGATCAGGATCGAACGGATAATACTAGCCGGCTTTGGTTTAAGCCGGTCCTAGTTTAGTACAGTGTAGATTTTGTCTCTTTGCATTTGTATCCGGACGGAATACAGATGCGGGTGTGTATGCACAGTATCGGGGTTTTCCTGTAATTTATTACGGGACCAGTTTTCTGGAGTTGCCATTTTGCATTCCGTTCCGGCCGGTTTTCCTTTGTTCTTTCCCGGCCGGACTTTTCCGATGGAGGGGGTAATTTGCAGTTTTGCAAATTACTTTTGTGGAGGGGTTTTATTTCAAAAGGGTTTGATATGATAAGAATCTTTTCTTTTGCACCAAGCTTTTGTTTTAATATGATTTGATTGAATGAGGATGAGATTTGAAAGGGTATGGTTGTTTTTTATATGAAGCATGGTTGTTGTTTGTGGTCACCTCTTGACCTCTCCTACCCTCACCTCCCTTCATGAGATGTATTTTGTTCCCTCCATCATTTTCCTACTTGATATGGCCGGCCACATCTTAGTGAGAGGGAGAGTGGTTTTCATTTTGTAGTATGGCAAATTCATTCATCTCATTTTGATACAAGGAAAAATGAAAGCACCATTTTTCATACCCTCATTCCTCCATCTTCAAATGGCAACCAACCCCAAAGCGAGACATGCACTCTACACTACACTTCCTACAGCAAATCTTGGACGCGTCGATTCGCCAGCTTCGCGCCCGAGTTGCCTCGGTATTGAGGTGGGAGCCCGTAAAAGCTACAGGCGATGTGGTGCCATTTCCGACGAGGAGGAGACGGACGGAGATCCCGCGAGGAGATCGGAGTGGAGATGAAGACCGGAGGACTCGGATCAGTCGGTATATCTCTAACCCATCTTCTAGTTAGCTTAGACTAGTTTAATGGTTACGATCCGGAGTTTAGTGCGCGGTGGTGCCGGTTTGCAAAGTCCGCAAAAATTTAAGTTTTTCACCGCTTCCGCATTCCGGCGTCGGATTGACGGCCGGGGCGCCGCCGTGGACTTACAACAAGAGCTATTGTTACTCGGTTAGGGGTTATACCTCAACTTGAACTCCTTCTCTTTGACTCTTGATGGTGGTCGGATGGTGCTTTCCTCGTTGCCTTCTCTTGTCGAAGATGGATCCACCTGAGGGTTTCTACCTTGAGCTCCTTTCTCGATCTTGAGAGAACTAAAGTGTCCGGCTTGCTAGACCTTCAACCTTAGGATGAGTAGAGAGTGGCTTTAGGTGTTTAATCTCTAAGGAAAGGTTTCTCAACTCATGAGAATGATTCTCCTTGAACTAGAGGAAGAGGAAGAGCAAAATGGAGGAGAGAGAATGGTTATGATAGAATGAGAATAGTTTTACAACCATATCAAATATATGTGAATTAATCTAATTAATAATATTAATTAAAATGAAAAAGGTGATGGTTGGTTTGATAAGACCATTATCATTTCACATTAAATTTTTTTGCAAAGATCAAAGAGCATCTTGAAAAAGAAATGATGATGGTCAAAGTTTCAACCATGGTCAACTAGTCGACCTTGGTCAACAAGTCAACAAACTCAACCATGACACAATTTCATTTAAATAACATTATCAATTGATATTACACATAATCATTAGGGTTTGGTAAACGACAACCGTCAACTGTGCATACACACCCGTACCAAAACCCTAATGAGAATCCTCTTCCTCTGCCTCAGTCAACTGTGCATACACACCCGCATTCGTGTTCCGAGGAGCACGAATACTATGAGATAAAACTAACCCCAAAGCATATACTAGGATCTGGCTCAAACCAGAGCCCACTAGTGATGTCTGTCCGGACGCCAAACGCGCACAAGTGCGCGGATGTGAACGAACCCTGTCGCAAAACCATGCGACCTCTACTCTGTTTTGCCCAAAAGCGAATAACCTTCTGTGTGGGACTCTAAAGACTCGACACTACGCTGGCGGTGGGTTTAACCACAGATCGCAAGCGGTACTAGCTGTACGTAACGGTCCCCAGGTAGATGCCGATAAGAAGATGGACGAGGTGAAACCCATCTGAACTCCTACTGAGCCTGAATGTGACAATCTCCGTACAGTCCGGTCTATTCGTCTGAGAATATCGCATGGCGGGCCTAGGGGGCGGTAAACGTCAGTCCCCTACTAGCGGTACAAGTCGTGTCGGAGTGTAGCCCAGAACACCTGAGATAACACTGGAAACCTACCAGTCTATCTCGCTTGCCCTGGCCAGGGACTTTGTGTAATGGCTCTTCTAGACACAGCGCGGTATCAACCCCCAATACCGGGAGAGACGAATCCTGTCTAACCGTCACTGCCTCCAAGTGCTTCGGGACTGCACCCAAAAACTACCTGTTTGCACGACTCCTTTGAGCCGTGGTAGGGTAGCAATCAAAGTACAGTGGGAACACACTCGAGGCGAAGTGACAGTGTCAAGTCAACGGACTAAGCTGTACTCATGTCACCTGGGAACTGATATCTGACGATAGGTATAGTACCAACCAATAGTTCCCGATGAGTCTTGTCCAGTGTACTCGTAACCTAACGAGCACCCGCATACTATCTCAAGTACGACGTACTTACGGCTGTGGGACAGACCGTCTCCCAAGCTGGGATGAGAAGCGTATACGCTAGTCTACTCCGGAGTATCGATGCCCTGTCTCGATAGTCCTACGACTAGGGACCTGCATAAGGATGTTCTTGTGGATTACCCAGCCCTCACGAGTGTACTGTCATCACAACGCTGGTAATCAAGCAAAGATCCTAAGGGCTCCACTAATGTGTAAAGGTGATATGCTATAAGAAACACATGCACACATTAAAGCAGAAACAAACTAAATAGCATACTACTATATTGAGCAAGATTGTCTATACAAGGTGAATATCCCAAGCTTCCATCAAGTAATATACAAACTAGTATGATACAGTAAAGGCCTCTAGGGCATATACACTAACAGATGCCTCTTACATTCTGGGGATCCGGATCTATCATGACAGATCCAAGAGGATATTAGGACTTTCACGGTCCAGGTACATCAACACCATACTGAAAAGATTCAGTATGGAAGATTCCAAGCACGGTAATCTACCGGCTTGTCACGGGATCACCCTCTCCAAAGAGATGTCTCACAAGAGTGATTTGGAAAGAGATCGCATGTCTATTATACCCTATGCTTCTGCGGTAGGCTCTATAATGTATGTGATGTTGTGTACCAGACCGATGTAGCTTATGCACTGAGTGTGGTAAGCCAGTATCAGTCAAACCCTAGGGAGAAGCACTGGATAGCGGTAAAGAACATTCTCAAGTACCTGAGAAGGACTAAGGAGATGTTCTTGGTGTATGGCGGAAAAGACCTCCAGATCGAGGCCTTTGCTGGCTCCAGCTTCCAGAGTGACAAGGTTGATTCCAAGTCCATGTCCGGTTATGTCTTTACCCTCAATGGAGGGGCGGTGTGTTGGAAGAGTTCCAAACGGGAAACCGTTGCTGACTCGACGATGGAAGCGGAATATATCGCTGCTGCTGATGCCGCAAAAGAAGCCATCTGGATAAGGAAGTTCTTGACAGAACTTCAGGTGGTTCCGTCCATTGTTGATCGAATACCTCTGTATTGCGACAACAATGGGGCTATAGCTTTAGTGAAGGAACCCAGGTCCCATCAGAAGTCTAGACACATCTTGAGGCGGTATCACCTGATCAGGGAGATCGTGGGTCGCCAGGAGATCGAGGTTCGGAGGGTTGCTACGGAAGATAACACTGCTGATCCACTCATGAAGGCCTTACCCCAGACTCGGTTTGAGCGGCTGATCGAGATGATAGGTCTTCGATATGCCAGTACATGGCCTTAGTGCAAGTGGGAGATTGTTGGTGTATATGCCCTAGAGGCCATTATTGTATCATACTAGTTTGTATATTACTTAATGGAAGCTTGGGATATTCACAGTTGTATAGACAATCTTGCTCAAAATGGTAGTATGCTACTTGGTTTGTTTCTACTTTAATGTGTACATGTGTTTCTTTTAGTATATCACCTATACACATTAGTGGAGCCCTTAGGATCTTTGCTTGATTACCAGCGTTGTGATGGCAGTCACACTCGTGGGGGCTGGGTAATCCATAAGCACATCCTTATACAGGTCCCTAGTCGTAGGACTATCGAGACAGGGCATCGATACTTGTCACGACCCAAATTTGGCCCGTAACCGGCACTTAAACTACGTAACGTCTAAAGGCGTACGCAACTTAAGTAAGCCGAAACCCAGAATTCTAAACCACCCAAAACTGGATCAACGGAGAAAACATAGTTTTAAACATTCGGAAATTTTCAAGTAAAAATCTTTAAGTTTAGTTTTCGTTCTTAAAATTTTCGGCAGCACCTCCTTTGTAAAAACTAACCCCGAAAACGGGTACAATATAGATAATAATAAAAGCATCCAAAACGGGAGCAAATCACGCCCAACGGTGGAGACAACCACCACAACATATATACGACGCCGAAGCGAAGAAATATAAAGAAAACTGCATAAAGAAGTAAAACTTTTCAACAAAACCGGCTCCCACGAGCACGGCACCCAAAGTCACCACAAAATATAGCACTGAATCCTCACAAGTCGCCTCTAAGTCATATACAACATAGTTGTAGATGGAGAATACTAGATCCAACAAAAAATATACAAAGTACAAACAGATAACCGCAACCCACCTAAAAGCAAGGCTTCACAGGCAACTGTAGTGGTATCCGCAAAAGTAGAGATGATAAGATGCCCTGCCGCGACTACTCAGAGGGTAAGTCCTGCACAACACTGTGGCACAACGGGGGTGAGTTGCCAACTCGTGAATAGTAAATAATATCATACAGTAATCGCAAGTATGCACGAACAGCGATCTATCTATCATAAGTAATCCGATAGCATAAGTATGATAAGTGAATATGCAACAATCATGTAAAGGTACATCATCAGGGTACTATAACTATATGAAACAATGCATATCAACATAATCCTGAGTGTGGGATGATATAATATAAAATCTCATGCAAAAATCATCAGCATGGAAAAACACCAATGTCCCTCTCTGACACATCAAATCCCAAATCCTCAGGCACTGCATCCTCAGATCGGCCCTCACAGCCTGTATGTCTCACGAAAACCTGAGTGTCAAACACCGACACTCGAAACATCATGAAACCCGTGTCTAGCATCGACACGTAAATCCTCATAACTCAGGCGCTGTCACCATGACTAGCCCTGACGATATGTCATACCTCACTCCGGTCGGTATTTCCATGATAACCGCCGAGTCCAAATACAATCATCGGTAGGTAGTGGTCCCACCGTCAGGCTTATCGTCTACACCACGAAATCACCACTCACCCCGGGGTACCATACCGGGTCCACTATGTACCCGCAGACGGTGCGTCCCGCTCCTCGAATCGGATATCACAAGCCAAATCTCAGAACCGAGAAATCACATGGTGGACGCATCAAATATCATATCAAGAGAAACCGGGTTTTCAAACAATGCATAGTTTTCTTGAAAATATCCCCCACGGTTCTCAAATCCATAAATCATATGAAATCCATATCTCAATGCGTAAAATCCATATAAAGCTGATATATGCAACATAAAACATCAATATGAGCATATAAAGGGAAAACCGCTCTTTAAATTGAATCTAGCTTTAAAACATATCATGCGGTTCCCAATTCCTTCGAAAATAAATGCAGTATCATATGAAGTGTACATGTAAGTGTAGCAAGGTTTAAGTATCTACATGTAATCAAGTACGAGGGTGTACATGTCAATATGTATGCATGATGTATAAGTAAATATAGCAAGATATAAGTGAAGTGGAATAAGGTTCACTACCTTAACTATTCCTGCCCAATGCAATATCACGTATGTATGTGTCCACAGTATTTAATATGCATAATAGAATAAGAGTTACTACTCCAATCATTCCTATCCACTATCATATCACATATGTAGGTGTTTGTGCGTGTCATGGCAATTACAGACGGTGCGGGTGTAGCATACAATTTAGTGCTCGTGCAACATGAACCGTTAGTAATGTGTTATATCTAAAGGTACGAGTCAAGTACAACAGATAATGCTATGCAATGACATTCATATGAAAGTAACTAATATGCAAATACATGCAGCTATCATATCATATTCGCCCCGACGCATAACGCCATACGGGCGATTTCCCCGTAGATGTTAAATCTACTCACCGATGGTCTCGAGCTATGAAAATCCGACCACCTGCTTCCCTTTGTTCGCAGCACCTGAAATCCCTGCTTGCGAACCTAAAATTTCATAAATACAACGCATAAGCTAAATATCCTATAATGACGAAAAGACAACGAAACGCGACGAAAACGCCCGGAAAATTACACTGCGCGCTTAGCGAATCTATCACGCACGATACCGGCCAAAACCCTAATTGGGGTCGCTAAACTATAAAACACCAAGTCTGGACCCCGATCGTCCCGATCGCGCAACACAACACAAAAATTATGAGGAATACACTGGATATAACCTCGCAACTACCAAACGAACCCTACGTCGGAAAAAACCCCGAAATCTAGTAAACAACCTATCGCAATATATCGCACTAGATTCAAGATAACGCAAATCTAACAATTACAAATACCTTAAAATAGCTTAACTAAGCTATCTAAACCAATCCTATATTTTTAGCACTCGCTAATTATGTTTTAGCAAAAATCAAGTAAGCAACTTTGCTTAATTAAACAAAATAATCATTAGCAAATTTTAACATTTTCTACTAGATTAATCTTTTCCAAAACACAATTTAACACTTCAAATAAACACTAATCGCTTAATCAAAATTTAACCCTACCATGAATTTTTTAAACCAAATATAATGAATTAATCATGAATTAAAAGCTAAACTAAGCACATAAATAGTTAACTAAATTAGCTAGCTTAAGATTAAAGCAATTAATTATGGATTAAGGTAAGAAATTATACCTCCTCAAGAACACCAAAATGAAAATAGATCCATCATTTTAGCCTCCAAAAATCAAGCTTTGAAGAAGATCCACGAAGGATTAGTGAAGGAAAAATGGTTTAATTTTTATATAGGAATTTTTGGATTTATTTTTGGAATTCTTTTTGTGTTTTTGATTGAAAAAGTGTGAGAAATGAGTTTGGAACTTTTGAGGGAAGAAATGGGGGGGATGAGGCTCGGCCAAGGTGAGAGGGGGGTTTTTGTGTAATTAAAATGAAGAATTTTCTAGTCTTTAGCAATAATTGCAACATTAAATGAAAAATGCCACCTTTACACCCTTTTCTTTTCTTTATTAATAACAAACCATTAGTCACCAAAAAAAATCTAGATATTTAAAAAGAACCTTCTAAAATAATTCTAGTGACAAAATTAATTTATTCACAAAAGAAAAATTTTCCCGTTTTATGTGCACAAAATACCGCTTAAAATAATATTTTATTTGGGAAAAAAATCTATCTGAACCAAAACCTCCCAAATACCCCCAAAGTTCGCGCACAAGCTTTATTTTGGCCAAACTAGGTGTCGGTAAGCTTATACGGTCGTTTGATCAAAATCGGGTTAAAACGGGAAAAACCGACAATTTTGCCCTAAAACGGGAAAATTCGCAAAACGATTTCTAAAACGTTACAATACTCCAGAGTAGACTAGCGTATGCGCTTCTCATCCCAGCAGGGGAGACGGTCTGTCCCACAGCCGTCAGTACGTCGTACTTGAGATAGTATGCGGGTGCTCGTTAGGTTACGAGTACACTGGACAGGACTCGTCGGGAACTGTTGGTTAGTACTATATCTATCGTCAGTTATCAGTTCCCAGGTGACATGAGTACATCTTAGTCCGCTGACTTGACACTGTCACTTCGCCTCGAGTGTGTTCCCACTGTACTTTGATTACTACCCTACCACGGCTCAAAGGAGTCGTGCAAACAGGTAGTAGTTGGGTGCAGTCCCGAAGCACTTGGAGGCAGTGACGGTTAGACAAGATTCGTCTCTCCCGGTATTGGGGGTTGATATCGCGCTGTGTCTAGGAGAGCCATTACACAAAGTCCCTGGCCAGGGCAAGTGATTTATACTGGTAGGTTTCCAGTGTTATCTCAGGGTGTTCTGGGCTACACTCCGACACGACTTGTACCGCTATTAGGGGACTGACGTTTACCACCCCCTAGGCCCGCCATGCGATATTCTCAGACGAACAGACCGGACTGTACAGAGACTGTCACATTCAGGCTCAGTAGGAGTTCGGATGAGTTCACCTCGTCGGTCTTCTTATCGGCATCTACCTGGGGGCCGTTACGCACAGCTAGTGCCGCTTGCGGTCTGTGGTTAAACTCACTGTCAGCGTAGTGTCGAGTATTTAGGGTCCCACACAGAGAGCTATTCGCCTTTAGGAAAAAGAGTAGAGATCGCATGGTTTTGCGACAGGGTTCGGTCACATCCGTGCACTTGTGCACGTTTAGTGTCCGGGAAGTTATTACTAGCGGGCTTTGGTTTAAGCCAGATCCTAGTATACGTTTTGGGATTGGTTTTATCTCGTTTTTATTCGTGTTCCTTGGAACGCGGATGCGGGTGTGTATGCACGGTTGACGAAGACAGAGGCAGAGGATTCTCATTAGGGTTGTTGACTGTTGACTTTTGCTAAACCCTAATGAGAATTAGAAATATGATTAATAATAATATTAATTAAGTATTATTGTGCCATGGTTGGGTTGAAAGGTTGACTTTGTTGACTGGTTGACTTTGTTGACCGGTTGACTAGGTTGGACTTGTTGACCATCATCATAACAATGGCTATCATTTCATGGCATTGACCTTTGCTTGCTTGTTTTGTTCACAAATTGCATTTAATGCATGAAATGATATTGCCATTTGATATGATAAGAACCATCACAAAAATACTCAATTACTATGATTATTATGATTATTTTGTGTTATGAGAGCATGGGTGGAAAAAGTCTTGCTCATTCTATCATTTGTATTCTCTCTCATCCTCAAGCTCTCCCTCTTCCTCTTGCTCTCTCTCTCTAGTTCATGGTTCTATTGTCTCATGTGTTGAGAATCAAGAACCATAGAGATAAAACCCAAAACACTTCTCTACTCATCCTAGTATACAAGGTCTAGCAAGCCAAGTGTTCTAGTTTCCTCAAGATTGAGGTTGGAGCCAAAGGTAGAAGCTTTCGGGTGGATCCATCTTCGGCACAAGGAGACGACGAGGTGAGGCCGATCCGACCACCACAAGGAGTTGAAGAGAAGGAGTTCAAGTTTAGGTATAACCCTTAACCTAGTAGCTAAACTCTTAGTTAGGTTTTTAGATAGTTTCTGTAGGGTTTCTAGGCACTCTTGTGAAGGTTCATAAAGCATCAAACATCCCGAATAAAATTTTACATGTGCCGAACAACCCAAAGACGGGATCTTTGCTAGATTATTAGGGTTTAACATGCAAGATAACATCTTTAAACCTAAGTGTGAGGGATTACAACCTTTGTAGTCCACTCCTTCGCTTCACAAGCTCCGAATAGAAGTCCCTTCGTCGCGATCCATGATCTCCCGGACTGAAGAGAGGCTCCACGACTCGAACGATCCATGCTAGCTTGAAGTGTTCCGCTTCTCCGATGATCTACGTCGAAGTTGCTATAACCCAAGCTTTCTCTCTCTAAAGAGATGAACACCCTAATCTAATGGGCTAGATTAGATGAGGATGATGGAGTAGAATTTATGCTATCTTTTTAATTCACTTTCTCACAATAAATCATCATAAAAGGAATTTCTAGTGAGCTCTCTCTCAAACTCAAGAGAGAAGAAGATGAAGAATGAAAAGAAAAAAAATCCTTTTGTGATGAATAGTAGTCAAGAATATATGACTGATTATCAAACCATGGTCAATGATGAGAGGCTTAAACTTTGTAGTGAATAAACTAGAGTTAGGGTTTGTTTTGTAGGGTTCCTAGGCACCCTAATGAGGTCTCACAAGGCATCAACCATGCCAATTTCAAATTTAAACGGTGCCGAGAAACCCTAGAACGGATCGTTGGCTAGATTTCTAGGCGAAACAATAAACTAGTTAACACTTAACTACAAGTAAACGGAAATACAACCTTTGTAGATCCGGTGCTCCACCTCCATAGCTCCGCAACGAAGTCCCCTCACTGTCCAAATGAATTCCCGGGCTTAGCATCGGCTTCGTCGGAGAAATGGTGAGCTAGGTCGTCGATGTCCATGCCGAAGATGATCTACGTCGAGGCATCGCTAGATCAAGCTCCACCTTCACCAAGCCATGAAAATTTGTGAAGGAAACACCCTATACTACTTGGCAAGAGGTAGAGGATGAAGAAATAGGAAGTGGGTAGACTTTAGAATTGGATTTCTCACTCATTTTCATCAATCACCATTGATGAAGTGAAGGTTTCTTCATTGAAGAAGATGAAGAAGAAGATGATGATGATTATGATAAGTTAATAAAAATAGAAAAGAAATATAATACTTATCATAACTTTAACCATGGTAAAGTGTAGAGAATTAACTTTAGTTAGGTGGAATGGTTAGGGTTAGAGAAGAAGACAAGAATGGTTGCTTTGGTCAAAGTTGCATGAAGCTTGAAGAAGCTTCTAAGAAAGCAACCATTTGTTTTCTTTTCTCATTCTTTTCATCCAAAAAGAAATAGATAAATGAATGAATAAATAAATAAGCAAATAATAAACCCTAACCATTTCATTAACCAAGGTTTAATTCTTTATACTTAACCAATTTTACATGCACCATCAAACATGATACAAGCATGTGCACAAAATCATATCACATATATAATGCGCACATCCGAGCGAGAAAATCCATTTAAAGTGAACCGATACTAGTTAATGCAAAGTAATATATCAAGTATATAATTATGCATTAAATCATTAAATCAACACTTGATTTAACGATCCGGTCATATCGCATATAACCGACTAATATCCAATGTATCGATTTATCGAATCAATCTTCGATTCGATAACTAGGTTATATCGCATACAACCATTCGACACATTTTTCGCGAGAATGAAATACGGTATCACATACACGCATTATTCTCGGTCCCGCACATATCTCATATGCGCTCCTATTTCGTTTCGCTTGAGCCAGGAAACCTCTGTGTAGGACTCTAAAGACATGTCAATACGCCGGCAGCAGATGATGATCATATCAAACATCCATAAGCCGCAAGCGGTCTGCTAAACGTAACGGCCACCCGGGTATTGAGCGATCAGAAGATCGACGAGCAAGCCCGCTCAAACTCCAGTGAATCCAACCAGTAACACTACCGTACAGTCCGGTCTGATCGTCTGATATGTCGCATATCTCGCCTAGGGGTGGTAAACGTCAGACCCCAATAGCTCGATAAGTCGTGTCGATATGAGGTCTATAACAATTCGAGAAACTACTGGTAACACTTACCAGTAAATCTCAGCAACCCTGGCCAGGGATTTCCTGTTATAGCCAATCGAACACAGCACAACATCAACTCCCTATACCGGGAGAGACGAATCCCCTCCTATCGCTCATTGCCTCCATGTGACTCGGGACTGTACCCAAAAACCACCGTTTTGCATGCCCTCTTGGACGTGGTAAGATGGAAATCAAAGCACAGTGGGAACCACACAAGACTCTATGACGATCTCGGGTCAACAGACTACTCTGTACCAGTGTCACCAGAGAACTGTCATCTGACGTAAGGTATAATACCATCTGGGAGTTCTCGGCGAGTCCGTCCAGTGTACCCAGTCTCCACTGAGCACCCGTATATCATCTCTGATGTCAAACACCAATGGATATGGGATCATCCATCGCCCATCTGTATGGGTCGAGAAGGTATACGCTAGTCTACTCTGGTATATCGATGCCCCGTCTCGATACTGTTAGTTATATGTATGCCCTAGAGGCCATTACTGTACATAGGATGTATATTGTAGTGGATGCTGGGACATATATAGGGAGGACTTTCTTGCTCGACATGATAGTATGCTATCTGGTTGAACTTTACCTTAACGTGTATACTGATTGTCTCTCTGTTAAATGTTGGTAAAGCCCTTAGGATCTGTACTTGACTACCTGGACTATGATGCGGATCATACTAGTGGGGACATGGTAGTCCATAAGTACATCCTTCAAAGTCCCTAGTCGTGGGTGTATCGAGACGGGGCATCGATATACCAGAGTAGACTAGCGTGTACCTTCTCGACCCATATAGATGGGCGATGGATGATCCCATATCCATCGGTGTTTGACATCAGAGATGATATACGGGTGCTCAGTATAGACTGGGTACACTGGACGGACTCGCCGAGAACTCCCAGATGGTATTATACCTCACGTCAGATGGCAGTTCTCTGGTGACACTGGTACAGAGTAGTCTGTTGACCCGAGATCGTCATAGAGTCTTGTGTGGTTCCCACTGTGCTTTGATTTCCATCTTACCACGTCCAAGAGGGCGTGCAAAACGGTGGTTTTTGGGTACAGTCCCGAGTCACATGGAGGCAATGAGCGATAGGAGGGGATTCGTCTCTCCCGGTATAGGGGGTTGATGTTGCGCTGTGTTCGATTGGCTATAACAGGAAATCCCTGGCCAGGGTTGCTGAGATTTACTGGTAAGTGTTACCAGTAGTTTCTCGAACAGTTATAGACCTCATATCGACACGACTTATCGAGCTATTGGGGTCTGACGTTTACCACCCCTAGGCGAGATATGCGACATATCAGATGATCAGACCGGACTGTACGGTAGTGTTACTGGTCGGATTCACTGGAGTGTGAGCGGGCTTGCTTATCGATCTTCAGATCGCTCAATACCCGGGTGGCCGTTACGTTTAGCAGACCGCTTGCGGCTTGTGGGTGTTTGATATGATCATCATCTGCTGCCGGCGTATTGACCAGTCTTTAGAGACCTACACAGAGGTTTCCTGGCTCAAGCGAAACGAAATAGGAGCGCATATGAGATATGTGCGGGACCGAGAATAATGCGTGTATGTGATACCGTATTTCATTCTCGCGATGAATGTATCGAATGGTTGTATGTGATATAACCTAGTTATCGATTCAAGCGTTGATTCGATAAGCCGATACATTGTATACTAGCCGGTTATATGCGACATGACCGGATCGTTAAATCAAGTGTTGATTTGATGATTTAATGCACAATTATATATTTGATATATTAGTTTGCATTAACTAGTATCGGTTTACTTAAGACGGATTTTCTCACTTGGATTGTGCACATTGTATATGTGATATATTTTGTGCACTTGTATGTATCATGTTTGATGATGCATGCTAACTTGTGTTTTGTGTGAAGATTAAACCATGGTTGTGAGAGTGGTTAGGGTTTTATTTTCCATTACTTATTTATTCATTTATTTATTTGTTTATACATTTTGGAAAATAAATAGAAAAGGGAAAAGAATGGTGGCTAATTTTGTTCTTTAGTTGAAGCTTCATGAAGCTTTGTTCAAGTCAACCATTCTTATCTCATTCTTAACCCTAACCATTCCCACTAACCATGATTCATTCTCTACACTTGACTAGAGTTAATATTATGATAAGTATTTTTTTTTCTATTGATTTTTAATTAACTTATCATATATCATCTTCTTCTTCTTCCATTTTCTTCAAGTGAAGAAAGCTTGCCCCATCAATGGCAAGTGATGGAAATGAGTGAGAAATCCAAAACTAAAGTTAACCCACTTCCTATTTCTTCATCCTCTACCTCTTGCCAAGTAGTAGAGTGTGTTTTCTTCACAAGTTTCTTGACTTGGTGAAGTCGGAGCTTGATTTAGCGATGCCTCGACGTAGATCATCTTCGGCATGGACATCGACGACCTAGCTTGCCCATTCTCCGACGAAGCCGACGCTAGAGCCCGGATTTGATTTGGACAGCGGAGAGGACTTCGTTGCGAAGCTATGGAGGTGGAGCACCGGATCTACAAAGGTTGTATTTCCGTATTCCCTTAGTTAAGTGTTAACTAGTTATCTTTTCGCCTAGAAATCTAGCAAACGATCCGCAGTTTAGGGTTTCTCGGCACGTTAAAATTTGAAATGGGCATGTTCGATGCCTTGCGAGACCTCACTAGTGTGCCTAGGAACCCTACAGTGGTATCAGAGCCTAGCTAGAGCCTTAGGCGAAGTCTAGACGGAATTTGAAGTCCGAACGAACCCGAAACCCAATTCCATTCTTGCTCTCTGTCCAATTTTTAAAAACAGGGATTTTTCAGTATTAAAAATATCCAGAAAAACATGCAGGAAAATCTAAGAGTAACTGTACAATTCGTAACCCTAATTCCATTAAAGCGCCGCACTTCCGCGGCACGAGCATGGCTCGTGCGGCGGAAACGCGGCCGTTTTGTCGTTTTGTGAGACGAAGTTTACACAGTAACTCCTAGTTTCCAGTGTTGGTCTTCCTGGGTATTTTTAATATTTTTTCAAGAGTTGAATTTTTCTGAGTTGATTTGGGGTTTCGGTATTTCGATCGGGGTATCAAATTTTGTCTGTGTGGCTTTCCGGATAAATTTTAGAATATGTTAAAAAAGTTCGACCGGATATAAACACCCAATTTTTCCCCTGTCGGGAAATTTCCAAGTGTTGGATTTTTCCGTAGTTTGACGACGTTCTAAGTAGTGCAAGTAACGCGATGGTCCCTCTAGAAGACAACAAACCTTAACTCGATTATGTGACCGTCTTGAACTGCCCTTTGAACCTTCGGGTTTGGGGCAGTACGGCGTGCCACATGTGAGGCGTTGGCTTGACCCTTCTACGGCTGGACCGTTGGTACTGAGGCACGAACTGAATGTTGTTAGACTTGTTTCATATGTTGATCTGTATCGGGAAAACTTGGGTGTTCGATTGTTCGATCGGAAAGTTTAACATTTTCTGTTTATCTGGAATGGGATACAATAATTGGAATTCACAAATAGTTATGTGATAACTAAATGAATATTATAAACGTAGCAGTTTAGTCTCACTTGATCGGTTGCCACGGAATTTTGATGTGATCAAAAGTCCGTCGCAATCACGTAGCGTACGCGGATACTCGCCGGGTAAACTTAATAGACAGCCTCACTCCATAGCCCCGACCAAGTGACTGTAGGAGAACCCCGTCGCCGAAAGCATCCGTTCGGGTGCTCGCGGTAGCGGTGTTCCGCCTTGGTGCACTTCGTCGACGGTATCGGGGGTGCGGCCGCCTACTAAAGTTTGCGACGAGCATTCGATCAGGATGTCGGGAATCTTGTTGAATTGCCCAATTTGATATTGAAAAGAGTTTTCGATTTTGAGACTAAAATGCGGGGTTTATAATTGTTAGGCATGTGATGTCTAAGTAATTCATTTGGTCAGGCATGCGATGTCTGAAGAGATTGCGGATTCCAACTGTTGTAGTTTTACACTTTCTTTTCTGTGACCGTAAGTGTAATATGTGATATCACCGGTTTCGTTGCTATATGTCAACGACAATTGGGATGGACATATTTACTTACGATGATGACATGTGATGTTATGTGTTGCTGGATATGTTATATTGGATCGTCGTGTTTGAATAGCCGGGGTTTTTTATGTGAGATGAGTGTTTTTCATTTTCATTCATGTAAAAACTTGTATGTAATATTCTTTTATTGGGGCGCTTCCAGGTTGCGGAAGTTGTCACCTCTTGTATATTATTTACTTTTCCGCACTAGGATAGACCCAAGGAGGGGAGCACAAGTAACCGGGTTCTGGAGTCCAGTGGGAGACCAACTCGAGGAGTCGAGTCCGGGTCTCCTAACTCTAGAATTGGTAGGGCTGCTTGCCGCTCTCGTAGGGGTCTAGGGGTGTGAGTTTGGCTATTCATCGCGACCGTGGAATCCGTGTTTTATACTGGCTCGTATTGAAAACACGGACGTCCTAGTATATCCAATATTTCATATGATTCTTCTGCTGCGATATCTGTGATGTGATCATGTGATGTTCTGTGATAGATACAGTATATAGTATATATGATATATTATATAGACGTTACTTATGTTTTACACCCGCGCTAGCCCTGCCCCGCTCTGTCGTTAGTTACCTAACCTAACGGTGCACGAGGGGACATCGAGGCGAATGCGGATGGCATAAGTGTACGTCGTATTTATCTGTGATGTTTAGGTACTTAAATGATGGGACTTCATTAATGTGATTAATGAAATAAAAGAAACCTAAGATGTTGTAGAATCGAATTTCAAAATTAAAACAGGTAGCTACAGTTCTTGCTTTGCACAGCGGTATATGTGATATATCCTGCACCTCATTCGACGAGGAAAGGACCGAGATCCCTTCACCGGGAGTGACTCCTTCAGCAATAACTGGCAGATGCTACACACTCGGTTTGTCTTTTGATTGCTTTTAAGAGTTTTTGCTTTGCACAGTGATATATATGATATATCCCGCACCTCATTCGACGAGGAAAGGACCGACGATCCCTTCACCGGGAGTGACTCCTTTAGCAAAACTAGAAAAGCCTCAAAAGCACTCCATTTTAAAACCATTTGATTCTACAACGATATCAAGTTCATTACGCAATAGGTTTTCAGAAAAACCTGTCGTAGCCCTCCGTCATTTCAGATAAGTAGTAGTTAGTATTCGTGCTGCGTTTGTTGGCCTTTGTCAAGGCGCAGTGTGCGGTAGCTAACTGGTGCTTATCTGCTTATGCATATGATGCAGATTGAGTTAGGGTAGTCGTGCGACCTTGTTGGCCTTTGTCAAGGGCCGTGCGGGTGGGTTTAATTCAATCAGGAAATGACGGGTTGAACTTGACTAGCATCCTATGGTTTGTTGGCCTTTGTCAAGGTCATAGGAGGTTAGGGGCAAAATATTATCGGGAATTTCAAGTGTTGAAATTTGCAATGAGATTGCATACCTTCTATGAGATAGTTGGATCCCGATACCCGCTGCGAGTAAGTGTTACTCCTGGGAGAGTTTTATACATTACAATTAGCCGATCAAGTAGGTGTCTAGAAAGGTGTTAACGAGGTTACGCCTCTGGGAAAACGAGGTTTACATTAATTAGGTTCGTGCGAAAGCACGGGGGACCTCCCTCAAAGTACCGACACTGGCCTGGCTGAAAGATTGGCGAACTTGTAGTGTGTAATTAATCCCGGCTAGTCTTTCCTTTTAGGGTTTGAAGGAAGATTTGATAAAAAGCAGTGGGAGCCATCCTGATTAGATAAAATAATAACCAATCTATTCTTGACAGAGCGCACGCTGAGTGTTTTCTTCTCTCTCTCTCCAGGTAGCGACCATATCACGCCTTAATCAAGATAATAAAACGGATTATTGACCGAACCCGCTTGTTATACTGAGCTGGGGAACGTTGGTCCCGCTCCAACTTATAATTGTTATAAGACAGAGCAGGAAATAGGGGATTACCAGAATTCCCGTGCCGCCCAAACGAAGAGAGTGCATGATGATGCATCATCTTCGGGTGTGTTCATTATACAGAACTGTTTCTCAGTATCCTTTACGTCCTGGGTATGTGATACCAGATCAGGATCCCTGATATGTAATCTGTTACATAGGGCTACAGAAAGGTAGAGAACTGAGAACGGGCGATAAGTTTCATGAGGCAGAAAACGGGGCAAGAGTTGCAGCCAAGTCTGTCGGTCACTGTCACCCTGTATTACCAATACATTGATTCTGAACGAATGTTATTAGATACCGAACCTGATATACAAAATCATATCTATCTCTTTATTAGTAAAGAAATGATAAAATTTTGTATTGTTGGATAATGTTTTGAACATTTCCTATATCAAAAGTTGATCGGTTCAGGCACGTTATCTAAAAGCATTGATGTTCTAAATCAAACTACAGTTCTTAGTATACAGAACACACACAAGAGGAAGAGTTCAGAAATGAACGAATCCTTCTTGAGGTATTGTAGATTAGGTCAGATCAATGTGACCCGACTAGCTAGAGTTACATAAAGATGCATATTTAAATTAGTTTGAATTTACATCTTGTGAAACTCGCCAGTCATGTCACAAAGATAAGATGACCATAGCTCCGTTTACTGGAAACAGAGAAAGAGTTAATGAACTCTTGGGACTGATACATGATGATGTATGTAAGGTCTCCTGTCTACACATGCCAGGACTGGTTCTTTGTACTTCATTACATTCTCTAATAATCTCTCGAGATTCAGACATATGTTCCTGTTGAAACACAAGTCCGAACCTTTTGAGATATTCACAGAATATAAGCGAGAAGTAGAGAACCAGAATACGGGTATAAGTATTATATCCTATGAGGAGATCAAGGAGGAGAATACTTGAGCACGGAAATACTGGACTATTCTAAAGGAGAATGAGATTCTTTCTCAGCATTACTCCTCTGTATACACCATAGCACGATGGTATATCGGGGCGGAGCAGATACACCCTATTTGATATGGTGTGCTCTATGATGAGTAATACTGAGTTACCTTTTTCCTTTTGGGTGTTATACACTTGAGAAGTTGCATACCTATTGAATAGGGTTCGAATCAAATCAATGCCTACCACTTCATATGTGATATGGAAAGGAAAGAGCCCATGTCTTAAGTTAGTTAAGATTTGGGGTTGTCCGGCCTATGTCTAAAAGCAAAATCCGGACAAACTCGAGGCAAGGTTAGTTATGTAGAACTGGAAAGGTTCCAGCTATGCAAACTACAGAAGATGATTTGACAGAACCAAAGGATTCAGTAGATACCAACGAACCTCAGCCTCTCCGCCGATCTAGTAGGGTTCCTCACCCACCTGAGAGATACTTCTGTTTCTCTATGACAGTGGGAGCGAGGATTGCATCATGAGATGATGACCCAACTAGTTTCGAGCTGGCCATCAGGAGTGGGACTCTGTAAGAATGGCCGGATGCTTAGTGACCTGAGATGGAATCCTTATACACCAACAAAGTATGGACTTTAGTTGCTATATCTGAAGGGTTAAATCCCCATCAGGAGCAAGTATATCTTGAGAAGATTACTTGGTGTACATGAAAAAGTTGAGACTTTCAAAGCTAGACTTGTTAAAGGTTTTCGTCATCGACCAGGTGTGGATAATGATGAAACCTTTTCCCGTACCTATGCTTAAGTCCATCCAGATCCTACTTACCACGGCTACATACCATGACTACGATATCTGGCGGTTGGGTTCCTTGACTGCTTTTCTAAATGATGATTTAGAAGAGTGCGTCTGTAAGTACACAGCCAGAGGGCTTCGTAAACAGTGGGAACAGCGGAAACGTGTGCAAGATGTTTTATCTGTTAAAGCAGGCATCGCGGAGTTGGAACATCTGTTTTGATGAAGCAGTCAAAGAGTTTGACATCATCAAAATGGTAGATGAACCTTGTATATACAAAAAGGTAGTAGGGAGTATGGTGTAAATCCTCGTAGAGTACGTGGATGACATACTCTTGATAAGAAAGGAGTTTCTTATGCTACGCTCGATCAATCTCCGCTTATCACAAAGATTCTCCATATAGGATTAAAGTGATACCTACTAAATCCTGGATTTTGGATCTATGAGATAGATCTAAATGGATGTTAGGAAACTCACTAGATGTAGTGAGGTGGTGTCAATCGATCCTGAGGAGAATCACTGGAAGGGTTCCAGGGTGATAAAGACGACTGAATGTCAGTCACAGGCATTGTCTTTACCCCCAGTAAAGGGACGGTATGTTGGAAGAGTTCCGAGCTGGATACCGTGACATACTAGACGATAAAGGCAGGATACATCGCTACTTAAGATGCTACCAAAGAGGATGTTTGGGTGTATATCAGTTCTTGAGATGAACTACGTTCCTACCATTGTGAGACAATGGAGTTGTGGCTCATGCCGAGGAACGCCGGTCCCATCAGTGATCCAGACTTATTCTAAGGCAGCATCGCCTGATCATGGAGATGGTTGATCTCCAGGGTGATCGAGGTTTGGAGAGTAGACTCAGAGGAAAACACAGCGGATCCACTCACAAAGGCCTGTTCCCAGAGAGAGACTTTTATGGGATGGTTGAGTATGAGATACTACAACCACTGCTATCAGATGGCCCTAGTGCAAGTGGGAGATTGTAGTTATATGTATGCCCTAGAGGCCATTACTGTACATAGGATGTATATTGTAGTGGATGCTGGGACGTATATAGGGAGGACTTTCTTGCTCGACATGATAGTATGCTATCTGGTTGAACTTTACCTTAACGTGTATACTGATTGTCTCTCTGTTACATGTTGGTAAAGCCCTTAGGATCTGTACTTGACTACCTGGACTATGATGCGGATCATACTAGTGGGGACATGGTAGTCCATAAGTACATCCTTCAAAGTCCCTAGTCGTGGGTGTATCGAGACGGGGCATCGATATACCAGAGTAGACTAGCGTGTACCTTCTCGACCCATATAGATGGGCGATGGATGATCCCATATCCATCGGTGTTTGACATCAGAGATGATATACGGGTGCTCAGTATAGACTGGGTACACTGGACGGACTCGCCGAGAACTCCCAGATGGTATTATACCTCACGTCAGATGGCAGTTCTCTGGTGACACTGGTACAGAGTAGTCTGTTGACCCGAGATCGTCATAGAGTCTTGTGTGGTTCCCACTGTGCTTTGATTTCCATCTTACCACGTCCAAGAGGGCGTGCAAAACGGTGGTTTTTGGGTACAGTCCCGAGTCACATGGAGGCAATGAGCGATAGGAGGGGATTCGTCTCTCCCGGTATAGGGGGTTGATGTTGCGCTGTGTTCGATTGGCTATAACAGGAAATCCCTGGCCAGGGTTGCTGAGATTTACTGGTAAGTGTTACCAGTAGTTTCTCGAACAGTTATAGACCTCATATCGACACGACTTATCGAGCTATTGGGGTCTGACGTTTACCACCCCTAGGCGAGATATGCGACATATCAGATGATCAGACCGGACTGTACGGTAGTGTTACTGGTCGGATTCACTGGAGTGTGAGCGGGCTTGCTCGTCGATCTTCAGATCGCTCAATACCCGGGTGGCCGTTACGTTTAGCAGACCGCTTGCGGCTTGTGGGTGTTTGATATGATCATCATCTGCTGCCGGTGTATTGACGAGTCTTTAGAGTCCTACACAGAGGTTTCCTGGCTCAAGCGAAACGAAATAGGAGCGCATATGAGATATGTGCGGGACCGAGAATAATGCGTGTATGTGATACCGTATTTCATTCTCACGATGAATGTATCGAATAGTTGTATGTGATATAACCTAGTTATCGATTCAAGCGTTGATTCGATAAGCCGATACATTGTATACTAGCCGGTTATATGCGACATGACCGGATCGTTAAATAAAGTGTTGATTTGATGATTTAATGCACAATTATATATTTGATATATTAGTTTGCATTAACTAGTATCGGTTTACTTAAGACGGATTTTCTCACTTGGATTGTGCACATTGTATATGTGATATATTTTGTGCACTTGTATGTATCATGTTTGATGATGCATGCTAACTTGTGTTTTGTGTGAAGATTAAACCATGGTTGTGAGAGTGGTTAGGGTTTTATTTTCCATTACTTATTTATTCATTTATTTATTTGTTTATACATTTTGGAAAATAAATAGAAAAGGGAAAAGAATGGTGGCTAATTTTGTTCTTTAGTTGAAGCTTCATGAAGCTTTGTTCAAGTCAACCATTCTTATCTCATTCTTAACCCTAACCATTCCCACTAACCATGATTCATTCTCTACACTTGACTAGAGTTAATATTATGATAAGTATTTTTTTTTCTATTGATTTTTAATTAACTTATCATATATCATCTTCTTCTTCTTCCATTTTCTTCAAGTGAAGAAAGCTTGCCCCATCAATGGCAAGTGATGGAAATGAGTGAGAAATCCAAAACTAAAGTTAACCCACTTCCTATTTCTTCATCCTCTACCTCTTGCCAAGTAGTAGAGTGTGTTTTCTTCACAAGTTTCTTGACTTGGTGAAGTCGGAGCTTGATTTAGCGATGCCTCGACGTAGATCATCTTCGGCATGGACATCGACGACCTAGCTTGCCCATTCTCCGACGAAGCCGACGCTAGAGCCCGGATTTGATTTGGACAGCGGAGAGGACTTCGTTGCGAAGCTATGGAGGTGGAGCACCGGATCTACAAAGGTTGTATTTCCGTATTCCCTTAGTTAAGTGTTAACTAGTTATCTTTTCGCCTAGAAATCTAGCAAACGATCCGCAGTTTAGGGTTTCTCGGCACGTTAAAATTTGAAATGGGCATGTTCGATGCCTTGCGAGACCTCACTAGTGTGCCTAGGAACCCTACAGATACACCCACGACTAGGGACTTTGAAGGATGTACTTATGGACTACCATGTCCCCACTAGTATGATCCGCATCATAGTCCAGGTAGTCAAGTACAGATCCTAAGGGCTTTACCAACATGTAATAGGGAGACAATCAGTGTACACGTTAAGGTAAAGATCAACCAGATAGCATACTATCATGTCGAGCAAGAAAGTCCTCCCTATATATGTCCCAGCATCCACTACAATATACATCCTATGTATAGTAATGGCCTCTAGGGCATACATATAACTAACAATCTCCCACTTGCACTAGGGCCATCTGATAGCAGTGGTTGCAGTATCTCATACTCAACCATCCCATAAAAGTCTCTCTCTGGGAACAGGCCTTTGTGAGTGGATCCGCTGTGTTGTCCTCTGAGTCTACTCTCCTAACCTCGATCTCCCTGGAGATCAACCATCTCCATGATCAGGTGACACTGCCTTAGAATTTGTCTGGATCACTGATGGGACGGACGCTCCTTGGCATAAGCCACAACTCCATTGTCTCACAATGGTTGGAACGTAGTTCATCTCATGAACCAATATACACCCAAACATCCTCTTTGGTAGCATCTTAAGTAGCGATGTATCCAGCCTTTATCGTCTAGTATGTCACGGTATCTAGCTTGGAACTCTTCTAACATACCGTCCCTTTACTGAGGGTATAGACAATGCCTGTGACTGACATTCAGTCGTCTTTATCACCCTGGAACACTTCCAGTGATTTTCCCCAGGATCAACTGATACCATGTCACTACAACTAGTGAGTATCCTAACATCTATTTAGATCTATCTCATAGATCCAAAACCCAGGATTTAGGAGGTATTACTTTGATCCTATATGGAGAATCATGGTGATAAGCGGAGATTGATCGAGCGTAGCATAGGAAACTCCTTCCCTATCAAGAGTATGTCATCCACGTACTCTATGAGGATCGTCACCATACTCCCTACTACCTTCTTGTATATACAAGGTTCATCTACCATTTTGATGATGTCAAACTCTTTGACCGCTTCATCAAAACAGATGTTCCAACTCCGCGATGCCTGCTTTATCCTATAAAGCATCTTGCACACATTTCCGCTGCTCCCACTGTCTACGAAGCCTTCTGGCTGTGTACTTATAGACGTTCTCTTCTAAAACATCATTTAGAAAAGCAGTCATGGCACCCAACCGCCAGATATCGTAGTCATGGTATGCAGCCGTGGCAAGTAGGATCTGGATGGACTTAAGCATAGTTACTTGAAAAGGTTTCATCATTATCCTCACCTGGTCAATGATGCAAACTTTAACAAGTCTAGCTTTGAAAGTCTCAACTTTTCCATCTACACCAAGTAATCTTCTCAAGATATACTTGCTCCTTATGGGGATTTAACCCTTCAGATATAGCAACCAAAGTCCATACTTTGTTGGTGTATAAGGATTCCATCTCAGATCGCTAAGCATCCAGCCATTCTTACAGAGTCCCACTCCTGATGGCCAGCTCGAAACTAGTTGGGTCATCATCTCATGATGCATTCCTCGCTCCCACTATCATAGAGAAACAGAAGTATCTCTCAGGTGGGTGAGGAACCCTACTAGATCGGCGGAGAGGCTGAGGTTCATTGGAATCTACTGAATCCTTTGGTTCTACCAAATCATCTGCTGTTGTTTGTATAGCTGGAACCTTTCCAGTTGTACATAACAGATCTTGCCTCGAGCTTGTCCGGATTTTGCTTTTCAGACATAGGCTGGACAACCCCAAATCTCAACTAACTTGAGAGATGGGCTCTTCCCATATCATATCAAATATGAAGTGGTAGGCAACTGATTTGATTCGAACCTTATTCAATAGGTATGCAGCTTCTCAAGCGCATAACTCCAAAAAGGAAAAAGGTAACTCAGTAGTACTCATCATAGAGCACACCTTATCATATAGGGTGTGATTGCTCCGCCCCGATATACCATCGTGCAATGGTGTATATGGAGGAGTAATGCTGAGAGAGAATCTCATTCTCCTTTAGAATAGTCCAGGATTTCCGTGCTCAAGTATTCTCCTCCTTGATCACATCAATGGACATAATACTTATACCCGTATATTGGTTCTCTACTTCTAACTTATATTCTGTGAATATCTCAAAAGATTCGGACTTGTGTTTCAACGGGAACAGAGGTCTGAATCTTGAGAGATCATCAGAGAATGTAATGAAGTACAAAGAACCGGTCTTGGCATGTGTAGACAGGGGACCTACATACATCAACATGTATCATCCCAAGAGTTTACATAACTCTTTCTCTGTTTCCAATAAACGGAGCTATGGTCATTTTATCTTTGTGACATGACTGGCAAGTTTCACAAGATGTAAGTTCAAACTGATTTAAATATGCATCTTTATGTAACTTCAGCTAGTCGGGTCGCATTGATATGACCTAGTCTACAATGCCTCAAGAAGGATTCGTTCATTTCTGAACTCTTCCTCTTTTGTGTGTTCCGTATACTAAGAACTGTAGTTTGATTTAGAACATTAATGCTTTTAGATAACGTGCCTGAACCGATCAACTTTTGATATACGAAATGTTCAAAACATTATCCAACAATACAAAATTTTACCGTTTCTTTACTAATAAAGAGACAGATATGATTTTGTATATCAGGTTTGGTATCTAATAACATTCGTTCAGAATCAATAAATTTGGAATACAGGGTGATAGTGACCAACAGACTTGGCTGCAACATTTGCCCTGTTTTCTGTCTCATAAAACTTATCACCCGTTCTCAGTTCTCTACCTTTCTGTAGCCCTATGTAACAGATTACATATCTGGGATCCTGATCTGGTATCACATACCTAGGACGTAAAGGATACTGTAACACCCGAGCCCAATAATGCTATTTCTGTTACTGGTTGAGTGTTAGACTTGCTCATTTCAATTATCTTGCTTGTTTGGTTCTTGTTGCAAAATTTTAACCGGCTAAGTCATTTTTGCCTATAACAAATTTTAACACCTAAAATGAAATTAAAAATATCCATATTGGCCTACTCGTCACCACTAGTCGCGTGGTAGCGTCCGCGCGTCGAGATTTCATCCCGTTCGGTGAAACGAGCGAGTTTGGACGGCTACGCGCGCGTGCAAGTGTCCGACTTGGGGGCATGCATTTTAATCATAGGACATCTCATTTTAAAATTTGGAACCCGCTTAAAATCCTATTTTTTGAATTTCAAATATTTGGGCGCAACCCGGGCGCGATTTGGAAATGTTTCATTTAACGCCAAAATACCCATTTAATTAAATATCTAAAACTATAATATATATACATAACTCTTCTGTTACGTTTAATCTTTTAAAATCTTTTAACAAAATTTTCCTTTCCTTTTACGCCAGCCAATCACGAGGAGCCTTACTCTCGTGGGCCCCGCCTCACCCTCTCTCTCTCTCTCCGTCTCTCTATCTCTCTCTTCCTATTAATCCTCTCTCTCTCTAACTGTCTCTCTCTCTCTCGCATACATTTATTTTCCTCGCCTCCGTCTTCCTTCGCAGATAACCCACACGAGGAACCCTAGCTTCGCAGAACCCTCGCCGTCCCCGCTTGCCGTCGCCGCCGCAGCATCCTCGCCGGCCTCGCGACCGCCTCACCTTACCAGGCCCTCTTCCTCCTCCTCTCTCCTCCATCCCCGACACCCCTGCAGCAAACTCGAAACTCCCTGCATCGCCTGAGGCACCGCCGGCGACCACCTGCGCTGTCCCTGACCGTCGCCGACCATCCCTCTTCTTCTTGGACACCTTCCTTCTCTCCCTGTTCTCCTTTCCCGATGCCTGCACGCCCGTTCCCAGCAACTCCAGAAACCCACGACGCCCGAGCCTAACCCAAACCCTAACCGGAACCCTAGCATCCAACCTCTCCTTGCCGGAGTTCCGTCGACCCCGTCGTCATCCCTCGCCTCGTCTCTGCCACAGAACACCACAACAGTATGTCTCATTCTTCTTTCTTCTTCTTCTTTCTTTTCTTTTCCTTAGGTCTTGATTTTTGTATTTCATAGTTCGCCGGAGCCGGGCTCGACGTCGACGATCCCGACGACCCAGCGAATGTGCCTGACCCGTGTGATCACCTTGTCCGTTGTTTGGATCTGTTCCGTGTACCGTGCGCGCGTCGCGTGTTTTCCGCCGACGTTACGTTCGTGTTTTCCGGTTTGCGAAACCGTCGAGGCAAGTATTACTTGCTACATGCTATGCTGTACCAATTAAATGTGCTTGACTCATAAAACTTGCAAATATTAACTAAATATAGTTACTTTTCTCATTTGGACGAATTATGATATGTATCATGATACTGTAACCGAAATCTTATTTTGCCACTGTAACCCTAATAACAAAACTACCCGTTAATCATTTTGCTATTTAAAGGACGATAATCGTACACTTATAGCTTCATTACCTTCTGTTATTGATATTGCACTACCTTGTGATTATTGCACCCCAAGGGTGCTCGAACCTGTTAATATGATAATACAACCGCACATATTAATGCACCATTGTGATTAAATGAACTGTTAGTGTGGGTTACTTTATTTCCTGCTGTTATTCCTTATTCGATTATATACCTGTTGTGAGCACACCTTCGATTGCATTACTTATTGACCTGACCTTGCTACACATGACATATATACATACCGATGCACCGGACATGGTACCCTTTACTACCAACTCAACCTGTTGTACCATGACCTGACTTGTTACCTGATCTCATGCCTAATGCCAACAAACCTGACTTGGGGTCCTCATGGACCATTCCTGTTGTCTATCCAAACAAACCTGCTTTTACCTGATCCTGTGTTGGCATTAGTTCTTGATTACTGAATACCTGACCTGACATACATAACTTGGGGGTATGGGGAAATCAAAGGTGAAACCGACTTGTAACTCAACAGTTCGATACCTGTTCTGATCAGTCTTACGGGCTTGGCCAGTCCGGGAGTGATGATGCTGACATCACTCGTCCATCCTGCTACCTATTACTGCCTAGCGGCACGTCTCGGATTCAGCCCCGAGGGTCTTGGCCGTGGTCCCGGGCATGCACGGGATACTATTGAGTTACATCGACGAGTCATCAATTGATTTCAAAGACTTTAGAATAGGAACCTGATAGAGCAGTATAGTTACCCACTACACGCTACCCTGCACTGTTGTTTCATATTATTGCTTATTCATGTTTATTTTCTGCATTGCTTATTACCTTGTTCATATTATATTATTGGTTGACATGACGCGCTGACGTCTGGGTTTTGCATGGCCCAGATTCTTTACCACGGTCGCCGACCGAGCAGGAGCACTGCAACCAGCAGGCTGATTTGTGAGTTCTGTAGTGGTTAGTTTATTTATTGCATTTTATTTCCAGGTGTGATCCCGCATTACGGGACGTACCTTTCTATTATTGCATTGGATCATTTGCTTCCGCACTTATTTTTCGTTGACTCTTATTATTATGGATTTGGACATGTGTTAGCTTAGTTTATTTATCTTGTTCTTGATATCTCTACAGCCGTAATGTGACTGTGGATGGATACTTCCTACCCACAGGTAGCATGGTTGGCTATGTCACGTGCCCAATCTTGCGTACTCTGGGAAGCGGGGCGTGACATGGTTCTTTTGGTATCAGAGACATCGGTTAATTGGGTTGATTCTTTTGTAGTTGGGTATTGTACCCAATACACGAATCAGAATACCCGTGTTTAGGAAACATGTCCTGCCACCTTGACCGTTTTACCATTCTTGAATCACATTCTTCCGGATTACATCTTTTACGACATGCAAACTTACTTTGCATGTCGGCTCGGAAACCTGATTTCTTGTTATCCCTAGGACTTGGGCGACTTGGGTGGAGTTAAGTAATTGTGGCTATGATACCGCGGCATAGTTACAATGCGGTACTCTATTTAAGTATCTTGGAGTTCTAGCCTTGATCCACATTCAGAATCTACCATCATGCTAATGTTGGGTGTTTTGAGTTCAGGATTATGACAGGTAAGAAGTTGAAGACGTACCAGAGGCGTGTGAACGAAGCCGCCATGCTTGGAGTGATAAGAGGAACGCTGGAAATCAAAGAAACAGACCGAGCTGATCCAGCAGCAAGCGGACTCGTTTCAGGAAGGTTTGCAGATCGTTCAGCAGTCTGTGAACGAGGTTGGAACTAGACCAGTTGACCGAGTAGGGACTGTAGCAGATTTCAGACTTTTGGGTCCGTCTACTTTCACTGGTCTGGAGGAGCCGTTGCCAGCCAAGCAGTGGCTAGTGGACACGGAGAAATTGCTGATTTCGACACAGATTCCAGAGGACAAAAGAGTTGATGTGGTGCGCTTTCAGCTAGTGGATTACGCCCGAGAGTGGTGGCTTATGGAGGAGACCCGCTTGCCAAGCCGATCAGTTGGGCGGATTTATCTAAGAGTTTCCTGGAGAAATTCTTCCCGCGGACTGCACGGGAGGAAATGGAAGAGAAGTTCATCGGACTAAGGCAGAATGGAACAACCGTGGACGTGCATGCAGCAGAATGGACGAGACTCAGTAGTCCCGCTGGACCTTTCGCGGCCAACGATGCAGACAGCAGTTGCGGTAAGGTAGCAGTTCTGTCGGGCCAGTCGAGTTTAGGGCTAAGCCGACAAACGGTGTTCGTGCAGCTATGGGAGTTGATGGTTGTGAAGAACCGGTGGTAGTTCGCGATTTCATGGACATAGTAAAGATATCGGGTTTACCACCGAGGAGAGACGTGGAGTTCGCGATTGACCTTAGTCCTGGTGCAGCGCCAGTATCTAAAGCTTACTATCCAATGGCACCAGTGGAATTGGAAGAAGTTAAGAAGCAAGTTGGTGAATTACTTGAGAAGGGTTGGATTCAAAGCAGTAACTCGCCTTGGGGAGCTCCAGTTCTTTTAGTAAAGAAGAAGGATGGCACGAGAAGGATGTGCATTGATTACCGAGAATTGAACCGGGTGACTATTAAGAACAAGTACCCGATCCCTCGCATTGGAGAACTTTTTGAGCAGCTTAGTGGTGCGAGAGTATTCTCGAAACTGGATTTGCGATCAGGATATCATCAGGTCCGAGTGAAAGCAGAAGACATTTGCAAGATGGCGTTTCGAACTCGATATGGACATTTCGAGTATCTGGTGATGCCCTTCGGAGTAACGAATGCGCCAGCAATATTCATGGATTTGATGAACAGAATCTTTTCACCATTCTTGGACCAGTTTATTGTGGTATTCATTGACGATATTCTGGTGTACTCGAGGAGTCCGGAGGAGCATGCTGAGCATTTGAAGATCGCACTGCAGACGCTGAGACCGGAGAAATTGTATGCGAAGATGAGTAAGTGCGAATTCTGGCTAGAAGAAGTGAAGTTTCTGGGGCATGTCGTGTCTGGCGATGGAATCGCCGTCGATCCAGGGTAGATTGCAGCAGTTCGAGATTGGCCTATTCCAAGAAATGTGGCTGAGATAAGAAGTTTCCTTGGTTTGGCCGGATACTACAGGAGATTTGTGGAGAACTTCGCTCGTTGGGCAGAACCGTTGACCAAGCTTACGCGCAAGGAAGTACCTTTTATTTGGACGGATGGATGTACATTGGCTTTCGAGACGTTGAAGCAGAAGTTGATAACCGCCCCTATCCTGACCGTGCCAGACAATTCCGGAGGACTGGTGATTCACAGGGACGCATCTGGGAAAGATTTGGGATGTGGTTCGATACAACATGAGAAGGTTGTAGCTTACGCGTTGAGACAGTTGAAGGCTCATGAGAAGAATTACCCGACTCATGACTTGGAGCTTGCGGCCGTGATCTTCGCCTTGAAAATTTGGAGACACTATCTTTTGGGCGAGAGAGTCGAAGTCTTTACAGATCACAAGAGTTTGAAGTATGTGTTCACTCAGAAGGAGTTGAACATGAGGCAACGCAGATGGTTGGAGCTGATGGCCAACTACGACCTTGATCTCAAGTACCATCCGGGAAAAGTTAACGTCGTGCCGGATGCGATTAGTCGGTTACCAGCGATCCAGGTATTGACTACATAGAGGGAGATCATTGCGGATTTTCGAAGATTTGACTTGGAAGTTATGCTACCACATGCTACGGGACAGTTGATGCAGTTGCAAGTACAGTCGTCCTTAGTTGAGAAGATTAAAGCGGCACAATCGCAGGATCCTAGACTGCAAAAGGTTTCGAGAGCAGGTTGAAGCCGGACTACGAACAGATTTACTGGTCCACGATGATGGTTCGTTGAGGTATGGTAGCCGTGTGTGCGTGCCAAAAGGAGATGTGCTTGAAGAGCTTATGAGGGAGGCACACAGCTCAGCTTACTCTGTACATCCGGGAGGTACAAAGATGTACCGAGATATTCGACAGCACTTCTGGTGGGAAGGTATGAAATGGGAGATCGCTCGCTTCGTGGCTAAGTGCTTGGTGTGTCAGCAAGTCAAGGCTGAACACCAAAGGGTTGCTGGTTTGTGCAACCACTTCCGATTCCTCAGTGGAAGTGGGAACATATAACCATGGATTTCGTGACGGCTTTACCGCGGAGTCCAAAGGGCAACAATGCAGTATGGGTGATTGTCGGTCGATTGAACAAGGCAGCTCACTTTATTCCTTTTCGGGTTGGTCAATCGACGGAGACTTTGGCAGAGCGGTACATGCAGGAGATTGTAAAATTGCATGGAGTACCGGTGAGCATCGTGTCCGATCGGGACACTCGGTTCTTGTCACACTTCTGGAGGAGTTTACAAGAAAGTTTGGGGACTCGATTGAAGTTTAGCACAGCTTATCATCCTCAAACTGATGGGCAGTCGGAGAGAACGATCCAGACTCTTGAAGATGTGTTGAGGGCGTGCATGTTGGACTTCAAAGGTTCTTGGGAGGATCGCCTACACTTGGTGGAGTTTTCGTACAACAATAGCTTCCAAGCAATAATCCAGATGGCTCCGTTTGAAGCGTTGTTTGGTCGTAAGTGCCATTCACCTGTTTGTTGGGATGATGTTGGTGAACGAAGGTCACTAGGACCAGATTTGGTGGTACCGACAGTCGAGAAGGTGAATACAATCAGGAAGCATATGAAGGCAGCTCAAGACAGACAGAAAGGTTGGGCTGACACGTCAAGAAGACCTCTAGAGTTCGCCGTGGGTGATTTGGTATTCTTGAAGATATCACCGACTAGAGGAGTGATTCGTTTTGGGAGTCGGGGAAAGCTTAGTCCTCGATTTGTTGGACCCTTCGAGATATTGGAGCGTGTTGGAGAGGTAGCGTACCGTTAGGAGTTACCACAGTCCTTGGCAGGTGTGCACAATGTGTTTCATGTATCTCAACTATGGAGGTATGTTCGAGATGAAACCCACGTCTTGGATCATTCGGAGTTGACTGTACGGGAGGACCTAACTTTTGAGGAGCGACCGGTTGAAATCAAGGATCGAAGAGAAAAGGTTCTTAAGAACAAGGTTATCCCTCTTGTGCTAGTTTCTTGGGGTAATCAATCGCATGGAGAATCCACTTGGGAGCGAGAAGACGAGATCCGGCAAAAATTTCCTCACCTTTTCCTGTAGCTATCTATCTTGTATTCTTGGAATTTCGAGGACGAAATTCTTTTTGTAGTTGGGTATGATGTAACACCCGAGCCCAATAATGCTATTTCTGTTACTGGTTGAGTGTTAGACTTGCTCATTCCAATTATCTTGCTTGTTTGGTTCTTGTTGCAAAATTTTAACCGGCTAAGTCATTTTTGCCTATAACAAATTTTAACACCTAAAATGAAATTAAAAATATCCATATTGGCCTACTCGTCACCACTAGTCGCGTGGTAGCGTCCGCGCGTCGAGATTTCATCCCGTTCGGTGAAACGAGCGAGTTTGGACGGCTACGCGCGCGTGCAAGTGTCCGACTTGGGGGCATGCATTTTAATCATAGGACATCTCATTTTAAAATTTGGAACCAGCTTAAAATCCTATTTTTTGAATTTCAAATATTTGGGCGCAACCCGGGCGCTATTTGGAAATGTTTCATTTAGCGCCAAAATACCCATTTAATTAAATATCTAAAACTATAATATATATACATAACCCTTCTGTTACGTTTAATCTTTTAAAATCTTTTAACAAAATTTTCCTTTCCTTTTACGCCAGCCAATCACGAGGAGCCTTACTCTCGTGGGCCCCGCCTCACCCTCTCTCTCTCCGTCTCTCTATCTCTCTCTTCCTATTAATCCTCTCTCTCTCTCTAACTGTCTCTCTCTCTCTCGCATACATTTATTTTCCTCGCCTCCGTCTTCCTTCGCAGATAACCCACACGAGGAACCCTAGCTTCGCAGAACCCTCGCCGTCCCCGCTTGCCGTCGCCGCCGCAGCATCCTCGCCGGCCTCGCGACCGCCTCACCTCACCAGGCCCTCTTCCTCCTCCTCTCTCCTCCATCCCCGACACCCCTGCAGCAAACTCGAAACTCCCTGCATTGCCTGAGGCACCGCCGGCGACCACCTGCGCTGTCCCTGACCGTCGCCGACCATCCCTCTTCTTCTTGGACACCTTCCTTCTCTCCCTGTTCTCCTTTCCCGATGCCTGCACGCCCGTTCCCGGCAACTCCAGAAACCCACGACGCCCGAGCCTAACCCAAACCCTAACCGGAACCCTAGCATCCAACCTCTCCTTGCCGGAGTTCCGTCGACCCCGTCGTCATCCCTCGCCTCGTCTCTGCCACAGAACACCACAACAGTATGCCTCATTCCTCTTTCTTCTTCTTCTTTCTTTTGTTTTCTTTAGGTCTTGATTTTTGTATTTCATAGTTCGCCGGAGCCGGGCTCGACGTCGACGATCCCGACGACCCAGCGAATGTGCCTGACCCGTGTGATCACCTTGTCCGTTGTTTGGATCCGTTCCGTGTACCGTGCGCGCGTCGCGTGTTTTCCGCCGACGTTACGTTCGTGTTTTCCGGTTTGCGAAACCGTCGAGGCAAGTATTACTTGCTACATGCTATGCTATACCAATTAAGTGTGCTTGACTCATAAAACTTGCAAATATTAACTAAATATAGTTACTTTTCTCATTTGGACGAATTATGATATGTATCATGATACTGTAACCGAAATCTTATTTTGCCACTGTAACCCTAATAACAAAACTACCCGTTAATCATTTTACTATTTAAAGGACGATAATCGTACACTTATAGCTTCATTACCTTCTGTTATTGATATTGCACTACCTTGTGATTATTGCACCCCAAGGGTGCTCGAACCTGTTAATATGATAATACAACCGCACATATTAATGCACCATTGTGATTAAATGAACTGTTAGTGTGGGTTACTTTATTTCCTGCTGTTATTCCTTATTCGATTATATACCTGTTGTGAGCACACCTTCGATTGCATTACTTATTGACCTGACCTTGCTACACATGACATATATACATACCGATGCACCGGACATGGTACCCTTTACTACCAACTCAACCTGTTGTACCATGACCTGACTTGTTACCTGATCTCATGCCTAATGCCAACAAACCTGACTTAGGGTCCTCATGGACCATTCCTGTTGTCTATCCAGACAAACCTGCTTTTACCTGATCCTGTGTTGGCATTAGTTCTTGATTACTGAATACCTGACCTGACATACATAACTTGGGGGTATGGGGAAATCAAAGGTGAAACCGACTTGTAACTCAACAGTTCGATACCTGTTCTGATCAGTCTTACGGGCTTGGCCAGTCCGGGAGTGATGATGCTGACATCACTCGTCCATCCTGCTACCTATTACTGCCTAGCGGCACGTCTCGGATTCAACCCCGAGGGTCTTGACCGTGGTCCCGGGCATGCACGGGATACTATTGAGTTACATCGACGAGTCATCAATTGATTTCAAAGACTTTAGAATAGGAACCTGATAGAGCAGTATAGTTACCCACTACACGCTACCCTGCACTGTTGTTTCATATTATTGCTTATTCATGTTTATTTTCTGCATTGCTTATTACCTTGTTCATATTATATTATTGGTTGACATGACGCGCTGACGTCTGGGTTTTGCATGGCCCAGATTCTTTACCACGGTCGCCGACCGAGCAGGAGCACTGCAGCCAGCAGGCTGATTTGTGAGTTCTGTAGTGGTTAGTTTATTTATTGCATTTTATTTCCAGGTGTGATCCCGCATTACGGGACGTACCTTTCTATTATTGCATTGGATCATTTGCTTCCGCACTTATTTTTCGTTCACTCTTATTATTATGGATTTGGACATGTGTTAGCTTAGTTTATTTATCTTGTTCTTGATATCTCTACAGCCGTAATGTGACTGTGGATGGATACTTACTATCCACAGGTAGCATGGTTGGCTATGTCACGTGCCCAATCTTGCGTACTCTGGGAAGCGGGGCGTGACAGATACTGAGAAACAGTTCTCTGTAATGAACACACCCGAAGATGATGCATCAGCATGCACTCTCTTCGTTTGGGCGGCACGGGAAATCTGGTATTCCCCAATTTCCTGCTCTGTCTTATAACAATTATAAGTTGGAGCGGGACCAACGTTCCCCAGCTCAGTATAACAAGCGGGTTCGGTCAATATTCCGTATTATTATCTTGATTAAGGCGTGATATGGTCGCTACCTGGAGAGAGAGAGAAGAAAACACTCAGCGTGCGCTCTGTCAAGAATAGATTGGTTATTATTTTATCTAATCAGGATGGCTCCCACTGCTTTTTATCAAATCTTCCTTCAAACCCTAAAAGGAAAGACTAGCTGGGATTAATTACACACTACAAGTTCGCCAATCTTTCAGCCAGGCCAGTGTCGGTACTTTGAGGGAGGTCCCCCGTGCTTTCGCACGAACCTAATTAATGTAAACCTCGTTTTCCCAGAGGCGTAACCTCGTTGACACCTTTCTAGACACCTACTTGATCGGCTAATTGTAATGTGTAAAACTCTCCCAGGAGTAACAATTACTCGCAGCGGGTATCGGGATCCAACTATCTCATAGAAGTTATGCAATCTCATTGCAAATTTCAACACTTGAAATTCCCGATAATATTTTGCCCCAAACGATCTATGACCTTGACAAGGTCAACAAACCATAGACCGCAAGTCAAGTTCAACCCGTCATTTCTTGATTGAATCAAACCCACCCGCACGACCCTTGACAAGGTCAACAAGGTCGTACGACTACCCTAACCCAATCTGCATCATATGCATAAGCAGATAAATACTGGTTAGCTACCGCACACTGCGCCTTGACAAGGTCAACAAACGCAGCACGAATACTAAACAGGACTTATCTGAAATGACGGAGGGCTACGACAGGTTTTTCTGAAAACCTATTGCGTAATGAACTTGATATCGTTGTAGAATCAAAGGAAGTTTTGAAATGGAGTGTTTTTGAGGCTTTTCTAGTTTTGCTAAAGGAGTCACTCCCGGTGAAGGGATCGTCGGTCCTTTCCTCGTCGAATGAGGTGCGGCATATATCATATATATCACTGTGCAAAGCAAAACCTCTTAAAAGCAATCAAAAGACAAACCGAGTGTGTAGCATCTGCCAGTTATTGCTAAAGGAGTCACTCCCGGTGAAGGGATCTCGGTCCTTTCCTTATCGAATAAGGTGCAGGATATATCATATATACCTCTGTGCAAAACAAGAACTGTAGCTACCCTTTTTTATTTTGAAATTCAATTCTACAACATCTTAGGTTTCTTTTCTTTCATTAATCTCATTAATGAAGTCCCATCATTTAAATTACCTAAACATCACAGATAAATACGACGTACACTTATGCCATCCGCATTCGCCTCGATGTCCCCTCGTGCATCGTTAGGTTAGGTAACTAACGGCAGAGCGGGGCAGGGCTAGCACGGGTGTAAAACATAAGTAACGCCTATATAATATATCATATATACTATATACCGTATCTATCACAGAACATATCACATGATCACATCACAGATATTGCAGCAGAAGAAACATATGAAATATTGGATATACTAGGACGTCCGTGTTTTCAATACGAGCCAGTATAAAACACGGATTCCACGGTCGCGATGAATAGCCAAACCCACACCCCTAGACCCCTACGAGAGCGGCAAGCAACCCTACCAATTCTAGGGTTAGGAGACCCGGACTCGACTCCTCGAGATGGTCTCCCACTGGACCCCAGAACCCGGTTACTTGTGCTCCCCTCCTTGGGTCTATCCTAGTGCGGAAAAGTAAATAATATACAAAGGGTGACATCTTCCGCAACCTGGAAGTGCCCCAATAAAAGAATATTACATACAAGTTTTTACATGAATGAAAATGAAAAACACTCATCTCACATAAAAACCCCCGGCTATTCAAATACGACGATCCAATATAACATATCCAGCAACACATAACATCACATGTCATCAACGTAAGTAAATATGCGCATCCCAATTGTCGTTGACATATAGCAACGAAACTGGCGATATCACATATTACACTTACGGTCACAGAAAAGAAAGTGTAAAACTACAACAGTTGGAATCCGCAATCTCTTTAGACATCGCATGCCTAATCAAATGAATTCCTTAGACATCACATGCCTAACAATTATAAACTCCGCATTTTAGTCTCAAAATCGAAAACACTTTTCAATATCAAGTCGGGCAATTCAACAAGATTCCCGACATCCTGATCGAATGCTCGTCGCTAACTTTAGTAGGCAGCTGCACCCCTGATACCGTCGACGAAGTGCATGCACCAAGGCGGAACACCGCTGCCGCGAGCACCCGAACGGATGCTTTCGGCGACGGGGTTCTCCTACAGTCACTTGGTCGGGGCTATGGAGTGAGGCTGTCTATTAAGTTTACCCGGCGAGTATCCGCGTACGCTACGTGATTGCGACGGACTTTTGATCACATCAAAATTCCGTGGCAACCGATCAAGTGAGACTAAACTGCTATGTTTATAACATTCATTCAGTTATCTCATAACTTCTTGTGAATTCCAATTATTGTATCCCATTCCAGATAAACAGAAAATGTTAAACTTTTCGATCGAACAGTCAAACCCCCAAGTTTTCCCGATACAGCTCAACACATGAAATAAGTCTAACAACATTCAGTTCGTGCCTCAGTACCAACGGTCCAGCCGTAGAATGGGCAAGCCAACGCCTCACATATGGCACGCCGTACTGCCCCAAACCCGAAGGTTCAAAGGGCAGTTCAAGACGGTCACATAATCGAGTTAAGGTTTGTTGTCTTCTAGAGGGTCCATCGCGTTACTTGCACTACTTAGAACGTCGTTAAACTACGGAAAAATCCAACACTTGGAAATTTCCCGACAGGGAAAAAATTGGGTATTTATATCCGGTCGAACTTTTTAACATATTCAAAAAATTATCCGGAAAGCCACACAGACAAAATTTGATACTCCGATCAAAACACCGAATCCCCAAAACAACTCCAAAAAATTCAACTCTTGAATAAATTTTAAAAATACCCAGAGAACTCAGCACCTGAAACAATGAATTGCTGTGCAAACAGTTAGGGCTGACGTCACAATTCTGCCGCGGAACCACCGCCTAAGCTAGGCTTATGCCGCGGTTCCGCCGCCGATTACATTGTTCATGCAAAACTTTTTGCGCCGTAATTCTTAGATTTCCCTGCTGAGTTTTCTGCATATTTTTAATTTAGAAAAATCCACGATTTTAGAAAAAGTACAGAGAGCAATTTTTGGGGTTGGGTTTCGGTTCGATCGGGTTTCAAATTCCGTCTAGACTTCGCCTAAGGCTCTAGCTAGGCTCTGATACCACTGTAGGGTTCCTAGGCACCCTAATGAGGTCTCACAAGGCATCAACCATGCCAATTTCAAATTTAAACGGTGCCGAGAAACCCTAGAACGGATCGTTGGCTAGATTTCTAGGCGAAACAATAAACTAGTTAACACTTAACTACAAGTAAACGGAAATACAACCTTTGTAGATCCGGTGCTCCACCTCCATAGCTCCGCAACGAAGTCCCCTCGCTGTCCAAATGAATTCCCGGGCTCTAGCGTCGGCTTCGTCGGAGAAATGGTGAGCTAGGTCGTCGATGTCCATGCCGAAGATGATGTACGTCGAGGCATCGCTAGATCAAGCTCCACCTTCACCAAGCCATGAAAACTTGTGAAGGAAATACCCTATACTACTTGGCAAGAGGTAGAGGATGAAGAAATAGGAAGTGGGTAGACTTTAGAATTGGATTTCTCACTCATTTTCATCAATCACCATTGATGAAGTGAAGGTTTCTTCATTGAAGAAGATGAAGAAGAAGATGATGATGATTATGATAAGTTAATAAAAATAGAAAAGAAATATAATACTTATCATAACTTTAACCATGGTAAAGTGTAGAGAATTAACTTTAGTTAGGTGGAATGGTTAGGGTTAGAGAAGAAGACAAGAATGGTTGCTTTGGTCAAAGTTGCATGAAGCTTGAAGAAGCATCTAAGAAAGCAACCATTTGTTTTCTTTTCTCATTCTTTTCATCCAAAAAGAAATAGATAAATGAATGAATAAATAAATAAGCAAATAATAAACCCTAACCATTTCATTTACCAAGGTTTAATTCTTTATACTTAACCAATTTTACATGCACCATCAAACATGATACAAGCATGTGCACAAAATCATATCACATATATAATGCGCACATCCGAGCGAGAAAATCTATTTAAAGTGAACCGATACTAGTTAATGCAAAGTAATATATCAAGTATATAATTATGCATTAAATCATTAAATCAACACTTGATTTAACGATCCGGTCATATCGCATATAACCGACTAATATCCAATGTATCGATTTATCGAATCAATCTTCGATTCGATAACTAGGTTATATCGCATACAACCATTCGACACATTGTTCGTGAGAATGAAATACGGTATCACATACACGCATTATTCTCGGTCCCGTACATATCTCATATGCGCTCCTATTTCGTTTCGCTTGAGCCAAGAAACCTCTGTGTAGGACTCTAAAGACTCGTCAATACGCCGGCAGCAGATGATGATCATATTAAACATCCACAAGACGCAAGCGGTCTGCTAAACGTAACGGCCACCCGGGTATTGAGCGATCAGAAGATCGACGAGCAAGCCCGCTCACACTCCAGTGAATCCAACCAGTAACACTACCGTACAGTCCGGTATGATCGTCTGATATGTCGCATATCTCGCCTAGGGGTGGTAAACGTCAGACCCCAATAGCTCGATAAGTCGTGTCGATATGAGGTCTATAACAATTCGAGAAACTACTGGTAACACTTACCAGTAAATCTCAGCAACCCTGGCCAGGGATTTCCTGTTATAGCCAATCGAACACAGCACAACATCAACTCCCTATACCGGGAGAGACGAATCCCCTCCTATCGCTCATTGCCTCCATGTGACTCGGGACTGTACCCAAAAACCACCGTTTTGCACGCCCTCTTGGACGTGGTAAGATGGAAATCAAAGCACAGTGGGAACCACACAAGACTCTATGACGATCTCGGGTCAACAGACTACTCTGTACCAGTGTCACCAGAGAACTGCCATCTGACGTAAGGTATAATACCATCTGGGAGTTCTCGGAGAGTCCGTCCAGTGTACCCAGTCTCCACTGAGCACCCGTATATCATCTCTAATGTCAAACACCAATGGATATGGGATCATCCATCACCCATCTGTATGGGTCAAGAAGGTATACGCTAGTCTACTCTGGTATATCGATACCCCGTCTCGATACACCCACGACTAGGGACTTTGAAGGATGTACTTATGGACTACCATGTCCCCACTAGTATGATCCGCATCATAGTCCAGGTAGTCAAGTACAGATCCTAAGGGCTTTACCAACATGTAACAGGGAGACAATCAGTGTACACGTTAAGGTAAAGATCAACCAGATAGCATACTATCATGTCGAGCAAGAAAGTCCTCCCTATATATGTCCCAGCATCCACTACAATATACATCCTATGTATAGTAATGGCCTCTAGGGCATACATATAACTAACATGTTTAGGTTAAGGATAAGGATCAACCATAATATCTTAACCAAGATAAAAGAGAATCTTTCTAGAAAGTGCAAGAAAGAGCTAACCCTAATCAAACCCTAATCCCTTTTTATCATCCTTAAACATGTTTTATAATAAATCATATCATGTCACAATAATATATATCACATATATATTATATATTTGCAACAAAAGAAAATAATACAATTAACATATATCGCATATATATCAATGTATTAATCCGGTGAGAAAATGAAATAATAAAGAGAGCCAATATTAGATAATGTAATACAATATATCATATATATCATTATACATTAAATCATCGAATCAACACTTGATCCAACGATCCGTCTATATCGAATATAACCGACTAATATATCATGTACCGATTCATCGAATCAACACTTGATCCGATGACCCGGTTCATATCTAAATTTCGCAAGAATATAATACGGTATCTCATATCGCATTATCCTCGGTCCTGCACAAATCACATATGTACCTCTACTCCGTTTTGCCTGAGCCAAGAAACCTCTGTGTAGGACTCTAAAGAATCGTCAATATGCCGGTAGCAGGTGATGATCATATCAAACACCCACAAGCTGCAAGCGGTCAGCTAAACGTAACAGCCACCCAGGTATTGAGCGATCAGAAGATTAACAAGCTAGCCTGTCCGTTCTCCTGTGAATCCAATCAGTAACACTCCCGTACAGTCCGGTCTGTTCGTCTGATATGTCGTATATCAAGTCTAAGGGTGGTATACGTCAGACCCCAGATAAGTCGTGTCGATGTGAGGCTCATAACAGGTCGAGAAACTAATGGTAACACTTACCAGTATATCTCTATATCAGCCCTGGCCAGGGACTGTTGGAGATAGTGCCCTCAGAGTCAATTATTAGATCACAGGCACGTGATTGCAATGATTGAGGGAGGACCTATCCCGGTACGACAGTCTTACTCGAGATGATAGTATGCTATCTGGTTTATCTTTATCATCGTGTACTGCTTTAGGTGACCTGACAGGTCGCTATTGCACGATGATAGAACCCCTAGGATTCTTGCTTGACTGCCGGCAGTATGAGGGCGATCATATAAGTGAGAGCTGGAGTCTATTAGCACATCCTTAAAAGGTCCCTAGTCGTGGGAGATTCGAGACAGGGCATCGATTCTCCAGAGTAGACTCGTGTATACAGTCGAGACCCCGACGAGGGGCGGTGGCCGGTCTCACAAGCCACTGGTGTCAGTTGGTTCACCTAAGATGTATATAGGTGCTCATTGGGTTATGAGTACACCGGACAGGACTCGCCGGGAACCTGCTAGTTGGGATTATACTTAACGTCAGATAGCAGTTCCCTGGTGACATGTGTACAGGTTAGTTCATCGACCTGGGGATCGTCATTTGTCTCGTGTGAGTTCCCACTGTACTTTAATTACTACCCTACCACGGCTCAAAGGAGTCATGCAAACAGGTTTTAGTTGGGTACAGTCCCGAGCCACATGGAGGCAGTGAGCGGATCTTCGGGGGTTCGTCTCTCCCGGTATTGGGGGTGAGGTCACGCTGCGTCTAGGAGAACCATTACACGAAGTCCTTGGCCAAGGCAAGAGATTTACCGGTAGGTATTCCAGTAGTATCTCAGGGTGTTCTGGGCTACACTCCGACACGACTTGTACCGCTTTTGGGGGTCTGACTTTTACCAACCCCCTAGGCCCGACATGCGATGCTCATAGACGAACGGACCGGACTGTACGGATATTGTCACTGACAGGCTCAGTAGGGTGTCAGGATGAGTTCGCTCATCGACGTCCCTTTTGGTCAATAGCTGGTGGCCCGTCACGTATTGGCTTATACCTCTGACGTGCTAGTGGTTAGATCCACAGCCATAGTATTGACGAGTCTTTAGAGTCCACCACACTTTCAGTTACTCAAGCTTTCGGGCGAAACGCTGTAGAGGCCGTATGGAGATATGGCAGGGTTCGATCAGATTCGTGCGGTATTGCACGGATCAGGATCGGACGAACATTACTAGCCGGCTTTGGTTTAAGCCGGATCCTAGTATAGTACAGTGTAGATTTTGTCTCATTGCATTTGTATCCGGTCGGAATACAGATGCGGGTGTGTATGCACAGTATCGGGGTTTTCCTGTAATTTATTACGGGACCAGTTTTATGGAGTTGCCAGTTTGCATTCCGTTCCGGCCGGTTTTTCTTTGTTCTTTCCCGGCCGGACTTTTCCGATGGAGGGTGTTATTTGCAATTATGCAAATAACATTTGTGGAGGGGGTTTCTTGCAATTGTATTGATTATGATATCTTTCATCCATGCTTTTGCATTAATGAGATTTGATGTGAATAGAAGTATTAAGCATGGTTGATGTTTTGTTTAAGGTTACCACTTGCTTTATCCTACACTTACCTCCCTTCATGATTTGCTTTTCCCTCCACCATTTCCTAGCTTGTAGATGGCCGGCCACATAAGATGAGGAGAAGGGGTTCATTTCATTTGGTGAGTGTGTGGGAAAAATTAATCATTCATATCATTTTTCCATTGCCACAAAAATCCCCAAGTTCATATCTTGTTGATTCCTCCATCAAGGCGACATAACCCCAAAGAGACAAAGCACTACTCATTCTACAGCATACCTTGGGCACGTCGACTAGCCAGCTTCGTGCCCGAGTTGCCTCGGTATTGAGGTGGGAGCCCGTAAAAGATGCAGGCGATGTGGTGCCCTTCTGGCAAGGTGGCGACGACCGGAGTTTCCGCGGGAGATCGGGACGATGACGAGAAGACCGGAGGACTCGGATCACTCGGTATATCTCTAACCCGTCTTGTTGTTAGCTAGATCTAGTTTAATGGCCCGATCCGGGGTTTAGTGCGTGGTGGTGCCGGTTTGCTAAGTTCGCAAAATTAAAGTTTATTACCGTTTCCGCATTTGGCCGTCGGATTGACGACCGGGGTGCCGCCGTGCACTAACAGTGGTATCAGAGCCAGACCATTAACTTCGTCTAGCTTCGTTTGATGTGTTTTGCATTTCCGATCGACCAAAATTCCAAAATCTACATTTTCCTTTACATCAGTTTTCTGTCGAAATTTTTTGAAGTCTAAAAATTTTTCAGGTTGTCTCAGAATGATGTGCAGGGAGTTCTAAGAACTCTGGGAAAATTCGAGACAATGATCCCTCAGCTCGAGCGCGGAACCGCGGCAAAACCCCCCTTGTTGCCGCGGTTCCGCCGCAGGTTGGTGGGATCAATGCTTCCAAATTCTCCAGTGGGCTTCTGGGCTGTAATTAGGGGTTTTGGAATATTAATTTTGGGCCCAGATTTTCTGTGAGTGCTACAGTATTGCTTGGGGGCCCACTTGTTAATTTTTGATCGATCGGATATATTTAAACACATTTTTTCACAGTATTTACATTATATCTGCGACCGTGAATGTCACTCGATCGGTAAATCCGGTCTAACTGCTATAGCCCGGTTAGACGGATTTGCGAACGTGACTTTCACGTTGATGTTCTGTGTTTTGCTGTGATGTTGCGGATCGGTCGTGGGGATAGCCTGGATGCAATGCTAGTACAGTTTTGTTGTATTATGTACATTTGATATTGCGGGGCGAGCGTCCGACATGTGGACTGCCGTCACTGCCTGTTTGTATTATTCTTTTGGGGCACGACCTGGTTGCGGTCGATGTACCCGTAGTATGTATATTTTACTTTCTGTACTAAGATTACCCCGCGGAGGGGTGCACGGATAGCCGGGTTCTGGAGGGCAACAAGCCCGCATCTCATGGCATTGAGACGGAGGGGGCTTTACTCTAGGATTGGCGGGCTATTCGCCGCACTCGTAGAGGGTACAGTTTGACCCAGGAGGGGTGCCCAAGTTACCGGATTCCGTGAAGTGCTGGGTGGTCCATTCACGGTGCTGAAGGGGGCTGCCTCGCTTCAGGTTTTGGCGGGTGACTTGCCGCGCCCGTAGGGTCTAGGATTTCATTGCACAGGCTCTCCACACGACCAGGGGAACGTCGGGTTTCAGTAGTGGCTCTGTGAAACCCGGGGATCCCAGATATCTGTATTATTCTGTGATGCTGTACATTTCTGTGATGTTGCATTTTATCACGCCTTGAGCGAAATACTATATATTGGTATATATATTAGTAGATGTTGTATATGTTTTTCATCCGCGCTAGTCCAGTCCCCGCTCTGCCGTTAGTTAGCTAACCTAACGGGTGATGACGGGACCCAGTGGCGAATGCGGATGGCATATACGCACGTCAGTATATTTTCGTTCTTTGTGGTGTGATCAATTGATGGGACTGCGTTGATTCGGATCAATGCAAGTTAAAACAAACCTATTCTGATGTTGTTGGAACACTTTTCAAAAAGCTGTTATTGCAAGGACGTTCACTTTTGTTTTGCATCGTGGTATTCATTTGGAATATCCTGCTCCTCAGTCGACGAGGCAAGGGCCGAGATCCCTTCACCGGGAGTGACCCCTTGGACAGAAGTTTGCATCAGGGCATTAACTTCACTATAGCCGATTACTTTTGCTTTGCATCGTGGTATTCAGTTGGAATATCCTGCACCTCATTCTACGGGGAAAGAGCCGAGATCCCTTCACCGGGAGTGACCTCTTTAGTAAAGGTTTTCGTCACTATATTTTCTAAAAAGCTATCCGTTCCTTCAACGATATCAAGTTCATTACGTTAAAGGTTTTCGCCAGAAACCATTCATAGCCCTCCATCATTTCAGTTAAATATTCGGTAGTATTCAAGCTATGTATTTTGACCTCACGCCAAGGCATAGTGTTTGGTAGTTGCCGGGTATTTATCTGTTGCATAGATAGATGCGTTGGTTTGGGATAGTCGTACTACTATTTTGGCCTACGTCAAGGGTATGTACGGGTGGGTTCAAATTAACCTGGACAATGATGGGTAGAACTTGACATGTGACTTATGATATTTTGACCTCACGCCAAGGTCATAAGAGCATGGGGTAAAAATCACATCGGGAGTTTCAAAAGAACTGAAACTTGCCAGATATGCGCATACCTTCTGGAGTGTGACACCGTGAGCGGATTTCGTCACGTTATCATGCAATGATAGTTGGATCCCGATTCCCACTGATGAGTTAGTTTACTCCTCGGGTGACCCCGACTAATTCTTCTTTCAGGTTTGGAGGAGAATTTGAGGTACAGTGGGAGGTTTCCTGATTGGATAAATTGGTGACCATTCTGATCTAGGTTAGAGTGCACGCTGAGTGTTTCTTTTCTCTCTCTCTCTGGCAGCGACCATTGACCCGACCCTAAGACTACGACTCAGAGACCAAGTTGACCGAACCTTCTTAACACTGGCTTTTGGATTGTCAGAGTTGCAGACCTCATTGCCACTCCTACTTTTACCCTTTTCTCCAGGACACCCCGTATTACTACGAACGTCCACTTCCATTGGACAAAACCATCGTATGGTTAGATACGAACTCGAAGGAATTCGAGGATGGTTTCCGGTTCTGGAGAAAACGGATAGGTTTATTCAGTTGTCTTTTCCTTTTTACCTTCTCTCAAGTTGTGAGTACTCCCTGGTTTAGGAGATAGTACACTTATTACGCAAATTGGATAGTCTTCTTCCAAACCTTAGGCTGGTGCCGACCGGTAGGGAATGAAGAAAACCAATTAGCCTAAACGGTGTGCAGAAGGTATTAAGATTAAGACAAAGCAAGGGATTAGTAAGAGGGCAAAGTAAATTGCGACTGATATTCACGACCAAACCAAGTATTTCTTCGCCAATCCTAAATCAACTTTGTATTTCTCCAGGACACTCCGTATCACTACGAAGATCCACAGTTTATTGGATACTCCATCGTATGGTTATATACGAACTCGAAAGGAACTTGTTCCAGTTCGGGGATGGATTCTGGTCCAGGAGAAATAGGAATAAGGTTTATTCGGTTGTCTTTTATCTTCACCTTCTCTCGCATTGCGAGTTCTCCTAGGACTAAGACAGTACACCCATTATGCTTATTGGATAGTCTTCTTCCAAACCATAGGCTGGTGCCGAATGGTAGGGAAGGAAGAAAACCATTTGGCCTAAGGGGTGTGCAGAAGGTAACGACTAAAGACATATAAAGGGATTTGGAGAGGTGGCAAAGAATTATGCGGTTATAGTTGTGAATCTGGATAATGGTAGAGGCATTACTAAGAATACCAGGATACCCCATCGAAACATTTCAATGTTTCAGTTCAGCTGTGTACTGTTAAAAGAAAACTGATTTCCCGATTGGACACTTGCTCCAGGGTATGTATTTACCAGGTTTGATTCTCACATCTATATGGTTTTACAGATGATGAGTGGGAGTAAGTTATTGGGAATAGGGTGATCATCCTCATTATATCGGGATTCGTTGTAATCGGTGATATTTGAGGAGATCATCTGGGATGTTTGCCGGTCGGCAAATATTTGGTTTTGAATATCCGCTGTTGTGCACCAATTTCAAATTGATATATCTGTACGTCTATTTTCATAGAGTGAGATATACCTTTTGATATTATGTCGATGACATTTACCTATATCAGTGGATGGTTAGGTAAGGAGCATTAAACAGCAGTGTAATTCTTCTTAACCATAAGTACAGTTTTCAACCTACGACACACAGTGAAAGAGTTGTTAGACTCGGCGGACTTATACAGAGTATTGTATGTTGTCCAGTGTCCATTAGGACAGAGGGGTTGGTCCTCATACTATATTCTGTTTACTTTTAACTTCTCTAATTCTTAGACATGTATTTCGTAGAAACATAGGGTCTAAGTTTTGAGGAGTTATAGGTATTTGAATAGAGTAGAGAACCAGGTGTAGCAAGTATCGGGATTCTTCAAAAGTGATCGAAGATGTAGATACTTGTGTATGGTATTCAGTTGATAGTAATGATAAAGAGAAATTGCTTTTCTTTCAGATTACTCATAATTGGAAGCATTCCTAAGTTGAGTAACGCTGATCGGCCTCTTTCCATTTAGTTGACATGCACTGGAGATAGCTGCATGATTTGAATCTGGTTCAATTAAATTAGTGCCTCTGTTTCTATATTGGATATAGAACAGTTCGTCTGATCCGGTATCAAATACCCAGGACGCAGAGGATACTGAGAAACAGTTCTTTGTAATGAACACATCCGAAGAAGATGCATCATCATGTACTTTCTTCGTTTGGGCGGCACGGGAAATCTGGTATTCCCCAATTTCCTGCTCTGTCTTATAACAATTATAAGTTGGAGCGGGACCAACGTTCCCCAGCTCAGTATAACAAGCGAGTTCGGTTAATACATCCGTATTATTATCTTGATTAAGGCGTGACATGGTCTCTACCTGGAGAGAGAGAGAAGAAAACACTCTGCGTGCGCTCTTGCAAGATCAGATTGGTTATTATTTTATCTAATCAGGATGGCTCCCACTGTTTTTATCAAATCTTCCTTCAAACCCTAAAAGGAAAGACTAGCCGGGATTAATTACACGCTACAAGTTCACCAATCTTTTAGCCAGGCCAGTGTCGGTACTTTGAGGGAGGTCCCCCGTGCTTTCGCACGAACCTAATTAATGTAAACCTCGTTTTCCCAGAGGCGTAACCCCGTTGATACCTTTCTAGACACCTACTTGATCGGCTAATTGTAATGTGTAAAACTCTCGCAGGAGTAACTCTTACTCGCAGCGGGTATCGGGATCCAACTATCTCATAGAAGGTATGCAATCTCATTGCAAATTTCAACACTTGAAATTCCCGATAATATTTTGCCCCAAACAATCTATGACCTTGACAAGGTCAACAAACCATAGACCGCAAGTCAAGTTCAACCCGTCATTTCTTGATTGAATCAAACCCACCCGCATGACCATTGACAAGGTCAACAAGGCCGCACGACTACCCTAACCCAATCTGCATCATATGCATAATCAGATAAATACTGGTTAGCTACCGCACACTGCGCCTTGACAAGGTCAACAAACGCAGCACGAATACTAAGTAGGACTTATCTGAAATGACGGAGGGCTACGACAGGTTTTTCTGAAAACCTGTTGCGTAATGAACTTGATATCGTTGTAGGATCGAATGAATTTTGAAATGGAGTGTTTTTGAGGCTTTTCTAGTTTAGCTAAAGGGGTCACTCCCGGTGAAGGGATCGTCGGCCCTTTCCTCGTCGAATGAGGTGCAGGATATATCATATATATCACTTTGCAAAGCAGAAACTATAGAAGCAATCAAAAGTCAAACCGAGAGTTGTAGCATCTGCCAGTTATTGCTAAAGGAGTCACTCCCGGTGAAGGGATCTCGGTCCTTTCCTTATCGAATAAGGTGCAGGATATTCTACAAGGAACACCGCGATGCAAAGAAAGAACTATAGCTACCTTTTTTATTTTGAAATTCGATTCCACAACATCTTTAGATTTCTTTTTCTTTCATTAATCACATTAATGAAGTCCCATCATTTAAATCACCTAAACATCACAGATAAATACGACGTACACTTATGCCATCCGCATTCGCCTCGATGTCCCCTCGTGCACCGTTAGGTTAGGTAACTAACGGCAGAGCGGGGCAGGGCTAGCGCGGGTGTAAAACATAAGTAACGTCTATATAATATATCATATATACTATATACAGTATTTATCACAGAACATATCAAATGATCACATCACAGATATCGCAGCAGAAGAATCATATGAAATATTGGATATACTAGGACGTCCGTGTTTTCAATACGAGCCAGTATAAAACACGGATTCCACGGTCGCGATGAATAGCCAAACCCACACCCCTAGACCTTTACGAGAGCAGCAAGCAACCCTACCAATTCTAGAGTTAGGATACCCGGACTCGACTCCTCGAGTTGGTCTCCTACTGGACTCCAGAACCCGGTTACTTGTGCCCTCCTCCTTGGGTCTATCCTAGTGCGGAAAAGTAAATAATATACAAACGGTGACATCTTCCGCAACCTGGAAGTGCCCCAATAAAAGAATATTACATACAAGTTTTTACATGAATGAAAATGAAAAACACTCATCTAACATAAAAAAAAACCCGGCTATTCAAACACGACGATCCAATATAACATATCTAGCAACACATAACATCACATGTCATCAACGTAAGTAAACATGCGTATCCCAATTGTCGTTGACATATAGCAACGAAACCGGCGATATCACATATTACACTTACGGTCACAGAAAAGAAAGTGTAAAACTACAACAGTTGGAATCCGCAAACCCTTTAGACATCACATGCCTAACCATTTGAATTCCTAAGACATCGCATGCCTAACAATTATAAACCCCGCATTTTAGTCTCATTATCGAAAACTCTTTTCAATATTAAGTCGGGCAATTCAACAAGATTCCCGAAAAATTGATCGAATGCTCATCGCAAACTTTAGTAGGCGGCCGCACCCCCGATACCGTCGACGAAGTGCACCAAGGCGGAACACCGCTGCCGCGAGCACCCGAACGGATGCTTTCGGCGACGGGGTTCTCCTACAGTCACTTGGTCGGGGCTAAGGGGTGTATCTGTCTATTAAGTTTATCGGCGAGTATCCGCGTACACTACGTGATTGCGACGGACTTTTGATCACATCAAAATCCCGTGGCAACCAATCAAGTGAGACTAAAGTGCTATGTTTATAACATCCATTCAGTTATCTCATAACTACTTGTGAATTCCAATTATTGTATCATATTCCAGATAAACAGAAAATGTTAAACTTTCCGATCGAACATTCAAACTCCCAAGTTTTCCCGAAACAGCTCAACACATGAAATAAGTTTAAAAACATTCACTTCATGCCTCAGTACCAATGGTCCAGCCGTAGAAGGGTCAAGCCAACGCCTCACATGTGGCACGCCGTACTGCCCCAAACCCAAAGGTTCAAAGGGCAGTTCAAGACGGTCACATAATCGAGTTAAGGTTTGTTGTCTTCTAGAGGGTCCATCGCGTTACTTGCACTACTTAGAACGTCTTTAAACTACGGAAAGATCCAACACTTGGAAATTTCCCGACAGGGAAAAAGTGGGTATTTATATTCGGTCGAACTTTTCAACATATTCAAAAATTATCCGGAAATCACATAGACGAAGTTAAAGATTCCGATCGAATCGTCGAATCCCCAAAAGACCCCAGATTACTCAACTCTTGAGTGAAGATTAAAATTACCCGGAAAACACAGGATTCCATAAGAAACATTACTGTGCAAAGTTTATAGGGTGACGTCACTAAATAGCGGCGGAACCGCCGCACGAGCCATGCTCATGCCGCGGTTCCGCGGCGGTTTGAGCTCTATACAGGTTCGTTTTGCACAGTTATTCTTATAATTTCCTGCTTAGTTTTCCGCATATTTTTAATTTGCAAAAATCCCAGTTTTCAAAAATTATACAGAGAGTGATTTGGGATTAGGGTTTCGGGTTCGATCGGACTTCTAACATCGTCTACGCATCGCCTAAAGCTCTAGCTAGGCTCTGATACCACTGTAGGGTTCCTAGGCACACTAAGGAGGTCTCACAAGGTATCAACCATGCCAAATTCAAAAATTTCCGGTGCCGAGAAACCCTAATGCGATCGTTGACTAGAGATTAGGCGAAACATGCAACTAGTTAACAACTTAACTAAGAGTGAACGGAAAATACAACCTTTGTAGATCCGGTCCTCCACCTCCATAGCTCCGTGATGATGTCCCCTCACTGCGATCATCGGATCCCGGGCTCTAGCGTTGGCTTCATCGGAGAAATGGGCGGGCTAGGTCGTCGACTTCGATGCCGAAGATGATCTATGTCGAGGCAACACAAGATCAAGCTCCAACTTCACCAAGCCATGAAATTTGTGAAGAAAACACCCTATACTACATGGCAAGTGGTAGAGGATGAAGAAATAGGAAGTGGGTTCACTTTAGAATTGGATTTCTCACTCTTTTTCTCAAGTCACCATTGAAGCTAGCAAGCTTCTTTCTTCTTGAAGAAGAAGAAGAAGAAGAAAAAGAATATGATAAGAATTTATGAAAATGGAAATAAAAATCATTCTTATCATATTAGCAACCATGTTTAAGTTAACAAGTGTAGAGAATAAACTATGGTTTAAGTGAATGGTTAGGGTTAAGGAAAGAAACAAAATGGTCAACCTTTTCAAAACTTCATGAAGCTTCAAAGAAAATCCAAAGTTAGCCACCATTTTATTTCTTTCTCAAATGAATAAATAAATAAATGAATAAGCAAATAAAGCAAAAGAAACCCTAACCATTAACTAACCATGGTTTAATACAAACATACACCCAAGTTTGCATGTATCATCAAACATGATACAAACTTGTGCACAAAAATATATCACATATACAATGTACACAAACAAGTGAGAAAAACATCTTAAGTGAACCAATATTAGTTAATGTAAAGTAATATATCAAATATATAATTATACATTAAATCATTAAATCAACAGTTGATTTAACGATCAGGTCATATCGCATATGACCGACTAATATCCAATGTATCGGCTTATCGAATCAATCCTTGATTCGATAACTAGGTTATATCTCATACAACCAATCGATACATTCATCGCGAGAATAGAATACGGTATCACATAAACGCATTATTCTCGGTCCCGCACATATCTCATATGCGCTCCTATTTCGTTTTGCTTGAGCCAGGAAACCTCTGTGTAGGACTCTAAAGACTCGTCAATACGCCGGCAGCAGGCGATGATCATATCAAACATCCACAAGCCGCAAGCGGTCTGCTAAACGTAACGGCCACCCGGGTATTGAGCGATCAGAAGATCGACGAGCAAGCCCGCTCACACTCCTGTGAATCCAACCAGTAACACTTACCGTACAGTCCGGTCTGTTCGTCTGATATGTCGCATATTTCGCCTAGGGGTGGTAAACGTCAGACCCCAATAGCTCGATAAGTCGTGTCGATATGAGGTCTATAATAGTTCGAGATACTACTGGTAACACTTACCAGTAAATCTCAGCAACCCTGGCCAGGGATTTCCGGTCATAGCCAATCGAACACAGCGCAACATCAACTCCCTATACCGGGAGAGACGAATCCCCTCCTATCGCTCATTGCCTCCATGTGATTCGGGACTGTACCCAAAAACCACCGTTTTGCACGCCCTCTTGGACGTGGTAAGGTGGAAATCAAAGCATAGTGGGAATCACACAAGACTCTATGACGATCTCGGGTCTACAGACTAATCTGTACCAGTGTCACCAGAGAACTTCCATCTGACGTAAGGTATAATACCATCTGGGAGTTCTCGGCGAGTCCGTCCAGTGTACCCAGTCTCCACTGAGCACCCGTATATCATCTCTGATGTCAAACACCAATGGATATGGTATCATCCATCGCCCATCTGTATGGGTCGAGAAGGTATACGCTAGTCTACTCTGGTATATCGATGCCCCGTCTCGATACACCCACGACTAGGGACCTTGAAGGATGTACTTATGGACTACCGTGTGCCCACTAGTATGATCCGTATCATAGTCCAGGTAGTCAAGTACACATACTAAGGGCTTTACCAACATGTAACAGAGAGACAATCAGTATACACGTTAAGGTAAAGAGTAACCAGATAGCATACTATCATGTCGAGCAAGAAAGTCCTCCCTATATATGTCCCAGCATCCACTACAATATACATCCTATGTACAGTAATGGCCTCTAGGGCATACATATAACTAACAAAAAATGTATGCGTCTTCAGACTCAAGCCCGTGAAATTTGGGCAACAGGTTGATGTAGTGGGGTTTAATTTTAAAATTATCCCCGTTGGCTGGTGGAATGAATAGACAGGTAGGTAGTGGACCGCGTATAGGATAGCATCTCTCTTATTGAGAAATGCGCGGTGGATTGTGCGCACCTACCGGCGGTGGCAGGGTGGTGTTATAATTTGATGGAGTACCGTCATTCTCGGTCGATGTGGTGGGTGGTGGGGAAAAAGAAAATGAAGAAGTACCGACTTCGGAGTCGATAGCCGAAACGCGGACAAGAAGGGCACTAGAATCCTGTGTCCAGCCGAGCATGCACTAAACGGTTTTTGCGCAAGTGGCAGCGTCTGTGTGATTTAAAATTGGTTTGTTTTTGAAAAAGTGGGACTCAAGATAAATCACACAAAAATGCAAAAACAACCCTAGAACTAAGGTTACCAAGGTCAATGTCACGACCTAAAGTTTGAATGTGACCGGCACTTAGATTGTATGATATCTAAAGATGTCAACACAATCTGAGTAAGCCAAAAACCAAGATCAAAAACCTTTTTGCAGAATTTAGAAAAAATTTAGTTTTAAGTAAAAGAATGAAGTAGCATGCCGAATGATTTTTAAATAAGAGAAGTGTAAACAACTGGTTTTGAAACTTCGACTGTACTTCTTTTTTTAATTATTAAATAAGTAATTATAGAGGGTGTGAATAGGTAGCGTCCCTACTTAGGAGAAAAATGATGCCAAACAGCGGAAATCAATACAGAAAATAATACGGCACTCAAAATGAAGAATCTCAAGCATAAGTAAAAGAAATATAATTTAATACAACTAAACGATCTCAACAGTCAAAATAAGATACATACAACCACATCTCGTTCTAAGTCAACTATACATGGTCTAATGGAGAAATACTAGATCCAATATACAAAACCAAAATAGGAGGTTACTATGTAGATAACCCACCGAGCAAAAAGAGCGATAAAAGCTGATAAGTGGATCCTCACTGCTGCTACGCGTCCACACAATTCCTGCAAGGAACTATAGCACAACGGGGGTGAGTTGCCAACTTAGTGAATAAAACTAACATATATCGGTTGATAATGCAAGTATGATGAACTAGTGCTAATATCAACAATAATGAATGTGATGCATGATAACAGGTGGAAGCATGTAACGTTTTAGAAATCGTTATGCGAATTTTTCCGTTTTAGGGTAAAATTGTCGGTATTTTCCGTTTTAACCCGATTGTGATCAAACGTCCATATAGAGTTGCCAGCACCTAGTTTAGCTAAAATAAAGCTAGTGCGCGAGCTTTGGGGGTATATGGGAAGTTTTGTTTCAAATAGAATTTTTCCCTATTTAAATATTATTTTAATGCGGTATTTACATTTTGGGTTTGGATAATTACTCTAAAATTTGTATCATTTCTAATAAATCAAACTTGAGTAAACCAAAACCCTTCACATAATATCTAGATATTTGTTTGTGAAAAAGGATTAAGTTTTAAAGAAAAGAAAAGAATGGGAGAGGTGGCAATATAGCATTTATGTGCATTTATTGAAGAATTAGATAGAAAACTCCACACAAATTCCTCACCTTCCTCTATTGGCCAAGCTCCTTCCTCCTTCTTCTTCCCTTTGTGTTTCTTTTACCATTTGCAACAATTCCAAGCTCAATAGATCTCCAAAATTCCATTATTAATCTCACAAAAACACTTCAAGTCTTGCTTTTGCCTCTTTGATCACTTGGAGCTAGGAAAGCTTGGATCTTGTGAGCAAGTATTGATAGGTATAATCCCTAAACTGTTAAATAGGAGTTTTTATAATGTGTAGCTCGTTGGTTGTTGCGTAGAACACTTTAAGTATCAATTTGTGCAATATCGTATTTTTAGTGTCTTTTTAGAGCCTCTGTGATCTGCTGTGACTAGAGATTTTTACTGAGTGACCAAACAAGATAGTAGTGTTGTACTAGTGAACCTAAGATTCCACCTGAAGCACGAGACCCACCCTACCGGTTTTGGCCGGCGACCCAAGCATGAATTCCGGCGACATCGGTTTTTGAGGGGAGTTGGGTGTTGGTTTTTTTGTGGGTAGCTATCTGCTGTGGTTTAGGGGTGTTTGGTACTGTTTAAATTTTTAGTATTTATAGTATGCAAAATCTGGGATCGTTTTCCTATAATCTAGTGTTTTGTGTCCGCGTGCTACGTTATCCGGCACAAATCGTGATCTTGTGCAGCTGCTACACTTGGGTAGGTTTCGTAGTATCGTCACGCACGTTAACCACTAGATGGAAACTTATGAGTTAGTTTGGAGTTGGTGCGTCGTTTAAAACGTAGTATTACGTGATTTTGGTCGATTTCTGAGATTTTTCTCTGTTTATGTGTTTGTGAAATTATAGCGTCGCAACCGGGGACTTCGGACGCTGCAGACAAGGGGAAGCAGGTGGTCGGATTTTCATAGCTCGAGACCATCGGTGAGTAGATTTAACATCTATAGGGAAATCGCCCATATGACATTATGCGTCGGGGCTGATATGATATGATAGCTGCATGTTATTGCATATTAGTTGATTTCGTATAAACGTCATTGCATAGTATTATCTGTTGTATCTTGACTTGTACCTTTAGATATAACACATTACTGACGGTTCATGTTGCACGAGCACTAAATTGTATCCTACACCCACACCGTCAGTAATTGCCATGACACGCACAAACCACCTACATACGTGATATAGTAGTGGATAGGGATAGTCGAGGTAGTAACTCTTATTCCATTGTGCATATGAAATACCGTGGACACATACATACGTGATATTGCTTTGGGCAGGGACAGTTGAGGTAGTGACCCTTATTCCATTTCACGTATACCTTGCTATAGGTACTTATACATCATGTATATATGTTGACATGTACACCCACATACTCGATTACAGCTACATGTATATTATGCACACATACTGACAGGTACACCCACATATTTGGCTATAGTGGCATATACCCTAAATGATATTGTTTTGACATATGATATTGAGACGTTGACTATTGTGCTTATGAAATACATCATACATATTTGCTTACATGTAGATACTTAAACCTTGCTACAATTGCATGTACACCTTATATCATGCTGCACTTGTTTTCGGAGGAATTGGGAACCGCAAGATATATTTTTAAAGCGGGAATTCATTTAAAAGAGCGGTTTTCCCTTTATATGCTCATATTGATGTTTTATGTTGCATATGTCAGTTTTATATGGATTTTACGCATTAAGATATGGATTTCATGTGATTTATGGATTTGAGAACCGTGGGGGTATTTTCAAGAAACTATGTATTGTTTGAAAAACCGGTTTCGCTTGTTATGATATTTTGATGCGTCCACCATGAGATTTCTCAGTTCTGAGATTTGTGATATATACCCGATGCGAGGAGTGAGTAGGCCGTGTGCGGGTATATGGTGGGGCCCGGTACAGTTCCCCTCGGCAAGATGTTCGTGGTACAGACGATGAGCCTGGAAGGTAGGCAAGTACCTACCGGTGATTGTATTTGGACTCGGCGGTTATCGTGGGGATACTGACCGGAGTGATGTATGACATATCGTCAGGTCCAGTCGTGGTGACAGCGCCTGAGTTCTGAGTTATAAGGATTTACGTGTCGATGCTAGACACGGATTTCATGATGTTTCAAGTGTCGGTGTTTAACACTCAGGTTTTCCATGATTTCTACATATCGTCGGTGGACATACGGGGTTGATATCCTCATACTTATATATATGTATAGATACATAAAGGTATATGTTTTCATGATGTTTTGGGTGTCGGTGTTGAACACTCAGGTTCCATGAGACTTACAGGATGTGAGGGCCGATCTGAGGATGCGGTGCCAGAGGATTTGGGATTTGATGTGTTAGTGAGGGACACTGGTGTTTTTCCATGCTGATAATTTTGCATGAGATTTTATTATATCATCCCACACACTCAGGATTATTTTTGATATGCATTGCTTCATGTAGTTGTAGTACCCTGATGATGTACCTTTACATGATTGTTGCATATTCAAATTGTCATACTTATGCTAGCGGATTACATGTGATAGATTAATCGCTATTCGTGCATACTTGCGATTACAGTATGATGTTAATTACTATTCACGAGTTGGTAACTCACCCCCGTTGTGCCACAGTGTTTTGCAGGACTTACCCTCTGAGTAGTCATGGCAGTGCTTCTTATCATCTCTACTTTTGCGGATACCGCTACGATTGGCTGTGAGGCCTTTGCTTTTAGGTAGGTTGCGGTTATCTGTTTGTACATTGTATATCTTTTTTATTGGATCTAGTATTCTCCATCTACCACTTCTTGAATTTGACTTAGAGACTAGTTGTGAGGATTCGATGTTGTATTATTATTTTGGTGACTTTGGATACCGTGCTCGTGGAAGCCGGTTTTGTTGAAAAGTATTACTTCTTTATGCAGTTTTCTTTTATATTTCTTCGCTTCGGTATCGTATATATGTTTGTGGTGGTTGTCTCTGTCGTTGGGCATGATTTGCTCCCGTTTGGGATGCTTTATATATTATATATGTTGTACCCGTTTTCGGGGCTAGTTTTTACAAAGGAGGTGCTGCCGAAATTTTTAAGAACGAAAGCTAAACTTAAAGATTTTTACTTGTGAATTTTCGAATATTTTAAACTATGTTTTTCTCCGTTTATCCAGTTTTGGGTGGTTTAGATTTCTGGGTTTTGGTTTACTTAAGTTGCATACTCCTGTAGACGTTACGTAGTTTAAGTGCCGGTTACGGGCCAAATTTTGGGTCGTGACAAAGCATGAATATGTACTACTCAATGTATAAATAAAAACTGAAATCTCATCAATTTTTTTCAAAAAGGGTTCATTTTTCCGTGTCCAACATCGACACAAATCTTCTGTTTCCATCAGGCATCGTTCCTCGAACGATCCTGTCAATCAATAACACCGGTCGGTATCACCTAAATATCTGCCGTGTTCACAACTGTCTCCGGTATCGAGTATCCTCGTTAGGCTTCCCGCCTAAAGTGCGGCTATCCGGCCCCTCGGTCTCGACTGGGTCCACCATGAATCCAGCTGTATAGCCACCCCACTCAGCCTGGATATACGTAAAAATCCGAAACCGTATAGCTACCCCACTCGGTTCGGAATAAAACCAAATAAAAAAACATCTCATGGTGGACATGTCACATCAATCATGAAGAATTACTGAATACACTTAATATTGCAGAAAAACTCAAAACCATAAATCCTCAATAATCCAATGCATTTAATATCAAACTACCAACACTTGAATATAAAACATGATAATCATTTATGCAAAGTAACTAACATTACTGATGCTTAAGGTATACTAGGAATCATATTTAACATAATAAATACTAAGTGTGTAGGTGACATGTTAATATCGACGAGGTGTAGTGTAACATGTAGGTATGTGCATGTGCAGCATGACTCGTCGATAATTGTGCAGTGTTCTGACAATTCTTAACATGACGATGTATATATATATGAACGCATACGATCAAACTTTATAAACGAAGGAACAATTGTAATTTAAACTTAAACTACGGGCGTATCACGCCATCCATACAAAATCCCTCGGTTGATGTTTAGTCTACTCACCGGAATACGTCGAATCTACTCAGATATCACCAATCCCTTTCCTTTCCTTGCGGTCTCCGAAGTTTCCGTACTCAAATCTAACATTGATATTAACTTGTATAAGAAACGGCTAAACTATGATATGGCGAAAACATGCAAATACAAGTTTTACGTATTAACTACACTACATACAACTATTATAAACTATCTAATACCTATACTTACTGGAATTTAACCAATCGCTGTTCATAACAGAAAACAGAAACGCGTTACGAAACATCCGTGTCATGTTTTAGAATTTTAACCCCTTTTCAGGTATTAGCTTCCAGATTTCCTTTACTGATAAAATAACTTAAACAAACAATACCAAATATCTTAATACCTATATAGAGACCTACCCTAAAGACCACTACACCCAACTCCCTCAAAAATCCGGCGACATCGGATTTTTGGCTATTGTTGCCGGCCAAAATCCGAGCAAAAGGGTTCGTCTTCCTTGGGTTTATTCTAGGTCCAGTCTATAAGATTAAGGCACTGTTTGGTTATGTTAATTATTATCTAAGTTACAGCAGATCTTCACATAGCCTATATTTTCATAAAATACCACATATCTGATATCCGATTTCTACATGTCTACAATTCAGAGCTAAATTTCTACAGTGTTTAAAGATTATACCTACATAAGATTGCTGAAAGGCTTCCTCCAAGATGCACAAGCTCTTAGCTCCTATCTTGGTGCTGGTGAGAATCCTTAGCACCCAGTTCTTCTTCTCTTCTCTCTTTTCTTGTTTTCTTTTGTGAGTTCTAATTTGTTTTCTTTCTCATTCTTTTTGTTAAGTTCTGATTTTAAATTGGTTCTATGAACTGAACAATTGATATAAGATAAGGAGAATGACTATGAATTGTAGGAGGAGGTGTCACCAAAAGGATTGTGGTGGTTTCATGCAAGGGTGAGGTGTGTGTGCATGAGGTGTACATGCAAGAAGGTGGTGTGGCCATTAAATTAACTTAGGGTGTGGTGTCTTGTAGGTACATCTTAACCTTAACCATTAGCTAACCCTATTTGGATAAAAACCCTCATACAACTCTAATTTGCATAAGGAAACTAACCCTTTTCACATAAACCCCTCATTACATATGTTATTATATAAACACTATTTTCTTTACTAATTTAATTCTACCTTAACTAAAAAAACCTTCTTTACTACAATAAAAGTTTAAATAACATTCTTTATTTAACTAAATAATTTAATTAATTATCTAAAATATTTCAATTTAATTAGTTTTACACACTACTTATGAAAATATCCTATTTTGTTTCAATAACCTTCTAAATTAACATTTTATTATTCAATTAATTGAATTAAATTTATTATCTAAAATTTTCAAAATGTTTCAATATTCCCCTCTTAAGAAAATTCGGTCCCCGAATTTAAAATTTTAACTACACGTACATTCAAAAAGATGGGGAAATTTCTTCCGCATCGCATCCTCGGTCTCCCAAGTGATCTCCTCGCTATTTGTTCCTCGCCAAAGAACCTTTACAGAAGGAAGTACCCTTGATCTCAGTTTTCTTTGCCTGACGGTCTAGAATAGCTACTGGCTGCACTGTGTAGGATAAATCCTGCTCAAGCTGTAAGGTCTGATGCTGGGTCGCATAAGAGGGATCGTGAAGATACTTACGAAGCATAGACATATGAAACACTGGATGCACATCGGGAAAACTTGGTGGAAGTGTTAAATGATAAGCTATAGCACCCACTCTCTCCAGAATCTCACAGGGTCCGACATATCTGAGGCTGAGCTTCCCCTTTTTCCCGAAACGCATCACACCCTTCATCGGAGATACACAAAGGAACACATGATCTCCTACATCAAACTCGAGTCTACGACGGCGTTGATTGGCATATGATTTCTGTCTGCACTGGGCCACTCTCATTCTGTCCCGTACCAACTAGATCTTTTCTGTAGTCTCATGTACTATCTGCGGTCCCAAAATGCTACTCTCGCTGAGTTCTGTCCAGCAAACGGATGATCGACACCTTCTCCCATTCAAAACTTCAAAAGGTGCCATCTGGATCGTCTCGTGAAAACTGTTGTTGTAAGAGAATCCTATCAAAGGAAAGTGAAGATTCCAACTGCCACCGAAATCTAGACTGTATGCTCGAAGCATATCCTCTAGAGTTTGTATGGTCCGCTCTGACTGACCATCTGTCTGCGGGTAAAAAGCTGTACTAAAACTCAGTCGGGAACCTAGAGCCTTGATTGAATGAATCTCTCGATTGTGTTTGTAAAAGTATCGAATCAAATCAAATGATCCCTGATAACGGTTTCATTTGATTGTAATATTTTCTTGTTTGTGTAAATCGAATAAAGCGAATAAGTTTCTATGTGTCGGTAATATTGAATAAAATTCACAATCAAAGAATTATATTTGACCGCAATCAATTACGGTGTCGGTTGTAGATCGTAAGCGAGTGCAGATCGTCCACAGGGATTGTTGGATTCGTTTCTATGTTTAATTTGTTTGAATTGAAAAGTTAATCGAAAAGAAAAGAAAACATGATTCAAGATTTTATCGATTGATTCAGGTGTCACTAATCTAATCAAGAATCAAGAAATGATAAACAATCAAGAATCGGGTTTCGATGATATTTCCAATCAAATGTCAAGAATCTAAATGAGGCTCGTAGGAATCGATCTGATCTATAGACGTGATGTAATCTCAAGATTTCGTGTTCTTGTCCTTCGAAGGATTGATACTAGATCGATGATGATCGACGAGAGTTAGGGCTTTCTTGATGAAACTAGGGTTTCATCGTTTAACCCTTATTCTTTCGTAGATATCACTCACATTCTAGCCTCTAGCAATTTCAAGAAACGATCGTAACTCCCCAATCTCGAGCGATATCAATCAAGAAAGCATCGCAACGAATTGGGTCGTCGATTCTTGAACTTGCTAGGGTTTACAAAACTCGTAGGACTCAAGAATCGATTTCAGATATATTACATCATCATTCTATTGATCGTCTCGACTCCTTGACGAGCAGAGTATTACTCAAACATCACAACCAGATTTACAACTAGAAATTTAGATTGAATCATGATGCAAGAATTTAAAGAAAACAAGATAAAAGAATATCACATTTTATTTATATCAACAATTTGATTACAGTCGCTAAAGAACTACAAGAGGAAGAACTAAATTGTCGATTTGGCGTCGCTCGGCTCCGTGAGTCGCGGATCGGCTTTGACCACTTGCTCTGTTGAAGATCGGCTCGGCTCATAAAAGGTTGCAAGGCTTCTTGCTTGATGGGGTACTCGGGATCTTGGCTTTTGGTTGGAATTAGGGTTAGGGTTTCACACAAGTCCTCTCACTAGACTTGTGGAAGAAGATGAAGAGAGTGAATGGATCTAGATTGGCTACTAGAATGAACTAATGGAGGGATTTTTCCAAGATAAGAGATGATCACTTTTACAAGTGAGCCTAGGGTCTTATTTATAGATCTCCCAAACCCTAGGTCTAGGTTTGAAATTACAATTCCCTCCAAAAGTTTGTTGAGGCTTCTAGAAGGAGTTTGTTAAGAGTTAGCTTAGGCTTTAAACTAGGATTAATCAAGCTTAGAAACCCTAGTTTGCTGATCTGGCAGAAGCCTCTGGAACATTCTGGAATTTGTCATGTCTTGATGTAGTGTTGACCCTGAGAGAGAAATAATGCACTGAATTTGAGGAGGTAACTCCTTGGACCCACCGCGGATCCGCGGCGCAAGCAGGCTCCTGCCGCGGATCCGCGGCACTTTGTGGGGCTTGGGCCTTGGGCTTTTTGCAGTGGTCTTGTGCTAACATCTTGGGCTTCATCTGATGTGTTGATTTGTATTTGTCCTTTTGGATTGATACCAGAACTGAAATCATTGAGTTGGCGTAATGTTTGATCGGTACCGTATAAATTTTGGCCTTTCTCCCGGATTTTCCTGCACAGATCTCAAAACAAGTGTTGCGCAATATAGGGATGATGCGATGCCATGAAATGCGGTCAATTTCCTTTAAAGTGCCGGTTTTAGAGTCTAACATATGCAATCTGATATTTTGCGACAGTTTTGCTAATATGTGAAATATGAATGCCGAACACTTCTATATGAATGCAAATGATGAGGAAATTGCCGGTTAAAAGATGCAATATTTTCGACTAATCAAATTCCCCCAAACTTAATTTCGATCGTCTCGAGCGAACTGTTTTATTAAAAAGAGAAGGAGAAAATAAAGAAAGAGAAAAACTAACTAGCACACTTTCGTAGGCAACACGATTGCACTGAGCACGTGCAACAAGCCTTTAAACCTCTAGGTGTCCCTAGTAGGAGGAGTGTTGTCTCCTGAGGGTTTTCAGCGGATTACACCTACAAAATCCAATAATAAAAGGAAGATCATGAATATTACATTTAAAGAAAAGAATCGTAGAAAAAAAGCTTTGAAATTTAGGGTTTCCAACTAAGCTAGCTTTTCGGTTGTCATGAGCCCTATCTTAATGGTCATGAAAAGATGTTAGAAATCACGTCCTCCCTCAATAAAACATCGTCTTATTCTTCATTCCTATCTTTCTTCCAAACATCGATCATATCACCCTGCGTGTCTGTAAAGGACATCCCTACACCCGGAGAATTCAATTCAAGCTATCATACTCTTGCCCATCAGCCTCAGTACTTTTTAATTAATGAATATTTAGATGAGATTGCTCACACTTTTTCATGCGACCGTCAATACTTCTTGAGGTACTAACCGACCGATTACTCCTGTGCTTGCTTATTTGGTGTATTTTCCTCGTCTTGCACCACCTCAGGCATAGCAGTGACTCCCAGACCAGTTGGCCTTAGGGCACTAGGTGAAGAAGCACCCTCGCTATATATTTTTTTATTGCCCTTGGTGATAACAAAACCAGTGTCCATTTTTCTCACCACTTTATATTTTTTTATTCACTTTTTTTTTCTTTTTATTTCCTTCATACATCGGCTTTAAGACAAGAGCATTTCAAGGTATTCTCTACTATCCCAGACTTCAAGACGTGTGTAAGTGCGAATAGCAAGGTATCAACGTTCAAAATGTTTGGCTTCCAGAATAGAAACTATTTTTCAGACTTATTTTTATCCTCAGATTAGTGACGTCCTTCATCTTACTAACCCTTGGGACAACGGCTCATAACTACTTATTACTAGTTCGTATAAGAAAACTTCTAATTTTCTTAGTTTACTTAAATTTTTCCAATCTCATGGATGTAATTTTTCACTATCTAATTTTTCATTATCTTATTTATATACAAAAAAGTGTAAATATTAAAATTATTTTTATACTTGAAAATTTTTAAATTTTTATGGGTTTTTGAAAACATTTTAATTTTTTTTTTTTAGATTTTAAAAGAAATGTTTTGTGCTTATGCAAATGATATGCAAATGATGAAAAAATAAGCACAAACCTCCCCCAAACTTGTTTTCAACAGTGTCCTCACTGTTGCCAATCGCTATACCTACAAAAACTGTAAGCCTGGGGCGAATTATTAGTGGGGGCGAATTATATAAGTGAAGAATTTCCCCCAAACTTATTCTTTTCACTCACCTCCATTAAAAGATGATGCAGTGATATACAGGATATGAAGGTGAGACAAAGGAATTTTAATCCAAATAAAATGGCTCTTGTAAGAACAAGAGCTCCTCCGTAGGGTCAGTGGAAAAATACGGCTTTAGTCTATGTCCATTCACTTTGAAAAATGTGCTGTTTTTAACATTTTCTACTTCTACTGCCCCGTGCGGGTATACAGACCGCACAACAAAAGGTCCCTTCCATCGAGATCGGAGCTTACCCGCGTGAAGGTGTAATCGTGAATCATAAAGAAGGACTTGTTGACCAGGTGAAAATGTTTTCCTCAAAATGTTTTTATCGTGAAAAACCTTAGTCCTATTCTTTGTGATTACAGCGTTATTGATTTAATGTGATTCTCGGATGTGTTTGTAGAAAGTAAGTATCGAATCAATTGTTTCCCGATAACGGTTTCATTTGATCGATAATAGTATTTTGTATCGGTATTTAGAAAATTGTATAAAGAACTCACTATCAAAGAATTATATTTGACCGCAATCAACTACGGTGTCAGTTGTAGATCGTAAGCGAGTGCGGATCGTCCACAGGGATTGTGCGATTCGTTTTTATATTTGCTTTGTTTGAATCGAAAAGTTAATTGAAAAGAAAAGAAAACATGATTCAAGAATTTATCAATTGATTCAGGTGTCACGATGTTTAATCAAGAATCAAGAAACTGATAAACAATCAAGAATTGGGTTTCGATAATATTTCCAACCAAAAATGCCAAGAATCTAAATGAGGCTCGTAGGAATCGATTGGATCTATAGACGTGATGTAATATCAAGATTTCGTGTTCTTGTCCTTCGAAGGATTGATACTAGATCGATGATGGTCGATGAGAGTTAGGGCTTTCTTGATGAAACTAGGGTTTCATCGTTTAACCCTTGTTCTTTCATCGATTATCATTCATATTCTAGCCTCTAGCAATTTCAAGAAACAATCGTAACTCCCCAATCTCGAGCGATATCAATCAAGAAAGCATCGCAATGAATTGGGTTGTCGATTCTTGATCTTGCTAGGGTTTACAAAACTCATGGGATTCAAGAATCGATTTACAGTATATTACATCATCATTCTATTGATCGTCACAACTCCTCGACGAGCGGAGTTTTACTCAGACATCACAACAAGAATTATAACTAGAAATTTAGATTGACTCATGATGCAAGAATTTAAAGAGAACAAGATAAAAGAATATCACCTTTTATTTATATCAACAATTTGATTACAGTCGCTCAAGAACTACAAGAGGAAGAATTAAATTGTCGACTTGGCTTTGCTCGGCTCCGTGAGTCGTGAATCGGCTTGGACCACTTGCTCTGTTGAAGACCGGCTCGGCTCCTAAAAGGTTGCAAGGCTTCTTGCTTGAATGGGTGCTCGGGATCTTGGCTTTTGATTGGAATTAGGGTTAGGGTTTCACACAAATCCTCTCACTAGATTTGTGGAAGAAAGAGAGAGATAGAATGGCTCTAAATTGACTACTAAAATCAACTAATCAAAAGATCAAGTCTCTTCTACAAGTGAGACTAGGGTCTTATTTATAGATCTCCCAAACCCTAAGTCTTTGAGTTCCCTCCAAAAGTTTGTTGAAAGACTTCTAGAAAGAGTTTGTTAGGCTTAGCTTAGGGTTTAAGCTAGGGTTTAGGGAGAAGGTTCTAGAATGATAGGCTAGTTTAGTGTAGATCCCAAAGTTCGCTGATCTGGCAGAAGTCTCTGGAGTCTTCTGGAGTTTGAAGTATATGAGCTGAATGTGGGCCCAGAGTGAAGCATTGTGCAGCAAAAATTTATGGCTGACGTGGCAATACGGCCGCGGAACCGCGGCTCAAGAAGGCTCCGACCGCGGTTCCGCGGCCATGTTGGAGGCTTGGGCTTTGATCTTTTTGCAATGGTCTTTGGCTCATATTTTGGGCTTCCTCTGATATGTTGATTTGTATTTTCCCTTTTTGATTGATACCAGATCTGAAATCATTGAGTTGACGTAACGTTTTAGCTGTACCCTGTAAGTTTTGGCCTTTCTGCTGGATTTTCCTGCACAGATCTCAAAACAAGTGTTGCGCAAATGTAGGGATGATGCGATGCCATGAAATGTAGTCAATTTCCTTTATAGTGCCGGTTTTAGAGTCTAACACATGTAATCTGATATTTTGCGACAGTTTTGCTAATATGTGAGATATGAATGCCGAACACTTCTATATGAATGCAAATGATGAGGAAATTGCCGTGTAAAATATGCATTATTTTCGACTAATCAAATTCCCCCAAACTTAATTTCGATCGTCTCGAGCGAACTGTTTTATTAAAAAGAGAAGGAGAAAATAAAGAAAGAGAAAAACTAACTAGGCACTTTCGTAGGCAACACGATTGCACTGAGCATGTGCAACAAGCCTTTAAACCTCTAGGTGTCCCTAGTAGGAGGAGTGTTGTCTCCTGAGGGTTTTCAGCGGATTGCATCCACAAAATCCAATAATAAAAGAAAGATCATGAATATTACATTTAAAGAAAAGAATTGTAAAAGAAAAGCTTTGAAAATTAGGGTTTCCAACTAAGCTAGCTTTTCGGTTGTCATGAGCCCTATCTTAATGGTCATGAAAAGATGTTAGAAATCACGTCCTCCCTCAATAAAACATCGTCTTATTTTTCATTCCTATCTTTATTCCAAACATTGATCATATAACCCTGCGTGTGTGTAAAGACATCCCTACACCCGGAGAATTCAATTCAAGCTATCATACTCTTGCCCATCAGCCTCAGTACTTTTTAATTAATGAATATTTAGATGAGATTGCTCACACACTTTCATGCGACTGTTAATACTTCTTGAGGTACTAACCGACCGATTACTCCTGTGCTTGCTTACTTGGTGTATTTTCCTCGTCTTGCACCACCTCAGGCATAGCAGTGACTCCCAGACCAGTTGACCTTAGGGCACTAGGTGAAGAAGCACCCTCGCTATATATTTTTATTGCCCTTGGTGATAACAAAACCAGTGTCCATTTTTCTCACCACTTTATATTTTCTTCATTCATTTTTTTTTATTTTTATTTCCTTCATACATCGGCTTTAAGACAAGAGCATTTCAAGGTATCCTCTACTATCCCAGGCTTTAAGACGTGTGTAAGTGCGAATAGCAGGGTAGCCACGTTCAAAATGTTTGGCTTCCAGAATAGAAACTATTTTTCAGACTTATTTTTATCCTCAGATTAGTGACGTCCTTCATCTTACTAACCCTTGGGACAACGGCTCATAACTACTTATTACTAGTTTGTATAAGAAAACTTCTAATTTTCTTAGTTTTCTAAAAATTTTCTAATCTCATGGATATAATTTTTCACTATCTAAACTTTTATTATCTTATTTAAAATTATTTTTATACTTTTAAATTTTTAAATTTTTATAGGTTTTGAAAATTTTTCAATTTTTATAGATTTTTAAAGAAATGTTTTGTGCTTATGCAGATGATATGCAAATGATGCGAAAATAAGCACAAACCTCCCCCAAACTTGTTTTCAACAGTGTCCTCACTGTTGCCAAATGCTATACCTACAAAACTGTAAGCCTAGGGGGAATTATTAGTGGGGGCAAAATATATAAGTGAAGAACTTCCTCCAAACTTACTCTTTTCACTCACCTTCATTCAAAAAATGATGCAATGATATACTGGACATGAAGGTGAGACGGAGGAATTTTAATCCAAATAAACTGGCTCTTGTAAGAACAAGAGCTCCTCCGTGGGGTCAGTGGAAAAATACGGCTTTAGTCTATGTCCGTTTACTTTGAAAAAGGTGCCGTTTTTAACATTTTCTACTTCTACTGCCCCGTGCGGGTATACAGACCGCACAACAAAAGGTCCCTTCCATCGAGATCGGAGCTTACCCGCGTGAAGGTGTAGTCGTGAATCATAAAGAAGGACTTGTTGACCAGGTAAAAATGTTTTCCTCAAAATGTTTTTATCGTGAAAAACCTTAGTCTTATTCTTTGTGATTACAGCGTTATCATAAGCTTCATCGCGGAGTTCGCTTAGCTCATTAAGTTGTAGCTTCCGAAAGTTGCAAGCAAGGTTTAGATCAAAATTTATTTCTTTTATAGCCCACAATGCTTTATGCTCTATCTCGACGGGTAAATGACATGCTTTCCCAAACACTATCCTATATGGAGACATTCCTAGGTCGGTTTTATATGCAGTTCTGAATGCCCAAAGAGCATCCGTCAATTTGGTCGACCAGTCTTTTCTATTTTTAGCAACAGTCTTCTCCAGGATAAGTTTGATTTGTCTGTTTGAGATTTCAGCCTGCCCGCTTGTTTGGGGATGATAGGGTGTAGAAATTCGGTGGTTGATTGAGTATTTTCGCATCAGAGTCTCAAAAGATCTGTTGCAGAAATGTGTCCCATTATCGCTAATGATAGCGCGTGGGTGTCCAAATCGTGAAAAGATATTCTCTTTCAAGAACTTAATGACAACTTTCTTGTCATTAGTGCGACATGGAATGGCTTCTACCCACTTTGAGACATAATCAACCGCCAGCAATATGTACAAATTCCCAAAGGAGTTGGGAAAAGGACCCATAAAATCAATGCCCCAAACATCGAATATTTTAACAACCAAGATGAGTTGCTGAGGCATTTCATTCCTCTGGGATATTCTACCCGTATACTGACATTGTGTACAGGTTTTGCAATACTCAAATGCGTCCTTGAATAAGGTCGGCCAATAAAATCCACATTGCAAAACCTTTTCCGCTGTCTTTCTAGGACCAAAGTGACCCCCACAGGCCTGATCATGACAAAATGAAAGAACACTCTTGAACTCTTCATTCGGGACACACCGGCGTTTGATCTGATCAGGACAATATTTAAACAAATAGGGCTCGTCCCAGTAAAAGTGTTTTACTTGGGAAAGAAAACGATATTTGTCCTGTTTTGACCAATCGCTCGGTATTAGTCCCGTGGCATGATAGTTCACAATATCCCTGAACCATGGTTCAGCTGATATGCTCAAGAGTTGTTCATCAGGGAACGAGTCATTAATCAGCAGGGTCACAGGGGAAGAAATGATGCGTGAAAGATGGTCAGCTACTACGTTTTCACATCCTTTCTTATCTTTGATAACAAGATCAAATTCTTGTAACAGTAGGATCCAACGTATTAGTCGACCTTTTGCATCTTTCTTCGCCAGAAGATATTTTAAAGCGGAATGGTCAGTATACACAACTATAGGAGAGCCAATTAAGTAAGCCCTGAATTTTTCTAATGCAAATACAACCGCTAAGAGTTCTTTTTCTGTGGTTGTATAATTGATTTGCGCATCATTCAGGGTCTTACTTGCATAGTAAATCACGTGTGGCATATTTTCGATGTGCTGTCCTAAGACTGCACCTACTGCAAAATCAGATGCGTCACACATCAGCTCAAAGGGGTAGTCCCAGTTTGGTGATGATAAAACGGGGGCTGAAGTGAGTGAGTGTTTAAGTGAGTCGAAAGCTGTCTCGCAGTCCGAGTCAAAATGGAAAGTTGTATCCTTGGCCAGGAGAAGAGTTAAAGGTCTAGCAATTTTGCTAAAGTCCTTAATGAATCTCCTATAAAAGCCCGCATGGCCAAGGAAAGATCGAATATCTTTGACGCTTTTGGGATGAGGGAGGTTTTGAATGACATCTATCTTAGCTCTGTCAACCTCAATGCCTTTCTGTGAAATGACATGTCCAAGTACTATTCCTTCTTAGACCATAAAATGGCATTTTTCCCAGTTCAAAGTCAAGTTCTTCTCTTTGCAACGAGTAAGAACAGCGTCAAGATTCGCTAGGCAATCGGAAAAAGAGTCTCCAAAAATCGAGAAATCGTCCATAAAGATCTCCAGAAAATTCTCTACCATATCAGAGAATATCCCCATCATACACCGCTGAAAGGTAGCGGGAGCATTGCATAGCCCAAAGGGCATGCGACTGTAAGCAAAGGTACCAAAAGGACAAGTAAAAGTGGTTTTATCTTGATCCTTTTTGGCGATGGGGACCTGATTATAGCCTGAGTATCCGTCCATAAAACAATAATACTCTCGTCCCGCTAAGCGTTCCAGCATCTGATCAATGAATGGTAGAGGAAAGTGGTCTTTCCTCGTGACAGCATTGAGTTTTCTATAATCAATACATACACGCCACCCAGTTTGGGCGCGTGTCTGAATCAACTCATTTGCCTCATTGGTTATAACTGTGATGCCGGATTTCTTAGGAACGACATGTATAGGACTCACCCACTGGCTATCGGAGATGGGGTATATAATACCATTATCTAAGCATTTGACGATCTCTTTCATGACCGCTTCCTTCATGACGGGATTCAACCGTCTCTGTGGTTCTCGGGTTGGTCTGGCATCATCCATCACATGTATATGATGTTCAACTATCAAGGGACTAATCCCTTTGATGTCCGCCATACTCCAACCAAACGCCTCTTTGTTAGATCTCAATACCGATAAAAGGGCATTCTCTTGCTCTGATGGAAGAGAAGCGGATATGATAACCGGTAAAGACTCATTCTCACCTAGATATGCATATTTCAGGTGAGAAGGTAAAATTTTGAGATCTAATTCGGGCGGAGAAATGATAGAAGGAGGGATCATTGAGTGATTTTTGGATTTACAAAGAAGCTCAGAGCCTGTGAAAGATACAGACTCGGGTGGAGAAAAGTCAGAAGTGCAGGACTCAAGTGTAGAGAAAGTGTCCTCACTAAGATCATGTGTGAAATCAAACAGAGATGTGGTAATGTCATCGAGATCAGTAAAGCAAAGTTCCTCGGCTCCACAACTATCGGGAGCGATCTCATGGACAGAGCACACATCTAAAATATGAGCAGAGGTGTCACGACCTGAAAGTACGGAACGTTACCGGCACTTAGATTACGAAGCGTCAAGAGGCGCCACGTAACCTAAGTAAGCCGAAGCCCAGAAATCTAAACCATAAAAGAAGAAGAAGAAAAAGAAAACAAGTTTAAAAGCATCAGCAAATTTTCTCAAAATTTTCGGCAGAGTCTCCTCTATAAAAACTGGCCCCCAAATGGGTACAACAAGTATAATATACATAAACAATAAAAAGCATCCCCAACGGGAGCTAGCTCAACGCCAACAGGCGGAAACAACCACAATAAGCACAATAATATACAACGCCAAAGGGCGAGGCTCAAAACTCAAAGAAAACAAAACCACCAAATCAGAATAATACATGCGCGACTCTAAGGTCAAAATAAATGACTGGTCCAATAAACTTATCAAGTAATACAAGTATGGTTGATGGAGCTTACTAGATACAAATGAAAGAATAAAAATACAATGGTGGTTCAGATACAAGTGAACCAACCTACCGTGCAAATCACCCTGAAAGAATAGATGTGCCAGCAAGCTGCCAGGGAAACCTGTACATCGAACCTGTAATAAAATTTGGCACAACGGGGGTGAGTTGCCAACTCGTGAGTAGAAGACATCTACGAAAAGAAATCGAATGCACGACGCTATCCTAGGTCATGATAATACACTATTATATCCCAAACATCTAGTAATAGTAGGATAAAACTACGTGTAAATGCAGATACTCCGTGCTCGTGTCAGTGCCTCATATAATACTATGTCATATGAAAGGATATGCATGCATCATGAATATAAAATAACCAATCTTGAAATCCAGAAATATCCGTATAAGAAATCTTTAGCTGTTATCATAGTAAAATGTGTATAAGAATCTGAAATCTCAACAATGAAATCCATGGAAATCCGTGTCAAGCATCGACACAACACATGTAGTCTCAAGTCTCAATATCTATGGCTCCGTCAGTCCGGATCGGCCCATATCATCAATCTCACGACAATGGTCGGTATCCTCCGGATATCCGCCGCGCCAGACATCACCGGTAGGTAGCCTTCCCCTGCCAGGCTCATCGTCTACAACTCGATCTTCTTGCCCCGGGGTACCATACCGGGCCCACCATGTACCCGAGACGGTTCATCCACTCCTCGAATCGGGTCTCGAAATCCAACAGAAAACATGAAATCTCATGGTGGACGACACATACATCATGAGAAAACCGCATCTTATGTTTTAAAAAGAGAGGAGGAGAGAGAGAAGTTTTTATATATTCTTGCGGTTTTCCCCAAAAATCCAGAAATCTCATAGAAATCCAAATCTCAAAATCATGAGTAACCATATGATAAGTGTCGGCATATGCCCATAATACTGCATGATAACATGAAAATATGAATGCATGAATGTCTAAGTAATAAATATCATGTCTATACTAACGTCAGAGAATAATCACAATAATATATTGGTCAAGTTGTTAACTGATTCTATCAATGAAAGATAATATAATCTAAAGTGTACGTGACATAGCAATTACCGATGATGATGTGTGTGAGCCGGCAAATAAGTGTGCGTGGAATATGCGCATCATCGGTAATGGTGCTGGTGTCCTAACAGGTAAAGTTTATACTGATTATAGCAACATATGAAAGAACATGCACCATGATGATTACAGTATGAATGCAAAGACAGATGTGCATTATCCACTCATTTGATATACAATTATCACTACCACTATATGACTCGAACCTAACCTAGTGTCCATCTAACCTCCTAAGGAACAAAACCTAAGAAACTAGTCAATAAGAAACAAGAGTCTACCTAAGGTCTGAATCAATATCTCTAATAGTCGGCGATCCGGCCTCAATAGCGTCACGTACGTAGTACGGCTTCGTCGAATCAAGAGTGCGGATCAATCATCATATTTATGCCTCGTACGGTAAAATCCATCGTACGGCATCCCAATATCAGGGTACGGGTCAAGTATCTCCTAGGTGTCTCATCATTAGTATAATGTCATCATCAACACATCTCATGATCAAGGTGCTAAACTGTGATCGCATACATCAATCATATATCATTGCCATCATAATAAGCATCATTAGTTTATCCTCAGAAATATCATGTCATATGTATCATATCGTCCTCAAGTCACACCTCTATGATATCGACATCAGGTCACACCTATATGATATCGACATCAGGTCACACCTATATGATGTCGTAATCAAGTCATACATATCCCATATCGTGATCAATCACAAGTTACAGTCCGGGTACTATTTTAGAGTCCCATGTACCTCAATATCATCACCACCCATTATAATTTAAGTATACATGTTCATTATCTCACTCTCTAATGATCCGCTAACACTTAATACGACTGTATAGCCAAGAATCACGGCATCAAGCCCAGTTACACTGTTTCATCATACCTCGGATATCATATCACATCAATGTATCACATATACGTGTTGTATATATATATATATATATATATATATATATATACACACCTATACCTCATCCTATATATATATACACATGCACGTATACACCATGTCGAGTTTCAGTGTGTGCGTGTGTGTGTTTCTACCTGAAACCTACGAACCTCTTCCAAGGTATTCATCTTCTGGTATGGTTTTCCTAAATCAGTCTAGTCCAGCCTAGGGTCATTACTATGATCCTACTCATTAAGAATCTAGGGTCACATCTGGTTTCCTAATGTCAATAAGTACTATTCCTATTCTACGTTGCGGGGGTGCTAAACGCCATCCACCCGACTTCCCCCCGTAGATATACATCTACTCACCTGGTCCATGTCTGCCGAAGACGGTGTCGCCATCCTCCTCTTCATCGACCGCAGTCCACGTGAGGGGTACCTAAATGCAAACATATAAATAGCATCGTAAACTGAATCACATACAAAAGTCAAAACGACGCAATGAACCAGCATAGGTTAAAGCCTATGTCCCGTCCACGCAAAAGAACCAAATATCGCTCGATATCGGCGTACAAACTCCGATGGATCGAGATAAACATTAACAAATAACTCGTAGTTTTAAAACACATTACTTATATTATAAAACATGATTAAATCCATCGAAACCCTAAAATCCATCAAACCGTCCAATTTCGTAAAAACCGAAATTGCCAATTTACCGTTTTTCATCAAAACTTGACATTTAAATGAAACCAATAGTTATAAAACTCATTATATAGCATAACTAGACTATACAAACCTTTACTATATTTTTATTACACAAATTTATATTAATTTGAAATTTCTAGTTTGCAACATTTAACAATTTTCAACATTTTTCAAGCAAAACACCACAATTCCACCAAAAAACATGATGTTGCATGAATTAATGTACTAAACTACAATTCATGATGATAATGATATGATGAAACCATAATTATATTTTTAATCTCATTTATTTAGGAATTTCCCAAAATCTAGTTTACAAAAATAGGCTTTTATTAGTATTTTTCCAATTATCACAAGAAACTAGTGATCAAACTAAGTTTTTCTTTCCATTAACATGCTAAGATTCTCACTAAAACTACAATATAATGATAACAACCTTAATTGGAATTTTATTTTATCCACAAATACATTTTCTAAAAACTAGTTAGCAAAATAACATTATTAAATCAATTTGAATACACAAATTATTATATAATAACCATGCAAGATTTTTCCACTTCTAAAAATGGTAGACTAGTTATTATAACCCTAATTAATTAATAAAAATCATAACTTGAATTTACAAACTCTAACTTAAATTTTAAAAATTGAACATAGAATTAATCTAATAAAACCATTTATGCTTTAAAAGAAACATCTAATGGAAATAAAACAAAAGAGATAGATTTATACCTTCACAACCTCAAGTCCAAACATGAAAATGAGCCTCAAAAATGCATGCTTTCCATCTCCAAAATCCATGTAAAAATGAGCAAGGAATAAAGGGTATGAAATAAATATGATTTTGTGGAATTTTAATTGAATTTTTGAAGTATTTTTGATGAATTTTGAATAAAAATGAAGTGGGAAATGGGGGGGCTGCCATGGGGTTGTTGAGGCCGGCCACAATTAGGAGAAGGGGGTGGAGAATGAGAAAAGTGAAGAAAGATGTAGAAAGTTCCACCAAAATATCATATCATTATGTCTTTTCATGCTTTTATTAAATTTTCTTTTAATTCTTTACTATAGCAACTCAAGAAAACTCTAGAAAATTGGAAAAATTTGCAAATGAATTTTACATGATACTCACTAAATTATAATATGTCATGGCTCACTTTTACAAATTAAAACCATTCAAATTTGTAATTTACACTAATTTAGTGTAAAAATAAAGCTCATGTTAATATTTAAAATAATTAGTTTAGGAAAAATATTTAATTAAACTAAAAATTTATAAGTGGCTAAATAAACACCATTTACTAGTAATTACATAATTAAAATAGGTATTTTTGAAATTATAATGAAAAAAATCACGGTTAGGTTTTACGAAAAATACATTTTACTTTGCCGAAAATCATAAAATTCACTTAAACAATTTTATTCATTTAATTATTTATTTAATTATTTTTAAAACGTTACAAGAGGGTTCTGATGGCTGACTTCCAACTTTGTAGATATTTAGTTCAATGGTCATATTTCCAAATGATAAGTTCATTGAACCATTTCTACAGTTTATAACAGCGTTGGAAGTGGCAAGGAAAGGACGACCCAGAATCACTGGAATTTGGCCCGGGGGGTTTAGCTACAGGATGTGTGTCGAGCACAATGAAGTCTACAGGGAAAAAAAATTCCCGACCTTTATCAATACATCCTCTAATTCACCCCTTGGTTTGGTGATAGATCGGTCTGCCATCTGGAGAGTGCAATGAGCAGGTTTCAGCTCTCCAATCCCTAATTGCTTATAGACAGAATAAGGGAGCAGGTTAACACTTGCGCCAAGGTCTAAAAGAGCACGATTTATATTTTTACCCCCAATCGAAATCGATATTGTAGGACATCCTGGGTCCTTTCGTTTCTTTGGTAGCTGGGGAATAAAAGCAGTGCTGATATTATTAGACATAAAGACCTTCTTCGGCACTTGATTCTTCCTCTTCCTAGTGCACAAGTCCTTAAGAATTTTCGCATAAGCGGGGACTTGCTGAATAGCATCTAGGAGAGGGATATTGATGTTAACCTGTTTGAACATTTCTAAAATTTTCTCCATATGAGGACTCGTTCTATTACCCCTTAACCGGTTCGGGTAAGGAGCTTTCGCAATAAGCGCAGGGTCCATCACAGGAGAAGGAAGAGGGGGTAGACGTGGTCCCAAAAGAGGTGTGGGGACCGTCTATGGAGAACTATAAGGGTTGGGAGAAGGTGTCGAGCCTAGTGGGAAATGGAGAATAGGCTCGCGAGAAAGTGGTGTGGTAGAAGAAGAAGGATCAGAAGGAGAAGTGTGTGTGTGGAAAGGTCTCAGCCGGGGTGTGGATATGATTTTCAGTATCATCAATATCTTCCCCGACATGATTGTTCAGCACTCTTCCCGATCTCAACGTTGTGACGGCATTTACATTGTAATGCCCAGGATTCTGTAGGGGTTGAGAGGGAAGTTTCCCTTTTGCTCTCGCACTCATTTCGGCTTTTAGGCGTGCGATTTCAGCTTCCATCGATCTGATACTCTCAGCTTGGGACGCTGAGTTTTTCTTTATCTCACTGACGGAAGATCTAACCTCAGTCGAAACCTCTATGAAATTTGACAAAAGTGATTTCATGGTTTGAGTGAATTGAGAGAACTCGTCAGAACAGGACTGCATAGGATTAGACTGTGCAGGAGTGTTGCCCTGGTTTTGGAAATTTTGTGACTGATAGGGGTGCTGAGTGAGTTGAAGGGGTTGCTGTTGTGGTGGAGGAAGAACCCTTTGAAATTGATTTGTGTTAGGAACCGTGTTTTGAGATTGGTTTTGGTTCCAAGCAAAATTCGGGTGATTCCTCCAACCCTGATTGTACGTGGAAGAATATGGATCGTTTCGAGGTCTTTGAAATGCGGCATTAGAATGCTCGTGACCTTGAAACGCAGAGTTTAATGGACATTCTTCCGTTAAATGAGACGGATCAGAACAGCACCCACAAACAGTTTTATGGAGTGACACTGGGTTTAGGGAGGCTGCTGCAAATTTGTGTTCCATAGCGTCGAGCTTCTTTTGGATTGCTGCCATTTCAGCTCGAACACCTATGGACACATCTATTTGGTGTACGCCACCCTTATTCAATGGTTGGGTTCCACTCTCCCACTGTAGTGATTTTTCAGCGAACTCTTCTAAATACTTCCAAGCTTCCCCATCATCTTTGGTCATAAAAGTACCTTGACACATGTTTTCAAGGCTCTGTTTAGTGTTTGGGTTAATGCCCTCATAAATGATTCGGCACAATTCCCATCTCGGGATGCCGTGATGAGGACACTGAACCAATAGATCCTTGAAACATTCAAAGCATTTTGAAAATGGTCCAGCAGGGAGCTGGGCAAATTGATTCAGTTCGCTACGGATTCGAGCTGTCTTTTGTATTGGGTAAAATTTCTTAAGGAATGCAGCGACGAATTCTTCCCAATTCGTAATAGAGTGTGCGGTAGTGTTATATAGCCACTTCTCGGCTATATCGCACAATGTAAATGGAAGAAGTCGTAGACGCATAGCATCCACTGAAAGTTGTGACGTACCCATCATTACGCATACGTTTTCAAATTTGGTAATGAAAACGTAAGCGTCCTCAGTCTCGAGTCCGTGGAATTTGGGTAAAAGATTGATATACTGGGGCTTAATCTCAAAGTTATCCCCATTGGCTGGCGGTGTGGATAAGCAGGTCGAAAGAGGACCTCGAATAGGGTAGCACCTCTCCTGGAGAGAGATGTGGGGTGGATTCTGCGCACCAACGGACGGCGGCAGATTAGGGTTAAAGAAGTTTGATGGATTCGGATCCATCGGTGTGGGTGTGGTAGTGGGTAAAGGAAAGGTAAATGGAAAAATATCGACTTCGGAGTCGATAAAGGGTACGCGGACTAAACGGGCACTAGAATCCGTGTCCAGCCTATCTTGCACTAAAATGGGTTAGTACAAGTGGCAGCGTTGACTTATAATTAGGGGTAATGAATGCGGTGTTTGCATTTGAAAAAGGGACGGATTTTTGAAAAAATGATGCAACAAAACAAATGCAGCACACAAACCCTAGAATCTAGTGGTCACCTAGGTCCGGCTCTAGACCGCTCCTAACTGCCAAAAAACAAGTCGCAGGATAGAATCCTCCACTGCCTCTTTGTCCCCCTGTGGCCGGATAAGTGCCAGGTAAGTGGGAAGGTACTCCACTACGTAAGTAGTGGGCCTAATTAAAAACCACTAGCCTTAGACACACTCGCCTTAGGCACCACAAGAAAACGCGGATAAGCAATGAATTACCCACGGCCTTCTCTTGTCCTAATTGAGCGCGACAGTCCTTAGAGTCTTCTCTAGATTTCTTTTAGTTAATGTGGGTCAATGCGGATGCAAGTTTTGTGGTTTTCGGGGCCTAGGAAGGGTAATGAAATCCCCACCTAATTTGGATTTGGCCGTGCCCCTTAAATTTCCGTATTATAATGCAAACAACCAAGAAATCAAAATCACGCACAAATTTAATTTTGCTTTTGCGGCGCTGCGATTATTTGCAAAGAATCCTGCAGCAAAGTGTTAGTTGGAGCTAAAAAGAGGAGAGAGGAGAAGGTAAGAAGTCACCTGAGGAATATTTGCATAGAGATCCCTTCAGGTAGCCGCGGAACCGCCGCTATTGGGCACTCCCACCGCGGAAAAGCGGTTGAATGGTGAGATCACTCCACCAAAATTCTTCAGGGAGCTTCTGTAGACTCCCTCTGCTCTCTGATATATTCCAAAAATTTTCTTCAATTTCCAAACAGCTCCAGATTTCCTTGCAATGAACAACAGCAAATCATTTAGGGTTTGCACGAATTTTGATCTCAAAAACAACAATGGAATAATTCTTTCAATTCAAACTATAATATGAAACGAATTAGCGCGCGATCCCCGGCAACGGCGCCATTTGATTTAATGCGATTCTCGGATGTGTTTGTAGAAAGTAAGTATTGAATCAATTGTTTCCCGATAACGGTTTCATTTGATCGATAATAGTATTTTGTATCGGTATTTAGAAAATTGTATAAAGAACTCACTATCAAAGAATTATATTTGACCGCAATCAACTACGGTGTCAGTTGTAGATCGTAAGCGAGTGCGGATCGTCCACAGGGATTGTGCGATTCGTTTTTATATTTGCTTTGTTTGAATCGAAAAGTTAATTGAAAAGAAAATAAAACATGATTCAAGAATTTATCAATTGATTCAGGTGTCACGATGTTTAATCAAGAATCAAGAAACTGATAAACAATCAAGAATTGGGTTTCGATAATATTTCCAACCAAAAATGCCAAGAATCTAAATGAGGCTCGTAGGAATCGATCGGATCTATAGACGTGATGTAATATCAAGATTTCGTGTTCTTGTCCTTCGAAGGATTGATACTAGATCGATGATGGTCGATGAGAGTTAGGGCTTTCTTGATGAAACTAGGGTTTCATCGTTTAACCCTTGTTCTTTCATCGATTATCATTCACATTCTAGCCTCTAGCAATTTCAAGAAACAATCGTAACTCCCCAATCTCGAGCGATATCAATCAAGAAAGCATCGCAATGAATTGGGTTGTCGATTCTTGATCTTGCTAGGGTTTACAAAACTCGTGGGATTCAAGAATCGATTTACAGTATATTACATCATCATTCTATTGATCGTCACAACTCCTCGACGAGCGGAGTTTTACTCAGACATCACAACAAGAATTATAACTAGAAATTTAGATTGACTCATGATGCAAGAATTTAAAGAGAACAAGATAAAAGAATATCACCTTTTATTTATATCAACAATTTAATTACAGTCGCTCAAGAACTACAAGAGGAAGAATTAAATTGTCGACTTGGCTTTGCTCGGCTCCGTGAGTCACGAATCGGCTTGGACCACTTGCTCTGTTGAAGACCGGCTCGGCTCCTAAAAGGTTGCAAGGCTTCTTGCTTGAATGGGTACTCGGGATCTTCGCTTTTGATTAGAATTAGGGTTAGGGTTTCACACAAGTCCTCTCACTAGATTTGTGGAAGAAAGAGAGAGATAGAATGGCTCTAAATTGACTACTAAAATCAACTAATCAAAAGATCAAGTCTCTTCTACAAGTGAGCCTAGGGTCTTATTTATAGATCTCCCAAACCCTAAGTCTTTGAGTTCCCTCCAAAAGTTTGTTGAAAGACTTCTAGAAAGAGTTTGTTAGGCTTAGCTTAGGGTTTAAGCTAGGGTTTAGGGAGAAGGTTCTAGAATGATAGGCTAGTTTAGTGTAGATCCCAAAGTTCGCTGATCTGGCAGAAGTCTCTGGAGTCTTCTGGAGTTTGAAGTATATGAGCTGAATGTGGGCCCAGAGTGAAGCATTGTGCAGCAAAAATTTATGGCTGACGTGGCAATACGGCCGTGGAACCGCGGCTCAAGCAGGCTCCGACCGCGGTTCCGCGGCCATGTTGGAGGCTTGGGCTTTGATCTTTTTGCAATGGTCTTTGGCTCATATTTTGGGCTTCCTCTGATATGTTGATTTGTATTTTCCCTTTTTGATTGATACCAGATCTGAAATCATTGAGTTGACGTAACGTTTTAGCTGTACCCTGTAAGTTTTGGCCTTTCTGCTGGATTTTCCTGCACAGATCTCAAAACAAGTGTTGCGCAAATGTAGGGATGATGCGATGCCATGAAATGTAGTCAATTTCCTTTATAGTGCCGGTTTTAGAGTCTATCACATGTAATCTGATATTTTGCGACAGTTTTGCTAATATGTGAGATATGAATGCCGAACACTTCTATATGAATGCAAATGATGAGGAAATTGCCGTGTAAAATATGCATTATTTTCGACTAATCAGTTATCATAAGCTTCATCGCGGAGTTCGCTTAGCTCATTTAGTTGCAGCTTCCGAAAGGTGCAAGCAAGGTTTAGATCAAAATTTATTTCTTTAATAGCCCACAATGCTTTATGCTCTATCTCGACGGGTAAATGACATGCTTTTCCAAACACTATCCTATATGGAGACATCCCTAGGTCGGTTTTATATGCAGTTCGGAATGCCCAAAGAGCATACGTCAGTTTGATCGACCAGTCTTTTCTATTCTTAGCAACAGTTTTCTCCAGGATAAGTTTGATTTGTCTGTTTGAGATTTCAGCCTGCCCGCTTGTTTGGGGATGATAGGGTGTAGAAAGTCGGTGGTTGATTGAGTATTTTCGCATCAGAGTCTCGAAAGACCTGTTGCAGAAATGTGTCCCATTATCGCTAATAATAGCGCGTGGGTGTCCAAATCGCGAAAAGATATTCTCTTTTAAGAACTTAATGACAACTTTCTTGTCATTAGTGCGACATGGAATGGCTTCTACCCACTTTGAAACATAATCAACCGCCAGCAGTATGTACAAATTCCCAAAGGAGTTGGGAAAGGGACCCATAAAATCAATGCCCCAAACATCGAATATTTCAACAACCAGAATAGGTTGCTGAGGCATTTCATTCCTCTGGGATATTCTACCCGTGTACTGACATTGTGTACAGGTTTTGCACTACTCAAATGCGTCCTTGAATAAGGTTGGCCAATAAAATCCATATTGCAAAACCTTTTCCGCTGTCTTTTTAGGACCGAAGTGACCCCCACAGGCCTGATCATAACAAAAAGAAAGAACACTCTTGAACTCTTCTTTCGGGACACACCGGCGAATGATCTGATCAGGATAATATTTAAACAAATATGGATCATCCCAGTAAAAGTGTTTTACTTGGGATAGAAACGGTATTTGTCCTGTTTTGACCAATCGCTCGGTATAAGTCCAGTGACAAGATAGTTCACAATATCCCTGAACCATGGTTCAGCGGATACGTTCAAGAGTTGTTCGTCAGGAAACGAATCGTTGATCGGCAGGGTCACAGGGGAAGAAATGATGCGTGAAAGATGGTCAGCTACTACGTTTTCACATCCTTTCTTATCTTTGATAAGAAGATCAAATTCTTGTAACAGAAGGATCCAATGTATTAGTCGACCTTTTGCGTCTTTCTTCGCCAGAAGATGTTTTAGGGCGGAATGGTCAGTGTACACAACTATAGGAGAGCCAATTAAGTAAGGCCTGAATTTTTCTAATGCAGATACAACCGCTAAAAGTTCTTTCTCGGTGGTTGTATAGTTGATTTGCGCATCATTCAAGGTCTTACTTGCATAGTATATCATGTGTGGCATCTTTTCGATGTGCTGTCCTAAGACTGCACCTACTGCAAAGTCGGATGCGTCACACATCAGCTCAAAGGGGTAGTCCCAGTTTAGTGATGATAAAACGGGGGCTGAAGTAAGTGAGTGTTTAAGTGAGTCGAAAGCTGTCTCGCAGTCCGAGTCAAAGTGGAAGGTCGTATCCTTGGCCAGGAGAAGAGTTAAAGGTCTAGCAATTTTGCTAAAGTCCTTAATGAATCTCCTATAAAAGCCCGCATGGCCAAGGAAAGATCGAATATCTTTGACGCTTTTGGGATGAGGGAGGTTTTGAATGACATCTATCTTAGCTCTGTCAACCTCAATGCCTTTCTGTGAAATGACATGTCCAAGTACAATTCCTTCTTGGACCATAAAATGGCATTTTTCCCAGTTAAAAGTCAAGTTCTTCTCTTTGCAACGAGTAAGAACTGCGTCAAGATTCGATAGGCAATCGGAAAAAGAGTCTCCAAAAATTGAGAAATCGTCCATAAAGATCTCCAGAAAATTCTCCACCATATCAGAGAATATCCCCATCATACACCGCTGAAAGGTAGCGGGAGCATTGCATAACCCAAAGGGCATGCGACTGTAAGCAAAGGTACCAAAAGGACAAGTAAAAGTGGTTTTATCTTGATCCTTTTTGGCGATGGGGACCTGATTATAGCCTGAGTATCCGTCCATAAAGCAATAATACTCTCGTCCCGCTAAGCGTTCCAGCATTTGATCAATGAATGGTAGAGGAAAGTGGTCTTTCCTCGTGGCAGCATTGAGTTTTCTATAATCAATACATACACGCCACCCAGTTTGGGTGCGTGTTTGAATCAACTCATTTGCCTCATTGGTTATAACAGTGATGCCGGATTTCTTAGGAACGACATGTATAGGACTCACCCATTGGCTATCGGAGATGGGATATATAATACCATTATCTAGGCATTTGACGATCTCTTTCATCACAGCTTCCTTCATGACGGGATTCAACCGTCTCTGTGGTTCTCGGGTTGGTCTGGCATCATCCATCACATGTATATGATGTTCAACTATCAAGGGTCTAATCCCTTTGATGTCCGCCATACTCCAACCAAACGCCTCTTTGTTAGATCTCAATACCGATAAAAGTGCATTCTCTTGCTCTGATGCAGAGAAGCGGATATGATAACCGGTAAGGACTTATTCTCACCTAAATATGCATATTTAAGGTGAGAAGGTAAAATTTTAAGATCTAATGTGGGCGGAGAAATAATCGAAGGAGGGATTATCGAATGATTTTTGGAGTTACAAAGAAGCTCAGAGCCTGTGAAAGATACAGACTCGGGTGGAGAAAAGTCAGGAGTGCAGAACTCAAGTGTAGGAAAAGTGTCCTCACTAAGATCATGTGTAAGATCAAGCAGAGATGTGGTAATGTCGTCGAGATCTAGAAAGCAAAGATCCTCAGCTCCACAACTATCGGGAGCGATCTCGTGGACAGAGCACACATCTAGAATATGAGCAGAGGGTTCTGATGGCTGACTTCCAACTTTATAGATATTTAGTTCAATGGTCATATTTCCAAATGATAAGTTCATTGAACCATTTCTACAGTTTATAACAGCGTTGGAAGTGGCAAGGAAAGGACAACCCAGAATCACCGGAATTTGGCTCCGGGGGTTTGCTACAGGCTGTGTGTCGAGTACAATGAAGTCTACAGGGAAAACAAATTCCCCGACCTTTATCAACACATCCTCTAATTCACCCCTTGGTTTGGTGATTGAACAGTCTGCCATTTGGAGAGTGCAGTGAGCAGGTTTCAGCTCTCCAATCCCTAATTGCTCATATACCGAATATGGAAGTAGGTTAACACTTGCGCCAAGGTCTAAAAGAGCACGATTTATGTTTTTACCCCCAATAGAAATCGATATTGTAGGACATCCTGGGTCCTCACGTTTCTTTGGTAGCTGGGGAATAAAAGCAGTGCTAATATTATTAGACATAAAGACCTTCTTCGGCACTTGAGTCTTCCTCTTCCTAGTGCACAAGTCCTTAAGAATTTTCGCATAAGCGGGGACTTACTGAATAGCATCTAGAAGAGGGATATTGATGTTAACCTGTTTGAACATTTCCATAATTTTCTCCATATGTGGACTCGTTCTGTTAGCCCTTAACCGATTCGGGTAAGGTGCTTTCGCAATAAGCGTCGGGTCCATCATAGGAGAAGGAAGAGGGGGTAGACGAGATCCCAAAAGAGGTGTGGGGACCATCTGTGGAGAACTAGAAGGGCTATACTGAGGTGTCGAGCCTAGTGGGAAATGGAGAATAGGCTCGCGAGAAGATGGTGTGGTAGAAGAAGAAGGATCAGAAGGAGAAGTCTGTGTGTGTGGAAAGGTCTCAGCCGGGGTGTTGATTTGATTTTCAGTATCATCAATTCCTTCCCCGACATGATTGTTCAGCACTCTTCCTGATCTCAACGTTGTGACGGCATTTATATTGTAATGCCCAGGATTCTGTAGGGGTTGAGAGGGAAGTTTCCCTTTTTCTCTCGCACTCATTTCGGCTTTAAGTCGTGCGATTTCAGCTTCCATCGTTCTGATACTCTCAGCTTAGGACGCTGAGTTTTTCTTTATCTCACCGACGGAAGATCTAACCTCGGCCGAAACCTCTATGAAATTTGATAAAAGTGATTTCATGGTTTGAGTGAATTGAGAGAATTCGTCAGAACAGGTCATAGGATTAGACTGTGCAGGATTGTTGACCTGATTTTGGAAATTCTGTGACTGATAGGGTGCTGAGTGAGTTGAAGGGGTTGCTGTTGTGGTGGAGGAAGAGCCCTTTGAAAATTATTCGTGTTTGGAACCGTGTTTTGAGATTGGTTTTGGTTCAAAGCAAAATTCGGGTGATTCCTCCAACCCTGATTGTACGTGGACGAATATGGATCGTTTCTAGGTCTTTGAAATGCGGCATTAGAATGCTCGTGACCTTGAAACGCAGAGTTTAATGGACATTCTTCCGTTAAATGAGACGGATCAGAACAGCACCCATAAACAGTTTTGGGGAGCGACACTGGGTTTAGGGAGGCTGCTGCAAATTTGTGTTCCATAGCGTCGAGCTTCTTTTGCATTGCTGCCATCTCAGCTCGAACACCTATGGACACATCTATTTGGTGTACGCCACCCCTATTCAATGGTTGGGTTCCACTCTCCCACTGTAGTGATTTTTCAGCGAACTCTTCTAAATACTTCCAAGCTTCCCCATCATCTTTGGTCATAAAAGTACCTTGACACATGTTTTCAAGGCTCTGTTTAGTGTTTGGATTAATGCCCTCATAAATGATTCGGCAAAGCTCCCATCTCGGGATGCCGTGATGAGGACACTGAACCAATAGATCCTTGAAACGTTCAAAGCATTTTGAGAATGGTTCAGTAGGGAGCTGGGCAAATTGATTCAGTTCGCTACGGATTCGAGCTGTCTTTTGTATTGGGTAAAATTTCTTAAGGAATGCAGCGACGAATTCTTGCCAATTCGTAATAGAGTGTGCGGTAGTGTTATATAGCCACTTCTCGACTATATCGCACAAAGTAAATGGAAGAAGTCGTAGAAGCATAGCATCCACTAAAAGTTGTGACGTACCCATCATTGCGCATACGTTTTCAAATTTGGTAATGAAAACGTAAGCGTCCTCAGTCTCGAGTCCGTGGAATTTGGGTAAAAGGTTGATGTATTGGGGTTTAATCTCAAAGTTATCCCCATTGGCTGGTGGTGTGGATAAGCAGGTCGAAAGAGGACCTCGAATAGGGTAGCACCTCTCCTGGAGAGAGATGCGGGGTGGATTCTGCGCACCAACGGACGGCGGCAGATTAGGGTTAAAGAAGTTTGATGGATTTAGATCCATCGGAGTGGGTGTGGTAGTGGGTAAAGGAAAGGTAAATGGAGAAATATCGACTTCGGAGTCGATAAAGGGTACGCGGACTAAACGGGCACTAGAATCCCGTGTCCAGCCTATCTTGTACTATAAAGGGTTAGTACAAGTGGCAGCGTTGACTTATAATTAGGGGTAAATGAATGAATGCGGTGCTTGCTTTGAAAAAGGGACGGATTTTTGAAAAAAAATGATGTGACACAACAAATGCAGCACACAACCCTAGAATCTAGTAGTCACCTAGATCCGTCTCTAGACCGCTCCTAACTGCCAAAAGACAAGTCGCAGGATAGAATCCTCCACTGCCTCTTTGTCCCCCTGTGGCCGGATAAGTGCCAGGTAAGTGGGAAGGTACTCCACTACGTAAGTAGTGGGCCTAATTAAAAACCACTAGCCTTAGACACACTCGCCTTAGACACCACAAGAAAACGCGGATAAGCAATGAATTACCCACGACCTTCTTCTGTCCTAATTGAGCGCGACGGTCCTTAGAGTCATCTCTAGATATTTTTTAGTTAATGAGGGTCAATGCGGATGCAAGTTTTGCGATTTTCGGGGCCTAGGAAGGGTAATGAAATCCCCACATAATTTGAATTTGGCCGTGCCCCTTAATTTCCGTATTAGAATGCAAACAACTAAGAAACAAAATCACGCACAAATTTAAATTTGCTTTTTGCGGCGCTGCGATTATTTGCAAAGAATCCTGCAGAAAATGTTAGTTGGAGCTAAAAAGAGGAGAGAGGAGAAGGTAAGAATCTTACAGAGAAAAAATTGTACAGAGAACCCTCAAAGAGGCTGCGGTTCCGCCGCAATTCCTCCTTTATGCCGCGCTTCCGAGGTTGAAGTGTGAGATCACTCCACCAAAATTTTCTAGAGAGCTTCTGTAGACTCCCTCAGCTCTCTGGTATTTTCCAAAAATTTTCTTCAATTGCCAAACAACTCCAGATTTTCTTGCAATGAACCACAACAAATCGTTTAGGGTTTGCACGAATTTTGATCTCAAAATAACAATGGAATAAATCTTTCAATTCAAACTATAATATGAAACAAATTAGCGCATAATCCCCGGCAACGGCGCCATTTGATTGAATGAATCTCTCGATTGTGCTTGTAAAAGTATCGAATCAAATCAAATGATCCCTGATAAAGGTTTCATTTGATTGTAATATTTTCTTGTTTGTGTAAATCGAATAAAGCGAATAAGTTTCTATGTGTCGGTAATATTGAATAAAATTCACAATCAAAGAATTATATTTGACCGCAATCAATTACGGTGTCGGTTGTAGATCGTAAGCGAGTGCGAATCGTCCACAGGGATTGTGCGATTCGTTTCTATATTTAATTTGTTTGAATTGAAAAGTTAATCGAAAAGAAAAGAAAACATGATTCAAGATTTTATCGATTGATTCAGGTGTCACTAATCTAATCAAGAATCAAGAATGATAAACAATCAAGAATCGGGTTTCGATGATATTTCCAATCAAATGTCAAGAATCTAAATGAGGCTCGTAGGAATCGATCGGATCTATAGACGTGATGTAATCTCAAGATTTCGTGTTCTTGTCCTTCGAAGGATTGATACTAGATCGATGATGATCGACGAGAGTTAGGGTTTTCTTGATGAAACTAGGGTTTCATCGTTTAACCCTTGTTCTTTCGTAGATATCACTCACATTCTAGCCTCTAGCAATTTCAAGAAACGATCGTAACTCTCCAATCTCGAGCGATATCAATCAAGAAAGCATCGCAACGAATTGGATCGTCGATTCTTGAACTTGCTAGGGTTTACAAAACTCGTAGGACTCAAGAATCGATTTCAGATATATTACATCATCATTCTATTGATCGTTTCGACTCCTTGACGAGCGGAGTATTACTCAAACATCACAACCAGATTTACAACTAGAAATTTAGATTGAATCATGATGCAAGAATTTAAAGAAAACAAGATAAAAGAATATCACCTTTTATTTATATCAACAATTTGATTACATTCGCTCAAGAACTACAAGAGGAAGAACTAAATTGTCGATTTGGCGTCGCTTGGCTCCGTGAGTCGCGGATCGGCTTTGACCACTTGCTCTGTTGAAGATCGGCTCGGCTCATAAAAGGTTGCAAGGCTTCTTGCTTGATGGGGTACTCGGGATCTTGGCTTTTGATTGGAATTAGGGTTAGGGTTTCACACAAGTCCTCTCACTAGACTTGTGGAAGAAGATGAAGAGAGTGAATGGATCTAGATTGGCTACTAGAATGAACTAATGGAGGGATTTTTCCAAGATAAGAGATGATCACTTTTACAAGTGAGCCTAGGGTCTTATTTATAGATCTCCCAAACTTTAGGTCTAGGTTTGAAATTACAATTCCCTCCAAAAGTTTGTTGAGGCTTCTAGAAGGAGTTTGTTAAGAGTTAGCTTAGGCTTTAAGCTAGGATTAATCAAGCATTAGAAACCCTAGTTTGCTGATCTGGCAGAAGCCTCTGGAACATTCTGGAATTTGTCATGTCTTGATGTAGTGTCGACCCTGAGAGAGAAATAATGCACTGAATTTGAGGAGGTAACTCCTTGGACCCACCGCGGATCCGCGGCGCAAGCAGGCTCCTGCCGCGGATCCGCGGCACTTTGTGGGGCTTGGGCCTTGGGCTTTTTGCAGTGGTCTTGTGCTAACATCTTGGGCTTCATCTGATGTGTTGATTTGTATTTGTCCCTTTGGATTGATACCAGAACTGAAATCATTGAGTTGGCGTAATGTTTGATCGGTACCGTATAAATTTTGGCCTTTATCCCGGATTTTCTTGCACAGATCTCAAAACAAGTGTTGCGCAATATAGGGATGATGCGATGCTATGACATGAGGTCAATTTCCTTTAAAGTGCCGGTTTTAGAGTCTAACATATGTAATCTGATATTTTGCGACAGTTTTGCTAATATGTGAAATATGAATGCCGAACACTTCTATATGAATGCAAATGATGAGGAAATTGCCGGTTAAAAGATGCAATATTTTCGACTAATCAAGCCTCTTGAAGTTTCTGCCATAGTCGGACGGTAAACTGCGTACCCCAATCGGACACTATACACGTCGGAACTCCATGCAATCGCATAATCTCATTAATATAAATCCGAGCATACTGCATATATCCAAACATTGTCTTCACCGTAAGAAAATGAGCTGTCTTTGTCAATCTTTCTACAATCACCCAGATGGAATCATACTCTCTGATAGTCCTGGGTAGACCCACAATGAAATCCATGTAGATTTGCTCCCATTTCCACTCCGGAATAGACAAAGGCTGCAACTCTCCTGCCGGCCTCTGGTGCTTAGCCTTGACTTGCTGACAAGACAAGCATCTCGAAACAACTCTGTGACATCTCTCTTGATTCCTTCCTATTAATAGACATCTCTCAAGTCATGATACATCTTGGTGGAAGCAGGATGAATACTATATGCTGACTGATGGGCCTCCTTTAAGATCTTAAGTCTCAGATCCTCTGAATCCGGCACACCAGGACGAGTCCCAAATTGTAATACTCCATGGTCATCTATCACGAACTCAGAATCTCTACCCTATCTAACCTAATCTATGATCTCCGACAAGCGAGTATCTGCGGGCTGTGTCTCTTAAATACGATCCAATAACTGTGGATGGGTGCGAACATGAGCTAACTGTTCTCCTGTCGATATGAACTCAAACTGTACATGGCTATTACATAGAATCTGCCAGTCTGCGGATGACTGTCTCTGCATTGTGTTCAAATAAGATAAGCTACCTCCGGGCCTCCGACTCAAAGCCTCTGCCACAGCTTCGCTTTACCCGGATGATAAAGAATCTCGCAATCATAATCCCTCACGAGTTCCACCATCCATACTGCCTTAGATTAAGATCTCACTGCTGAAAGATATACCTTAAACTCTTGTGATCTGTGAAAATCTGGTATGACTCACCGTACAAGTAATGCCTCCAATTCTTCAGTGCGAATACTACAGCAGCCATATCTAAGTCATGTGTGGAATAGTTCTGCTCGTGCCTCTTCAATTGCCGCGAAGTATAAGCGACGACCCTACGGTGCTGCATCAACACACAACCTGGCCCCACTCGAGAAGCATCACAATAAACCACAAAATAACCTGACCCAGAAGGTAAAGATAATACCGGTGCAAACGGCAAGCGAGTCTTCAACTGCTGGAAACTCTGCTCACATGCCTCTGTCCAAAGAAATGAAACCTCCTTCCTGGTCAACCCGGTCAGCGGTGCAGCGATCTGAGAAAAATCCTGCACAAAACGTCGGTAGTAACCGGCCAACTCAAGAAACTACGAATCTCCGTAACTGACACGGTTTGGGCCAATGCTGAACTGCCTCGATCTTCTTTGGGTCCACACATATCTCAGCTCTCGTAACTACATGACCTAAGAATTCCACATTATCCATCCAGAAAGCTCACTTGGAAAAATTTTGCGAACAGCTGAAGCTTCCTCAAGGTCTGCATGTGATACGCAAGTGCTGCTCGTGCTCTTCCCGGCTCCTGGAATAAACAAGAATATCATCAATTAATACAATAATAAACTGATTAAGGAATAGCCTGAAAATGTGGTTCATCATATTCATGAAAGCTGCTGGGGCATTGGTGAACCCGAACGACATCACCAAAAACTCGTAATTCCCGCATTGTGTGCGAAAAGCAGTCTTCGGAATGTTATCCTTCCGAACTCTCAACTGATGATACCCTGACCGCAAATCAATCTTCATGAAATAGCTAGCTCCCTACAGCTGATCGAATAAGTCATTGATACGAGGTAGTGGATACCTATTTCGCACAGTAACTCGATTCAGCTGCCTGTAATCGATGCACGGTCTGATGCTGCCGTCCTTTTTAACGAACAAGACAGGAGCTCCCCACGATGATACACTTGGACGAACAAGTTCTCTATCTCACAACTCCTGCAACTGGCCTTTGAGTTCCTTCAACTCCATCGGGACCATCCGATAAGGTGGTATAGAAATACGCCCCGCACCCGGAATCAAGGCAATGCAAAATTCGATATCGCGATCAGGCGGTAATCCTGGCAATTCAGCAGGAACCACATCCGGAAATTCTCGTGCGAGCGGAACCTGATCCAACGGAACTTCAGCGGCTCCTACGTCTTGAAAAAACGCTAAGAACCTACGACAACCCTTCTTCAAGAGCCATCCCGCATAAAGAGCAGAAATCGTGTTGGCAGGAGTTATACTACAGTCTCCCTGCACAAAAAAATCGGTTCGCCTGGAAAACAGAATCTGACTGCTTTCCCCCGACAATCTACATAAGCATGACAAGCGGCCAACCAATCCATACCAAGAAGTATATCAAAATCTAGCATATCTAGGAGAATCAAATCCACTAATGAATCCCTATCACCGATACGTACTGAACAAGACCTGAATACGTGTCGAGCTACAAAAGGATCTCCTATAGGAGTAATCACGACTAGCGGTAACTCTAATAACGACGACTCTCTTCCCAGAGAAAGTGCAAAGTGTGCAGATACATAAGAATGTGTAGAACCAGGATCAAATAAAATATGTGCATCTAAGGAACATACTGAAAGAATACCTGTTACGACAACGTTCGATGCCTGTGTGTCCCGAGGAGTCAACACAAAAGTTAAAGCCTATCCTCTTCCAGCGACCAACCGTCGTCTGCCTCTGCCTCCTCATCGTTTCGAATTATGACCATCTTGACCATGGCCTCTATGGGCGTTGATCTGACGTGGAACAACAACAGGTGTAGGAGGTAATGTGCTTGGAGGAGGTGGTGAAGTCACATGTGAGACCGAGGCCTCACCCTGTCGCATCACGGGACAATTCCGGATAAAGTGATACGGACATCCACACCTGAAACATCTTTGCGAGGGCTGTTGATCATATGGGTATAAGTAACATAACTGGTCTATAAGGAATCTGCCACGGCCTCTACGTGTTGGATATATGTATGCCCTAGAGGCCATTATATGATAGTGGATGTATTTATACATGTGTGTGTGTGTGTGTGTATTCAGTGTACATTCTTGCTCGACATGATAGTATGCTTTCTGGTTCTTCTTTATCTGACATGTTGATTTGATCATGCTTTTATTCATTCACACATGTTGATAAAGCCCTGAGGATATAGGCTTGACTACTGTGATTATGATGGAGATCATACTAGTGGGACATCTGTAGTTTATAAGCATATCCTGAAATGTCCCTAGTCGTAAGTATATCGAGACGGGGCATCGATATACCAGAGTAGACTAGCGTATTGTTAGTTATATGTATGCCCTAGAGGCCATTACTGTACATTGGATGTATATTATAGTAGATGCTGGGACATATATAGGTAGGACTTTCTTGCTCGACATGATAGTACGCTATCTGGTTGCTCTTTATCTTAACGTGTATACTTTCTGTCTCTCTGTTACATGTTGATAAAGCCCTTAGGATGTGTACTCGACTTCCAGGACTGTGATGCAGATCATACTAGTGGGGCCTGGATAGTCCATGAGTACATCCTTCAATATTCCTAGTCGAGGGAATATCGAGACGGGGCATCGATATTCCAGAGTAGACTAGCGTATATCTTCTCGACACATGCGATGGGCGATGGATGATCCCATATCCATTGGTGTTTGACATCGGAGATGGTATGCGGGTGCTCAGTGGAGACTGGGTACACTGAACGGACTCGCCGAGAACTCCCAGATGGTATTATACCTCACGTCAGATGGCAGTTCTCTGGTGACACTGGTACAGCTTAGTCTGTTGACCCGAGATCGTCATAGAGTCTTGTGTGTCTCCCACTGTGCTTTGATTTCCACCCTACCACGGCTCTACTGAGTCGTGCAAACAGGTGGTTTTTAGGTACAGTCCCGATTCACATGGAGGCAATGAGCGATAGGAGGGGATTCGTCTCTCCCGGTATTGGGGGTTGATGTTGCGCTATGCTCGACTGGCCATAACAGGAAATCCCTGGCCAGGGTTGCAGTGACCTACTGGTAAGTGTTATCAGTAGTTTCACACATGTCATGGACTTCACGTAGGCATGACTTATCAAGCTATTGGGGTCTGACGTTTACCACCCCTAGGCGAGATATGCGACATATCAGACGAACAGACCGGACTGTACGGTAAGTGTTACTGGTTGGATTCACAGGAGTGTGAGCGGGCTTGCTCGTCGATCTTCTAATCGCTCAATACCCGGGTGGCTGTTACGTTTAGCAGACCGCTTGCGGCTTGTGGGTGCTTGATATGATCATCATCTGCTGCCGGCGTATTGACGAGTCTTTAGAGTCCTACACAGAGGTTTCCTGGTTCAAGCGAAACGAAATAGGAGCGCATATGAGATATGTGCGGGACCGAGAATAATTCGTGTATGTGATACCTTATTCCATTCTCGCGACGAATGTATCGATTGGTTATATGCGATATAACCTGGTTATCGAATCAAGGATTGATTCGAGAAGCCGATACATTGAATACTAGTCGGTTATATGCGACATGACCGGATCATTGAATCAAGTGTTGATTTAATGATTTAATGCATAATTATATATATTTGATATATTACTTTGCATTAACTAGTATTGGTTCACTTTAAAAGGATTTTCTCACTTGAATTGTGCAAGTTGTATATGTGATATACTTTTGTGCACATGATTGTATCATGTTTGATAATACATGCTTATTTGGTTAAGTGTAAAGAATTAAACTATGGTTAAGTTAATGATTAGGGTTTTGTTTACTTAATTACTTATTCATTTATCTTATTTATTTATTTATTCATTTTGGAAAATGAAAAGGATAAATGAATGGTTACTTGTTTTGTTTTTAGTTGAACATTCATGAAGTTTTGACTTAGTCTCCATTCTTGTCTTATACTTAACCCTAACCATTTAAACTAACCCTAATTCATTCTCTACACTTAACTAAGGTTAGAAGATGATAAGAATTAATTCTTTTTCATTTTTCTTTAAGACTTATCATATCTTCTTCTTCTTCTTCATCTTCTTCTTCCATGAAGAAAGCTTGCTACATCAATGGTGATTGATGAAAAAGTGTGAGAAATCCAAATCTAAAGTCTGCCCACTTCCTATTTCTTCATCCTCTACCTCTTGCCTAGTAGTATAGGGTGTTTCCTTCACAAGTTTTCTTGACTTGGTGAAGTTGGAGCTTGATCTAGCGATGCCTCGACGTAGATCATCTTCGGCATCGTCGTCGATGACCTAGCCCGCTTTTTCTCCGATGAAGCCGACACTAGAGCCCAAGATCCGATTTGTACAGCGAGGAGACTTCATCGCGGAGCCTAGGAGGTGGAGGACCGGATCTACAAAGGTTGTAGCCCCTTCCCTTTAGCTATATTTCCGTTTACATGCTTGCATCGCCTCATTATCTAGTTAACGATCCGTATTAGGGTTTGTAGGCACTTGTAAAATTTGAAATAGCCATGCTTGATCACTTGTGAGACTTCATTAGTGTGCCCAGGAACCCTACAGTGGTATCAGAGCCTAGCTAGAGCCTTAGGCGATGCGTAGACGGAATTAGAAGTCCGATTGAACCGAAACCCCAATCGCATTTTGCTCTCTGGACATTTTTGAAAAACGTGGTTTTTTCCAGATTAAAAATATTCAGAAAACTCAGTAGAAGATTCTAAGAATTACTGTATAAAACGGGGCCCCTGAATCCATTAAAGCGCGGCGGAACCGCGGCATTAGCATGCTAATACGGCGGTTCCGCGGCCCTTTTGTCTCCTCTTGCAGTAAATTTTGCGCAGTAAATTTTGCACAGTAATTCCTAGTTTGTAGTGCTGGTTTTCCTGGGAATTTTTAATAATTTTTCAAGAGTTGAATTTTCTGGGTTGTATTGGGGACTCGGAGTATCGATCGGATTGTCTAATTTTGTCAGTGTGTTTTTCCGGGTATTTTTAGAATATGTTAAAAAGTTTGACCGGATATAAATACCCACTTTTTCCCCTGCCGGGAAATTTCCAATTGTTGGATTTTTTCGTAGTTTAAAGACGTTCTAAGTAGTGCAAGTAACGCGATGGACCCTCTAGAAGACAACAAACCTTAACTCGATTATGTGACCGTCGTGAACTGCCCTTTGAACCTTCGGGTTTGGGGCAGTACGGCGTGCCACATGTGAGGCGTTGGCTTGACCCTTCTACGGCTGGACCGTTGGTACTGAGGCACGAACTGAATGTTGTTAGACTTATTTCATGTGTTGAGCTGTTTCGGGAAAACTTGGGTGTTCGAATGTTCAATCGGAAAGTTTAACATTTTCTGTTTATCCGGAATGTGATACAACAATTGGAATTCACAAAAGTTATGTGATAACTGAATGAATGTTATAAACATAGCACTTTAGTCTCACTTGATCGGTTGCCACGGAATTTTGATGTGATCAAAAGTCCGTCGCAATCACGTAGCGTACGCGGATACTCGCCGGGTAAACTTAATAGACAGCCTCACTCCATGGCCCCGACCAAGTGACTGTAGGAGAACCCCGTCGCCGAAAGCATCCGTTCGGGTGCTCGCGACAGCGGTGTTCCGCCTTGATGCACTTCGTCGACGGTATCGGGGGTGCGGCCGTCTACTAAAGTTTGCGACGAGCATTCGATCAAAATGTCGGGAATCCTGTTGAATTGCCCGACTTGGTATTGAAAAGTGTTTTCGATAATGAGACTAAAATGCGGGGTTTATAATTGTTAGGCATGCGATGTCTAAAGAATTCATTTGACCAGGCATGCGATGTCTGAAGTGGTTGCGGATTCCAACTGTTGTAGTTTTACACTTTCTTTTCTGTGACCGTAAGTGTAATATGTGATATCGCCGGTTTCGTTGCTATATGTCAACGACAATTGGGATACGCATGTTTGCTTACGTTGATGACGTGTGATGTTATGTGTTGCTGGATATGTTATATTGGATCGTCGTGTTTGAATAGCCGGGGGTTTTTTATGTGAGATGAGTGTTTTTCATTTTCATTCATGTAAAAACTTGTATGTAATATTATTTTATTGGGGCACTTCCAGGTTGCGGAAGATGTCACCATTTGTATATTATTTACTTTTCCGCACTAGGATAGACCCAAGGAGGAGGGCACAAGTAACCGGGTTCTGGAGTCCAGTGGGAGACCAACTCGAGGAGTCGAGTCCGGGTCTCCTAACTCTAGAATTGGTAGGGTTGCTTGCCGCTCTCGTAGGGGTCTAGGGGTGTGGGATTGGCTATTCATCACGACCGTGGAATCCGTGTTTTATACTGGCTCGTATTGAAAACACGGACGTCCTAGTATATCCAATATTCCATATGTTTCTTCTGCTGTGATTTATCTGTGATGTGATCATGTGATGTTCTGTGACAGATATTATATATAGTATATATGATATATTATATAGACGTTGCTTATGTTTTACACCCGCGCTAGCCCTGTCCCGCTCTGCCGTTAGTTACCTAACCTAACGGTGCAGACAGGACATCGAGGCGAATGCGGATGGCATAAGCGTACGTTATATTTATCTGTGATGTTTAGGTGGACTTAATTGATGGGATATTCATTAATGAGATTAATGAAAGAAAATAAACCTAATTGATGTTGTGGAATCAAATTTCAAAATAAAAAAAGGTAGATACAGTTCTTGCTTTGCATCGCGGTGTTCATTATAGAACATCCTGCACCTTATTCGATGAGGAAAGGACCGAGATCCCTTCACCGGGAGTGACTCCTTTAGCAATAACTGGCAGATGCTACAACCCTCGGTTTGTCTTTGATCGCTTCTATAGTTTCCGCTTTGCACAGTGATATATATGATATATCCCGCACCTCATTCGACGAGGAAAGGGCCGACGATCCCTTCACCGGGAGTGACCCCTTTAGCAAAACTAGAAAAGCCTCGAAAACATTCCATTTAAAAACCATTTGATTCCGCAACGAGATCAAGTTCAAAGCGTTAAAGGTTTTCATAAAAACCATTCGCAACCCTCCGTCATTTTAGGAAGTAGAGTACTTAGTATTCGTGCTGTGTTTGTTGACCATAGTCAAGGCACAGTGTACGGTAGCTAAGTGATGTCTTCCTACACCGCATATGATGCGATTAGTTAGGACAGTCGCGTGACTTTGTTGACCTTAGTTAAGGGTCATGTGGGTGGGTCTAATTAATCACGAAATGACGGGTAGAACTTGACTAGTACTTATGATTTGTTGACCATAGTTAAGGTCATAGGTGCTAGGGGTAAAAACCTTTATCGGGAGTTTCAAGTGTTGAAATTTGCAATGAGATTGCATACCTTCTATATGATAGTTGGATCCCGATACCCACTGCGAGTAATTGTTACTCCTGGGAGAGTTTTGCACTTTGCAATTAGCCGATCAAGTAGGTGTCTAGAAAGGTGTCAACGGGGTTACGCCTCCGGGAAAACGAGGTTTACTGTAATTAAGTCCGTGCGAAAGCACGGGGAACCTCCCTCAAAGTACCGACACTGGCCTGGCTGAAAGATTGGCGAACTTGTAGAGTGTAATTAATCCCGGCTAGTCTTTCCTTTTAGGGTTTGAAGGAAGATTTGATAAAAACAGTGGGAGCCATCCTGATTAGATGAAGTATATAACCAATCTAATCTTGCAAGAGCGCACGCTGAGTGTTTTCTTCTCTCTCTCTCCTGGTAGCGACCATATCACGCCTTAATCAAGATAATAAAATGGATGTATTGACCGAACCCGCTTGTTATACTGAGCTGGGGAATGTTGGCCCCGCTCCAACTTATAATTGTTATAAGACAGAGCAGGAAATAAGGGGAATACCAGAATTCCTATGCCGCCCAAACGAAGAAAGTGCATATGATGCATCTCCTTCGGGTGTGTTCATTATAAAGAACTGTTTCTCAGTATCCTCTGAATCCTGGGTATTCGATACCGGATCAGGATCCCAGATATGTAATCTATTACATAGGGCTACAAAAGGGTAGAAAAACTGAGAAAGGGTGATAAGTTTCATGAGACAGAAAACGGGGCAAGTGTTGCAGCCAAGTCTGTTGGTCACTGTCACCCTGTATTACGAATGCATTGATTCTGACCAAATGCTATTAGATACCGAACCTGATATACAAAATCATATCAATCTCTTTATTAGTAAAGAAAGGATATAATTTTGTATTGATGGATAATGTTTTGAACATTTCCTATATCAAAAGTTGATCGGTTCGGGCACGTTATCTAAAAGCATTGACGTTCTAAATCAAACTACAGTTCCTAGTATATAGAACACACACAAGAGAAAAAGTTCAGAAATGAACGAATCATTCTTGAGGCATTGTAGACTAGGTCATATCAATGCGACCCGACTGGCTGAAGTTACATTTTAGATGCATATTTAAATCAGTTTGAATTTACATCTTGTGAAACTTGCCGGTCATGTCACAAAGATAAAATGACCATAGCTCTGTTTATTGGAAACAGAGGAAGAGTTAGTAAACTCTTAAGACTGATACATGATGATGTATGTAAGGTCTCCTGTCTACACATGTCAGGACTGGTTCTTTATACTTCATTATATTCTCTGATAATCTCTCAAGATTCAGTCGTATGTTCCTGTTGAAACATAAGTCCGAAGCTTTTGAGGTATTCACAGAATATAAGTTGGAAGTAGAGAACCAAAATAAGGGTATAAGTATTATGTCCTATGATGAGATCAGGGAGGAGAATACTTGTGCACGGAATAAGGGTATAAGTATTATGTCCTATGATGAGATCAGGGAGGAGAATACTTGTGCACGGAAATCCTGGTCTATTATAAAGGAGAATGAGATTCTCTCTCAGCATTACTCCTCCGTATACACCATAGCACGATGGTATATCGGGGCGGAGCAATCACACCCTATATGATAAGGTGTGCTCTATGATGAGTACTACTGAGTTACCTGTTTCCTTTTTGGGAGTTATGCGCTTGAGAAGCTGCATACCTATTGAATAGGGTTCGAATCAAATCACTGCCTACCACTTCATATGTGATATGGAAAGGGAAGAGCCCATATCTTAAGTTAGTTAAGATTTGGGGTTGTCTGGCCTATGTCAAAAGCAAAATCCGGACAAGATCGAGATAAAGTCAGTTGTGTAGAACTGGAAAGGTTCCAGCTATACAAAACTGCAGCTGATGATTTGACAGAACCAAAGAATTCAATAGTTCCCGACGAACCTCAGCCTCTCCGCCGATCTAGCAGGGTTCCTCACCTGCTTGAGAGATACTTCGGTTTCTCGATGACAGTGGGAGCGAGGATTGCATCATAAGATGATGACCCAACTAGTTTCGAGCTGGCCATCGGGGGTAGAACTCTGTAAAAATGGCTGGATGCTTAGTGATCTGAGATGGAATCCTTATACACCAACAAAGTATGGACTTTGGTTGCTATATCTGAAGGGTTAAATCCCCATCAGGAGCAAATATATCTTGAGAAGATTACTTGGTGTAGATGGAAAAGTTGAGACTTTCAAAGCTAGACTTGTTAAAGGTTTTCGTCATCGACCAGGCACGGAAAATGATGAAACCTTTTTCCAGGGAATATGCTTAAGTCCATCCAGATCCTACTTGCCACGGCTACATACCATAACTACGATATCTGGTGGTTGGGTGCCATGACTACTTTTCTAAATAATGTTTTAGAAGAGTGCGTCTATAAGTACACAGCCAGAGGGCCTCGTAGACAGTGGGAGCAGCGGAAACGTGTGCAAGATGCTTTATAGGATAAAGCAGGCATCGCGGAGTTGGAACATCTGTTTTAATGGATTAGTCAAAGAAGTTGACATCATCAAAATGGTAGATGAACCTTGTATAAACAAAAAGGTAGTAGGGAGTATGGTGACGATCCTCGTAGAGTACGTGGATGACATACTCTTGTTAGGGAAGGAGTTTCATATGCTACGCTCGATCAATCTCCGCTTATCACAATGATTTTCCATATAGGATCAAAGTGATACCTACTAAATCCTAAGCTTTGGATCTATGAGATAGATCTAATTGGATGTTAGGATACTCACTAGTTGTAGTGAGATGGTATCAATCGATCCTGGGGAGAATCACTGGAAGGGTTCCAGAGTGATAAAGACGACTGAATGTCAGTCACAGGCATTGTCTTTACCCTCAGTAAAGGGACGGTATGTTGGAAGAGTTCCAAGCTAGATACCGTGACAAACTAGACGATAAAGGCTGGTAACATCGCTATTAAAGATACTACCAAAGAGGCAGTTTGGGTGTATATTGGTTCATAAGATGAACTAGGTTCCTGCCATTGTATGACAATGGAAGTGTGGCTTCGACCCTGGAACCCTGGTCCCATCAGTGACCCAGACATATTCTGAGGCAGCATCACCTGATCATGGAGATAGTTGATCTCCAGGATGATCGAGGTTAGGAGAGTAGACTTAGAGGACAACACGGCGGATCCACTCACGAATGCCTTTTCCCAAAGAGAGACTTTATGGGATGGTTGAGTATGTGATACTGCAACCACTGCTACAGATGGCCCTAGTGCAAGTGGGAGATTGTTAGTTATATGTATGCCCTAGAGGCCATTACTGTACATTGGATGTATATTGTAGTGGATGCTGGGACATATATAGGTAGGACTTTCTTGCTCGACATGATAGTACGCTATCTGGTTGCTCTTTATCTTAACGTGTATACTTTCTGTCTCTCTGTTACATGTTGATAAAGCCCTTAGGATGTGTACTCGACTTCCAGGACTGTGATGCAGATCATACTAGTGGGGCCTGGATAGTCCATGAGTACATCCTTCAATGTTCCTAGTCGAGGGAATATCGAGACGGGGCATCGATATTCCAGAGTAGACTAGCGTATATCTTCTCGACCCATGCGATGGGCGATGGATGATCCCATATCCATTGGTGTTTGACATCGGAGATGGTATGCGGGTGCTCAGTTAAGACTGGGTACACTGAACGGACTCGCCGAGAACTCCCAGATGGTATTATACCTCACGTCAGATGGCAGTTCTCTGGTGACACTGGTACAGCTTAGTCTGTTGACCCGAGATCGTCATAGAGTCTTGTGTGTCTCCCACTGTGCTTTGATTTCCACCCTACCACGGCTCTACTGAGTCGTGCAAACAGGTGGTTTTTGGGTACAGTCCCGATTCACATGGAGGCAATGAGCGATAGGAGGGGATTCGTCTCTCCCGGTATTGGGGGTTGATGTTGCGCTATGCTTGACTGGCCATAACAGGAAATCCCTGGCCAGGGTTGCAGTGACCTACTGGTAAGTGTTATCAGTAGTTTCACACATGTCATGGACTTCACGTCGGCATGACTTATCAGGCTATTGGGGTCTGACGTTTACCACCCCTAGGCGAGATATGCGACATATCAGACGAACAGACCGGACTGTACGGTAAGTGTTACTGGTTGGATTCACAAGAGTGTGAGCGGGCTTGCTCGTCGATCTTCTGATCGCTCAATACCCGGGTGGCCGTTATGTTTAGCAGACCGCTTGCGGCTTGTGGGTGCTTGATATGATCATCATCTGCTGCCGGCGTATTGACGAGTCTTTAGAGTCCTACACAGAGGTTTCCTGGTTCAAGCGAAACGAAATAGGAGCGCATATGAGATATGTGCGGGACCGAGAATAATTCGTGTATGTGATACCGTATTCCATTCTCGCGACGAATGTATCGATTGGTTATATGCAATATAACCTGGTTATCGAATCAAGGATTGATTCGAGAAGCCGATACATTGAATACTGGTCGGTTATATGCGAGATGACCGGATCATTGAATCAAGTGTTGATTTAATGATTTAATGCATAATTATATATATTTGATATATTACTTTTCATTAACTAGTATTGGTTCACTTTAAAAGGATTTTCTCACTTGAATTGTGCAAGTTGTATATGTGATATACTTTTGTGCACATGATTGTATCATGTTTGATGATACATGCTTATTTGGTTAAGTGTAAAGAATTAAACTATGGTTAAGTTAATGATTAGGGTTTTGTTTACTTAATTACTTATTCATTTATCTTATTTATTTATTCATTTTGGAAAATGAAAAGGATAAATGAATGGTTACTTGTTTTGTTTTTAGTTGAACATTCATGAAGTTTTGACTTAGTCTCCATTCTTGTCTTATACTTAACCCTAACCATTTAAACTAACCCTAATTCATTCTCTACACTTAACTAAGGTTAGAAGATGATAAGAATTAATTCTTTTTCATTTTTCTTTAAGACTTATCATATCTTCTTCTTCTTCTTCATCTTCTTCTTCCATGAAGAAAGCTTGCTACATCAATGGTGATTGATGAAAAAGTGTGAGAAATCCAAATCTAAAGTCTACCCACTTCCTATTTCTTCATCCTCTACCTCTTGCCTAGTAGTATAGGGTGTTTCCTTCACAAGTTTTCTTGACTTGGTGAAGTTGGAGCTTGATCTAGCGATGCCTCGACGTAGATCATCTTCGGCATCGTCGTCGATGACCTAGCCCGCTTTTTCTCCGATGAAGCCGACGCTAGAGCCCAAGATCCGATTTGTACAGCGAGGAGACTTCATCGCGGAGCCTAGGAGGTGGAGGACCGGATCTACAAAGGTTGTAGCCCTTTCCCTTTAGCTATATTTCCGTTTACATGCTTGCATCGCCTCATTATCTAGTTAACGATCCGTATTAGGGTTTGTAGGCACTTGTAAAATTTGAAATAGCCATGCTTGATCACTTGTGAGACTTCATTAGTGTGCCTAGGAACCCTACACGTATATGATACTAGACCCATATGATGGGCGATGGATGTTCCCACATTCATCGATGTTTGACATCGAGATCGTATACGGGTGCTCAGTGGTGACTGGGTACACTGGACGGACTCACCGAGAACTCCTATATGGAATTATATCTATCGTCGGATAGCAGTTCTCAGGTGACACTGGTGCAGGTTAGTCTGTAGACCCGAGATCGTCATAGAGTCTTGTGTGTTCTTCCACTGTACTTTGATTACCACCCTACCACGGCTCTACTGAGTCGTGCAAACAGGTGGTCGTTGGGTACAGTCCCGAGACACACGAAGGCGATGAGCGATAGGAGGGGTTTCGTCTCTCCCGGTATTGGGAGTTGATGCTGTACTGTGCTCGACTGGCTATATCTGTAAGTCCCTGGCCAGGGCTGTTGAGATTTACTGATAAGTGTTATCAATAGTTTCTCGATCTGTTATAGACCATTCATCGGCACGACTTATTGAGTTATTGGGGTCGACGTTACCATCCCTAAACTTGATATGCAGCATATCTGACGAAGAGACTGGACTGTACGGTAGTGTTGCCGGTTGGCTCGACGGGAGTTGTAACAGGTTCGCTTTTTTTCTTCTGATCGCTCAATACCCGGGTGGCCGTTACGTTTAGCTGACCGCTTGCGGCTTGGGGGTGCTTGATATGATCATCACCCACTGCCGGCGTTTTGACGAGTCTTAGAGTCTCACAATGGAGTTGTCTAGTCCAGGCGAAACGATGTGGTGCGCATATGAGATATACGCGTGGACCCGGTTAAAATGCGTGTATGAGATACCGTATATTAATCGAGCGGTTTGCTTTTGGTCGGGTCGTATGTGATATGACCGGGTTGCTAAATCAAGTGTTGATTTATCATTGACCATTAGTTTCTCACTTGAAATCCTTTCTTGTCTTTTGTTGTATGCATGCATGTATGCATTCATTCTTATTCATGCACATATGGATGTGCATGCACACATACATGCATACATCATTCTATCATGGTTGTTGATATAGTGGATGGTGGCAATATAAGACTCACACCCTTTATAAAATATATGGATATTATTTTTGGAAAAGGAAAATGAAAATGGAAATTATTTCATGGTTTAATATTTTATTCTTGCACTAACCCCTTGGATTAACCATGATTCATTTTCCATGGTCATTTTTGTTCCAAACTAAAATATCTAGATATTTTATAACCATGGTTGAGAATGAGAGAGTGAAAATATATATATTTTCATTTTCTCATTTTATTCAACAAGCTTATCATTATCTTGAGTTTTATAATCCATCATCTTCTTCCTCCTTTCTCTCTTGCTCTCTAGTTTTCTCAAGTGAGCAAAAGAGCTACCAAGTTAGGATTTTGAAGTGAGAAAACCAACCACAACACCATTCTACACTAGTCTTGCCCATTAGTGTAGAGTGTTAGCTTCCATTTCTTCTCTTGATCTAGTGAAGCTTCAAGCTTGGACAAAGAGGACTCCGGTTGGATCGTCGTGGACCTAGAGGATCTCAAGCGGACCTTTTTCTAACCTTCAAGTAGCCAAGGAGTCTAGCGTAGGGAGCTACAAAGGTTGTACTCTCAAAACCCTAGCTTTTTCTACTTGTGTTTGTGTTAAAGTTTAGTTGCCCTAATATGGCATGTGTGTTGCCTCCAAACCCTTGTAGTGATACTGTAGGAAACCCTTCATGGTATCAGAGCCAAGCTAGAGCCTTAGGCGACGTTTAGGCGAAGTTAAAACTCCCATCGAACCTCGAAATATGCATTTTAACCCTTCTCTGTACATTTTTTTAAAACTGTGTTTTTTCAGAATTAAAAATACTTAAAAAATTCAGCAGGCAAATCTAAGCAATACTGTAAAAAAACGACGCCATGATACATACATACCGCCGCGGAACCGCGGCCATACCTCGCTTGGGCCGCGGATCCGCGGCCGTACAGAAGAGATATGGCCTACTTTTTATACAGTAATGTCAGTATCTGCTTATACATATTTTTAGGTATTTTTAATCTGACTCAAGTGTTGGGTGTTCTGGAGATTATTTTGGATTCGTTGATTCGATCGGAATATTTAATTTCGTGCTGTTTTCGGGTAATTTAGAAAGTATTAAAAAGTTCGAACGGATATCATTAACTCACTTTTTCCCGGCACGAAAAACTTTCAAGTGTTGAATTTTTTCTCGAGTTTAAATCTTTCGGAAATACGTGCAAGTAACATGGTGGACCCTCTAGAAGAACACAAACCTTAACTCGATTATGTGACCGTCTGAACTGCCTCTAAAGCTTAGGGTTTGGGGCAGTACGGCATGCCACATGTGAGGTGTTGGCTTGACCCTTCTACGGCTGGACCGCTGCTACTGTGACATGTTCCGGGATTTTTGAACTCCGCTCAAGTGTTGAGCTATTAAGGAAATCTTGGGTATTTGATTATTCGATCGGAAAGTTTAATACTGTCTATTTATCTGGAATGTGATACAATATGTGGAATTCATATAGTTAGGCATGAAATGCCAAGTATGTGATATTTCGGATTTGCGATGCCTAAAGTGATTGTGGATTCCAAATGTTGTAGTTTTACACTTTCTTTTCTGTGACCGTAAGTGTAGTATGTCGAATATCGCCGGTTTCGTTGCTATACATCAATGACAATCGGGGTATGCATACTTACTTACGTTGATGATATATGATATTATGTGTTGCTGAGATATGATGTGCAGGATTTTCGCGATTGAATAGCCATGGTTTTTTTATGTGAGATGAGAGTTTTCTTTTCATTCATGTAAAATTCAAATGTAATGTAATATTCTCTTATTTGGGGCACTTCCGGGTTGAGGTTGATGCCACCAGTGTTGTATATTATTTACTTTTTTCGCATTAGGATAGACCCAAGGAGGGGAGCACAAGTGACCGGGTTCTGGGGTTCAGTGGGAGGCCATCTCGAGGAGTCGAGACCGGGTCTCCTAAACTCCAGAATTGGTAGGGTCGCTTGCCGTTCTCGTAGGGGTCTAGGGGTGTGGGCTTGGCTATTCATCGCGACTGTGGAATCCGTATTTTCTATTATTGGCTAAATACTAAATACGGACGTCCTAGTATATCCCATATTATATCTGTGTTTCTGCTGCCTGTATACTATGATGTGATATCTGAGACGAATGATATGTTATATATGAGATATATAGTAGACGTTGCTTATGTTTTACACCCGCGCTAGTCCCGTCCCGGTATGCCGTTAGTTAAGTAACCTAACGGTGCATAACGGAACATTGCGGCGAATGCGGATGGCATAAGCGTACGTCGTATTTTCGTTTCTTTTCTGTGGTTGGCTTGAGGACTTAAATGATGGGACTACATTAATATGATTAATGTAAAGAAAATAAACCTAAAAAGATGTTGTAGAATCGGTTTTGAAAACCACTCGGCTCTTTATGAAAAAGCTACATTTCAAAACTGCGGAGCTCAAGCCACTCCTTTTGAAAAGCATTTGATTCTACGACAATATCAAGTTCAAAGCGTTAAAGAATTTCTTAAAAATCATCTGCAACCTTCCGTCATTTTAGGAAGTAGAGTACTTAGTATTCGTGCTACGTTTGTTGACTATAGTTAAGGCGTAGTGTACGGTAGCTAAGTGATGTCTTCCTACACTGCATATGATGCAGATTAATTAGGACATTCATGCGACTTTGTTGACCATAGTTAAGGGTCATGTGAGTGGGTCTAATTAATCAAGAAATGACGGGTAGAACTTGACTAGTACTTATGATTTGTTGACCATAGTTAAGGTCATAGGTACTAGGGGTAAAAACCACATCGGGAATTTCAATAGTTGAAATTTGCAATGAGATTGCATACCTTCCATATGATGGTTGATCCCGATCCCACTGTGGGCAATAGTTGCTCCCAGGAGAGTTTTGCAGTTTACAATTAGCTAACCCATTAGGTATCTAGAAAGGTGTTAACGGGGCTACGCCTCTGGGAAGACGAGGTTTACTTTAATTAGGTCCGTGCGAAAGCACGGGGAACCTCCCTCAAGTACCGACACTGGCCTGGCTGAACGGTTAGCGAAGTTGTAGACTGTAATTAATCCTGGCTAGTTTTCTATTTAAGGTTTGAAAGAAAAACTTGATTAAAGCAGTGAGAGACATCGATTAGACAAGATAATAACCAATCTGATCTTTGCAAGAGCTTTCGCTGAGTGTATTCTTTTCTCTCTCTTAATGGCAGATACCAATAACAGGACTCAAGCTTCTACTAGATAAAAATAAACTGAATGGGACCAATTATAAAGACTGGCTGAGAAATCTGAATATTGCCTTGACTTATGATAAAATAGCATATGTCCTCACGGCTCCAGCCCGCCCGTCCCAAGTCCAAAATCCTCAGTTACGGATATTGAAGTCCACAAGACATGGGACGCTGACTGTGCCACGGCCAAATGCCTCGCGCTTGCATCGATGGATAACACACATCAAAAGCAGCACGAGAATATGGACATTCACGCCATATTCCTCCATACAAAGGAGTTGTATGGAGAGCAATCCCGCGTATTACGATACGAAGCATCAAAGAAATTGTTTCAGATGCGAATGGCCCCTGGCACACCAGTAGGAGACCATGTTCTAAAGATGATAGCTCTCATAGAAGAGCTTGAGGACCTTGGATGGACGATGGACAATGAACAATATACGGATATTATTCTGCAGTCCCTCCCCTTCACCTTTGCTCAATTTATAGTTAACTTCAACATGCACAGCATGGAGAAGGAACTACCTGAACTCCTTAATATGTTAAGGAGTGCAGAGAGTACACTGAAATCAGTGAAAACTCCCGTTTTGAGTGTTGGGCAATCTTCCTCTTCTCGCCCAAAGGCTAAGGCTAAGGGAAAGATGAAGAAGAAGTCCACCAAGCCTAGGGAGGAGTTAAAAAGGTTAAGGGGAAGGACAAGTCCAAAACTGGAGAATCGGGGAAAGGGGAATGTTATCACTGCCACAAAAGAGGACATTGGAAGCGCAACTGCACGGAGTACTTAAATCTCAAGAAGAAGCATGGGGATGCTTCCGCTTCAGGTGTGTTTATGACAAAAAACTGTTTTTCAATAAACTCTGCTTCCTGGGTATTAGATACCGGTTCAGGTTCTCACATTTGCAATTCCATGCAGGGGTTGAGAAATAGCAAGGTTTTGAAGACAGGTGACCATACTCTCCGCGTTGGAAATGGTTCCAATGTACATACAGTCGCAGTGGGAGAGTATCATTTGGGGTTGCCGTCTGGGTGTATATTGGTTTTGAACTCATGTTATTTTGTACCAAGTATGCTTTGTAATATAATATCTGTTTCTTTGTTAGACAATAAATGATATAATTTTGTATTGCAGAACAATGTTATGAACATTCACCTGAATCAAATGTTGGTTGGGTATGGTACACTTAATAACGGGATATACGTCCTAAATCAACATACAGTTTTCAGTATACAACACACTAATAAAAGAAAACTTTCAGAAATAAATGAAGCTTTTCTTTGGCACTGTAGACTTGGTCATATTAACGAAACAAGACTAAACAAGTTACACAAAGATGGATATTTAAACCCTTTTGAATATAAATCTTATACGACTTGCCAGTCTTGTATCAAGGGTAAAATGACCAAAACTCCGTTTACCGGACACGGGGAAAGAGCTACTGAGCTCCTAGGCCTCATACACAGTGATGTATGTGGGCCAATGTCTACACAGGCTAGAGGCGGTTTTTCTTACTTCATTACTTTCACTGACGATTTCTCAAGATTCGGTCATGTATTTTTATTAAAGCACAAATCCGAAGCTTTCGAGAAATTCACTGAATATAAACTCAAAGTAGAAAAACAAACCGGCATGAGTATAAAATGCTTCGATCAGATCGAAGTGGGGAGTACCTCAGTACAGAATTTGCAAACTTCCTAAAAGAGAATGGGATTCTCTCTCAGCTCATTCCTCCTTACACACCACAGCACAACGGTGTGTCTGAACGACGGAATCGGACCCTATTAGATATGGTCCGTTCCATGATGAGTGATGCTGAGTTACCTGTCTCATTTTGGGGGCATGCATTGGAGACTGCAGCGTTTCTACTGAACAGGGTTCCAACCAAAACCGTGTCTACCATGCCATATGAGATATGGCATGGGAAGAGACCATCTCTTAAGAGAATTAAGATTTGGGGTTGCCCGGCCTATGTTAAAAAGCAGAATCCGGACAAACTCGAGACACGGTCGGTCATGTGTAACTTTGTGGGATATCCAAGGAATTCTTATGGATATCTATTCTACCACAAGGAGGAACAAAATGTGTTTGTTTCTCAGTATGCCACATTCTTAGAAAAAGAGTTTTTCACAGATAAAGATGATGGCAATGTGGTGGATCTAGAAGAGGTTCTAGAGACATAAACTATAAATGACGACTTGGTTGAACCGGCTGTTGCAATAGAAACTGAGGAATCTCGGCCACTCCGTAGGTCTGGTAGGACTTCTCGCCCACCGGAAAGGTACTATGGTTTCCTCATTGATGGTGACAGAGAAGACTGCATCATGGAAGATGATGATCCTACCAGTTTTCAGCAAGCTATCACGAGTGAAGACTCTGTGAAGTGGCTGGATGCCATGAGATCCAAAATGGAGTCTATGTACACCAACAAAGTATGGACTTTGGACGTTGTACCCCGTGGGGTAAAACCTGTAGGGTGCAAATGGATCTTTAAAAGAAAGATTGGTATAGATGGGCAGGTAGAGACTTATAAGGCAAGACTTGTGGCGAAGGGTTTTCGTCAAAGACCAAGTTTGGACTATGACGAAATTTTTTTGCCCGTAGCCATGCTTAAATCCATTCGGATCCTACTTGCTATTGCTGCTCACTACGACTATGAAATCTGGCAGATGGACGTTAAAACGGCATTTCTAAATGGGGATTTAGAAGAATGCGTTTATATGGATCAGCCGGAAGGCTTCATTGACAGTGGGAGCAGCGGGAAAGCATGTAGATTGCTTAAATCCATATATGGGTTAAAGCAGGCATCATGAAGTTGGAACATCTGTTTCGATGATGTTATCAAAGAGTTTGATTTCATCAAAAATCCAGATGAACCTTGTGTTTATAAGAAGGCTGTAGGGAGAGCTGTCACATTCCTCGTATTGTACGTGGATGACATTCTTCTGATAGGAAATGATATTCCTATGCTACAGTCGGTCAAATCTTTCTTATCACTAAGGTTCTCCATGAAGGATCTGGGTGATGCCACATACATTCTGGGCATTAGGATCTATAGGGATAGATCCAAGAGGTTATTGGGATTGTCCCAAACCAGGTATATCAACACCATCCTAAAAAGGTTTAGTACGGAAGACTCCAAGCGAGGTGCCTTACCCGCTTGCCATGGGGTCACTCTCTCCAAGGACACTTGCCCAAAGACCGATGAAGAGAGAGCTCGCATGAGCATTATACCCTATGCTTCGGCAGTAGGATCTATAATGTATGTGATGTTATGTACACGCCCAGATGTAGCTTATGCACTTAGTGTTGGAAGCAGGTATCAATCCAACCCAGGGGAGAATCACTGGATAGCTGTGAAGAACATTCTTCAGTACTTGTGAAGGACTAAAGAATTGTTCTTGGTGTATGGTAATAGAGATCTCCAAATGGAGGCCTTTACCGATTCGAGCTTCCAGAGCGATAAGGACGACAGCAAATCTATCTCCGGGTTTGTATTTACCCTCAATGGAGGGGCGGTAAGTTGGAAGAGTTCCAAACAGGATACTGTTGCAGACTCTACGATGGAGGCTGAGTACATTGCTGTGAATGATGCCGCCAAGGAAGCCGTCTGGATGAGGAAGTTCGTCTTGGAGCTAGGAGTAGTTCCAACCATTATTGATCCAATACCATTGTATTGTGATAATAATGGGGCTATGGCGTTAGCCAAGGAGCCCAGGTCCCATCAGCGATCCAGACACATCCTGAGGCGCTTTCATTTGATTCGGGAGATTGTAGATCGCCACGAGATCGAGATTAGGAGAGTAGACACAAAGAATAACGTCGCGGATCCACTCACCAAGGCCCTCCCTCAGCCGCAGCATGAGCGACTTTTTGAGATGTTGGGTATGAGATACGCAAATAACTGTCCTTAGTACAAGTGGGAGATTGTTGGATATATGTATGCCCTAGAGGCCATTATATGATAGTGGATGTATTTATACATGTGTATATATATATATATATATTCAGTGTACATTCTTGCTCGACATGATAGTATGCTATCTGGTTCTTCTTTATCTGACATGTTGATTTGATCATGCTTTTATTCATTCACACATGTTGATAAAGCCCTGAGGATATAGGCTTGACTACTGTGATTATGATGGAAATCATACTAGTAGGACATCTGTAGTTTATAAGCATATCCTGAAATGTCCCTAGTCGTAGGTATATCGAGACGGGGCATCGATATACCAGAGTAGACTAGCGTATATGATACTAGACCCATACGATGGGCGATGGATGTTCCCACATTCATCGATGTTTGACATCGAGATCATATACGGGTGCTCAGTGGTGACTGGGTACACTGGACGGACTCATCGAGAACTCCTATATGGAATTATATCTATCGTCGAATAGCAGTTCTCAGGTGACACTGGTGCAGGTTAGTCTGTAGACCCGAGATCGTCATGGAGTCTTGTGTGTTCTCCCACTGTACTTTGATTACCACCTTACCACGGCTCTACTGAGTCGTGCAAACAAGTGGCCGTTGGGTACAGTCCCGAGACACACGAAGGCGATGAGCGATAGGAGGGGTTTCGTCTCTCCCGATATTGGGAGTTGATGCTGTGCTGTGCTCGACTGGCTATATCAGTAAGTCTCTGGCCAGGGCTGTTGGGATTTACTGATAAGTGTTATCAGTAGTTTCTCGATCTGTTATAGACCATTCATCAGCACGACTTATTGAGTTATTGGGGTCGACGTTACCATCCCTAGACTTGATATGCAGCATATCTGACGAAGAGACCGGACTGTACGGTAGTGTTGTCGGTTGGCTCGACGGGAGTTGTAACAGGTTCGCTTGTTTTCTTCTGATCGCTCAATACCCGGGTGGCCGTTACGTTTAGCTGACCGCTTGCGGCTTGGGGGTGCTTGATATGATCATCACCCACTGCCGGCGTATTGACGAGTCTTAGAGTCCCACAATGGAGTTGCCTAGTCCAGGCGAAACGATGTGGTGCGCATATGAGATATGCGCGTGGACCCGGTTAAAATGCGTGTATGAGATACCGTATATTAATCGGGCAGTTTGCTTTTGATCGGGTCGTATGTGATATGACCGGGTTGCTAAATCAAGTGTTGATTTATCATTGACCATTAGTTTCTCACTTGAAATCCTTTCTTGTTTTTTGTTGTATGCATGCATGTATGCATTCATTCTTATTCATGCACATATGGATATGCATGCACACATACATGCATACATCATTCTATCATGGTTGTTGATATAGTGGATGGTGGCAATATAAGACTCACACCCTTTATAAAATATATGGATATTATTTTTGGAAAAGGAAAATGAAAATGGAAATTATTTCATGGTTTAATATTTTATTCTTGCACTAACCCCTTGAATTAACCATGATTCATTTTCCATGGTCATTTTTGTTCCAAACTAAAATATCTAGATATTTTATAACCATGGTTGAGAATGAGAGAGTGAAAATATATATATTTTCATTTTCTCATTTTATTCAACAAGCTTATCATTATCTTGAGTTTTATAAGCCATCATCTTCTTCCTCCTTTCTCTCTTGCTCTCTAGTTTTCTCAAGTGTGCAAAAGAGCTACCAAGTTAGGATTTTGAAGTGAGAAAACCAACCACAACACCATTCTACACTAGTCTTGCCTATTAGTGTAGAGTGTTAGCTTCCATTTCTTCTCTTGATCTAGTGAAGCTTCAAGCTTGGACAATGAGGACTCCGGGTGGATCGTTGTGGACCTAGAGGATCTCAAGCGGACCTTTTTCCAACCCTCAAATAGCCAAGGAGTCTAGCGTAGGGAGCTACAAAGGTTGTACTCTCAAAAGCCTAGCTTTTTCTACTTGTGTTTGTGTTAAAGTTTAGTTGCCCTAATTTTTCTAGCATGATCCTTATGATGTTTTCTTTAGCACCATAAAAATTAAAATATGGCATGTGTGTTGCCTCCAAACCCTTGTAGTGATGCTGTAGGAAACCCTTCACTATGAACATGTCTAAGAGCTGATGTATTAGTACGAATTCGCCTTGGTCTCTGAACAACCGTACGTGGAGTAATGGCCGATCTCCGTGCTTGACTAATCTCTATCAAGGATTCGATCATTCGGAGCATCTCCTGAACACTCGCCTCCATCCTAGCTATACGATCAATTGAGGGTGGATCAATTTGTTCATGAAAGATAGGCGTACTGCCCTAGTCTGTCCTCGTCTCAGACGAGCCTGCTCCAATCTCATCTCTAACAGCGGCCTCCTGAGTCCTCGTAGTCATTGATGACTTAGGGGCTGGAGTATGAAACAGGATTCATAAGGACATTGCAATTGAATCACAGGATACATGGGATCAAGAAAGGAAGTACGAACAAATATGTCCTAAGGACACTTAGGCTGAGTATCGTAGCGTAAATATGCCGCAGAACATATGTGCGGTACTCTACTTATCCTAAATCACCTACTCCATCAAACCAAAGGTCATCCTACATAACGAAACTTAAGTCTACTTATTTCAAATCACTACTCGGTTACGTAAGGTTAATCCTAAGCTCTGATACCAACTTTGTCACGACCCAAAGTTTGAATGTGACCGGCACTTAGATTGTATGATATCTAAAGATGTCAACACAATCTGAGTAAGCCAAAAACCAAGATCAAAACCCTTTTTGCGGAATTTAGAAAAATTTTAGTTTTAAGTAAAAGAATGAAGTTGCATGTCGAATGATTTTTAAATAAAATAAGTGTAAACAACTGGTTTTGAAACTTCGACAGTACTTCTTTTTTTAATTATTAAATAAGTAATTATAGAGGGTGTGAATAGGTTGCATCCCTAGTTGGGAGCAAAACGATGCCAAACAGCGGAAATCAATACAGAAAATAATATGGCACTCAAAATGAAGAATATCAAGCATAAGTAAAAGAAATATAATTTAACACAACTAAATGATCTCAACAGTCAAAATAAGATACATACAACCACATCTCGTTCTAAGTCAACTATACATGGTCTGATGGAGAAATACTAGATCCAATATACAAAACCAAAATAAGAGGTTACTACGTAGGCAACCCACCTAGCAAAAAGAGCGATAAAAGCTGATAAGTGGATCCACACTGCTGCTACGCGTCCACACAACTCCTGCAAGGAACTATGGTACAACAGGGGTGAGTTGTCAATTCAGTGAATAAAACTAACATATGTCGGCTGATAATGCAAGTTTGACGAACTAGTGCAAATATCAATAATAATTAATGTGATGCATGATAACAGGTGGAAGCATGAATATGTACTACTCAATGTATAAATCAAAACTGAAATCTCATCAATTATTTTCAAATAGGGTTCATTTTTCCATGTCCAACATCGACACAAATCTTCTGTTTCCATCAGGCATCGTTCCACGAACGATCCTGTCAATCAATAACACCGATCGGTATCACTTAGATATCCGCCGTGTTCACAACTGTCTCCGGTATCGAGTATCCTCGTTAGGCTTCCCGCCTAAAGTGCGGCTATCCTGCCCCTCGGTCTCGACCAGGTCCACCATGAATCCAGCTGTATAGCTACCCCACTCAGCCTGGATATACGTAAAAATCCTAAAACGTATAGCTACCCCACTCGATTCGGAATAAAACCAAATAAAAAAACAAGATCTCATGGTGGACATGTCACATCAATCATGAAGAACTACTGAATACGCTTAATAGTGCATAAAAACTCAAAACCATAAATCCTTAATAATCCAATGCATCTAATATCAAACTACCAACACTTGAATATAAAACATGATAATCATTTATGCAATGTAACTAACATTATTGATGCTTAAGGTATACTAGGAATCATATTTAACATAATAAATACTAAGTGTGTAGGTGACATGTTAATATCGACGATGTGTAGTGTAACATATAGGTATGTGCATGTGCAGCATGACTCGTCGATAATTGTGCAGTGTTCTAACAATTCTTAATATGACGATGTATATATATGAACGAATACGATCAAACTTTATAAACGAAGGAATAATTGTAATTTAAACTTAAACTATGGGCGTATCACGCCATCCATACAAAATCCCCCGGTAGATGTTTAGTCTACTCACCGGAATACGTCGAGTCTACTCAGGTATCACTAATCGTTTTCCTTTCTTTGCGGCCTCCGAAGTTTCCGTACTCAAATCTAACATTGATATTAACTTGTATAAGAAATGGCTAAACTATGATACAGCGATAACATGCAAATACAAGTTTTACGTATTAACTACACTATATACAACTATTGTAAACTATCTAATACCTATACTAACTAGAATTTAACCAATCGTTGTTCGTAACAGAAAACAGAAACGCGTTACGAAACATCTGTGTCGTGTTTTAGAATTTTAACTCCTTTTCAGATATTAGGTTCCAGATTTCCTATACTGATAAAATAATTTAAACAAATAATACCAAACATCTTAATACCTATATAGAGACCTACCCTAAAAACCACAACACCCAACTCCCTCAAAAATCCGGCGACATCGGATTTTTGGCTATTGTCGCCGGCGAAAATCCGAGCAAAAGGGTTCGTCTTCCTAGGCTTTATTCTAGGTCCAGTCTATAAGATTAAGGTACTGTTTGGTTATGTTAATTATTATCTAAGTTACAGCAGATCTTCACAGAGCCTATATTTTCCTAAAATACCACATATCCGATAACCGATTTCTACGTTTCAACAATTCAGAACTAAATTTCTGCAGTGTTTAAAGATTATACCTACACAAGATTGCTAAAAGGCTTCCTCCTAGATACACAAGCTCTTAGCTCCTAGCTTGTTGGTGGTGAGAATTCTTAGCACCTAGTTCTTCTTCTCTTCTCTCTTTTCTTGTTTTCTTTTGTGAGTTCTAATTTGTTTTCTTTCTCTTTATTTTTGTTAAATTCTGATTTTAAATTGGTTTTATGAACTGAACAATTGATATAAGATAAGGAGAATGAACTATGAATTGTAGGAGGAGGTGTCACCAAAAGGATTGAGATGGTTTAATGCAAGGGTGAGGTGTGTGTGCATGAGGTGTACATGTAAGAAGGAGGTGTGGCCATTAGGTTAACTTAGGGTGTGGTGTCTAGTAGGTACATCTTAACCCTAACCATTATCTAACCCTATTTGCATAAACACCCTCATACAACTCTAATTTGCATAAGGAAACTAACCCTTTTCACATAAACCCCGCATTACATATGTTATTATATAAACACTATTTTCTTTACTAATTTAATTCTACCTTAACTTAAAAAACCTTCTTTACTACAATAAAAGTTTAAATAACATTCTTTATTTAACTAAATAACTTAATTAATTATCTAAAATATTTCAATTTAATTAGTTTTACACACTACTTATGAAAATGTCCTATTTTGTTTCAATAACCTTTTAAATTAATATTTTATTATTTAATTAATTAAATTAATTTATTATCTAAAATTTTCAAAATGTTACAGTCAAGTCTCTAGACCGCTCCTAGACTTCCAAAGGACAAGCCGCAGGATCAATCCTTGCAGGGTTACCTACGACGGCAGCAAGGTTTCGGGAGGCATCGTCCATGCCAAATTCAAAAAAATTCCGTTTTAGCTAACCCTAATAAGAATCGTAAGCTAGAAATATACGGAATAACATATGCAAACACTTTGCAATCTAAGTGAGCAAGGAATACAACCTTTATAGACCGGTTCTTCACTTCAATAGCTCCGTGTAGTAGTCCCCTTCACTGCGATCGTAAACTCCGGACTCTAGAGAGGCTCCAAGAAGAAATGAACATTCTTGCTTCGATGACTTCGAGGCCGAAGATGATCTACGTCGGGGAGACACTAACCCAAGCTATTTCTTCACTAGGTCAAGAACTTTGTGAAGAGAACACCCTCTACTAAATGGAAAGTATTAGAGGATGATGAAGTAGGAAGTTTGCTCACATTAGAAATGATTTTCTCACATTTTATCTCATACCTCTATTAGAGCTAGAAAGCTTTTGAGGAGGAAGAAGAAGAAGAAGAACTAACTACCCCAAAATGAATTATTAGTGAGGTTAATAATGCAACCAAGGCTTAAGCATGTCATGCTTAACCCTTGTAGAGAGTTAACCATGTGCTATGGTTAAAGGTTAGGTCAAAAATATCTTAAGCAACACAAAGAGAGAGAACAAAGTCAAAGATGCCTTGAAGCTTCTACAAGCTTTCAACAAATATCAACCATGACTAATTACTCAATTTTGAATTACTTAATGTAAATTTAAACCCTAATCTTAACCCTGACATGGTTTAACCCTCATTAATCCTAGTTGCATTTGTAACCTAACTTGATACATTTAACAAATATCACATATACATCAATGTACCCAATGTGAGAAAAGAAATCATAAGTGAGCTAATATTAGTTAATGCAATGTAATATATCAAATATATAATTATACATTAAATTATTAAATCAACACTTGATTTAATAATCCGGATATATCACATATAACCAACTAATATCATAATGTAACATATTATCGAATCAACACTTGATCCGATAACCCGGCTATATCACATATAACCTTTCATGTCATACATCACGAGAATATAGTGCGGTATCACATATCACATTAATCTCAGTCCCGCATATGTGCTCCTACCCCGTTTCTCTTGAGCCAGGAAACCTCTGTGTAGGACTCTAAAGACTCGTCAATACGCCGGCAGTAGGTGATGATCATATCAAACACCCACAAGCCGCAAGCGGTCTGCTAAACGTAACGGCCATCCGGGTATTGAGCGCTCAGAAGATCAATAAGCAAGCCTGCTCACACTCCTGCGAATCCAATCAGTAACATTACCGTACAGTCCGGTCTCTTCGTCTGATATGTCGCATATCTCGTTTAGGGTTGGTAAACGTCAGACCCCAGTAACTCGATAAGTCGTGTCGATGTAAGGTTCATAACGGGTTGAGAAACTACTGATAACACATACCAGCATATCTTTGAAGCAGCCTTGGCCAAGGACTTCCTGTTATAGCCAATCGAGCACAGTGCAACATCGACTCCCTATATCGGGAGAGACGAAACCCCTACTATCGCTTATTGCCTCCATGTGACTCAGGACTGTACCCAAAAGCCACCATTTTGCACGTTCTCTTGAACGTGGTAAGGTGGAAATCAAAGCACAGTGGGAATCACACAAGGCTCTATGATGATCTCGGGTCTACAGACTAACCTGTACCAGTGTCACCAGAGAACTGCCATCTGACGTTAGGTATAATACAATCTGGGAGTTCTCGGCGAGTCGGTCCAATGTACCCAGTCTCCACTGAGCACCTGTATACTGTCTCTGATGTCAAACACCAATGGATATGGGATCATCCATCGCCCATCTACATGGGTCGAGAAGCTATACGCTAGTCTACTCTGGTATATCGATGCCCTGTCTCGGTACACCTACGACTAGGAACATTTGAAGTATGTACTTAGAGACTACTCTGTCCCCACTAGTATGATCTGCATCATAGTCCTGGTAGTCAAATACTCATCCTAAGGGCTTTATCAACATGTAGCATAGAGACAATCAGTGTACATGTTAAGATAAAGAGCAACCAGATAGCATACTATCATGTCGAGCAAGAAAGTCATCCCTATATATGTCCAAGCATGCACTACAATATACATCGTATGTACAGTAATGGCCTCTAGGTCATGCATATAACTAACAATCTCCTACTTGCACTAGGGCCATCTATTGTAGTATCTCATACCCAACAATCAGCAGTGGTTGAAGTATCTCATACTCAACCATCCCATAAAAGTCTCTCCTGGGAATAGGCCTTTGTGAGTGGATCCGCCCTGTTCTCCTCTGTGTCTACTCTCCTAACCTCGATCTCTCTGGAGATCATCCATCTCCATGATCAGGTGATACTACCTAAGAATATGTCTGAATCTCTGATGGGACGGGGGTTCCTAGGCCAAAAGCCACAGCTCCATTGTCGCACAATGGTAGGAACGAAGTTCATCTCATGAACTTATATACATCCAGACTACCTCCTTGGTAGCATCCTTGGTAGCAATGTATCCAGCCTTTATCGTCTAGTATGCCACGGCATCTAGCTTGGAACTCTTTTAACATACCGTCCCTCAACTGAGGGTAAAGACAATGCTTGTGACTGACATTCAGTCGTCCTTACCACCCTCGAATCTATCCAGTGATTCTCCCTAGGATCGATTGATACCATCTCACTACACCTAGTGAGAATCCTAACATCCACTTAGATCTATCTCATAGATCCAAAACCCTGGATTTAGGAGGTATCACCTTGATCCTCTATGGAGAATCCTTATGATAAGAGAAGATTGACCGAGTGTAGCATAGGAAACTCCTTTCCTATCAAGAGTATGTCATCCACGTACAATACGAGGATCACCACCATACTCCCTACTACCTTTTTGTATATACAAGGTTCATCTACCATTTTGATGAAGTCAAACTCTTTGACTACCACATCAAAACAGATGTTCCAACTCCGCAATACCTTCTTTAACCCGTAAAGCAACTTGCACACGTTTCCGCTGCTCCCACTGTCTACGAAGTCTTTTGGCTGTGTACTTATAGACGTTCTCTTCTAAAACACTATTTAGAAAAGCAGTCATGACACCCAACCGCCAGATATCGTAGTCATAGTATATAGCAGTAGTAAGTAGGATCCGGATGGACTTAAGCATAGGCACTAGAAAATGTTTCATCATTATCCACACCTGGTCAATGATGAGATCCATTTACAACTAGTCTTAGCTTTCAAAGTCTCAACTTTTCCATGTACACCAAGTAATCTCCTCAAGATATACTTGCTTCTAATGGGGATTTAACCCTTCAGATAAAGCAACCAAAGTCCATACTTTGTTGGTGTATATGGTTCCATCTCAGATTGCATAGCATCCAGCCATTCTTACAGAGTCCCCACTCTTGTGGCCTGCTCGAAACTAGTAGGGTCATCATCTCATGATGTAATCCTCGCTCCCACTGTCATAGAGAAAACCGAAGTATCTCTCAGGTGGGTGAAGAACCCTACTAGATTGGCGGAGAGGCTGAGGTTCGTTGAGAACTATTGAATACTTCGGTTCTACTAAATCATCAGTTGCAGTTTGTATAGCTAGAACTCCTTCCAGTTCTACCTCATGACCACTAATTTCTTCACAAGAAATTCCCTTTCCAAAAGGTGGCATGCTGAGGAACAAAACACCTTTTGCTCCTCAGTGCGGTAGAAGATATTCCCTTGCGAATGCTTGGGATATCCAACAAACTTCCACAGAACTGAACATGCCTCGAGCTTGTCCGGATTTTGCTTTTAGACATAGGCCAGACAACCCCAAATCTTAACATCCTTAAGAGATGGGCTCTTCCCATACCATATCACATATGGAGTGGTAGGCTCTTGATTTGATTAAAACCCTATTCAATAGGTATGTAGCTTCTCAAGTGCATAGGCCCCAAAAGGAAATAGACAACTCAGTAGTACTCATCATAGAGCACACCTTATCACATAGGGTGTGATTGCTCCACCCCGATACACCTACGTGTTGTGGTGTATACGGAGGAGTAATGCTGAGAGAGAATCTCATTCTCCTTTAGAATAATCCAGGAATTCCGTGCTCAAGTATTCTCCTTCCTGATCACATCAAAGGACATAATACTTATACCCATTTTGGTTCTCTACTTCTAACCTATATTCTTTGAATATCTTAAAAGGTTCAAACTTGTATTTCAACAAGAACATATGTCCGAATCTTGAGAGATCATCAGTAAATGTAATAAAGTACAAAGAACCGTTCGTGGCATGTGCAGACACGGGACCTACATACATCATCATGTATCAATCCCAAGAGTTCACTAACTCATTCTCTGTTTCCAATAAACGGAGCTATGGTCATCTTATCTTTGTGACTTGACTGGCAAGTTTCACAAGATGTAAATTCAAACTGATTTAAAAATGCATCTTTATGTAACTTCAGCCAGTTGGGTCGCATTGATATGACCTAGTCTACAATGCCTCAAGAAGGATTCGTTCATTTCTGAACTCTTCCTCTTGTGTGTGTTGTGTACGTTAAGAACTGTGGTTTGATTTAGAACGTATATGCTTTTAGATAACGTACCTGAACCGATCAACTCTTGATATAGGAAATGTTCAAAACATTATCCAACAATACAAAATTATATCCTTCTTTACTAAATAAAGAGACTGATATGATATTGTATATCAGGTTCGGTATCTAATAACATTCGTTCAGAATCAATGTATTTGGTAATACAGAGTGATAACTGCCAACAAACCTGGCTGCAACACTTGCACCATTTCCAACTATTGAAACTTATCACCCATTCTCAGTTCTCTACCTATCTGTAGCCCATGTAACATATTACATATGTGGGATCCTGATCCGGTATCATATACCCAGGACGCAAAGGATACTGAGAAACAGTTCTCGGTAATGAACATACCCGAAGAAGATGCATCAACATATACTTTGTACGTTTGGGCGCCACGGGAATCCTGGTAATCCCCTATTTCCTGCTCGGTCTTATAACAATTATCAGTTGGAGCGGGACCAACGTTCCTAAGCTCAGTATAACAAGCGGGTTCGGTCAATACATCCGTATTATTATCTTGATTAGGCGTGACATGGTCGCTACCTGGAGAGAGAAAGAAGAAAACACTCAGCGTATGCTCTTGCAAGATTAGATTGGTTATTAATTTATCAGGATGGCTCCCACTGTTTTAGTCAAATCTTCCTTCAAACCCTAAAAGAAAAGACTATCCGGGATTAATTACACCCTACAAGTTTGCTAATCTTTCAGCCAGGCCAGTGCCGGTACTTTGAGGGAGGTTCCCCGTGCTTTCGCACGGAACTAATTAAAATAAACCTCCTTTTCCCAGGGGCGTAACCCCGTTAACACCTTTCTAGACACCTACTTGATCGGCTAATTGTAATGTGTAAAACTCTCCCAGGAGTAACTCTTACTCGCAGTGGGAATCGGGATCCAACTATCTCATAGAAGGTATGCAATCTCATTGCAAATTTCAACACTTGAAATTCCCAATAATATTTTACCCCTAGCATCCTATGACCTTGACGAAAGACAACAAACCATAGGGTGCTAGTCAAGTTCAACCCGTGCATTTCCTGATTGAATTAAACCAACCCGCACGACCCTTGACGAAAGCCAACAAAGTCGCATGACTACCCTAACTCAATCGCATCATATGCTTATGCAGATAAGCATAATAGCTACCGCACACTACGCCTTGACGAAAGCCAACAAACGTAGCACGAATACTATGAAGTACTTATTTGAAATGACGGAGGGCTACGACAGTTTTTTAAGAAAACCTTTTGCGTAATGAACTTGATATCGTCGTAGAATCGAGCGATTTTGAAAAGGAGTGTTTTTAAGGATTTTACTAGTTTTGCTAAAGAGGTCACTCCCGGTAAAGGGATCTCGGCTCTTTCCTTATCGAATAAGGTGCAGGATATTTCACAAATACCATTATGCAAAGCAAAAACTACATAAGCAATCAAAAGAAAAACCGAGTTTGTAGCATCTGCAAATTTCGCTAAAGAGGTCACTCCCGGTGAAGGGATCTCGGCTGTTTCCTTATCGAATAAGGTGCTGGATATTCTATAAGGAATACCACTATGCAAAGCAAGAACTAGAGCTACCAGTTTTCGGACAAGTTTCTACAACATCTTTAGGTTTCTTTTATTTTATTAATCTCATTAATGAAGTCTCATTTTATTATGCTTCACAAGCATCAGATATGAAACGAAATCAACAATATATAATATATATCACATATATATAACATAAGCATTCGTCTCAGGCAGTAATATGATCTCATCACAGAACATTGCAGCAGAAGAACATATATGAAATATTGGATATACTAGGATTTCCGTGTTTTATATCAAGCCAGTATAAAACACGGATTCCACGGTCGTGATGAATAGCCAATCCAAACCCCTAGACCCCTACGAGAGCGGCAAGCAACCCTGCCAATTCTAGAGTTAGGAGACCCGGTCTCAACTCCTCAAGATAGTCTCCCTCTGGACCCTAGAACCCGGTTACTTGTGCTCCCCGCCTTGGGTCTATCCTAATGCGGAAAAGTAAATAATATGCAATAGTGACATCATCCTCAACCCAGAAGTGCCCCAATAAAAGAATATTACATACAATGAATTTTACATGAATGAAAATGAAAAACTCTCATCTCACATAAAACCCCCGACTATTCAAACACGACGATCCAATATAACATATCACAGCAACACATAACATCACATGTCATCAACGTAAGTAAATATGCGTATTCCAATTGTCGTTGACATATAGCACCGAAACCGGCGATACACCACATATTACACTTACGGTCGCAGAAAAGAAAGTGAAAAACTACAACAGTTGGAATCCGCAACCCCCTTAGACATCGCATACCTAACCAATTGAATTCCTTAGACATCGCATGCCTAACATTTATAAACCCCGCATTTTAGCCTCGATATTCAAAACACCTTTTAATATCTAGTCGGGCAATTCAAAAAGATTCCCGACATCCTGATCGAATGCTCGTCCGAAACTTTAGTAGACGGCCGCACCCCCGATGCCATCGACGAAGTGCACTAAGGCGGAACACCGCTGTCGCGAGCACCCGAACGGATGCTTTTGGCGACAGGGTTCTCCTACAGTCACTTGGTCGGGGCTATGGGGAGTATCTATCTATTAAGTTTACCCGGCGAGTATCCGCGTACACTACGTGATTGCGATGGACTTTTGATCACATCAAAATCCCGTGGCAACCGATCATTTGAGACTAAACTGCTAAATTTATAACATTCATTAGTTATCTCATAACTACTTATGAATTCCAAATATTGTATCCCATCACATAATATCCGGATGACGATAAACTCTTCGATCAATTCATCAAAGTCCCACAATTTCCCGACAGCTCAACACTTGAGAACAGTTTTAGTAATACCCAGAAGATGCCACAGTACCTACGAACCAGCCGTAGAAGGGTCAAACCAACACCTCACATGTGACAACGCTAAACTAACACAAACCCTAGGGTTCGAGTGGCAGTTTTGACGGCCACATAATCGAGTTAAGTTTTACGTTCTTCTGGAGAGTCCACAGAATCACTTGCATATTTTTCCGAATACGTTAAACTTGGAAAAATGGGTTTTTGACATCCGATCGAACTTTTTAACTTCGCATAGACAATACGTGAGAACCCGAAACAATGTTAAAACTACGAATACGAAATACTCCGAATTTCTTATAATGTAAGATTACATCACATGTAAAATTAGCAAAAATAAACAACACCTGAAACAACAAAACCCAGTATCTGCAACACACCCAAAAAATTTAACCCCATTGCCACCTGCATGGCCGGCGAGCCCGGAACGGAATCCCTAGCCTAGGGCTCGGCCAAATTCCGACGACTGGGAGTGAAATTTCTTGTGTGTTCATGTTGAATCCTTTACAATATTCTGCACTTGTTTAAATAATTTTTTGAACACTATTTAAAAATGACAGAAACTGGGGTTTTCCATTTCAAGTTTCGGAGTCGTTTCGGTTTCGTAATTCTAACAAAATCTGTATTAATTTCTAGCATGGCTCTGATACCACTGCAGGGTTACCTATGATGGCAGCAAGGTTTCGGGAGGCATCGTCCATGCCAAATTCAAAAATTTGCCGTTTTATCTAACCCTAACAAGAATCGTAAACTAGAAATATACGGAATAACATATGCAAACACTTTGCAATCTAAGTGAGCAAAGAATGAAACCTTTATAGACCGGTCCTTCACTTCAATAGCTCCGTGTAGTAGTCCCCTTCGCTGTGATCGTAAACTCCGGACTCGAGAGAGGCTCCACGAAGAAATGAACATTCTTGCTTCGATGACTTCGAGGCCAGATGATCTACGTCGGGGAGACACTAACCAAAGCTATTTCTTCACTAGGTCAAGAACTTTGTGAAGAGAACACCCTCTACTAAATGGCAGGTAGTAGAGGATGATGAAGTAGGAAGTTTGCTCACATTAGAAATGATTTTCTCACATTTTATCTCATACCTCCATTAGAGCTAGTAAGCTTTTGATGAGGAGGAAGAAGAAGAAGAAGAACTAGAACTAACTACCCCAAAATGAATTATTGGTGAGGTTAATAATGCAATCAAGGGTTAAGCATGTCATGCTTAACCCTTGTAGAGAGTTAACCATGTGCTATGGTTAAAGGTTAGGTCAAAAATATCTTAAGCAAGACAAAGAGAGAGAACAAAGTCAAAGATGCCTTGAAGCTTCTACAAGCTTTCAAAAAATATCAACCATGACTAATTCCTCAATTTTGAATTATTTAATGATAAATTTAAACCCTAATCTTAACCCTAGCATGGTTTAACCCTCATTAACCATAGTTGCATTTGTAACCTAACTTGATACATTTAACATATATCACGTATGCATCCATGTATCCAATGTGAGAAAAGAAATCATAAGTGAGCTAATATTAGTTAATGTAAAATAATATATCAAATATATAATTATACATTGAATTATTAAATCAACACTTGATTTAATAATCCGGCTATATCACATATAACCGACTAATATCATAATGTAACATCTTATCGAATCCACACTTGATCCGATAACCCGGCTATATCACATATAACCTTTCATGTCACACATCACAAGAATATAGTGCGGTATCACATATCACATTAATCTCGGTCCCGTACATATCACATATGTGCTCTTACTCCATTTCGCCTGAGCCAGGAAACCCCTGTGTAGGACTCTAAAGACACGTCAATACGCCGGCAGTAGGTGATGATCATATCAAACACCCACAAGCCGCAAGCGGCCTGCTAAACGTAACGGCCACCCGGGTATTGAGCGATCAGAAGATCAACAAGCAAGCCTTCTCACACTCCTGCGAATCTAATCAGTAACACTACCGTACAGTCCGGTCTCTTCGTCTGATATGTCGTATATCTCGTCTAAGCGTGGTAAACGTCAGACCCCAGTAACTCGATAAGTCGTGCCAATGTGAGGCTCATAACGGGTCGAGAAACTACTGATAACACTTACTAGTGTATCTCTGAAGCAGCCTTGGCCAAGGACCTCCTGTTATAGCCAATCGAGCACAGCGCAACATCGACTCCCTATACAGGGAGAGACAAAACCCCTCCTATCGCTCATTGCCTCCATATGACTCGGGACTGTATCCAAAAGCCACCATTTTGCACGTTCTCTTAAACGTGGTAAGGTGGAAATCAAAGCACAGTGGGAATCACACAAGACTCTATGACGATCTCGGGTTTACAGACTAACCTGTACCAGTGTCACCAGAGAACTGCCATCTGACGTTAGGTATAATACCATCCGGGAGTTCTCGGTGAGTCCGTCCAGTGTACCCAGTCTCTACTAAGCACCCATATACTGTCTCTGATGTCAAACACCAATGGATATGGGATCATCCATCGTCCATCTACATGGGTCGAGAAGCTATACGCTAGTCTACTCTGGTATATCGATGCCCTGTCTCGATACACCCACGGCTAGGAACATTTGAAGGATGTAGTTAGCGACTACTCTGTCCCTACTAGTATGATCTGCATCATAGTCTTGGTAGTCAAGTACTAATCCTAAGGGCTTTATCAACATGTAGCATAGAGATAATCAGTGTACATGTTAAGATAAAGAGCAACCAGATAGCATAATATCATGTCGAGCAAGAAAGTCATCCCTATATATGTCCAAGCATCCCCTACAATATACATCGTATGTACAGTAATGGCCTCTAGAGCATAAATATAACTAACAATCCTCTACCACCTCTTTACTACTCTTGTGTCCAGGTAAGTGGGAGGTATCCGCTATACAAATCACCAAAAATAGCGGGTCTAATTAAATAACCACTTGCCTTAGACACACTTGCCTAGACACCATAAAAGTAATAAGGATAAGCGATAGATTAACCACGACCTTCCTCTGCCATATTTGTGCGTGACAGTCCTTATAGTCTTAGTCTAAATATTTTTTAATTAATGTAGGGTTGATGCGGATACTCGTTTTGTGATTTGTGGGGCCTAGAAATGGTGATGAAATCCCCCAACTAATCTGAATTTGATCTTTGCCCCTTAATGTCCGTATTAAAATATGCAAAAACAAACCGCAAAAACAAAACTTGCAAAAGGATTTTTGCGCAGCGATATTTTGCAAAGAATCCTGTAGAAAAGATATTTTATTGGATTTCAGAGGAGAGAGAAGGAGTTGAGAAATATACCAGAGAAATTTGGAAGCCTAAATCCCTAAATGCGTCGCATTTCCGCCGCTATTTAGCCTTACTTACGTGGTTTCGCCGCCGAAAGGAGGGGTCTCGTAAAGATTTTTGCTACGTGGCCTCCCTTTGCTCCTCTGGATCTTGATTAATGTCTCTGACTCTCTGTTTCCTCAAGTCTGTGACTCCGGATCCCCTAACAAAATTCACACAACACTAAAAGCACTTAATTAAGCTAAACAGGCCATAAAAATGTTAATCTAACACAAACTTCACTAATTTCCCCATCAATATCACAAAAAGCACAAAAATACGATTTTTAGCAAACAAAACTAAAATTTATGAACTAAGGTGCTAAGGGTGAATTTAATACCTCCAAAAGACCCTAGGGGAACCCAATTTCCAGCCCTTGCCCTCAAAGCCACTGACTTGCTACCAAACTCCTCAAAAGAGCCATTTTTCCAAGGTTTTTGTGAAGGAGAGTGGGATTTTTGTGTAGGGTTTGAATATGAATCAAAAGAGAAGCAAAATAAGAAGGGAATGATGATGATGATGATGATGATGATGCAGCTGCTGCTTCTCTGCTGGGAGCAGAAATGAGAGGAAAAGAGAGAAATGAGAGAGAGAGATGTGGTCAAAAGGTCAAGCCTCACTTCACCTAACCCCCATACCTCCCATTCTTCATTTAAAATTTAAAAAGAAAGGTTTGACTTGGTTTATTTAGGGATATAAACCATGCAAGGAGAAAGGACCATGGTTAAAAAAAAAAAGATAAGTGTGCATGTGTTACACTAATCCGTGCTTAGGAAAATAATTAAGGAAAAATTCTAATCAAGGTGAACACAAGCTAAATTATAATTAATAAACCCCATTTATATAAAAAAAAACACTTCTCATCAAAATTAAAATTTGTTTATTTGAGTTTAAAAAGGAAACTAAAACTTTCGGGTTTTTATGAAAACACGCATCATTACTAACTAACGCGAAATTAACCTAAATGAATTTCGAAGCGTTACATTTGCGAAATTGGGGTTTTCCAAAAAGGGTATAAATATATACCAATAATTGTGAAATAAATGGAAATTAAAATAATTTATTCATTTAAAAATATATTTAATGGATTTAGCAATTTTAAAATTTATTATATGCAGTTTTGATAAAACTCTGATTAGTGCACTGCTAATCGCAATTGAGCCAAATCCGTGTTTCTACAGTTTTCATGGTTAGTGCACCATGACATGTTTCATTAGGTTAAATGTTGTTTCATTTCATTTGGGTTATGTGTTATGGTTTATTGGTGGTGAGAAAAGGAAAAAGAAAAGAAAAAGGTGTAATGATGAATTGGAGAGAGAGAGGGGACATAATGATGACTTGGAGAGAGTGTGTGAGAATATTAGAGAGAGAGAGAGGAGAGGGCAGACACATATCTCTCCACCATTATTCATTTTCTTCTCCTTCTTCATCTTCCACACCCTCATCTCCCTCCACCTTCAAGCCCTAGATCCATCTCCAAATAATCCCCAAAACTTATTACTCCCTTCACAAAAATTAATCCCCATCTCTTCCTCTATACTTTGGACCAAGCAAAGTGGGATCTTGACAACTTTGGGACTTCTAGGGTTTTTCTTGGTGTAACCATGAGGTATAACTTCTTCCTTGTAGTTTAGTTTGGTGCAATATCGTGTTTTAGTTTCGTTTTGAGATATCGATAACCTTTTGTGACCCCGAGTGTTCACTGTATAAACAAACAGAATAGTAATGTTGTAATTGTGACCCTGAGTACACACTTGTGACCCCGACTCTGCCTGCTCGGTTTTGGACGATGAGGAGTGTGGGAATTACGGAGACCTCGGGTTTACAGGGGGGTTAGGTCTTGGGTTTCGTAGGGTAGTTGCTTGGGGTTGTTTAAGGGTGTTTGGTCCTACTAGATTTTTCTGTAGTGAAAATAGGTGAAATCTGGGAACAGTTGTGAGCGTTTACATGAGCATGGTGACACGATTCCTGACCTGAGCCATAGAAGTGAACCCGATGCACGAACTTAGGATTTGTTCCGTATCAGTTTTGTGACTTTTAGTGTGCCTACAGGGTATCTGGAGCAACCCAGGGAAATTTTGAGAGTAACAAACAATACCAGGGACCTAGATACACTACCAGGAGACCACCATGACAGAACGAACCCCATTGGAGCTTGGGGGGTCGAGGTGGCCGGAATTTTGATGGGAGTGGCCGGCCCCTTGGTGAGGGTAGGAGTCTAGGTTGGTCCAGTAGGTCATATACACTACATACATCATCCTAGACTTGTTTGCTTAGATTTATTTGACCTGAGTCAAAATCTGGGAGCTTTTTAAAGTGATTTTAGCTATGTTTTCCGTATTTTGAAATGCTAATTCTTGTTATTTGGATTTTTATTTGGTTGTGGGATGTTCGTACATCAACAACAAGGGTTGTTTGGTTGATTTTGTACGTGTATGCTATAGGTTCTAACCTACGAGCAAAGCGCGTGCCGTTTTGGATTTTAGAAGTTGATTTTAATAGCGTTGCGATATGTGTTGTTATTGTAGATACCTTCGCATGGATTCTGAGGCGACAGAGCGTGGCGTCAACGACTTCGGCAAGAGAAGACTACGGTGTGTAGATCTATATCTACCGGGGAAGTCGGATGGATAGCGTATAGCACCCCCGCAAAGTTTTGATGGAAACTGATTTATAGAATTTGGTTAAGAAAACCTAGATTTGGAAACTAGGGTTAGAGTTAAAAAATAGTTAGTAAAACCATATTAGAAACTAAGGATAGTTAGAAGTGATATAATACGGCTAATATGTGATGACGGGATTTGAGGATGATATTTGACGATATTGCCGTTTAGGATACTATAGGACTAGATAGTCGACGTAGATGTGCCATCCGAACCATACATATTTCTAAACTGAAGAATCGCATGCATCTTTTAAACAGATACCTTGAGGGACGTTACGGAATTTCAAATGATATCTTTTTTCCTTAAAAACACCGTAACCCCTATTTTCAAAACTACGATTCGCTTCTTTAAAAATCTGATTGTATGGTTCGGGTGTGTATGTTAGATTAGATACTTATTCTTATAGTATAGATAGAATGTTTATGTAAACTCGACTTGATGTGAGATACAAATGCGATGAAAAGAATAAAAGACGAATATGATGACCTGATGATATGTTGGTATACGAATGCGAGTCGATTGAGATGATTGATACCTTGTCGGTCCCCTGATATGAGATCGTTATGGATGTGACTTGGGACATAGGTGTGTATATATATATATATAGAATGTTGTGAATCATGGATGATAGGCCGTACGTAATATTAAGCCGTACCCTCATTTGTCTTATAGGAATGTAGGATCCCTATTGGTTTAATGCCGCCGTACGATGATTTTCCATGCGTGATGAGTTTGACTTGATGTTTGATCCATACCCTTGACTAGAGGCTGCCGTACGATGTATAGTACCGTGCGCGTTGTTTTGAGACCATATGCCGATTGATAGATTCACCTACTCGATCATGCTAGATACGTATACCGTCAGCATTTGCTTATGATTTACCTTATGCTGCATTCATGTTATTCGCATTGCATTACTTATACCCGTGATAGTACACATGCACCATTATCGATGATGCGTATGTTACACGTACACAGATTGTAGGCTCAGACACTTCATCATCGATAATTGCCATGTCACTACATAGTAGGATTGCTGCATCATGATATGACTCTTCACACAGCATACATATTGTACGCCATACTTGCGTACATACATATTGTACACCATACTTGCGCACATCCATATTGTACGCCATTCTTGCGCACATACATATTGTACGCCATACTTGCGTACATACATATTGTACTCCATACTTGCGTACATCCATATTGTACACCATACTTGCGCACATACATATTGTACACCTTACTTGCGCACATACATATTGTACACCATACTTGCGCGCATACATATTGTACACCATACTTGCGTACATGCATATTGTACACCATTACTTGCACACATACATATTGTACACCATACTTGCGTATATACACATATGCACCTTTATACGGTATTGCATTCGATTTTGGAGAATTGGGAACCGCATGATATATTTTAAAACTGGCTTCATTTAAAAGAGCGGTTTTTCCTCGATATGTGCATATTACTGTTCCATGTAAATGATATACGGATATGCTTACATTTCTATCATATGACGCATACATCATGCTTTATGATTTTACGCATTGAGATATTCTATTTTTATGAAATTTCTGGATTTGAGAACCGTGCCTATTTCAAAAGAAAGTATGTACTGTTTTAAAAACCCGGTTTCTCTTGATATGATATCTCTGTGCGTCCACCATGTGTTTTCTCGGTTCTGAGAGCGACATGTGAAACCCGATTCGAGGAGGCGGATGAGGCCGATTGCGGGTATATGGTGGACCCGGTATGGTACCTCGGGGCAAGAAAGGGATGCTGTGTATACAGACGGTGAGCCTGGCAGAGGGACTACTACCTACCGGTGATTGGTTGGACCTGGCGGTTATCCGGAGGATACTGACCAGAGACGAGAGATGGATACTGGCCGACCCGTACTGCCGGGGCCGAGGGCCGATTCCGCAGACGGAGCCCGTGGGCCAATCCGGACTGACGGAGCCTGATATATGAGAATTTATGTGCCGATGCTTGGCACGGTTTTCATGATGTTTTCGAGTGTCGATGCTAGGCACTCAGGTTCCATGATTTTGATGTGTCGCGAGGGACACACGTTGATTTATATCCTCATACTTTCATGCATATGCTTTTATGATATTCATAAACATTGATTATATGGTTGGACGAGATCCACATGCATACATACATTAGTTATATGGTTGGACGAGATCCACATGCATACATACATTGATTTTATTGTTGGATGATATCTACATGCTGGTTGACATTGATATTAGTGTTGGCACACATACTGACCCGGTCACCCTAGATATTATAGTATTACCTTTATGATATAGTTGACCTAGGAGTCGTTGTTTATTCGATTTCTACTTGTAGATGTTTTTTTCTACTCACGAGTTGGCAACTCACCCCCGTTGTGCCACAGTTCTTGCAGGTTGACCGCACAGATCAGTAGCGGCATCGCTGGCACATAGCTTCATTTGGGTGTTTTGCATTGGTAGGTGGGGCATTTGTATCGTACCCACTCTTGTATTATATTTCATATTGTATCTAGTCAACTCCATCAATCAAAATTAATAAATTGTATAAGTAATGAGACATAGTGAGACTTGTAGTTGCGAGATTTGAGCAATGGGTTTTATATTCGCTTTTGGGGTTATGTCTTGCTTATTTCTTTATCTTTTGTGGTGATCTTCGCCGTTGGGCGTCGTATACTTATATATATTGTCTTGCGTGGTTGTGATCCGCCGTTTGGCGAAAAGCTAGCTCCCGCTTGAGGATGCCTTTATTATCTTCATGTATTTGTGGTTTTGGATCAAAAAATACAAAAGTGGTGCTGCCCAAATTTTTAAAAGACGAAACTCGTTTTCAAACTAGCAAATTTCACTTGCATTTTTATGTCCCTTTTCTATGCATTAAGAAAACTTGATTTCATTATACCTTTATTTCAAGACTTCACCTCCTTTATTTTCTTAAAAAGGTCTAGATTTCTGGGTTTCAACTTACTTGAATTACGTTACGCCTTTAGACGTTGCGTGATTTAAGTGCTGGTCACGAGCTAATATTTCGGGTCGTGACAAAGTTGGTATCAGAGCATTAGGTTTAATCTTGGTTCGAGTCTATGTTTGACTATGTGGAATCTTGGACGAGATTTGCTCCCGTTTGGGGATGCTATACTTATATCATATGTTTGTACCCTTTTCGGGGTTGGTTTTTACAAGGAGGCGCTGCCAAAATTTTAAAGAAAGTAAATTGGACTTTAAATAATTTTTACTTGAGATTCCCAAAAGTTTTTAACAATGTTCTTATCACCTACTACTTTTGATGGTTTAGATTTCTGGGTTTTCGACTTACTTGAATTGCGTTATGCCTGTAGACGTTACATGGTTTAAGTGCCGTCACGTGCCAAATTTTGGGTCGTGACAAAGTTGGTATCAGAGCGCTAGGTTTTATCTTTCGGAGTGTAGGATGATCTTTGTATGATAGAGTAGGTAGCTTAAGCAGAGTGACGTAACGTGTGTATGTCCGCGACATACTTATGACACGGTACTCCACCTAAGTGACCTTAGGACTTATTGCTTGAAATTCCTTCCATGATTATATATATCATTGTGATTCGATTTCCATGTTTTTATCGGATCATGTTTCCATTTCTAGCCATTATGCCGCCGAAGACTACGAGGGCACAGGGAGAGGTAGCGAGAGCCGAGGTCAGAGTTGGCTCATTTGAGACAAGGACTGACCAGGACGGTATGCTCATTGTACGGGAGCAGATTGATCCGCCTTTGATAGATCATATCGCTAGGCTCGAGACAGATATGCAGGATTTGCGCCAGATGATAGGATCGTTGGTTGAGGCCAGTCGAGCGCAGCGACAGGAGATTGCTGTTAGTTATATGTATGCCCTAGAGGCCATTACTATACATAGGATGTATATTGTAGTGGATGCTTGGACATATATAGGGAGGACTTTCTTGCTCGACATGATAGTATGCTATCTGGTTGCTCGTTATCTTAACGTGTACACTCATTGTCTCTCTGTTACATGTTGGTAAAGCCCTTAGGATGTGTACTTGACTACCTGGACTATGATGCGGATCATACTAGTGGGGACATGGTAGTCCATAAGTACATCCTTCAAGGTCTCTAGTCGTGGGTGTATCGAGACAGGGCATCGATATACCAGAGTAGACTAGCATATACCTTCTCGACCCATACAGATGGGCGATGGATGATCCCATATCCATTGGTGTTTGACATCAGAGATGATGTACGGGTGCTCAGTGGAGACTGGGTACACTGGACGGACTCGCCGAGAACTCCCAGATGGTATTATATCTTACGTCAGATGGCAGTTCTCTGGTGACACTGGTACAGGTTAGTCTGTAGACCCGAGATCGTCATAGAGTCTTGTGTGGTTCCCACTGTGCTTTGATTTCCACCTTACCACGTCCAAGAGGGCGTGCAAAACGGTGGTTTTTGGGTACAGTCCCGAATCACATGGAGGCAATGAGCGATAGGAGGGGATTCGTCTCTCCCGGTACAGGGAGTTGATGTTGCGCTGTGTTCGATTGGCTATAACCGGAAATCCCTGGCCAGGGTTGCTGAGATTTACTAGTAAGTGTTACCAGTAGTTTCTCGAACTGTTATAGATCTCATATCGACACGACTTATCGAGCTACTGGGGTCTGACGTTTACCACCCCTAGGCGAGATATGCGACATATCAGACGAACAGACCGGACTGTACGGTAAGTGTTACTGGTTGGATTCACAGGAGTGTGAGCGGGCTTGCTCGTTGATCTTCTGATCGCTCAATACCCGGGTGGCCGTTACGTTTAGCAGACCGCTTGCGGCTTGTGGGTGTTTGATATGATCATCACCTGCTGCCGGCGTATTGACGAGTCTTTATAGTCCTACACAGAGGTTTCCTGGCTCAAGCGAAACGAAATAGGAGCGCATATGAGATATGTGCGGGACCGAGAATAATACCAGTATGTGATACTGTATTCTATTCTCGCGATTTGTATCATCGGACGGTTATATATGATATAGCCGGGTTACCGAATCAAGTGTTGATTCGATACATTGATACACTTTATATTAGTCGGTTATATGCAGTATGACCGGATCATTAAATCAAGTGTTGATTTAATGATTTAATGTATAATTATTTATTTGATATATTACTTTACATTAACTAGTATTGGTTCACTTAAGATGATTTTCTCACTTGATGTGCACATTGTATATGTGATATATTTTTGTGCACTTGATTGTATCATGTTTGATGATACATGCAAACTTGGGTGTATGCTTAATTTAAACCATGTTTAGTAAATGGTTAGGGTTTCATTTGAATTATTTATTTATTTATTCATTTATCTATTCATTTTGGCTAGAAATTAAATGGTGGCTTTGTTTGGATTTTGTTGAAGCTTCATGAAGCTTTGAAAGCTTGACCATTTTGTTTCTTTCCTTAACCCTAACCATTTGCCTAAACCCTAGTTCATTCTCTACAAGAGTTAACACTCACCCATGGTTGAAAATATGATAACCATCACTTGGTTTAATTTAATTGATATTTCTTTTTTTCATTCTCTTCTTCTTCTTCTTCATGAAGAAAAAGAAAACCATTCTTGAAAATTCTTAAGTGATGAAATCAAGTGAGAAATCCAAATCCAAAGTGAACCCACTTCCTATTTCTTCATCCTCTACCACTTGCCATGTAGTATAGGGTGTTTTCTTCACAAGTTTCATGACTTGGTGAAGTTGGAGCTCGAGTTAGAGTCGCCTCGACGTAGATCATCTTCGGCATCGAAGTCATCGACCTAGCCCGATCATTTCTTCGATGAAACCACCGCGAGAGTCTGGGATCCGATGATCGCAGTGGAGGGACATCATCACGGAGCCAAAGAAGTGGAGGACCGGATCTACAAAGGTTGTATTTCCATTCACTTATTAGTTAAGTTGTTAACTAGTTGCTTGTTTCGCCTATCCTCTAGTAACGATCTTCGCTTAGGGTTCTTTGGCACATGGAATTTTTTGAATTGGCTATGTTTGATCACTTGTAGAACCTCATGGGTGTGCCTAGGAACCCTACAGTGGTGTCAGAGCATAGCTAGAGCCTTAGGCGATGCGTAGACGATATTAGAAATCCGTTCGAATCCGAAACCCTAAAAGAATACCACTCTCTGGACTTTTTCTGAAAAAGTGGATTTTTCCATATTAAAAATAGCCAAAAAATTCCGCAGGGTTTTATAGGAATTACTGTGAAATTCGTGGACCTAATTCAATTAAACCACCGCGGAACCGCTGCCGTACCCTAGGTTGGGCGGCGGTTCCGCGGCAATACAGTGAGATTGTTCACTTATTTTTGCACAGTAATTTCTTTCTTAAGATGCTGTATTTTATGGGAATTTTTAATTGATATTCAACAGTTGGATTTTCTGGGTTGTTTTGGGGATTCGATAATTCGATCGGTTTATTTAACTTCGTCTATTGGTTTTTCCAGGTAATTTTAGAATATGTTAAAAAGTTCAACCGGATATAAATACCCACTTTTTCCCCTGCCGGGAAATTTCCAAGTGTTGGATTTTTCCGTGGTTTAAAGACGTTCTAAGTAGTGCAAGTAACGCGATGGACCCTCTAGAAGACAACAAACCTTAACTCGATTATGTGACCGTCTTGAATTGCCCTTTGAACCTTCGGGTTTGGGGCAGTACGGCGTGCCATATGTGAGGCATTGGCTTGACCCTTCTACAGCTGGACCGTTGGTACTGAGGCATGAAGTGAATGTTTTTAAACTTATTTCATGTGTTGAGCTGTTTCGGGAAAACTTGGGTGTTTGAATGTTCGATCGGAAAGTTTAACATATTCTATTTATTTGGAATGTGATACAATAATTGGAATTCACAAGTAGTTATGAGATAACTGAATGAATGTTATAAATCTAGCGGTTTAGTCTCACTTGATTGGTTGCCACGGAATTTTGATGTGATCAAAAATCCGTCGCAATCACGTAGCGTATGCGGATACTCGCCGGATAAACTTAATAGACAGCTACACCTCTTAGCCCCGACCAAGTGACTGTAGGAGAACCCCGTCGCCGAAAGCATCCGTCCGGGTGCTCGCGGTAGCGGTGTTCCGCCTTGGTGCGCTTCGTCGACGGTATCGGGGGTGCGGCCGTCTACTAAAGTTTGCGACGAGCATTCAATCAAAATTTCGGGAATCTTGTTGAATTGCCCGACTTGATATTGAAAAGAGTTTTCAATAATGAGACTAAAATGCGGGATTTATAATTGTTAGGCATGTGATGTCTAAGGAATTCAGATGGTTAGGCATGCAATGTCTAAGTAGGTTGCGGATTCCAACTGTTGTAGTTTTACACTTTCTTTTCTGCGACCGTAAGTGTAATATGTGATATCGCCGGTTTCGTTGCTATATGTCAACGACAATTGGGATACGCATGTTTACTTACGTTGATGACATGTGATGTTATGTGTTGCTGGATATGTTATATTGGATCGTCGTGTTCGAATAGCCGGGGGGTTTTTTATGTGAGATGGGTGCTTTTCATTTTCATTCATGTAAAATCTTGTATGTAATATTCTTTTATTGGGGCACTTCCAGGTTGCGGAAGATGTCACCATTTGTATATTATTTACTTTTCCGCACTAGGATAGACCCAAGGAGGAGGGCACAAGTAACCGGGTTCTGGAGTCCAGTGGGAGACCAACTCGAGGAGTCGAGTCCGGGTCTCCTAACTCTAGAATTGGTAGGGTTGCTTGCCGCTCTCGTAGGGGTCTAGGGGTGTGGGTTTGGCTATTCATCGCGACCGTGGAATCCGTGTTTTATACTGGCTCATATTGAAAACACGGACGTCCTAGTATATCCAATATTTCATATATGTTTCATCTGCTGCGATATCTGTGATGTGATCATTTGATATGTTGTGATAGATATGGTATATAGCATATATGATATATTATATAGACGTTACTTATGTTTTACACCCGCGCTAGCCCTGCCCTGCTCTGTCGTTAGTTACCTAACCTAACGGTGCACGAGGGGACATCAAGGCGAATGCGGATGGCATAAGTGTACGTCGTATTTATCTGTGATGTTTAGGTGACTTAAATGATGGGACTTCATTAATATGATTAATGAAAGAAAAGAAACCTAAGATGTTGTGGAATCGAATTTCAAAATAAAAACAGGTAGCTACAGTTCTTGCTTTGCATCGCGGTGTTCCTTATAGAACATCCTGCACCTTATTCGATAAGGAAAGGACCGAGATCCCTTCACCGGGAGTGACCCCTTTAGCAATAACTGGCAGATGCTACAACCCTCGGTTTGTCTTTTGATTGCTTCTATAGTTTCTGCTTTGCATAGTGATATATATGATATATCCCGCACCTCATTCGACGAGGAAAGGACCGACGATCTCTTCACCGGGAGTGACTCCTTTAGCAAAACTAGAAAAACCTAAAAAACACTCCATTTTAAAAGCATTTGATTCTACAACGATATCAAGTTCATTACGCAATAGGTTTTCAGAAAAACCTGTCGTAGCCCTCCGTCATTTCAGATAAGTAGTAGTTAGTATTCGTGCTGCGTTTGTTGGCCTTTGTCAAGGCGTAGTGTGCGGTAGCTGACTGGTGCTTATCTGCTTATGCATATGATGCAGATTGGGTTAGGGTAGTCGTGCGACCTTGTTGGACTTTGTCAAGGGTCGTGCGGGTGGGTTTAATTCAATCAAGAAATGACGGGTTGAACTTGACTAGCATCCTATGGTTTGTTGGCCTTTGTCAAGGTCATAGGAGGTTAGGGGCAAAATTATCGGGAATTTCAAGTGTTGAAATTTGCAATGAGATTGCATACCTTCTATGAGATAGTTGGATCCCGATACCCACTGCGAGTAATTGTTACTCCTGGGAGAGTTTTACACATTACAATTAGCCGATCTAGTAGGTGTCTAGAAAGGTGTCAACGGGGTTACGCCTCTGGGAAAACGAGGTTTACTCTAATCAGGTCCGTGCGAAAGCACAGGGAACCTCCCTCAAAGTACCGACACTGGCCTGGCTGAAAGATTGGCGAACTTGTAGCGTGTAATTAATCCCGGTTAGTCTTTCCTTTTAGGGTTTGAAGGAAAATTTGATAAAAACAGTGGGAGCCATCCTGATTAGAGAAAATAATAACCAATCTGATCTTGCAAGAGCATACGCTGAGTGTTTTCTTCTCTCTCTCTCCAGGTAGCGATCATGTCACGCCTTAATCAAGATAATAATATAGAAGTATTGATCGAACCCGCTTGTTATACTGAGCTGGGGAACATTAGTCCCGCTCCAACTTATAATTGTTATAAGACAGAGCAGGAAATAGGGGAATACCAGATTTCCCATACCGCCCAAACGAAGAAAGTGCATGATGATGCATTTTCTTCGGGTGTGTTCATTACAAAGAACTGTTTCTCAGTATCCTCTGCGTCCTGGGTATTTGATACCGGATCAAGATCCCAGATATGTAATCTGTTACATAGGGCTACAGAAAGGTAGAGAACTGAGAACGGGTGATAAGTTTCATGAGACAGAAAACAGGGCAAGTGTTGCAGCCAAGTCTGTTGGTCACTGTCACCCTGTATTACCAATACATTGATTCTGAACGAATGTTATGAGATACCGAACCTGATATACAAAATCATATCAGTCTCTTTATTAGTAAAGAAAGGATATAATTTTGTATTGTTGGATAATATTTTGAACATTTCCTATATCAAAAGTTGATCGGTTCAGGCACGTTATCTAAAAGCATTGATGTTCTAAATCAAACTACAGTTCTTAGTATACGGAACACACACAAGAGGAAGAGTTCAGAAATGAACGGATCCTTCTTGAGGCATTGTAGACTAGGTCACATCAATGCGACCCGACTGGGTGAAGTTACATTTTAGATGCATATTTAAATCAGTTTGAATTTACATCTTATGAAACTTGCCAGTCATGTCACAAAGATTAAATGACCATAGCTCTGTTTATTGGAAACAGAGAAAGAGTTAGTAAACCCTTGGGATTGATACATGATGATGTATGTAAGATCCCCTGTCTACACATGCCAAGACCGGTTCTTTGTATTTCATTACATTCTCTGATAATCTCTCAAGATTCAGTCATATGTTCCTGTTGAAACATAAGTCCAAACTTTTTGAGATATTCACAGAATATAAGTTAGAAGTAGAGAACCAAAATACGGGTATAAGTATTATGTCCTATGATGAGATCAGGGAGGAGAATACTTGTGCATAGAATTCTTGGACTATTCTAAAAGAGAATGAGATTCTCTCTCAGCATTATTCCTCCGTATACACCACAGCATGTCGGTGTATCGGGGCAGAGCAGATACACCCTATTTGATATGGTGTGCTCTATGATGAGTACTACTGAGTTACCTTTTTCCTATTGGGTGTTATGCACTTGAGAAGCTGCATACCTATTGAATAGGGTTCGAATCAAATCAGTGCCTACCACTCCATATAAGATATGGAAGGGGAAGAGCCCATATCTTAAGTTAGTTAAGATTTGGGGTTGTCCGGCCTATGTCTAAAAGCAAAATCCGGACAAGCTCGAGACAAGGTCTGTTATGTAGAACTGGAAATGTTCCAGCTATACAAACTACAGCTGATGATTTGGCAGAACCAAAGGATTCAATAGCAACCAACGAACCCCAGCCTCTCCGCCGATCTAGTAGGGTTTCTCACCCACCTGAGAGATACTTTGGTTTCTCTATGACAGTGGGAGCGAGAATTGCATCATGAGATGATGACCCAACTAGTTTCGAGCTGGTCATCGGGAGTGGGACTCTGTAAGAATGGCTGGATGTTTATCGATCTGAGATAGAATCCTTATACACCAACAAAGTATGGACTTTGGTTGCTTTATCTGAAGGGTTAAATCCCCATCAGGAGCAAGTATATCTTGAGAAGATTACTTGGTGTGCATGGAAAAGTTGAGACTTTCAAAGCTAGACTTGTTAAAGGTTTGCATCATAGACCAGTTGTGGCTAATGATGAAACCTTTTCTGGGGCCTATGCTTAAGTCCATCCAGATCCTACTTGCCACGGCTACATACCATGACTACGATATCTGGCGGTTGGGTGTCATGACTGCTTTTCTAAATATTGATTTAGAAGAGAGCGTCTATAGGTACACAGCAAAAGGGCTTCGTAGACAGTGGGAGCAGCGGAAACGTGTGCAAGATGTTTTATGTGATGAAGCAGGCATCGCGGAGTTGGAACATCTGTTTTGATGAGTTAGTCAAACAGTTTGACATCATCAAAATGGTAGATGAACCTTGTATATACAAAAAGGTAGTAGGGAGTATGGTGGTAATCCTCGTAGAGTACGTGGATGACATACTCTTGATAGGGAAGGAGTTTCCTATGCTACGCCCGGTCAATCTCCGCTTATCACAACGATTCTCCAAATAGGGTCAAAGTGATACCTACTAAAATCGTGGGTTTTGGATCTATGAGATAGATCTAATTGGATATTAGCACTCTCACTAGTTATAGTGAGACGGTATCAATCGATCCTGGGGAGAATCACTGGAAAGGTTCCAGGGTGATAAAGACGACTGAATGTCAGTCACAGGCATTGTCTTTACCCTCTATGAAGGGACGGTATGTTGAAAGAGTTCCAAACTAGATACCGTGGCAAACTAGACGATAAAGGCAAGATACATCGTTACCAAAGATGCTACCAAAGAGGAAGTCTGGGTGTATGTTAGTTCATGAGATGAACTTCGTTCCTCCCATTGTGTGACAATGGAGTTGTGGCTTATGCCAAGGAACGTCCGTCCCATCAGTGATCCAGACATATTCTAAGGCAGTATCACCTGATCATAGAGATGGCTGATCTCCGAGGTGATCGAGGTTAGGAGAGTAGACTCAGAGGACAACACGGCGGATCCACTCACGGAGGCCTATTCCCAGAGAGAGATTTTTATGGGATGGTTGAGTATGAGATACTGCAACCACTGCTACAGATGGCCCTAGTGCAAGTGGGAGATTGTTAGTTATATGTATGCCCTAGAGGCCATTACTATACATAGGATGTATATTGTAGTGGATGCTTGGACATATATAGGGAGGACTTTCTTGCTCGACATGATAGTATGCTATCTGGTTGCTCTTTACCTTAACGTGTACACTCATTGTCTCTCTGTTACATGTTGGTAAAGCCCTTAGGATGTGTACTTGACTACCTGGACTATGATGCGGATCATACTAGTGGGAACATGGTAGTCCATAAGTACATCCTTCAAGGTCCCTAGTCGTGGGTGTATCGAGACGGGGCATCGATATACCAGAGTAGACTAGCGTATACCTTCTCGACCCATACAGATGGGCGATGGATGATCCCATATCTATTGGTGTTTGACATCAGAGATGATGTACGGGTGCTCAGTGGAGACTGGGTACACTGGACGGACTCGCCGAGAACTCCCAGATGGTATTATACCTTACGTCAGATGGCAGTTCTCTGGTGACACTGGTACAGGTTAGTCTGCAGACCCGAGATCGTCATAGAGTCTTGTGTGATTCCCACTGTGCTTTGATTTCCACCTTACCACATCCAAGAGAGCGTGCAAAACGGTGGTTTTTGGGTACAGTCCCGAATCACATGGAGGCAATGAGCGATAGGAGGGGATTCGTCTCTCCCGGTACAGGGAGTTGATGTTGCGCTGTGTTCGATTGGCTATAACCGGAAATCCCTGGCCAGGGTTGCTGAGATTTACTGGTAAGTGTTACCAGTAGTTTCTCGAACTGTTATAGACCTCATATCGACACGACTTATCGAGCTACTGGGGTCTGACGTTTACCACCCCTAGGCGAGATATGCGACATATCAGACGAACAGACCGGACTGTACGGTAAGTGTTACTGGTTGGATTCACAGGAGTGTGAGCGGGCTTGCTCGTTGATCTTCTGATCGCTCAATACCCGGGTGGCCGTTACGTTTAGTAGACCGCTTGCGGCTTATGGGTGTTTGATATGATCATCACCTGCTGCCGGCGTATTGACGAGTCTTTATAGTCCTACACAGAGGTTTCCTGGCTCAAGCGAAACGAAATAGGAGCGCATATGAGATATGTACGGGACCGAGAATAATACCAGTATGTGATACTGTATTCTATTCTCGCGATTTGTATCATCAGACGGTTATATATGATATAGCCGGGTTACCGAATCAAGTGTTGATTCGATACATTGATACACTTTATATTAGTCGGTTATATGCAGTATGAACGGATCATTAAATCAAGTGTTGATTTAATGATTTAATGTATAATTATATATTTGATATATTACTTTACATTAACTAGTATTGGTTCACTTAAGATGATTTTCTCACTTGATGTGCCCATTGTATATGTGATATATTTTTGTGCACTTGATTGTATCATGTTTGATGATACATGCAAACTTGGGTGTATGCTTGATTTAAACCATGTTTAGTAAATGGTTAGGGTTTCATTTGAATTATTTATTTATTCATTTATTTATCTATTCATTTTGGCTAGAAATAAAATGGTGGCTTTGTTTGGATTTTGTTGAAGCTTCATGAAGCTTTGAAAGCTTGACCATTTTGTTTCTTTCCTTAACCCTAACCATTTGCCTAAACCCTAGTTCATTCTCTACAAGAGTTAACACTCACCCATGTTTGCAAATATGATAACCATCACTTGGTTTAATTTAATTGATATTTCTTTTTTTCATTCTCTTCTTCTTCTTCTTCATGAAGAAAAAGAAAACCATTCTTGAAAATTCTTAAGTGATGAAATCAAGTGAGAAATCCAAATCCAAAGTGAACCAACTTCATATTTCTTCATCCTCTACCACTTGCCATGTAGTATAGGGTGTTTTCTTCACAAGTTTCATGACTTGGTGAAGTTGGAGCTCGAGTTAGAGTCGCCTCGACGTAGATCATCTTCGGCATCGAAGTCATCGACCTAGCCCGATCATTTCTTCGATGAAACCACCACGAGAGTCCGGGATCCGATGATCGCAGTGGAGGGACATCATCACGGAGCCAAAGAAGTGGAGGACCGGATCTACAAAGGTTGTATTTCCATTCACTTATTAGTTAAGTTGTTAACTAGTTGCTTGTTTCGCCTATCCTCTAGTAACGATCTTCGCTTAGGGTTCTTTGGCACATGGAATTTTTTGAATTGGCCATGTTTGATCACTTGTAGAACCTCATGGGTGTGCCTAGGAACTCTACAGTTGCCACCCCTGCTACCCAGTTATTCTTTGCTATCAGCACACAGCATTGTATCACGTATACAGCAACAGTGGATGCATCCCTACTAGATGAGGAGCGTCATTCCGAGACTTTAGAAGTTCCGGAATCGAGGAGGACTCGTACAGGTGTATCAGCCCAGAGACAGATGTTTAGACGCCAGGACAGATTTCGTTCAGGTCGCGGGAGTAGCAGAGGCTTGGGTCGAGGTCAGTTGTTTAGCTCTTATCCCCATGAGGGTCAGCAGTCATCGTATGGATGTTTCCAGTGCGGGAGTTTCCATCACCTCGTCAGGAATTGTACTGTGGTACGCCAGAGAAAGGCAGCCGTACCATATGTTACCTTACTATCTTTACCTCAGGGAGAGTGGCCTTCTGCGCCTATTGTTGATCCGCGTCAGACTTATGTTCAGAGAGGTCGTGGTCGCGGAGGGTTTGATCATGGAGGACAGGCACGCGCATTTGCTTCGACTCATCAGGACACACAGGCATCCAATGCAGAGTTTTCAGGTATTCTTTTTCGTATGTTCTTTTGATGCACATGTTTTGTTTAATCCGGGATCTATGCACTCGTATGTTTCTTCACACTTCGTGCCGAGGTTGGGCCGAGAGTTGTGTTTGCTAGATCAGTCATTTGTTGTGATTACTCCTGTTGGCGATTCTTTTGTTGCGCGACACGTGTTTCGGTCATATGCCAATCAAATAGGAGATAGAGATTTGTCCGTCGATTTGATCCTTCTTGGTATGTTGGACTTTGACGTTCTCCTGGATACGGACTGGTTAGTTACGTGCTATGAGTCTATGGATTGCCGTGAGAAGACAGTCAGGTTTTGTTTTCCCGGCGAGTCAGTTCTTATTGTGCAGGGGGACCGTGGTGCCGCCCCTCACAGCTTGATTTCATCCTTTTTCGCTAGTCGGCATTTGAGGAGAGGATGTCGAGGATTCTTAGCTTTCATTTATGATACCGGAGCCACAGTAGATTCGTTGGACCGGGTTCCTATCGTGCGAGAGATTTTCGACGTTGTTCTAGATGAGCCGGCGGAGCTTAGGGAGCTTAAGGATCAGCTGCAAGAGTTGCTTGTTAGGGGACTTGTACGTCCAAGTGTTTCGTCTTGGGGAGCTCCTGTTCTGTTCGTCAAGAAGGACAGCAGTTTGAGGTTGTGTATTGATTTCGTCAATTGAGCCAAGTTACGGTGCAGAGTAGGTATCCTTTACCTCGCATTGACGATTTCTTTGATCAGCTCTAGGGTGCGGGACATTTTTCTAATTTTGATTTGAGATCAGGTCATCATCAGTTGCGGGTTCGGAATGATGACATTCCGAAGACTGCTTTTCGTACGCGCTATGGGCATTATAAGTTTTTGGTGGTGTCGTTTGGACTCACCAATGCCCCAACAGCGTTCATGGATGTGATGAACCAGATTTTTCAGGTCGTTCCTCGACCAGTTTATTATTGTGTTATTGATGACATTCTGGTCTATTCTAAGAGTCGAGAGGAACATGAGCAGCACTTGAGGATGGCTTTGCAGATATTGAGAGAGCACCGGCTGTTTGCTAAATTCTCGAAATGTTCCTTCTGGCTTGATAGTGTTGACTTCCTAGGTCATGTGGTTACGGGAGACGGTATTCGTATGGACCCGAAAAAGATCGAGGCCGTACAGCTTTGGCCCAGACCTGTATCAGTGACAGAGGTCCGCACCTTTTGGGCTTAGCCGGTTTTTACCGCCATTTCGTGCAGGATTTCTCGAGTATCGCTGACCGGACTGACCAGGAAGGGGGTTCCTTTTCTTTGGACTGAGGCATGCGAGCTGAGTTTTCAGCAGTTGAACACTCAGTTGACGACTGAACTAGTTCTATCTTTGCCTTCTGGATCGGCCGACTTTGTCATTTACTGTGATGTTTTGTGAGTGGGACTCGATTGTGTATTGATGCAGCATGATAGAGTTATCGCTTATGCTTCCCGACAGTTGAAGGAGCACGAGCAGAATTATCCCACTCATGATCTTGAGATGGCCGCGGTGGTCTTGCGCTTAAAATTTGGAGACACTACTTGTACGGAGAGTCGTGTCAGATTTTCACGGACCACCGGAGCTTTAAGTACATTTTCCTGCAGCGGGATCTGATTTTGAGACAGCGCCGTTGGATGGAGCTTGTGAAGGATTATGATTGTGAGATCCTTTATCACCCGGGCAAAGCGAATGTGGTAGCCGATGCTTGAGTCGTAGGCCCGGGGGTAGCTTGTCCCAGTTGAGCGCAGTTCAGAGACAACCTTCTGCAGATTTGCAGTTCTTGTGCGACAGCTGAGTACAGTTAAGTTCACCTCCACTAGGGGACAACTTACTCATGTCCGCGCCCGTCCACTTCTACTTAATCGTTTTCGTGAGGCACAGCCTGCCGATGCCCATTTTTCTGAAATTCTTGAGCATGTTCGGCAGGGTAGAGATTCGGAGTCCTTGATTTATGACCAGGGTGTACTACGTTTAGGGACTCGTTTGTTTGTACCTGATATCGATGGGTAGGGACGCGAGATCCTAGAGCAGGCACATCAGTCAGCTTTTAGAGTTCACCCAAGTTCCACCAAGATGTAACGTGACTTGAGAGATAGTTACGGGTGGGCAGGGATGAAAAGTGGTGTTTCGGATTTCGTTTCGAGGTGCCTGACTTGTCAGCGAGCAAATCTCCATGAATTTCGTTGTGAGTCTACCTAGGTCTAGTCAAGGGTATGACTCCATTTGGGTAATTGTTGTCCGGTTAACGAAAGCGGCTCACTTTCTTCCAGTGAAGACCACTTTCGGTTATGCTCAGTCTGCTCAGTTGTACATCTATGAGTTTGTACGTATGTACGGAGTTTCTTCATGCATTGTATCCAATAGAGGCACCCAGTTCGCTAGCCGTCTTTGGCAGAAGCTTCAGGAAGCCTTGGGTACCCGGTTGAGCTTTAGCTCCGCTTTCCATCTATAGACCGATGGTCAGTCAGAGCGGACTATACAGACTCTGAGGGACATGCTTCGTGCGTGCGTGCTTAATTTTGTTGGCAGTTGGGATCGTCACTTGCCATTGATGGAGTTCTCCTACAATAACAGTTATCAGGAGACGATTTAGATAGCACCTTTTTAGGCTTTGTATAGTAGATTGTGTCGATCGCGAGTCTGTTAGACCGACTCCGCGAGAGCAGGATTTTTGGACCCCAGCTAGTCAAGAGACTACGGAGATGATCCAGTTGATTCAGGATAGGATGAGAGCTGCCCAGTGCAGACAGAAGTCTTATGCCGACCGTCGTCGTCGCAGGCTTGAGATCGCAGTGGGAGATCATGTAATCCTACGGATTTCTCCGATGAAGGGTGTGATGAGTTTTGGGATGAAGGGCAGCTTAGTCCTAGAATTGTAGGTCCTTTTGAGATTCTTGAGCGAGTTAGTACCGTTGCCTATCGTTTTACACTTCCACCCAGATTTCCGGATGTTCACCCCGTATTCCTTGTGTCGATATTTCACAATTACCTTCATGACCCTTTTCACATGATTCAGCACCAAACCGTTCAAATAGAACGCGATCTTTTGTTCACCAAGCAGCAGATAATTTTATTGGATCGGCAGGTGGAGAAACTTCGGTCAAACGTCTTGCCATCTCTGAAGGTTCTTTGGTGTAGCCCGTATAGTGAGGAAATCACTTGGGAGGCTGCGAGCGGATGCGGAAGAAATTCCCTCACCTCTTTGAAGGTACACATATTAAGTACTTTAAATTCGGGGACGAATTTCTTTAAGGGGGGATATTGTAACACCTTAGAATGCGATTAGTGTTAATTAAGCGATAATGCGGGTTTTTAGTAAAAGTTTACCAAAATAGTTTTCTCACATTTTATATAGATTAATCAATATTTTATTGTTATTTGTTTTTGCTTACACACACTTGTGCATGTTAACATGGGGGTTGTTTAGTGCTAATCTTGTTTAGTGGCCATGACACCTTAAACTAATCCATGCCATGATTAACCTTGCACTTAGATATTTGTGTGTGAGTTATCTTCTTGTTTTGGATTGAGGGAGGTGGCTAGGTGAGTCATGAAGGGCATTAATGCTTGCATTAATTAAGGAGAGGGAGAGAGTAAGTGTAAGGATGCACTCGCCCTCTCATCTTTATCTCACCTCACACTCTCATTCTATCTCATTCTCACCTCACTATCTCTTTCTTAATTATTTCTTCATCTCCTCAACTCTAAACTGAAACCTTCACCTTTCCTTCACTAAACTTTACAAAACATTCATTAAACACCACCAAAACACTTCTCATGTCATGTTTTAGCCACTAGGATCACTTGGAGCTTGGAAAGCTAGGATCTTTTGAGCAAATGTGGATAAGCATAACCTCTAAACTGTTAAATATGTGTTTTATTGTTGTGTTGTCTTGTAGTTGTTGTTTAGAACACTAAAGGTATGGTTTTGTGCACATATCGTATTTTTAGTGTCATTATAGGATGTCTGTGATCTGCTGTGACCCCGAGTGTATACTGGAAAATCTAGCAATGTAGTAGTGATGCACTAGAGACCCTAAGCATTCACCTGAAGCACGAACCCTATTTGATCGGTTTTGGCCGGCGACATGTAGGGGAAATCCGGCGACCTCGGTTCTTTAGGGGAGTTGGGGCTTGGGTTTTGTAGGGTAGCTGTCTGCAGTTGTTTAAAAGTGTTTGGTACTGCTTGATTTTTATCTTTTTACAGTATACAAAATCCGGAATCACTTTGCTTGTTTCTAGTGTTTCGACTACGCGCGTTATGTTATCCGACACGGTTTGTGTACTTTGTGTAGCTGCTGCTCTTGGGTTGGTTTCGTAGTGTCTCTACGCACGTTAGCCACTAAATGAACACTTGGGAGTTTGTTTAGAGTTGGTGCGTTGGTTAAACGTAGTTTGTACGTGTTATTGGTTGATTTCTAATATGAACTTGTTATGATTGTTGTATGATTTTAGGATCGCAGGTGGGGACTTCGGACGCCGCGAAGAAGGGAAAGTAAGTAGTTGGCTTTACTTAGCCCAAGATCATCTGTGAGTAGATTTAACATCTACAGGGAAATCGCCCGCATGACGTTATGCGTCTGGACTAGATTCAATGATATGATTATTAGTTATAAGTATATGTACATAGAGATTGTGCATGAACTTCATTGCATATTATTACTTGTTGTGCCTGGACTTGTACCCATTGGACACTGCACTATTATTGATGGTTCATGTTGCACAAGCACTAATTATATGCTACGCACATACCGTCGGTAATTGCCATGACACGCACAACACATATACATATGTGATATTGTATTGGTTAGGGACAATTGAGACAATTGATTCTTATTCCATTGTGCATATGAAATATAGCATACACATATACCTTGCTATACCTACATGCTTACACATATATCTTGCTATACCTACATGCCTACACATATACATTACTATGCCTACATGCTTACACATATACCTTGCATAGCTACATGTTCACCTTTATATGACGTTGCATTAGATTTCGGAGAAATTGGGAACCGCATGATATATTTAATAATTTGATGCATTTAAATAGCGGTTTTCCCTTGTTATGCTCATATTACTAATTTATGCTGCATATATCTTATTTCATAGATTTACGCATTGAGATATGGATTTCATGTGATTTTATGGATTTGAGGACCGTGGTGTTTCAAGAAATTATGCATTGTTTGAAAAACCCGATTTCTCTTGATATGATATTTCGATGCGTCCACTATGAGTTTTCTCGGTTCTGAGACTTGTGTTAAAAACTCGATGCGAAGAGTGGATGTGGCCGTTTGCGGGTACATGGTGGACCCGGTATGGTACCCCGGGGCTAGAAAGGGATGTCGATGGATAAGCCGATGAGCCTGGCATGGGAGGAGCACTACCTACCGGTGATAGTATTTGGACTCGGCGGATATCTGGAGGATACTGACCGGAGTTATGAGATGGACATGGACCGACCGTTCTGCCGGAGCCCGCGGGCCGATCCCGCAGACGGAGCCCATGATATGAGTATTTACGTGTCGATACTGGACACTAGTTTTCATGATATTTTCGAATGTCGATGTTGGACACTCAGGTTCCATGAGACTTACAGGATATGAGGGCCGATCTGAGAATGCGGAGCCTGAGGTATTGGGATTTGGAGTGTCGTTGAGGGACACTGGTTTTTCCACGATGAGGATTCCGTGATGATGATATGTTTTATCCCATACTCAGCATTTATTGATATGCATTGCTTCATATTTTAATAGTACCTGATAGAGTACCTTTCATGATTATTGCATTACATATTGCCATATTATACTATCAGTTGCATGTGATAGATTATCGCAGTATGTGCATATCTGCAATTATCTGCATGATGTTATTTACTATTCACGAGTTGGCAACTCACCCCCGTTGTGCCACAGTGTTTTGCAGGTTGTCCTTCAGAGTAGTAGCGGCAGGGCTTCTTCTTATCGTATCTTTTGCAGCAGATACCGCTACGGCTGACTGTGAACAGTTTTGTTATAGGTGGGTTTTGCGGTTATCCGATGATACTCATTGTATATCTTATTGTATCTAGTACTCTCCATCTACTACTTCATGTATTGTTTTAGAGACGAGATGTGAGGACGATATTGTATATTATTTTATGACTCTGGGTGTCGTGCTCGTGTGAGCCGGCCCTTTTCTTATGTTGATTATCTCTTTTATATCGTCCATTTCTTCGTTACGGCATCGTATATCTTCTTATGGTGGTTGTTTCCGCCTTTGGACGAGATTTGCTCCCGTTTGGTGATGCTATACTTATATCTTATGTTTGTACCCTTTTCGGGGCTGGTTTTTACAAGGAGGTGCTGCCAAAATTTTAAAGAAAGTAAATTGGACTTTAAAGAATTTTTACTTGAGATTCCCAAAAGTTTTTAACGATGTTCTTATCACTTACTACTTTTGATGGTTTAGATTTCTGGGTTTTCGGCTTACGTGAATTGCGTTACGCCTGTAGATGTTACGTGGTTTAAGTGCCGTCACGTGCCAAATTTCGGGTCGTGACAGTTGGTGTATATGGATTCCATCTCGGATCGCATAGCATCCAGCCATTTCACAGAGTCCCCACTTGTGATGGCTTACTCGAAACTAGTTGGGTCATCATCTTCCATGATGCAATCCTCGCTCCCACCGTCTATGAGAAAACCGTAGTATCTCTCAGGTGGATGAGGAACCCTACTAGATCTGCGGAGTGACTGGGGTTCGTTGGGGACTATCGAATCCTCCGGTTCCACTAAATTGTCAGTTACAGTTTGTGTAGCTGGAACTTCTTCCAGTTCCACCTCATTACAACTAATTTCTTTTACAAGAAATTTCTTTTCTAAAAAGGTGGCATGTTGAGCAACAAACACCTTTTGTTCCTCACAATGGTAGAAAAGATATCCATGCGAATTCTTTGGATATCCTACAAACTTACATAGAACTGATCTTGTCTCGAGCTTGCCCGGATTTTGCTTTTTGACATAGGCCGGACAACCCATATCTTAACTCGTTTAAGATACGACCTTTTTCCACTCCATATCTCATATGGTGTTTTAGATACAGATTTTGATGGAACTTGATTCAATAGGTATGCGTCTGTCTCAAGCGTATAACCCCAAAAAGAAATAGGTAACTCAGCAGTACTCATCATAGAGCGCACCATATCTAATAGGGTGCGATTCCTCCGCTCCGATACTCCGTTGTGCTGTGGTGTATACGGAGGAGCAAGATGAGAGAGAATACCATTCTCTTTTAAATAGTCACGGAATTCCGTGCTCAAGTATTCTCCTCCCCGATCAGATCGAAGGATTTTGATACTTTTACCCATCTGGTTCTCCACTTTGCACTTATATTTCTTGAATTTCTCAAAAGATTCATATTTGTGTAAAATTAGACCGTAACATGATGCAAAAGGGATTGAAACTTCAAACCTTCACCTCAAAGGAAAGTAGACTTTACCACTCACTTTCGGTGAAACTTTCGTTATCAGGATTCAAGTTGGACCCAAAAGGAAGAACATGAAGGGGAGGAAAAAAAATCAAAAACCAATCTATTTGTGTTAGGCGTGAAAGCGGGTCGGCTTGGATATGTTTTAAACAAATTATATACCCGACTTGAAAATTAAAACCTAATCCTAAATCCCGCACGAACCCGACGGGTTTACAATGTGTTAAACCCAAACCCGTAATTTTGGGTTTCGGACGGGTTTGGGTCGGTTTAGACGGGCAGGTCGTTTTTTGCAGGTTTTCGGAATTTTCCCATTATAAATAATTAATGAAATTCAAAGTATAATACTTGAGATGAATTTTACCAAAAATATATTATACAAAATTAATAATTTGATAAAACTATATAATTTATATATAATAGATTTATAAATTATATTTAAAAATACACTAATTAGACATCATGCAATAAATTACAGTATGCACATTATGGTATTTGAAGTGAAATATATAGAGTCGGGTCTGATATAGGAAACATGTTTGGTTCGGACTGGGTTTAAGGCTCAGACGGACGGGTTTAACATTAAACCCATACCCAGCCTGAAATTTTTTCATCTAATTTTCAAACCGTCTGACAAGGCTCGGACTGGTATGGAATGTCTAAAAACCCGTAAAAACCGGGCCGGGTTCGGATCAAACCTAACATGACTTTCCCATGTGTGCGCTTGGTAGGCTCGAGCCAAATAAGGGCAATTCTGTAAAATCCATAGCAATCCATAGCTATATAACACCCAACTCACAAAGCTCTAGGGTTTCTCTGCGCAGCCTCCTCTTCGATTTCCAGGGTTTCTCTCTCGCTGCTCCGATGGCTCCCGCGAAGAAAACGGTACCCCTCCCCCCTCTCTCCTTCTTCCCCATTTCAATCCTTTATTATGATCACCAATTTGATTTCAATATAAAACTTTGGATCTAATCTTTGAAATGAAAATGGAAATTTGCAGAAGAAGACGACCGAGAGCATCAACAACAGGCTCGCTCTCGTGATGAAGAGCGGCAAGTACACCTTAGGGTACAAGACAGTGCTCAGATCTCTCCGCAACTCAAAAGGTGGTACTTTTAACCTTTGATCTTTAGCTGTTAGTGTGATTTGGGACTGGAGTTTGACTCTTTGGCTATTGATTTCGTGCCTCAAGAGATGAATGCAGTGCCCTAGAATAAATCCCGCTCTCATTTCCTTCTAGGTTTCTTAATATTCATAAATCTAGTGGGATTTGAAGAGGCATATCTGTTTAGAATCCTCTGTCATTTACTTTTAATCTGTATTGATTTGATTTGATGCACCACCTGTAACTATTTGGGTATGCTTGATATTTTGGGTTGTGAATTATTGTATGCATTATTAGTTCACAACACTTAGCCATTCTTCGTTCATACTCTCTACTACCATCTTATCTCCTCAAGCTTCATCTTCTTCTACCTCAAAACCCTAAAAGTCTCATATGTTGAGAAACCGAGGGTTAGTGAGACAAATCAATCCATCATCACTCTCTACTTCATCTAGTCTACTTAGATTAGCATACTAAGTATTCTAGTTACTTCGTTTTGGAGGTAGGAGCTCAAAGTACACACTCTCGGGTGGATCATCTTTGAGGCGAGGAGGCCGTCCATTAAGCGCGATCCGTACATCTTTTGAGGAGCTAAAGGAAAGGAGTGAAGACCCGAAGGACTTGATTCTTTAGGTATAAACTTCTATCATAGTAGATAGAACTCCTTTGCATGCTAGTTAGGTTTATGGTAGATTCGGTTAACGGGTTATTCTACCGTCAGTTTAAACTGTTGTAAAATTTTTGTTCTGTAAATGGCCACGGATGATGGCCAGGGCGTTAGTGTAACCCAACAAAAAGAAACACTCAGCGTGTACTCTAACCTAGATTAGATTGGTTAATCACTTTATCTAATCAGAATGGCTCCCACTGGTTCCTCGAATTCTCCTTCAAATCCTAAAAGGAGAATTAATCGGGATCATCTAAAATCACCCGAGGAGTAACGCCTACTCATCAGTGGGAATCGGGATCCAACTGTTATCGCATGATAACTTGATGGAAGCCACTTAAGTCACCACACTCCAGAAGGTATGCGCATGCCTCACATGTTTTCTGTATATTTGAAACTTCCGATGTGGTTTTTGCCTCTAACGACTTATGACCTTGACAAGGTCAACAAATCATAAGTCGCTAGTCAAGTTCAACCCGTCATTATCTTGATTACCCTAGACCCACTTGCATAAGCCCTTGACAAGGTCAACAAGGATATGTGACTGTCCTAGTTAGTTGCATCATATGCTACAAACAAGCACCACTCAGCTACCGTACACTCCGCCTTGATAAGGTCAACAAATGCAGCACGGATACTAAGTACTAATCGAAGGAAATGATGGAGGCCTACGACTGGTTTTTGGCGAAAAACCCTTACGTAATGAACTTGATTTCGTTGAAGGAACCTGAGTGGTTTTACAAAAATATAGTGACACAAACTTCTGCTAAAGAGGCCACTCTCTGTGAATTGATTTCGGCTCTTTCTTCATCGAATGAGGCGCATGATATTCCTAACTGAATACCACGATGCAAAAAAAATCGACTTTAGTGAAGTTATTACAATGACGTAAATTTTTGCCCAAGAGATCACTCTCTATGAAGGGATCTCGGCTCTTGCCTCGTCGAATGAAGTGCCGGATATTCAGAACTGAATACCGCTGTGCAAAGCAAAACGAAACGTCTGTAATAACAGTTTTCAAAAATTGGTTCCAACAACATCATTTAGGTTTGTTTTCTTTGCATTAATCAGAATTAGTGCAGTCCCATCAATTAACCCATATCATACCAGAAAAGAATGAAAATACAATGTACGTATATGCCATCCGCATTCGCTACGGAGTTCCGTCATGCACCGTTAGGTTAACTAACGGCAGAGCGGGGGCTGGACTAGCGCAGATGCAAAATATATACAATATCTACCAGTATATATATAAATATATATAACATTCGTCCCAGGCATGATATAAGCAACATCACATAATCTCAGCAAGTAACATAGAATGGTGGATAATTTTGGAGCCTCGGGTTTCATTCGAGCCGCAAATGAGACCCGACGTTCCCTGTCGTGTGGATAGCCTGTGGAATGAAAACCTGAACCCTACGAGCGCGGCTAGTTACACGCCAATCCCAGAAGTGAGGCAACCCCAATCAACAAAGTGAATGGGTCACCCAACATTTTACAGAATTCGGTAACTTAAGCACCCTTCCATGGGTCATCCTGTACCCTCTACAAGTGCGACGAATAGCCCGCCAATTTTAGAGTAAGGCCCCCTTCGTCTCAACGCCATGAGATGCAAGCTCGTTGCCCTCTAAAACATGGCCATTCGAGCACTCCACCGTGGGGTAATCCTAGTACAGAAAAGAAAAGTATATATAATGGCGACATCGACCTCAACCCGGTCGTGTCCCAATAAAAGAATATATAATCTGGCAGAGACGACAGTTAACATGTCGAACGCTCGTCCCGCAATACAAAATATACACATGAATCTGAACCATACAACTACCATTGCACCGCAAGCTATCCACCACGATAACCGATCCACAATTAGCATATCACAGAACATCAACATGAATATCACGTTCGCAAACCAGTTTAGTCGAACATATAGCAACTAGTCGGGTTGTACCATTCAATGATATTCACGGTCGCAGATATATCACATGTACTGATAAACACTTAAAATTTAGATCGACTAAACTTTTCCAAATTGATCCTAAATGCAAACCAACACCCAAACAAATCTGGACCAAAACCATGCATCCCAAAAATCATATTTCCATCAAATAGAGCGCCAGATGAAATTTCACACAAAAGAACCGCGGAACTGCGGCCCATGGGCATGGTACGCGGCCGTTCCGCGGCAAGGTTATGGGTTCAGGTGCTCGAATTTCTTCTGGTGCCCTATAAATGCCTGCATGTATTTTTAAGACGCTCTAAAATATTTTTTGAACAGGTTTAAAAAACGACAACAAGCATGACCAAATGGAAATATGATTCAGAAAAATTGGTCGATTGATATTTTAACCTTGTGCAAACTAGCTAGTAGGGTTTATGGGATGGCTTTGATACCATGTTGGGTTATGCCAGCGCTCTGGCCATCTATCGTGATCGTTTGCGGAACAAATTTTTTATAAACTGACGCTAGAACAATCCGATAATTCGGATCTATAATAAACCTATAAGTTAGCAAACTAAAGAGTAGTTAGAATGGTTATACCAAATGATCCGTGTCCTTCGGTCTTTTACCATCTTCATAACCTCCTTGAGACGTCATGGATCGAGTTTGGCCTTCGGTCTCCCTCCATCGAAGATGATGCACCCGAGAGTATATAATTTGAGCTCCAACCACAATACCGAGGTAACTAGGATACCTAGTTCGCTAAACTAGATAACCTAGAGGATGTAGAGAGTGATGATGGATTGATTTGTCTCAAAATACCTTAGGTTTCTCAACACATGAGACATTAAGGGTTGAGCAAGAAGAAGGAAGCATGAGGAGAAGAGTGTGTTGTAGTGAGCATTTTTCGTTCATGAAAAAAATCTCCAAGTCTTGTGAATTGTTGAAGCAAACCAAATAAATCAAGCATGCTTCAATAGTTTACCAAAGCATGAGTTACTCCATGAGTCACCAAGTGATTCATGCTTCAATAAATGCTAATAACACCTCATCCTCCACCTCATTAACCATTTAATCCAAAATGGTTATTCAACAAATGAGGTGTCTTCTTCTAGAAGCATCCTTGTAAAAAATTACAAGAATACCCCTCACCGTATATACATACCTGTATCCGTATTCCGAAAATTCGAATACAAAGAGACGAAAATAATCCAATAATATAATATTAGGATCCGGCTTAAACTAAAGCCCACTAGTATTAACCGTCCGAATCATGATACGTGCATAAGTGCACGTATATTATCGAACCTTGCCGTAAAAGCATACGGTCTCTATATGGTTTCGCCCGAAGCAGGGAAACCCTCAGTGTTGGACTCTAAAGACTCGTCAATACACTGGCAGTGGGTTTCACCACAAGCACTTCAGCGGCACTAGCTGTACGTAACGGCTATCCAGGTATTGAGCGAAAGGAAGGCCGACGAGCAAACTCATCCGAACCCCTACTGAGCCTGTCCGTGACAATCTCCGTACAGTCCGGTCTGTTCGTATAAGAGTATCGCATATCAAGTCTAGGGGTGGATAAAGTCAGATCCCTAATAACATGATATTTCGTGTCAGTATGAAGCTCATTACCAACTGAGAAACTACTGATCCAAATCAGTAATTCTCATCTACATTGGCCAAGGATTTCTGGTGATGGCCACCCTGCACCTCTATACATCAACCCCTAATACCGGAAGAGACGAATCCCCGACGATCCGTTCACTGCCTCCATATGGCTCGGGACTGAACCCAACTAAAACCTGTTTGCACGACTCTTTTGAGCCGTAGTAGGATAGTAATCAAAGCACAGTGGGAACTCACACGAGATAAATGACGATCTCAGGTCGACAGACTAACCTGTATCCATGTCATCTGGGAATTGCTATCTGACAGTATGTATGATACCAACTAGCATGTTCCCGGCGAGTCCTTCTAGTGTACTCATAACCCAATGAGCACCTGTATACTATCTTAGGTGACTAACTGACACCAATGGCTTGTGAGACCGGTCACCGCCCTTCGTCGGGATCTCGATAAGTCTACACTAGTCTACACCGGAGTATCGATGCCCAGTCTCGATACTCTCTCGACTAGGGACATTTAAGGATGTGCTTATAGACCATCCAATTCTTACGTATATGATCGCCATCATAATGCTGGTAGTCAAGCAAATTCTTATGGGCTCTATCAACATGTAATGGTGATCTGTAACACCACATAATGCATGTACATGATGATAAAAACAAACCCGATAGCATACTATCATTTCGAGTAAGACTGTTCTGTCCGTATTGGTCCTCCCTCAATCATCATAATCACCCGCCTGCGATTACAATAATTGCCTTGAGAGCACTATAACCAACAAAAACTGTACTATTGTTAAGAAGAATTACACTGCTGTTGAATGCTCCTTACCTAACTATCAACTGATATAGGTAAATGCCATAAATATAATTTCAAAAAGTTATCTCACTTTATAAAATAAACGTACAGATTTATCAGTTTGAAATTGGTGCATAACGACGGATATTCAAAACCAAATATTTCCAGTCAGGCAAAACCCAGGTGATCTCAAATTTCACAAATTACAAAGAATTCCGATATGATGAGGATCTAATCACCCAATTCCCAATATCTTACTCCCACTCACCATCTGTAACGCCATACAGATGTGAGAATCAAGTTTGGTAAATACATACCCCAGAGTCAGAATCTAATTGGGAAAACAGTTTTTAATTAACACCATACAATAAAACTGAAACATGAAAATGTTTCGAAAAGGTAGCTGGGCATTCCTAGTAATGCCTCTTCCACTATCCAGATTCATGACAGTAAGCGTATATTTCCTTGCCCTCATTCCAATCCCTTTATTTGTCTTTACTTCTTACCTTCTGTACACCACACTTAGGCTAATTTATTTTCTTCCTTCCCTACCTTTCGGCACCTGCCTATGGTTTGAAAGAAGACTATCCAATAAGCTCAATAGGTGTACTCTCCTAATACTAGGAGCTCTCGCAACCTGAAAGAAGGTAGAGATAAAAGACAACCGAATAATCCTATTCAATTTCTCCAGAACCGGAATCTATCCTCGAACTGGAACAAGTTCCTTCGAGTTTGTGTAACTATACGATGGCATATCCAATCAATATGGATCTTCGTAGTGATACAGAGTGTTCTGGAGAAATGCAAAGGGTAAGTAGGAGTGGCATGGGTATACGCGGTTTCGTCGTGAATGATAGTAGTCGCAATTTCCTTTGCCTTTGCCATAATATCTTTTTATGTCTTTACTTATTACTTTCTGTACACCACATTTAAGCTAATTGGTTTTCTTCCTTCCCTACCTTTCGGCACCTGCCTATGCTTTGGAAGAAGACCGTCTAATAAGCGCAATAGGTGTATTCTATTAATATCAGGAGTTCTCGCAACTTGAGAGAAGGTAAAGATAAAAGACAATTGAATATTTCTATTCTATTTCTCCAGAACCGGAAACCATCATCGAACTGAAACAAGTTTCTTCGAGTTCATATGTAACTATACGATGGAATATTCAATAAATGTGGATCTTCGTAGTGATACAGAGTGTTCTGGAGAAATGCAAAGGGGATGTAGGAATGTCAATGATATATGCGACTAAATGACGAAAGTGTTTTAAGCGGTTAACTTGGTTTATGAGTTTTAGTTTAGGGTCGGGTCATGGTCGCTACCAAAGAGAGAAAAAAACACTCAGCGTGCACTCTAACCTAGATTAGATTGGTTAATCACTTTATCTAGTCAGAATGGCTCCCACCGTTTTCTCGAATTCTGCTTCAAACTCTAAAAGGAGAATTAGTCGGAATTATCTGAAAATCACCCGAGGAGTAACACCTACTCATCAGTGGGAATCGGGATCCAACTATCATTGCATGATAACTTGATGGAAGCCACTCAAGTCACCACACTCCAGAAGATATGCGTATGCCTGGCAAGTTTCCTGTATGTTTGAAATTCCCGATGTGGTTTTTGTCCATAGGACCCAAGTGACCTTGACTAAAGATTAAAATGTCAAAAGGTCCTAGTCAAGTTCTACTCGTCATTTTCTTGGTTGCATTAGACCCACCCATACTAGCCTTGACTAAAGATCAAAATGATCGCACGACTGTCCTAACTAATCGCATTATCATGCAATAGAAAAGTATTACATAGCTACCGAACACTACGCCTCGACTAAAGATCGAAATGCGTAGCACGAATACTTAGCTCTACCAATCCAAAATGATGGAGGGCTACGGTTGGGTTTTTGGCAAAAAACCCTTTAACGTAATGGACTTGATATCGTTGAAGGAACCCGAGCGGTTTTGCAAATATATAGTGGCGTAAACTTTTGCTAAACAGGTCACTCCCTGTGAAGGAATCTCGGCTCTTTCCTTATCAAATGTGGTGCATGATATTCCTAACTGAATACCACGATGCAAAACAAAAGAATCGACTATAGTGAAGTTATTACACTGACGCAAACTTTTGCTCAAGAGGTCACTCCCTATGAAGGGATCTTGGTTCTTGCCTCGTCGAATGAGGTGCTGGATATTCAGAACCAAATACCGCTGTGCAAAGCAAAAAGAAACGTTTGTAATAACAGTTTTCAAAATTGGTTCCAACATCATCATTTAGGTTTGTTTCCCCTTGCATTAATCAAAATTAACGCAGTCCTATCAATTAATCCATATCACACCAGAAAAAAGGAATGAAAATACAATGTACGTATATGCTATCCGCATTCACCACGGGGTCCTGTCATGCACCGTTGGGTTAACTAACGGCAGAGCGGGGGCTGGACTAGCGCGGATGCAAAACATATACATCTACCGTTATATATATATATACATTCGTCCCAGGCATGATATAAGTAACATCACAGAACATCAATAAGCACAGAATGGTGGATAATCTTGGAGTATCGGGTTTCATTTGAGCCGCAAATGAGACCCGACGTTTCCGGTCGTATGATAACCCGTGCAATGAAAACTGGACCCCTACGAGCACGGCAAGTTACCCGCCCATCCCAAAAGTGAGGCAATCCCAATCAACAAAGTGAATGGGCCACCCAACACTTCACGGAACCCGGCAACTTGATGAACCCGGCAACTTGAGCACCCCTTCGCGGGTCATTCTATATCACCTACGAGTGCGGCGAATAGCCCGCCAATTCTAAAGTAAAACCCCTCTGTCTCAACGCCATGAGATGCTAGCCCGTTGCCTCTAGAACCCGGCTATTCGAGCACTCCGCCGCGGGGTAATTCTAGTACAGAAAAGAAAAATATATATACAATAGAGACATCGACCTCAACCCGGTCGCCCCCAGTAAAAGAATATACAATCTGACAGAGACGGCTGTCCACATGTCGGATGCTCGTCCCGAAATAACAAATATACAAATGAATCTGAACTGTACAACTACCATTGCATCACTGGCTATCCACCACGACAATCCAACTACAATATCAGCACAACTCAGAACATCAATATGAATATCACGTTCGCAAACCCGTCTAATTGAGCATATAGCAACTAGTCGGGTTTTACCGCTCAATGATATTCACGGTCGCAGATATTATCGCATGTACTGATAAATACATACTTAAAATTTTGACCGACAAAACTTTTCCAAATTGGCCCCTTAAATGCAATCCAGCACTCATACAAATCTGTGTCAAAACCAAATATCCCAAAAATCATATTTCCAAGAAATAGAGTGCCAGAAATTTGGTGCACTCTGGCCACAAGACGACCGCGGAACCGCCGCCAATAAGCATGTATTCCGGCGGTTCCACGGCCATTTTGATGGTTCAAGTGACCAAATTTCTTGTGGAGCTCTACAAATGCCTGGACGTATTTTTAAGATTCTCGGAATGATTTCTTGAACAAGTTTTAAAATCGACAAGCATGGTATATCCGAAAAACGATTCGGAAAAATGGGTCGATCGAGATTTTAACTTTGTGTAAACAAGTTAGTAAAGATTTATGGGATGGTTCTGATACCATGTTGGGTTATGATAGCGCCCTGACCATCTATCGTGGCCGATGCGGAACAAAAATGATGTTTAAAAACTTTGCGCTAACGGACCTGTCTAAGAATCGAACCATAAACCTAAACTAGCTAATTACAAAGAGCAAAACTATTGTGATAGAAATGTAATACCGAACGAACCATGTCCTTCGGTCTTCTACCATCTTCATAAGCTCCTTGAGGCGTTCTCGACTGAACTTGGTCGCCGGTCTTTCTCCGTCGAAGATGATTCACCAGAGGGATGTAGCTCATGGCTCTAGCTCCACATCAATGATCAAGTGAAACAACTAGGGATTCTAGGTTAATAATCTAGAGTGCTTAGGATGTAGTGCGGTGATCCAAGTGTTTATCTATCTCACCCCCTCTCTTGATTCTCAACTTATGAGATTGTAGAGAGAAGGTTGAGGATGAAGGTGGAGGAACTCATAAAAACTAAAGAGGGAGTGAAGCTAATGGTGAGCAAAGAAAACTCAAGTGAGAATAAACCCTCTCATGTGAGAAAAAATCTAGCAAGGTTTTGTATAACATTTTCTTTCATTTTAAAATACCACCAATGCTTGAATAGTTTGCACAAATGAATTAACAATTGAATTAACAATTCATTTGTGCAACACTATGCAAGCATGGTTCTCACCATACTTCCCTCTCTCCTTTATCCACCTCATTTCCCATTTATAATAAATGGGTAAAATCTAAATGAGGTGTCCACCTTCTAGAATATTATTCGTATAAATACAGTTTACATTCTACTGTATATACATACTTGTATTCGTACCGAAATACGAATACCCGAAGAGATAGAATAACACAGAACATAATACTAGAATATACATATCGAAATACATATACATAAATTATTAAATCAATATCCGATTTAATAATCCGGCTCAAATCTGAGCCGGCTAGTATTATCAACTGTCCGATCGAAAGTCCGGGTACATAGTACAATCAATCGATTGGAACCCTGCACGTATCCAATACGGCCACTACATCATTTCACCAGAACCAGGGAAACCCTATGTGTGGGATTCTAAAGACTCGTCAATACGCTGACAGTGAGTTTAACCACAAACACGTCAGCGACACTAGCTGTATGTAACGACTACCCAGGTTGAGCGAAAGGAAGGCCGACGAGCAAACTCATCCGAACTCCTACTGAGCCTGTCCGTGACAATCTCTGTACAGTCCGGGTTGTTCGTCTAAGAATATCGCATATCGAATTTAGGGGTGGATAAAGTCAGACCCATAATAACGCGATATTTCGTGTCGGTATGAAGCCCATCACCAACTGAGAAACTACTGATCCAAATTAGTAATTCTCATCTATCTTGGCCAAGGATTTCTGGTGATGGCCACCCGTGTACCGCGCGACATCAACCTCCAATACCGAGAGACGAATCCTCGACGATTTGCTCACTGCCTCCATGTTGCTCGGGATTGTACCCAACTAAAACCTGTTTATCCTTTTGAGCCGTGGTAGGCTAGTAATCAAAACACAGTGGGAACTCACACAAGATAAATGCCGATATCAGGTCGACAGACTAACCTGTACCTCTGTCACCTGGGAACTACTATCTGACAATATGTATAATACAAACTAATATGTTCCCGGTGAGTCCGTCCAGTGTACTCATAACCCAATGAGCACCTGTGTACTATCTTAGGTGACTGACTGAACACCGATGGCTTGTGAGACAGGTCACCGCCCCTTGTCGGGGTCTCGAAAAGTATATACTAGTCTACTCCGGAGTTTCGATGTCCAGTCTCGATACTCCCTCGACTAGGTGTTGGGGTTCCTCAGCACCCTACTCGGTTTTCAAAACATCAAGCATGCCAATTTTAAAATTTTTATGAGTGCTAAAGAACCTTTGATTAGGATCTAGCTAGAGTAATTAGACAAAATAAAGCATGTAATCAAACATTACAACAAGTGAACAATGAATACAAGCTTTCTTGACCGGTCCTTCACTTCTAAAGCTCCGTGCAGTAGTCCTTTCGCTGCGAGTAGTGATCTCCCGAACTCTAGTATGGGTTCTCTTGGAGAAATGAACAAGCTTGCTTGAAGTCTTCGAGACCGAAGATCTACGTCGAGGAGACTCAAACCCAAGCTATCTCTTCATTAGGTGATGAACTTTGTGAAGAGAACACCCTAAACTAAATGGCTAGTAGTGTAGGATGATGAAGTAAGAAATGTGCCCACTTTAGATTTTATTTTCTCACAATATTTTCTCACCATTTTAAAAGCTAGAAAGCTTTCACGAGGAAGAAGAAGATGAAAATGATTAAGATGAGAAAATGAAACCCCATGAGATGAGAATAGCAACCATGGGTGAGTTAGTGTCATGCACTAACCCATGCAGAGAATAAACCGTGGGTTACAATAATGGTTAGGTTAATAAATATCTACAAGTAAAACAAAAAGAGTGGACTTGGTCAATGGTTCCACAAGCTTCTACAAGTTTCAACCATGTGACAATTTTTAACCAATTTTGATTTACTTTAAATAAATATAACCCTCACATTATTATAAGCATGGCGTGAGTCTTATACACCCATGTAGCATGTGACATGTAGCACGACACAAAATAATGTACACTAATATATATCACATATATACTAATGCCCAATCAAGTAAGAAAAGAAATCTTAAGTGAGCTAATACTAGTTAATGTAAATTAATATACCAAATATATAATTATATATTAGATTATTAAATCAACACTTGATTTAATAATCCAGCTATATCTCATATAACCGACTAATATCATGTATATCATTTTATTGAATCAACACTTGATCCGATAACCCGGTTATATCACATATAACCGACCGATGACACAAATCGCGAGAATAGAATACGGTATCACATACTCGTATTAATCTCGGTCCCGCACACATTACATATGTGCTCTTACTCCGTTTTGCATGAGTCAGGAAACCTCTGTGTAGGACTCTAAAGACTCGTCAATACGCCGACAGTAGGTGATGATCATATCAAACACCTACAAGCCGCAAGAGGCCTGCTAAACGTAACGGTCATTCGGGTATTGAACGATCAGAAGATCAACAAGCAAGTCTGCTCATACTCTTGCGAATCCAATCACTAACACTACCGTACAGTCCGGTCTCTTCGTCTGATATGTCGCATATCTCGTTTAGGGATATGGTAAATGTCGGACCCCAATAGCTTGATAAGTCATGCTGATGTAAGGTTCATAACGGGCGAGAAACTACTGATAACACTTATCAGTAAATCTCATCTACCCTGGCCAGGGATTTCAGTTATGGCCAATCGAGCATAGCGCAACATCAACCCCCAATACTGGAAGAGACGAATCCCCTCCTATCGCTCATTGCCTCCATGTGACTCGGGACTATACACAAAAATCACCTGTTTGCACGACTCAGTAGAGCCGTGGTAGGGTGGAAATCAAAGCACAGTGTGAGACACATAAGACTCTATGACGATCTCGGGTCGACAGACTAACGTGTACAAGTGTCACAAGAGAATTGCTATCTGACGTGAGATATAATACCATTTAGGAGTTCTCCGCGAGTCCGTTCAGTGTACCCAGTCTCCACTGAGCACCCGTATACCATCTCTGATGCCAAACACCAATGGATATGGGATCATCCATCGCCCATCATATGAGTCGAGAAGCGAATACGCCAGTCTACGCCGGAATATCGATGCCCCGTCTCGATATTCCCACGACCAGGAACATTGAAGGATGAACTCATGGACTACCCAGGCCCCACTAGTATGATCTGCATCATAATCCTCGAAGTCAAGTACACATCCTAAGGGCTTTATCAACATGTAACAGAGAGACAATATGTGTACATGTTAAGATAAAGAGCAACCAGATAGCATACTATCATGTCGAGCAAGAAAGTCTTTCCTATAAATGTCCCAGCATCCACTATAATAGACATCTCATGTACAATAATGGCCTCTAGGGCATACATATAACTAACAATCTCCCACTTGCACTAAGGCCAGTTGTTGTAGTATCTCATATCCAACGTCCTATAAAAGTCTCTCGTAGGAAAGGCCTCAATGAGTGGATCCGCCGTGTTTTCCTTCAAGTCAACTCTCCTAACCTCGATCTCTTGGAGATCAACCATCTCCATGATCAGGTGATACTGTCTTAGAATATGTCTGGGTCACTGATGGGACCGGGGTTCTTAGGCCAAAGCCACACCTTAACTGTCACACAATGGTGGGAATCTAGTTCATCTTATGAACAAATATACACCCAGACTGCCTCTTTGGTAGTATCTTTGATAGCGATATATCCAGCCTTTATCGTTTAGTTTGCCCCGGTATCTAGCTTGGAACTCTTCCAACATACCATCCCCGTGACTGACTTTCAGTCGTTCTTACCACCTTGGAAGCTTTCCAGTGATTCTCCCCAGGATCGATTGATACCATCTCACTACACCTAGTGAGAATCCTGACATCCATTTAGATCTATCTCATAGATCCAAATATCAGGATTTAGGAGGTATCACCTAGATCCTACATGAAGAATCAATGTGATAAGAGGAGATTGACCGAGTGTAGCATAGGAAACTCCTTTCCTATCAAAAGTATGTCGTCCACGTGTAATACAAGGAAAACCACCTTACTCGCTACTACCTTTTTTGTATATACAAGGTTTATCTACCATTTTGATGAAGTCAAACGCTTTGACTACCACATCAAAACAGATGTTCCAACTCCGCGATGCCTGATTTATCCTGTAAAGCAACTTGCACACGTTTCCGCTACTCCCACTGTCTACGAAGCCCTCTGGCTGTGTACTTTTAGACGCTCTCTTCTAAATTTTTATTTAGAAAAGCAGTCATGACACCCAACCGCCAGATATCGTAGTCATGCTATGTAGCAATGGCAAGTAGGATTCGGATGGACTTAAGCATAGCCACTGGCGAAAAAGTTTCATCATTATCCATGCCTGGTCGATGACGAGAACCTTTTGCAACAAGTCTAGCTTTGAAAGTCTCAACTTTTCCATCTACACTAAGTAATCTTCTCAAGATATATTTGCTCATGATGAGGATTTAACCCTTCAGATATAGCAACCAAAGTCCATACTTTGTTGGTGTATGTAGATTCCATCTCAGATCGCTTAGCATCCAGCCATTCTTACAGAGTCCCTACTTATGATGGCCTGCTCGAAACTAGTTGGGTCATCATCTCCATGATGCAATCCCCGCTCCTACCGTCATCGAGAAAACCGAAGTATCTCTCAGGCGGATGAGGAACCCTACTAGATCGGCGGAGAGGCTGAGATTCGTTGGGAACTATTGAATCCTCTGATTTTACCAAATCATCAGCTGTAGTTTGTATAGCTGGAACTAATTCCAGTTCTACCTCATGACAACAAATTTTTTCCTTAAAAATTCCTTTTTTTTTTCTAAAAAGGTTGCATGCCGAGAAATAAAACACATTTTGTTTCTCGGTGTGGTAGAAGATATTCTCTTACGAATGCTTGGGATATCCAACAAACTTCCACAGCACCGACCTTGTCTCGAGCTTGTCCGGATTTTGCTTTTAGACATAGGCCGGACAACCCAAATCTTAACATGCTTAAGAGATGGGCTCTTCCCATACCATTTCTCATATGGAGTGGTAGGCACTAATTTGATTGGAACCCAATTCAATAGGTATGCTGCTGCTTCAAGCGCATAACCCTAAAAGAAAACAGACAACTCAACAACGCTCATCATAGAGCGTACCATATCTAATAGGGTGCGATTGCTCCGTCCCGATACATCGTTGTGCTATGGTGTATACGGAGGAGTAGTGCTGAGAGAGAATCTCATTCTCCTATAGAATAAGTCCAAGAATTCCATGCACAAGTATTCTCCTTCCTGATCAGATCAAAGGACATAATACTTATATCCGTTTTGGTTCTCTACTTCGGATTTATATTCATTGAATTTCTCAAAAACTTCGGGCTTGTGTTTCAACAGGAACATATTTCCGAATCCTGAGAGATCATCAGTGAATATAATGAAGTACAAAGAACCAATCCTGACATGTGTTAGACAGGGGACCACATACATCATCATGTATCAGTCCCAAGAGTTTACTAACCCTTTCTCTGTTTCAAGTAAACGGAGCTATGGTCATCTTATCTTTGTGACATGACTGGCAAGTTTCACAAGATGTAAATTCAAACTGATTTAAATATGCATCTTAATGTAACTTAGCTAGTCGGGTCGCATTGATATGACCTAGTCTACAATGTCATAAGTATGATTTATTCATTTTTGAACTCATCCTCTTGTGTGTGTTTTGTACGTTAAGAACCGTGGTTTGATTTAGAACGTATATGCTATTAGATAACGTGCCTGAACTGATCAACTCTTGATATAGGAAATGTTCAAAACATTATCCAACAATACAAAATTATATCCTTCTTTAGTAAATAAATAGACTGATATAATATTGCATATCAGGTTCGGTATCTAATAACATTCGTTCAGAATCAATGTATTACCATTTGGTAATACAAGGTGATAACCGCCAATACCTTGGCTGCAACAATTGCACCATTCCCTATACTTAGAGACATATCACCCAATCTCAGTTCTCTACTTTTCTGTAGCCCATGTAACAGATTACATATGCGGGATCTTGATCCGATATCAAATACCCAGGACGTAGAGAATACTAAGAAACAGTTCTCTTTAACGAACACACTCGAGGAAGATGCATCAATCATGCACTTTCTTCGTTTGGGCGGCATGGGAATCCTGGTATTCCTCTATTACCTGCTCGGTCTTATAACAATTATAAGTTTGAGCGGGACCAACGTTCCCCAGCTTAGTATAACAAGCGGGTTCGGTCAATACATTCATATTATTATCTTGATTAAGGCGTGACATGGTCGCTACCTGGAGGGAGAGAGAAGAAAATACTCTGCGTGTGCTCTTGCAAGATTAGATTGATTATATATTTTATCTAACCAGGATGACTCCTACTGTTTTTATCAAATCTTCCTTCAAAACTTAAAAGGAAAGATTAGCCGGGATTAATTACACCCTACAAGTTCGTCAATCTTTCAGCCAAGCCAGTGCCGGTATTTTGAGGGAGGTTTCCCGTGCTTTCGCACGGACCTAATTAAAATAAACCTCGTTTTTCCAGGGGCGTAACCCCGTTGACACCTTTCTAGACACCTACTTGATCGGCTAATTGTAGAGTGCAAAACTTTTCCAGGAGTAACTATTACTCGCAGTGGGTATCAGGATCCAACTATCTCACAGAAGATATGCAATCTCATTGCAAATTTCAATACTTGAAACTCCCGATAATGGTTTTTACCTCTAGCACTTATGACCTTGGCTATGGTCAACAAATCATAAGCACTAGTCAAGTTCTACCTATCATTTCATTATTAATTAGACCCACCCACATGATCCTTGGCTAAGGTCAACAAAGTCACATGACCGTCCTAATTAATCGCATCATATGCTGTGTAGGAAGACATCACTTTGCTACCGTACACTACGCGTTGGCTAAAGTCAACAAACGCAGCACGAATACTAAGTACTCTACTTCTTAAAATGACAGAGGGTTGCGGATGGTTTTTAAGAAAACCTTTAACGCTTTGAACTTGTTATAGTTGTAGAATCAAATGGTTTTAAAAGGAGTGGCTTAAGCTCCGTATTTTGAAACTTTGCTTTTTCGTAAAAAGCCGAGTGGGTTTCAAATTCGATTCCACAACATCATTAGGTTTATTTTCTTTCATTAATCTCATTAATGAATGTCCCATCATTTAAGTTACCTAAGCATCACAGATAAATACAACGTACGCTTATGCCATCTGCATTCGCCACGAAGTCCCGTCGTGCACCGTTAGGTTAGGTAACTAACGGCAGAGCGGGGCATTGCTAGCGTGGGTGTAAAACATAAGCAACGTCTATAATATATCATATATATTATAATGTATCCATCTCAGAATATAAAGTGATCACATCACAGAATGTCAGCAGCAGAAGACAACATATGAAATATTGGATATACTAGGATTTCCGGGTTTTAATTTAAGCCTGTATAAAACACGGATTCCACGGTCATGATGAATAGCCAAACCCATATCCCTAGACCCCTACGAGAGCGGCAAGCAACCCTACTAATTCTAGAGTTAGGAGACCCGGACTCGACGCCTCGAGATGGTCTCCCACTGGACTCTAGAACCCGGTTACTTGTGCTCCCTTCCTTGGGTTTAAACTAATGCGGAAAAGTAAATAATATATATCAACGGTGACATCTTCCTCAACCCGGAAGTGCCCCAATAAAAGAATATTATATACAAGTTTTTACGTGAATGAAAATGAAAAACTTCCATCTCACATAAAACCCCCCGGCTATTCAAACACGACGATCCAATATAACATCACAGCAACATATAACATCACATGTCATCAACGTAAGTAAATATGCATATCACAATTGTCGTTGACGTATAGCAACGAAACCGGCGATACACCACATATTATACTTACGGTCGCAGAAAAGAAAATGAAAACAACAATAGTTGGAACCCACAACCACCTTAGACATCATAAACTCGTAATCTCATATTGCGGATTTCATGCCTAATAATATGAATTTCTTAGACATCGCATGCCTAACAATTATAAACCCCGCATTTTAGTCTCGATATCGAAAACACTTTTCAATATCAAGTCAGGTAATTCAACAAGATTCCCGACATCCTGATCGAATGCTCGTCGGAATCTTTAGTAGACGGCCATACCCCCGATGCCGTTGACGAAGTGCACTTAGGCGGAATACCGCGGCCATGAGCACCCGGACGGATGCTTTTGGTAACAGAGTTCTCCTATAGTCACTTGGTCGGGGCTATGGGACATGGCTATCTAGTAAGGTTACCCGGCGAGTATCCGCGTACGCTACGTGATTGCGACGGACTTTTGATCCCATCAAAATCCCGTGGCAACCGATCAAATGAGACTAAATTGCTAGATTTATAAAATTCAAATATTGTTGATTCCAAGTATTGTATCCCATCATAAATATCCGGACGACGTTAAACTTTTCGATCGAGTAATCAAAGTCCCACAATTCTCCGAGAGCTCAACTCTTGAGCACAGTTCAAAAATATCCAGAACATGCCACAACACCTATGGACCAACCGTAGAAGGGCAAACCCTAGCCTCATTAATGGCACCACGGAACTGCCGCAAACCCTAAGGTTCGAAAGCGGTTCCATGATCATTATATCAAGTTAGGGTTTCATTCTTCTAGAGGGTCTACAGAATGACTTGCATGATTTTCCGAATACCTTAAACTTGGAAAAAGGGTTTTTGACATTCGTTCGAACTTTTTAATTTCGCCTAGATTACATGTGAAAACCCGAAACCAATGTTAAACTATGAATACGAAACGCCCCGAGTTGCCTATACAGTAAGACTGGATCACATGAAATCTTAGAAAAAATAAACAATACTTGAAACACCAAACCCCAGTGCTTGGAACATAGGAAAAATTTGAGGCAAAAATACCCAAACTGGGCCGAGGTGGCCGTTTTTAGGCTCAAGTAGCCGGCCATTTTCCGAGCAAATGGGCTCAAATTTCTTCATTGTTCATGTAATACCTCATACAACATTCTGCACTTGCTTAAATAATTTTTTAAAGGTCATATAAAAATCGACAGAAACTGGGTTTGTGTGTTTCAAGTTTCGGAGTAGTTTCGGTTTCGTAATCTAACAAATATCGTCTAATACTCTAGCCCGGCTCTGATACCACTGTTGGGGTTCCTCAACACCCTACTGAGTTTTCAAGACATCAAGCAAGCCAATTTCAAAAATTCTAAGAGTGCTAAAGAACCCTTGATTAGGATCTAGCTAGAGTAATTAGACAAAATAAAGCATGTAATCAAACATTACAACAAGTGAACAAGGAATACAAGCTTTGTAGACCGGTCCTTTACTTCTAAAGCTCCGTGTAGTAGTCCCTTCGCTGCGAGTAGTGATCTCCCGAACTCTAGTATGAGTTCCTTTGGAGAAATGAACAAACTTACTCAAAGTCTTCGAGGCCGAAAATGATCTATGTCGAGAAGACTCAAACCCAAGCTATCTCTTCACTAGGTGATGAACTTTATAAAGAGAACACCCTAAACTAAATGGCTAGTAGTGTAGGATGATGAAGTAGGAAATGGGCTCACTTTAGATTTTATTTTCTCACAATATTTTCTCATCATTTTAAAAGCTAGAAAGCTTTCATCAGGAAGAAGAAGATGAAAATGATCAAGATGAGAAAATGAAACCCCATGAGATGAGAATAGCAATCATGGGTGAGTTAGTGTCATACACTAACCCATGTAGAGAATAAACCATGAGTTACAATAATGGTTAGGTTAATAAATATCTACAAGTAAAACAAAAAGAGTGGACTTGGTCAATGGTTCCACAAGCTTCTACAAGCTTCAACCATGTGACAATTTCCAACCAATTTTGATTTACTTTAAATAAATAAAACCCTCACATTATGATAAGCATGGTGTGAGTCTCATACACCCATATAACATGTGGCATCTAGCATGACACAAAATAATGTATACTAATATATATCACATATATACTAATGTACAATCAAGTGAGAAAACAAATCTTAAGTGAGCTAATACTAGTTAATGTAAATTAATATACCAAATATATAATTATATATTAGATTATTAAATCAACACTTGATTTAATAATCAGGCTATACCTCATATAACCGACTAATATCATGTGTATCATTTTATTGAATCAACACTTGATCCGATAACCCGGTTATATCACATATAACAGACCGATGACACAAATTGCGAGAATAGAATACGGTATCACATACTCGTATTAATCTCGGTCCCGCACATATTACATATGTACTCTTACTCCGTTTTGCTTGAGCCAGGAAATCCTTGTGTAGGACTCTAAAGACTCGTCAATACGCCGGCAGTAAGTGATGATCATATCAAACACCTATAAGCCGCAAGAGGCCTGCTAAACGTAACAGCCACCCGGGTATTGAGCGATCAGAAGATCAATAAGCAAGCCTGTTTATACTCCTGCGAATCTAATTAGTAACACTACCGTACAGTCCGGTCTTTTCGTCTGATATGTCACATATCTCGCCTAGGGTTGATAAACGTCAGACCCCAATAGCTTGATAAGTCATGCCGATGTAAGGTCCATAACGGACGAGAAACTACTGATAACACTTATCAGTAAATCTCATCTACCCTGGTCAGGGATTTCAGTTATGGCCAATCGAGCATAGCGCAACATCAACCCCTAATACCAGGAGAGACGAATCCCCTCCTATCGCTCATTGCCTCCATGTGACTCGGGACTGTATCCAAAACCATCTGTTTGCACGACTCAGTAGAGTCGTGGTAGGATGGAAATCAAAGAGTGTGAGACACACAAGACTCTATGACGATCTCGGGTGGACAGATTAACCTGTACAAGTGTCACCAGAGAACTGCTATCTGACGTGAGGTATAATACCATTTAGGAGTTCTCCGCGAGTCCGTTCAGTGTACCCAGTCTTCACCGATCACCCGTATACTATTTCTGATGCCAAACACCAATGGATATGAGATTATCCATCGCCCATCATATGAGTCAAGAAGCATATACGCTAGTCTACGCTGGAATATCGATGTCCCGTCTCGATATTCCCACGATTAGGAACAGTGAAGGATGAACTCATGGACTATCCAGGTCCTACTAGTATGATCTTCATCATAATCCTGGAAGTCAAGTACACATCCTAAGGGTTTTATCAACATATAACAGAGAGACAGTAGATGTACATGTTAAGATAAAGAGCAACCGGATAGTATATTATTATGTCGAGCAAAAAGGTTTTCCCTATATATGTCCCAGCATCCACTGTAATATATATCTCATGTACAATAATGGCCTTTATGGCATATATAACTAACACTAGGGACATTTAAGGATGTATTTATAGACCATCCAGCTTCCATGTATATGATCGCCATCATAATGCTGGTAGTCAAGCAATAATCCTATGGGTTCTATCAACTTGTAATAGTGATCTGTAATACCACATAAAGCATGTACATGATGATAGAGACAAACCAGATAGCATACTATCATTTCGAGTAAGATTGTTCTACCCGTATAGGTCCTCCCTTAATCATCATAATCGCGTGCCTGTGATTACAATAATTGACTTGAGGACACTATAGCCAACAATTACGCCTATCCCATTACGATTTTTATCTTTACCCGTATACCAAATCTTATATAACCCAAGGCTTTATGATTCTACCCTTTTCACCTATCCATTTAGCTTCTTGCAAACACATAATACCAACTCTCCTTCTAATTACACTTCCACTAATTTTGTTAGTTAAGGGAACCTATATTTCAAGAAACTAGGCGGATCCTATGAAACCCTTGTTTATTTATCACTACATCCGGGGTCCGATGTAGCGTGCCGTTTCTGGACGATGACCTAGAAGCCCTTACATACTTAACACTACATTCGAGATCCGATATAGCGCGTTGCTGAGTAGGAGACGTCCCAACGATATAACCATTATAGTCGAATGTGCAAGGGCAAGAAATATCATATATATATGTAATCATTTTACTTGAAAGTAGGAGACCGCGATTGAGTATGCTATGTAATTACATTTGGAACCTTGGATGTAATTAATCATTTGTATCTTCAAATTGGCTGTTCCTTAATATTCTTTAATTTTCAAGTTTTTCAATTCGATTCATATTAGAGGTTCAGTCTTTTGAGTGGCTTCGAACTGGAGAACGACACTTTATTTTTGGCTTTTTAGTTTTTGCGATAGATATGGATGCAGCATCCTCCATTGATTTTGACTCCCAATTTCTTCTAACATGTAGCTATCATTCTAGATCAAGTGGAATTTGTTGAGGGTTAAGCATCATCGTTTTAAATGATTTGAAATATTTTCTTTTCTAGATTAGTGCTTCAAGATGTAGCTTCAGGTGGTCAAGTTCATGATTGTATGAAATGTCTTTTTAATAGCAAATAGCAGTACTTGACCTATTTTGAATTTTAATGTTTTTCATTATTATTTTTAGGTTTGTTAATGGACATAATGCAGCCTTCCTTCCCTGCCATAATTTTTAATGTTTTCATTATTGTTATTTAGGTTTATTAATGGACATAATGCAGCCTTCCTTCCCTGCCATAATTTATCTATTGGTTATCTTATCTTGCTCTTCTTTGAGATGTTATTCCTTTATACTCGTGGGATACAATATTTGTCAATCTGTTTGATCTGCATTTACTTTAAAATTCGTATTGAAGTTGTTTATATGCATGGCATTGGTTTAGTTACACAAATTATTGATAACTAGAATGCAAATTTTGGTTGTTACAATTTGTATAACCATATTCGGTTTGTTGCTACAACTACTAATGTTTTCATATTTATTTTCAAAAACTCACTTTTATTTACATTTTGCTTGAAGGTTAATAGTCATCGTTTTTAAGTTTCACTTTTTTGGTAGCTACAGTAGCAAGCAAAATTCTGATAGCGATTATGTTATCTATTATGCATATTGTTATTTGAGTGGTGATTTTCTTTTATCTTCAGTTTTGTTTGCTATGTTATGTCATCCTTTTGTATAGTGAGATTATTTATTCGACTTGCTTGAAGGTTATTGACAAGTATTGTTTATAAAATTTGTTTCTCTAGGAAAGCTGATAATCATCGCAAACAACTGCCCTCCTTTGCGCAAGTCCTTGATCGAGTACTATGCTATGCTGGCCAAGGTTGGTGTACATCATTTTAACGGAAGTAAGTTGCCTTTCTCCAAGTTGTAACTTTCATTACCATATCTTATGTGTACCAGCAACTGTTGAAATATCAACCTTTAGTCTAGTTTTCAAAGTATTTGTGCTCTACTCGCTTCAAGTCATATGATCCAACATTGACCCTTTTTTGTCATACATACATGTTTTCTTCCTTTTGCGGGTATTTTTATTATTATTTGGTTTCCCCCCTCTTCAATGGTATATGTTTTATGATAGTGCAGGCTGATTGTCATAAAATTATGATTATACCATTCTAGTTTGTCTTTTTCCGTCAAGAGTGCACAAAGTATTAAAAGTAGCGTCATTTCGACCTGGTTGAACACGATCCAAACTTTAACAAATCAGACCTCATTTAAAACCACACCAAGCTGCTTTTGGTGTATTTAGTTCCAAATCCATGGTCCTGCTCAATGATGTGTTATAGTACTTCATATCCTTGTTTTGTTAGCCTTACTGTGATGATGCTACATAGATTAATTTTACATCGGCAAGTACAGAGACAAATTGTAGAACTGTGGTAATGATGGAAGTTTTACTTTGAAAGTAGCTCTTCTGCTAGCTTTTGGAGTTTATTTGCGTCATTGATGATATGTACTCCTCCTTTTAGTTCTATATTGCTGAGGATTCATTCACAACTTATATTTTATTGAGCTCCCCATCTTATTGAGCTCCCCAAACCCGGTGCCTGCAAACGTGGCCTGCGTGGTTGCGAGCGGGAAACCCCTCCCCCTCCCTCTCTCTGCCCCACCCAGCCCGCTTGTTGCTACATTCTCTGGCACTGTGTCCTGGGTCCCAAGCCCATTACAGCCCATTATCTATTTGATAGTCAGTTGTCATTTTGGATGTTTCTAGTGTAGTTCTACGGTACACTTAAATGTAGTTCTACGGTACACTTAAATGTAGTTGACAAGTGGCTATTGGGTTAAATGGTGGTCAAGGGTCATTTATCTTTCTACCGCTTTCTCTCTCCTGTTTTGTTGATTAGATAATACTTTGCCCAGAAAATTGTGGGCCCACAGTAAGGATCCCTTGTAATTTATTCTCGTCATATTCGTTAACCTTCTCTTAATGTCCTGTAACAGATAATGTTGATTTAGGAACTGCCTGCGGCAAGTATTACCGTGTCTGCTGTCTCAGCATCATAGACCAGGGTTGGTTTCTAAATCTTGCTGATATATTTATATTTTTCATTTGCTGTAGATGTTTACTTACAAGATATGCTCGTCTCATAAATTTGCAGGAGATTCCGACATCATCAAAAGCGTCCCTGGTACCCAGTGAGAGAGCACTCAAGGCCTAGGAATTTGGTGGTTTTCATACATTTTGAACTTATTTCTTCAGGGTTTTCTTGTTCAATGTGTTTTAATTTCGGTTCATGAGTTTGCATTTGAACTGTTTATCCCCTAGTGATGGTAACGTCTTTTATTCCAAGATTATTGCAGTAGCAAATTTTTTGGATTCTTTTTGTTTTTCTTGGATGCAACCCTACCCCTTTTGGGAATTGACTTCAGGCTTTAGGTACCAAAGTTTTACTTTTAGTTTTTTTATACTATTTTTATCAGCTGTGGCGGAATTGATTGTTAAGTAATGATTTTGTTTTTTGTTTGATCAGCCATTAGAAATAGAAATTTGCTCGCATCTGTTATTTACATCTGAGTTTTTATTAAGGAATGAGCTTTGAGTATGGATGCTGTTGTATTTTCGTTTTGAAGTCGAAACTCAGCTTAAATAATTGCAGGTGATATATGTTATTCTGGAATGCCTTATATTTATGTAACTAGTGAGAATTAATATTATAAATTTGTTGTACTTGTCATATACGTTGAAAATGTCATTTTTTATTAGATTGATGATTGTTTTTCAGATTTGCTAAGCTTTTTCTATAATGGTGCGAGTATTTTCGAATGTGGTTTTTATATTTTCCGTCCTGTCTCATTCATCTTTTCTTGCACAAGTAAAAAGTAAAAAAGTTGATGCTGTTCTATTTCATATGCAGTGAGGGGGGGGGGGGGGGGGTTGATCTTTTTGAACCTTGTTTTTGTTATCGCTGCTCTTGCCAGTGTTTTAGAATTAATCGGTCACCCTTGTTCATTTGCTACCTTCATTTAACATTTCTGGTATTTTCCCCCTCTTATTAAGAAGTGAATTTCTCAATTTACTCTTGTATTTAGTCATGCTCTTGAAACTTGAATAAGCATTGATATTTAGAGAGAGTTTTGGCGCTACATATTTTAAGTCTTTGATTGTAGAAGCATGAATAAAAACCCCTCTCTTGAAATGTTGAAGGGACAAATAAAAAAAAACTAGTATTTTTGGGTTTCTACTATATTTTTTGTTGGCCAGTAAGCCATAATCTATGCATACAGTACATACAACAAATTTACGTACACGCCACAGACAAGCACACAACACATACATCCAGAAGAGCCAGGAATCTGCCTCGAAAGCCATATTTAGGAATTGCTATGGGACGGGACGTGGCCTGCGATTGCCTAGACGTGGCCTGCGATTGCCTATCTCATCCCCATCCCATGTCCTGTTGGGACGGGGAAAATATACCCAATCTCCGCCCCATTGAGGAACCCAATTCTTCGCGGGGGCAGACCAAGAGAGATGGCAACTCGACCTGGACACTTTTGCTCATATAGTGAGAGATAGAGAAACATATAGTGAGAGATGGAGAAACATGTGAGAATGGTGATGTGTTGGCTACTGTGAGAAAGAAGAACCATAATGGTCCGATCAACGATATTCAGGCAGTCACTGATCAGTTGAGCGCATGAAAAACTGTGATTATATGAGAAGTGAATACTATAGAGTACAAAAGCGAGAACTATAGAGGCATTTAGAGTTGCAACTGGGATTACGAGTACTTATATTACACAATGTCAATAATATTATGAAAGAAGATATTTTAGCAATTATCTATATTGCGAGGCATGACGGGACAAGGATGGGACTGTCACGACCCAAAAGAGCACGTGACTGGCCCTTGAACCATATGAAGTCTATAGGACTCCATCTGATCCAAGTAAGCCAAAAGCCCAGAAATCTAAAACCATTTAGAGTAAAGAAACATATTTTGTAAATTATTTTCCAATGTGGCATGTTATCACACACTTACTACGCCTAAGCAAAGAGCACAACCCATACAAGCAATATAATATACAACGCCGAAGGGCGATGATCAAACCCAAGAGAATCTCCAATAAGCAAGAAAATCGTAATACTACTGAGTGCGACTCTAAGGTCGAAATAATACATCACTTGCGTCTAAGTCTGAAACAATATACAAGTTTTGGTTGATGGAATTTCTAGATACAAAGAATAATACATATACAAGGGTGGTTCTGATGCAAAGAACCCACCTACCAAGCAAATCACCGGCAAAGGAAGCAATGTGCCGGAAATGCCGCTATGGAACCTGTACGGCAAAACCTGCAAGAACTGTGGCACAACGGGGGTGAGTTGCCAACTCGTGAATAGAAAATATCTACAAGTAGAAATTGGAAGCATGACATAAACCTAAGTCATAACGATCAGATATAATATAAACCTCAAATGAATAAGTTTGAAGCATAGTAAAGTGGCAATATAACATCTGAACATAAGTGTAGTGCGAAGTACTCGTACCAGTGCCTCACGTAACAATATATCACAAATATGATGTATGTATGCGGTAAAATGAAAACAGGAGATATCGTGAATGAAATCATCAGAAAATCAACGTCGAGCATTGACACAAACTATATATCTCAATATCAAATGAAACCCATATATCATGTTTCCGACATGTATGCAGCATTCATGAAGGTACTCTATCAGGTACTACTAATATGTGATGCAATGCATATACAATAAATGTGGGGTAGGGGAGATATAATATACCATCGACCATAAAGGCCCCGAGCACATAGGCTCCTTTCCAATCGAGCTCATAGGCTCCGAGCACATAGGCTCCTCTCACATCGAGCTCATAATGCATATGTAAATTTGCATAGATCATCATGATGATATATTAAGTATGCGTATATATATATCAGCGTCCCATACCACTAATATATATATACTCTATGGGTATACATATATATTTCAGCGTCCCATACCACTGATATATATACGCAGGAGTAAAACAATCCAGAATCATCATATGCAACCATATCACAGTGCGAAATCCATGAATTATAATACATGCAACAAGAACACTAATATAAGCATCTAACTATGTAAATGCATGTGCACAAGGAATATGAATCATTAACATATGAGCATGCAATACAATGCGAGCCATAGAATAAATGGTAAATGAATAATAATGCAGCTTGCCATTTGAAATAAGACAAATCGGGGTTTTTGTAATAGGTATGACTTGGGTCTAGTTGTAACACCCGAGTCTGTGTTTAGTAGTAGTTGCGTGTTATTGTGGGATCTTTTGGTAAAAAGTTTACCAAAACAGCTCATTTCAGCCCCACACATCAGCACATTTCAACCCTTGACCAATATCACATCAGCCAAAGAAAAATCAGCCATATATCATCATTTCAGCCACCAAAAGTCCATTTTAGCAACACCTATAACCCCATAGCTCAGCCATAACTATATCAACAGCAGCACCAACATCAAATCAGCCCAAATTCTGCCCAATTTCAGCCACAAAGTCAGCTATAGCTGCTGCAACAGCCACCTAACTCCATAAAAACAGCTGCAGCATCAACCATACCAGCCCATAGCATCACACCAGCCCATAGCTTCAACACAAAACACCACACACCACACCACGACAACACTCACAGCAACACGTTTCAGCTACAACACCCACATCAGCAACATTTCAGCTCCAAAACAAAACATCAACTTCATCAGCCTATAACATCAGCCATTTTCAGCAGCAACAGCTGTTACAATAGCCCAACTCCTTACATAAACCCTCCCCCACAATCACACAACCCTTCCCACAATCATACTACCATCCCTGCTGCTACTGCTTCAAACAGCAACACAAATAACACTAAACCACGGAACCAGAGCAACAGCATCAGCTTCTCTGAAACAGCATCAGCTTTAGCAACAGCAGTTGCACATCAGCTCCGTTCCAGCCAAGTTTGCAGCACCAGGAGCTGTGGCAACAACACACACTCTCCTACTCCTTCTCTTCTCCTTCATCTAGGGTCTTTGGAGGTATAACCCCCTTAACCCGACTCTAAATTGCTAAAATTGTGGTCATCTAGCTTAGTTGGTGTTTATTGCATGCTTTAGTGGTAATGTTGGGTGAATTAAGAGAATTTTGGGAATGTAATGGTTGTGATGGTTAGAGTAGCCCTATTAGATGCTGTTGACACTAGAACACCCAAGTTTGGTTCCAGATTTCATAAAAATACCCGATTTATCCGACTTGGCGTAAATTAGCAGTTTTAGCGACTTTTTAGCCTTTCTGAAATATGCTTTTGACCCGATCCACTCAGGTAAAAATTGAGAAGACAGTAGTATAATGAGACTAGCAGAGACACACACACAAAGCACGGGGACCCACCTCACATTTGAGGCCGCCGGTTTATTCGATCTGGCCGCAATTTGCGGCCAGAGTAGGGGGTGGGGTGTTGGGATTTTGGGTGTGGGGCTCTGCTGAGTAGCTTGGTCTGTTGGCATCTGTAACTTTTTAAGTTTGGTCCAGAGGCAAAATCTGGAGCTAATAACGTGTTTCCGATGTTTTAAGTCTCGTGCGACACGCGCGTGATACGCGTGGTTCTGTGGCGCGCTGCGCGACACAGCGCGTCGGCGTAGTTTCTGGTGGGTTTGTGCGCGTCGCGTCGTGTCGTGTGCACGCGCGTTTAGTTTCACTCACGCGTATCCTTTTTATAGATATATCATGTTTTGCAGGATTTTTCCTTATATGGTGACTTTTGTAAATTCTAGGTTCACCGGCAGGGACTTCGAGCGCAGCGGAGAAAGGGAAGCAGGTGGTCGGACATACCTAACACGGGATCACGGGTGAGTAGATTTAACATCTACGGGGGACGATCGTTTGGATGGCGCAAGTCGCCCGATAGATTTAGTAAACTGGAAAATAGTAAACTGGATAATCACTTGTGACATTAGAATAATAATACTGGCATGATAATTGCTGCAATTAGATCAATATGTTATACCCATATACGCAAACTCATTTGTAGGACACATGCACAATTACCAGGTTTTTATACTTAGCACGAGCACTATTCATGTGGACACACACCCTGGTAATTGCCATGTCACAACACTAGATAACTGCAAATCTGAAACATGTTAATTGCTTAGAATTGTGCTATTGCAATAAATATTTAAAATGAAATCATAAGAATTGCTATTCTCGTGCAAATGCATTAATTCACTTGCTCATGCTTAGTATAAATCATACATTGCAAATTGATATCTTATGCATTCATTATCATTGACATATGCACCCATGATGATTTCATGAGATTTATGATATTTCTGGATTTCAGGGAAAGCCGCAAGATTTCCAAAACTTACGATCTTTTAAATATAAAAGTTGCGGTTTTCTAGTGATGTAAAGTATCGTCCACCATGAGTTTGCTGTGGTTTTCTAGACCCGTTTCGAGGAGGTGGATGAACCGTCTCGGGTACATGGTGGGCCCGGTACGGTACCCCGGGGCAAGAAGATCGCAGGAGATGGCGTTGAGCCTGGCAGGGGACGGATTACCTACCGGTGATTTCATTTGGCACGGCGGATATCCAGAGGATACCGACCGTGGCCGCTAGAATGAGATATGGATATTTGACATGGATCAGCCGGATGGCTGAGTCCAGAGATGCTTGACACGGATATATGAGATTTAGACAGATTTGAGGTGTCGTTGCTGGACACGGATTTTATTGATTTCATGGATATTATGCTGATGTTAAAAAGAAGTTTTCAAAACAAACGAAGGAACAATTTTTATATCTTCATGATGAAATCCTGAGTTGACTCATGTGGCATACATTCCTGTTATTGCACCCATGCGACATACTGGTTAGAACCCTGATGATACATACATACCTGCTAGTACATATAGCCATACCTGTTTTAGAGATGCTAGGATACTTGTGTGCATGCATACGATAGCCTTAGTAAATGTTATTTATTACTCACGAGCTGGCAACTCACCCCCGTTGTGCCCCAGCTTTTCTGCAGGTCCGTTCCGTCAGCACTGTAGCGGCGGACACTTTTGCTCATTTTGCCCTTTTTGCTTGGACTCGAGACTTTTGTTCATAGGTGGGTTGTTATCATTTTGTCCCACCATATATATATGCTCATTGTATCTAGAGTACTTCATCTATTACTACTGCTGCCAGTGCTACTACTACTATTTCAGCTGTACCAGTTATTTGGATTACTGTATATTGACCTAGAGACGAGGTTGTGAGACTTGGGGATTTTATGATATGTTATTTGGGGTCGAGCTCACTTGAGTCGACATGTTATTTTACCCATGCTTCATACTTATTTATGTATATTGTTGTTTTACATTCCGTGGGATTTGTGACCGCCTTGAGGCGAAGAGCTAGCTCCCGCTTGGGGATGCCATATTCATGTTATTTATTTTTCGGTTTTGCGCCCGTTTGGGGCCTGGTTTACAAAGGAAATTCTGCAGAAATTTTGGAAAGAGGAAGGTTATTTTAAAAAGGGACTTGATGTGGATTAATGGTGAAAAATGTTTTAAATAAATTGGTTTTCTTTCACTCAAATTCTTAATTGGGTTTTGTATTCTGGGCTTCGGCTTACTTATTTATGGACGCCTTGAGACGTTTCGTAACTTAAGTGCCGGTCGCGTTCCGTACCTTGCGGGTCGTGACAAAGTTGGTATCAAAGCGATAGGTTTCACCTTTCCGAGTGTAGGATGACCCTTAGTAGATAGAGTAAGTGACTTAAGCAGGGTAGCGTAGCGTACGTATGTCCGCGGCATACTTGCGATGCGGTACTCCGCCTAGGTGACTTTAGGATATACTTGCTTGAAATTCCGTCTTCAATTCCGTGTATCCTACGATCTTATTGCACCGATCTTATTTTCCTATTCCTGTACCAGCTACTATGCCGCCAAAGACTACCAGAGCGCAGAGGGCTGCCGCCCGAAATGAGGTTCGAGCTGGCTCGTCCGAGACTAGGACTGAGCAGGGTAGTATGCCTACACCGCAGGGACAAACTGATCTGCCTTCCCCAGGCCGTGTGGATAGGCTGGAGTCTGGTATGGAGGAGCTGCGACAGATGATGGGGAGTATGCAGGAGCTACGTCAGATGGTAGGATCCTTCGTTGCGGCCAGTCGTGCACCGAGGCCGGAGGACGTACCCACTACATCCCAGACTACTATGATGCCTGCTCCTACTACTACCACCGTGACCATTCCGGTTTCTCTACAGGAGTTCATGAGGCCGAGTCTTCCAGTCTTCACGGGTACCGATGTAGCAGAGGACCCGCAGACGTTCCTTGACAGTTTGGCCAGAATCTGCCGCTCGTTGAGGTGTTCTGATGACAGATGGGTAGAGCTGGCGAGTTTCCGACTAGAGGGCCTCGCACAGATATGGTGGGAGTCGGTTCTGAGAGGTCGAGCTGCAGGTCTACCGTCCATGACCTGGACCGAGTTCACAGTAGTTTTTCTAGCCCGTTTCCTTCCGGAAAGCGTTCGTGACGCCAGAGCTCGTAGTTTTAAGACCTTGATCAAGACACCAGGGATGACGGTGTCTGAGTATGACGTCCAGTTTACACAGTTGTCCCGATATGCTCCGTATCTGGTGGATACCGAAGCGAAGAGGGTGAAGAGGTTCATACAGGGACTTGATGTCCAACTATATCTTGCCATTGGCGCCCAGCAATTCGACACTTATTCAGCGGCTATGGATACGGCATTGCGGATGGAGGCACGTATTTCAGCAACTTCGGCTGTTACCGGGCCGAAGAGGATTCGTATTGGCATGCCAGATCAGAGACAGCATGCCAGATTCCTTCCGAGAGATAGGGCCGGTAGAGGGTTTGGACGCGGTCAGCTGTATGGATCATACACACAGAGACAGCAGTCATCGCCAGGATGTTATGGGTGCGGGAGTCTGCACCATCGTGTTAGAGATTGTCCAACGAAACGACAGGGAGCAGCGACAGTTCCGCATGTGACCCTACCACCATCACCGCCCCCTCCTCAGAGAGCTTTACTTCCCGCCACAAGCAATGCTCCACGCCAGCTAGGTGCAACCAGAGGCCGTGGACGCGGCGGACCGATCTAGAGAGGACGAGGAGGTAGAGGTCGAGGCCAAGGACAGCCCGCTATCGGTGGAAGACAGGCCCGAGTGTTCGCTTTGACACAGCAGGATGCGCAGGCATCCAACGCCGTTGTGACAGGTATCTTGCCGGTTTGTTCTTTCGATGCACGGGTATTATTCGACCCAGGTTCCACACATTCGTATGTCTCTTCACACTTTGCACTGATGATGGGTCATGAGTCGTCGTCGTTAGATCAGCCGCTTGTTGTGACCACTCCTGTGGGAGAGTCATTTGTTGCTTGGTACGTGTTCCGATCCTGTACCGTCTGTATTGGCGAGCGAGAGCTGCCTGTCGACTTGATCCTTCTTGAGATGTTGGACTTCGACGTCCTTTTGGGCATGGATTGGTTAGCCACGTGCTATGCGTCTGTGGATGTCACGTCCCGAAAGTACGGAACATGACCGGCACTTAAACTACGAAACATCTCGAGGCGTACGTAATCCAAGTAAGCCGAAAACCCAGAAATGCAAACCAAGAAAAGTAGTAGAGTGAAGGAAAACCAATTTAAACAAGTAGTTTTAATAGCGTAAGCCGAATTATGCGGTTTTAAAAAAAACATCAATATTTCCCGAAAATTTCGGCAGAGTCTCCTTTGTAAATACTGGCTCCCAAACGGGATACAACATGAATAGTATACGAAATCAATAAAAGGCATCCCCAAGCGGGAGCTAGCTCTTCGTCAATCGACGGTCATAACCACACAAGCAATATAATATACAACGCCAACGGCGAGGATCAAAAACTCAAAACCACAAGAAAACCACATAAATAAAACGCGCGACTCTAAGGTCGAAAGAATAACATCACTGGTCTCTATCTCTGAAATAAATACATGTTTGGTTGATGGAACTTCTAGATACAACAGAGTAATAATATACAAGTTATATAATGGGGGGTACGATACAAGTAAACCCACATACTAGCAAATCACCCGAAGGAAACTATGCCCGCAAGCCGTAATGAAACCTGTACGGCAAACCTGCAAGAAACTGGGGCACAACGGGGGTGAGTTGCCAACTCGTGAATAGAAAAACATCTACGCACAGAAATCGTATAAATAACGCAACCTAGGTCAATAATCATAATATATCCTCAAATATATGAATAACATGCAGCCTATAACAATGGCTAGGGTAATATCTAACCCGAGTGTGATCTCATGTGCCCGTGTCAGTGCCTCAGGTAGCAATATATCATATGAATGAGGTATGAATGCATGAAAACAGAATACATGTAAATGAAGAATCTGTTTTCATAAATTAGTGAGATTTCCTTTGTATTTTTAAAATGAGGTATCATAAATGAAATCAGCATCAACAGTGTCTAGCATCGACACAAAACATAAATCTCAATATCTCAAAACCTCAGGCTCCGGCTATCCGGACTGGCCTGTATCATCAAATCTCAGTACCTCAATATCTCGAAATCTCAATGTCTCAATCTCAATATCTAGGACGCCGTCAGTCCAGACCGGCCCCTACCATCCCTCTCAAGACCACGACGGTATCCTCCGGATATCCGACGCGTCGGGTAAAATCACCGGTAGGTAGTCTCCCCCTGCCAGGCTCATCGTCATCACCACGAGCTTCTTGCCCCGGGGTATCTTACCGGGTCCACCATGTATCCGAAACGGTTCATCCAACTCCTCGAATCGGGTCTCGAAATCTATCAGCAAACTCATGGTGGACGACTCATACATCATGGGAAAAACCGCGCTTTTCATTTAAAAAGAGAAAGAAGAAGTTTGTATATGTTTTGCGGTTTTCCCCAAATCCATAAAATCTCATGGAAATCCGAATCCAAAACCTCAATAGCACGTAAAAAGTGAATATATGCATGAGAATCCATGAATGCGGCATAACAATGAATAACAGTATGCATGAAGTAGCAGGTAATAACTACAATGTCTAAACTATTAGCTAACAGGCTATGTCAAGCAATAATATTTTCTAAGGTGTACGTGACATGGAAATTACCGATGAAGATGTGTGTGAGCCGGCAAGTAAGTGTACGTGGTACATACGCATCATCGGTAATGGTGCTAGTGTCCTAACCACAAGATATCAACAGTAGAATATGAAGCATAATATAAGCATGTGATGCGGAGCGAACAACAATAATGAGCGGGAGCTGAATACTAGACGCAACGATAACTAATCTGCATTAACCTAATATAAGTCCTACAATGGTGCCTTTTGAAATAACACGATTCGTGGGGTTTTGAAAATAGGGGCTACGGTGTTTTTAAGAAAAGATACGTTTTTTTGAAATATCCGTAGAATCCCTTGACTTGTCTTTTAAAATACGCACGATTCGTAAGCTTTGAAATAGGTAGGAACCGAATCTAATCTAACAACTAACTAAACTAAAAGGGCTAAGCTATAAGCTAGACTACAGGTAAGGAAACCGCCTAACATCTGAGTCGATACATATACATACCTGTATATATATTAGTCGGTGATCTCGCCTCAATAATATCATATCTGATACCATATCTATAATCAGACATCCCAAGTCAAGAGTGCGGATCAATCATCAAGATATAGCTCGTACGTAAATCCGTCGTACGGCATCCCCAAATCTGGGTACGGGTCAATATCATATTCCTCACACTATTCCTCTGGTATCCTCTTTATCCAAGATCATAGTTTAGGGTACTGACCTATGTCCAGTACAATACTAATATCCTCAATATACTCATGATCTGACTACTGATCGACAATCTCGTACAAACCGATATCGTCAGCACATATCATCATCAAGGGGTATACATCGCCCGATACGGCCTAATATCAATATCCTAGCATATCATGCCTCATATCACGATCACATGTCGACCATTTTATTTATAACACTATTCACCCGTATCGCCGCCCCAAGATCCGCTATAACACCAGGACGTACCTCAAGTACGAATCCTGCCATATCACCGATATCACAACCACAAAACAAATCTCATCGACTCAGCTTAATCCCAAGTATCATCCTCAAATCCGTATGTGAACACATAGTGCCATACCCATGTGAACACATAACTATAAATAATCCCATGAGCATATATAAATAGGAATGTATGCAAGTATGTATGTGTGTATGTGTAGTGCAACACTACCCTAGGGTTCGCAACACTAAAATAATCCAACACACCAATATCCATCCTAAACATCGTTATTAATCCCAAATAACATATAATAATTGCTGGTGTGTATACGCATCCGTATACACCACCACGGACTGCGGGGGTGCTATACGCCATCCACCCGACTTCTCCCCGTAGATATAAATCTACTCACCTGGTCCTCGCTCGCCGGTGCCAACGTCGCCACGTGCTTGCTTGTCGTCTCGAAGTCCACATGGGGTACCTACATATCATAACGCACCGTATCACATTAAAATCCGACTCATGACCAAAACGACTCACGAATCCCACATAGGTCAAAACCTATGGTTGCTTTCACAAATCGACCCAAAAACCCTCGACGTCGGCGTACAAACGCCAAACCATCGAGAAAACTCCCAACACACTCATTTGTACAGTTACAAGCACTAATTATAATATAAAATAGCTTAAAATTCACAAAAACCCCAATTTCACTTAAAAAGTCATTTTTCCGAAAATCTAGCAAGCACAAATCACCGTTTTAGTACAAAACTCGATGTATAAACGAATCTAGCGGCCACAATATTCACTAAATATCTTAAATAAGTCATAAAAACAATTCCCATAATTTAATCTCGTTAAATTCCAAAAACCCTAAAATTCTAGTTTACAAAATACCTAAATTTTAACAATTTTATAGCAAAATGCACAAACAACAATTTAGGTTGGATTTGCAAGATCTAAGTTGCTAAACAACAAATTAAGATGTTAATAATGTGATAAAAACCCTAACCATAATTTAATCTCACCTATATAAGCATTTCATAAAAACCTAGTTTGCATAAAAAGCTTATTTATTGCAAATTTTAAATTAACAAATTGCAACTAGCAACTAGATTAGGTTTTACATTCATTAAGATGTTAAACTAAACATTGCATCCCTAATAATATAATAAAAACCCTAATTGAAATCACAACTCTTACTAGATTTTTCAAAACATTCAATTAATCCCAAACTATTAACTAATTAAGCTTGATTTAAAGTATTCAAATAACAATTAGCCATAAGGTTAAGAATTTACCCCACAATCATCTTGAGATCTAGCATAAATCTAGCCTCCCAAATATGCTTCCCTTCACCAAGATCCATACTAGAATGATCAAATATAAATGGGTAGGGATTCGATTTTGATTTTGTGGAATTTTTGAGGCATTTTTGATGATTTTTGATGGAATTTTGAAGAGAAAAGAGAAGAAGAAATGAGGTGGGGCTGAAGAAGAGGGGGGGGGGGGCTCGGTCAAGTGCAGGTGGGGGAAGTGTGGGGGGTGTGTGAGGTGTGGAAAAGTCAAGTGGGGAAGGTTCAAGTCAACACAAAAGTCAAAAGTCCATACTCATTTATCTATTTCTTTTCATTTCCCTTTTCTTTTCATTTGTTTTGCTTCTCTCATTTTTTTTTGTGGGAACTTGGGTAATGGGCTGCCATGGGCTCATCCAAGGAGGGGAAATTGGGTTTGTGTGGGTGAGGGAAAAATAATAAATGATATATCCCAATTTCCATTAACACTAAATTCACCGGAAAAAGCCTTTTTCTTCGATATTTTCTAAACCGTTTTGGCAAACGATTTCATTTCAAAAACCACATGATAAAATTTTATTTAATGTGTCATGATGCACAAAATTTGTTTCAACTCATTCCAATTTGTAATTTTCCCTAATTAAATGTATTAGTGACGGCTTAAAATAATAATAAAATAATTTTTTTCAGAAAATTTGAAATTTCACTAGTGGCTCAATAAACACCAAATACTAGCAATTACATAGCTAGAATATGTATATTTAATTTTTATAATAAGATATTTGCATTTTGACTTTTTACAGAAAACCCCCTTATTTTACCGATTTTTCGAAATTTCACCGAAACGATTTTCAAAACGCTACAATCTTCCCCCTTAAAAAAATTCGGTCCCCGAATTTAAAGTAAAACTTTCCCCAAATACTAAAACATCTAAACCAAAACCATCAAGTCGTCGGGGCTCCGAAATTGTAAATACATAAAACAAATCGTAGTGCAGCGCATGCGCATGAAAAATGAGCATATAACTCAAATCAAAACTCCGTCAAGCATCCCGCAATCATCGGATTCATGGGGAAGACATCAATGCCAAATCCAAAGCAAAACCAATATGATATAACTCGAAACTATACATGTAAATATCGAATCTATATATGTAAGTATCTGAAGGAAATGCATGCCAAATCTCTTTAAGTCGCTGTGCAACGCGTATAACACTGCACAGTGGCGGACGTCTATCATAAGAAAATAACTATATACATATATATCTTTGTTTGAAATGTACGTTCCGCCGTTTTGGAAACAATTTTGAAGGGTCTCCTTGTTTTAAACATTTCGTGTCATATCAGACACGTAGGTAAATGCTGAGGCTATAGCTCGCTTTTTGGAAATCCCTTCAATAACTATCAATGCATGCAAAATATATTCAGGTACTGTCCTCTGACTAGTCCTGCTCAGTATGAAAACACATAGCAATATCATAAAAACGTACTGCTCTATAAGAAAAATCAATCCCAAAATACGCGTATGAATACTACGTGCGTCTGGTGCGCATGGAAATCCAAATCCAAATATGTGCCATACATATGCACAGAAACAACATCTAAGTGCATCGGGTGTGCACGAAACATCTGTCGTAGGCAACATGTGTGCCTGACAGCAAAATCAGGTGCATCTGACATGCACGAAAAATCTCGATTTAGTGCATCTGGTGTGCACCAAAATCACACTTCAAAACATGCGCCCAACATGCGCGAAAATCCAAATCAGGTGCATCCATCGTGCACGAAATCATGAAATCCAATATCAAGTGCCGAATATATGCAAAATCCAATCAGGTGCACAAGGTGCACAAAACAAATATCGAACATCACCATCGAAATCGAAGTCCAGTGCATCTAAATGCACAACATACGTAACACTGCACCGCAAGCATATATGAACTATACCGAGTGCAAAAACCAAATCGTGTGCGTATATACGCACAAATCAACTCAACTGTATGAAATCCATATAATCACAAACATGAGAACCAAGGCACGAAAACGATATCAAGTGCAACAACCGTGCAAAAATCGTAAATACTCAGCAGGTGCAACCATGGTCCATGAGGACAAATATCATGAAACTCAATCATCAAAATCAATCATGCGAATAAATCGCCCAAAATACGCAAATCAAGTATGGCGGAATAGTCCCGCTCAAGCACATCCTCCAAGAATCTCTGGCCAACTGCCGTGGTCACTCATAGCATGTCTCGTCGACGATCCTGAACTCTGGCCTGCCGGTGTGCATAACATGACCACTACTGGGTCCAAGTCTTCTCGTAATTTATTCCAGAAAGGTCCTATCGAGATCTCTCCCAAATATCGTCTCTGCCGAACTGTCCGGAAGTCATCGTCCCTTGCTAGATCTGTTCTCGTTCTGGAACGGCTGCATACTCAACGCGACTCCTTCTGGAAGGTATATCCAAGTACAATGCCTCGGCATACGTATCGCATCTCTGATGTCGGCGGAGTGGAACGTCGTTTCATCAAGATCTCGTATGAACCTCTTACTCCACTTTTCTAATGTCGACTGCTCTGGACTCGTCTCGTCGTGGCTGCATGGACTGAGCTCCAACGACTATCCTCGTATCTGGAGTCTCCCAAGAATGCATCTCACCACCTAGCATCCGAATGAAGTCGAACCATTCGATCGATTCGTCAAAACCTCATAATCCCCCAAGAGCTCAACATCTTGGGCACAGTTTAATAGTATCGAACACATACCACAGCATCGGTGGTCCAGCCGTAGAAGGGCAAACCCAAGCCTCACTAATGGCGCCGCAGAACTGCCGCAAACCCGAAGGTTCCAAGGCTTTCACACGGTCATTAAGTCGAGTTAGGGTTTCATTCTTCTAGAGGGACCATAGAATTGCCTGCATGTCTTTCCGACTACTTTAAACTTGGAATAATAGGTTTCTGACATTCGATCGTCTCTGTCGACTCTCAACGTCTCCGCGTGAAGTTGTCTCTAGCTGGAATCAATCTATCTGATGACCTCGCATCGGGGTAGACGAACGAACCACCTGTCCTAGTCATTCATCATCGGGTGACTAGCGACCTTCTAGCACCTATTAGTACAACTCGTCCCGCAATAGCTCCAACATATGGAGCGATATCTTGTCACTCGCAGCAACAACTGGCTCACTCGTCTGCACGCTGAACAATGCCTCAATCATCATGAGTAAGCAATACACCAACGGTCATCAAAATCTGGCTGGCCTCTGTCAGTGGCTCAATCCTCTAGTGCTGATCGGCACGTCCAAGTAATCTCATACAGCGATCCATCAAACGCTCGGGGCGTGAAAACACAATAAAAAGACACATCTCCGCAATCGTGTGTCGCCGGAATTTCTCCCTGGTCAGTCCTCGTTCGTGACGAGCTCGTGCTGACCGCAACTCTAGCCGTAGCTCTCCCTGCCCGTAATCGTGGCAGCAAAACCATAACTGGTACTGATGAGGCTAGATCGGAATGAATATAATACTGAGCAAAGAAATGTACATCCTAAGGCTTCTTAAGTGGAGTAGCGTATCGTAAATATGCCGCGGAACATACCCACGGTACGTCACTCTACTTTAGTCACCTATTCCATCAACCAAGGGTCATCCTACGCTCCGAAGGTAAAACCTAACGCTCTGATACCAACTTTGTCACGTCCCGAAAGTACGGAACATGGCCGGCACTTAAACTACGAAACGTCTCGAGGCGTACGTAATCCAAGTAAGCCGAAAACCCAGAAATGCAAACCAAGAAAAGTAGTAGAGTGAAGGAAAACCAATTTAAACAAGTAGATTTAATAGCATAAGCCGAATTATGCGGTTTTAAAAAAAACATCAATATTTCCCGAAAATTTCGGCAGAGTCTCCTTTGTAAATACTGGCTCCCAAACGGGATACAACATGAATAGTATACGAAATCAATAAAAGGCATCCCCAAGCGGGAGCTAGCTCTTCGTCAATCGACGGTCACAACCACACAAGCAATATAATATACAACGCTAACGGCGAGGATCAAAAACTTAAAACCACAAGAAAACCACATAAATAAAACGCGCGTCTCTAAGGTTGAAAGAATAACATCACTGGTCTCTATCTCTGAAATAAATACATGTTTAGTTGATGGAACTTCTAAATACAACAGAGTAATAATATACAAGTTATATAATGGGGGGTACGATACAAGTAAACCCACTTACTAGCAAATCACCCGAAGGAAACTATGCCCGCAAGCCGTAATGAAACCTGTACGGCAAACCTGTAAGAAACTGGGGCACAACGGGGGTGAGTTGCCAACTCGTGAATAGAAAAACATCTACGCACAGAAATCGCATAAATAACGCAACCTAGGTCAATGATCATAATATATCCTCAAATATATGAATAACATGCAGCCTATAACAATGGCTAGGGTAATATCTAACCCGAGTGTGATCTCATGTGCCCGTGTCAGTGCCTCAGGTAGCAATATATCATATGAATGAGGTATGAATGCATGAAAACAGAATACATGTAAATGAAGAAACTGTTTTCATAAATTAGTGAGATTTCCTTTGTATTTTTAAAATGAGGTATCATAAATGAAATCAGCATCAACAGTGTCTAGTATCAACACAAAACATAAATCTCAATGTCTCAAAACCTCAGGCTCCGGCTATCTAGACTGGCCTGTATCATCAAATCTCAGTACCTCAATATCTCGAAATCTCAATGTCTCAATCTCAATATCTAGGGCGCCGTCAGTCCAGACCGGCCCCTACCATCCCTCTCAAGACCACGACGGTATCCTCCGGATATCCGACGCGTCGGGTAAAATCACCGGTAGGTAGTCTCCCCCTGCCAGGCTCATCGTCATCACCACGAGCTTCTTGCCTCGGGGTACCTTACCGGGTCCACCATGTACCCGAAACGGTTCATCCAACTCCTCGAATCGGGTCTCGAAATCCATCAGCAAACTCATGGTGGACGACTCATACATCATGGGAAAAACCGCGCTTTTCATTTAAAAAGAGAAAGAAGAAGTTTGTATATGTTTTGCGGTTTTCCCCAAATCCATAAAATCTCATGGAAATAACCTCAATAGCACGTAAAAAGTGAATATATGCATGAGAATCAATGAATGCGGCATAACAATGAATAACAGTATGCATGAAGTAGCAGGTAATAACTACAATGTCTAAACTATTAGCTAAAGGCTATGTCAAGCAATAATATTTTCTAAGTTGTACGTGACATGGCAATTACCGATGAAGATGTGTGTGAGCCGGCAAGTAAGTGTACGTGGTACATACGCATCATCGGTAATGGTGCTGGTGTCCTAACCACAAGATATCAACAGTAGAATATGAAGCATAATATAAGCATGTGATGCGAAGCGAACAACAATAATGAGCGGGAGCTGAATACTAGACGCAACGGTAACTAATCTGCATTAACCTAATATAAGTCCTACAATGGTGCCTTTTGAAATAACACGATTCGTGGGGTTTTGAAAATAGGGGCTACGGTGTTTTTAAGAAAAGATACGTTTTTTTGAAATATCCGTAGAATCCCTTGACTTGTCTTTTAAAATACGCACGATTTGTAAGCTTTGAAATAGGTAGGAACCGAATCTAATCTAACAACTAACTAAACTAAAGGGCTAAGCTACAAGCTAGACTACAGGTAAGGAAACCGCCTAACATCTGAGTCGATACATATACATACCTGTATATATATTAGTCGGTGATCCCGCCTCAATAATATCATATCTGATACCATATCTATAATCAGACATCCCAAGTCAAGAGTGCGGATCAATCATCAAGATATAGCTCGTACGTAAATCCGTCGTACGGCATCCCCAAATCTGGGTACGGGTCAATATCATATTCCTCACACTATTTCTCTGGTATCCTCTTTATCCAAGATCATAGTCTAGGGTACTGACCTATGTCCAGTACAATACTAATATCCTCAATATACTCATGATCTGACTACTGATCGACAATCTCGTACAAACCGATATCGTCAGCACATATCATCATCAAGGGGTATACATCGCCCGATACGGCCTAATATCAATATCCTAGCATATCATGCCTCATATCACGATCACATGTCGACCATTTTATTTATAACACTATTCACCCGTATCGCCGTCCTAAGATCCGCTATAACACCAGGACGTACCTCAAGTACGAATCCTGCCATATCACCGATATCATAACCACAAAACAAATCACATCGACTCAGCTCAATCCCAAGTATCATCCTCAAATCCGTATGTGAACACATAGTGCCATACCCATGTGAACACATAACTATAAAGAATCCCATGAGCACATATAAATAGGAATGTATGCAAGTATGTATGTGTAGTGCAACACTACCCTAGGGTACGCAACACTAAAATAATCCAACACACCAATATCCATCCTAAACATCGTTATTAATCCCAAATAACATATAATAATTGTTGGTGTGTATACGCATCCGTATACACCACCACGGACTGCGGGGGTGCTATACGCCATCCACCCGATTTCTCCCCGTAGATATAAATCTACTCACCTGGTCCTCGTTCGCCGGTGCCGACGTCGCCACGTGCTTGCTTGTCGTCTCGAAGTCCACATGGGGTACCTATATATCATAACGCACCGTATCGCATTAAAATCCGACTCATGACCAAAACGACTCACGAATCCCACATAGGTCAAAACCTATGGTTGCTTTCACAAATCGACCCAAAAGCCCTCGACGTCGGCGTACAGACGCCAAACCATCGAGAAAACTCCCAACACACTCATTTGTACAGTTACAAGCACTAATTATAATATAAAATAGCTTAAAATTCATAAAAAACCCAATTTCACTTAAAAAGTCATTTTTCCGAAAATCTAGCAAGCACAAATCACCGTTTTAGTACAAAACTCGATGTATAAACGAATCTAGCGGCCACAATATTCACTAAATATCTTAAATAAGTCATAAAAACAATTCCCATAATTTAATCTCGTTAAATTCCAAAAACCCTAAAATTCTAGTTTACAAAATACCTAAATTTTAACAATTTTATAGCAAAATGCACAAACAACAATTTAGATTGGATTTGCAAGATCTAAGTTGCTAAACAACAAATTAAGATGTTAATAATGTGATAAAAATCCTAACCATAATTTAATCTCACCTATATAAGCATTTCATAAAAACCTAGTTTGCATAAAAAGCTTATTTATTGCAAATTTTAAATTAACAAATTGCAACTAGCAACTAGATTAGGTTTTACATTCATTAAGATGTTAAACTAAACATTGCATCCCTAATAATATAATAAAAACCCTAATTGAAATCACAACTCTTACTAGATTTTTCAAAACATTCAATTAATCCCAAACTATTAACTAATTAAGCTTGATTTAAAGTATTCAAACAACAATTAGCCATAAGGTTAAGAATTTACCCCACAATCATCTTGAGATCTAGCACAAATCTAGCCTCCCAAACATGCTTCCCTTCACCAAGATCCATACTAGAATGGTCATATATAAATGGGTAGGGATTCGATTTTGATTTTGTGGAATTTTTGAGGCATTTTTGATGATTTTTGGTGGAATTTTGAAGAGAAAAGAGAAGAAGAAATGAGGTGGGGCTGAAGAAGAGGGGGGGCTCGGTCAAGTGCAGGTGGGGGAAGTGTGGGGGGTGTGTGAGGTGGGGAAAAGTCAAGTGGGGAAGGTTCAAGTCAACACAAAAGTCAAAAGTCCATACTCATTTATCTATTTCTTTTCATTTCCCTTTTCTTTTCATTTGTTTTGCTTCTCTCATTTTTTTTTGTGGGAACTTGGGTAATGGGCTGCCATGCGCTCATCCAAGGAGGGGAAATTGGGTTTGTGTGGGTGAGGGAAAAATAATAAATGATATACCCCAATTTCCATTAACACTAAATTCACCGGAAAAAGCCTTTTTCTTCGATATTTTCTAAACCGTTTTGGCAAACGATTTCATTTCAAAAACCATATGATAAAATTTTATTTAATGTGTCATGATGCACAAAATTTGTTTCAACTCATTCCAATTTGTAATTTTCCCTAATTAAATGTATTAGTGACGGCTTAAAATAATAATAAAATAATTTTTTCCAGAAAATTTGAAATTTCACCAGTGGCTCAATAAACACCAAATACTAGCAATTACATAGCTAGAATATGTATATTTAATTTTTAGAATAAGATATTTGCATTTTGACTTTTTACAGATAACCCCCTTATTTTACCGATTTTCCGAAATTTCACCGAAACGATTTTCAAAACGCTACAGTGGACTGCCGCGAGAAGACAGTTAGATTTTGTTTTCCCGGCGAGTCGGTTTTTGTTGTAAAGAGGGACCGTGGTGCCACCCCTCACATGTTGATTTCTTCTCTTCGCGCTGTTCAGCTGTTGAGGAAGGGATGTCAGGGATTCTTGGCTTATGTCAGTGATACTAGAGTTACAGATGTTCCGTTGGACCAGGTCCCGGTTGTTTGTGAGTTCCCTGATGTTTTCCCTGATGAGCTTCCTGGACTGCCGCCTGAGCGCGATGTCGAGTTCTGTATTGATTTGATTCCCGGCTCGGGGCCTATTTCTATACCGCCTTATCGGATGGCCCCGGCGGAACTTAGTGAATTGATGGTTCAGCTGCAAGATTTGTTAGATAAGGGCCTTATTCAACCTAGCGTTTCTCCATGGGGTGCTCCGGTCCTGTTTGTCAAGAAGAAGGACGGAAGTTTACGCTTATGTATCGACTACCGCCAGCTGAACAAGGTTACCGTACGGAACAGATATCCGTTGCCACGCATTGATGATTTGTTCGACCAGCTTCAGGGTGCGGGTTATTTTTCTAGGATCGATTTGCGATCGGGATACCATCAGCTGCGAGTCCGACAGGAGGATGTACCGAAGACAGCCTTCCGTACACGCTATGGCCACTATGAATTTCTGGTGATGTCGTTCGGACTCACCAACGCCCCAGCTGCATTCATGGATTTGATGAACCGTACATTCAGGCTGTATCTTGACTTGTTTATCATCGTGTTCATCGACGTTATTTTGGTGTATTCCCGGAGCCGAGAGGAGCACGAGCAGCATTTGCGGATGACTTTGCAGACCTTGAGGGAGCACCGGCTTTTCGCAAAATTTTCCAAGTGTGCATTCTGGATGGACAGCGTCGGATTCTTGGGTCATGTGATTACGAGAGACGGCATATGTATGGACCCGAAGAAGATCGAGGCCGTCCAGCAGTGGCCCAGACCGACATCGGTTACGGAGATCCATAGTTTTCTAGGCCTGGCGGGCTACTACAGGCGATTTGTACAGGATTTCTCCCGTATTGCTGCACCTTTGACCGGTTTGACCTGGAAGGGAGTTCCTTTCGTTTGGACGGAGGAGTGCGAGCACAGTTTTCAGCAGCTACGAACCTGTTTGACTACGGCACCGGTATTATCATTGCCTTCAGGATCAGGCGGATTCGTGGTTTATTGTGACGCTTCACGGGTGGGGCTAGGATGTGTATTGATGCAGCATGACAGGGTAATCGCGTATGCTTCGCGGCAATTGAAGAAACATGAACAGAACTACCCCACTCACGATTTGGAGATGGCTGCAGTGGTCTTTGCACTTAAGATCTGGCGACATTACCTATACGGCGAGTCGTGCCAGATATTCACTGACCACAAGAGCTTAAAATATATATTTCAGCAGCGAGACCTGAATCTGAGACAGCGTCGTTGGATGGAACTGGTAAAAGATTACGACTGTGAGATCTTATACCACCCGGGCAAGGCAAATGTAGTAGCGGATGCTCTGAGCAGGAGGCCCAGGGGTAATCTATCTTATATGTGCACAGTGCAGAGGCAGTCGTCAGCAGATTGACAGATTTTATGCGACAGCCGAGTTAAGTTCGAGTTCACTCCGACAGGGGGACAGCTTGCGCACATTCGTGCACGTCCGCAGTTACTTGACCGTATTCGAGAGGCACAACCCAGTGATGACTGACTCTCAGAGATCATGGAACAGATTAGGCAGGGCAGAGATTTCGAGTTCATGATCGACGATCAGGGAGTACTACGATTTAGGACTCGATTGTGCGTACCAGATTCCGAGAGGCTGCGACGTGAGATTCTTGACGAGGCGCATAGATCTACATACAGCATTCATCCAGGTTCCACCAAGATATACCGTGATTTGACAGAATCACATCTGCTTGGCCGGTCGACACAAGCAGGGTCGCTGGGAAGGATAGAGATGGGGTCCATTGAAAGCAAAGTCAGGACGAGAAGGGTTGAACGGGAAGAAGGGGTTGTGGAGGGCATGCGTATTTTTGATTTTCCGACGGCGCCGAAGGCGTCAGTAGTTGCCCTTCTCCGGCCTGAGAAAAGAAGCGAACTCTAGAAGCTAGGCCATGGCAAATGGGGATTTCGCCGTGAGTGAGCTCATGTCCCGAGGGAGCAAAACTTTCGTCAGCCTTAAGAGATGTCTATTGGTGGGACGGGATGAAAAGGGATGTCACCGACTTCGTATCAAGATGCCTGACTTGTCAGCAAGTCAAGGCCGAGCACCAGAGGCCAGCAGGAGAGTTGCAGCCTTTGCCCATTCCAGAGTGGAAATGGGAGCAGATTTCGATGGACTTTGTTGTGGGTCTACCCAGGACCAGTCGAGGGTACGACTCCATTTGGGTGATCGTGGATCGATTGACGAAAGCGGCTCACTTCCTGCCAGTGAAGACCACTTTCAGCTTCGCTCAGTATGCCCAGCTTTACATCGACGAGATCGTACGATTGCATGGCGTACCGACTTGTATCGTGTCAGATCGAGGCACCCAGTTTACCAGTCGACTATGGCAGAGACTTCAGAAAGCATTGGGCAATCGTTTGAGTTTCAGCACAGTATTTCATCCGCAGACCGACGGACAATCAGAGCGGACCATTCAGACTCTCGAGGACATGCTTCGAGCGTGTGTTTTAGACTTCGGAGGTAGCTGGGATCGTCATTTACCTTTCGTGGAGTTCTCCTACAACAAAAGCTTCCACGATACTATTCAGATGGCACCTTTCGAGGCATTGTATGGAAGGAGATGCAGATCGCCCGTCTGTTGGACTGAGCTGAGCGAAAGCAGTATTTTTGGGCTACAGGTCGTGCAGGAGATGACCGAGAAAGTGCAGTTGATTCGAGACCGGATGAGAGCAGCTCAGAGGAGGCAGAAATCATATGCAGATAGGCGCCATCGCAGATTAGAGTTCGCGGTTGGCGATCATGTCTTTCTGAGGGTCTCTCCAATGAAGGGCGTGATGTGATTTGGGCGAAAGGGAAAGCTTAGCCCTAGATTCGTAGGTCCCTTCGAGATTCTCGAGCGCATCGGCGCAGTTGCATATCGTTTGGCGCTTCCACCCAGCTTTTCAGATGTTCACCCCGTCTTCCACGTGTTAATGCTACGCAGATATCTTCATGACCCTTCCCACACGATTCAGCATCAGACCGTTCAGCTTGAGCCCGGCCTTTCGTTCACCATGCAGCTAGTTGAGATATTAGATCGGCAGGTGAAGAAACTTCGATCAAAAGTCCTGCCGTCGGTAAGGGTTCTTTGGCACAGCCCGAATGGTGAGGAGATCACTTGGGAGGCCGAGGGAGAGATGCGGAAGAAATTCCCTTATCTTTTTTTGAAGGTGCGCGTAGTTGCATATTTTAAAATTCGGGGACGAATTTTCTTAAGGAGGGAAGACTGTAACACCCGAGTCTGTGTTTAGTAGTAGCTGCGTGTTATTGTGGGATCTTTTGGTAAAAAGTTTACCAAAACAGCTCATTTCAGCCCCACACATCAGCACATTTCAACCCTTGACCAATATCACATCAGCCAAAGAAAAATCAGCCATATATCATCATTTCAGCCACCAAAAGTCCATTTTAGCAACACCTATAACCCCATAGCTCAGCCGTAACTATATCAACAGCAGCACCAACATCAAATCAGCCCAAATTCTGCCCAATTTCAGCCACAAAGTCAGCTATAGCTGCTGCAACAGCCACCTAACTCCATAAAAACAGCTGCAGCATCAACCATACCAGCCCATAGAATCACACCAGCCCATAGCTTCAACAAAAAACACCACACACCACACCACGACAACACTCACAGCAACACGTTTCAGCTACAACACCCACATCAGCAACATTTCAGCTCCAAAACAAAACATCAACTTCATCAGCCTATAACATCAGCCATTTTCAGCAGCAACAGCTGTTACAACAGCCCAACTCCTTACATAAACCCTCCCCCACAATCACACAACACTTCCCACAATCATACTACCATCCCTGCTGCTACTGCTTCAAACAGCAACACAAATAACACTAAACCACAGAACCAGAGCAACAGCATCAGCTTCTCTGAAACAGCATCAGCTTTAGCAACAGCAGTTGCACATCAGCTCCGTTCCAGCCAAGTTTGCAGCACCAGGAGCTGTGGCAACAACACACACTCTCCTACTCCTTCTCTTCTCCTTCATCTAGGGTCTTTTGAGGTATAACCCCCTTAACCCGACTCTAAATTGCTAAAATTGTGGTCATCTAGCTTAGTTGGTGTTTATTGCATGCTTTAGTGGTAATGTTGGGTGAATTAAGAGAATTTTGGGAATGTAATGATTGTGATGGTTAGAGTAGCCCTATTAGATGCTGTTGAGACTAGAACACCCAAGTTTGGTTCCAGATTTCATAAAAATACCCGATTTATCCGATTTGGCGTAAATTAGCAGTTTTAGCGACTTTTTAGCCTTTCTGAAATCTGCTTTTGACCCGATCCACTCAGGTAAAAATTGAGAAGACTGTAGTATAGTGAGACTAGCAGAGACACACACACAAAGTACGGGGACCCACCTCACATTTGAGGCCGCCGGTTTATTCGATCTGGCCGCAATTTGCGGCCAGAGTAGGGGGTGGGGTGTTGGGATTTTGGGTGTGGGGCTCTGCTGAGTAGCTTGGTCTGTTGGCATCTGTAACTTTTTAAGTTTGGTCCAGAGGCAAAATCTGGAGCTAATAACGTGTTTCCGATGTTTTAAGTCTCGTGCGACACGCGCGTGATACGCGTGGTTCTGTGGCGAGCTGCGCGACACAGCGCGTCGGCGTAGGTTCTGGTGGGTTTGTGCTCGTCGCGTCGTGTCGTGTGCACGCGCGTTTAGTTTCACGCACGCGTATCCTTTTTATAGATATATCGTGTTTTGCAGGATTTTTCCTCATATGGTGACTTTTGTAAATTCTAGGTTCACCGGCAGGGACTTCGAGCGCAGCGGAGAAAGGGAAGCAGGTGGTCGGACATACCTAACACGGGATCACGGGTGAGTAGATTTAACATCTACGGGGGACGATCGTTTGGATGGCGCAATTCGCCCGATAGATTTAGTAAACTGGAAAATAGTAAACTGGATAATCACTTGTGACATTAGAATAATAATACTGGCATGATAATTGCTGCAATTAGATCAATATGTTATACCCATATACGCAACTCATTTGTAGGACACATGCACCATTACCAGGTTTTTGTACGTAGCACGAGCACTATTCATGTGGACACACACCCTGGTAATTGCCATGTCACAACACTAGATAACTGCAAATCTGAAACATGTTAATTGCTTAGAATTGTGCTATTGCAATAAATATTTAAAATGAAATCATAAGAATTGCTATTCTCGTGCAAATGCATTAATTCACTTGCTCATGCTTAGTATAAATCATACATTGCAAATTGATATCTTATGCATTCATTATCATTGACATATGCACCCATGATGATTTCATGAGATTTATGATATTTCTGGATTTCGGGGAAAGCCGCAAGATTTCCAAAACTTACGATCTTTTAAATATAAAAGTTGCGGTTTTCTAGTGATGTAAAGTATCGTCCACCATGAGTTTGCTGTGGTTTTCTAGACCCGTTTCGAGGAGGTGGATGAACCGTCTCGGGTACATGGTGGGCCCGGTACGGTACCCCTGGGCAAGAAGATCGCAGGAGATGGCGTTGAGCCTGGCAGGGGATGGATTACCTACCGGTGATTTCATTTGGCACGGCGGATATCCAGAGGATACCGACCATGGCCGCTAGATTGAGATATGGATATTTGACATGGATCAGCCGGATGGCTGAGTCCAGAGATGCTTGACACGGATATATGAGATTTAGACAGATTTGAGGTGTCGTTGCTGGACACGGATTTTATTGATTTCATGGATATTTTGCTGATGTTAAAAAGAAGTTTTCAAAACAAACGAAGGAACAATTTTTATACCTTCATGATGAAATCCTGAGTTGACTCATGTGGCATACATTCCTGTTATTGCACCCATGTGACATACTGGTTAGAACCCTGATGATACATACATACCTGCTAGTACATATAGCCATACCTGTTTTAGAGATGCTAGGATACTTGTGTGCATGCATACGATAGCTTTAGTAAATGTTATTTATTACTCACGAGCTGGCAACTCACCCCCGTTGTGCCCCAGCTTTTCTGCAGGTCCGTTCCGTCAGCACTGTAGCGGCGGACACTTTTGCTCATTTTGCCATTTTTGCTTGGACTCGAGACTTTTGCTCATAGGTGGGTTGTTATCATTTTGTCCCACCATATATATATGCTCATTATATCTAGAGTACTCCATCTACTACTACTGCTGCCAGTGCTACTACTACTATTTCAGCTGTACCAGTTATTTGGATTACTGTATATTGACCTAGAGACGAGGTTGTGAGACTTGGGGATTTTATGATATGTTATTTGGGGTCGAGCTCACTTGAGTCGACATGTTATTTTACCCATGCTTCATACTTATTTATGTATATTGTTGTTTTACATTCCGTGGGATTTGTGACCGCCTTGAGGCGAAGAGCTAGCTCCTGCTTGGGGATGCCATATTCATGTTATTTATTTTTCGGTTTTGCGCCCGTTTGGGGCCTGGTTTACAAAGGAAATTCTGCAGAAATTTTGGAAAGAGGAAGGTTATTTTAAAAAGGGACTTGATGTGGATTAATGGTGAAAAATGTTTTAAATAAATTGGTTTTCTTTCACTCAAATTCTTAATTGGGTTTTGTATTCTGGGCTTCGGCTTACTTATTTACGGACGCCTTAAGACGTTTCGTAACTTAAGTGCCGGTCGCGTTCCGTACCTTGCGGGTCGTGACACTAGTCTAACATCTATTATGCAAACCACAGATCTAAGTATCAAGTCAACCGGGAGGCGTATGGAATCCACCTAAATCTAAGTCGATATATATATATATATATATATATATATATATATATATATATATATACATATAATAGTCAGTGATCCCGCCTCAATAGTATCGCGTACAATACAGTATATCATATGACAATCCTCAAGTCATGAGTGCGGATCTATCATCAATATAAAGCTCGTACGGTAAATCGTCGTACGGCATCCCAATAGCTGGGTACGGGTCAATATCACATTATCTCATCAAGTATCTGGTATTCTTATCATCATAACACATAATCTGGGATACTGAATCTAAGTCTAGTACAAATCGATACCATCTATATAATTATGAATGCGGGGGTAAAACACATGCCTAAAGGCCCGCTAAGAATCACATATCGTATCCCAAATACGAATCATATCAAATCACCGATCTCACGGCACCAAGCCCAATATCATCGACTCATCTCCAAAGTCATCCAATATCATCATCAACGCAGTGTAAGTATAGTGAATATGCAAGGGTGTGCGTGTGGGTGAAAACCTATTCTAGGGTTCGTGGCTATGAACTACACTAGTTTACTTCTAAGCCTAAACTATCCATAAAACACCTAACACAATATCCATGACACACTATAACTATCATATATAGTATATCAACTACGGACTGCGGGGGTGCTATACGTCATTCCCCGACTTCCCCCTGTAGATATAATCTACTCACCTTGCGTCTTCATTTGTCGACGTCACCACGCGCATTGCTTGTCGTTCCGAAGTCTTCATGGGGTACCTGTTAGTTATATGTATGCCCTAGAGGCCATTGCTATACATAGGATGTATATTGTAGTGGATGCTGGGACATATATAGGGAGGACTTTCTTGCTCGACATGATAGTATGCTATCTGGTTGATCTTTACCTTAACGTGTACACTGATTGTCTCTCTGTTACATGTTGGTAAAGCCCTTAGGATGTGTACTTGACTACCTGGACTATGATGCGGATCATACTAGTGGGGACATGGTAGTCCATAAGTACATCCTTCAATGTCCCTAGTCGTGGGTGTATCGAGACGGGGCATCGATATACCAGAGTAGACTAGCGTATACCCTCTCGACCCATACAGATGGGCGATGGATGATCCCATATCTATTGGTGTTTGACATCAGAGATGATGTACGGGTGCTCAGTGGAGACTGGGTACACTGGACGGACTCGCCGAGAACTCCCAGATGGTATTATACCTTACGTCGGATGGCAGTTCTCTGGTGACACTGGTACAGATTAGTCTGTTGACCCGAGATCGTCATAGAGTCTTGTGTGGTTCCTACTGTGCTTTGATTTCCACCTTACCGCGTCCAAGAGGGCGTGCAAAACGGTGGTTTTTGGGTACAGTCCCGAATCACATGGAGGCAATGAGCGATAGGAGGGGATTCGTCTCTCCCGGTATAGGGGGTTGATGTTGCGCTGTGTTCGATTGGCTATAACAGGAAATCCCTGGCCAGGGTTGCTGAGATTTACTGGTAAGTGTTACCAGTAGTTTCTCGAATTGTTATAGACCTCATATCGACACGACTTATCAAGCTATTGGGGTCTGACGTTTACCACCCCTAGGTGAGATATGCGACATATCAGACGATCAGACCGGACTGTACGGTAAGTGTTACTGGTTGGATTCACAGGAGTGTGAGCGGGCTTGCTCGTCGATCTTCTGATCGCTCAATACCTGGGTGGCCGTTACGTTTAGCAGACCGCTTGCGGCTTGTGGGTGTTTGATATGATCATCACCTGCTACCGGCGTATTGACGAGTCTTTAGAGTCCTACACAGAGGTTTCCTGGCTCAAGCGAAACGAAATAGGAGCGCATATGAGATATGTACGGGACCGAGAATAATGCGTGTATGTGATACCGTATTCTATTCTCGCGATGAATGTATCGAATGGTTATATGCGATATAACCTAGTTATCGAATCGAGGGTTGATTCGATAAGCCGATACATTGGATACTAGTCGGTTATATGCGATATGAACGGATCGTTAAATCAAGTGTTGATTTAATGATTTAATGTATAATTATATATTTGATATATTACTTTGCATTAACTAGTATTGGTTCATTTTAAATGGATTTTCTCACTTGGATGTACAAGTTGTATATGTGATATACTTTTTGTGCAAATGATTGTATCATGTTTGATGATACATGTTTACTTGGTTAAGTGCAAAGAATTAAACCATGGTTAAACTAATGATTAGGGTTTTGTTTATCCATATTTATTTATTCATTTATTTGTTTATTTCATTTAGAAAAGATAATGAGAATGGTGGCTTATTTTGTAGTTTTGTGGAAACTTCATGATATGTTGAAAGCTTGACCATTCTTGTTCTTTTCCTAAACCTAATCATTAACCCTAACCATGGTTTATTCTCTACACCTAACTAAGGTTAAGATTATGATAAGTATCATATTGGTTTTTATTTTAAAACAACTTATCATATCATTATCTTCATCTTTTTCTTCTTCCTCACATGAAGAAAGCTTGCCTCATTAATGGCAAGTGAAGAAATCAAGTGAGAAATCCAATTCTAAAGTGAACCCACTTCCTATTTCTTCATCCTCTACCTCTTGCCAAGTAGTATAGGGTGTTTTCTTCACAAGTTTCATGACTTGGTAAAGTGGGAGCTTGATCTAGTGATGCCTCGACGTAGATCATCTTCGGCACGAAGCCGACGACCTTGCCCGCCCATTTCTCCGATGAAGCCGACGCTAGAGCCCGGGTTTCCATTTGGACAGCGAGGAGACTTCATTGCGGAGCTATGGAGGTGGAGGACCGGATCTACAAAGGTTGTATTTCCGTTCTTTTAGTTTAGTTGTAAACTAGTTTCATTGTTTCGCCTATATATCTAGTTAACGATCCGTATTAGGGTTTCTCGGCACCCGTAAAATTTGAAATTGGCATGGTTGATGCCTTGTGAGACCTCATTAGTGTGCCTAGGAACCCTACAGTACCTACACATCAAAGTATCGTATATGCGTATTAAAACCAAATCAAGGCTAACCCGGCACACGAAACCCAAAACGATACGATAAGGGGCCTATAGATTTGAACCTATGGGCACGCCTTCAAAACCATCAATCAAACCTCGATATCGTCGTATAAACGCCAAATAGTCGAGGTAAAACACGGATACACAATTCCAGAACTAAAAATACGAAATACAGAAACAGGATCAAAATAGCAACTGGAGAAAAGGGTCCCAGATTTCACCCTAGGTCAAATTAGACAAATCTACACATACCAGGGGTTTAATCTATGCATGTAGGGGCTACAGAACCAAAACGAGCAAGTTTGGTGCAGGTATGGCCGCAATTTACGGCCAATGGGAATAAATTGGCGGCCTGGAAAAAGGGGTAGGGGCTGGGGTCTTGTGTGGTGGTTCTAGGGTGCCTGCTCATATCACTGTCCAATCAATTTTATTCCAGAATGCCCCGGGTGATAGCAGATTACAAAATACACTCCCAGATTTACAGTTTTCCCCGATATCGATTCCGTAAATCCGTATTCTGGTTTCCAGTTCAGGTTTGGGTCTAAAATAACATCACTAGGGTGTTTGTGTGGCCTCTACTAAGCTCAATTTCATCTTACAACCACAATTTCCTCAAACCCTAACTAGGTTTTCTTTAAGTCCACAAACACACACACAATATCGATTCAATCTAAACATGGGGGTAAAGGAAATGCTAAAACTAAGTTAAGGATCCAGAAAATACCTCATTTGGCAACTCAAGAATTTCTTGAGTTGCCCCTAGTGGCCAAAATCCTTGCTTCCTTGGTCCAATGTGTAGATCTTGAGCTTGTGCACACTTTTAATGAAATAAATATGGGGTTTTGGTGATGTTTTTGAGATGTTTTGAGGAGGTGAAGTGGGGAGGGAGGTGAGGAGCAGCAGCAACAGCAGGGAGTTGAGGGAGAGGGGAAGAAAATGAGTGTTAGGATCAAAGGAAATGGTTAAGTCCTTGGTCAAAGAAGCCCATACCTCTCTCTCTCTCACCATACCTCATATAATATTCCCCTTTCTCTTTTCTTTTCTTTTTCTTTTTTATAAATTCCTTCTCACTCAATAGTAAACCCAAATGAGAAACCATGGTGGAAAAATGCACAAGTGTAAGAAAAGATGATATGTGCATGTTTTGCACAAAAGCTAGAAAAGCCGATTAGCGATTTTTAATTGCGATTAACACTAAATTAGCATATAACTAATCAATTAAACTTAGAAATGGCATAATTCTCTAAATTACCCTATTTTAGAATTTTCCATAACTTTTCCAAAATTTCCCCCTATTTATTTGGATTTAAATATACCGAATTATTAAAATATTCAATAAAATAATATTAAATTATAAATGTTCCCTAAAAATAATATTTTTATTATTTCGAAATGTTACAATCGACCCCCCTTAAATAAGTTCGGTCCCCGAATTTAAATTTAAACCCCCAGTACTAAAACATTTCAGCAAAATCCAATTGTCGGGGCTCCGAAAACATCAATACATAGCGAATATCATTAAGGTGTACTGCTCTCTAAGAAATCAATCCCCAAAAATGTATATAAGAATATCCGGTGCGTCTGGTGCGCACGGAATCAAAATCCATGTATGTGTCATACAGGTGAACAAAACAACATCTAGGTGCAACTAGTGTGCACGAAACATTGTCATAGGCAACGTGTGTGCCTTACATCAAAATCAGGCGCATTTGACATGCACGAAGAATTTTGATTTAGTGCATCTGGCGTGCACCAAGATCATATATCGAAACCAAATCATAAGTACCGTCTTCGGTAGTTCCTCCTTCAAGGTCGAGAAGGAGTCGGTGCATCCAATGCTAGCAGCGCAAGATATCTACTTGCCTCTTGCTCACGGTCTGGCGTCCTCTGACTCTGGGTCCTTATCTTCTCTGCGGATTACCTACCTCGCAGTCAATCGGCTCATCGGCCCTGTCAGGTGTGCTAACGGGGACGATTCCGTTCTGGCACTTCTCTGGTCATCTCTCGGTCAATCCTCACGACCACTCGTAAAGCAGTATGTCACTGGCGTCGGCCTCTGGCTCTCTGAATGCACATCACACATCTGATCCTGGGTGCAAACATCATTACAGCAATGTCCTGGAAGGAATCCTGCTCAAGGTCTCTTCCGATCTTGCCTATGCCGAACTGTACGGAGGCTGGCTCTCTTGCATAATCTCTTCTCACTCGATGGACATCCGTGTCCCCTGCATAACATTTTCTCGGAAATTGGTCGCATCCTAACGCCTTTGTAAGCATATCAGGTCTCTAGCCTTGACGGGAAGTAATGACAGCTCGTCAGCGTCTCGCACGAACCTCTGGTTCCACTTGTCTCTATCGTCGTCCACTATGGTTTCACGCCATGCTATCTACGCACTGCACTGTTCTCTGCCACGGTCAATCCGAAGTCTCTTGCACTGACTCGAAGTCGCGTACTCTGTAGCTTTACCATTCTATAGAAGATGTCTGGCCGAACAGGTCCTCGGGAACGCGTCCCAACCATCGGAGGAATACTCAATACTCTTTCGTCCTCGATCAATTACAACGCATCTGGGTGAGGTCCTTTATCCGAACCTGGTCAACTACCTCGTCGACGATGCCGAACTCTGGCCTGCTGGGTCTGCGCAACATGACCACTCCTGGGTCTAGGTCTTCTCGTATCGTATTCCAGAAAGGTCCTGTTGAGGTCTCTCTCTCAAATCTCATTCTTGCCGGATTGCCCGGAAGTCATCATCTATTGCTAAAACTAATTCTTATTCCAGAACGGCTGCATACTTATCGCGCCTCTTTCTGGAAGATGTATCCATATACAACGCCTCTGCGTGCGTATCGCATCTCTGATGTCAGCGGAGTGGGACGTCATCTCGTCGAAATCTCTTGCGAACTCTTTACTTCACTCTGCCTCAATGTCGACTGCTTCGGACTCGTCTCATCATGGCTGCATGGACGGCGCTCCAATGGCTATCCTCGTATCTGGAGTCTCCCAAGAAATGCATCTCACCACCTAGCATCCGAAGGAAGTCGAACCATTCGATCGATTCGTCAAAACCTCTTAATCCCCTAAGAGCTCAACATCTTGGGTACAGTTTAACAGCATCGAGTACATACCACAGCATCAATGATCCAGCCGTAGAAGGGCAAACTCAAGCCTCACTAATGGCGCCGCAGAACTGCCGCAAACCCTAAGGTTTAAAGGCTTTCACACGGTCATTATGTCGAGTTAGGGTTTCATTCTTCTAGAGGGTCCATAGAATTGCCTGCATGTCTTTCCGAATACTTTAAACTTGGAATAGCCGGTTTCTGACATTCGATCGTCTCTGTCGACTCTCAACGTCTCCGCGTGAAGTCGTCTCTAGCTGGAAGCAACCTATCTGATGACCTCGCATCGGTAAGCGAACGAACCACACGTCCTAGTCCTTCATCCTTAGTGACTAGCAACCTTCCATCATATCTCTAAGTGTATACTCATGCCGCAGTAGCTCCAATCATCTGGGCGATATCTCGTCATTTGCAGCGACAACTGGCTCATTCGTCTGTACGCTGAATAGCGCCTCAATCCTCCAGGAAAGGCAATACATTGGCGGTCATCTCTAAATCGGGTAGACTAGCTATCATCTGTCTCATATCGGCCTGGAAGCTCCGGCGATTTTAGCTCGTAAGCTCCGGAAGCGACATCCTGTCCATCTCAGTAACAGCTGTTTCATCTGTCTGCACGATAGGCAACATCATAATCTCCGAGATATGCTGTACATCAACAGCCCTCTCTCAACTGGCAGCTCTAACAATGGCCGGATCATTCGGTGTAAAATCAAGCACTCGCCTCCACAAGAGGTCACAATCACCAAAACTAACCCAAGATGTTCCCATGTCACCAGAAAACACAATGACCGGCTCTCGTACCAGACGAGCTCGCACTGACCGTAACCCTAGCAGCAGCCCAAACTGCGCTCAAACATGGTGACAGGAACCTCAATCGAGTATCGAAGAGAGCAGATCAATAGCAAGAAAGAGAACAACAGATCCAGAGTGGATACATGATCATAAGAAGGAACAACATCAATGAAGGTATGATCATGAAACTAATAGAATCGGGGATCTCAAATGGATATATAATCATGGATATGAAGAGAATCACTGATCTCGAAAATATATGCATCCTAAGGTTCCTTAAGCGGAGTAGCGTATCGTAAGTATGCCGCGGAACATACCCACGGTACATCACTCTACTTTAGTCACCTATTCCATCAACCAAGGGTCATCCTATGCGACGAAAGTTTGGGTCTAATACCTCCTCGACTAAGTCTAAGTTCCGTAAGGTCAAGCCTAAGTTCCGTATATATATAGACGCCCTAGGCTCCACATAGTCAAACTTAGACTCGAACCAAGGTTAACCTAGCGCTCTGATACCAACTTTGTCAAGACCCAAAAGAGCACGTGACTGGCCCTTGAACCATATGAAGTCTATAGGACTCCATCTGATCCAAGTAAGCCAAAAGCCCAGAAATCTAAAACCATTTAGAGTAAAGAAACATATTTTGTAAATTATTTTCCAATGTGGCATTTTATCACACACTTACTACGCCTAAGCAAAGAGCACAACCCACACAAGCAATATAATATACAACGCCGAAGGCCGAGGATCAAACCCAAGAGAATCTCCAATAAGCAAGAAAATCGTAATACTACTGAGCACGACTCTAAGGTCGAAATAATACATCACTTGCGTTTAAGTCTGAAACAATATACAAGTTTTGGTTGATGGAATTTCTAGATACAAAGAATATTACATATACAAGGGTGGTTCTGATGCAAAGAACCCACCTACCAAGCAAATCACCCGCAAAGGAAGCAATGTGCCGGAAATGCCGTGTCACGACCCGAAAGTACGGAACATGACCGGCACTTAAACTACGAACGTCTCGAGGCGTACGTAATCTAAGTAAACCGAAAACCCAGAAATCCAAACCAAGAAAAGTAGTAGAGTGCAGGAAAAACCAACTTAAAGCAAGTAGTTTCAATAGCATAAGCCGTATCATGCGGTTTTTAAAAACATCAAAAAATTTACTGAAAATTTCGGCAGAGTCTCCTTTGTAAATACTGGCCCCCAAACAGAATACAACGTGAATAGTATACGAAATCAAGAAAAAGGCATCCCCAAGCGGGAGCTAGCTCTTCGTCAATCGACGGTCACAACCACACAAGCAATATAATATACAACGCCAACGGCGAGGATCAAAACTCAAAAGGAAACTCAAAACCATCAGAAATCCACAGAAATATAACGCGCGACTCTAAGGTCGAAAGAATAACATCACTGGTCTCTATCTCAAAAATAAATACATGTTTGGTTGATGGAACTTCTAGATACAACTGAATAATAATATACAAGATATAATGATGGGTAAGATACAAATAACCCACCTACTAGCAAGCCACCCGAAAATGGAAATAGTGCCAGCAAAGCCGTAATGAAACCTGTACGGCGAAACCTGCAAGAACTGTGGCACAACGGGGGTGAGTTACCAACTCGTGAGTAGAAAAACATCTACGCACAGAAATCGCATAAATAACGCAATCCTAGGTCAATGATCATAATATATCCTCAAAAATGTATAAAACATGCAGCCTATAACAATGGCTAGGGTAAATATCTAACCCGAGTGTAAACTCATGTGCCCGTGTCAGTGCCTCAGGTAGCAATATGTCATATGAATGAGGTATGAATGCATGAAAACAGAATACATGTAAATGAAGAACTGTTTTCATAAATTAGTGAGATTTCCTTCGTATTTTTAAACTGAGGTATCATAAATGAAATCAGTATCAACAGTGTCTAGCATCGACACAAAACATAAATCTCAATGTCTCAATCTCAATATCTAGGGCGCCGTCAGTCCAGACCGGCCCCTACCATCCATCTCAAGACCACGACGGTATCCTCCGGACATCCGACGCGTCGGGTAATATCACCGGTAGGTAGTGCTCCCCAGCCAGGCTCAACGTCAACAACACATTCCTCTTGCCCCGGGGTACCATACCGGGCCCACCATGTACCCGTGACGGTTCCTCCACTCCTCGACACGGATCTCGAAAACCACAGCAAACTCATGGTGGACGACACTTTACATCACTAGAAAACCGCAACGTTTTATATTTTAAAAGATCATAAGTTGTAAATTTTGCGGCTTTCCCCGAAATCCAGAAATATCCTAAATCTCAAGAAATCATCACAAGTGCATATGTCAATGATAATGAATGCATATGGTATCAATAACCAAGTTGCAATGTATGATTAATAAACTAGGCATGAACAATTGAATAACAATATGCATGAAGTGACAAGTAATAACTACAATGTCTAAACTGGTATATAAGGCAGGTACACTAATATTATATCAAACTACTAACTAACAAGATAAGTCAAGCAATAGTATTTTCTAAGTGTACGTGACATGGGAATTATCGATGAAGATGTGTGTGAGCCGGCAAGTAAGTGTATGTGGTACATACGCATCATCGGTAATGGTGCTGGTGTCCTAATAGCATGATATCAATAATGGAATATGCAGCAAAATAAGTATGCGAGGCAGAGCGAACAACAATAATGTGCGGGAGCTGAATACTAGACACAACGATAACTAATCAGTATTAATCTAATATAAGTCCTACAAATGGTGCCTTTTGAAATAACACGAATCATGGGGTTTTGAAAATAGGGGCTACGGTGTTTTTATGAAAAGATACGTCTTTTGAAATATCCGTAAGATCCCTTGGGCTGTCTTTTAAAACACCCACGATTTGTTAGTTTTGAAATATGTAAGAATCGAATCTAACCTAACAACTAAACTAAACTAAAGGGCTAAGCTAACAAGCTGGACTACAGGTAAGGAAACCGCCTAACATCTGAGTCGATACATATACCTACCTGTATATGTATAGTCGGTGATCCCGCCTCAATAATATCATAGCCGATACCATATCTATAATCAGGCATCCTAAGTCAAGAGTGCGGATCAATCATCAATATAGCTCGTACGTAAATCCGTCGTACGGCATCCCAAATCTGGGTACGGGTCAATATCACATTCATCATACTATTCACCTGGTATCCTCTTTATCAATTATCATGATCGAGGTACTGATCTACGTCTAGTACCATACTGATACCGCCTACGTATGCATGGACGTGTGTGAAACACTACGTCAAGGACCCGCTACAACGTCATGTCGTATCTAAGATACGAACCCTGCTATATCACCGATCTCACGGCCTCAAATCAAATCTCATCGACTCAGCTCAATCCCAAGTATCATCCTCAATCCGTATGTGAACACATAGTCCCATACTTATGTGAACACATAACTATAAAGAATCCCATGAGCACATATCAATAGGAAAGTATGAAAGTATGTATGTGTGTATGTGTAGTGCAACACTACCCTAGGGTTCGCAACGCTAAAATAATCCAACACACCAATATCCATCCTAAGCATCCATATTAATCCCAAATAACATATAATAATTGTTGGTGTGTATACGCATCCGTATACACCACCACGGACTGCGGGGGTGCTATACGCCATCCACCCGACTTCTCCCCGTAGATATAAATCTACTCACCTGGTCCTCGCTAGCCGGTGCCGACGTCGCCACGCGCTTGCTTGTCGTTTCGAAGTCCACAAGGGGTACCTACATATCATAACGCACCGTATCGCATTAAAACTAAATTCGAAAATCAAATCGGCACGCGTATCACGCATAGGTCCAAACCTATCGCCTACGCATGCAAGAATAGTCAAACCAACCCTCGATGTCGATGTACAAACGTCAAACCATCGAGAAAAATCCAATCACACTCATTTGCACATTCACGAACACTAATTTTAATATAAACTAGGTTAAAACTCACAAAAACCCCAATTTCACTTAAAAAGTCATTTTTCCGAAAATCTAGCAAGCACAATTCGCCGTTTTCGTACAAAACATGATGTTTAAATGAATGTAGCGGCCAATATACTTATTAAATATCTTAAATAAGTCATAGAAATAATTTCCAGAATTTAATCACATTAAATTCCAAAAACCCTAATATTCTAGTTTACAAAATACCCTTTTTAACAATTTCATAGCAAAAATGCACAAACTACAATTTAGGTTGGATTTCCATGAACTAAAGTGTTAAACTACACTTAATAAAGTTAATAAAATGATAAAAACCCTAACCATATTTTTAATCTCATATTTCGAATTAAATCAAAAAAACTAGTTTGCAACAAAAAGCTTAATTTGGACATTTTTCAAGTAACAACTTGTAATTAACAACTAGATTAGTTTTCTACAAAACTAAATATGTTAATCCACATCACTAAACCATGCACAATTAAACACAACTCATTTCCACAACAAACCCTAACTTGAAATCTTTAATCATGCAATTAAACTCACATAACCCAAATTAACACTTAATTAAATTAGCTTTAAGAAATTAAGTAACAAACTAAGCAAAAAAGTTTAGAATTATACCCAAAAACATTTGAAGATCCACAAGCATCCATGGCCCTCCAAAATGCTCTCTTTTCACAAGGATCCATGCTATACGGGCTAAGCTAAAATGGGTAGGAGTCGGATTTGGGTTTTGGGATTTTTTTGATGGATTTTGGGGCAATTTTTGATGAAGTTTTGAAGAGAAAAGAGAAGGGAAATGGGGGGGGGGGGCTGCTGCTGCTGTAGGAGAGGGGGGTCGGCTGGAATGGGAGGAGGAGAGGAGAGAGAGGGAGGTAGAGAAAGTGGGGGGAGAAAGTCAAGGTCAAACCAAAGTCAAAAGTCCACCTCATTTATCCATTTTCTTTTCTTTTCTTTCATTTCTTTCCTTTGAAATTCAAGTGGGGAAAAAGATGGGGGCTGCTGAATTCAGCCAAGGGGAGAAGTGAATGGGGGTGTGTGGGTGTGGGTACGGGTGTGGGGTGATGAAAAATGATAAATACAATACCCCAAACATCCATTTACGCCAAAAAAGCCTTTTTTCTTCAATAATTTCTAAACCGTTTTGGCAAATGATTTCGTTCCAAAAATCACATCATAAAATTTTATTTAATGTTTTATGATGCACAAATTTTTTTTCAACTCATTCCAATTTGTAATTTTCCCTAATTAAATGTATTAGCGACGGCTTAAAATAATAATAAAATAATATTTTTTTTATAGAAAATTTGAAATTTCACCAGCGGCCCAATAAACACCAAATAATAGCAATTACATAGCTAGAATATGTATATTTAATTTTTATAATAAGATATTTGTATTTTGACTTTTTACAGAAAACCCCCTTATTTTACCGATTTTTTCGAAATTCACCGAAACGATTTTCAAAACGTTACATGCCGCTATGGAACCTGTACGACAAAACCTGCAAGAACTGTGGCACAACGGGGGTGAGTTGCCAACTCGTGAATAGAAAATATGTACAAGCAGAAATTGGAAGCTTGACATAAACCTAAGTCATAATGATCAGATATAATATAAACCTCAAATGAATAAGTTTGAAGCATAGTAAAGTGGCAATGTAAGATCTGAACATAAGTGTAGTGCCAAGTACTCGTACCAGTGCCTCACATAACAATATATTGTTAGTTATGTATATGCCCTAGAGGCCATTGTTGTACATATGATGTATATTATAATGGATGCTTGGATATATATAGAGATGACTTTCTTGCTCGTCATGATAGTATGCTATTTGGTTTCACTTTATCTTAACATGTTGACTTGTATTGGTTTACTGTTTTACTCTCACATGTTGATAAAGCCCTTAGGATCTGTACTCGACTACTGGGACTATGATGAGATCATACTAGTGGGGCCACGGTAGTCGATGAGTACATCCTATAACTGTTCCTAGTCGAGGGTATATCGAGACAGGGCATCGATACACCAGTGTAGACTAGCGTATACGCATCTTGACCCATATGATGGGCGATGGATGATCCCATATCCATCGGTGTTTTGACATCAGAGATGGTGTACGGGTGGTCAGTGGAGACTGGATACACTGGACGGACTCGCCGAGAACTCCCAGATGGTGATATACCACACGTCAGATGGCAGTTCTCCGGTGACACTGGTACAGGGTAGTCTGTAGACCCGAGATCGTCATAGAGTCTTGTGTGATTCCCACTGTGCTTTGATTTCCACCTTACCACGTCCAAGAGGGCGTGCAAAACGGTGGCTTTTGGGTACAGTCCCGAATCACATGGAGGCAATGAGCGATAGGAGGGGATTCGTCTCTCCCGGTATAGGGAGTTGATGTTGTGCTGTGTTTGATTGGCTATAACTGGAAGTCCCTGGCCAGGGCTGATATAGAGATTTACTGGTAAGTGTTACTAGTAGTTTCTCGACCCGTTATGAGCCACACATCGACACAACTTATCGGTTACTGGGGTCTGACGTATACTACCCCTAGACTTGATATGCGACATATCAGACGAACAGACCGGACTGCACGGGAGTGTTACTGATTGGATTCACAGGAGAACGCACAGGCTAGCTTGTTGATCTTCTGATCGCTCAATACCTGGGTGGCTGTTACGTTTAGCTGACCGCTTGCAGCTTGTGGGTGTTTGATATGATCATCACCTGCTACCGGCGTATTGACGATTCTTTAGAGTCCTACACAGAGGTTTCTTGGCTCAGGCGAAACGGAGTAGAGGCACATATGTGATATGTGCAGGACCGAGAATAATGCGATATGGGATACCGTATTATATTCTCGCGATATTTAGTTATGAACCGGGTCAACGGATCAAGTGTTGATTCGATGAATCGGTACATGATATATTAGTCGGTAATATTCGATATAGCCGGATCGTCGGATCAAGTGTTGATTCGATGATTTAATGTATAATAATATATATGATATATTGTATTACATTATCTAATATTGGCTCGCTTTATTATTTCATTTTCTCATTGGATGATACATTGATATATATGCGATATATGTTAATTGTATTATTTTCTTTTGTTGCAAATATATAATATATATGTGATATATATTATTGTGACATGATATGATTAATTGTTAAACATGTTTAAGGATGATTAATTGAGTTAGGGTTTGATTGGGGTTAGATGCTTCATGCACCTTCTAGAAGCTTTTTCTTTTGTCATTCTTAAGATATTTTAGGATGACACATTCTTTAACCCAACCAAACCCTAACTCTAGTTTATTCTCTACTAAATCCTAGCCACTCATCCTTGACCATGGTTTATAAATCAATCATATAGCTTTTATTCTATTCATCACAAAGGAAAATAATCTCATTATCTTTTCCATTATCATCTTCTTCTCTCTTGAGAAAGCTTACTAGAAATTCTTTAAGTGATGAATAAATATGAGAAAATGATATAAAAAGAAAGCAAAAATACTACTCTCTCATCCTCATCTCATCTAGCCCATGAGATTAGTGTGTTCATCTCTTTAGAGTGAGAAAACTTGAGTCTTTGCAACTTCGACGTAGATCATCGGAGATTTGGAACACTTTAAGCTAGCATGGATCGTTCGAGTCGTGGAGCCTCTCATGAGTCCGGGAGATCGTGCATCGCGGCAAAGGGACTTCTATTCGGAGCTTGTGAAGCGAAGGAGCGGACTACAAAGGTTGTAATCCCTCACACTTAGATAAAAAGTTATCATCTTGCATGTTTAACCCTAATAATCTAGCAAAGATCCCGGCTTTGGGTTGTTCGGCACGTCTAATTTTTTATCCGGGCATGTTTGATGCCTTATGAACCTTCACAAGAGTGCCTAGGAACCCTACAGTGGTATCAGAGCCTAGCTAGAGCATTAGGCAATGTGTTTACGAAGTTAAAACTCCGATCGAACCCGAAACGACAAAATTGGACCCCTCTTTGGAAATTTTTTAAATTTTGGGATTTTTCTGAATTAAAAATATGTAAAAAAATCAGCAGGGAATTCTAAGAATTACCATGAAACACGGGCCCACAATTCCTCAAAACGGCGGCGGAACCGCGGCGCAAGCAAGCTTGCGCGGCGGTTCCGCGGTGGATTTGTGGGATTGTGACACGTGGCTTCATGGTAATATCCGTAGGTGCTTGTTGATGCTTCTGGGTATTTTTAATCTGTTTCAGGTGTTGAAAATTCTGGGGTTTGTTTTGTAATAGTAGACTCGATCGGAAATTTTAAATTCGTATTTCTTTCCGGATATTTAGAAACTGTTAAACTAGTTGAACGGATATCATTAACCCACTTTTTCCCGGCACGTAAAACTTTCAAGTGTTGAATTTTTATCGGGTTTAAATCTTTCGGAAAAATTGTACAAGTTAAGCGGTGGACCCTCTAGAAGACAACAAACCTTAACTCGATTATGTGACCGTCTTGAACTGCCTTTTGAACCTTCGGGTTTGGGGCAGTACGGCGTGCCACATGTGAGGCGTTGGCTTGACCCTTCTACGGCTGGATCACCGGTACTGTGACATATTCTGGGATTATTTGAACTCCGCTCAAGAGTTGAGCACTTTGGGAAATTTTGGGTATTTGATTATCTGTTCGGAAAGTTTAATACTGTCTATTTATCTGAAATGTGATACAATATTTGGAATTCATAGAGTTAGGCATGAAATGCGAAGTATGTGATATTTCGGATTTACGATGTCTAAAGTGATTGTGGATTCCAAATGTTGTAGTTTTACACTTTCTTTTCTGTGACCGTAAGTGTAATATGTGATATCGCCGGTTTCGTTGCTATATGTCAACGACAATTGGGATGCGCATATTTACTTACGTTGATGATATGTGATATTATGTGTTGCTGTGATATGTTATATTGGATCGTCGCGTTCAGAATAGCCGGGGGTTTTATGTGAGATGAGGGTTTTTATTTTCATTCATGTAAAATTCATTTGTAATATAATATTCTTTTATTTGGGGCACTTCCAGGTTGCGGTTGCTGTCACCAGTGTATATTATTTACTTTTCCGCATTAGGTAGACCCAAGGAGGGGAGCACAAGTAACCGGGTTCTAGGGTCCAGTGGGAGGCCATCTCGAGGAGTCGAGACCGGGTCTTCTAACCCTAGAATTGGCAGTGTTACTTGCCGCTCTCGTAGGGATCTTGGGATGTGGGTTTGGCTATTCGTCGCGACCGTGGAATCCGTGTTTTATACAGGCTCGTATTGAAAACACGGACGTCCTAGTATATCCAATATTTCATATATGTTCTTCTGCTGCAATGTTCTGTGATGAGATCATATTACTGCCTGAGACGAATGCTTATACTATATATATATGCTGATATATAAATATTACTGCTTTCGTTTCTTCTGTGTTGCTTAGGAAGCATAAGCTGATGGGATATTTATTAATGAGATTAATAAAAAGAAAAGAAACCTAAAGATGTTGTAGAATCAAAAACTTTATAAAAAGGGTAGCTACAGTTTTGCTTTGCACAGTGATATATATGATATATCCTGCACCTTATTCGATGAGGAAAGGGCCGACGATCCCTTCACCGGGAATGACCCCTTTAGCGAAACTGGCAGATGCTACAAAACTCGGTTCGTCTTTTGATTGCTTTTAAAGTTTTGCTTTGCACAGCGGTATATATGATATATCCTGCACCTTATTCGATGAGGAAAGGGCCGACGATCCCTTCACCGGGAGTGACCCCTTTAGCGAAACTAAGAAAAGCCTCAAAAACACTCCTTTACAAAAAAAAAAACACATGATTCTACAACGATATCAAGTTCATTACACTTAGGGTTTTCTGAAAAACCTGCGTAGCCCTCCGTCATTTCAGATAAAGACTAGTTAGTATTCGTGCTATGTTTGTTGACTATGTTAAGGCGTAGTGTGTGGTAGCTAATTAGTAGTTATCTGCTAAAACATGAGATGTGATTGGATTAGGGTAGTTGTGCGACTTTGTTGACTATGTTAAGGGTCGTGCAGGTGGATTTAATTCAATCGGGAAATGACGGGTTGAACTTGGCTAGCAATTATGATTTGTTGACTATGTTAAGGTCATAAATTGCTAGGGGTAAAAGTATTATCGGGAATTTCAAATGTTGAAATTTGCAATGAGATTGCATACCTCCTATAAGATAGTTGGATCCCGATACCCACTGCGAGTAAGTGTTACTCCTGGGAGAGTTTTACACAGGACAATTAGCCGATCAAGTAGGTGTCTAGAAAAGTGTTAACGGGGTTACGCCTCTGGGAAAACGAGGTTTACTTTAATTAGGTCCGTGCGAAAGCACGGGGAACCTCCCTCAAAGTACCGACACTGATCTGGCTGAAAGATTGATGAAATTGTAAGGTGTAATTAATCCCGGCTAATCTTACCTTTTAGGGTTTTAAGGTAGATTTGATAAAAAAAGTGGGAGACATCCTGATTAGATAAGATAATAACCAATCTAATCTTGCAAGAGCATACGCTAAAAGTGTTTTCTTCTCTCTCTCTCCAGGTAGCGACCATGTCAGGCCATAATCAAGATAATAATATGGATGTATTGACTAAACCTAATTATTGTACTGAGCAAGGGAACGTTAGACCCGTTCTTTCTTATAAGAGTTATAAGACTGAACAGGAAACATGAGAATATCTGGATTCTCACGCCGCCCAAAAGAACATACATGTTGATGCATCTTCTTCGGGTGTGTTAGTTATTAAGAACTGTTTCTCAGTTCACCCTACGTCCTGGGTATTAGATACCGGATCAGGATCCCACATATGTAAACAGTTACATGGGCTACGAAAAGGTAGAGAACTAGGAAAATGTGATCATTCTGTTCAAGTAGAGAACGGTGCAAGTATTGTAGCCAAAGCAGTTGGCGAATATCACCTTGTATTGCCAAGTCGTAATACACTGATTCTAAATGAGTGCTATTATATACCGAACATGATGTGCAACATTATATCAGTTTCTTTATTGAGTAAAGAGGGATATAATTTTGTAGTACAGGATAATGTTATGAACATATTCCTAGATCAAAAGTTAATTGCATCAGGCTCGTTACATAATGGCATATTCATTCTAAATCAGAATACAGTGCTGAATATACAAAACACACACAAGAGGAAAAGTTCAGATATGAACGAATCCTACTTGTGGCATTGTAGACTTGGTCATATCAATGCGACACGACTGGCTAAGTTACATAGAGATGGTTATTTGAATCCGTTCGAATTATCATCTTATAATACTTGCCATTCATGTCTCAAAGGAAAAATGACCAAAGCTCCGTTTAGTGGACACGGAGAAAGAGTTACTGAACTCTTAGGACTAATACATAGTGATGTATGCGGTCCGATGTCTACGCATGCCAGGAACGGTTCTTCCTACTTCATTACATTCACTGACGATCTCTCTAGATTCGGACATGTGTTCCTGATGAAACACAAGTCTGAAGCTTTTGAGAAATTCAGAGAATATAAGCACGAAGTAGAGAATCAAACGGGCAAAAGTATTAAGATTCTTCGATCTGATCGAGGAGGTGAATACTTAAGCGGTGAGTTTTTACATTATCTAAAAGAGAATGGGATTCTCTCTCAGCTTACTCCTCCTTATACACCACAGCACAACGGTGTATCGGAGCGGAGGAATCGCACCCTATTAGATATGGTGCGCTCTATGATGAGCGAGGCTGAGTTGCCTATTTCCTTCTGGGGTTATGCGCTTGAAACAGCAGCATACCTATTGAATCAAGTTCCGTCTAAATCTGTGCCTACCACACCACATGAGATATGGAGTGGGAAGAAACCATATTTTAAAAGAGTTAAGATATGGGGTTGTCCGGCCTATGTCAAAAGACAAAATCCAGACAAACTCGAGGCACGGTCAGTTCTTTGCAAATTTGTGGGATATCCTAAGAATTCTCAAGGATATATTTTCTATCACGCTGAGGAACAAAAGGTGTTTATTTCTCAATATGCCACCTTTTTAGAAAAGGAATTTCTTGAAAAAGAAATTAGTGGCAAAGAGGTAGAACTGGAAGAGGTTCTATCACCACAAACTGCAACTGAAGATTTAGTGGAACCAGAGGATTCAGTAGTACCCGACGAACCCCAGCCTCTCCGCCGATCTAGTAGGGTTTCTCGTCCACCTGAGAGATACTACGGTTTTCTCATTGATGGTGGAAGCGAGGATTGCATCATGGATGATGATGACCCGACTAGTTTCGAGCAGGCCATCATGAGTGGTGACTCTGTGAAATGGCTGGATGCAATGCGATCTGAGATGGAATCCATGTACACCAATAAAGTATGGATTTTGGAAAATGCACCTGAAAAGGTAAAACCCATTGGGAGCAAGTGGATTTTTAAAAAGAAATTTGGTGTAGATGGAAAAGTTGAGACTTTCAAAGCTAGACTTGTAGCAAAGGGTTTTCGTCAACGACCAGGTGTAGATTATGACGAAACCTTTTCTCCAGTGGCTATGCTTAAGTCCATCCGGATCTTACTTGCCATTGCTGTATACCATGACTACGAAATCTGGCAAATGGATGTTAAGACCGCCTTTCTAAACGGTGATTTAGAAGAGAGCGTGTACATGACTCAGCCAGAGGGCTTCGTAGATAGTGGGAGCAGCGGAAAGGTGTGCAAGCTGCTTAAATCCATTTATGGGTTAAAGCAAGCATCGCGGAGTTGGAACATCTGTTTTGATGTTGTAGTCAAAGAGTTTGACTTCATCAAAAATATAGATGAACCTTGTATCTATAAGAAGGTAGCAGAGGGTAAGGTTGTCTTCCTCGTATTGTACGTGGATGACATACTCTTGATAGGAAATGGTATTCCTATGCTGCAATCAGTCAAGCTCTTCTTATCACAGAGATTCTCAATGAAAGATCTAGGTGATGCCTCCTGCATATTGGGAATCATGATCTATAGAGATAGATCTAAACGGATACTGGGATTGTCCCAATCCAGGTACATTGACACCATACTAAAGAGGTTTAGTATGGAAGAATCCAAGCGTGGGAACCAACCCACGATCTCTGGACTCACTCTCTCCAAAGAGATGTCTCCCAAGACTGATTTAGAGAGAGCTCGCATGCAAGGGATACCCTATGCTTCGGCAGTAGGCCCTATCATGTATGCGATGCTATGTACCAGACCCGATGTAGCATACTCACTAAGTGTAGTGAGTCGGTATCAAGCAGATCCTGGAGAGAGTCACTGGACAGCTGTGAAGAACATTCTCAAGTACTTACGAAGGACTAAGGAGATGTTCTTGGTGTATGGTAACGGAGAACTCCAGGTGGAGTCCTTTACCGATTCCAGCTTCCAAAGTGATAAGGACGAATCTAAGTCGCACTCGGGATTTGTCTTTACCCTCAATGGAGGGGCGGTATGTTGGAAGAGTTCCAAACAGGATATCGTTGCAGACTCGACGATGGAGGCTGAATACATCGCTGCCAACGATGCTGCCAAGGAGGCTGTCTGGATAAAGAAGTTCATCAGTGAACTTGGTGTGGTTCCATCCATTGAGTATCAAATACCTTTGTATTGCGATAACAATGGAGCTGTGGCTTTGGCCAAGGAACCCAGGTCCCATCAGAAGTCCAGACATATTCTGAGGCGGTATCACCTGATCAGGGAGATAGTTGATCACCGGGAGATCGAGGTCAGGAGAGTAGATATGAAGGACAACACTGCGGATCCATTCACGAAGGCTATTCCCCAGATACAGTTTGAGAGATTATTCGGGATGCTAGGTATGAGATACTACAACAGCTGGCCTTAGTGCAAGTGGGAGATTGTTAGTTATGTATATGCCCTAGAGGCCATTGTTGTACATATGATGTATATTATAATGGATGCTTGGATATATATAGAGATGACTTTCTTGCTCGTCATGATAGTATGCTATTTGGTTTCACTTTATCTTAACATGTTGACTTGTATTGGTTTACTGTTTTACTCTCACATGTTGATAAAGCCCTTAGGATCTGTACTTGACTACTGGGACTATGATGAGATCATACTAGTGGGGCCACGGTAGTCGATGAGTACATCCTATAACTGTTCCTAGTCGAGGGTATATCGAAACAGGGCATCGATACACCAGTGTAGACTAGCGTATACGCATCTTGACCCATATGATGGGCGATGGATGATCCCATATCCATCGGTGTTTTGACATCAGAGATGGTGTATGGGTGCTCAGTGGAGACTGGGTACACTGGACGGACTCGCCGAGAACTCCTAGATGGTGATATACCACACGTCAGATGGCAGTTCTCCGGTGACACTGGTACAGGGTAGTCTGTAGACCCGAGATCGTCATAGAGTCTTGTGTGATTCCCACTGTGCTTTGATTTCCACCTTACCACGTCCAAGAGGGCGTGCAAAACGGTGGCTTTTGGGTACAGTCCCGAATCACATGGAGGCAATGAGCGATAGGAGGGGATTCGTCTCTCCCGGTATAGGGAGTTGATGTTGTGCTGTGTTCGATTGGCTATAACTGGAAGTCCCTGGCCAGGGCTGATATAGAGATTTACTGGTAAGTGTTACTAGTAGTTTCTCGACCCGTTATGAGCCACACATCGACACGACTTATCGGTTACTGGGGTCTGACATATACCACCCCTAGACTTGATATGCGACATATCAGACGAACAGACCGGACTGCATGGGAGTGTTACTGATTGGATTCATAGGAGAACGCACAGGCTAGCTTGTTGATCTTCTGATCGCTCAATACCTGGGTGGCTGTTACGTTTAGCTGACCGCTTGCAGCTTGTGGGTGTTTGATATGATCATCACCTGCTACCGGCGTATTGACGATTCTTTAGAGTCATACACAGAGGTTTCTTGGCTCAGGCGAAACGGAGTAGAGGCACATATGTGATATGTGCAGGACCGAGAATAATGCGATATGGGATACCGTATTATATTCTCGCGATATTTAGTTATGAACCGGCTCATCGGATCAAGTGTTGATTCGATGAATCGGTACATGATATATTAGTCGGTAATATTCGATATAGCCGGATCGTCGGATCAAGTTTTGATTCGATGATTTAATGTATAATAATATATATGATATATTGTATTACATTATCTAATATTGGCTCGCTTTATTATTTCATTTTCTCATTGGATGATACATTGATATATATGCGATATATGTTAATTGTATTATTTTCTTTTGTTGCAAATATATAATATATATGTGATATATATTATTGTGACATGATATGATTAATTGTTAAACATGTTTAAGGATGATTAATTGAGGTTAGGGTTTGATTGGGGTTAGATGCTTCATGCACCTTCTAGAAGCTTTTTCTTTTGTCATTCTTAAGATATTTTAGGATGACACATTCTTTAACCCAACCAAACCCTAACTCTAGTTTATTCTCTACTAAATCCTAGCCACTCATCCTTGACCATGGTTTATAAATCAATCATATAGCTTTTATTCTATTCATCACAAAAGAAAATAATCTCATTATCTTTTCCATTATCATCTTCTTCTCTCTTGAGAAAGCTTACTAGAAATTCTTTAAGTGATGAATAAATATGAGAAAATGATATAAAAAGAAAGTAAAAATACTACTCTCTCATCCTCATCTCATCTAGCCCATGAGATTAGTGTGTTCATCTCTTTAGAGTGAGAAAGCTTGAGTCTTTGCAACTTCGACGTAGATCATCGGAGATTTGGAACACTTCAAGCTAGCATGGATCGTTCGAGTCGTGGAGCCTCTCATGAGTCCGGGAGATCGTGCATCGCGGCAAAGAGACTTCTACTCGGAGCTTGTGAAGCGAAGGAGCGGACTACAAAGGTTGTAATCCCTCACACTTAGATAAAAAGTTATCATCTTGCATGTTTAACCCTAATAATCTAGCAAAGATCCCGGCTTTGGGTTGTTCGGCACGTCTAATTTTTTATCCGGGCATGTTTGATGCCTTATGAACCTTCACAAGAGTGCCTAGGAACCCTACATATATCACAAATATGATGTATGTATACGGTAAACTGAAAATAGGAGATATCGTGAATGAAATCATCAGAAAATCAACGTCGAGCATTGACACAAACTATATATCTCAATATCAAATGAAACCCATATTTCATGTATCCGACATGTATGCATCATTCATGAAGGTACTCTATCAGGTACTACTAATATGTGATGCAATGCATATACAATAAATGTGGGGTAGGGGAGATATAATATACCATCGACCATAAAGGCCCCGAGCACATAGGCTCCTCTCCAATCGAGCTCATAGGCTCCGAGCACATAGGCTCCTCTCACATCGAGCTAATAGGCTCCGAGCACATAGGCTCCTCTCACATCGAGCTCATAGGCTCCGAGCACATAGGCTCCTCTCACATCGAGCTCATAATGCATATGTAAATTTGCATAGATCATCATGATGATAAATTAAGTATGCGTATATATATATCTGTAAGTCTACGGTAGCACCCCGGCCGTCTACAGACGCCAAATGCGGAACAAAAACTTTTTAACTGGCGCTATCGTATACTTTAACCCGGATCTGCCATTATTGCTAAACTAACAAACTATAAAGAGTGTAGAAAGGTTATACCGAACGATCCGAGTCCTTCGTTCTTCAACCATCATCCCACGCTCCGTTGCGGCTGCTCTGATCTCGTCGATCTCCAATCTGCTCGTCCAGATGGCACCACGTCAACGATTCTTTAAACGGGCTCCCGCCTCTGACTCGAGGCAACTCGGTCGTCAAGTTTGCTAAAAGAGATGACCAAGATTGATGTAGAGAATGAGTAGAAGACTTTGTCTCGTTCCGTCCAAAGCTATGGACGAACGGTTAATGAAGTTGCCACTCGAATCGGGTGATGTAATGAAATGAGCTGTGAAATTCCATACACCCCAAAATCTATCATATCTTTTTAGCAAATGAAACATCAAGTGAGAGAGTGAGAGAGAGAGAGGGGGAAGTGGCCGGCCATATATAGGAAGGAGGAGGGTGAGTGTAGGAGAGGGGGGTGACCACAAGAAAATATCATGTATGAACACAAACAAATATCTCTAGTGTGAACACAAACAAATATCTCAAGTGTGAACACAAAGTGTGAACACACCAAAAGCAACCAATGAAAACACAACACCTTTTAACCTAGTCACCTCATCTAGATGCTTCTAGAAAATTCCACACTCATCCAAAGAAAAGATAAATCCGTTTTTAACCGAATGTTAAAAGACGGCCGGTAGAAAACTGGAAACTGGCAACTTCCAAAAGTGATCCCGAAACGAATTTCAGGATAACCCCGTAACTGTATAAATATACGCGCATTTGTATTACGACCGAATACAAATGCAACTGAGGCAAAGATATTATATCTACTCAATAAAATACTCGGATCCGGCTTAAACCAAAGCTGACCAGTATTAACTGTCCGAAAACCGACACGTGCGTAAACGCACGTGCATTTTCCGAACCCTGCCATAAAACCATACGGCCTCTACAACGTTTCGCCCGAACTTGGGAAACTGTCTGTGGGGGACTCTAATGACTCGTCAGTACCCTGGCAGTGGATTTAACCACAAACCGTCAGCGACACTAGCAATGCGTAACGGCTGTCCATGGACTGACCTCAAGGGAGGCCGATGAGCGAACTCATCCGGAAACCCTACTGAGCCTAACAGTGACAATGTATATATAGTCCGGTCTGTTCGTCAATGAGTATCGCATATCTGCCTAGGGGGCTAGTAACGTCAGACCCCCAATAGCAGTATAAGTCGTGTCGGAGTGTAGCCCAATAACACCCTGAGATACTACTGGAGTACCTACCAGTAAATCTCCTGCCACGGCCGTGGGCTATGTGTAATGGCTCTCCTAGACACAGCACGATCTCGCCCCCAATACCGGGAGAGACGAATCCCCTGCCGATCCGCTCACGTGCCTCCATATGGCTCGGGACTGTACCCAAAAACTACCTGTTTGCACGACTCCTTTGAGCCGTGGTAGGGTAGAAATCAAAGCACAGTGGGAACTCACACGAGACAAATGACGACCTCAGGTCGATGAACTAACCTGTACACATGTCACCAGGGAACTGCTATCTGACGATATGTATAATACCAACTAGCAGATTCCCGGCGAGTCCTGTCCGGTGTACTCATAACCCAATGAGCACCTGTATACATCTTAGGTGATCCAACTGACACCAGTGGCTTGTGAGACCGGCCACCGCCCCTTGTTGGGGTCTCGACTGTATACACTAGTCTACTCCGGAGTATCGATGCCCTGTCTCGAAACTCCCACGACTAGGGACCACAATTAAGGATATGCATATAAACTACCCAACTCTCACGTATATGATCGCCATCATACCGTTGGTAGTAAAGCAAGATCCTATGGGCTCTATCAAAGTGTAACATGTAATCAGTCACCTGAACATGTACACGACTGATAAAGGCAAACCATATAGCATACTATCATCTTGAGTAAGATTGTCCTACCGGTATAGGTCCTCCGCAATCATTGCAATCACGTACCTGCGATCCAATAATTGACTCTGAGGGCACTATCTCCAACAATCTCCCACTTGCACTCAAGGCTAATTATTGCGATGTCGACTACTCACAGCCCGTGTGAAACCGAACATCCAACTCCTCTACTAATCAGTTTCACAAAGCCCGTTTGTAAAACTATTGTGTTCGAGAAATATCCTTAGTGAGTGGATCCGCCTAGAAGTATCTTTCTATATCTCTCTAAATCTCAAGTTCGCGGAGAAAGCCATCTCCCGAATCGAGTAATACCTGTCTTAGAATATGTCTGGATATCTGATGGGACCTAGTTCATAAATGAACTCAAAATCCAAACTTCTTAGACTGTATCGATCACTGAACCTAATCAGTATCCGGCACCATGCCACCCACAGTATCCTCTTGGACCACCTGTCCATAATACTGTCCTCGTCAGAGGGAAAAACTATAACTCTGACAATCACTCTGTCAACCATGTCACCTTTGAAGCCTGGAATGATAATCGTCTCCCGAAGGAGGCCGCCGTTATCAAATCCTTAGAAAATTTACTTATGTTCTAAAACTGCTTCCTTATGTTTCTCCAGGATTGGATTAATACAAACTTATTGCATCTAGTGCAAAAACAACATCTGGTGTGGTACTTGACATCTCATGATTGACTCAGTTGCCTAAGCAAGTGATCTGCCAATCATGCCCATCCTTCTCCACTTTAGTCTGTAAGACACCTTTAGAGAGGGTGACTCCATCACTTGCAGGTACACCACCATGCTAGGAGTCAACTATTCTAAAAACCATTAGAATATCTGTCAAAGTACCCACATGTCACGATCCGAAGGTACGGAACGTGACTGACACTTAGATTACGAGACGTCTAAAGGCGTACCGTAACCTAAGTCAGCCAAAGCCCAGAAAAATCTAAACCAAAATCAAAAGAGAGTGAAGGAAAACCTTTAATGAAGACGATTTTCAAATCAATTAAGTTGCAAAGAATCTCTTTTTAAAAACATCATAAATTTCAGAAAATTTCGGCAGAGTCTCCCCTGTATTTTCTATCCCCCAAAATGGGTACAACAAGATAATAAACCTGTAATCATAAAATGGCATCCCCAAGCGGGAGCTAGCTCTTCGCCCAAGGCGGATCACAACCACATGCAATATAATAACCATATCAAGAAAAGAGCATAAAAGAAACGCAAAATATCAGAAAACACATCGCCGGCTCAAGTGAGCTCGACCCAAAAGAAACCATAAATATACAACCTCTCAGTCTCACCACTAGGTCATATATACAATATAAAGTGGTAGATGGAGAATACTAGATACAATGATAAAGCAAAAGAAATAAAGTGTGCTCGCAACCCACCTACGGGCGATGTCGCGAGTCTGAGCAAAAGGAACTGATGATAAGATAGCCCGCCGCTACAAGACTGACGGGTCCGACCTGCAAGACACTGTGGCACAACGGGGGTGAGTTGCCAGCTCGTGAGTAAATATAACATCTAATAAGGCAATCGTAAGAATGCACGCAATGCACCACAACATGCATGTCCATATGTGATATAATAGCTCTAGTATGCATGCACATGTATGCAATGTCATTTCTAACTCTTTAAGTGTTTTAAATGCTAAGGGTACTGCGTTCTTAACTTTTAGAAAATGAATATCTGTATAATAGCTAAGTACCATCAAGAAATCATCTGAAAACCCGTGTCAAGCATCGACACCAAATAGGAATCATATCTGTCTCAATATCAGGCTCCGTCAGTCCGGATCGGCCCATATCATAAATCTCACGACAACGGTCGGTACCCTCCGGATATCCGCCGCGCCAGACATCACCGGTAGGTAGTCTTCCCCTGCCAGGCTCATCGTCTACAACTCGATCTTCTTGCCCCGGGGTACCATACCGGGCCCACCATGTACCCGAGACGGTTCATCCACTCCTCGAATCGGGTCTCGAAATCCAACAGAAAACATGAAAACTCATGGTGGACGACACATACATCACGAGAAAACCGCAACTTTGTTTTGAAAATGATAAATATAAGGTTTTGTTAAATTCTTGCGGTTTTCCCCCAAAAATCCAGAAATCGCAGCAATACTGAAATCCTCAAGAAAATCATAATGTCCACATGTTATATATGATAAATGTCTATGATATCAATGCATACGATGTGAATTTTGGCTAGAAATCTATATAAATATGATGATGATGCGAGGTATACGTATGCTATGCAATTTCATATATCAAGTATGAATGCAAGTGGCGATATTATGATAAACAGGTTCTATAGTGCACGTGGCATGGCAATTACCAAAGGCGTGTGTGTCACATGAATAGTGCACGTGCAGCAGATGCCAATGGTAATGGTGTTCGTGTCCTACGAAGTGATATCGCATAAGTATAGATGAATGTCCATGCAATTTAATATACTGTTCGCTATAAGGGTATGCAGTGTACATGAATGGATAAGCTAGCTAACAAAATAAATCTTGCAAAAAGTAGGGTAATCCTAACTTAGGGGGGCGCCTCGCGCCATTCAGACGATTCCCCCATAGATGAATACATCTACTCACCTGAAATCCCCGCTAATCCGATCCGACCACCGCCTTGCCTTTACGTGCCGTGTCCGATGTTTCCCCGACCGATCCTATATTTGCACAATACCAAGCATAAGATTACAAGACCTAAAACGATGCAAGTCACAATATACAATTATCGACGCTCTCGAATTAAACATAGCATGCACTCGGTGCGTGGGAAAACGCACGAAAATCGCTAACCTTTAACTAGAATCGTCATTTCGGGGAAATCGACAAAACTACAACCCGACTAGACGAAACCCCGTGTTCGCGCACTCTAATAGTCCTATACGAAGCTAATTATATCGCTAACATAACGCAATTTGATCGCATTCTAATTTTTATAAAAATCTAGTAAGCAATTTGCTTACCGATTCGATACAAACATCGTAATTTTGTCGATTTAGCGAGCATAACACTACACAATTAACAACTCCAATCAACTAGATAACCAAACCCTAACTTAAATCCAACCACCATGCTACAAACCCTAATCTAGAACATCATCCCTTTCTTGAAATTTCAAAACTAACCATTACAATGAAATTAATCACTTTAAAATACTAAACTAGCTTTATTAAACTACAAATTAACAACTAGTTTAGGAATTATACCTCCCAAGTGAACCCCAACTTGCACTAAGCCTCCAAAGTGGCCTCCTTTCTCCACTTCTCTAACTAATTAGGGTTAGGGAATGGAGGGATTAAGGTTTTGGTTTGAATCTATGAAGAAAATGGTGCAATTTTGTGGATTTTTCTTGATTTTATCATGATTTTAGAAGCAAGAATGAAGTGAGAAGATGAAGGGGGAGCTGCTGAAATTCGACCAGCAGGAAGAGGAGGAGGGTGTAGGGAAATTTGGAGAAGTTTCTAGGTCAATAAACACCCCATGTTCTCATTTAATGCTTTCATATCAACAATTTACAAAAAAAACCTCATTTTACACCATTTTTCCATTAAATTTCCCACCCTAAAACCAAAAGTTTGCAAGTCATGATATAATTTTATTAACACCATATTTTAGCTTATAAATATTCCTAATTATGAAATTTACCTAATTAAATTTGTATTTATCCCTAATTTAATGTATTTAAAAAGGCTTAAAATAATAAAAAAATAATTAATTACGATTTTTTTTTTATTTAACTAGAAAATTATAAGTGACATTTTAGTGACAAAATTATAGTAATATCTTATCTAAATTTTGTATAATTAGGTCTACAATGAAAATATCAATTTTTGACTTTTTACGGAAAAAGCCGAAAAATTAGCCGATTACCGAAAAACTGCCTAAACGATTTTCGAAGGGTTACACCACATTGGGAAACTACCCAAATCTAGATCTAAAACCATAGATCCAGAAACCAGAACGTCAAATATTATATCCATATCCTGTCTTGAGAAACAACTGTGTGACGACCATAGTACAACCGATCGTAGTATAGGAATTTTACTTCCTACTCTGTGTATGTCATCCAAATACCATGACATCACACCCTACTATCTTCTTAACAGATCCATCCCCTATTCTGATGAAGTCAAACCTATGACTGTCACATCAAAATTAGATGATCTATCTCCGCTATAACTGCTCTAGTCTATAAATAGACATAAGCTACTTGCCCACTATGCATCTGCTGCTCCCACTGACTACGACAATCCTCCTACCGGGTCTCATAGCCTGGAACAACAGTAGTGTCAAGTCTGGGTAGATAAGAACCTCCCTGTCACCGTCCTTGAGGCTACCGGAGTACCTCTCGGGTGTCTGAGGTTACCCACCATATCTGCGGAGTGGCTATTGGAATGTCAAACCTGTTTGAACCTTTAGGTCCTATTAAATTTTCCGTAATCGTTTGCGGTTTTGGAATCACTTCCAGTTCTACCATACTCCCACTACTGTTTTCTGAAAAAGATCCATTTTTACTAAAACTGTGGCGAGTCAAGAACAATATCACTATTGATCTTCCAAATGGTAGAATATCAACCCTCGTCATAGCCAGGGTCAACCCACAAACAGCCATTACAGAAACGTGCCCTGAGTTATCCAGAGTCTGGTTTTAAGCATAAGCTGGATAACTCCCCGTACCTTAACATCTTTTAAGGTATGAACCATTCTATATCCAATATAGAAACTTTGGCACTTATTTAATTGGAACCAGATTCAATCATGCAACTGTCTCCAGTGCATATCAACTTAATGGAAAGAGGCTAATCAGCATTACTCAACTTAGGAATCCATCCAATTATGAGTAACCCGAAAGAGAAACAAGTTTCTCAAAACCATTACTATCATCTGAATACCAATCACAAGAATCTACATCTTCGATCTCTTTGAAGAATCCTGATACTTGTGACACCTGGTTCTCTACTTTATTCTTATACCCACAACTTCTCAAAACTTAGACCTTGTATTTCTGCGAAACACTTGTCTAAAAACTAGAGAAGTTATAAGTAAATAGAACATAGTACGAGGACCTACCCCTTTGTCCTGAAGGACACCTGGACAACATACAATACTCTGTATAAGTCCGCTGAGTTAAACAACTCATAACCTGTGCGTCGTAGGTTGAAAACTGTACCCTGGCGATTTCCTCAAATATCACCAATTACAACGAATTCCGATATAATGAGGATGATCACCTAATTCCCAATAACTAACTCCCACTCATCATCTATAAAACCATACAGATATGAGAATGAAACCTGGTAAATACATACCCTTGGAGTAAGTATCTAATTGGGAAAACAGTTTTCCTTTAACGATGCACTGAAACATGAAAATGTTTCATAGGGGTATCCTGGTATTCATAGCAATGCCTCTTCCATAATCCAATTCATGACTATAACCGTATATCTCTTTGCCATCTCTCCAAATCCCTTTATTTGTCTTTAGTCGTTACCTTCTGTACACCATCGTTAGGCTAAATGGTTTTCTTCCTTCCCTACCGTTCGGCACCAGCCTATGGTTTGGAAGAAGACTATCCAGTAAGCATAATAGGTGTACCCTCCTAAACCAAGGAGTACTCATATCTTGAGAGAAGGTGATGATAAAAGACAACTGAATAATACCTTATTCCTTTAAAAGTGAAATAGGAGTGGCGATGAAGTACGCGGTTTTGGTCGTGAATGATATCAGTCGCAATTTACTTTGCCATCTTTCTAATCCCTTTATTTTGTCTTTAGTTATTGCCTTCTGCACACCCTACTTAGGCTAATTAGTTTTCTTCATTCCCTACCTTTCGACACCTGCCTATGGTTTGGAATAAGACTATCCAATAAGCGTAATAGGTGTACTCTCCTAAACCAAGGAGCCCTCGCAACCTGAGAGAAGGTGATAATAAAAGACAACTGAATAAACCAATTCTATTTCTCCTGAACCTGGATCCATCCTCGAAGAAGTCCCTTCGAGTTCGTATATAACCATACGATGGATCTATCCAATGGAAGTGGATGTCCGTAGTAATACGGGGTGTTCTGAGAAATACAAAGGGTAAAAGAAGGAGTGGCAATGACTTATGCAACTCAGACAATCCAAAAGCCAGTATTTTAAGAAGGTTCGGTCAACTTGGTCACAGAGTCATAGTCTAGGGTCGGTCGAAGGTCGCTGCCAAAGAGAGAGAGAAAAGAAACACTCTGCGTGCACTCTAACCTAGATCAGAATGGTTATCACTTTATCTAATCCGGAAACCTCCCACTGTCCTGTCAAATTCTCCTCCAAACCTGAAAGAAGAATCAATCGGGATCACCCGAAGAGTAAACCAACTCATCAGTGGGAATCGGGATCCAACTCTCATCGCATGATAACGTGATGGAATGCATCCACGTTACTCACACTCCAGAAGGTATGCGCATACTTGGCAAGTTTCAGTTTCTTTAGAAACTCCCGATATGATTTTTGCTCCATGCTCTTATAACCTTGGCTTTGGTCAAAATGTCATAAGTCACATGCCAAGTTCTACCCGTCACTATCTTGTCAATTTGAACCCACCCGCACATGCCCCTGACTTTGGCCAATCGGCAGAACGACTGTCCCAAACTAACTCATCTATCTATGCAACAAATGAATACCCAGCAGCTACCAAACACTATGCCTTAACTTTGGCTAAAATGCATAGCTTGAACACTACTGAATACCTAAAAGAAGTGACGGAGGGCTACGGCTGGTTTTTGGCGAAAAACCTTTAACGTAACGAACTTGATATCGCTGAAGGAACCTGATAGCTTTTTAAAATATAGTGGCGAAAACCTTTTGCTAAAGAGGTCATTCCCGATGAAGGGATCTCGGCTCTTTCCTCGTGGAATGAGGTGCAGGATATTCCACTGAATACCGCTATGCAAAGCAACTTGTAATCGACTATAGTGAAGTTATTACCCTGACGCAAACTTCTGCCCAAGGGGTCAGTCCCGGTGAAGGGATATCGGCCCTTGCCCCGTCGAATGAGGTGCAGGATATTCCACTGAATACCTCTATGCAAAACAAAAGGAAACATCTTTGCAATAACACTTTTTAAATTGTTCCAACAATATCAAACAGGTTTGTTTTACTTTGCATTGATCAGAATCAACGCAGTCCCATCAATCAATCACACCAGAAAAGAACGAAAATAAAATGTACGTATATGCCATCCGCATTCGTCACTGGGTCCCGTCATCACCCGTTAGGTTACTTAACTAACGACAGAGCGGGGACTAGACTAGCGCGGGTGTAAAACATATACAACATCTAATAGTATATAAACCAATATACAATAATCGCTCCAGGCGTGATAATATGCAACATTACAGAAAAGTAATAAGCATCACAGAACAATACAGATAATCTGGGATCCCCGGGTTTCACAGAGCCGCTGCTGAAACCCGACGTTCCCCTGTCGTGTGGATAGCCTGTGCATTGAAACCTAGACCCCTACGGGTGCGGCAAGTCACCCGCCAAAACCTAAAGCGAGGCAGCCCCCTACAGCAAAGTGAATGGACCACCCAGCACTTCACGGAATCCGGTAAGCTTGGGCACCCCTCCTTGGGTCAACCTGTACCCCCTACGAGTGCGGCGAATAGTCTGCCAATTTTAGAGTAAGGCCCCTCTGCCTTTCAAAGCCATGAGATGCGGACCCGTTGCCCCCCAGAACCCGGCTATCCGTGCACTCCGTCGCGGGGCAAAGCCTAGTACAGTAATGAATAATAGTACAACAGGTACATCGACCGCAACTTGGTCGTGCCCCAGAAGAATATTATACAACAGGCAGTGACGGCAGTCCACAAGTTGGACGCTCGCCCCGCAATATCAAATGTACAAATAAATCCAAACTGCACTACCATTGCACACTGCTATCCATCACGACATATCCGCAACATCACAGCACAACACAGAACATCAACGTGAATGTCACGTTCGCAAACCCGTCTAAAAGAACTATAGCAATCAGACGCGGTTTACCGATCAAATGACATTCCCGGTCGGAGATATAATGTAAGCACTGTAAACTAACATGTTTAAATTTCGATCGACCAAATATCACAAAGTGGGCCCCACGAACAACTGGTGAACAGTAACAAAATCTGGGCCCAAAAGATATATACCAAAAACCCCAATTTCCAGAGAAGAATACACTGTGCAAGTTTGGGGGCATGATCACTCAGAACGGCCGCGGATGCGCGGCCAAACCATGGGTTTGGCCGCGATTCCGCGGCAGTCTTGTCGATTCATGAGCCCAAATTTGTACGGTGTTCTTATAAAACCCTGCACAGTTTTCTGAGATATGTAGAATAATTTTACGACATCATTTAAAATCGACAGAAACTGTGAAGCTTGAAAATTGTGTTTTTCGATATCCGGTTCGATCGATGTTTTAAACGCGTTAGCTCAAGTTAGTATAGCAAAATGGTGAGGCTCTGATACCACTGTAAGTCTACGGTAGCACCCCGGCCGTCTACAGACGCCAAATGCGGAACAAAAACTTTTTAACTGGCGCTATCGTATACTTTAACCCGGATCTGCCATTATTGCTAAACTAACAAACTATAAAGAGTGTAGAAAGGTTATACTGAACGATCCGAGTCCTTCGTTCTTCAACCATCATCCCACGCTCCGTTGCGGCTGCTCTGATCTCGTCGATCTCCAATCTGCTCGTCCAGGTGGCACCACGTCAATGATTCTTTAAACGGGCTCCCGCCTCTGACTCGAGGCAACTCGGTCGTCAAGTTTGCTAAAAGAGACGACCAAGATTGATGTAGAGAATGAGTAGAAGACTTTGTCTCGTTCCGTCCAAAGCTATGGATGAACGGTTAATGAAGTTGCCACTCGAATCGGGTGATGGAATGAAATGAGCTGTGAAATTCCATACACCCCAAAATCTATCATATCTTTTTAGCAAATGAAACATCAAGTGAGAGAGTGAGAGAGAGAGAGGGGGAAGGGGCCGGCCATATATAGGAAGAAGGAGGGTGAGTGTAGGAGAGGGGGGTGACCACAAGAAAATATCATGTGTGAACACAAACAAATATCTCTAGTGTGAACACAAACAAATATCTCAAGTGTGAACACAAAGTGTGAACACACCGAAAGCAACCAATGAAAACACAACACCTTTTAACCTAGTCACCTCATCTAGATGCTTCTAGAAAATTCCACACTCATCCAAAGAAAAGATAAATCCATTTTTAACCGAATGTTAAAAGACGGCTGATAGAAAACTGGAAACTGGCAACTTCCAAAAGTGATCCCGAAACGAATTTCAGGATAACCCCGTAACTGTATAAATATACCCGCATTTGTATTATGACCGAATACAAATGCAACTGAGACAAAGATATTATATCTACTCAATAAAATACTCGGATCCGGCTTAAACCAAAGCCGACCAGTATCAACTGTCCGAAAACCGACACGTGCGTAAATGCACGTGCATTTTCCGAACCCTGCCATAAAACCATACGGCCTCTACAACGTTTCGCCCGAACTTGGGAAACTGTCTGTGGGGGACTCTAATGACTCGTCAGTACCCTGGCAGTGGGTTTAACCACAAACCGTCAGCGGCACTAGCAATGCGTAACGGCTGCCCATGGACTGACCTCATGGGAGGCCGATGAGCGAACTCATCCGGAAACCCTACTGAGCCTAACAGTTGTAGGGTTCCTAGGCACTCTCAAGTGGTCTCACAAGGCATCAACCATGCCAATTTTAAAGTTTATGAGTGCCGAGAAACCCTAATACGGATCGTCGACTAGAATTTTAGGCGAAACAATAAACTAGTTAACATCTTAACTAAAAGAAGAAAGCTACAACCTTTGTAGATCCGGTTATCCACTTCCTTAGCTCCATGTAGTCGTTCCCTCGCTGTCCATCTTGAATCCCGAACTCTCTCATCGGCTTCATCGGAGAAATGAGCGGACTAGTCGTCGGCTTCGATGCCGAAGATGATCTACGTCGAGGCTACACTGGATCAAGCTCCGACTTCACCTAGTTGTGAAACTTGTGAAGAAAACACCCAAAACCACTTGGCAAGAGGTAGAGGATGAAGAAATAGGAGGTGGGTTCACTTTAGAATTGGATTTCTCACTTTAGAACTCAAGATGCCATTGATGGAGTCTAGTTTTCTTTCTTGAAGAAGAAGGAGAAGATGAAGATAGAATAAGATAAAAGTATTTTCATAATAGAAAAGAAATCAATACTTATCATATCCTAACTAAGGTCAAGTGTAGAGAATAGACCATGGTAAGTGGGAATGGTTAGGGTTAAGCATGAAGACAAAATGGTCTCTTTAGTCAAAGCTTCATGAAGCTTCAACAAGCTTCATGATAAAAAGAAACCATTTTGTTTTCTTTTATCTATTTAAATAAATAAAGAATGGATAAATAAATGAGTGAATAAATCAAAACCCTAACCATTATCATAACCATGGTACAATTCTTTAAACAAAGCCAATATTCATGCATCATCAAACATGATACAATCAAGTGCACAAAAGTATATCACATATACAACTTGTGAACTTCAAGTGAGAAAATCCATTTAAAGTGAACCAATACTAGTTAATGCAAAGTAATATATCAAATATATAATTATACACTAGATCATTAAATCAACATTTGATTCAATGATCCGGTCATGTCGCACACAACCGACTAGTATCCAATGTATCGATTTATCGAATCAATGATTCGATAACTAGGTCATATCGCATACAACCAATCGAAACATTCATCGCGAGAATGAAATGCGGTATCACATACACGCATTATTCTCGGTCCCGCACATATCTCATATGCGCTCCTATTTCGTTTCGCTTGAGGCAGGAAACCTCTATGTAGGACTCTAAAGACTCGTCAATACGCCGGTAGCAGATGATGATCATATCAAGCACCCACAAGCCGCAAGCGGTCTGCTAAACGTAACGGCCACCCGGGTATTAAGCGATCAAAAGATCGACGAGCTAGCCCGCTCACACTCCTGTGAATCCAACCAGTAACACTTACCGTACAGTCCGGTCTGTTCGTCTGATATGTCGCATATCAAGTCTAGGGGTGGTAAACGTCAGACCCCAATAACCGATAAGTCGTGCCGATGTGAGGCTCATAACGGGTCGAGAAACTACTGGTAACACTTACCAGCAAATCTCTGATCAGCCCTGGCCAGGGACTTCCCTGTTACGGCCAATCGAGCACAGCGCAACATCAACCCCCAATACCGGGAGAGACGAAACCCCTCCTATCGCTCATTGTCTCCATGTGACTCGGGACTGTACCCAAAGACCACCGTTTTACACGCCCTCATGGACGTGGTAAGGTGGAGATCAAAGCACAGTGGGAATCACACAAGACTCTAAGACAATCTCGGGTCTACAGACTAACCTGTACAAGTGTCACCTGAGAACTGCCATCTGACGTGAGGTATAATACCAACTGGGAGTTCTCGGCGAGTCCGTCCAGTGTACCCAGTCTCCACTGAGCACCCTATACCATCTCTGATGTCAAACACCAATGGATTTGGGATCATCCATCGCCCATCTCATGGGTCGAGAAGCGTATACGCTAGTCTACTCTGGTATATCGATGCCCCGTCTCGATACACCCACGACTAGGGACCTTGAAGGATGTACCTATGGACTACCATGTCCCTACTAGTATGATCTACATCATAGTCCAGGTAGTCAAGTACACATCCTAAGGGCTTTACCAACATGTAACTATAAGACAGTTTAAAGAGACAAGTGTACATGTTAAGATAAAGAGCAACCAGATAGCATACTATCATATCGAGCAAGAAAGTCATCTCTATATATGTCCAAGCATCCAATATAATATACATCATCTGTACAATACTGGCCTCTAGGGCATACATACAACTAACAATCTCCCACTTGCACTAGGGCCAGCTGCTGTAGTATCGCATACCGAGCATCTCGAAGAGTCTCTCAAACTGTATCTGGGGAATGGCCTTCATGAGTGGATCCGCCGTGTTGTTCTTCGTGTCAACCCTCCTAACCTCGATCTCCCGGCGATCAACTATCTCCCGGATCAGGTGATACCGCCTCAGAATATGCCTGGATCGCTGATGGGACCTGGGTTCCTTGGCTAAAGCCACCGCTCCATTGTTATCGCAATACAAAGGTATTGGATGCTCAATGGATGGAACCACTCCAAGTTCAATAATGAACTTCTTGATCCAGACAGCCTCTTTAGCAGCATCGTTGGCAGCGATGTATTCAGCCTCCATCGTCGAGTCTGCCACGGTTTCCTGCTTGGAACTCTTCCAGCTAACCGCCCCTCCGTAAAGGGTAAAGACAAAACCCGACTGCGACTTAGAGTCGTCCTTATCACTCTGGAAGCTCGAATCGGTAAAGGACTCCACTTGGAGTTCTCCGTTACCATAAACCAAGAGCATCTCTTTAGTCCTTCGTAAGTACTTGAGAATGCTCTTCACAGCTGTCCAGTGACTCTCTCTAGGATCAGCTTGATACCTGCTCACTATACTTAGTGAGTATGCTACATCGGGTCTGGTACATAGCATCGCGTACATGATAGAGCCTACAGCCGAAGCATAGGGTATCCCTTGCATGCGAGCTCTCTCCAAATCAGTCTTGGGTGACATCTCTTTAGAGAGAGTGACTCCAGAGATCGTGGGCAAGTTCCCACGCTTGGATTCTTCCATACTAAACCTCTTTAGTATGGTGTCAATGTACCTGGATTGGGACAATCCCAATATCCGTTTGGATCTATCTCTATAGATCCTTATTCCCAATATGCAGGAGGCATCACCAAGATCTTTCATTGAGAATCTTTGTGATAAGAAGAGCTTGACCGATTGCAGCATAGGAATATCATTTCCTATCAAGAGTATGTCGTCCACGTACAATACGAGGAAGACCACCTTACTCTCTGCTACCTTCTTGTAGATACAAGGTTCATCTGGGTTTTTGACGAAATCAAACTCTTTGATAACGACGTCAAAGCAGATGTTCCAACTTCGCGATGCTTGCTTTAATCCATAAATGGATTTAAGCAGCTTGCACACCTTCCCGCTGCTCCCACTGTCTACGAAGCCCTCTGGCTGAGTCATGTACACGCACTCTTCTAAATCACCATTTAGAAAGGCGGTCTTAACATCCATTTGCCAGATTTCATAGTCATGATATGCAGCGATGGCAAGCATGATCCGGATGGATTTAAGCATAGCCACTGGAGAAAAGGTTTCGTCATAGTCCACACCTGGTCTTTGACGAAAACCCTTTGCAACAAGTCTAGCTTTGAAAGTCTCCACTTTCCCATCTACACCAAGTTTCTTCTTGAAGATCCACTTGCTCCCGATGGGTTTTACCCCTTCAGGAGCAACATCCAAAGTCCATACTTTGTTGGTGTACATGGATTCCATATCGGACCGCATAGCATCCAGCCATTTCACTGAGTCCCTACTCGTGATGGCCTGCTCGAAGCTAGTTGGGTCATTATCCTCCATGATGCAATCCTCGCTCCCACCATCCATGAGAAAACCGTAGTATCTCTCAGGTCGGTGAGGAACCCTACTAGATCGGCGGAGTGGCTGGGGTTCATTGGGAACTATTGAATCCTCTGGTTCCCCCAGATCTTCTGTTGTAGCTTCTGTAGCTGGAACCTCTTCCAGTTCTACCTCATGACCACTAATCTCTTTTTCAAGAAATTCCTTTTCTAAAAAGGTGGCATGCCGAGAAACAAACACTCTTTGTTCCTCAGGGTGGTAGAAGATATACCCTTGTGAATTTTTGGGATATCCTATAAATTTGCATAGAACAGACCGTGCCTCGAGTTTGTTCGGATTTTGTTGTTTGACATAGGCTGGACAACCCCATATCTTAATATAGTTAAGACATGGTCTCTTCCCTTTCCATATCTCATATGGAGTGGTAGGCACTGATTTGGTGGGGACCATATTCAATAGATGTATGGCTGTCTCAAGCGCATACTTCCAGAAGGAAATAGGTAACTCAGCTGTGCTCATCATAGAGCGCACCATATCTAATAGGGTGCGGTTCCTCCGTTCTGATACACCGTTGTGCTGTGGTGTATATGGAGGAGTCAGCTGAGAGAGAATCCCATTCTCTTTTAGGAAGTCCAGGAATTCATTGCTTAAGTATTCACCTCCTTGATCAGATTGAAGGATTTTAATACTTTTTCCGGTTTGGTTCTCGACTTCTTGTTTATATTCTCTAAATTTCTCAAAAGCTTCAGACTTGTGTCTTATCAAGTACACATGTCCGTATCTTGAGAGATCGTCAGTGAATATAATGAAGTACGAAGAACCATCCCTGGCATGTGTAGACATGGGACCGCATACATCACTATGTATCAGTCCCAAGAGTTCGGTAACTCTTTCTCCGTGTCCCGTAAACGGAGTTTTGGTCATCTTGCCTTTGAGACAGGACTGGCAAGTGTCATAAGATGAAAATTCGAATGGTTTCAAATATCCATCCTTATGCAACTTAGCCAGTCGCGTCACATTGATGTGACCCAATCTACAATGCCATAAGAAGGATTCGTTCAGTTCTTCTGAACTCTTCCTCTTGTGTGTGTTTGTTATGCTCAGAACTGTTGATTGATTTAGAACATAAATGCCATTGCACAACGTGCCTGATCCAACCAACTTTTGGTTACGGAAAATGTTCATAACATTATCCTGTAATACAAAATTATATCCCTCTTTACTCAATAAAGAAACCGATATAATGTTGCATATCAGGTTCGGCATGTAATAGCATTCGTTCAGAACCAATGTATTACCAGTTGGTAATACAAGGTGATATTCCCCGACAGTCTTAGCTGCAACAATTGCACCATTTCCAACTCTAATGTCTTTATCACCTTCTCCAAGTTCTCTACCTTTTCTAAGCCCATGTAACTGATTACATATATGGAATCCTGACCCGGTATCTAATACCCAGGACGTAGGGCAAATGGAGAAACAGTTCTCTGTAACGAACACACCCGAAGAAAATGCATCATCATGTACTTTCTTCAATCGGGTGGCATGGGAATCCTGGTATTCCCCTATATCCTGTTCATTCCTATAACTCTTATAAGAAAGAACGGAACCAACGTTCCCCAGCACAGTATAACATGCGGGTTCGGTCAATACATCCATATTATTATCTTTATTAGGGCATGACATGATCGCTACCTGGAGAGAGAGAGAAGAAAACACTTTAGCGTATGCTCTTGCAAGATCAGATTGGTTATTATCTTATCTAATCAGGATGGCTCCCACTGGTTTTTATCAAATCTTCCTTCAAACCCTAAAAGGAAAGACTATCCGGGATTAATTACACACTACAAGTTCGCCAATCTTTCAGCCAGGCCAGTGTCGGTACTTTGAGGGAGGTCCCCCGTGCTTTCGCACGAACCTAATTAATGTAAACCTCGTTTTCCCAGAGGCGTAACCCCGTTAACACCTTTCTAGTCACCTACTTGATCAGCTAATTGCAATGTGTAAAACTCTCCCAGGAGTAACTCTTACCCGCAGTGGGTATCGGGATCCAACTATCTCATAGAAGGTATGCAATCTCATTGCAAATTTCAACATTTGAAACTCCCGATAATGCTTTTGCCCCTAGCGTGCTATGACCTTGACGAAAGCCAACAAACCACAGCCCGCTAGTCAAGTTCAACCCGTACATTTCTTGACTGAATTAAACCCACCCGCACGACCCTTGACGAAAGCCAACAAAGCCGTACGACTACCCTAATCCAGTCGCATCATATGCAGCAGATAAGCAGCACATAGCTACCGCACACTACACCTTGACGAAAGCCAACAAATGTAGCATGAATACTATATGCAACTTATCTGAAATGACGGAGGGCTACGCAGGTTTTTCTGAAAATCATGAGCGTAATGAACTTGATATCGTTGTAGAATCAAATGAAGTTTTGAAATGGAGTGATTTTGAGGCTTTTCTAGTTTTGCTAAAGGGGTCACTCCCGGTGAAGGGATCGTCGGCCCTTTCCTCGTCGAATGAGGTGCGGGATATATCATATATATTACTGTGCAAAGCAGAAACTATAGAAGCAATCAAAAGTCAAACCGAGTGTGCAGCATCTGCCAGTTATTGCTAAAGGAGTCACTCCCGGTGAAGGGATCTCGGTCCTTTCCTCATCGAATAAGGTGCAGGGTATATCATGTATACCGCTATGCAAAGCAAGAACTGTAGCTACCTGTTTTGTTTAAAATTTGATTCTACAACATCTTAGGTTTCTTTTCTTTCATTAATCACATTAATGAAGTCCCATCATTTAAGTCACCTAAACATCACAGATAAATACGACGTACACTTATGCCATCCGCATTCGCCTGGATGTCCCCTCGTGCACCGTTAGGTTAGGTAACTAACGACAGAGCAGGGCAGGGCTAGTGCGGGTGCAAAACATAAGTAACGTCTATATAATATATCATATATACTATATACTGTATCTATCACAGAACATCACATGATCACATCACAGATATCGCAGCAGAAGAAACATATGAAACATTGGATATACTAGGACGTCCGTGTTTTCAATACGAGCCAGTATAAAACACGGATTCCACGGTCGTGATGAATAGCCAATCCCACACCCCTAGACCCCTACGAGAGCGGCAAGCAACCCTACCAATTCTAGGGTTAGGAGACCCAGACTCGACTCCTCGAGATGGTCTCCCACTGGATCCTAGAACCCGGTTACTTGTGCTCCCCTCCTTGGGTCTATCCTAATGCGGAAAAGTAAATAATATACAAAGGGTGACAGCTTCCGCTACCTGGAAGTGCCCCAAATAAAAGAATATTACATACAAGTTTTTACATGAATTAAAATGAAAAACACTCATCTCACATAAAAACCCCCGGCTATTCAAACACGACAATCCAATATAACATATCCAGCAACACATAACATCACATGTCATCAACGTAAGTAAATATGCGCATCCCAATTGTCGTTGACATATAGCAACGAAACCGGCGATACCACATATTACACTTACAGTCACAGAAAAGAAAGTGTAAAACTACAACAGTTGGAATCCGCAACCTTCTTTAGACACCGCATGCCTAATCAAATGAAATACTTAGACATCACATGCCTAACAATTATAAACCCCGCATTTTAGTCCCAATATCGAAAACTCTTTTCAATATCAAGTGAGACTAAACCGCTAGATTTATAACATTCATCCAGTTATCTCATAACTGTTTGTGAATTCCAATTATTGTATCCCATTCCGGATAAATAGAAAATATTAAACTTTCCGATCGAACATTCGAACACCCAAGTTTTCCCGAAACCGTTCAACACATGAAATAGGTTCAAAGACATTCACTTCATGCCTCAGTACCAACGGTCCAGCCGTAGAAGGGTCAAGCCAACGCCTCACATGTGGCACGCCGTACTGCCTCAAACCCGAAGGTTCAAAGGGCAGTTCAAGACGGTCACATAATCGAGTTAAGGTTTGTTGTCTTCTAAAGGGACCATCGCGTTACTTGCACTACTTAGAACGTCTTTAAACCACGGAAAAATCCAACACTTGGAAATTTTCGGCAGGGGAAAAGTTGGGTATTTATATCCGGTCGAACTTTTTAACATATTCGAAAATTATCCGGAAAAACCACATAGACAAAACTTAATAATCCGATCGAAACGACGATATTCAATGCAACCCCAGAACACTCAACTCTTGAGTCAAATTAAAAATTCCCAGAAAACTCAGCAAAATAAAATAGGAATTACTGTGCAAATTTGGAAGCCTGACGTCAGAAGATGGCCGCGGAACCGCCGCAGAAGCTAGGCTTCTGCCGCGGTTCCGCCGCACTTTAGACTCTTCGTTTGGAAAATTTTGCACCGTAATTCTTAGATTTCCCTGCTGAATTTTTTAAGCATTTTTAATCTGGAAAAAACCCAGTTTTTAGAAAAAGGCCAGAGAGCATTTTGGTTTTTAGGGTTTCGGTTCGATCGGGTTTCAAACGTCGTCTACACTTCGCCTAAGGTGTAGGGTTCCTAGGCACACTATAGAGGTCTCACAAGGCATCAACCATGCCAATTTCAAAAATTATGGGTGCCGAGAAACCTTAATGCGGATCGTTGACTAGAAATCTAGGCGAAAAGTTAATCTAGTTAACTACTTAACTAAAAGTTAGATGCTACAACCTTTGTAGATCCGGTTCTCCACTTCCTTAGCTCCACGTGGGTGTCCTCTCGCTGTCCATCATGAATCCCGAACTCAATCGTCGGCTTCATCGGAGAAACGGGCGAGCTAGGTCGTCGGCTTCGTGTCAAAGACGATCTACGTCGAGGTTGCACAAGCTCAAGCTCCGACTTCACAAAGTTGTGAAACTTGTGAAGAAAACACCCAAAACAACTTGGCAAGAGGTAGAGGGTGAAGAAATAGGAGGTGGGTTCACTTTAGAATTGGATTTCTCTCACTAGAACTCAAGTTGCCATTGATGGCATCAAGGTTTCTTTCTTGAAGATGAAGATGAAGATGAAGCTAGTTTTATGATAAGTTATTTTAAAAATGAAAAGAAAAATCATACTTATCATAATCTAACTTGGGTTAAGTGTAGAGAATAAACCATGGTAAGTGGACGGGTTAGGGTTAAGCATGAAGACAAAATGGTCTCCTTGGTCAAAGCTTCATAAAGCTTCAACAAGCTTCATGACAAAAACAAACCATTTTATTTTCATTTATCCAATGAAATAAATAAAGAAATGAATAAATAAATGATAAGGCAAAACCCTAATTATCATTTAACCATGGTTTAATTCTTCACACTTAACCAAATGATCAAGTATCATCAAACATGATACATATATGTGCACAAAAGTATATCACATATACAACTTGCACATCAAGTGAGAAAATCCATATAAAGTGAACCAATACTAGTTAACGCAAAGTAATATATCAAATATATAATTATACATTAAATCATTAAATCAACATTTGATTCAATGATCCGGTCATGTCGCACATAACCGACTAGTATTCAATGTATCGATTTATCGAATCAATGATTCGATAACTAGGTCATATCGAATATAACCAATCGAAATATTTATCGCGAGAATGAAATGCGGTATCACATACACTCATTATTCTCGCTCCCGCACATATCTCATATGCGCTCCTATTTTGTTTCGCTTGAGCCAGGAAACCTCTGTGTAGGACTCTAAAGACTCGTCAATACGCCGGTAGCAGATGATGATCATATCAAGCACCCACAAGCCGCAAGCGGTCTGCTAAACGTAACGACCATCCGGGTATTGAGCGATCAGAAGATCGACGAGATAGCCCGCTCACACTCCTGTGAATCCAACCAGTAACACTTACCGTACAGTCCGGTCTGTTCGTCTGATATGTCGCATATCAAGTCTAGGGGTGGTAAACGTCAGACCCCAATAACCGATAAGTCGTGCCGATGTGAGGCTCATAACGGGTCGAGAAACTACTGGTAACACTTACCAGCAAATCTCTGATCAGCCCTGGCCAGGGACTTCCCTGTTACGGCCAATCGAGCACAGCACAACATCAACCCCCAATACCGGGAGAGACGAAACCCCTCCTATCGCTCATTGCCTCCATGTGACTCGGGACTGTACCCAAAGACCACCGTTTTGCACGCCCTCATGGACGTGGTAAAGTGGAGATCAAAGCACAGTGGGAATCACACAAGACTCTATGACGATCTCGGGTCTACAGACTAACCTGTACAAGTGTCACCTGAGAACTGCCATCTGACGTGAGGTATAATACCATCTGGGAGTTCTCGGCGAGTCCGTCCAGTGTACCCAGTCTCCACTGAGCACCCGTATACCATCTCTGATGTCAAACACCAATGGATATGGGATCATCCATCGCCCATCTCATGGGTCGAGAGGCGTATACGCTAGTCTACTCTGGTATATCGATGCCCCGTCTCGATACACCCACGACTAGGGACCTTGAAGGATGTACTTATGGACTACCATGTCCCCACTAGTATGATCTGCATCATAGTCCAGGTAGTCAAGTACACATCCTAAGGGCTTTACCAACATGTAACTATAAGACAGTTTAAAGAGACAAGTGTACATGTTAAGATAAAGAGCAACCAGATAGCATACTATCATATCGAGCAAGAAAGTCATCTCTATATATGTCCAAGCATCCAATATAATATACATCATCTGTACAATACTGGCCTCTAGGGCATACATACAACTAACAATCTCCTACTTGCACTAGGGCCAGCTGCTGTAGTATCGCATACCGAGCATCCCGAAGAGTCTCTCAAACTGTATCTGGGGAATGGCCTTCGTGAGTGGATCCGCCGTGTTGTTCTTCATGTCAACCTTCCTGACCTCGATCTCCCGGCGATCAACTATCTCCCGGATCAGGTGATACCGCCTCAGAATATGCCTGGACCGCTGATGGGACCTGGGTTCCTTGGCCAAAGCCACCGCTCCATTGTTATCGCAATACAAAGGTATTGGATGCTCAATGGATGGAACCACTCCTAGTTCAGTAATGAACTTCTTGATCCAGACAGCCTCTTTGGCAGCATCGTTGGCTGCGATGTATTCAGCCTCCATCGTCGAGTCTGCCACGGTTTCCTGCTTGGAACTCTTCCAGCTAACCGCCCCTCCGTAAAGGGTAAAGACAAAACCCGACTGCGACTTAGAGTCGTCCTTATCACTCTGGAAGCTGGAATCGGTAAAGGACTCCACTTGGAGTTCTCCACTACCATACACCAAGAGCATCTCCTTAGTCCTTCGTAAGTACTTGAGAATGCTCTTCACAGCTGTCCAGTGACTCTCTCCAGGATCAGCTTGATACCTGCTCACTACACTTAGTGAGTATGCAACATCGGGTCTGGTACATAGCATCGCATACATGATAGAGCCTACAGCCGAAGCATAGGGTATCCCTTGCATGCGACCTCTCTCCAAATCATTCTTGGGAGACATCTCTTTAGAGAGAGTGACTCCAGAGATCGTGGGTAAGTTCCCACGCTTGGATTCTTCCATACTAAACCTCTTTAGTATGGTGTCAATGTACCTGGATTGGGACAATCCCAATATCCGTTTGGATCTATCTCTATAGATCCTGATTCCCAATATGCAGGAGGCATCACCAAGATCTTTCATTGAGAATCTTTGTGATAAGAAGAGCTTGACCGATTGCAGCATAGGAATATCATTTCCTTTCAAGAGTATGTCGTCCACGTACAATACGAGGAAGACAACCTTACTCTCTGCCACCTTCTTGTATATACAAGGTTCATCTGGATTTTTGACGAAATCAAACTCTTTGATAACGACGTCAAAGAAGATGTTCCAACTCCGCGATGCTTGCTTTAATCCATAAATGGATTTAAGCAGCTTGCACACCTTCCCGCTGCTTCCACTGTCTACGAAGCCCTCTGGCTGAGTCATGTACATGCACTCTTCTAAATCACCATTTAGAAAGGCGGTCTTAACATCCATTTGCCAGATTTCGTAGTCATGATATGCAGCGATGGCAAGCATGATCCGGATGGATTTAAGCATAGCCACTGGAGAAAAGGTCTCGTCATAGTCCACACCTGGTCTTTGACGAAAACCCTTTGCTACAAGTCTAGCTTTGAAAGTCTCCACTTTCCCATCTACACCAAGTTTCTTCTTGAAGATCCACTTGCTCCCAATGGGTTTTACCCCTTCAGGAGCAACTTCCAAAGTCCATACTTTGTTGGTGTACATGGATTCCATCTCGGACCGCATAGCATCCAGCCATTTCACTGAGTCCCTACTCGTGATGGCCTGCTCGAAGCTAGTTGGGTCATCATCCTCAATGATGCAATCCTCTCTTCCACCGTCAATGAGAAAACCGTAGTATCTCTCAGGTGGACGAGAAACCCTACTAGATCGGCGGAGAGGCTGGGGTTCGTCGGGTTCTACTGAATCCTCTGGTTCTACCAAGTCTTCTGTTACAGTTTGTGTTGCTGGAACCTCTTCCAGTTCTACCTCAATGCTACTTGTCTGTTTCATAAGAAAACTCTTTTCTAAGAAAGTGGCATGTCGAGAAACAAACACTTTTTGTTCCTCGGAGTGGTAGAAGATATACCCTCGCGGATGTTTGGGATGTCCAACAAACTTACATAGAACAGAACTTGCCTCGAGTTTGTCCGGATTTTATGTTTTAACATAGGCCGGACAACCCCATATCTGAATAAAATTAAGACATGGTCTCTTACCATTCCATATCTCATATGGAGTGGTAGGCACAGATTTGGTTGGAACTCTATTCAATAGATATGCAGCAGTCTCCAGTGTATATACCCAGAAGGAAATAGGTAACTCAGCTGTACTCATCATAGAGTGCACCATATCTAATAGGGTGCGATTTCTCCGCTCCGATACACCGTTGTGCTGTGGTGTATAAGGAGGAGCAAGCTGAGAGAGAATCCCATTCTTTTTTAGATAATCTCTGAATTCGTTACTTAAGTATTCTCCTCCTCGATCAGATCGAAGGATCTTAATACTTTTGCCCGTTTGGTTCTCTACTTCTTGTTTATATTCTCTAAATTTCTCAAAAGCTTCTGATTTGTGTTTCATCAGGAACACATATCCGAATCTAGAGAGATCGTCAGTGAATGTAATGAAGTATGAAGAACCATCCCTGGCATGTGTAGACATGGGACCGCATACATCACTATGTATTAGTCCCAAGAGTTCGGTAACTCTTTCTCCGTGTCCCGTAAACGGAGTTTTGGTCATCTTGCCTTTGAGACATGACTGGCAAGTGTCATAAGATGAAAATTCAAACGGATTTAAATATCCATCCTTATGCAACTTAGCTAGTTGTGTCGCATTGATGTGACCCAGTCTACAATGCCACAAGAAGGATTCGTTCAGTTCAGAACTCTTCCTCTTGTGTGTGTTTTGTAAATTGAGGACTGTATTTTGATTTAGAATGAATATACCATTATGTAACGAGCCTGATGCAATCAACTTTTGATCTAGGAATATGTTCATAACATTATCCTGTACTACAAAATTATATCCTTCTTTACTCAATAAAGAAACTGATATAATGTTGCACATCATGTTCGGTATATAATAGCACTCATTCAGAATCATTGTATCACCATTTGGTAATACTAGGTGATATTCGCCAACTGCTTTGGCTGCAACATTTGCACCATTCCCTACTTGAACGGAATGATCACCTTTTCCCAGTTCTCTATCTTTCCGTAGCCCATGTAACATCTTACATATGTGGGATCCTGATCCGGTATCTAATACCCAGGACGTAGGGTGAACTGAGAAACAGTTCTCAATGACAAACACACCCAAAGATGATGCATCATCATGCATATTCTCCTTTTGGGTGGTGTGAGAATCCAGACATTCTCCTGTTTCCTGTTCATTCTTATAACACTTATAAGATAGAACGGGTTCAACGTTCCCCCGCACAGTATAACATGCAGGTTCGGTCAATACATCCATATTATTATCTTCATTAGGGCATGAAATGGTCGCTACCTGGAGAGAGAGAGAAGAAAACACTTTAGCGTAAGCTCGTGCAAGATCAGATTGGTTATTATCTTATCTAATCAGGATGGCTCCCACTGTTTTTATCAAATCTTCCTTCAAACCCTAAAAGGAAAGACTAGCCGGGATTAATTACACACTACAAGTTCGCCAATCTTTCAGCCAGGCCAGTATCGGTACTTTGAGGGAGGTCCCCCATGCTTTCGCACGAACCTAATTAATGTAAACCTCGTTTTCCCAGAGGCGTAACCTCGTTAACACCTTTCTAGACACCTACTTGATCGGCTAATTGCAATGTGTAAAACTCTCCCAGGAGTAACACTTACTCGCAGCGGGTATCGGGATCCAACTATCTCATAGAAGGTATGCAATCTCATTGCAAATTTCAACACTTGAAATTCCCGATAATGCTTTCGCCCCTAGCGTCCTATGACCTTGACGGAGGCCAAACAACCCATAGTCCGCTAGTCAAGTTCAACCCGTCATTTCCTGATTGAATCAAACCCACCCGCACGACCCTTGACGGAGGCCAAACAACGCCGTACGAATATCCTAATCCAATCACATCATATGCTAGCAGATAAGCACAAGTTAGCTACCGTACACTGCGCCTTGACGGAGGCCAAACTACCGCAGCACGAATACTAACTAGTACTTATCTGAAATGACGGAGGGCTACGCAGGTTTTTCATAAAAACCATGAGCGTAATGAACTTGATATCGTTGTAGAATCAAATGAAGTTTTGAAATGGAGTGATTTTGAGGCTTTTCTAGTTTTGCTAAAGGGGTCACTCCCGGTGAAGGGATCGTCGGCCCTTTCCTCGTCGAATGAGGTGCGGGATATATCATATATATCACTGTGCAAAGCAAAAAACTCTTAAAAGCAATCAAAGCCAAACCGAGTGTGTAGCATCTGCCAGTTATTGCTAAAGGAGTCACTCCCGGTGAAGGGATCTCGGTCCTTTCCTCATCGAATAAGGTGCAGGGTATATCGTATATACCGCTATGCAAAGCAAGAACTGTAGCTACCTGATTTATTTAAAATTTGATTCCACAACATCTTAGGTTTCTTTTCTTTCATTAATCACATTAATGAAGTCCCATCATTTAAGTACCTAAACATCACAGATAAATACGACGTACACTTATGCCATCCGCATTCGCCTCGATGTCCCCTCGTGCATCGTTAGGTTAGGTAACTAACGACAGAGTGGGGCAGGGCTAGTACGGGTGTAAAACATAAGTAACGTATATATAATATATCATATATACTATATACTGTATCCATCACAGAACATCACATGATCATATCACAGATATCGCAGCAGAAGAAACATATGAAACATTGGATATACTAGGACGTCCGTGTTTTCAATACGAGCCAGTATAAAACACGGATTCCACGGTCGTGATGAATAGCAAATCCCACACCCCTAGACCCCTACGAGAGCGGCAAGCAACCCTGCCAATTCTAGGGTTAGGAGACCCGGACTCGACTCCTCGAGTTGGTCTCCCACTGGACCCCAGAACCCGGTTACTTGTGCTCCCCTCCTTGGGTCTATCCTAATACGGAAAAGTAAATAATATACAAAAGGTGACGACTTCCGCAACCTGGAAGTGCCCCAATAAAAGAATATTACATACAAGTTTTTACATGAATGAAAATGAAAAACACTCATCTCACATAAAAACCCCCGGCTATTCAAACACGACAATCCAATATAACATAACCAGCAACACATAACATCACATGTCATCAACGTAAGTAAATATGTCCATCCCAATTGTCGTTGACATATAGCAACGAAAGCGGCGATATCACATATTACACTTACGGTCACAGAAAAGAAAGTGTAAAACTACAACAGTTGGAATCCGCAACCTCTTTAGACATCACATGCCTAATCAAATGAAATACTTAGACATCACATGCCTAACAGATATAAATCCCGCATTTTAGTCTCATTATCTAAAACTCTTTTCAATATCATGTGGGACTAAACTGCTAGATTTATAACATTCATTCAGTTATCACATAACTGTTTGTGAATTCCAATTATTGTATCACATTCCAGATAAACAGAAAATGTTAAACTTTCCGATCGAACAGTCGAATACCCAAGTTTTCCCGATACAACTCAACACATGAAATAAGTCTAACAACATTCAGTTCGTGCCTCAGTACCAACGGTCCAGCCGTAGAAGGGTCAAGCCAATGCCTCACATGTGGCACGCCGTACTGCCCCAAACCCGAAGGTTCAAAGGGCAGTTCAAGACGGTCACATAATCGAGTTAAGGTTTGTTGTCTTCTAGAGGGTCCATCGCGTTACTTGCACTACTTAGAACGTCGTTAAACTACGGAAAAATCCAACACTTGGAAATTTCCCGACAGGGGAAAAGTTGGGTATTTATATCCGGTCGAACTTTTTCTAACATATTCTTAAAATATCCGGAAAAACACTTAGACAAGGTTCGATAATCCGATCGAAACATCGTTTCCCAATTTAACCCCAGAACACTCAACTTAATAGCCAATTTAAAAATTCCCAGAAAACTCAGAATAATTAATCAGGAATTACTGTGCAAACACTTAGGGCTGACGTCACCAAATAGCCGCGGAACCGCCGCAGAAGCTAGGCTTCTGCCGCGGTTCCGCCGCACAAAGTACTGTTCATGGGAAACTTTTTGCACCGTAATTCTTAAATTTCATTGCCGAATTTTTTAAGCATTTTTAATTGACAAAAAACCACAAATTTGGAAAAAGTCCAAAGAGCATTATCGGGTTAGGGTTTCGGGTTCGTTCGGACTTCAAACTCCGTCTAGACTTCGCCTAAGGCTCTAGCTAGGCTCTGATACCACTGTAGGGTTACTAGGCACACTATAGAGGTCTCACAAGGCATCAACCATGCCAATTTCAAAAATTATGGGTGCCGAGAAACCTTAATGCGGATCGTTGACTAGAAATCTAGGCGAAAAGTTAATCTAGTTAACTACTTAACTAAAAGTTAGATGCTACAACCTTTGTAGATCCGGTTCTCCACTTCCTTAGCTCCACGTGGGTGTCCTCTCGCTGTCCATCATGAATCCCGAACTCAATCGTCGGCTTCATCGGAGAAACGGGCGAGCTAGGTCGTCGGCTTCGTGTCAAAGACGATCTACGTCGAGGTTGCACAAGCTCAAGCTCCGACTTCACAAAGTTGTGAAACTTGTGAAGAAAACACCCAAAACAACTTGGCAAGAGGTAGAGGGTGAAGAAATAGGAGGTGGGTTCACTTTAGAATTGGATTTCTCTCACTAGAACTCAAGTTGCCATTGATGGCATCAAGGTTTCTTTCTTGAAGATGAAGATGAAGATGAAGCTAGTTTTATGATAAGTTATTTTAAAAATGAAAAGAAAAATCATACTTATCATAATCTAACTTGGGTTAAGTGTAGAGAATAAACCATGGTAAGTGGACGGGTTAGGGTTAAGCATGAAGACAAAATGGTCTCCTTGGTCAAAGCTTCATGAAGCTTCAACAAGCTTCATGACAAAAACAAACCATTTTATTTTCATTTATCCAATGAAATAAATAAAGAAATGAATAAATAAATGATAAGGCAAAACCCTAATTATCATTTAACCATGGTTTAATTCTTCACACTTAACCAAATGATCAAGTATCATCAAACATGATACATATATGTGCACAAAAGTATATCACATATACAACTTGCACATCAAGTGAGAAAATCCATATAAAGTGAACCAATACTAGTTAACGCAAAGTAATATATCAAATATATAATTATACATTAAATCATTAAATCAACATTTGATTCAATGATCCGGTCATGTCGCACATAACCGACTAGTATTCAATGTATCGATTTATCGAATCAATGATTCGATAACTAGGTCATATCGAATATAACCAATCGAAATATTTATCGCGAGAATGAAATGCGGTATCACATACACTCATTATTCTCGCTCCCGCACATATCTCATATGCGCTCCTATTTTGTTTCGCTTGAGCCAGGAAACCTCTGTGTAGGACTCTAAAGACTCGTCAATACGCCGGTAGCAGATGATGATCATATCAAGCACCCACAAGCCGCAAGCGGTCTGCTAAACGTAACGACCATCCGGGTATTGAGCGATCAGAAGATCGACGAGATAGCCCGCTCACACTCCTGTGAATCCAACCAGTAACACTTACCGTACAGTCCGGTCTGTTCGTCTGATATGTCGCATATCAAGTCTAGGGGTGGTAAACGTCAGACCCCAATAACCGATAAGTCGTGCCGATGTGAGGCTCATAACGGGTCGAGAAACTACTGGTAACACTTACCAGCAAATCTCTGATCAGCCCTGGCCAGGGACTTCCCTGTTACGGCCAATCGAGCACAGCGCAACATCAACCCCCAATACCGGGAGAGACGAAACCCCTCCTATCACTCATTGCCTCCATGTGACTCGGGACTGTACCCAAAGACCACCGTTTTGCACGCCCTCATGGACGTGGTAAGGTGGAGATCAAAGCACAGTGGGAATCACACAAGACTCTAAGACGATCTCGGGTCTACAGACTAACCTGTACAAGTGTCACCTGAGAACTGCCATCTGACGTGAGGTATAATACCAACTGGGAGTTCTCGGCGAGTCCGTCCAGTGTACCCAGTCTCCACTGAGCACCCGTATACCATCTCTGATGTCAAACACCAATGGATATGGGATCATCCATCACCCATCTCATGGGTCGAGAAGCGTATACGCTAGTCTACTCTGGTATATCGATGCCCCGTCTCGATACACCCACGACTAGGGACCTTGAAGGATGTACCTATGGACTACCATGTCCCCACTAGTATGATCTACATCATAGTCCAGGTAGTTAAGTACACATCCTAAGGGCTTTACCAACATGTAACTATAAGACAGTTTAAAGAGACAAGTATACATGTTAAGATAAAGAGCAACCAGATAGCATACTATCATATCGAGCAAGAAAGTCATCTCTATATATGTCCAAGCATCCAATATAATATACATCATCTGTACAATACTGGCCTCTAGGGCATACATACAACTAACAACAGTGACAATGTATATACAGTCCGGTCCGTTCGTCAATGAGTATCGCATATCTGCCTAGGGGGTTAGTAACGTCAGACCCCCAATAGCAGTATAAGTCGTGTCGGAGTGTAGCCCAATAACACCCTGAGATACTACTGGAGTACCTACCAGTAAATCTCCTGCCACGGCCGTGGGCTATGTGTAATGGCTCTCCTAGACACAGCACGATCTCGCCCCCAATACCGGGAGAGACGAATCCCCTGCCGATCCGCTCACGTGCCTCCATATGGCTCGGGACTGTACCCAAAAACTACCTGTTTGCACGACTCCTTTAAGCCGTGGTAGGGTAGAAATCAAAGCACAGTGGGAACTCACACGAGACAAATGACGACCTCAGGTCGATGAACTAACCTGTACACATGTCACCAGGGAACTGCTATCTGACGATATGTATAATACCAACTAGCAGATTCCCGACGAGTCCTGTCCGGTGTACTCATAACCCAATGAGCACCTGTATACATCTTAGGTGATCCAACTGACACCAGTGGCTTGTGAGACCGGCCACCGCCCCTCGTCGGGGTCTCGACTGTATACACTAGTCTACTCCGGAGTATCGATGCCCTGTCTCGAAACTCCCACGACTAGGGACCACAATTAAGGATATGCATATAAACTACCCAACTCTCACGTATATGATCGCCATCATACTGTTGGTAGTAAAGCAAGATCCTAAGGGCTCTATCAAAGTGTAACATGTAATCAGTCACCTGAACATGTACACGACTGATAAAGGCAAACCAGATAGCATACTATCATCTTGAGTAAGATTGTCCTACCGGTATAGGTCCTCCGCAATCATTGCAATCACGTACCTGCGATCCAATAATTGACTCTGAGGGCACTATCTCCAACAATATCAGCGTCCCATACCACTAATATATATATACTCTATGGGTATACATATATATTTCAGCGTCCCATACCTCTGATATATATACGCAGGAGTAAAACAATCCAGAATCATCATATGCAACCATATCACAGTGCGAAATCCATGAATTATAATACATGCAACAAGAACACTAATATAAGCATCTAACTATGTAAATGCATGTGCACAAGGAATATGAATCATTAACATATGAGCATGCAATGCAATGCAAGCCGTAGAATAAATGGTAAATGAATAATAATGCAGCTTGCCATTTGAAATAAGACAAATCGGGGTTTTTGTAATAGGTATGACTTGGGTCTAGTCTAACATCTATTATGCAAACCACAGATCTAAGTATCAAGTCAACCGGGAGGGGTATGGAATCCACCTAAATCTAAGTCGATATAAATATATATATACATATAATAGTCAGTGATCCCGCCTCAATAGTATTGCGTACAATTCAGTATATCATATGATAATCCTCAAGTCATGAGTGCGGATCTATCATCAATATAAAGCTCGTACGGTAAATCGTCGTACGGCATCCCAATAGCTGGGTACGGGTCAATATCACATTATCTCATCAAGTACCTGGTATTCTTATCATCATAACACATAATCTGGGATACTGAATCTAAGTCTAGTACAAATCGATACCATCTATATAATTATGAATGCGGGGGTAAAACACATGCCCAAAGGCCCGCTAAGAATCACATATCGTATCCCAAATACGAATCATATCAAATCACCGATCTCACGGCACCAAGCCCAATATCATCGACTCATCTCCAAAGTCATCCAATATCATCATCAACGCAGTGTAAGTATAGTGAATATGCAAGGGTGTGCGTGTGGGTGTAAACCTATTCTAGGGTTCGTGGCTATGAACTACACTAGTTTACTTCTAAGCCTAAACTATCCATAAAACACCTAACACAATATCCATGACACACTATAACTATCATATATAGTATATCAACTACGGACTGCGGGGGTGCTATACGTCATTCCCCGACTTCCCCCTGTAGATATAATCTACTCACCTTGCGTCTTCATTTTTCGACGTCACCACATGCATTGCTTGTCATCCCGAAGTCTTCATGGGGTACCTACACATCAAAGTATCGTATATGCGTATTAAAACCAAATCAAGGCTAACCCGGCACACGAAACCCAAAACGATACGATAAGGGGCCTATAGATTAGAACCTATGGGCACGCCTTCAAAACCATCAATCAAACCTCGATATCGTCGTATAAACGCCAAATAGTCGAGGTAAAACACGAATACACAATTCCAGAACTAAAAATACGAAATACAGAAACAGGATCAAAACAGCAACAGGAGAAAAGGGTCCCAGATTTCACCCTAGGTCAAATTAGACAAATCTACACATACCAGGGGTCTAATCTATGCATGTAGGGGCTACAGAACCAAAACGAGCAAGTTTGGTGCAGGTATGGCCGCAATTTGCGGCCAATGGGAATAAATTGGCAGCCTGGAAAAAGGGGTAGGGGCTGGGGTCTTGTGTGGTGGTTCTAGGGTGCCTGCTCATATCACTGTCCAATCAATTTTATTCCAGAATGCCCCGGGTGATAGCAGATTACAAAATACACTCCCAGATTTACAGTTTTCCCCGATATCGATTCCGTAAATCCGTATTCTGGTTTCCAGTTCAGGTTTGGGTCTAAAATAACATCACTAGGGTGTTTGTGTGGCCTCTACTAAGCTCAATTTCATCTTACAACCATAATTTCTTCAAACCCTAACTAGGTTTTCTTTAAGTCCACAAACACACACACAATATCGATTCAATCTAAACATGGGGGTAAAGGAAATGCTAAAACTAAGTTAAGGATCCAGAAAATACCTTATTTGGCAACTCAAGAATTTTCTTGAGTTGCCCCTAGTGGCCAAAATCCTTGCTTCCTTGAGCTTGTGCACACTTTTAATGAAATGAATATGGGGTTTTGGTGATGTTTTTGAGATGTTTTGAGGAGGTGAAGTGGGGAGGGAGGTGAGGAGCAGCAGCAACAGCAACAGCAGGGAGTTGAGGGAGAGGGGAAGAAAATGAGTGTTGGGATCAAAGGAAATGGTTAAGTCCTTGGTCAAAAAAGCCCATACCTCTCTCTCTCTCTCTCACCATACCTCATATAATATTTCCCTTTCTCTTTTCTTCTCTCTGTCTTTTTTATAAATTCCTTCTCACTCAATAGTAAACCCAAATGAGAAACCATGGTGGAAAAATGCACAAGTGTAAGAAAAGATGATATGTGCATGTTTTGCACAAAAGCTAGAAAAACCGATTAGCGATTTTTAATTGCGATTAACACTAAATAAGCATATAACTAATCAATTAAACTTAGAAATGGCATAATTCTCTAAATTACCCTATTTTAGAATTTTCCATAACTTTTCCAAAATTTCCCCCTATTTATTTGGATTTAAATATACCGAATTATTAAAATATTCAATAAAATAATATTAAATTATAAATGTTCCCTAAAAATAATATTTTTATTATTTCGAAATGTTACAGGGACGAGTGAAGCTAATATCATCCCCGCCTCGTGTCCCGATCAACGGTCAAAATTCCCGTCCCAATCGGGACGGGGCATGGCTGGACAATACCCACGAGACGGGGCAAAATTTTCATCCCCAATTTAATTTGTGACCATTTCCATTCAGGGATTCGAACCCCACACTCCCCCTAAGTGGTAAGTGGGGAATGAAGTGTCCATCCTAAGGGCATGTTTGGATGATCAGACATACGAGAAGAATTCTTTAAGTAACTTCCAAAAAAGTGTCATATAAGAAGTCATAGATGTTAGTTCTGATGTTTGTTTGCTTTTTTTGGGAGAAAGAAATAGTTATGAAGTAACTTCTTGTGCGTCTTGTATGAGCAAAACAAACAAAAAAGATGATTCATATGAGCACTATGTTTCGTTTTTTAAAGAAAAAATTATTAAAAAATTATTTATTGTCTTGTTCCTTGTGCTCCATACTTCCTATTCAAAAATGAGAGGAGCAAATTTTTGGAAGTAGCCGTGCAACGTAGGATCCATGTCATTACTTCGAAGTAACTTTCAAATATTTTTTCCATCAAAACAAACATTTGAAGTAGCGGAAGTAAATTCCACACCTTATTTCCACTGCTTCCATTGTTTTTCATGTCTAATGAAGGGCGTGTTTGGTTGTCTGGAAGTACCGGAAGAACTAGAAGTGATATTAAAGTACTTCCAAAAAAATTGTCATGGAAATAGACCTAAATCTCATTTATAATGTTCGTGTGTTTTGTTAAAAAAGAAGTAAAAAACGAAGAAACCATTAGGACTTCTTTCATAAAGAAAATAAACACAACCAGTACTTTTTTAATAGTAAATATTATTACTTTTTTGAAATAACGAAGAAAAGGATTAAATAATCTAGTTACTTCTCGTTACTTGTTCTCTCTAGTTACTTCTCGTTCATAATGAGAGGGGAATTTTTTTTGGAAGTAATCATACCACATAGGATCTATCTCATCATCATGAAGTAATTTTCAAACTCTACTTCCGTACAATCAAACAACCGAAGTATCAAAATCAGGCTTACTTTTTGTGTAAGTGCACGGCGGCGCCCCGGCCGTCAATCCGACGGCCAAATGCGGAAGCGGTGATAAACTTTAATTTTGCGAACTTAGCAAACCGGCACCACCGCGCACTAAACACCCGGATCGGGCCATTAAACTAGATCTAGCAAACTACAAGATGGGGAAGAGATGTACCGAGTGATCCGAGTCCTCCGGTCTTCTCGTCGTCGTCCCGATCTCCTGCGGATCTCCGGTCGTCGCCTCCTCGCCGGAAGGGCACCACATCGCCTGCATCTTTTACGGGCTCCCACCTCAATACCGAGGCAATTCGGGCGCGAAGTTGGCTGGCCGACGTGTCCAAGATTTGCTGTAGAATGTGTAGGGTTGAGGCTATGTCTCATTTGGGGTTTTGTTGTCTTTGAAGATGATGGAGGAATCAAGATAAGAAAAATGGTGCTTGCATTTTTCTTAACATGAAAAGAGATCAAAATGATACACTCTCAAAAATGAAGCTCTCATCTTTTCTTCTCTCAAATGTCTTCAACCTTGTCCAAATGAGAATGGTGGAGGAAGGAATACCAAAATGCAAGAGGGAGGTGAGTGTAGTAAAAGGTAAGAGGTGACCATATCCAAACATCATTATAACTAACTCACATCAAACTCTAATCACCCTTTTGTGATGTAAAGAGAATCAAATGATGGTTGAAAAGAAAAGATGCCATCATAATCAAAACATTTGCAAGAAACCCCTCCACAATGTGTTATTTGCAAACTTGCAAATAACACCCTCCATCAGAAAAGTCCGGCCGGGAAAGAACAAAGGAAAACCGGCCGGAACGGAATGCAAACTGGCAACTCCAGAAAACTGGTCCCGTAATAAATTACAGGAAAACCCCGATACTGTGCATACACACCCGCATCTGTATTCCGACCGGATACAAATGCAATGAGACAAAATCTACACTGTACTAAACTAGGATCCGGCTTAAACTAAAGCCGGCTAGTAATATCCGTCCGATCCTGATCCGTGCAATACCGCACGTATCCGATCGAACCCAGCCATATAACCATACGGCCTCCAGTACAAACCGTCCGATCCTGATCCGTGCAATACCGGACATATCTGATCGGACCCTGCCATATCTCCATACGGCCTCTACAGCGTTTCGCCCGAAAGCCTGAGTAACTGAAAGTGTGGTGGACTCTAAAGAATCGTCAATACTATGGCTGTGGATTTAACCACTAGCACGTCAGAGGTGTAAGCCAATACGTAACGGGCCACCAGCTATTGACCAAAAGGGACGTCGATGAGCGAACTCATCCTGACACCCTACTGAGCCTGTCAGTGACAATATCCGTACAGTCCGGTCCGTTCGTCTATGAGCATCGCATGTCGGGCCTAGGGGGTGGGTAAAAGTCAGACCCCTAAAAGCGGTACAAGTCGTGTCGGAGTGTAGCCCAGAACACCCTGAGATACTACTGGAATACCTACCAGTAAATCTCCTGCCTTGGCCAAGGACTTCGTGTAATGGCTCTCCTAGACACAGCGCGACCTCACCCCCAATACCGGGAGAGACGAACCCCTGAAGATCCGCTCACTGCCTCCATGTGGCTCGGGACTGTACCCAACTAAAACCTGTTTGCACGACTCCTTTGAGCCGTGGTAGGGTAGTAATCAAAGCACAGTGGGAACTCACACGAGACAAATGACGATCCCCAGGTCGATGAACTAACCTGTACACATGTCACCTGGGAACTGCTATCTGACGTCAGGTATAAGACCAACTAGCATGTTCCCGGCGAGTCCTGTCCGGTGTACTCATAACCCAATGAGCACCTGTATACATCTTAGGTGAACCAACTGACACCAGTGGCCTGTGAGACCGGCCACCGCCCCTCGTCGGGGTCTCGACTGTATACACTAGTCTACTCTGGAGAATCGATGCCCTGTCTCGAAACTCCCACGACTAGGGACCATTTAAGGATGTGCTTATAGACTACCAGCTCCCACATATATGATCGCCCTCATACTGCTGGCAGTCAAGCAAGAATCCTAGGGGCTCTATCAACGTGTAATAGCGACCTGTAAGGTCACCTGAAACAGTACACGATGATAAAGGTAAACCAGATAGCATACTATCATCTCGAGTAAGACTGTCGTACCGGGATAGGTCCTCCCTCAATCATTGCAATCACGTGCCTGTGATCCAATAATTGACTCTGAGGGCACTATCTCCAACAATCTCCCACTTGCACTCAAGGCTAATTATTGCGATGTCGCATACTCACAGCCCGTGTGATACCGAACACCCAACTCCTCTACTAGTCAGTCTCACAAATCCCGTTTGTGAAACTATTGCGGTCGAGGAATAGCCTCAGTGAGTGGATCCGCCTATATGTTTCTTTCTATGTCTCTCTATATCTCAAGTTCGCGGAGAAAGCCATCTCCCGAAATGAGCAATACCTGTCTTAGAATGTCTGGATGTCTGATGGGACCTAGTTCATAAATGAACTCCAAATCCAAACTTCTTAGACTGTATCGTCAACTGAACTTAATCAGTATCCTGCGCCATGCCTCCCTCAGTATCTGCCTGGATCACCTGTCCAGAATACTGTCCCTCGTCAGAGGGAAAACTATAACTCTGACAACCTCCTTGTCGTCCATGTTACCTTGGAAGCCTGGAGTGATAACCGTCTCCTAAAGGAGGCAGCCGTTATCATATCCCTAGAACATTCACTTATGTTCTAAAACTGCTTCCGACTGTTCTTCCAGGATTGGATCAATATCAACTTATTGCATCTAGTGCAAGAACAACATCTGGTGTGGTACTTAACATCTCATGATTGACTCAATTGCCTAAGCAAGTGATTTGCCAATCATGCACATCCCTCTCTACTTTAGTCTATAAGACACCTTTAGAGAGGGTGACTCCATCACCTGCAGGTACACTACCGTGCCAGGAGTCGTCCATTCTAAATACTCTTAGAATGCTGTCAAAGTACCCTGATTGGGAAACCACCCAAATCTAGATCTAAAACCATAGATCTAGTAACCAGTATGTCTGATATAATGTCCAAATCCCTTGTGGAGAAACCACTGTGTGACGACCAAAGTATAACCGATCTTAGTATAGGAATATCACTTCCTACTACCTACTCAACAGATCCATCCCCTATTCTGATGAAGTCAAACCTATGACTGTCACATCAGAAATAGATGATCTATCTCCGCTACATCTGCTTTAGTCTATAAATAGACATAAGCCTGATGTCCACCAATGCTTCCGCTGCTCCCACTGACTACGACAACCCTCTGGCAGAGTCATATAGACGTGCACTTCTAAAGCTAGTTTAGAACGACGCTATACTCATCCTCCCACCGGGTCTCGCAGCCTGGAACAACAGCAATGGCAAGTGTGGGTAAACAAGAACTTCCCTGTCACCGTCCTTGAGGCTACCGGAGTACCTCTCGGGTGCTTGAAGTTACCCACCTTATCTGCGGAGTGGCCAATGGAATGTCAAATCAGATTGAATCTTTAGGTTCCTTATCAAATCTCCAGTAATCGTTTGCGGTTCTGGAATCACTTCCAGTTCTACCATACTCCCACTACTGCTTTTGAAAAAATCCATTTTTAATAAAACTGTGGCGAGTCTAGAACAATATTACTATTGATCTCCCAGATGGTAGAAAAGCCAACCCTCGTCATAGCCTGGGTCAACCCACAAACAGCCATTATAGAAACGTGCCTTTGAGTTATCCAGAGTCTGGTTTTAAGCATAATCCGGACAACTCCCCGTACCTTAACAATGTTAAGATATGAACTGTACTATATCCAATATAGAAACAGAGGCACTGATTTAATTGAACCAGATTCAAATCATGCAGCTGTCTCCAGTGCATGTCAACTAAATGGAGAGAGGCCGATCAGCGTTACTCAACTTAGGAATGCTTCCAATTATGAGTAACCTGAAAGAGAAGCAATTTCTCTTTATCATTACTATCAACTGAATACCATACACAAGTATCTACATCTTCGATCACCTTGAAGAATCCCGATACTTGCTACACCTGGTTCTCTACTCTATTCAAATACCTATAACTCCTCAAAACTTAGACCCTGTGTTTCTACGAAACACATGTCTAAGAACTAGAGAAGTTAAAAGTAAACAGAATATAGTATGAGGACCAACCCCTCTGTCCTAATGGACACTGGACAACATACAATACTCTGTATAAGTCTGCCGAGTCTAACAACTCTTTCACTGTGTGTCGTAGGTTGAAAACTGTACTTATGGTTAAGAAGAATTACACCGCTGTTCAATGCTCCTTACCTAACCATCCACTGATACAGGTAAATGTCATCGACATAATATCAAAAGGTATATCTCACTCTATGAAAATAGACGTACAGATATATTATTTTGAAATTGGTGCACAACAGCGGATATTCAAAACCAAAAAATTTGCCGACCGGCAAACAGCCCAGGTGATCTCCTCAAATATCACCGATTACAACGAATCCCGATATAATGAGGATGATCACCCTATTCCCAATAACTCACTCCCACTCATCATCTGTAAAACCATACAGATGTGAGAATCAAACCTGGTAAATACATACCCTGGAGCAAGTGTTTAATCAGGAAATCAGTTTTCTTTTAACAGTACACAGTTGAACTGAAACATTGAAATGTTTCGATAGGATATCCTGGTATTCCTAGTAATGCCTCTACCATTATCCAGATTCACAACTATAACCGTATAATTCTTTGCCACCTCTCCAAATCCCTTTATATGTCTTTAGTCATTACCTTTCTGCACACCCTTTTAGGCCAATTGGTTTTCTTCCTTCCCTACCGTTCGGCACCAGCCTATGGTTTGGAAGAAGACTATCCAATAAGCATAATGGGTGTACTGTCCTAATCCTAGGAGCACTCGCAATGCGAGAGAAGGTGAAGATAAAAGACAACCGAACAAACCTTATTCCTATTTCTCCTGGACCAGAATCCATCCCCGAACTGGAACAAGTTCCTTTCGAGTTCGTATATAACCATACGATGGAGTATCCAATAAACTGTGGATCTTCGTAGTGATACGGAGTGTCCTGGAGAAATACAAAGGTGATTTAGGATTGGCGAAGAAATACTTGGTTTGGTCGTGAATATCAGTCGCAATTTACTTTGCCCTCTTACTAATCCCTTGCTTTGTCTTAATCATAATACCTTCTGCACACCGTTTAGGCTAATTGGTTTTCTTCATTCCCTACCAGTCGGCACCAGCCTAAGGTTTGGAAGAAGACTATCCAATTTGCACAATAGGTGTACTATCTCCTTAAACCAAGGAGTACTCACGACTTGAGAGAAGGTAAAAGGGAAAAGACAACTGAATAATCCTATCCGTTTTCTCCAGAACTGGAAACCATCCTCGAATTCCTTCGAGTTCGTATCTAACCATACGATGGTTTTGTCCAATGGAAGTGGACGTTCGTAATAATACGGGGTGTCCTGGAGAAAAGGGTAAAAGTAGGAGTGGCAATGAGGTCTGCAACTCTGACAATTCAAAAGCCAGTGTTAAGAAGGTTCGGTCAACTTGGTCTCTGAGTCATAGTCTTAGGGTCGGGTCAATGGTCGCTGCCAAAGAGAGAGAGAAAAGAAACACTCAGCGTGCACTCTAACCTAGATCAGAATGGTTACCAATTTATCTAATCAGGAAACCTCCCACTGTACCTCAAATTCTCCTCCAAACCTGAAAGAAGAATTAGTCGGGGTCACCCGAGGAGTAAACTAACTCATCAGTGGGAATCGGGATCCAACTATCATCGCATGATAACGTGACGGAATCCGCTCACGCTATAACACTCCAGAAGGTATGCGCATATCTGGCAAGTTTCAGTTCTTTTGAAACTCCCGATGTGATTTTTACCCCATGCTCTTATGACCTTGACTTTGGCCAACAAATCATAAGTCACATGTCAAGTTCTACCCGTCATTCTTCAGGTTAATTTGAATCCACCCGTACCTATCCTTGACTTTGGCCAACAAGGCAGTACGACTGTTCCAAACCAACGCATCTATCTATGCTGCATATGAATAACCAACAGCTACCAAACACTGTGCCTTGACTTTGGCCAACAAACACAGCTTGAATACTATTGACTACCCATATGAAACGACGGAGGGCTACGAATGGTTTCTGGCGAAAACCTTTAACGTAATGAACTTGATATCGTTGAAGGAACGGATAGCTTTTTAGAAAATATAGTGACGAAAACCTTTACTAAAGAGGTCACTCCCGGTGAAGGGATCTCGGCTCTTTCCCCGTAGAATGGGGTGCAGGATATTCCAAATGAATACCACGATGCAAAGCAAAAGTAATCGGCTATAGTGAAGTTATTGCCCTGATGCAAACTTCTGTCCAAGGGGTCACTCCCGGTGAAGGGATCTCGGCCCTTGCCTCGTCGACTGAGGAGCAGGATATTCCAACTGAATACCACGATGCAAAACAAAAGAGAACGTCCTTGCAATAACAGCTTTTTGAAAAGTGTTCCAACAACATCAGAATAGGTTTGTTTTAACATGCATTGATCCGAATCAACGCAGTCCCATCAATTGATCACACCACAAAGAACGAAAATATACTGACGTACGTATATGCCATCCGCATTCGCCACTGGGTCCCGTCATCACCCGTTAGGTTAGCTAACTAACGGCAGAGCGGGGACTGGACTAGCGCGGATGAAAAACATATACAACATCTACTAATATATATACCAATATATTATATTTCGCTCAAGGCGTGAATAAAAATGCAGCATCACAGAAATGTACAGCATCACAGAACAATACAGATATCTGGGATCCCCGGGTTTCACAGAGCCACTACTGAAACCCGACGTTCCCCTGGTCGTGTGGATAGCCTGTGCAATGAAATCCTAGACCCCTACGGCCGCGGCAAATTACCCCCCAAAACCTGAAGCGAGGCAGCCCCCTTCAGCACCGTGAATGGACCACCCAGCACTTCACGGAATCCGGTAACTTGGGCACCCCTCCCGGGTCAACCTGTACCCCCTACGAGTGCGGCGAATAGCCTGCCAATTCCAGACTGAAGCCCCCTCCGTCTCAATGCCCTGAGATGCGGGCCCGTTTCCCTCTAGAACCCGGCTATCCGTGCACCCCTCCGCGGGGTAACCCTAGTACAGAAAGTAAAATATACATACAGAAGGTACATCGACCGCAACCTGGTCGTGCCCCAAAAAAAATAATACAATCAGGCAGTGACGGCAGTCCACATGTCGGACGCTCGCCCCGCAACAACAAATGTACATAATACAACAGAAACTGTACTAGCATTGCATCCAGGCTATCCCGCACGACCGATCTGCAACATCACAGCAAAAACACAGAACATCAACGTGAAAGTCACGTTCGTAAATCCGTCTAACCGGGCTATAGCAGTTAGACTGGATTTACCGATCGAGTGACATTCACGGTCGCAGATATAATGTAAATACTGTGAAATAATGTGTTTAAAATATCCGATCGATCAAAAATTAACAGGTGGGCCCCCAAGCAATACTGTAGCACTCACAGAAATTCTGGGCCCAATATTAATATTCCAAAACCCCTATTTTTAGCCCACAAGCCCACTGCAAAAAAACGATGACATGATCCCTCATTCCTGCGGCGGATCCGCGGCCTGAGAAAGGTCAATGGCCGTGGATCCGCGGTCTTACTGAGGGATCGTGTTGTCGAATTTTTCCAGTGTTCTTATAACTCCCTGTACATCATTCTGAGATAACCTGAAAAATTTTTGGAGACCAAAAAATTTCAACAGAAAACTGTCGCTAGCAAAAATGTAGATTTTGGAATTTTGGTCGATCGGAAATGCAAAACACATTAAACCTAGCTAGACTAAGTTAATGGCGAGGCTCTGATACCACTGTAAGTGCACGGCGGCGCCCCGGCCGTCAATCCGACGGCCAAATGCGGAAGCGGTGATAAACTTTAATTTTGCGAACTTAGCAAACCGGCACCACCGCGCACTAAACACCCGGATCGGGCCATTAAACTAGATCTAGCAAACTACAAGATGGGGAAGAGATGTACCGAGTGATCCGAGTCCTCCGGTCTTCTCGTCGTCGTCCCGATCTCCCGCGGATCTCCGGTCGTCGTCTCCTCGCCGGAAGGGCACCACATCGCCTGCATCTTTTACGGGCTCCCACCTCAATACCGAGGCAACTCGGGCGTGAAGTTGGCTGGCCGACGCGTCCAAGATTTGCTGTAGAATGTGTAGGGTTGAGGCTATGTCTCATTTAGGGTTTTGTTGCCTTTGAAGATGATGGAGGAATCAAGATAAGAAAAATGGTGCTTGCATTTTTCTTAACATGAAAAGTGATCAAAATGATACACTCTCACAAATGAAGCTCTCATATTTTCTTCTCTCAAATGTCTTCAACCTTGTCCAAATGAGAATGGTGGAGGAAGGAATACCAAAATGCAAGAGGGAGGTGAGTGTAGTAAAAGGTAAGAGGTGACCATATCCAAACATCATCATAACTAACTCACATCAAACTCTAATCACCCTTTTGTGATGTAAAGAGAATCAAATGATGGTTGAAAAGAAAAGATGCCATCATAATCAAAACATTTGCAAGAAACCCCTCCACAATGTGTTATTTGCAAACTTGCAAATAACACCTTCCATCAGAAAAGTCCGGCCGGGAAAGAACAAAGGAAAACCGGCCGGAACGGAATGCAAACTGGCAACTCCAGAAAACTGGTCCCGTAATAAATTACAGGAAAACCCCGATACTGTGCATACACACCCGCATCTGTATTCCGACCGGATACAAATGCAATGAGACAAAATCTACACTGTACTAAACTAGGATCCGGCTTAAACTAAAGCCGGCTAGTAATATCCGTCCGATCCTGATCCGTGCAATACCGCACGTATCCGATCGAACCCAGCCATATAACCATACGGCCTCCAGTACAAACCGTCCGATCCTGATCCGTGCAATACCGCACGTATCTGATCGGACCCTGCCATATCTCCATACGGCCTCTACAGCGTTTCGCCCGAAAGCCTGAGTAACTGAAAGTGTGGTGGACTCTAAAGACTCGTCAATACTATGGCTGTGGATTTAACCACTAGCACGTCAGAGGTGTAAGCCAATACGTAACGGGCCACCAGCTATTGACCAAAAGGGACGTCGATGAGCGAACTCATCCTGACACCCTACTGAGCCTGTCAGTGACAATATCCGTACAGTCCGGTCCGTTCGTCTATGAGCATCGCATGTCGGGCCTAGGGGGTGGGTAAAAGTCAGACCCCCAAAAGCGGTACAAGTCGTGTCGGAGTGTAGCCCAGAACACCCTGAGATACTACTGGAATACCTACCAGTAAATCTCCTGCCTTGGCCAAGGACTTCGTGTAATGGCTCTCCTAGACATAGCGCGACCTCACCCCCAATACCGGGAGAGACGAACCCCTGAAGATCCGCTCACTGCCTCCATGTGGCTCGGGACTGCACCCAACTAAAACCTGTTTGCACGCCTCCTTTGAGCCGTGGTAGGGTAGTAATCAAAGCACAGTGGGAACTCACACGAGACAAATGACGATCCCCAGGTCGATGCACTAACCTGTACACATGTCACCTGGGAACTGCTATCTGACGTCAGGTATAAGACCAACTAGCATGTTCCCGGTGAGTCCTGTCCGGTGTACTCATAACCCAATGAGCACCTGTATACATCTTAGGTGAACCAACTGACACCAGTGGCCTGTGAGACCGGCCACCGCCCCTCGTCGGGGTCTCGACTGTATACACTAGTCTACTCTGGAGAATCGATGCCCTGTCTCGAAACTCCCACGACTAGGGACCATTTAAGGATGTGCTTATAGACTACCAGCTCCCACTTATATGATCGCCCTCATACTGCTGGCAGTCAAGCAAGAATCCTAGGGGCTCTATCAACGTGTAATAGTGACCTGCAAGGTCACCTGAAACAGTACACGATGATAAAGGTAAACCAGATAGCATACTATCATCTCGAGTAAGACTGTCGTACCGGGATAGGTCCTCCCTCAATCATTGCAATCACGTGCCTGTGATCCAATAATTGACTCTGAGGGCACTATCTCCAACATTTTGTACTTCCATATTATTTCCATGCAAACAAACATGCCATGCCATAAGTGAGCTACCGCTCATTGGTTTTTTGGGCTCCAAAATGGATTTAGCGAAACAAACTTCAATTCTTACCTTTAAGCTCATTTTAGTTCAAAGATGCAAATTCCAAAATTTTACCTCACATGTTAATCAAATAAGTTACAAGTGCAGTCACCTATACAAATTTAATACAACTGAATAACCGATTTTATTGTTCATAAACAAACTTTTCAAAAGAAAAAAAGATTAATAGATTAATTCTAAATTAAATTATTATAAAATAAATTTAGTTAAATTAAAGAATTAATAAATTCATTTCTTAATATTTTATTAATTTAATCATGTGCAACACACCTGTCAAAACGCTAGCGGTATATAAAGCATATCATGTATAGAAAATGAGTAATAGCGCACTTGATGTGGCACTTTCCTCTCGGAGGGAGTGTGGGGGTTCGATTTCTAACGAGGAAAGTGACCATAATTTAATGGGGTAAATTCGTAGATCACCATGGTGCGTGTGATGTGGCATGTGTGTGTTGTATGTGTTATATGCATTAGGGCTTAAGGGCCGACGTCAAAAAAAAAGCATAGGGAATGAATAGGTTTAAAGGAAAGAAATTAGATTTTCTTCTATTTTTTTTTAGAAAAATGTTTAACCAGCTTGTAACTAAAAGTATGCCTCAGCACATCTACAAGAGTTCTATGAGTATCAAGTATGCAATTTAAAAAATCTAGAGGGCTAAATATATTAAACAAAAATCGAACTAGAGAATTAGGGTTTCAAAGTTAAGCAAAATAAGTTCTAAAGTAAGTGAAGAGGAACTACAACCTTTGTAGTCTAGTCTTTCACTTCAAATGCTTCGAGTAGTAGTCTCAGAACTCTTCTTTGACTCCACTTGAAAGATGGAACGGGCTTGCTCGAAGTCTTCGTCGTCGAAAATGATCCACCTTGAGGCAACACACACTCAAGCCCACACTTCACTAATCAAGGTATCAGTGAAGAGAACAACCTATACTAATTTGTTAGAGTAGTGTAGATTGATGAAATATGGATTTTGCTCATTAAAATTCTTTTTTTCTGATGATGCTCAATATTGGCGATCTCCAAGATCAGGACACGTGGCAGATGACGTGTCCCGGAACTCAGAAAGAAGGGCCCACGGGGGCCGACCCGGCCATCCCCATACCCGACCTGCAAGCACATGCTGGCTCACCTCAGAGCCCCCTGAAAATTGGCCTCCTCGGCCTCTCAGCTCGCCCCGAGCTACCACAGGACCAAGACTCCCCGGCCCTTTCGCTCGTCCCTGAGCTCCCTAGTCGAAGACATCTTCCTCGGTCCTCCGACCGACCAACTCCACCACTCACAGGCGTAACCGCCGCTTCGCAAATCTCGCCATGCGCGGATTCTCCGCCAGCAACATCCCACGTTCCACGCCATCACGATCCCCATTAATTGGTGATCCGCCCTTTACGCGGGTGACGTCGGGAGCGTAACCACCGGTGAGATTCTTGCGCCTGCTATTGCGTGCTGCCGCCACTATATAAACCCCCATCACAGAGGGGTCAAGTAATCCATTTTTAACTCCACTTAGCCGTTACTTTGCTCGGATCTCGTACTAACTTGATCGTCGGAGGGTCCTCGGTGGTACCAAATCACCCCGGGACTTCCTTGCAGGTACTCGGTGCTAAACTCCTCAAAACCACCAATCTCCTCAAAACCCATTGAGACCCACACGCAACAGGAGATCACTTCCAAAATCCACCGGGAGATCGACAGAAGACAACATCTGACCGAGACCCGAAAAGGACCTCCATCAGTTGGCGCCATCTGTGGGAAATAAACTCCACAAAAAAACAAAGTTGGCCTTCCGATCTCCATCCACACGGCAAGCGACCACCCTGAAGATCCAGGTACCAGCCACCGTCTCCCCCTCACCGGAGGCGTGGATGAACCTCCCCCGGCGACCATCATCAACGCCCTCGCCAGCCGAATAGATCGGCTACAGTCCCTCGTGGAGGTGCTCGTCTGCGTCCAAGCGGCCGGGCCAGGGCCCCAGATCGCCGCTCTTCTGCCTCCAGAAGGCTCTGCCCTCGTCGGCACGACTGACCATCGGCAGGCTATGACCCCTGGCCACAGATCTCACGGGCCGATACTCCCTGAGGCCCGCTGGGCGCCCTACGGCTCCACACCAGGATCCGCCGCCAGAGCGCCTCGCCTGGAGCCTCTTCGTGACCCTTACTCCCCCTGAGGAGATGTCGGTCACCTCGCCTGTCCACAGGCATGATCGACACTCCTTCCCTCGACAGGGTTGCACAGAAGGGGCTCGCCACGACGGCTCAAGGGCCACCTCGCCCGGGGATCTGAGAAACCTCATCGAGAGGAATCGAGGCCGCGCCCAGATGCAGGTCTCCCACAGCAGAGGCCAGGGATCGCAAGGCGCCGAATCCTCGGGGTACCACGGCTGACTCGACGCCCTCGAAAAGAAGATCGAGGGCATGCGCCGGGAAGGTCACCTCTCGGGCGACGGGGACAAGTACGCCGCCGACTCGTTCACCAAGCCGTTTACCGAGGGACTGCTCGCTGTCCACGTCTTCTTGCACAACAAGCTCCCGAAGGTCTCTCTGTTCGACGGGAAAACCGACCCGAAAGACCATTTGGATGCTTTCACTGCGGGGATGAGCTTCCAGGACCATTCCGACGCCGCCTAGTGCAGGGCCTTCCCAGCCACCCTTATCCACTCTGGTCGGGACTGGTTCCGAGGACTCGAGCCTCGCTCAATATCGACCTTTGACGAGCTGGCTACTTAGTTCCTCGACCACTTCGTTGGGAACCATCTGTTAGTTGTATGTATGCCCTAGAGGCCAGTATTGTACAGATTATGTATATTATATTGGATGCTTGGACATATATAGAGATGACTTTCTTGCTCGACATGATAGTATGCTATCTGGTTACCATTTATCTTAACATGTACACTAGTCTCTTTATACTGTCTTATAGTTACATGTTGGTAAAGCCCTTAGGATTTGTACTTGACTACCTGGACTATGATGCAGATCATACTAGTGGGGACATGGTAGTCCATAAGTACATCCTTCAAGGTCCCTAGTCGTGGGTGTATCGAGACGGGGCATCGATATACCAGAGTAGACTAGCGTATACGCTTCTCGACCCATGTGATGGGCGATGGATGATCCCATATCCATTGGTGTTTGACATCAGAGATGGTGTACGGGTGCTCAGTGGTCACTGGGTACACTGGACGGACTCGCCGAGAACTCCCAGATGGTATTATACCTCACGTCAGATGGCAGTTCTCAGGTGACACTTGTACAGGTTAGTCTGTAGACCCGAGATCGTCATAGAGTCTTGTGTGATTCCCACTGTGCTTTGATCTCCACCTTACCACGTCCATGAGGGCGTGCAAAACGGTGGTCTTTGGGTACAGTCCCGAGTCACATGGAGGCAATGAGCGATAGGAGGGGTTTCGTCTCTCCCGGTATTGGGGGTTGATGTTGCGCTATGCTCGATTGGCCGTAACAGGGAAGTCCCTGGCCAGGGCTGATCAGAGATTTGCTGGTAAGTGTTACCAGTAGTTTCTCGACCCGTTATGAGCCTCACATCAGCACGACTTATCGGGTTATTGGGGTCTGACGTATACCACCCCTAGACTTGATATGCGACGTATCAGACGAAGAGACCGGACTGTATGGTAAGTGTTACTGGTCGGATTCGCAGGAGTGTGAGCGGGCTAGCTCGTCGATCTTCTGATCGCTCAATACCCGGGTGGCCGTTACGTTTAGCAGACCGCTTGCGGCTTGTGGGTGCTTGATATGATCATCATCTGCTACCGGCGTATTGACGAGTCTTTAGAGTCCTACACAGAGGTTTCCTGGCTCAAGCGAAACGAAATAGGAGCGCATATGAGATATGTGCAGGACCGAGAATAATGCGTGTATGTGATACCGCATTTCATTCTCGCGTTATATGTTTCGAATGGTTATATTCGATATGACATAGTTATCGAATCATTGATTCGATAAATCGATGCATTGAATACTAGTCGGTTATGTGCGACATGACCGGATCATTGAATCAAGTGTTGATTTAATGATTTAATGTTTAATTATATATTTGATATATTACTTTACATTAACTAGTATTGGTTCACTTTAAACGGATTTTTCTCACTTGATGCACATTGTATATGTGATATGCTTTCGTGCACTTTTTTGTATCATGTTTGATGATACTTGATCATTTCGTTAAGTGTATAGAATTAATCCATGGTTAATATGATAATTAGGGTTTTGTATATTCATTTATTTATTTATTTGTTTATTTATTTATTTGAAATGAATTATGATGAGAATGGTGGCTCTTTTTGTTTTAAGTTGAAGCTTCATGAAGCTTTGACTTTGCTAACCATCCTTATCTTCATACTTAACCCTAACCCATCCAAGTGACCATGGTTAACTCTCTACACTTAACCCTAGTTCAAGTTATGATAAGTATTTGATTTAAAATTTATTTTATCACAAGACTTATCATATTTCTTTTCTTGAGCTCATCTTCTTCTTCTTCTTCAAGCTTGCTACAAAAATGGCAACTTGAGTTAAAGTGAGATAAATCCAATTCTAAAGTGAACCCACCTCCTATTTCTTCACCCTCTACCTCTTGCCAAGTTGTTTTGGGTGTTTACTTCACAAGTTTCACAAGTTTGTGAAGTCGGAGCTTGAGTTTGTGCAACCTCGACGTAGATCGTCTTTGACACGAGGCCGATGACCTATTCCGCACGTTTTCCCGATGAACCCGACGGAGGAGTCTAGGATTCATGATGTACAGCGAGAAGACTTCGTTGCGGAGCCGTGGAGGTGGATATCCGGATCTACAAAGGTTGTAATTTCCGTATCCTAGTAGTTAAGTGTTAACTAGCTTTTAGTTTCGCCTAAACATCTAGCAAACGATCCGTAGTCGGGTCTCTCGGCACCGTTAAAATTTTAATTTGGCATGTTCGATGCCTTGTGTGACCTCATTAGGGTGCCTAGGAACCCTACACCATCGGCAGAAGCACACGGTCGACTAGCTCTTCACAATTAAGAGCGGGTACAAGGAGACGTTCAAGGCTTACATCACTCGCTTCTACAACACCCTCCTCGAGGTCTCTGAGCACCGGGACAAGACCGTCATCACGGCGCTCAGATATGGTTTTAGCCACAAGGAGTGGTTGCGCTCCTTTGCGTTGGCACAGCCTGAGACCATGGCCGAGGTCAAGGCGTGGACCAAGCGCGAGGTTCAGCTGGAGTCCGAGGTGAACGCGAACCTCCCCCGAACAGAACGGTCCGACCAGAAGAAGAGGGCCCGGGAAGAGAGGCCGGAGCGTCAGCAGCCCTATCACCCGAAGTTCCAGGAATACACTCCGCTCAACGTCTCCCTCGCAGTGTTATTAGAGGAGGCCTAGGGTGAGGGGTTCTTCAAGTTCCCTCCAATCCCGCGTCAGGCCTCGAAGCGAACCCGAGGCCCTTACTGCGCCTTCCACCGGACGCTGGGTCACGCCATGGAGGATTGTAAGCAACTCCGGGACTATATCGAGGAGCTCATTTGATCGGGGCACCTCGCCGCCTACTTGAGGGACAAACGGCAGGCCAACCGTGAGCAGGAGCAATGTCCCCCTCCCACCGAGCTGACCATCGGACAGATCATGCTCGTTTCGGCAGATGACCAGTTCGGCGCTCAGAGAGCCCCGTACCCGATGCCAAGCACAGAGACCAACAAGCCCCCGGGGAGCTCGGGCCACGCTAATAAGGTCATCTATTAGCATGTACTGTTCTTTTAGGGCAATGTAAACTCTTCCTAGGGTCTGTTGTTAATTTAATAAAGATCAATGGAACATTGCGAAAAAGAAGGAAATATCTTATTTATTCAAAAAGGTATTATGGGCTGCTCAGCCATACATATAAAAAGAGAAAGAAAATTACAACAGCGGGGGAAGAGGGTGCAGAGAGCACTGCTCATGGTACTCGGTAAAGATCTCTGCCAGCCGAGGCCTCGCGAGATCCAACCTCAGCCCTCGATTCCCCCCGCGCGCGTCGACCCCGAGCCTCAGTTCGTAGCACTCACGGACGAGCAACACTGAGCGAGCCAGCCGATTCGCGGAGATTAGGCCGAAGCGCCTCAGAAACCGCAGCTTGCCCACAACCTCGTCATAGAGCTACTCGGACAAGGGGTTTTAGAGCCCCGGCGACACCCTCCAGATGGAGTACATCAGCAGCTGCAGCAGGGAGGAGCGTCGGGAGAGCAGCTGGCCGGAGTGGTCTTCGATACTCCCATAGACCAACTGCACCGTGTCCTCGGTGCAGTTCTGATCATAGAGGTATACGTCTTCGAAGTGGATGATTTCGGGGATGGTAATGTTAGTTATATATATGCCCTAGAGGCCATTGTTGTACATATGATGTATATTATAATGGATACTTGAATATATATAGAGAGGACTTTCTTGCTCGTCATGATAGTATGCTATTTGGTTTCACTTTATCTTAACATGTTGGCTTATATTAGTTTACCGTCTTACTCTCACATGTTGATAAAGCCCTTAGGATATGTACTTGACTACTGGGACTATGATGAGATCATACTAGTGGGGCCACGATAGTCGATGAGTACATCCTATAACAGTTCCTAATCGAGGGTGTATCGAGACAGGGCATCGATACTGTTAGTTATATGTATGCCCTAGAGGCCATGACTGTACATTGGATGTATATTGTAGTGGATGCTGGGACATATATAGGTAGGACTTTCTTGCTCGACATGATAGTACGCTATCTGGTTGCTCTTTGTCTTAACATGTATACTTTCTGTCTCTCTGATTACATGTTGATAAAGCCCTTAGGATGTGTACTCGACTTCCAGGACTATGATGAAGATCATACTAGTGGGGCCTGGGTAGTCAATGAGTACATCCTTCATTGTTCCTAGTCGTGGGAATATCGAGACGGGGCATCGATATTCCAGAGTAGACTAGCATATATCTTCTCGACCCATGTGATGGGCGATGGATGATCCCATATCCATTGGTGTTTGACATCAGAGATGGTATACGGGTGCTCAGTGGAGACTGGGTACACTGAACGGACTCGCCGAGAACTCCCAGATGGTATTATACCTCACGTCAGATGGCAGTTCTCTGGTGACACTGGTACAGCTTAGTCTGTTGACCCGAGATCGTCATAGAGTCTTGTGTGTCTCCCACTGTGCTTTGATTTCCACCCTACCACGGCTCTACTGAGTCGTGCAAACAGGTGGTTTTTGGGTACAGTCCCGATTCACATGGAGGCAATGAGCGATAGGAGGGGATTCGTCTCTCCCGGTATTGGGAGTTGATGTTGCGCTATGCTCGACTGGCCATAACAGGAAATCCCTGGCCAGGGTTGCAGTGATATACTGGTAAGAGTTATCAGTAGTTTCACGAATGTTATGGACCTCAAGTCGGCATGACTTATCGAGCTACTGGGGTCTGACGTTTACCACCCCTAGGCGAGATATGCGACATATCAGACGAACAGACCGGATTGTACGGTAAGTGTTACTAGTTGGATTCACAAGAGTGTGAGCGGGCTTGCTCGTCGATCTTCTGATCGCTCAATACCCGGGTGGCCGTTACGTTTAGCAGACCGCTTGCGGCATGTGGGTGCTTGATATGATCATCATCTGCTGCCGGCGTATTGACGAGTCTTTAGAGTCCTACACAGAGGTTTCCTGGCTCAAGCGAAACGAAATAGGAGCGCATATGAAATATGTGCGGGACCGAGAATAATGCGTGTATGTGATACCGTATTCTATTCTCGCGATGAATGTATCGAATGGTTGTATGTGATATAACCTAGTTATCGAATCAATGATTGATTCGATAAGCCGATACATAGGATACTAGTCGGTTATATGCGATATGACCGGATCGTTAAATCAAGTGTTGATTTAATGATGTAATGTATAATTATATATTTGATATATTACTTTGCATTAACTAGTATTGGTTCATTTTAAATGGATTTTCTCACTTGAATTGTGCAAGTTGTATATGTGATATACTTTTGTGCACATGATTGTATCATGTTTGATGATACATGTTTACTTGGTTAAGTGTAAAGAATTAAACCATGGTTAAGTTAATGATTAGGGTTTCATTTCACTTACTTATTCATTTATCTATTTATTTATCTTTTTCTTTTTGGAAAAGAGAAAGATAAATGGTGACTTGTTTTGTTTTTAGTTGAAACTTCTTGAAACCTTGACTAAGTCACCACTCTTGTCTTATACTTAACCCTAACCATTCAAGTTAACCATGGTCCATTCTCTATAATTAACCAAGGGTTAATATATGATAAGTATTGATTTATTTATCAAATTATTCAAAACTAATCATATTCTCTTTCCATCATCATCTTCTTCTTCCATGAAGAAAAGCTTGCTACTCCAATGGCAAGTGATGAAATTGAGTGAGAAATCCAATTCTAAAGTGAACCCACTTCCTATTTCTTCATCCTCTACCTCTTGCCAAGTAGTATAGGGTGTTTTCTTCACATGTTTCATGACTTGGTGAAGTCGGAGTTTGATCTTGTGATGCCTCGACGTAGATCATCTTCGGCATCGAAGCCGACGATCAAGCCCGCCCATTTCTTCGATGAAGCCGATGCTAGAGTCCGGATTCCGATTTGGACAGCGGAGGGACATCATCGTGGAGCTTAGGAAGTGGTGGACCGGATCTACAAAGGTTGTATTTCCGTTTACCATTTAGTTAAGTTGTTAACTAGTTTCTTTTTCGCCTAAATATCTAGTTAACGATCCGTATTAGGGTTTCTCGGCACCCGTAAAGTTTGAAATTGGTATGGTTGATGCCTTATGAGACCTCTTGAGAGTGCCTAGGAACCCTACAGTGGTATCAGAGCCTAGCTAGAGCCTTAGGCGATGCGTAGACGGAGTTAGAAGTCCGATCGACCCGAAACCCCGATTTTAACATGCTCTCTGGACATTTTTGAAATTCGTGGATTTTTGTGAATTAAAAATATGCAGAAAAATCAGCAGGAAGATCTAAGACTTACTGTAAAATTCGATGGCCTGATTCCTTAAAGTCGCCGCGGATCCGCGGCATGAGCATGCTCATGCGGCGGTTCCGCGGCTAGTTTGTTGTTTTGTGCATCGAAGTTTGCACCGTAATTCTTAGTAAGCAGTGCTGGTTATCCTGGGAATATTTTAATATTTATTCCAGAGTTTTATTTTCTGGGTTGTATTGGGGATTCGGAGATTCGATCGGACTGTTTAATTTTGTCTGTGTGTGTTTCCGGGTATTTTTAGAATATGTTAAAAAGTTCGACCGGATATAAATACCCAATTTTTCCCCTGTCGGGAAATTTCCAAGTGTTGGATTTTTCCGTAGTTTAACGACGTTCTAAGTAGTGCAAGTAACGCGATGGTCCCTCTAGAAGACAACAAACCTTAACTCGATTATGTGACCGTCTTGAACTGCCCTTTGAACCTTCGGGTTTGGGGCAGTACGGCGTGCCACATGTGAGGCGTTGGCTTGACCCTTCTACGGCTGGACCGTTGGTACTGAGGCACGAACTGAATGCTGTTAGACTTATTTCATGTGTTGAGCCGTATCGGGAAAACTTGGGTGTTCGAATGTTCGATCGGAAAGTTTAATATTTTCTGTTTATCCGGAATGTGATACAATAATTGGAATTCACAAAAAGTTATGAGATAACTGAATGAATGTTATAAACATAGCACTTTAGTCTCACTTGATCGGTTGCCACGGAATTTTGATGTGATCAAAAGTCCGTCGCAATCACGTAGCGTACGCGGATACTTGCCGGGTAAACTTAATAGACAACCTCACTCCATAGCCCCGACCAAGTGACTGTAGGAGAACCCCGTCGCCGAAAGCATCCGTTCGGGTGCTCGCGGTAGCGGTGTTCCGCCTTGGTGCACTTCGTCGACGGTATCGGGGGTGCAGCCGTCTACTGAAGTTTGCGACGAGCATTCGATCAGGATGTCGGGAATCTTGTTGAATTGCCCGACTTTATATTGAAAAGTGTTTTCGATTTTGAGACTAAAATGCGGGGTTTATAATTGTTAGGCATGCGATGTCTAAGGAATTCATTTGATTAGGCATGCGATGTCTATGCAGATTGCGGATTCCAACTGTTGTAGTTTTACACTTTCTTTTCTGTGACCGTAAGTGTAATATGTGATATCGCCGGTTTCGTTGCTATATGTCAACGACAATTGGGATGGACATATTTACTTACGTTGATGACATGTGATGTTATGTGTTGCTGGATATGTTATATTGGATCGTCGTGTTTGAATAGCCGGGGGTTTCTATGTGAGATGAGTGTTTTTCATTTTCATTCATGTAAAAACTTGTATGTAATATTATTTTATTGGGGCACTTCCAGGTTGCGGAAGATGTCACCGTTGATGTATATTATTTACTTTTCTGCACTAGGATAGACCCAAGGAGGGGAGCACAAGTAACCGGGTTCTAGGGTCCAGTGGGAGACCATCTCGAGGAGTTGAGTCCGGGTCTCCTAACCCTAGAATTGGTAGGGTTGCTTGCCGCTCTCGTAGGGGTCTAGGGGTGTGGGATAGGCTATTCATCACGACCGTGGAATCCGTGTTTTATACTGGCTCGTATTGAAAACACGGACGTCCTAGTATATCCAATATTTCATAAGTTTCTTCTGCTGTGATTTATCTGTGATGTGATCATGTGATGTTCTGTGACAGATATTATATATAGTATATATGATATATTATATGAACGTTGCTTATGTTTTACACCCGCGCTAGCCGTGCCCCGCTCTGCCGTTAGTAACCTAACCTAACGGTGCAGACGGGACATCGAGGCGAATGCGGATGGCATAAGCGTACGTTATATTTATCTGTGATGTTTAGGTGGACTTACATGATAGGACATTCATTAATGAGATTAATGAAAGAAAATAAACGTAATTGATGTTGTGGAATCGAATTTCAAAATAAAAACAGGTAGCTACAGTTCTTGCTTTGCATCGCGGTGTTCATTATAGAACATCCTGCACCTTATTCGATGAGGAAAGGACCGAGATCCCTTCACCGGGAGTGACTCCTTTAGCAATAACTGGCAGATGCTACAACCCTCGGTTTGTCCTTTGATCGCTTCTATAGTTTCCGCTTTGCACAGTGATATATATGATATATCCCGCACCTCATTCGACGAGGAAAGGGCCGACGATCCCTTCACCGGGAGTGACCCCTTTAGCAAAACTAGAAAAGCCTCGAAAACATTCCATTTAAAAACCATTTGATTCCGCAACGAGATCAAGTTCAAAGCGTTAAAGGTTTTCACAAAAACCATTCGCAACCCTCCGTCATTTTAGGAAGTAGAGTACTTAGTATTCGTGCTGTGTTTGTTGACCATAGTCAAGGCACAGTGTACGGTAGCTAAGTGATGTCTTCCTACACCGCATATGATGCGATTAGTTAGGACAGTCGCGTGACTTTGTTGACCTTAGTTAAGGGTCATGTGGGTGGGTCTAATTAATCACGAAATGACGGGTAGAACTTGATTAGTACTTATGATTTGTTGACCATAGTTAAGGTCATAGGAGCTAGGGGTAAAAACCGATATCGGGAGTTTCAAGTGTTGAAATTTGCAATGAGATTGCATACCTTCTATGTGATAGTTGGATCCCGATACCCACTGCGAGTAATTGTTACTCCTGGGAGAGTTTTGCACTTTGCAATTAGCCGATCAAGTAGGTGTCTAGAAAGGTGTCAACGGGGTTACGCCTCTGGGAAAACGAGGTTTACTGTAATTAGGTCCGTGCGATAGCACGGGGAACCTCCCTCAAAGTACCGACACTGGCCTGGCTGAAAAATTGGCGAACTTGTAGAGTGTAATTAATCCCGGCTAGTCTTTCCTTTTAAGGTTTGAAGGAAGATTTGATAAAAACAGTGGGAGCCATCCTGATTAGATAAAATATATAACCAATCTGATCTTGCAAGAGCGCACGCAGAGTGTTTTCTTCTCTCTCTCTCCAGGTAGCGACCATATCACGTCTTAATCAAGATAATAAATTGGATGTATTAACCGAACCCGCTTGTTATACTGAGCTGGGAAACTTTGGTCCCGCTCCAACTTATAATTGTTATAAGACAGAGCAGGAAATTGGGGAATACCAGAATTCCTATGCCGCCCAAACGAAGAAAGTGCATATGATGCATCTCCTTCGGGTGTGTTCTTTACAAAGAACCGTTTCTCAGTATCCTCTGCATCCTGGGTATATGATACCGGATCAGGATCCCAGATATGTAATCTGTTACATAGGGCTACAAAAAGGTAGAAAAACTGAGAACGGGTGATAAGTTTCATGAGGCAGAAAACGGGGCAAGTGTTGCAGCCAAGTCTGTTGGTCACTGTCACCCTATATTACGAATACATTGATTCTGAACAAATGCTGTTAGATACCGAACCTGATATACAAAATCATATCAGTCTCTTTATTAGTAAAGAAAGGATATAATTTTGTATTGATGGATAATGTTTTGAACATTTCCTATATCAAAAGTTGATCGGTTCAGGCACGTTATCTAAAAGCATTGACGTTCTAAATCAAACTATAGTTCTTAGTATTCAGAACACACACAAGAGGAAGAGTTCAGAAATGAACGAATTCTTCTTGAGGTTTTGTAGACTAGGTCATATCAATGCGACCCGACTAGCTAAAGTTACATTTAGATGCATATTTAAATCAGTTTGAATTTACATCTTGTGAAACTTGCCAGTCATGTCATAAAGATATAATGACACCAGCTCTGTTTACTGGAAACAGAGGAAGAGTTGGTAAACTCTTGGGACTGATACATGATGATGTATGTAAGGTCTCCTGTCTACACATGCCAGGACTGGTTCTTTATACTTCATTACGTTCTCTGATGATCTCTCAAGATTCTGACATATGTTCCTGTTGAAACACAAGTCCGAACCTTTTGAGATATTCACAGAATATAAGTTAGAAGTAGAGAACCAATAACCGGGTATAAGTATTATGTCCTATGATGAGATCAGGGAGGAGAATACTTGTGCATGGCATTCCTGGACTATTCTAAAAGAAAATGAGATTCTCTCTCAGCATTACTCCTCCGTATAAACTATAGCATGATGGTATATCGGGGCGGAGCAATCACACCCTATATGATAAGGTGTGCTCTATGATGAGTACTACTGAGTTACCTATTTCCTTTTTTGGGAGTTATGCGCTTGAGAAGCTGCATACCTATTGAATTAGGTTCGAATCAAATCAGTGCCTACCACTCCATATAAGATATGGTGTGGGAAGATCCTATCTCTTAAGTGAGTTAAGATTTGGGATTGTCCGGCTTATGTCAAAAGAAAAATCCGGACAAGATCGAGGCAAGGTCAGTTCTGTAGAACTGGAAAGGTTCCAGCTATTCGAAACTACAGCTGATGATTTGACAGAATCAAAGGATTCAATAGTTCCCGACGAACCTCAGCCTCTCCGCCGATCTAGCAGGGTTCCTCACCTGCTTGAGAGATACCTCGGTTTCTCGATGACAGTGGGAGCGAGGATTGCATCATGAGATGATGACCCAACCAGTTTCGAGCAAGCCATCGAGAGTAGGGACTCTGTAAGAATGGCTGGATGCTTAGCGGTCTGAGATGGAATTCATATACACCAACAAAGTATGGACTTTGGTTGCTATATCTGAAGGGTTAAATCCCCATCAGGAGCAAGTATATCTTGAGAAGATTACTTGGTGTAGATGGAAAAGTTGAAACTTTCAAAGCTAGACTTGTTAAAGGTTTTAGTCATCAACCAGGTGTGGATAATGATGAAACCTTTTCTAGGGACTATGCTTGAGTCCATCCAGATCCTACTTGCCACGGCTACATACCATGACTACGATATCTGGTGGTTGGGTGCCATGACTACTTTTCTAAATGATGTTTTAGAAGAGTGCGTCTATAAGTACACAGCCAGAGGGCCTCGTAGACAGTGGGAGCAGCGGAAACGTGTGCAAGATGCTTTATAGGATAAAGCAGGCATCGCGGAGTTGGAACATCTGTTTTGATGGATTAGTCAAAGAAGTTGACATCATCAAAATGGTAGATGAACCTTGTACAAACAAAAAGGTAGTAGGGAGTATGGTGACGATCCTCGTAGATTACGTGGATGACATACTCTTGTTAAAGAAGGAGTTTCCTATGCTACGCTCGATCAATCTCCGCTTATCACAATGATTTTCCATATAGGATCAAAGTGATACATACTAAATCCTAAGCTTTGGATCTATGAGATAGATCTAATTGGATGTTAAGATACTCACTAGTTGTAGTGAGATGGTATCAATCGATCCTGGGGAGAATCACTGGAAGGGTTCCAGAGTGATAAAGACGACTGAATGTCAGTCACAGGCATTGTCTTTACCCTCAGTAAAGGGACGGTATGTTGGAAGATTTCCAAGCTAGATACCGTGACAAACTAGACGATAAAGGCTGGTAACATCACTATTATAGATACTACCAAAGAGGCAGTTTGGGTGTATATTGGTTCATAAGATGAACTAGGTTCCTGCCATTGTATGACAATGGAAGTGTGGTTTTGGCCCTGGAACCCTGGTCCCATCAGTGACCCAGACATATTCTGAGGCAGCATCACCTGATCATGGAGATAGTTGATCTCCAGGGTGATCGAGGTTGGGAGAGTAGACTCACAGGACAACACGGCGGAACCACTCACGAAGGCCTTTTCCCAAAGAGAGACTTTTAGGGGATGGTTGAGTGTTAGATACTACAACCACTGCTACAGATGGCCCTAGTGCAAGTGGGAGATTGTTAGTTATATGTATGCCCTAGAGGCAATTACTGTACATTGGATGTATATTGTAGTGGATGCTGGGACATATATAGGTAGGACTTTCTTGCTCGACATGATAGTACGCTATCTGGTTGCTCTTTGTCTTAACATGTATACTTTCTGTCTCTCTGATTACATGTTGATAAAGCCCTTAGGATGTGTACTCGACTTCCAGGACTATGATGAAGATCATACTAGTGGGGCCTGGGTAGTCAATGAGTACATCCTTCATTGTTCCTAGTCGTGGGAATATCGAGACGGGGCATCGATATTCCAGAGTAGACTAGCATATATCTTCTCGACCCATGTGATGGGCGATGGATGATCCCATATCCATTGGTGTTTGACATCAGAGATGGTATACGGGTGCTCAGTAGAGACTGGGTACACTGAACGGACTCGCCGAGAACTCCCAGATGGTATTATACCTCACGTCAGATGGCAGTTCTCTGGTGACACTGGTACAGCTTAGTCTGTTGACCCGAGATCGTCATAGAGTCTTGTGTGTCTCCCACTGTGCTTTGATTTCCACCCTACCACGGCTCTACTGAGTCGTGCAAACAGGTGGTTTTTGGGTACAGTCCCAATTCACATGGAGGCAATGAGCGATAGGAGGGGATTCGTCTCTCCCGGTATTGGGGGTTGATGTTGCGCTATGCTCGACTGGCCATAACAGGAAATCCCTGGACAGGGTTGCAGTGATATACTGGTAAGAGTTATCAGTAGTTTCACGAATGTTATGGACCTCAAGTCGGCATGACTTATCGAGCTACTGGGGTCTGACGTTTACCACCCCTAGGCGAGATATGCGACATATCAGACGAACAGACCGGACTGTACGGTAAGTGTTACTGGTTGGATTCACAGGAGTGTGAGCGGGCTTCCTCGTCGATCTTCTGATCGCTCAATACCCGGGTGGCCGTTACGTTTAACAGACCGCTTGCGGCTTGTGGGTGCTTGATATGATCATCATCTACTGCCGGCGTATTGACGAGTCTTTAGAGTCCTATACAGAGGTTTCCTGGCTCAAGCGAAACGAAATAGGAGCGCATATGAGATATGTGCGGGACCAAGAATAATGCGTGTATGTGATACCGTATTCTATTCTCGCGATGAATGTATTGAATGGTTGTATGTGATATAACCTAGTTATCGAATCAAGGATTGATTCGATAAGCCGATACATAGGATACTAGTCGGTTATATGCGATATGACCGGATCGTTAAATCAAGTGTTGATTTAATGATGTAATGTATAATTATATATTTGATATATTACTTTGCATTAACTAGTATTGGTTCATTTTAAATGGATTTTCTCACTTGAATTGTGCAAGTTGTATATGTGATATACTTTTGTGCACATGATTGTATCATGTTTGATGATACATGTTTACTTGGTTAAGTGTAAAGAATTAAACCATGGTTAAGTTAATGATTAGGGTTTCATTTCACTTACTTATTCATTTATCTATTTATTTATCTTTTTCTTTTTGGAAAAGAGAAAGATAAATGGTGGACTTGTTTTGTTTTTAGTTGAAGCTTCTTGAAACCTTGACTAAGTCACCACTCTTGTCTTATACTTAACCCTAACCATTCAAGTTAACCATGGTCCATTCTCTACAATTAACCAAGGGTTAATATATGATAAGTATTGATTTATTTATCAAATTATTCAAAACTAATCATATTCTTTTTCCATCATCATCTTCTTCTTCCATGAAGAAAAGCTTGCTACTCCAATGGCAAGTGATGAAATTGAGTGAGAAATCCAATTCTAAAGTGAACCCACTTCCTATTTCTTCATCCTCTACCTCTTGCCAAGTAGTATAGGGTGTTTTCTTCACATGTTTCATGACTTGGTGAAGTCGGAGTTTGATCTTGTGATGCCTCGACGTAGATTATCTTCGGCATCGAAGCCGACGATCAAGCCCGCCCATTTCTTCGATGAAGCCGATGCTAGAGTCCGGATTCCGATTTGGACAGCGGAGGGACATCATCGTGGAGCTTAGGAAGTGGTGGACCGGATCTACAAGGGTTGTAGCTTCTTTCCCTTTTGTTAAAGTTGTTTACTTGCATCGCATAGCCTATATATCTAGTTAACGATCCGTATTAGGGTTTGTAGGCACTTGTAAAATTTGAATTAGCCATGCTTGATCACTTGTGAGACTTCATTAGAGTGCCTAGGAACCCTACAGATACACCAGAGTAGACTAGCGTATACGCATCTTGACCCATATGGTGGGCGATGGATGATCCCATATCCATCGGTGTTTGACATCAAGGATGGTGTACGGGTGCTCAGTGGAGACTGGGTACACTGGTCGGACTCGCCGAGAACTCCTAGATGGTATTATACCTCACGTCAGATGGCAGTTCTCCGGTGACACTGGTACAGAGTAGTTTGTAGACCCGAGATCGTCATAGAGTCTTGTGTGATTCCCATTGTACTTTGATTTCCACTTTACCGCGTCCAAGAGGGCGTGCAAAACGGTGGCTTTTGGTACAGTCCCGAATCACATGGAGGCAATTAGCGATAGGAAGGGATTCGTCTCTCCCGGTATAGGGAGTTGATGTTGTGCTGTGTTCGATTGGCTATAACTGGAAGTCCCTGGCCTGGGCGGATATTGAGTACTACTGGTAAGTGTTATCAGTAGGTTCTCGACCTGTTATGAGCCTCACATCGACACGACTTATCGGTTACTGGGGTCTGACGTATACCACCCCTAGACTAGATATGCAACATATCGGACGAAGAGACCGGACTGTACGGGAGTGTTACTGATTGGATTCACAGGAGAATGTACAGGCTTGCTTGTTGATCTTCTGATCGCTCAATACCTGGGTGGCTATTACGTTTAGCTGACCGTTTGCATCTTGTGGGTGTTTTGATATGATTATCACCTGCTACCGGCGTATTGACGATTCTTTAGAGTCCTACACAGAGGTTTCTTGACTCAGGAAAAACAGAGTAGGGGCACATATATGATATGTGCAGGACCGAGGATAATACGATATGGGATACCGTATTATATTCTCGCGAAATTTTGATATGACCCAAGTCATCGGATCAAGTGTTGATTCGATGAATCGGTACATGATATATTAGTCGGTTATATTCGATATAGCCGGATTGTCGGATCAAGAGTTGATCCGATAATTTAATGTATAATTATATATGTGATATATTACATTACATTATCTAATATTGGCTCGCTTTATTGATTCATTTTCTCACCGGATAATACATTGATATATATGCGATATATGTTAATTGTATTATTTTCTTTTGTTACAAATATATATTATATATGTGATATATAATATTGTAACATGATATGATTACTAATGCAACATGTTTAGTGGAGATTAAACAAGGTTAGGGTTTGATTTGGGTTAGCTTTTTCTTGTAGCTTCTAGAAGCTTTTAGTTTGTTTCTAGCAAAGATATTATGCTTGATATTTTGCTTGATGTTTTCTAACCCAACCCAAACCCTTCACCCTAGGTTAAGTCTCTACATGAGTTAGCCTCTTCATATTCAACCTTGGTTGCATTTTTAATCATTATGATATTTTTTATTATTCATCACAAAAGGAATTCATTCTTCTTCTTCTTCCTTGAGCTTTGAAAAAGCTTTCTAGGTTTTCTTTATGTGATGAATTAGAGTGAGAATTTGATAATAAAAGAGAGCATAAATCTTACTTCATCATCCTCATCTAATCTTGCCAATTAGATTAGGGTGTTCACCTCATTAGTGAGAAAGAGCTTGAGTTAAAGGAACTTCGAGGTAGATCATCGGAGAAAAGGAAGACTACAAACTAGCATGGATCATTCGGGTTGTGGAGCCTCTCTTAAGTCCGGGAGATCATGGATTGCGGCGAAGGGACTTCTACTCGGAGCTTATGAAGCGAAGGAGCGGACTACAAAGGTTGTAATCCTTCACTCTTAGTTGTAAAGATGTTTACTTGCATGTGCAACCCTAATTTGTTGGAGATAGTGCCCTCAAAGTCAATTATTGGATCGCAGGTACGTGATTACAATGATTGAGGCAGGACCTATACCGATATGACAGTCTTACTCGAGATGATAGTATGCTATCTGGTTTGTCTTTATCATCGTATACATGCCTTAGTTCGCTATTGCATGATTGATAGAGCCCATAGGATTCTGCTTGACAGCCAGCAGTATGATGGTGATCATATACGTGGGAGCTGGGGTCTATAAGCACATCCTTAAAGTGTCCCTAGTCGTGGGAGTTTCGAGACAGGGCATCGATACTCCAGATTAGACTAGTGTATACGTCGAGACCCCGACGAGGGGCGGTGGCCGGTCTCACAAGCCACTGGTGTCAGTTGGATCACCTAAGATGTATACAGGTGCTCATTGAGTTATGAGTACACCGGGCAGGACTCGCCGGGAATCTGCTAGTTGGTATTATACATATCGTCAGATAGCAATTCCCTGGTGACATGTGTACAGGTTAGTTCATCGACCTGAGGTCGTCGTTTGTCTCATGTGAGTTCCCACTGTGCTTAGATTACTACCCTACCACGCTCAAAGGAGTTGTGCAAACAGGTTTTAGTTGGGTACAGTCCCGAGCCACATTGGAGGCAAGTGAGCGGATCTCGGGGATTCGTCTCTCCCGGTATTGGGGGTTGATGTCGCGCAGTGCACGGGTGGCCATCACTAGAAACCCTCGGCCGAGGTAGTGGAGAATTATTGATTTGGATCAGTAGTTTCTCAGGTGGTGACGGGCTTCATGCCGACACGATTTATCGCGTTATTAGGGGTCTGACTTTATCCACCCCCTAGACTCGATATGCGATACTCTTTAGACGAATGGACCGGACTGTATATACATTGTCACTGTCAGGCTCAGTAGGGTTTAGAGATGAGTTCGCTCGTCAGCTTCCCTTCCAATCAATACATAGGCAAAACGTTACGTGCAGCTTGTACCTCTGACGTGCTAGTGGTTATACCCAGTGCCGATGTGTTGATGAGTCATTAGAGTCCCCCACAGACACTTTCCCAAGTTCGGGCGAAACGTTGTAGAGGCCATATGGTGTTATGGCAAGGTTCGGAAAAAGCACGTGCGTTTTCGCACGTGTCGTTTTTCGGGCAGATAATACTGGTAGGCTTTGGTTTAAGCCGGAATCCAGTATTATACTGTGTAGATATAATATCTTTGTCTCAGTTGCATTTATATTCGGTCGTAATACAAATGCGGGTATGTTTATACCGATACGGGGTTATCCTGAAATTCGTTTCAGGATCACTTTTTGAAGTTGCCAGTTTTCAGTTTTCTATCAGCCGTATTTTAACAGTCGGTTAAATACGGATTTATCTTTTCTTGATGAGGTGAGTCAGTGTTTCTAGAAGGTTCTAGAATGGTGACTAGGATGGTGAGGTGTATTAGTGCATTAATGGTCATTTAATGCTTGTGATGACAAGGTTAAGTGATTCATTGTTTTCATTAATGCATTCATACTTTGTGTCATGATAAGCTTCATTCTTATTCTCACCCACCTTGCTCCTACACTCACCCCCTCCCCTCTATAAGTGGCCGGCCTCCCCCCTCTCATGTAGGGTGGTGGTTTTTTGTGCAAAGATTAAGGATTTTGGTTCATGGAAATTGATATACTTCATTTCTCATTTCGTATCAATCCAAAAAAAGGCAACTTCATTAACCGTTCGTCCATAGCCTTGGACGTAACGAGACAAAGTGTTCTACTCATTCTCTACTTCATCTTGGTCGTCTCTTTTAGCAAACTTGACGATCGAGTTGCCTCGGTTCAGAGGCGGGAGCCCGTTTAAAGATTCGTCGACGTGGTGTCACCCAGACGACAAGATTGGAGATCGAGGAGATCGGAGCAGCCGCAACAAGCGTGGGATGATGGTTAAAGACCGAAGGACTCGGATCATTCGGTATAACGTTTCTACCCCTTTGTAGTTTGTTAGTTTAGCTTTAATGGCAGATCCGGGTTACGGTACACGATAGCGCCAGTTTCGTTAAAAAGTTTTTATTCCGCATTTGGCGTCTGTTAGACTGCCGGGGCGCTACCGTGGACTTACAGTGGTATCAGAGCCTCACCATTAAGCTATACTAAATTTTGCTAACGTGTTTAAAACATCGATCGATCGGATTTTGAAAAATCGCAATTTCATGTGTTAAAGTTTCTGTTAATTTTAAATCTGTTCTAAAATTCATTTTGACCATACCAGAAAATCATGCAGGCTTTTATTAGAACACTGAAGAAAAACGACTTAATGATCTGTCCGTACGGCCGCGGATCCGCCGCCAAAGCCATGCTTTGGCCGCGGAACCGCGGCCATATTGGTGAATCAATGGGCCATCTTTCTCCAGTAGCTTCTATACATGGAATTATGGTTTCTGGTACTGTTCTTTTGGGCCCAGTTTTTGTTGCTGTACAGCAGATGTACGTGGGGCCCACTTTGGGAAATTTAGTCGATCGAAATTTTAAACTTGTTAGTATGCAGTATTTACATTATATCTCCGACCGGGAATGTCATTTGATCGGTAAACCGCGTCTGATTGCTATAGTTCTTTTAGACGGGTTTGCGAACGTGACATTCGCGTTGATGTTCTGTGTTGTGCTGTGATGTTGCGGATATGTCGTGGTGGATAGCAGGGTGCAATGATAGTGCAGTTTGGATTTATTTGTACATTTGTTATTGCGGGGCGAGCGTCCAACATGTGGACTGCCGTCACTGCCTGTTTGTATAATATTCTTTTGGGACACGACCGGGTCGAGGTCGATGTACCCGTTGTACATATTTTTATTTCTGTACTAGTTTTATCCCGCGAAGGAGTGCACGGATAGCCGGGTTCTGGAGGGCAACGGGTCCGTATCTCATGGCATTGAGAGGCAAAGGGGCCTCACTCTAGAATTGGCAGACTATTCGCCGCACTCGTAAGGGGTACAGGTTGGCCCAAGGAGGGGTGCTCAATTTACCGGATTCCGTGAAGTGCCGGGTGTTCCATTCACTATGTTGTGGGGACTACCTCGCTTCAGGTTTTGGCGGGTAACTTGCCGCACCCGTAGGGGTCTAGGTTTCATTGCACAGGCTATCCACACGACCATGGGAACGTCAGGTTTCAGCAGCGGCTCTGTGAAACCCGGGGATCCCAGATTATCTGTATTGTTCTATGATGCTTATTACTTTTCTGTAATGTTGCATATTATCACGCCTGGAGCGATTATTGTATATTGGTATATATACTATTAGATGTTGTATATGTTTTACACCCGCGCTAGTCCAGCCCCCGCTCTGTCGTTAGTTAAGTAACCTAACGGGTGATGACGGGACCCAGTGGCGAATGCGGATGGCATATACGTACATTTTATTTTCGTTCTTTTCTGGTGTGATTGATTGATGGGACTGCATTGATTCTTATCAATGCAAGGATAAAACAAACCTATATTTGATGTTGTTGGAACAAATTTTAAAAGGTGTTATTGCAAAGATGTTTCCTTTTGTTTTGCATAGCGATATTCAGTTAGAATATCCTGCACCTCATTCGACGAGGCAAGGGCTGATATCCCTTCACCGGGAAAAACCCCTTGGGCAGAAGTTTACGTCAGGGTAGTAACTTTAATATAGTCGATTACAAGTTGCTTTGCATCGCGGTATTCAGATGGAATATCCTGCACCTCATTCCACGAGGAAAGAGCCGAGATCCCTTCACCGGGAGTGACCTCTTTAGCAAAACGTTTTCGTCACCATATTTTATAAAAAGCTATCAGTTTCCTTCAACGAGATCAAGTTCATTACGTTAAAGGTTTTTCGCCAAAAACCAGCCGTAGCCCTCCGTCATTTCTTATGGATGGTCAGTAGTATTCAAGCTATGTTTGTTGGCCCTTAGTCAAGGCATAGTGTTTGGTAGCTGCTGGGTATTCATTTGTAGCATAGATAAATGCGTTGGTTTGGGACAGTCGTATTACTTTGTTGGCCCTTAGTCAAGAGTATGTACGGGTGGGTTCAAATCAACCAGGACAATGACGGGAAGAACTAGACATGTGACTTATGATTTGTTGGCCCTTAGTCAAGGTCATAAGAGCATGGGGCAAAAATCATATCGGGAGTTTCAAACATAAAGAAAACTTGCCAGATATGCGCATACCTTCTGGAGTGTGATAACTTGAGTGGCTTCCATCAAGTTATCATGCGATGATAGTTGGATCCCGATTCTCACTGATGAGTTGGTTTACTCTTTGGGTGATCCCGACTAATTCTTCTTTCTGGTTTGGAGGAGAATTTGAGATAACAGTGGGAGGTTTCCTGATTAGATAAAGTGATAACCATTCTGATCTAGGTTAGAGTGCACGCAAAGTGTTTCTTTTCTTCTCTCTCTCTTTGGCAGCGACCTTTGACCGACCCTAGACTTTGACTCAGTGACCAAGTTGACCGAACCTTCTTAAAATACTGGCTTTTGGATTGTCCAAGTTGCATAAGTCATTGCCGCTCCTTCTTTTACCCTTTGAATTTCTCAGAACACCCCGTATTACTACGGATATCCACTTATATTGGATAGATCCATCGTATGGTTATATACGAACTCGAAGGGACTTCTTCGAGGATGGATCCAGGTTCAGGAGAAATAGAATTAGTTTATTCAGTTGTCTTTTATTATCACCTTCTCTCAGGTTGCGAGAGCTCCTTAGTTTAGGAGAGTACACTTATTACGCTTATTGGATAGTCTTATTCCAAACCATAGGCAGGTGCCGAAAGGTAGGGAATGAAGAAAACCAATTAGCCTAAGTAGGGTGTGCAGAAGGCAATATGTAAAGACAAAATAAAGGGATTAGAAAGAGGGCAAAGTAAATTGCGACTGTTATCATTCACGACCAAACCGCGTACTTCATCGCTACTCCTATTTCACCTTTGCTTTTTCCCCAGTTCGGGAGAAATAGAATAAGGTATTATTCAGTTTTCTTTTATCATCGCCTACTCCTAGGATTAGGAGGGTACACCTATTATGCTTACTGGATAGTCTTCTTCCAAACCATAGGCTGGTGCCGAACGGTAGGGAAGGAAGAAAACCATTTAGCCTAACGATGGTGTACAGAAGGTAACGACTAAAGACAAATAAAGGAATTTGGAGAGATGGCAAAGAAATATACGGTTAAAATCATGAATTAGATTATGGAAGAGGCATTACTAGGAATACCAGAATACCCCTACGAAACATTTTCATGTTTCAGTTTCACTGCGCATTGTTAAAAGTAAACTGATTTCCCGATTAAATACTTACTCCAAGGTATGTATTTACCAGTTTTCATTCTCATAACTGTATGGTTTTTACAGATGATGAGTGGGAGTAAGTTATTGGGAATTGGGTGATCATCCTCATTATATCGGAATTCGTTGTAATTGGTGATATTTGAGGAAAATCGCCTGGGTACAGTTTTCAACCTACGATGCATAGGTTTTGAGTTATTCAACTCAGGGGACTTACAGAGTACTGTATGTTGTCCAGTGTCCGTCAGGACAAAGGGGTAGGTCCTCGTACTATGTTCTGTTTACTTATCACTTCTCTAGTTTTTAGACAAGTGTTTCGTACAAATACAATGTCTAATTTTTGAGAAGTTGTGGGTATAAGAATGAAGTAAAGAACCAGGTATCACAAGTATCGGGATTCTTCAAAGAGATTGAAGATGTAGATTCTTGTGATTGGTATTCAGTTGATAGTATGGTTTTGAGAAACTTGTTTCTCTTTCAGGTTACTCATAATTGGATGGATTCCTAAGTTGAGTAATGCTGATTAGCCTCTTTCCATTAAGTTGATATGCACTGGAGACAGCTGCATGATTTGAATCTGGTTCCAATTAAATAAGTGCCAAAGTTTCTATATTGGATATAGAATGGATCGTACCTTAAAAGATATTAAGGTACGGGGAGTTGTCCAGCTTATGCTTAAAACCAGACTCTGGATAACTCAAGGCATGTTTCTGTAATGGCTGTTTGTGCGTTGACCCTGGCTACGACGAGGGTTGACATTTCTACCATCTGGAAGATCAATAGTGATATTGTTCTTGACTCGCCACAGTTTTAGTAAAATGGATTTTTTCAGAAAACAATAGTGGGAGTATGGTAGAAATGGAAGTGATTCCAGAACCGCAAACGATTACGGAAAATTTAATAGGACCTATATATTCAAACAGATTTGATATTCCATTAGCCACTCCGCAGATATGGTGGGTAACCTCAGACACCCGAGAGGTACTCCGGTAGCCTCAAGGACGGTGATAGGGAGGTTCTTGTTTACCCAGACTTGACACTACTGTTGTTCCAGACTATGAGACCCGGCAGGAAGATATGTATAGCGTCGTTCTAAACTAGCTTTAGAAGTACACGTATATATTATTCTGCCAGAGGGTTGTCGTAGTCAGTGGGAGCAGCGGAAGCATAGTGGGCAAGTAGCTTATGTCTATTTATAGACTTCAGCGGATATAGCGGAGATAGATCATCTAATTTTGATGTGACAGTCATGGCTTTGACTTCATCAGAATAAGGGATGGATCTGTTAAGAAGGTAGTAGGGTGTGATGTCCTGGTATTTGGATGACATACACAGAGTAGGAAGTAAAATTCCTATACTACGATCGGTTGTACTTTGGTCGTCACACAGTTGTTTCTCCATAAAGGATATGGATATAATATCTGACATTCTGGTTACTAGATCTACGGTTTTAGATCTAGATTTGGGTAGTTTCCCAATGTGGGTACTTTGACAGTATTCTAATAGTATTTTAGAATAGATGACTCCTGGCATGGTGGTGTACCTGCAGGTGATGGAGTCACCCTCTCTAAAGGTGTCTTAGAGACTAAAGGAGAGAGGGAAGTGCATGATTGGCAGATCACTTGCTTAGGCAATTGAGTCAATCATGAGATATCAAGTACCACACCAGATGTTGTTTTTGCACTAGATGCTGTAAGTCCACGTTGCGACCCCCGGTTCTTACGGGGAGGCGGAAACGGTATAAAAATCAAATTTTTAGCGCAAGGGGCAACATGGACTAAGCAAAGTCGGGATCTTTGACTAAACTAAAACTAGCATACTTAGCTAAAGAGAGTTAGCTACTCGGATGGAGATGGTTATACCTAAACTTGTCTTGAACTCCTTCTCTTCAAGCTCCGATGGTGGTCCGATGGCTCCTTCTTGTCGTCTCCGTACGCCGAAGATAGATCCACTTGAAAGCTCCAACCTTTAGCTCCTTCTTCGTTCTTTGAAGAAACTAGTTCACTTGGTTTGCTAAACCTAGTGAACTAGAATGAGTAGAGAGGAAATAGAATGGGATTTTATCTATGGTTCTTGATTCTCAACTCATGAGACAAGAGAACCATAGATCAAGAGAGGGAGCAAGAGGTTGAGGGTGAGAGCAAGAGGAGAGCTCAAGAACAAGAGAGAGAATGAGCAAGAAAGAATGAGGCTCTCTTTTGTCTCTCACCCTTTCATAATCCAATGTAATCATAACTCATCATATCAATAAAAGTCTTATGTGATGGTTGAAGCAACCATAACCTTATCATGTCATGCACTCATTTTACTCAATGAACAAGCAAGTAAAAGTCTTTGGCATGAAATGATAACCATGGTTATCATGATGGTCAACTAGTCAAGCCTAGTCAACCGGTCAACAAAGTCAACAAGTCAACAAAAGTCAACAAGTCAACAAAGTCAACAAAAGTCAACAACCAAGTCACCATAATACTTAATTAATATAATAGTTAATCGCATATCATATTCTCATTAGGGTTGAGCAAAAAGTCAAAAGTCAACGGTCAACTTTCAACAACCCTAATGAGAATCCGCTGCCTCTGCCTCCCTGTCAACTGTGCATACACACCCGCATCCGCGTTCCGAGGAACACGAATGCAAACTGGATAAATCCAATCCTATAAGGTACACTAGGATCTGGCTTAAACCAAAGCCGGCTAGTGTAAACTGTCCGGACACTGTACGTGCACAAGTGCAACGGATGTGACCGAACCCTGTCGCAAAACCATGCGACCTGTCGCAATACCATGCGACCTCTACTCTTTTGCCTAAAGGCGAAAAGCTTTCTGTGTGGGACTCTAAAGACTCGACACTACGCTGGCAGTGGGTTTAACCACAGACCGCAAGCGGCACTAGCTGTGCGTAACGGTCCCCAGGTAGTGCCGACAAGAAGACCGACGAGGCGAAACCCATCTGAACTCCTACTGAGCCTGAGTGTGACATTCTCCGTACGGTCCGGTCTGTTCGTCTGATACATCGCATGGCGGGCCTAGGGGGCGGTAAACGTCAGTCCCCCAATAGCGGTACAAGTCGTGCCGGAGCGAAGCCCAAAACACCCTGAGATAACACTGGAAACCTACCAGTATATCTCGTTTGCCCTGGCCAGGGACTACTCGTGTAATGGCTCTCCTAGACACAGCGCGATGTCAACCCCTAATACCGGGATAGACGAATCCTGTCTAACCGTCACTGCCTCCAAGTGCTTCGGGACTGCACCCAACCACCACCTGTTTGGCACGACTCCTTTGAGCCGTGGTAGGGTAGTGATCAAAGTACAGTGGGAACACACCCGAGGCGAAGTGACAGTGTCAAGTCAGCGGACTAAGCTGTACTCATGTCACCTGGGAACTGATAACTGACGATAGGTATAATACCAACTAGTCAGTTCCCGACGAGTCCTGTCCAGTGTACCCGTAACCTAACGAGCACCCGCATACTATCTCAAGTACGACGTACTGACGGCTGTGGGACAGACCGTCTCCCACACTGGGATGAGAAGCGCATGCGCTGGTCTACTCCGGAGTATCGATGCCCTGTCTCGATAGTCCTGCGACCACGGACCTGCATAAGGATGCGCTTATAGATTACCCAGCCCCACTAGTGTGACGGCCATCACATCGCTGGTAATCAAGCAAAGATCCTAAGGGCTCTTACTAATGTGTATAGGCGATATACAAAAATAAACACATGTACACATTGAAGTAGAAACAAACCAAGTAGCATACTACTATTTTGAGCAAGATTGTATATACAAGGTGAATATCCCAAGCATCCATTAAGTAATATACAAACTAGTATGATACAGTAATGGCCTCTAGGGCATATACACTAACAATCTCCCACTTGCACTAAGGCCATGTACTGGCGTATCGAAGACCTATCATCTCGATCAGCCGCTCGAATTGAGTCTGGGGCAAGGCCTTGGTGAATGGATCTGCAGCTGTTGTCTTCTGAAGCGACTCTCCGAACCTCGATCTCCTGGCGATCCACGATCTCCCTGATCAGGTGATACCGCCTCAAGATGTGCCTGGATCTCTGATGGGACCTGGGTTCCTTCGCTAAAGCTATAGCCCCGTTGTTGTCGCAATACAGAGGTATTGGATCAACAATGGACGGAACCACATGAAGTTCTTTCAAGAACTTCCTCATCCAGACAGCTTCTTTTGCGGCATCAGATGCAGCGATGTATTCCGCTTCCATCGTCGAGTCTGCAACGGTTTCCTGTTTGGAACTCTTCCAACACACCGCCCCTCCATTGAGGGTAAGACAAAACCCGACATGGACTTGGAATCATCCTTGTCACTCTGGAAGCTGGAGTCAGCAAAGGCCTCGATCTGGAGGTCTTTTCCGCCATACACCAAGAACATCTCCTTAGTCCTTCTCAGGTACTTGAGAATGTTCTTTACCGCTATCCAGTGTTTCTCCCCAGGGTTAGACTGATACCCGGCTTACCACACTCAGTGCATAAGCTACATCCGGTCTGTTACAACAACATCGCATACATTATAGAGCCTACCGCAGAAGCGTAGGGTATAATAGACATGCGATCCCTCTCCAAATCAGTCTTGGGAGACATTCTTTAGAGAGGGTGATCCCGTGACAAGCCGGTAGGTTACCGCGCTTGGAATCTTCCATACTGAACCTCTTCAGTATGGTGTCGATGTACCTGGACTGTGAAAGTCCTAATATCCTCTTGGATCTGTTACGGTAGATCCGGATACCCAGAATGTATGAGGCATCACCCAGGTCTTTCATGGAGAACCTGTGTGACAAGAACCCCTTGACAGATTGTAGCATAGGAATGTCATTTCCTATTAAGAGAATGTCATCCACGTATAAAACGAGGAATACTACAGTTCTCGCTACAAATCTACTATAGATGCATGGTTCATCTGGATTTTTGATAAAGCCAAATTCTTTGACCGTCTCATCAAAGCAGATGTTCCAACTCCGCGATGCCTGCTTTAGTCCATAGATGGACTTAAGCAACTTGCACACCTTTCCGCTGCTCCCACTCTGAATGAAACCCTCTGGTTGGTCCATATAGACACACTCCTCTAAATTTCTCATTTAGAAAAGCGGTCTTTACGTCCATTTGCCAGATCTCATAATCGTGGAAGGCAGCAATGGCAAGAAGGATCCGAATGGATTTCAGCATGGCTACTGGAGAAAAGGTTTCGTCGTAGTCCAAGCCAGGTCTTTGACGAAAACCCTTTGCTACCAGCCTAGCTTTATAGGTCTCAACCTGTCCATCTACACCAATCTTCCTTTTGAAGATCCACTTGCATCCTACGGGTTTTACCCCGTCTGGAGCAATGTCCAACGTCCATACCTTGTTGGTGTACATGGACTCCATTTCGGTCCGCATTGCATCCAGCCATTTCACTGAGTCAACGCTCTGAACGGCCTGCTGGAAGCTAGTAGGCTCATCATAATCTATGATGCAATCCTCTCTATCCCCGTCTATGAGAAAACCGTAGTACCTCTCGGGCGGATGAGACTGCCTACTACTCCTGCGGAGTGGCGTAGGAATGTCCTGTTCTTCCGAACCCTCTGGTTCCACTAAACTTTCAGTAATAGTCCGTGGTTCTGGGAATTTCTTCAGTTCTACTGCGCTCACCACTTATTTCTTTTTCTATGAACTGGTGTTCTAGAAAATGGGCATGACGAGAAACAAGAACTTTTTGTTCCTCTTCACAGTAGAAGAAATATCCCTTGGAATTCTTTGGATATCCCAACAAACTTGCACAGTACTGAGCGTGCCTCGAGCTTGTCCGCATGCTGCTTTTTGACAAAAGCTGGACTTCCCCATATCTTAATGTGATTAAGATGGGGTCTCTTCCCACACCACATCTCAAATGGCGTAGTAGGCACAGTCTTAGTGGGAACTCGGTTCAAAAAGGTATGCGGCTGATTCTAGCGCATATCCCCAGAATGATCGCGGCAACTCAGCGTTACTCATCATGGACCGCACCATATCCAATAGGGTGCGGTTCCGTCTCTCCGATACACCGTTATGTTGCGGGGTGTATGGAGGAGTAAGCTGAGAGAGAATTCCATTCTCTTTTAAATAGCCCAGGAACTCGGCACTTAAGTATTCTCCACCTCGATCCGATCTTAGAATCTTAATACTTTTGCCGGTCTGTTTCTCCACTTCATTCTTATACTCCTGGAATTTTCCAAAGGCCTCGGACTTATGTTTCATTAAGAAGACATAACCGTACCTTGAGAAGTCATCCGTAAAAGTAATGAAGTAAGAATGTCCGCTTCGGGCATGTGTAGACATTGGACCGCACACTGTTGCGCCACGGCAGTGCCCCGGCCTCGTACTCGAGGCCAAAATGCGGAATAAAATTTTTTTTCCTTGCTCGGAAACCGGCGCTACCGCGGACAATTACCCGGATCGAAACCATTAACCTATAACTAGCTAACTAAAGAGATAGGGTGAGAAGTTATACCAAGCGATCCGTGTCCTTCGGTCTTCATCTCCACTCCGATCTCTTGCGGAATCTCCGTCACCTCCTCGCTCGTCGGAAAGGGCACCACGTAGCCGGAATCTTTTACGGGCTCCCGCCTCTTGACCGAGGCAACTCGGGCGCGAAGTTGGCTAGCCGACGCGTCCAAGGCTTGCTATAGAATAGTGTAGTGAACTTGTCTCTTGGGGTTATGAGGTTGCCTTGATGTGGAGGAATGGAGAAGAGAAGGAGAGAAAGAAATGAGCTTTTTTTAAGCTTATCTTTTGCAACCATGGAA